>OZ035874.1:44100066-45409455 GCA_964034865.1 Eristalis intricaria | reverse complement strand
TAATCTCGCAACGCAATGGTTTGCTATTGGTTCCTTTTTTGCAGGTCATGGTGAGCCTGAACCTGAAAAGATCGAGGAAATCACTACTCTCACGCAGGGTGACTTCGATTCATTCATGAGAAGTTTCGATGACTGGAAGTTGAGTATCAACTTCGGAAGTCGGAACCCATTCTGTTCAGGAGGCCGTTGTATAAGGCCTCGGTGGATACGAAAAAGAATTGGCGAAAGCTCTCAATTGTTGAGCGAAACGGGAAACCACAGGCGCAAAAGACTGTAGTCAGATAACTGGGGATCTGGCTAGATCAGTATCTATATTTTAACAAACATGTAGCCCGAGGAGCTTTTGCCCTCACAAAGAGACTGTTTCAAAACAGCCAACTCGATGCAAGCGTGTGTACAAAGCCTTTTCTAGTTCTCTCTCCATTTAAACCGATTCAACATCCGATTAATTAGGGGCTCTTAAAAAATCGTCGATTTGAATTTAGCTTAAAAGATCATAGGTGGTAGACACAGTGATGTTGATAATTTCATTTAAATAAAAATCATACATTAACGGTCTTATGTGTGCATGACGACTGAATGGCGCAGTTGGTAGAGTTCCTTCTCCTGGTTAGAGGGGTTCCCGGTTCGAGTCCCAGTGAAAGCCAAGTTAATCTGCTCTTCTGGTTTTCAAATCAGTCACCATTTTCCGTTGGGATCAAATTAACGGCACTATCACTGCAGTAGTCAATCAGTGGTGGTAGTCTGACTATTTGTGTCACAGCCGCCTTGGGGGAGGAATAATTTTACAAGTGTTCAGAGATAACGGAAACTCTACCTCAAGCTTAAACATTGTACCTTCGTTGCAATTTATTTCATGGTTGTATGCTGTTTTTTCTTTTTCAAGCTAAGTTTAAATAAAACCAAAATTTATTCATAAATTGAAGTGAAAAATCATAATTTCTTAGTTGTTTCTTAATTCCCTTAACAATCCAAGGCGGCCGATAGCGGCTTTACCATTTTGATATATTTTTTCTTATTAGAGCTACAAAATAACATCTTTCGAATTTTTTCCAGATTCTTTGTTTATGAGTGCATACTATTTTAAGAAAAAAATTGGAGTCGTCTAGGGAGTGTTCGTCAGTTGACAATTTTGTATCTTCTTTCTTCTTTTTAACCGCACCGATTATTCTTGAGAAGATGGTACAGAACTCACACGATAATACATGAGGCACGATCTTCCAAAAGTACGTACAACTGCTAGCATACGCGGATGACATTGACGTGATTTTTCGAAAACAGCGAGCCGTCAATGAAGTGTTTGCTGGTACTGAAGTGGAGGCGGTTAAGCGGTGAACGAGGGCAAAACGAAATAAATGCTGTCATCGAGAAAGGACGCACAACATCGACGACTTGGCCAAAACGTCACCATAGGCAGCTATAAAGGAAGGACTTCGTCTTTCTCGGTTCGCAAGTGAACAGAACGAACAACACCAGTACCGAGATTAAACGCAGAATTACTTTTGCCAATCGCTGTTTCTTTGGGCCCAAGAGGCAATTGAGTAGTAGAGTCCTCTCTCGAAGGACCAATCTAACATTATATAACACCTTGATCATCCCTGTCCTGTTCTATGGTGCGGAAGCATGGACAATCTCAAAAGCGGATGAAGAAGCACTTGATCTTTTCGAGAGAAAAGTTCTGCGTTCAATCTTTGGTCCTGTATAGCGGCCCTACAGAGCCTAGTCAGGCGTCTACGGCTTCAACGCCTAAGACGGCTAGGCCATGTAGTGCGCATGGGCAACACTGCTCCAGCCCGAAGAGTCTTCGACTCCGAACCAGTGGGACAACGTAATAGAGGACGCCCACGGAACCGATGGCGCACCTAGGTGGAGACGCGCCTCAAACGACTTGGTGTGCGCAGTTAGAGACAGCTGGCTTAAGATCGTGCCGGCCGGAGAGGCTTACTGTTTGAGGCCCAGGTCCGGACTGTAACGACTGTAGACGATTCTTCTCGCCTATTCTTGTTATAACGACCACGTCTCTTGAAGCCGAAAAGACCTTATCCCTTATCTGTCAACCTCCGATCGGTTAGGTTACATGGAACTGGCATACTGCTGGTAAAATAACAACAAGGCTAGCATAGGCACACCTGCTAGATAATAATCCGATTGAACAGTAGTGCTGTCAGGAAAGTAGTACGGGTTAACTGGTCACTGTCACATAGGCAATCAGGCTAGAAGACTTGGGTCACCTTCAAATTACTTCTGCAGAAGCTACAGGGATGAAGAAGAAGAGGTAAGCAATTCTGCACTACCTCGGAACATTCCCGGCACTTGCGGAAACCAGAACCAACCACCAGAAGAACACTAGTTCAACCAACTTGATGATCTGAGTAAGGTGGATCCAAGGGATATCCTTCAATTTCTTAAGGTCACTGTATGCCTATAAATGCAGAATAAATGAGGAATGATCAACCACCATGTCAAAAGGTAAATGTGTTTTGAATATAAAGTCAGACGTGACAGCACAATGGACCGGTTGGTCTGAGTGTCACCGTACCAACCTACCTACCTTCTGTCAAGCTGTGGAATTGTGGCGCAGAAGTTTAAATACACGACTTCACACCGAAAAGATCGCACTACCCTGTTGTGTGAATGAATTCCATTCTAATAGTCTTTAGTTATGTCAATTCATAATTAATAAAATGCATATCTGCTCAGAGCTCGTGTTTTTTGCGCACCACGGTTATTTGATTATAATTGGCTGAACCCGCACCCCACGCATGCAACACCCGCCCATGAATTTATTCATAGCTCATAAGCTTAATTGGTTTGATAAAACCGAACAGATATTTCAGTTTTTTCGTCCACCCGTTGAATAAACTAAAACTAATGTCAAACTCATAATTCCCCCATCACGGCACGCCGACGACCATCGGAGCTGGCCAACACAAACATTCACGCAATAAACAGAAAATGTTCAATAAAGCCGCACATATTAACCGCAACATGATAATATGCCACAACACTCATACATAATGCAATAATATGTATCCGCACACGATCAGATGGTTTTCAATTTGGTCCCACTGCCACGGCCCGGGCGTGAGCATTGCCATGGAGTGGATGCACTCTGTCCTCCTGCCGTGCATCCTTGATTCAGTTCAGGGACCAGCGCAGCGACCACTGCTGAATGGGTATTTCACACGTAACGTGCACACCTCTGGGAAATCCAATTAGGATTTCAAAAATCCATAAACAGTTCTGCGGTCGGAATCGACGTTGTGGGTGGAGGTTTGAGCCGCCTACAATTTCCCCGTTTCGACGGATGTAGGCTGGCCGTCATGAAAAAATAAACATCAATGTTCATTAATTTACTTTTCATTAAATAATTAAAAATGCACCCCTTCCCTCGCGAACGAGCTGCTTGACGGGACATTTAACGGATGAATTCGCTTTTTTTGCCGCCTTGACCGCAAATTGTCAAAATTTTGAAATTACACGTATAAACACGTGAATAGGCAGAGTATCCACTCTCGTATCGGTTTCTAAAAAAAAAAAAAATTAAAAAGTCAAAATTAATAACGGCTGAGGTCAAGCGCCGGATGTGAATGGGAGGAAGGGGGGGGAACAATTTAAATTTTCACCTCCAGGTTACGAGTTCGATTACTGGCGTAATTACTGGGATTTTTGCGTAAACAATGGTGTGGTCGGTTTGGCGCATCGAGATGTCGGCGTAATTATTTAATCTGTATTGTTCGTAAATAAATTATAAATTCAAATTGCGTAACAATGTCGAGCAGGAGTTGTGGGTTTTGCTGGCACTTGTTAGCGCGACTGTTGGGTATGAAATATGCAGAAAATTTAACGTGACAACGTGCAAAAAAATGTAAATGAAACTCTATTTAGAGCATATTTGAAAAATAATTTAAAACCCAATGAAGCACAGAGCATGCACGCGCCACGTGTGCACGAATGCGTTCCAACTAGTTTCATTAAAATTCGAGAATTTGTAATTAACAACTAATTACACCTAATTCTCGATTTTTAACTGGTTGTGGGACAAAAAGTGTACTTTGCTCCGTGAATGGTGCTTTGAATGATGACACTGCTGTGGAGTATGAGCGTCAACCCTACATTCGATTTCCGACACGAACACGAACTTTCATATTTCACTGCGTTAGTGACTCACTGCTTGTATTTCTAATGAAAAACGTTCTCACGCTCTGCAGTTCAAAACCGACGTACACCTGAAGGACCCCGCCTGGTGGAGCGGCAGAACGACATCAAGCACAACACGAAGATGCTCTTAGCTTGGGCATATTTTCGTGTTGCTAGTGCATCCTCACAGTTTCGTCATTGTTTTCCGCAGATGATTAAGTACACTGTGCAAAAGTACGAATGGGTTAAGGAAGTCTTTGCATCATGTGGAAGTCAGAAGATGCGTGGCTGAGGTAATCAGATGGTTGAGTAAGCACCCGGTAAGTTTTCAAGTTACTTTTGGGTTAGACTGACTAGGATGTTTCCACGTCTGGCTTACATCCTGTTCTAGCCATTGCGAAGCCATTTCTCGGAAGAAATACTCTTGCTAACCCCCTCCGCTGTTTTGTGTATTGATGAGCATCCCAATGCTTCTATGAATCGGAGAAGACGCAGTTGACAGATTGTTCCTATTTAGGTATTCTGGTTCTAAGCTGAGACAGTGCCAGTGAGGAGCGTTTAATCATAATCATCCTCTTCATGTGATCGTGGCCAGCGAGTGATCCAGCTAATCCAACTTGTCTTCGCAATGAAAAGGTATATTGTCCCGGAACTCAGCAAAATGAGTTCTTCGCCGTAGCATAAGGCCTTGCTTGATTCTCTCATTCATTAAGCAGCTATGAATTTTTAAAATAAGTGGTCTAAAAACCAGTATTTGAAAAGTTTTCTTCAGTAGACCAGAACCAACGAGCTCCAAATCGCTGCGCTTAGATTCTGATTTTACAATATTCTTTAGACTCGCATGGTACGACAACAAGTACCAGTTTCAACTGCATCGACCTGCCCCCTCCCCGCAAGAACTGCACTCTATTGGCCCAATGCAAGTGGTATTCAACAAATTCTGATATTATCGAATGTCTAGATTACAAATTTTAGTCCTAAACCTTGTTATAGGCATAGTTTCACTTCAGAAAGGTTTTCGCAGATGCTGCCTGTCGAGTTCCGTGTTAGTGTGGCTCCTCCCATTCAGATACTGGGCGTGATAGTAGCGTGTCAGCATATCACTAACTCATTTGAAGGTTCGAGTCCAGTTCGGGCTAGATCTTGTTTTTTTTCTTGCAAGCAATATTCCTTCCGGGAACGTACTGGAATGGGTAATCGGTAGCTTAGTTGGAGACTTAGGAGAAAATACGGGGATTAATCTCAGCTAATATCTAGGATGGCGGGTTGGGAGAAAGTAGGGATTGATTGAGGAGGGCAGTTGATGGAGAGCGAGATCACGGGTTAGACGTTTGGTGCGTGGTGTTGAAGTGACCTTTGGAGCGTAAAGGGAAAACGCCTGATCGGAAAACGGTTTACGGTCGCTGTGCGAACGAACAAAGAAAGCGATTACAAAATAGATTTATAGATATAAAATATATATATACACAAATTAGCATCGGGTCAGTGATTTCGGCAAACTGGTTGTGTCGGTTTTTTTTTTCCTTTTCCCTTTCCGGTGGAAAGCTAAGATAGTTTTCCTAGACGAGGAATACAATAAACGGAGAAACATTGAAAACCCAAGAAGAAAAAAAAAAACGAAGTACCGGACCACAGAACGCGAACGCGTGTGTACGCCAAAGTCGGAGCATATAGCTGCATCCAAACGTGCGTCCAAGTGTAAAATCCAAGTGCGAATTGTGAGCGCGGCGGGATTCGTCAAAGCCGCACCACATTGAAAACCCGGTTACCGACTTTCGTGAGTGATACCTGTGGGAGAGTTCCTGTACATACGTGTTAGTTGCAAGTGCATCCACGTGGGAGATCACCAGTCAGCCGAAACAGCGGAACCAGCTGCCGTATAGAGCGATGCAGGGAGTCACCTACTAACCTTTCTTTTCGTAATTCGTTAATAGCCATTGATCCGTAACACTCTTGATAGTGTATGTGTTTGTTAACTCCTCCCCTCTGGAGCGTCGTTAAGCCGTATTCTTGTATTTATTATGTATATGTATATGTATTCACAATATTTTGTATTAGATTAAGCTGCAAGAATTATCACACTAGTTTTGTAATTTAGGGAACTTAAATTTTGGTTGTGGGTGTAGCCGAGCGCGCTAAAGCGCTGATTTGTAAGGGTAAGAGGTCGGATCCGAACTTTTACGCCAAGGTTCGAACCCACTTGGTGAAGCTTTTGTTCTTTTTTTTTATTTTTTTATTTTTTTTTTGGTACTTTATGAATTATTTGGATTGTCTTGAATTTTAGCGAGTATAATTTGATAATTTGAATTGGAATTTTGTTAATTGTATAATTAGCGAAGTGTAAATAAAAGGATCTGTTGAATGATCCTTGAATTTCGAGAAAGTTGGTGGTTTCCTTGTGTCGGTTGTCGGTCGCCCAGGGGGACGTAGCTGCTGCAGCTGGGTGAACTGCCAAGGTAAGGTGGTAGAGTCAAGCGGGCTTTGTAGCTCGTCGCGGTTCGACGCTATAAGGCTTTCGAGGCATAGGGCTAATCGCGTGGCGCCCATTAATTTTTTTTTATTATTTCTTGACCCACGGCTATTACTCCATCGACAAGTCGGCAACCCTTGTCCTCGATACCGCGGAGGAGAAAACGACGGTAACATTTTGGCGCCCAACGTGGGGCCTTAAAGAAGAAATAGCCTAGTACGTTACAGTCGGATAAGTGCATAACACGACGATCGGTTCGCGATTTTTTTTTTTTCCTTTTTTTTTCTTTATTTTTTTGTTTTGTTTGGTTCGTCGGTTGGCTTCGATTTGTTTTGTTTTCGTATCACATCGAAATAGTAGGGGATGGAGATCAACCGATTGAGCGCTGACGAGCTAACGTATGAATTAGACATTCGAGGATTGTCAGCGAACACAGTAGATGAGATGAGGAAGGTCCTTCGGACAGCCTTGCGTAGGGAATCGAGCTTTTTGCTCCAGACGTATCCTTTTTCTTATCAGGAAGACGAGGTGGCGATTAAGGGTAAGCTTGAAGAGATTTCAAAGTTGGTGAAGGTATTTCAGGGTGATGAGAATTCCGGCGAGTACAAGAAGTTAGTGACGAAGTGCGAATGGCTAGTGAGACGTCTTGGTAGAGTTGAAACAGACAGCGAAGAGGAAAAGAAGTTTTTGGGGAAAGCACGCAGGGAAATTGTAGATCTTTTGGGGGAGCTAGATGAGAAAGCTAAGGTTGGAACTAATGACGGCGAGCGAGAACTGCATCTCACGCAAGTTGCCGCCGGCTCATCGGGTCAAAGGCCGGGGCCCCAACAAGGACCGTTCTTTCCACCACAGGCTTGTTCTTCACCTCTTCCTCCTATGGGTCACCGAGTCCCAGTGATGAAATGGGGAGTCAAATTTAAAGGCGAACCCCATGAGTCACTATGCGGATTTCTTGAAAGGGTTGAAGAGTTGAGGGAAGCTAGGGGTTACACGGAAGCGGAAGTATTTCAATCGGCTTTCGACCTATTTGAGGGGAAGGCGGTTATTTGGTTCCGGGCGAATAAGCCCTTTATCAAGAGCTGGAGTGAGTTAGTGTTGAAGTTGAGGGCAGAGTTTCTTCCACTGGACTACGACGACCGTCTTTGGGAGGAGATACGTAGGAGAACCCAAGGTCGTTCGGAAACAATAGGGATCTATGTGAGCAACATGATTGGACTTTTCGCTCGGCTCAGCGATCCTTGCCCACCGGACATGAAGTTGAGGCTTATTCGCAAAAACCTCCTACCGTTCTATCAAAGCCAATTGGCGTTGACAGAGGTATCTTCCTTGGATGACTTAATTACAGTTGGCCGGCGGTTAGAGGCGACGCGCTACCTCGTCGAGAGTTTTCATCCCCCGCCGACCGGGAGACACGCTGCTCTGCTGGAACCAGATCTAGCATATGTGGAAGTGAATCGCGATACCACCTCGCAAGTAAATTCTTTGACCTCCCACACGGATAATCTGACATGCTTCCGCTGTCAACAGAAGGGTCACGTCGCCAGGATGTGTTCGCAGCCCGTACGCTGTTATGGATGCGGTGCTGAAGGGGTCATTCGTAGTCGCTGTCCGCACTGTTCCAATGTACAAAGAGGGCCGGGAAACGCGAGCATGACTCAACCGGGAGCGGGACAGTGAGTCAGGGCAGTTCACCACCCGCAGATGTTAGGAACGTAGAAGGGGAAGGGCAGTTGGTAGGAGTAGATTATTTACTAGTTGAAAAGGGAGGGGGGGACAAACGTCCATATCTTAAAGTGGAGTTGTATGGGTTGGTTTTCTTAGGGCTATTGGATTCGGGGGCATCGCGGTCTATTGTGGGTGGTCCAGGGTGGGACCGACTCGTGCTTTTAAACTGCAAAGTCAACAAGATAGACGTGCCCAACGTAACTGTGGCAAATGGGGAAGGCGTCTCTGTTGTGGGTTCTATTACAGTGCCGATTAGGGTAGAGGGTGTAGTAAAGATAATGGAGTTGCTAGTGATACCAGGATTGAAGCACTGCCTAATATTGGGAGCGGATTTTTGGGAGAAGTTTGCTATCGTTCCGAATTTGTGTAACAGGCAATGGGAGTTCCATCACCCAGTAGCAGCCATAGAGAGCGATAGTAAATTAAGTTTTGAGCAGGGATCTATGCTGACCATGCTGGTAGAGAAGGAATTCAAGAGTATGGGAGATGGCTTGGGTTGTACGGATCTCGTAGAACATGTCATTAAGACGAAAGCGGCTCCTATCAAACAAAGGTACTATCCGGTTTCACCGGCGGTACAGGTTACTATTAACCGAGAGGTCGATGAAATGTTGGCGGCGGGGGTCATTGAGCCGTCTACTAGCCCGTGGTCATCTCCAATACTTCTTGTGAAGAAGAAAGACGGGAAGTTTCGTTTTTGTGTCGATTTCAGGAAACTTAACAGTGTAACCGAGAAGGACGCATACCCTATTCCATATGTATCGGCCACATTGGACAAGTTACGCAATGCTCGATTCCTGTCTTCGCTCGACATTAAATCGGCTTATTGGCAGATTCCGATGGCTGACTCCTCAAAAAAATATACGGCTTTTACTATTCCTGGTAAGGGTTTGTACCAGTTCCGCCGAATGCCGTTTGGCCTTCATAATGCCCCAGCTACCTGGCAACGCTTCATAGACACCGTCCTTGGGCCTGATCTAGAGCCTAACGTTTTCGTGTACCTCGACGATGTTATAATCGTCACCGATTCCTTCGATCAACATCTCAAAGTTCTCGCAGAGGTACTTGGCAGGCTAAAAAGGGCAGGGCTTAGGCTATCGAAAGACAAATGCGAGTTTTGTAAGCCAGAGTTACGCTACTTGGGGTATGTTGTGAGTAGCAAGGGATTGTCAGTAGACCCAGAAAAGGTTCGAAGCATGGTCGAGTATCCGAGACCAAATACCGTTACGGGCGTTCGGCGATTTGTAGGAATGGTATCTTGGTACCGTCGTTTCGTGCCGAACTTTTCGAATGTCATTGCTCCGATCACGGAGCTACTTAAGAAGAAGAAAAGGTTTGTCTGGAGTGAAAAGTGTGAGAAGGCCTTTGTGGAGCTGAAAGATCGGTTGGTCAGTGCACCTATCCTGACATGTCCTAATTTTACGCTTCCATTTACCATCCACACGGATGCGTCGGGATTTGGCATCGGTGCTGTTCTCACGCAGGAGGACCCTGGGAAAGGGGAGCAGGTGATTAGTTACCTGAGTCGGACTCTAACGAGAACCGAAAGGAACTACTCCACTACGGAGCGGGAGTGTTTGGCTGTATTGTGGGCCATCGAAAAACTGAGGCCTTATATAGAGGGTGGCAGTTTTACAGTCGTGACAGATCACCACTCCTTAGTGTGGCTGAACAACTTGAAGGATCCACAGGGTAGATTGGCGCGATGGGCTGTCAGGTTACAACAGCACGATTTTAAAATAATCCATCGCAAAGGGAAAGAACACTTAGTCCCAGACGCGCTTTCGAGGGCAACGGTAGAAGTCGCAGAGATTCGCGATACTACTAAAGACAAGTGGATAGTGAAGATGTTAGGAGCGGTGACAGCTTCTCCAGAGCGCTACCCAGATTGGAAGGTAGAAGGCGACAGGCTTTTCAAATATGTCAGGGCCAGATATCCTAATTTATCGAGTGAGAAGGAACAATGGAAGGAAGTGGTAGGCAAAGAACAAAGGGCGGCTCTTCTAAAAGAGAACCATGACCACGTCTTAGCCGGTCACGGTGGAATCCAGAAGACTTTCGACAGAGTTGCTCAGTCATACTTCTGGCCAAAGATGAAGACACAGGTAGCGAGGTATGTCCGTAATTGCAAAACGTGTCAGTCTGTTAAGCCTGACTTGCACCGGCCGGCTGGATACATGTGTACCAGAACTAACGTCACGCGGCCTTGGGATATGCTTTGCGTTGATTTAATTGGTCCGTTGCCAAAATCTTCTAGGGGTTATATGTACATATTAACCGTGGTGGATTATTTTTCAAAATTTCCACTATTTTTCCCCCTTCGTTCCGCGACAGCCAAGGCAGTTACTACAACGGTAGAGGACCAAGTCTTCATGATCTTCGGGGTGCCAAAATGGATTGTTTGCGACAATGGAGTCCAATTTAGGAGCAAGGAGTTCACGAACCTAATGCGGGAATATAGTGTCACGGTTAATTTCACGGCCTTTTACCACCCGCAGGCAAACCCAGCTGAGCGCTTCAATCAGACGTTGAAGACGAAGCTCAGGGCCTATGTTTCCGAAAACCATCGAGTGTGGGATCTGATTCTCCCAAAAGTGAGCTGTGCGATTAGGGCTTCGACCCACGAAGTTTTGAAAGTCACCCCTTTCTTTGTACTTTTTGGGAGAGAGATGCCTCTGAAAGGCGATAACATCCCGGTACCAACTGAGGGGTTCACTGTCGAGCGAACAGAGAAGCAGGTGGATCAACAACGGAGTAAGGCCTTGGATGAGGTGATTAAAGACGTGAGGTTGAAAATTTTGTCAGCAGGAGCAAGGGCGTCTAAGACGTATAATTTGCGACGACGCAATATTAGTTTTTTCCCCAAAGATTTGGTGCTTAGGAGGAGTTTTGTATTGTCAGATGCCGCAAAGTACTTCAATGCTAAACTAGCTCCAAAATATGTAGGGCCAGTTGAGGTGAAGAAGAGGGTGTCTCCGTGGACGTATGAACTAATAGACCAGAATGGCAAGACGGCTGGGGTTTGGCATGCCAAGGACCTCAAAGTGTTTACTAACGCCGCCGAACTCTTGTTGTAGGGACACAGAGGAAACAGGGGGAGTGGCGAAAACCTTTAGAAAGAAGAGGGGGAATGTTATAGGCATAGTTTCACTTCAGAAAGGTTTTCGCAGATGCTGCCTGTCGAGTTCCGTGTTAGTGTGGCTCCTCCCATTCAGATACTGGGCGTGATAGTAGCGTGTCAGCATATCACTAACTCATTTGAAGGTTCGAGTCCAGTTCGGGCTAGATCTTGTTTTTTTTCTTGCAAGCAATATTCCTTCCGGGAACGTACTGGAATGGGTAATCGGTAGCTTAGTTGGAGACTTAGGAGAAAATACGGGGATTAATCTCAGCTAATATCTAGGATGGCGGGTTGGGAGAAAGTAGGGATTGATTGAGGAGGGCAGTTGATGGAGAGCGAGATCACGGGTTAGACGTTTGGTGCGTGGTGTTGAAGTGACCTTTGGAGCGTAAAGGGAAAACGCCTGATCGGAAAACGGTTTACGGTCGCTGTGCGAACGAACAAAGAAAGCGATTACAAAATAGATTTATAGATATAAAATATATATATACACAAATTAGCATCGGGTCAGTGATTTCGGCAAACTGGTTGTGTCGGTTTTTTTTTTCCTTTTCCCTTTCCGGTGGAAAGCTAAGATAGTTTTCCTAGACGAGGAATACAATAAACGGAGAAACATTGAAAACCCAAGAAGAAAAAAAAAAACGAAGTACCGGACCACAGAACGCGAACGCGTGTGTACGCCAAAGTCGGAGCATATAGCTGCATCCAAACGTGCGTCCAAGTGTAAAATCCAAGTGCGAATTGTGAGCGCGGCGGGATTCGTCAAAGCCGCACCACATTGAAAACCCGGTTACCGACTTTCGTGAGTGATACCTGTGGGAGAGTTCCTGTACATACGTGTTAGTTGCAAGTGCATCCACGTGGGAGATCACCAGTCAGCCGAAACAGCGGAACCAGCTGCCGTATAGAGCGATGCAGGGAGTCACCTACTAACCTTTCTTTTCGTAATTCGTTAATAGCCATTGATCCGTAACACTCTTGATAGTGTATGTGTTTGTTAACTCCTCCCCTCTGGAGCGTCGTTAAGCCGTATTCTTGTATTTATTATGTATATGTATATGTATTCACAATATTTTGTATTAGATTAAGCTGCAAGAATTATCACACTAGTTTTGTAATTTAGGGAACTTAAATTTTGGTTGTGGGTGTAGCCGAGCGCGCTAAAGCGCTGATTTGTAAGGGTAAGAGGTCGGATCCGAACTTTTACGCCAAGGTTCGAACCCACTTGGTGAAGCTTTTGTTCTTTTTTTTATTTTTTTATTTTTTTTTTGGTACTTTATGAATTATTTGGATTGTCTTGAATTTTAGCGAGTATAATTTGATAATTTGAATTGGAATTTTGTTAATTGTATAATTAGCGAAGTGTAAATAAAAGGATCTGTTGAATGATCCTTGAATTTCGAGAAAGTTGGTGGTTTCCTTGTGTCGGTTGTCGGTCGCCCAGGGGGACGTAGCTGCTGCAGCTGGGTGAACTGCCAAGGTAAGGTGGTAGAGTCAAGCGGGCTTTGTAGCTCGTCGCGGTTCGACGCTATAAGGCTTTCGAGGCATAGGGCTAATCGCGTGGCGCCCATTAATTTTTTTTTATTATTTCTTGACCCACGGCTATTACTCCATCGACAAGTCGGCAACCCTTGTCCTCGATACCGCGGAGGAGAAAACGACGGTAACAACCTAAAACAAAAGTCCGTTAAGCTGGGATTATTCGACTATAATAATATAAAATAAAATATATATAAAATAATTTAACTAAAAAATAAATACAGAATGTATATAAAACTTCTACTATGGTTTGAATTCGTTGTTTAAAATTTCTATAAGATCGGTACACTGGTTTTACAGATTTGTTTCGTGGCCCCATGCAAATCGGACTGCTGTGTGCCAACCTGGATATATAGGTGTACTAGTACTAAATTCAGTAGTACACCCAGCTCGCTGTTGGGGTGGTGCTGTTTGCATTTGTGACTTTCGCAAGGGTGAATGTCCTTAAATTAGTGGTTTTTAGTCTAGCTTACTCCCAGACTATGCCACCATACCTCGCTGTGATGCAGAATCGCTTTCGGTCACCCTTATTTACCGAAGATCCTGGCGCACTGAAGAAAATAAGTTCTAGCTGAAGAACAGCTTGAATCTAATTAGCCGTTTACCCTAGTTCCCGATTTCACTCGTTCTAACAGAACCATCTTGATTGTAATCAATGTCTGCTTTGCATATACACGTACAATAAGATTTTAATACACTTCGTATAGATCCGCATGACTTATAGAGAGGACCCAACATAAAAGTCGCTACTAGATCTCATATTAAATTTATCACTCGCCAAATTCTGTTTGATTCTTGTCATAATTAAATTCTGTCTAATCTGTCTATTCTGATAACGCCCAGAGACTGAATCCGTCAACCATAAGCATCTCAAAATTCGGTGTTTGAAAAAGTCATAAGAAGGGATATGTACTTCCAAGTACATATCACAAGTGGTTCGTGTACAGGCTAAGCCAGCAGTGCCATTTTTTGAACTTGTCTCCGTTTGTATCGTACACCCGAGTCAGAGTACAAGAAGGAGGTCCTGTACAAGGAGGAACAATTTAACTGGTTAGGCAATTTTAGTATTAAATTTATCAAATGACCATTGCACAAGCTAGGATTTCTTCCTATGGCTTGCTGCGTTTAATTCTTCTTCTTTATGTTAAGCTATAGTCCAGGATGGACATAAACAGTTACCTCTCCGGGTACACACTCCAAGTTGGTTGATGCCCTTCTCTATTTGATCACCACATTAGACTTAATTAGTGTCCCTGGGCCTCAGAATCGAAGATAAAATATAATATTATGACTACTATGTATCAGTCAATGACATTGTTAGCATATTAGCAAGGGCTCAGACATCCATGCGAGATAAGAAGTATGCAAATCGGCTGCTGGGAACGATTCAACATTTACTCTGTATTTAAACTCAAATTTGAAGTATGTGTAAATGTGTTTGAGCCATGTGCAGTGGTCTACAGGGTACGTTGCATAATTGCCAGTTCATATATCGCTATCCTGTTGAACCGTCAACATAATCAACTACCATTATGGTGACCTTTGATAGAGTGAAACCTGTCTAAGTTGGCCACCCGCGGTGCAAGCTTTTAGGGCCAAGCTAGACAGGTGTCCTATATATACGATTTGGTCTTGTTTTGTTTTTCAACGTTTACCAACGGCCCATTTGAAGGGGTATACGATTTTGTCTTGTTTTGTTTTTCAACGTTTACGTTGGGTTTCATACCCAACTTGACATTTGACCAACATCCAGGTTTCACTGTAAATCACAAAATTTAAAGCTCAATAAATATCAGTCGATACATACTCAGTTTAAAAATGGCGAGAGTACAGACGAAACTTTTGGTAAAGTGGGTGCTCTCTTGGTTACCATCTTTTCATGGTGTAGTGCCCGTAATCGTACCCATTGACCGTCTTAGACTGGCCAGTGAGGGCTGGAGTGACTAACTTCTTGCAAGGATGGCCTGAGCCGGAGCAATAGTTGCCGTCTATCGATGACTATCCTGGAAATGCTGGTTATAGTCATCAAGACTAAACTGTCTTCCATCCGTGATAACTCGATCTTTATACCGGAGTGTCGGCCTTCTTGAACCGGGAGGCATGGTCTCGAAGACCCTGGCGTCCATCCTCTCGATGTGGCCAAGTCTGTGCAGTCGACAGATTCTTGGCCTCGGGACTACATTCACATTTTGGTACAGCTCGTGGAGTTGGCGGTTGTTCGGTTCTTCTCATCTATTCACCTCCCCCGCAGACAGAACCATAGGTTAGGTTAGGTAGAGGGGCTGCTAGTGTAGTTATCAGCACACTTAGACCATATTGGTCCATTGTGATACCCAGAGTCAGACTACTAACACTGACTGACTACTCCAGTGATATAGCCATTTAATTTACTGTGGTGACTGGACCAGATTTAAAACCAGATTAAAGCGTATTACCTTTGATTTTACTAGGATTCGAATCAGGGCACTCTACCAAGTGCGGCATCCATTCGGACATTGGACACAGGACCATACATATATAGCTATCCAACGTAGAATTTTTCTTAGGAATACACCCGTAATCAGCTCTGTCGGTTTGCTTATCGTCGAGCTTTCCGCAAAGTGACTTCTTAGAGGAACATTCGCATATGCAATCTTGGCCCATTCTAAATGAAAAGTTTTGCAGCTAAATTGAACTCGAGTCTTGAACTTATCCATGTCTGAATCGTTCCATATTCGAGTAAACTCATGCTCGTCCTAGAAAAAGAATAAATTCATAAAATTCTGCAACCCTGGTCTTGTCATGAGAATAGACGGTAATGTCATGCCCTCCTCCACGTCATGAGCAGAGCAACGACAACAAAAACAAAAAAATTCATCAAATTCGACTGAAAAATTATATAAATATTTATGAAAATACGGACCAACATGAGCACTTAATTGCCGTCCCATGCAAACACATACTCGCATAAAATGCAAAACAAACATTTTCGATTGACTGTCCATAAAAATGCTTTCATGATGAAGATGTAAATTTTGATGAGCACCATACATTGCCGGCCAGGGGTAGGGCGAACAAAATTCAATACATTTTCATTGTGCTAATGATGCCCCGCTCCGTGGAATTCATAATGTTTAATTCGAATGTGAACGAAAAACATCCAAAGCGACCGATGCGTGTCCTCGAGGAAGTGTATTATGGAGCAACAAATTTTTACGACTCGGAAAAAAAGGTACTCCAAGGAGGAGGAGTGGAGTCGTGAATGTTTTGATCAGTACTGGGGCAATTAAGGGATGTAAGGCACCCGAGAGGGCGGTAAAGGTTGAAGACATTTGAACGGGGTCTTGGCTAAGGAATCACAAAGTCCAATGATTTTGTTCTTGAAGTAGAGGTTACTAAGGCTTATTCGATTGTCTCAGATCAATGACCAATTATTTTGTCCACAATAAGACTCGATCGAATTCTGAGGAGTGAACATAAATATAGACAGTCAATCCCTATGCAAAGCATGATCGAAACAGGATCTCGACGACTGAACTAAAACAAAAATCGAAAAAACTGTTTCGGCAGAGGAATACTTTGACAGACTACTCAAAAAACATTCAAAACAAGGGAATCTGTAATGGAAGAAGACGCCTAAAATGCTTGGTTATATCCACGCTAATTATATATTTATTTTGGATTTGGAGCTATAAAAAAAAACGAGGATGGAAGAAAGTAAATGAGAAATAATACACACTTTTACACTTAAAACATTTGTTTAGATTCAATCTAAAAGTCTACCGGAGAACATAATACGTTCTCGTCGAACTGGAGACTGCCACGATTGTTCACACAATCTCGTCATTGATATCGTTATACGCCACCGTGGCCATGGAAGAACACTCTCAAGACTGGCTCTTCTACCCCTTGTAGAATGCAAGACAACTCTCAAGACTGCCTCCTCGACCCGTTGTAGAATGTTACGTATACGCCAAGAGGACGAATACGAAGAGAAGACTATTTCTACATTAGCCGAGTTTTTTTTGCAAGCGTGTATGCTTAATTTTCAATTTGCATGTAAAATACACTAACAACAAGTCCTATATCCGCTTAAGTTACTCATCATATCTATGGCCGCTTAAGAAATAAGCGCGGATAAAAAAAATGCTTCCAATCATTATTTTCTGTGTGTTCATTCTGAATTTATTTATTCATTGTTTAGGTTGCTGTATGTGGCTGACGATATTAGTCCCTGATCGCTTTTGCTCACGGTGTGGTTGATGTATTAGATAAATTTTAATTCTTTTGGCATCCATAAGTATGCAATTTTTGGTAAACGCAGAGTGTCTCTGCTATATATTCCGTTTAGGTTTCGTAATCGATTCTTTTCATTTGATAAACATTTTTTTATTTTATAATTATTAAGTTATTTTGCTTTTAAAGTGATGGTAACGCTACACAGTCACAAAACGAAGATGACCATCAAAGATAAACCGTCACCTTCCACGACTACACCCCTGACTGCTTAGCAAATGTCATAAATGTCGTCGGTGCTGCCAAGATTTTATGATGAACCACTAAGCGCCGATGATCGTTTTTTTGTGCACTTCGAAATTAAGCGTATATACGCTTGCAAAAAAACACAGCTATTGTTCGAAAAATTTCAAAAACGCGTTTGATGCAAAATTCAGCTGATGGTGAATTTCTATGATATTGCTTGAGGGATTTTGTTGGTCCTTCTTTTGTTGTATTCTTGTTTTGTCAACTCACGCGTGATCCAAGGAATGTGCCAAGGAATTTGCATGAAATCAAGACACCCTCGCACCACGCTTAGAAAATATTGACTTTTATTCGGAAATTCAATGAAGATCCGCTTTTTCACCGAAAAATTGTTTTCAGCGTTACAATGCTAACGTCTTTTGTTCAACGAGTAACCTCAGGCAATGGCAGAGCTGGCAAGATATGGGTGGACCAGGGCCTAGCTCTTACAGCAACTACTTCTGTTGTACATTCTATTGTTCTGTCACAAATGGATGGGACTTTCAATTATTTTTTTTCATCCATTTTATTTATTCAGTAATATGAAATTAGCTTATTAAAATAAATGTATATTTTTTAAAAATTTAGCTTCCCCTTGAGAATGTATTTTTTTTTAATGTAGAAATTAACATTTCTAACGGATATTAGGTTGTGGTCTATCAGGCAGTGTTGCTAGGAACCAGTGTGGACATGTTCATTCTCTCCAGTCAAAATTCTATAATAAAATGAGCAAGACACACTCTTCGATGCTGACAACAATACGTTTATTCACGAAACCAGAGTAAATTTGAACTCAAAATGAGATCCTACATTTATGGACAGACACTTAATTATCAAGCTTCACCCAAATTTGCAAACCCTTGCAAGAAAAGCTCGCTCACAGTCGATACTCTCTACGGACAATACCCAAGTGACTGTTCTCTACTTATTTACTTTCTAATCCAATTTATTGGTAAAATTAGACTATTTAGCAGTTCCACGGCTCCTCTGTTTTCTTAATGGATCTTAGACTTAGAGAGAAGTAGAGTTACTTGAGGTCTTAGACCACTGTTGCATATTACAAATTCAATAGTATATAGTCAAACAAATTCACAAATTTTACTCAATGAAAAACTAGTTGTTTGTGCATCCCTATCACCTGAAAGGTGAAGTCGGAGAGAGATGTTAATTTGATTGCGTTTATTCTGGTTTAGGTAAGGTTTTCTACGAATAACAATCACCTGCAGGCACCTGCCAATATCCTCTTTGTTATCCACTCAAATTACAACAGCCGATTCATTTGTGTGTGAATTACTGATGGACGGAATTTAAACACAAAAAAACGGACATGGCACATACCCGTTGTTGGATTTGCGGCAATTCTGTGTAACTACAGGTGGGTTTCTATTTTTTATAGTTGTGATTAAATCGAATTATTTTGTTGACAAAGTATGTTATTGAAATTCGCGGAAACTGAAATGGAATCACAAATTCAGCAAACGCCGAATCAAAAGTATCTAAGCAACGTGATGTCAATATGAAACCAACAAGTCTCAAAGGCTTACATGTGCATATTGCATTACTTTCAAAGTAAAATCTCAATTTGACGTCAGATGATTATATTCCCTAGATCAAATTACTTGCATCGTCATCTCTTTGGAAACTCAAAATCCAGGATAGGGTTAATGAGGCTGCTTCTGCCCTTTTCAACTGTAAAAAGGCCATAGGATGCAAATGGGGACTACTTACCACGCAACGCTTACTGGATTTTTATTTTGATTGTTAGACGGACACTTCTGTACGGGTTTCAGTTTGGTGGAAAGCGCTAAGCAAACAAAAAAGAATGGCCAGCTTATGTATCACCGGGGCACTGAGTCGGATGCATTAAACGTACTCCTCCACTCTCTACATTTGGAAATTTTTACCAAGCAAGTAGCTCTGAAACTCGAAACACTCCAACTGTACTCCGAACCAAAAAATGAAGTATTACAGAGATAGCCGACTTCACAGCTGATTGGCCCCTAGTCCATCGACGAATTTGAGTGCCTTTTTGACAGATATTCATGAATTTTTGACGGTTATTCACGAAATAACGTAAATGCCGTCCTCTGACTGGTCAATTTGGTTTATGAACACGTTATAAAAATAGTTGTCAAAATCAATTCAGGGGAAAGAGAGGTAGAAGTCGGGCATCTCTGTAATACTTCATTTCTGCTCCGAACCCACCATCAGTCACTCAACGGTTCTTAATGCATAGATTTAACGACACCGACTGCCTACTACCCCAAGCTATCTTCGAATAGAAATAAAACAAAAGCATTCTCTCCAGATGGGATTGATAACCAGATACTGTCTGACCGCCTGCGTATAGTCACAGACTTATTGAAGACGGACAAGGGAGTAAGTGCAGCTGTCTACTCCAAAGACCTTAGTAATGCTATCTCCTTGAAGCTCCCTGGTCACCCATTACGATAAAAGAGGCACTGTCATTGCTCAAGAAAAATGTAATATCCAAAACTGGTATCACCACCTGTTGGGTGGTGGTCCTAGGACAATGTCATGTTCAACTCCAGAACATCCCTTGATTGTAGGCTGTGTCTAATTGAGATGGATGAGCATTTTAAAACACACATCCTCATGGGTGCCGGCACATTGTAACTTAATAGAGAATTGCTAGGATGAATTACTCGGTAGGTGTGGTACATCCTCACCTCTAAGACAAGAGGAAGCTCCACCTTCAATGCCATTCACTACAGTCTACCATATTCCCAAGATATACATAAACAAATACTACCAATTGTAAATGGCTAGAAGGTACCGAATGCCTTCAAACAATAACAAAGGCCATCACTTATTCTCAAACGATCGCTCAATCTGCTAAGACTTAGCAGATCCTCACTTCGGGTGCTCATCGGCGGCGACATAACCGATCACTGCGCATTTAGCATTTAAGCCCGTAGAATGGGTGTCCTTTGTAATTACTTTTTCAGATGCTGTATTGATGAAAAAGTGTAATGCGGCGGTAAGTCGTAGGTATTTACACCTAGGGGCCTACTACTTCAATAACGTTGATGAGGTTAACAGCGTCAGCATTAGCCAGCTAAGCCGTGTCGTCACAAGAATTAATGGGCCCACTTCGGCATAAGGGTGAATGCCTTCTGCAGTCAGCCCCAACAACCAAACCTTTACAGTATTCCCCGCATAATAGCACATACGCATGGGCATAAAATTGTGTTGCTTATAAGCGGGTTTTCAATGAAATTCGTACTAAGCGGAGACATTACGTGGGCTTGGGATGGCGTTGGTAAATATCAGCAGAATATGATTTGTTGCTATTAAAACGGCTTTCCTTTTAAAGGGGTTGCTTGTATCTCGGAAGTCGTGATGTTAGAAATATAGGTGGCACGACTCAAAGCATAGCCCTTTACGTTCGAAGGATCGACTGTTCAACTTGAGGTTCCTTGATTACTGCCGTGTCTCCACTCACAACAGCACAAAGATATTTCACCTCGGCAGCTTGTAATCGCGATCAGATTTAATATTTTCAGGGTCAGAAGAACTTTGTAGCTAAGCTCGGCGTGCTGATCCCAGATCTTCCAAGCTTTTTCCCAATTGCCCCGGCTTGGCCAACCCAACCGAAACAACAGACAACCTCAACATTTTTCCTCCCGTCACTCGTGAAGAAGTCCCGATACTTCTCCTTCTCTACCTGCTCCAATGGCAATCCACTAACATGAAGAGCGCATTGGATTTAGCAGGAGTGCAAGAAATAACCATACCCTCGGATCCTTGTACAAATTCAGTATTTAACATATTCGTTCAACTAAATAAAATCTTCATTCATGCATAAACTACGTGTTAGAATTCAAGTATCTAGGCAAGCATGTATATAGGCTATAACGGCACCCACTGAAAAATTATATGGCCCGTGTGAACGTATTATATTAGCGGGTATTGCTATTTCATCACAAAGTCAAAAGGCCCACGCATCGTAATGCAGGTAATATCATAGCAGAATAACTCAGTTGATTACATTAAGTCTAGACGACAACCACGTATACGCAGCACAAATTCAAAAACAAAAGATAATATTTAGCTCCCTGTTCAGACGCCATCGCATAATTTATGCAAGCGGAAGGAGTGAAGACGTCGCGACGAGGGGTTTTCTTTTGAATAAAGTATAAGCTATAAGAAGTAAAAATGTGTGAAGGTGTATCATTAGTGAACGAAATGAATTGAAGTTACTCATCAAGTAATGACTTGAGCTCTGTTCAGACGGTTGTCACATCTAGGTACGTCGGCAGGTAGGTACTTGGGTGCCCTGGAGACCTTGCTGCCGTTGCTCACTAAGATCACCATTTTGTCCTTTCTAGGGAGTGTTAAAATAATGCGAGACCTAGTGTAGTCCAAAAGCCAGCTAAGTCCATGTGTGATTCTTAAGAGGTTGTTCAGTTCACCACCGCTTTAGTCCTTCGGCTCTATGAACAAGTGCTTTCCTAGGAACGGGTAGATTCCGTTTCTTCCTCGTCTCTTCGAATTCAGAAAAAAGTCGTTGTGGGGTATGTTCAGCCGTTTTGCATGACACATAGCCCAGTAGGGACTCCTATTAGCTTGCTTACATCCTTGCGGTCATGGAGTCCTTGCAGTGGCACCAATACTTAGACCAAACCAACGAGTTTTGGCTCTATCCAGGGCTTCATCTTCTAGTTGTTTCCTTATGAAGCTGATCGGTGTGTGAAAATACGGGATTGATGGAGATTCCCCAGTTCTGAACCCGCGAGACTGTCTGCTTTTTCTTTTCCACGGATTCAAAGATGTCCCGATACCCAAAAGTGGGTCAACGAATTCACCAAGACTATTTCTGATGCTCTGGCCCCATAACCTAACCAGCTTCGATGTCAGAATGTCAGATGGTATGGCTAATATTTCCGCTGCCTATCTAAGAAGAAGATGATCGATTTGAATGTCACAACTAACAATATTGTCTCAGAACCATTTAACGAGCGCCCATTCTAATGAGGCAAGAGATCATGGTAGCTGGAGAGGCTTGATGGTGGAGCTTAGGAGCGTACAAAAAAGAAAGGAGAATATTTGAACGAGAAAAATGCAGTTTTGGTGCCAGACTTTGTTGTATTTTAGGCATTGGATTGTCGTCTTTGAGAAGATGAGTGACTGGAACCACATACGAGAAGTATGAGTTGATGTCCACTGCAGGGCAGCCGTAAACAGAAACTACTGACAGGATAAGAAGCTCAAATTAATTATTACAAACTCACTTTTCGTTCAGAAACACTCACTAAACAAAAAAAGAATGTATTCAAAAATGTACCTACTCGCAGAGAAAATTATAAGATTCCTAATCGTTAGTTCTTTTAGAAAGAGAAAACTGCATGAAATAGGCACGTCGCATGATGAATTTGGTAGGGAATACTTCTTGTGATTCAAGAATTTAACCGATAATCGCTATTTTTATTTTATAAATTTTGTATTATTATAATTATATTATTAATATAATAGTATCGTGCTGCGTTGTCATCATCTTCTGACCTGCATGATCCACTAAAGGAGTCGCGGGAGTAAACTACGCAAGAGAGATCTCCAGGCAATTCGATCCTCCGCCGTTGACTCTAATCAATGGCTATGCCCAAGCGTAACCAGGCGAGCTTATGGACTAGGTACATCCACCTCATCCTGGTCAGCCAAGTTGTCGCCTACCTGATGGAATCGCATTCAAGGCCCCCCTCGGAAGTCGTGCTGGTGGGGACAATCGTGCTACGTGACCAAACCAACGAAGCATAGCTCTTTCCGTTCGAAGAAGCAACTGTTCAACGTTGATTTCCTAACGCACTATTGTTTTCCTCACCCTACAGAAAAATTTTGTTTTATGTAAGATGTAGATGGTTTACGAAGCACCTGTATCGTCTATAGGAAGACTATGGCTTCTGCTTTGTATGGAAGCCACCATCAATAGTCTGCGAACATTGATGAATCTTATTTTGGTAATTTGGTAATGTTTCTCTATATCAGAATATGTTGGTGGAACTTGTTGCCGTGCCAATCTGTCCTAGATAAAACTTTTTTTTTTTTCGTTATTTACTAGTCAAGTACTTTCAGAACCAGTCAGTATCTATGAGTATTTTAATTGTTGCCCAAAGTTATTTTGAATGTACACATTTAATTGAAATAAATATTTTATCTAAGCATTGATACTGACACTTTGATTCACCATCTTCGATGAAGTACTTGCAAGCTAATTATATAAATCGCCGGCTTCTGACAGTTATCCTTATAATGGGTATAGTAGACAGCAGATTTCTGTCGGTAGACAATTTTTGGATTATTTGAATATTTCACAAAAGCAAAGTCAACGTCAAAGGATACGTCAATTTTTTTTTTGTAGGAACTGCCAATTTCTCACAACCATTGTTCAACAAGGATGTCAGAGAAAATATTGACATACTGGATTAGAGCTAAATCGAAAAATGTTTCACACTAGCATATATCTTACACCAGACAGTCATCATCTTTAAGAGAGTGAAATCTGATGGAATGGAGACTCTCAGCTTTCAACAAGAACAAAATGCACACATGGTCTGATTTCCCAACTCATTCTCTACTTCTGATCGATGTACATTAATATGAAAATAATTACGATATATCTTAAACACAATGATAATATAATCGGAATAAATGTTTGAAATTGCATTTAAATTAAAATAATTATGAGCAAATAAGTTAAATAAATGAGAGTGCAATAAACATGTACCCAAGTGAACAAATTTAGGATTAGGAGCTCGAGAAATAAAAAGCTTATCAAATAGCCATGAAATGCAAAGTATTAGCAAGACTTAGTGGGAACGATTAATATTTTTCGGACCATCACATCGCATTCACACGTGTACACAAACGTGTGGATGCTTTATCATTTAGCTCCCTTGAACTGCTGTACACAAGAGGATAAGCTACAATCAAAATCCAATCAATGGTATTTACTTAAGGAAAATCAGGAATGTGCCCACCAGAGTCTCATAGTCCTTGAACTTCTTTAAAGTGAAATTGTACGTACTTCATTGTGACTCCAAAAAACATGTTAATTCCAAGTTTTGAACTGAATTTGGCAAGGAAACCAAATCATATGCATAGAATTAATTGATTGCTAATTGAAATTTGAATACAGACGAAAAGGGGTGAGACATTTGGGGACACACTCGTCCTTTTTTCTGAGAAATTTGGACGGAAATTCCCCGATATGCATTATATCATCGATGTGTTGGCATAATCAACGATTTTTCGAAGAACACTGCGTTTGCGAAATTGCACAGGTGAAGTGCTGTTTTCCCGAGAATCGTTTTTAAATTAAAATTGAACAAATAAGTAAATTACAACTCCAGTGCAAGAGAACTTTATTGGAAAAAATAATTTTAATTTACATAATTTCACTCATGCATAAGAGATGTTAATTTATCATTTGTCATGGAAATGCCATTGTAAAAAATAAAAGCCTGTGAGCTTTTAAATTTCCCGAAATCGAATATATTTCATTTTGTGAATGACATCATTTGCATGAGCCTGTTGCACTTGTTTCAGGTTTGCTGGACGTGATAAAAAATAATTGACATATGCAAGATCATAATGAGGATTGAATATCAAAATTAACGAATTCGATTTAATTTGTTATAAGCTTACTATCTACGCGCTATGCATTAAATACATAAATTAAATGTCACGATAACTCGTTTGTTACAGTCATCACAAAGTCAAGTATCTTGATATCTGCTTTGTCTTAATTTTATACGAGATACTGATATGACCACGTCCAAACATTCCAAACCTGAAGTACACCAGATAAATACGATTATTGCAGTGAATGATTGACTTAGTTAGGTAGCTAGGTACATGGGTGTCTCACTTGCTTGACTGTCGCATCTCACTTCGACTAACATTTTGGGTTGATTGTTCACATTGAATACCTTAAGATAATAATGTCTTGAGATTGATGAAAACTGCAAAAGAACGCTTTTCAAGATAATAGCTATAAGTTCAAAACAAGATTTCATCAACATTAAAACGTGATCCAAGTTGAAAAATAGTACGTTTTTCTTGATGCAGTTCAAATTTTGCTTTTAATAGTTGTTACATAAATAAACAATTAAACATGAAATACAGCTGGCTGGAAAAAACTTCTCAAACTTCAACGTTAAACGAAAACTTAATTCCTTTATAAACGGAGGCACGTGAAAAAAAAAAAAAAAACAAAAGTTCTCACATCACGAGAAGTTGTTGCAGAAGCCAAGTCAAGATTCACTACAGGCTGAGCAATGAGCAAATTATTTTTATACTATTGATTTTGATGATGAATATTAAAGATACACTTTTTCTGTTATTATACTTCTGTAGAAATTAGAACCTATCCCACCTAGGATTGTGACGCCACCCATGTCATTATTATATTTCAAAGGCCATTCACCCTCAACAGGAGAAAGAAAATTTAAGATGATTGTTAAGGTTTAAATCTTTTATTTCGCATAATGAGTGTCAAGGAACACTAAGATGTGTCCTTTGAAAACTACCCGAGGATTGCAACATCATCGAACCGTGATGATTTGGGCTGATTCCAAAGAGAAGAATGGGCACAATTCAGATACATTTTTATAAGTCAAATAATATGTGGTATACACAGTAAAATTGGTGGAAGTTCCACTTATGATTTACCAAACTTCCAAATAATTTGAGTTCGTTGGTAAGTAAAAGAGGAATGGAATCTGGTCCTTGCCATTCATCTTCATTTTACATGAGGTGCAAATTGAGTCTTATGGAACCTTTTTATCTTAGACATCCTCACTTGATTCGAAACCATATCATTTAAGACAAACAAAAAAAATATACCACCTAATTGTATGAAATGCCATGTTTTGAGCCATGGATTAAAACGACTGGATTGCGCACTTGGTTGAGTGCCTACTCCTGGTTAGAGGGGTCCCCCGTTTGAATCATAATGAAAGTAAAGTTGATACGCTTTTACCTGATTTTCAAATCTGGTCTAGTGATAATTTTCTGTTTTTCCGGATCAAATTAATGGCACTATCACTGAAGTGGTCAATCAGTGGTAGTAGTATATCAATGGGTACCACAATGGACCAACATTACCACCAAGTGTGCTGGCGAATACACATAAACACGCCTATCTAAACCTAACCTAACCTATTGGGCAATGGAACGCAAAAGGACCACGTTTTTATTGTAAAGCAACGTACCAAATAAGTTGACATTTTCATCCTGATGAAAACAAACTCTAACAATTGATGCAGAGAAAGCGAATTCGCGTGTTATTTTAATTTTGGATTGGAGTCATCATCACGTCTTAGAGGCAATATTAATATTAACAGAATTCTTTTGGGCGGCATTGTCAGTCAATAATGCTAAATTTTAGTCGGTTTTTGTGCCTGAGTTATACAAAATAGATGAGGACGACATGTAGTTCCAATAGGTAGGTGTCACTTCAATAAACTACTTATTTTTAATTTTTTTATTCTCTTTAAAATACAAAGTAGTCAAAAGGGTCGCCGTGGCGTAGTGGGTTAGTGCGTCGACTCTTACGCAGAGGGTGCCAGGTTCGATACCCGAATTTACCACCTTTAATAATTCTCAGCTCCACCTCTTTTGAGTCACTGACAATGCTCAAAGAGTATTCCTGTCTAGAAAGAGCTTCTCAACTTCGCCGTGCGGAGTCGTCATTAAACTGTAGGTCCCTTCCACGCGTGAGACAACAATAGCACGCACAATACGAGTGGTTGCTGAGAAGCTAGGCCCTGGCCCATATTATTATATTAAAATACAATTACTTTTACTTTACAAAATGTTCTAAAAAATGTTTAAAATGCGAAAACAATGTTTACTTATTTTCATTTTATATCCATCATAGAGCACACAGAACATTACGTTCTCAAACTGTTAACTCTTAGTACTTACGATCATGTGCGCTGTTAGCAAAACAAAATATTAAAAGAATTCAGAGCCCAAAATTGTTTATGGGCGGCACGGAACGCCAATCCGTATTAGTCATGGGCCTTGCTTCTACAGAAGCAGAAATCGGGCGAATGTCACTTTGAAACCTTTAACATGAAACCTTTTTTTTTTTGACATTAAATTGAGGTTTATAAAATGTCAAACTATCCAAGAAACGCATCAATTACACCAAAAACCCAATGGGAAGGGTAGTCTTTCTCGAAGAATGGGCACTCAAACTACGCTTCGAAATTAAAATAAGTCTAAAGTCTTAATAACAATAAACTAATCCCTGGAATCCAAAAATCCGTCGACTGAATTGGCTCGGCCACATCGAGAGCATGGACAACAATACTCCAGCAAAGAGGGTCTTCGAAACCGAGCCTCCTGGTTCTAGAAGGAGAGGAAGACCGAATCTCCGGTATAAGGACCAATTAATCGCGGATGGAAGATAGCTAAGTCGGGATAACTGGAAACAATGTGCCCAGGACCTTCAACGATGGAAGGCAGCGATATCTTAGGCTCTGATCCTTCTTAGGCCTTATGCCTGCAAAGTAAGTAAGTAATCCCTGTCTCAAAGCAATAATATGTGATTAAAAATTTGGACCAAAAAATGCGTTGGTTTTAGCAGATGCGTAAGGGCCTTTCGTAAGATCATATCGTATCCTCGGTACAAAAGAGTGATAAGACAAAAAATAACACTTTTGAGTTAAGGAAAGGGAACGGTTGCCGATCAAATTATCGCACTTGCCGTTGCCACAGTTGGCTAAAAAAGGATGTGCTATACCAACTTTTCTATATAAAAAGTTACAGGTAAAATTGTATTTATTACACTTTGCACGGCGTTTTTCTCGACATGGCATTTTTTAACAGATCGCGCTTTTGTTCTGAAGGTGGGATAATCTACACCCCCTATACCGAACACTCTTCTAAAGGTGAACGATACGCAAAACCTGATTCACCCCTAATTTCATGATTAGTAACATTGATTACAACCCTATACCAACTCGAGTTTTTTTCCCAGACATATGCAAAATTCATCAGCTTCTTACAATAATTGTATACCTGCTAACTTCAGTTAAACTCCAAGTGACAAGTGAATCGTCACTCACACTCGCCAACACTTCAGACCCCCATCCGCCTAATCTATGAAAGAACATCAATTGCAAGCGGACCTAAAACGAGCAAATTTCCATCCATCCACTTCGCAGGAAAATCTCTCCTCTCTAGCTAGTCATAAAATATGCATCTTCATAAAAATCACAGCAGTCCACTTAGCACAGAGATTCCTTCATAATCAGGAAAAGTAAATTTATTTTCACACGAACGACCGCCGCTGCGACGTCGCCGCCAACAAGAGCGAAATGAACGACTTAAGGAATTAATAACCTAGAAAAGAAAAACGAAATCCTCAACTATCCAAATGGAGTCTTTCAGCTCACCTCAATTAAAATTCCGTGCACTGCGAACCAGCAGCAAGGTACACTTCCATTTCTGTCGTTTCCTCGTGCCCTCCTTTATTCTTATTAATCTTTTTTTTTTTATTTCACTTCCTTTTTTTTTTTCTTTTTTGACTTAATTCACAATTAACCTGTTGCCGGTGCTGCTCGAATGGCTTCCATGGGCGAACACATAGCACCGCACGAGAAGAGAACAAACACTGAAGCGCACAAAAAAGAAATACACACAACCAGGAGATGAATAGAAGAATGAATCCTTTTTATCGCCACAACGATGATGAGGTGTGGATTTATTTTTTTATTTTATTTTTTTTTTTTTTCAAGTCGGATAATCTGTGGCACTCACTTTGGTAGCACGAGCTTCGGAGACACTGAGAATGACACACAGAGCGGCGAGGGCGGAGGGGGATGAGACTTAATTCATAATCACAACAATTTTCACTTTCCACCACTTCACCTTCTGCCAGACGATGAGGGGCTCTCTAGTTTCGCATCAAAGCCACAAGGGTACCGAGTCGACCGAGCAGACCGAGGAGCCAACAAAAAGAAGAGTATTTTCCATAATAAACTTAACTTTATTTGCCTTGCCTTCGTCGGTTTTCTCCTGCTTCAAAATTAAATTTCCACGTGAATTAGCAAATTTGTCGACAGCACTCGAACTTTTTTCGTTTCACTTTCCGTTTCTTTTTTGTTTGCCTCCGGTGTGCGAATGGGGGCGACAAATGGGGGCTGATGGACGAATTATCTTATTCGATTTTCGTTTTAAGATTAAGAGGACACTCTGTATTTTCTTTCTTCTGCTCACTATTTCAACACGAAGTCGGGGCGGACAAGTTTGCGAATGCGAGAGTGATTGTATATTCCACTGGTGCACTTTCACGCTCCACTTGACTTTGGCCTCTTCCTCCACTTGTATTCCTCCTCTGTCGAGAGATGCACACACTAACACACTATCCGTATTATTCTGCGTCGCGAGGGGCAACCTGGGCACTTGTCAGGGGCAGCATTAAATGTTGCATTTGTCAAACGCACGGGGGAGATACTCGTTAGGAATTAATTTTTCATCTGACGGACGATGCAGAGTAAACCTAGTCGAATGGCATCTCATTAGGGCACTTCTTTTTTCTCAGTGTCCTCCTCCCCAACGAGGGCGACTTTTATTCTCAAGGACAACGGAGGAGCACACTATGCGGATGATTTCCGCTTGAGTTAACTTTCACTGTCACGACCCGGCACTTGGACCATATATTGGTTTTTTCCCTTCCTTCCCTTCACACTCTCTCGTAGCAGATTTCACTGGAAGCACCACACTGACGGCCGCCCATGGACCTGGTCGTGTCTCGATATTACTTGCGGGCCTGTGGTGTGTTTGTAACCGAGATGAATCACGCTTTGGCGACACGAAGTACACGACACTGAGAGTGAAGTGATTTCTTTTACCGACTCCCGACTCAGCCAAGGGCCCCAGAACCAATGGCGGTGGGTTATTTATTTGTTTTTCGACCAGAATACAAGTCTTCAAAAATCACGGATAGCTTGCTTCACAACCGAATGCAAACTAGGACGACCCTAGGAACGCAAGGACGATGGGAGAGGTAAGAATTCCGTATACTCCGATGGTACCGGATGTCGGAGCTTAACTGACAACTTTTAGCGAAGTCTTCGGTAGCATTGATGCCCAGCATCTCTTGGTATCTATCCAGCCAGGGAGCCCATACCGAGCATCCTCTCACTTTACTGATATTCCATTCGGTGGTGCTTGCTGGAGCAAAAGATTGTCCCACTTATTGTACTCGATGGAGAGGGATGCTGCCTGGTACTGTGTGTCGAACTTCGAAAGCTTTCGCTGAATGAATGCGTTCCACAGGAGGACGGATGACTCTTGTTGTGTTGTTCTCTGCGCATGAGTCTCTTCGAAGGCGACAGCTTGTGTCTGCAAGACCCACCTGGACATGGTGAGAGCGAAGAGCGGTCTGCTCTTCGTGCTGATGGTGACCACCGAAAGCTCATCAGCGGAGTGCTGGTGCGTGGGATATATCCTCGTTAGTGCCAGGAATCACACCCAACTGATTGAATCTGCTTAACCCAATGAGACTGTGCTTTCGGGCTGGCACACGTGATGCTGGTGTCAGAAAGGCAGGAAATATCCCGAAATGCAATTAATGTAGGTAAACGTGAGCGATGTGACAGACAAGCTTTTTGAATGAATCGGGATTATGAATGGCCAGCTTGTCGCATATGGACATGGGGATCATGTTAGGCGTTTCAATTGTGCCAGAGCGGTGGTTTTGGAGAGCATATGGGCTGGGGGAGTATGGCTTCGTTATTTTGGGGCGCGGGCCCGGGAAGGTCAAATTTATCCGTTTAGTCCTGCCGGTGATGAGTTGGACATGTCGGGATTAAGCAAACACTACTTGATGCGATTAAGTCAAATCAGCAAACCGTGATGCTTGTTTATTTCCCTTTTTTTCCTGGGGTGTGGGTCTAGCTCCTTTGGACTATTATCGGGTGTGTTGTGTGATGAGGGGGAGGGGGGGGGGGGTGGGGGGGGGGTAGTTCGTTGGGAAAGTGTGCATTCCGTGGGGACCTATGATATGGTATGCGTCCGATACAACATTCTCTGGGGGACGCTTGGATTATATGAAGGTACCTCTCCCAGTGACGTCCTGTTTCACTGAGACCGCAAAGACGGAGGTACTTGTTCCTCGGAGAACATAAACACGGTGGTATGAGTAGCGTAGCCCACTGTTTTTTTGCAGTTGTGTGACAGAAGCTGTGACAACTGTGAGCAGTTCGCAGTACAGAAGGACTTGGAGGCTGGTCAAGTAGATGTCTTTCTAGTCTTAAGAGGGAGCCTGTGCTTGATCTTGATCTTAGAACAAGCGAATTTTTCCTCTTCCCAAGGTCATGAAAACATTGATAAATCGATCAGCAGTGCGATTTCCGCAGCAACAGGTGGTCTGACAGTGGAACCTGTCTTTTCACTATGCAGGCGAAAGCAAGATCCTTGCGCTTGATATTTCCAAGCCATTTGACAGAGTTTGGCATCAAGCCCTCTTGGCCACAATGCGTGCCTGTGGTATCCATGAATCTCTTCTTCTATGTGTTAGCATTACCTTTCGAACGCTCTTGGCTCTCTTGACAGATATCCACCAAATAAATGCTGGTATTCCCCAAGACTCAGTTCTATCTCCGACACGTGTCCTCACTTTTATAAATGATCTGTTGTCTGCTACTTCTAATCCAATCCATTCCTTCGCTGATGACAGCACCCTCAGCTTTTTCTATTCATTCCAAGACTCACAACCCCTCCCTTCGGCCGTAGAATTGGAATGGCGGCGTATGTTAATCACATTGAATTTTTTCTGGTGGCGCTACACTCCGGAATGGACCTGAGCCTCAACCAAGAAGCCTCTCCAGCTGGTATGATCCTTAGCGAGCTGTCACCGATTGCGCACGCCAAGTTGGTTGAGATCCTCCACCTGGGCGCTCCCCTTAAACTCAGGCGTCCTCTATTTCATTGTCACACTGATTCGGAATTGAAGACTCTTCGGGCTGGAACTGTGTTGTCCATGAGCTCTACATGGCCTAGCTTTGATAGGCGTTCAATTCATAGACGCCTGGCTCATGTCGCTGTACAAGCCCGTACAGTTCATGGATGAATTTTTTTCTCCAAGAACCATAACCGAATATTGAACGCTGAACTTTTCTCTCGAAAAGACCAAGGGCTTCTTCATCCGCTCTTGAGATTGTCCATGTTTCCTCGACATAGAGCAGCGTAGGGATGATCATGGTGTTATATACTGTTAGCTTGGTCCCTCTGAGAGGGTTCCACTACTCAAGGCCAAACAAACAGCGATTGGCATGAGATATCCCGCGTTTAATCTCGGTAATGGTGTTGTTCGTTCTGTTTACTTGGGAACCAAGGTAAACGTAGTTAAAAGTACGTCGGCTAACACCCTGAGTCGGTTCTCGGACGAGTTGCCGCGCAGGCTGCTCTTCCCAATGACTCTAGCAAAGATGTCTTCCTTGCCCAGCTTTGCGTTGAAATCTCCTTAAATGATATCGGTGTCGCAGCTGGGGTATTGAACGTAGGTCTTTTCTGGGAGATCACAAAAGTCACCTTTGCTGTCGTCCTTCTCATTCTCCGTTGGGGCATGGGCGCAGATCAGGCTGATGTTGCCGAATGTAACCTTGATGCGAATGGTAATGAGTCGCTCGCTTATTTATTTTAAACTTCATACTTCTTGCCTAAGTATGCCTCGAACAAAAACTCCACAAATAACCACTGCCTTCGCTATCTGCAGCAATCGCCGAAGTATATGTCGATTTTTTCATCCTCATTTTGCCTACACTTCCTTGATGGCGGTGATATCTGCCTTATAAGCTTTTAAAGCCTCCGCAAGTTCATCGGCTGCACGTGGTCTTGTTAGGGACCTCACAGTGCTCTCGTCGTCTCACAGGAAATTAGTTGTCCTTATTCCGGTGTTCATGGCCGTCAGCAGTAGCGTCATCAATATCCAAGGCTTGTCGTCGGTTCTGAACTAAACTTTTTTACACGGTGGGGAAGTTACCCCCATGCGCAACCCCCGAACCTGGAGGACCGGGTCCTGGTTTAAGCCCCTGGACAAAGGTGCCCGCTACATACATTGGTTCATCGCTAAGCAGTTGCTGAAAAGGCTATCCAAAGGACGCTGGGAGTAGGCTGTATGTGAACTTGTCCTGTGCATTTAAAGGGATCGTCGCTGGCATCTCACCAAGTTGAGAGCAGTCAACAACTTTGCCCTGGATGCACAGGACCATGCCCTGCCTTAACTACAATGCTCATATCTTTTATGGTGCCCACAAGACTACATGGCACCTCCAAGATCCAAAAGTGACTGAGTAACTTATGGGACACACAAATATGGCCAAGTTATTAGATTCGCTTGAACAATGACATACCGCGCCTTCGTTGTCCCTGTTTAAACGATGTTCAAGCGAGCTAAACAGCTGCATTCCTCCTCTCCATGAATTCGCCCGCAATACCCGTCTTGCGAGTAATGGCCATCAGTACACCCTGAAGCCTATTTTCAGACGCACAGTCGCACTACACATCGTACAACCCGCAGTTATTTAAGAACCATATGCACAGGTACCTACTTTCTCTTTGCACCTCTAAACCTTCGACCAGTACTGTGTCTTGGCTCCTAACACTTCGGGGTATTAATAGAAAGCGCACGCAATTTATAAAAAAATAAGAAGTCTTTCTTGATTCATGCAGGATTAGACACTCCTTTTGAGCCACCAGATGTATTCCGACGCCAGCATGCATGCGAATGCACGAAGTTGGCAGTTCACATTATGTAAAAACACTTGAAAAATCTATCAACACATCGTGCTATGCCACAGCTGGCGAGATAACCTCTTTCGAATATCTAACTCAACCAAGAACGCCTTGGTCACACACACCACCCCAACCGGTGGACGGATTGTAATAGTTGCGTTAACCATTTACCTGCATCACCATTAAGGACTTCGTCATAAAGGATCTCTTGGAACTTCGAAGGAAACAAAACACGCAAAACAAGAAGCGAAAAAAATGCGTGACTGAGCTTCGCAAGAAAAAAAAAGCTGATTCTGTTGCTTTTGTTCATGTGTTAAGTTCTGCTCAGTGGTTGGCAGCGTGCGTTTCTTTTCATTTCGTCCTTTATGAAGCTCTACGCTGCCATAAACCCCTTTACTTGAGAGGGTAGTGTGCACGAATGTGTATACGGTATAATGAGTCATTTGAGACGATGCTCACCTGCTTGAGGTGCTTAACCTAATTATGGTTACGAGTGCTTTAATAAGATCAATGGACTGCTTTAATGAAATTACACTAAACCGGTAGATTTACTCTCCATCGACTATTAACCTCTGAAAACGTGTGCTCTGAAGAGTGATTTAACGTCCTGTAGTACCAATCTAGATGCTAATTAGGGTGAGTATTATTTTATTAACGTGCGTAGAGTCAGCTTGGGCAAGTGGTCGTGAAATGTCTTATGACCCGATGATGACAATTATCGTGTGAATTCATTTCAAAATGAGCAGTTCTGCGTGCAAACAATCGTATTTTATTTGCCGTCATTCGATATAATAATAATTATATAATATGGGTGACGCTACAGTCGAGGCGGACCTGGGCCTAGCTTCTCAGCAACCACTCGTGTTGTGCTTGCTATTATTCTTTCACGAGTGGAAGGGACCTACAGTTTAATGACGACTCCCAACGGCGAAGTTGAGACAGAAATACTCTTTGAGCATTGTCCGTGACTCAAAAGAGGTGGAGCCGTGAATTATCAAAGGTGGTAAGTTCTTGTGTCGATCTCTCACCAGTCATTCGATATTCATTCCTTAAATGTGGAGAGAAAGACAAAAGAACTGAAATATGGTTCAAAGTGCAACGTGTGTCGTATCGTTCTCTGTCACGCGCTCCCTGTTTTTTGACAGATTCTTTCACTTCAAGGGTTGCTGTAGTTTCTGGTCGACATGGCCCTCACTATCTATTTTCAGTTCTTTACATTAATGCACCCGTCAATCGAATGTCATCCGAGTATTGGCAAAGGCTACAAGTAAGGGTAGTGGGTGTCACGTCTTGCACAATGGTGGTTGTCAGAGCTGTCAGAGCAGTTTGTCCAAAGTGGAGATCGTCAAGGGTGCATGCTGTCACCACTATTGGTTCTGGTGGGTACTGGCGCTATACTTGCGGACGGGACTTATGGCATTCGATGGACTATGACATCTTACCTTAAACACCAAGACTATGCCGACGATGTGTGTCCACTTTCGCATCGGATAATGGATCTTCACTTGATGGCCAACAACTTAGAAGCTGAGGTAAGTAAAGGGGGTCTCAAAATAAGTTCAGTGAAAACTAATGCCCTCACCCCCAACTGAACATTGCCAGACAGGAAGTCGAGAAAATTAGCAGCTTTCTACATTAAGGATGTGTGGTCTTGGCACCTAACTGGATGTGAGCAGCACAAACGCTGCGTTCGGAATGCTATCCACGATCTGATCCACACAGTACCTGTGGACACCATTACCACACGAAAACTGCAGTCTTCCGCGTAAATAGATGTTTAAGACACATCCTTAGGATCTAGCAATTGGAATACACAATACGAAGGGGAAAGTGGCAGGGGATTGCAAACACTCTACGGCTCGAAGAGAACTCCACTGAGAAGCAGGTCATGGAAGGAATAAGTTGGAGAGAGCTCAGACGCGTTGCATAAATTCGAACAAGATGGGGCGAGGCCCTGTGGCCTGAGGGGATGTGAGTAATGCAAGTATTTTGGGTACTTTTGATTGGCATTTCCATCTTGGCCTATGAATCCTTTTCGAGTGACAGGGGATCGTCAAACAAAGAACGCCGTTCGATGAAGGGACCGGCGAAGACGGAAAAAATACACCTCGGCTTGACGTCGGAAAGGTACAATCGCAACGGGCAGCGAGGATCTTTGCCGAATGTCCCTTTACGTTTGTCGCCGCCTGTACAAACTATTCAAGACGATTTGAGGCGTTGTTGCGAAGCCTACCCTATGTCACGGCGGTCAACTATTAAGCGGTTGCTGGTGAATTGACCCGGGTCCTCGAGCCCCTGCCCTATAATGTCCACATTTTCAAATGTAATCTGTTAATTAACGACAACAAGAAACTTGTCATAAATCACAGTTAAAGTATTGCCGCGACAACACCTCGGTCATTATACAATAACGTGCATATGACCCAATTCGCTGTATGCCGAGTGTGCACACATATTTCAATAATTTTTTATTTATAATACTTCAGCGAAAATGCCCTCGTCGATAAAGACAAACAGTCTCGTTTGTTTGTCATTTTTCAAGAGTACATAGCCTTGGGAAAAAACAACCGAATACGTCGCTGAGCCCTTTGAACAGTGAACAAATGAATGTGTGAACAGGTGCAGTAATAAATAAACAATTTATAAAATAAGTCAACAGTGTCAGAATGAGGCAAGCGTCAGTTGATAAGCACACTGCATTAATTTCGCGGCTGTTTCCTGTTTCGGAGCCTCAACACTCAAATCGATTATTCATTTTAAATGCGATGAAAAATGAAAATGGACATTAATGCAGTCGATGAAAGCAGACAAATTTATCGGGCAGTCAGCGAGTGAGATAATTTGAGTTATTGAATGCTTGTATCAAAATTTTATTTCTCTTCAAAATCAGGTGATGAGCATGAAATCTACACCATTGAGGTATGCGACAGCCACAATCTCTTCAAGGGTGTAAGGGGTTTGATATTTAGAGGGGATGTAATTGTTAGTTCAGATCGAACTACCTAACTAACCAGGCAGAGAATGGATGCCATAGGTATCTGCCAAAAGGTAAAGTGACGTAGGCCATAGCATGAATCGCATAGGAGTCTGCTAAAAAGTGAAACGACTTGACTGGAGGTCTGATTGAGTCTGAATTTATTTCTTAATAATCTAAATTTTCTATCAGCATTCCCAATGCATGCACGTGTTCGCCGTGACGTAGTGGGTTAGTGCATCGACTCCTATGCAGAGGGTGTCAGGTTCGAATCACCAACCTACCAACTTTCATAATCCAAGGCTTCCCACCTCTTTCGAGTCACTGACAATGCTCAAAGAGTATTCCTGTCTAGAAAACGCTTCTCAAGTTCGCCGTTCGGAAGCGGCATTAAACTGTAGGTCCCATCCACTCGTGAAAGAATAATAGTACGCACAACACGAGTGATTGCTGAGAAGTTGGGCCCATGTCCGGCTCGGACTGGCGCGCCACCCATATTATGTTATTATATTCCCAATGCATATTAATAAAGACTGGGTCATACCCCATCATACTTCGATTGAGACCCGAAAGATCTGTTCCTATTCCCGCTTGTACTCATTGAAAACAAAGGGGAGTGTGGTGCGCAGTGTCTTATTGCACACAGTGCAATGGGCAAGGATGAAGCACTTGGGAAGCGAACGTAAACATCTTTATGTTCTAATTCTTACTGCATAGCTTCTTAGGTTCGGTTAGGTTGAAGTGGCTGACTGCCGCTCATACGAGCAGCAGACATACTTAAGGCCAACCATAGGCCCATTGAGTTACCACGCGTATTTAGGCTACCTATTCCGCATACCAATCTGGGCTTTTGATAAAGCCAAGAAGAGGGCTGATTCTGATGCTGCTCAGTTCAGCCAGATTAACAAAGAAATGGGCGTCCAGAAGTCTGTATCGAGAGAGAGAGAGGGATGTGAGAGCACTGCAGCTACATACCAAGTGTTCGATGGTATCTTCCTCATCCTTGTCCATGCAGCTTCTACAGAAATAATTATAGGGAAGGCCTACTCTAGAGGCGTGAGTTCCGATGACACAATGCCCTATTAGAGCATAGCTTCTTATGTGTCAGTATTTTGGCGTGTGCCATAAGTGTTTTCGTTTTGTGACTGTTGATTCGAATGTCATAGGATACTGTGTATTATGCAATTAGGAAATGTGTAGGTTTTTTGTCATGGTTGTCATTGTTATGGTGGTTCTGGGGTTTACAAGGGGCTTAAGGGCACTAGAATACAAATGTTTTCAGATATCAAGGCCGCACATAAGGCATTATCGTTCAACCTAATGGACAATGCATTGGAATCCTTCGAGACCAACAACAAAATTAAGCTTGGCTAGGCCCCTGGAAACAAGGGGACTCCAGGCAACGAAGTCGCAGTTGAGCTCATAGGACTCGTTTGGCAACTGCTGGCCTAGCTAGGTCCTGAACCGTATTGTATGGTCAACTGAAAAGCAACAACAACGCTGATTAAAAAATTGAAAACTAACTTCGCCTGGACAGATAGACCAATGGGGTGGTCTTAGGGAATTCAAACGATTAATAATGCCTTTTTCCTGTAAGGAAACCTTGACAAGAAAAGTACAGGGTGCGCCAAATACAAGTTTCTTCTCAAAAATGCAATAAAATGAATAGAATTAAATTCATGTTTGAATTAATTGTTCATGTTTAATGGCTTCATTACTAAGAACAAACATTCCAATTAATCATTAAATACAACGTCGTTAAAGTGGCTGCCTATAGCGTCAGCTAGCGTCGCAGTAGCGCGTTCTGGCACCCCAATTGTATAAGAGCTTTTTGATGGTTTTGGCCTGTAGCTTCGATAGTGGCTGTGTTTGAATCATTTCCGAGTTGTTGGCATAATATAGGTCATTCAAGGTTCCACACAACAAAAAGTCCAGAGTCAAATCCCTCCTCTGACATTGCCAAGACGGATGATAACACAATTTGGGATCTTGGTGCACAAAAGATTGAATGTGACATGAGCTGTGTGGCATGCCACGCCATCCTGCAAGAACCAGAAGTCGTCTAAGTCCATGTCTTCAATTTCAGTAAGAAAAAATCGGCCAAAAACTTGTTTCCAGCCTCAGTTTTAGAGTCAAATGGTCTAATGCTGCGCTCGGCCACAGTAACCGCATTCTCATCCATGCGCACAGTACGAAGACGGGGACTATAAGTGTTATCCGCTAGCATACAAATCGCATGAACTTTTTGCACAGACTTGCGTACCACTGCCTACCACCGGGTAAAAACTTCTTATCACAGCACTCAATTTGGAAATAAATACTTCTCAACGTTGTTCAAGCGTAAAGCGACTCACTTCGTTTATTTTGCATTTCGCGGAGGTGTGATACTGAATTTCTGTCAAGAATTCGAGCCGGAAAGAGCTGTCAGTCTCAAGATAACCTATGATTGGAAAAAAACCAGTAGCTGACCCACCGTGTAAAAGAGAACTGGCAACAGTGGCTTGAATTACCAACTTTAAAAAATTAAACTGTTCCAGGTCAAGGATCGTCGGCTAAGGCTTGAATAGGATGAGACATTCGAACACATCTTATGTGCATATTTTGGTTATGAAAACGTATTTTCCATAAGAAGGTACTTTCATCAATGAAACCACAGGGGTTCACTTCAACGACACACGGGAAGCAGGACTCTAACTCCAGGTCTTCGTTAAATTATATATCTCCAGGTCGCTGTGTTTTTCGCAAAGCCGGCATGAGTTTACAAGAGGAAAGAAAATAGTTAAATAAAATAAATAAACATTGACTGAATAGACCTCACGGGGAACGGAGTGCGATACTGGTCACTTCATCACGCCATGGCCGAGATCGACTTGAAAGAACTTCCAAAAGATTCATTTGAATTACTTGAAATACCCAACCTTGGCCTTATAACAGCAGAAGACCATTAGAAGTGGGAAAAAAGTAATACAAAGGCCAGTTCGGATGTATCTCCCTTTATGAACCCCAGCAGAAGAAGATAATCTCCCAGTCAAACACACAGCCAAGCCACTTTGATCAAATGTAAGTACATCCTGCGAACTCGGATTGAGATAGATCGCCTTGCCATTAGTCTTCCGAGGCCCAGCAGTTGATGCCTGCATGGCAAGATCTCATCTCAAACCAGCTTTCTACTTGGAAATCAGTTATCCTTTCAGTAATTCAAGAACCCCAATTTCCGTGTCCCCGAAAAAGACACATGTTCCCTTGACAATAAACTTTGAAGGAGTCTCTCCCTCTCTCTCATCGGAGTACGATAAAAGGAAGTGCACACACAGACACACACCAACCAACCCGTGCAAGTTAACCTCGCATGTAGGCACTCACGCCTCAGAGTTTCACTATTCCTTGTATACTGTCAACTTCCGAGTAATCATCCCGAAAGTCATGAGATACAGACTATTCCTGTGAATTTCATTTCGGCATTTCCACATTTCGGCTCTCCAAGTTAGCGCTTTTGGAAACGCCAACGAGGGAGAGTTTAGGTTATTCCTCGAACGGACATGACTGTTAATTCGGCAGCACACCCCCACACGAAGGCCAGTGGGTTATGAAAGCACTCGATGGGGAAGGTTGTCCGTCCTGAATATTTTGTGAAATTACAAGTTCAATGACGGATAACACATGTGTACGAAACAACTGGTTGAAGGTTGAACGGATTTCTGGCAACCAGTGAATGTAGGTTATAGCGAATCAAGTCAAGTGGTTGTAGGCTGTACCAGGGAGGAGGGCGTGGGTAACGTTGTAAGTCGAAATATAGTTATTAGGGAAATGTTTCAGTTTCTGACTGGGAGGAGCGGGGAGAGTGCGACTGCGAGTCGCTGAGAGGCTTTCGGTGTCTTGTATTATTTATTGATGCCGTTCCTTCCTCCATGGTAAGTTACTCTCCATGACAACTATTCGTAGGCTCAGATTGCTGCCGAGCGGAAGGGGTGACATCGAGGCATGCTAAAATCATTATTCAATTTGTCAAAGACAATCGCAGGAGGGTGGATTTATTATTTATGCTCGCAGTTCGTTCGATGTCGCCTCGGAGCGGGGGCTCATTAACAATTTGCTAAGTGAATTCAAATGTTCGTGCCAATGCTGGGAATTTGGGTATTTTCTGTGTTTTAGAAACTTACATTCATATCACAACAGAAAGTTGTTGGGGGTTGGTTGGACTTTTTAGTGAAAGTGGCTGGGCACACGTTCGTTGGATGGTTCGAGAGATGAAAAATGGAGATTTTCTCATCGTAGTCAGATGATGACAGGGAGCTTGTTGTTCAACTGTAAAGTTGTGATTATCTGTAAAGTGGCTTAGGAGCTATGCGATGTTTCGTAAAGAAAATGTGTTTTGATTGAACGCTTTGTATAGTCATTCAGTCATTGTGTGCAAAGACTATTGCAGCGCCAATTTTATCGCCTGCGAGAAGTCATTTGCCATCTTTCGGTAGATATAATGACTTGTGAGTACAGACCGCCTGTGAGAAGTCATTTGTCGTCTTTCGGTAGATTTAATGACTTGTGAGTGTTATAGATAACCTGAGGTACAATCTTTATTACTATACTGAAGAATTCAGATTCCGAAACTGATCCATACAGCAGCAACCTACATTTGCTGTAATTTCTTGGCCTTACGGAGGTAAGATAGGAGGCTACTGCATCAGATCTTTCCTCATCAACACCGAATAACTGCCACCCGATCCAAGCAAAGGCGGGTAGTGTCGTCGTATTCGTCACAGCCATCGCAGAAGTTCGTCACTTGGGTATTTGGCGAAGGGGTGGAGATCAGTTATTCTTAACAATATTGTTCGTGGCCTTTGGGATATAGTATAGGTTGACCGATGCTAATTGCTATATCGTGGTGTGCAGTCTAATGCTGTCGCTCTGCGCGACGGGGCCAGCGCCAGATCTTTCATGGGTCTTGGAGCCATCCGTGAAGATTAATTACATCAAATTCTGGCTAGAGACAGTACCGAATGCATGCAAAATCGACTTTTTAGGTAAGTCCCAGTCTTAGGTCTATGGAAAGCACTTGTCGTAAAAATTGCTACATCATTTTAGATGGCCTGAAACGAATACAACCACTAATAGAAGAAAGACGGCTTATCCCCGATCATCAATTTGGATTCAGGAAGAGTCATTTCACAATTGACCAAGTATTAAGAATAACCAACGAAATCGAAAAAGCACTAGAGGAAAAAAAGGTTTGCTCCAGCGTTTTATTCGACGTATCCCAGGCCATTGACAAGGTTTGGCACGATGGCTTGAAATACAAACTTAGTATTTCCGAAAAATCCATATTGCATTTTAGAATCCTACATCAAGAATAGGATATTTAGAGTTAAGAACGGACCGGAATACTCGGAATTTAAAGACATTGTCATCGGGGTCCCGCAAGGGAGTGTTCTTGGCCCTAATCTGTTTTTGTTATGTACCCGGGACACACCACAAACTGAGGGCACAATAGTAGCTACGTTCGCAGACGATACGGCTATTCTGGCTACGGAAACCACAATCGTGTCCGCTACCGTAAAACTGCAGCAGGCTGTGAATAAAACTTGCGATTGGACAAAACCCTGGCGCATTGCCCTAAATGAACCTTACAAAAAAACATAGACAATAAACCCGTCTTCTTTAACTCGGTACAAATACCGCACGCAAATGAAGCCAAATATCTCGGGATGACGCTAGATGCTAACCTTAAGTGGGAGGCGCACGTAAAGAAAAAACGTGACGAACGTGAGAATCGATAAAGACAAATGTACTGGGCACTCAGACGACATTCCAAGTTAAGCGCGTATAAAAAACTGCTTATATATAAGCAAGTGCTAAAGCCTGTGTAGACTTGCCGTATACAACTTTGGCGTTGCACTAAAGCAAGTAACAGCGAAATCATACAGTCATTCCAAAACAAAGTTATAAGGGCTGTCGTGAATGCTCCCTGGTATCTAGGAAATAATGATACAGAAATAAAAAACATCGCGAGGAAGTTCTCGACGGAGTTCGACTTCATGGTCATTGTATTCGTGCCAACCAAACACTGGACTTGAGAAACCTCGTGCGCCGTCTCCAACGAATGAAACCGTTCGATTTAGCGCAATGATTACAGGCCGCTATATACGGCTCCAGCAGGTGATTTTATTGAAAATCTATCTGCCTCACGAGTCAAAAAAAATAAATAAAAAAATAAGGAAAGGAAAAAATAATATAAGGAAGTTAAAACTCTGGATAGGGAAACATAGTTGCAGTAAACAACTAAAGCAATGGTAAGGGTTTGTTCAGTCAGTAAAAATCTGACACTTCTATGAATACCCGGGTATCATAGTGTCTTATTGATGATTAACACGAACCCACTCATCTTTTTGGTGATAAACCCAAAGACTTGCCGAGGATTCCCTGACACTGCCAGAGAACTACTAGCTCCTTAGAGACATTTGAATAGATATGTTTTTACCAGACAAGTTTTCTATCTAACATGCGGATGTTTGGCTGGGATGTTGGCACGGATGTTGAGGCCTTTTAGTTTAGGATCTCATGCAGAGAAATGGATGATAGAGATATCCAACTTCGGCCATTTTTACCCCTAGCCCACAACGAAGATGTAGTGGTAATCCCTTGTATTTCACTTATACATTTACAACGCTCGTCAATTCACCACAATATGGCGGCCGATTCGTCAATTTTGTGGGGAAAAAGCGGTTGATTCATGAATTTAGTGGGAATGAATTTAGTATGTTGTTCTGAGGGTGTTCAAAAGTTGACTAGTATTTCTAAGGGAATTTTCTTACATTGTTATATGGACTTTCGTGAATAAAATTGTATTGCAATGTCCATTTAACTGGAACTACTTGACCTAAAATTAATTCTTAAGTGTATATATAGCCTATTCATAAACCATACCTGCCAAATTAACTCAAAAAATGAAGCCCGCTTCATACGCTTAAATAATGAAATCTGAAAAACTCAAGAATTCAATTTAAGCAATTTGATAAGAACAATGGCAAAATATTGCAACTTTTACTAATGCTAAAAAATGGGTGTCAAAACATTTTATTTGTGATTCACGCTTCAATAATATTTTTATTATTGGTTAACTGAACGTGTGAATGTATTATTAATTTTTATTCATATGAAAAAATGTACACTATGTTGTGCATTCTTTAATTATGTCCAAGTATTTTGAGATTGTCAATTGCTGAAAGTTTTAATGAATCGACTTCATGAACATAAGCTTTGTTAGTTCGTTTACCCCTCCATACTGTGTTGAAAATTGAACACCGAAATTTGAAAAAACGTTCAAATAACGAGCGAATTTTAAAATAAGAACTCTAATTCACCCCATTACTAAGGTGGGGAAGGATATCAGCTGTCTCCACAGCTGTTCTCAAGAGCTCACACGTATTCACAGACAGGGGACAAAAAGCGTATAAAAACGCTATCAGATGAAATCAAGGGGTAAGGGAGGTAGAAGTTGGATATCTCTATTATAGGTTATCTCTGATCTCCCAACTAACTGACTCAGAACATGAGTCCAATATGTGAGAACAGTGGTGCACAAAAGTCATAATTTCTCTGCCCTTACCTCGTTTTTTTTTCGAGAAGCCTCCAGTTGCAGACATGTGAAGTCTGATTGCATGTTATGCATGGCCTTGTACGTTACGCATGGCTGCAGTATGTACTTCTGTAAAAGTTGGGTTATCCAACCGAAGCTGACCCTATGCGTATGTACGGTCGTGTTTCGACCGATTTTAGCATATTATGCCATAAGTAAGCACATTCCTACTGTGCTGATATGCACTCGCCTCGTTTGTATCCAGAGGCCACTCTCTCTCTCTCTCTCCAATTTGATCTCTCTCAGAAGATAGGATTGGAGAAAGCTACGCTACTGAAGCTTTCTATTTAAGCTAAGTTAGCCTTAAGTCGTAAGCCTACAAGTGCTATAATAAGTACATAATAAAACTTTTCTTATCGAACGGAAGTCTCTTTTTTTATTATATAACTATATGGATCACTGGTATGGTGTCCGGACCTTAAATCACAAGAACAAATAAGGTATAACGAACTGAATGCATAAGAACCACAAGCGCTCTACGTTCCTACAGACACTCGGGCGTTAATGCTATACCTTCTGCCCTTGGACTTACACATTAACTATTCGACAGCACACAGCGTCATCAGGCTCAGAGAGACTGGATGCTGGGTATCAAAACCCCATGCTCTTAGCACCATCCTAGACCTTCTACCGAGAGATCTCTTATCATCTTCAACTGATTATACGGTCAACATCCTTAACATAACAAACCGATTTGTCACTCTGAGAGAACGAACAAAATGTCAATGCGGACATATAATTAGGAATTTGAACTGGTCAAGCTTAGCACTGGATGGCTCTTAGATGGGCACCGGAGTAGGTGCGGCTGTGATTTCGGAATTCCTGAATATTTCCAAAGTCTATGCATAACCGGACAATTCCAGTGTATTCTAGGGGGAAACTATTTGCAAAATGTCAAGGGCGAACACTCCCTAATATCTTGCCAAAGCTGAAGATTGCCATATGCGATGATAGCCAAATAGCCATTTAAGCAATCCTTGATATTTTAATCTAGTATATCGGGCTGAGTTATCGTCCTTAGAAGGCCAGTTCAAAATGTCCCTTATCTGTGTTTGTGTTCTCTCTGTGTTCTGGTATTCAGAGCGTGGTTGCAGAGGAGGATGCGACTACAAGCAGTCAATGATAATATCTCCACGTACTGCCTTCATCGGATGCGTCAGACTGTTAAGCTGTGCTTCATCAAGAAAGACCTGGGTACAACCAATTCAAAACTAAAGAGCTCCTTCGGCGGACTCTTCATGGTATCGCTAGATTGGTGGTGGTGTGTGAGGGACACTGGCGATAGGAAATCCTACCATCAAATAGAAGACACATTGTCGCAGCTGCAACAACACAGCTGAGGAGGATGGCATACCATTTGTACTGGTCTTGCTAGAGCCAGCCAGCGAGGACTTGGTACATCCTTCTCCAAACCTCATGACGAGACCTCTGCTGAGGATATCAACCAACAAGTGTCCTTCATAAATATCTACCTCAGTCTGAATTCGTAGGTATCTCAAACACACACGTTATAAATAAGGAACCAGTGTTGGGGTACTAAACCAAGTGGTTATTTGGTTTCCACCACTTCAGTTTACCTACCATAGCCTCAAATCAGCACTCCTGCATGACCCAGTGGTTTTGTGTGTCTTCTACATCTCTTCAAAGGCGTTGCCCCACACGGGCAGTCTGCCTATGAGTAACAAAAGTGCTATTGCTCGGTCACCATGCCCCATCACTGTCGCATCTTTCATTCCGCAGTGAGCCTTCATCAGTCTTTCTAACTCAACCCAAGACCCAATCGTTGTCTGAACACAGAGCTTGGCAATTACAGTAATAAACCGATTCCAAACATCAGAAACCTTCAATCCAATCACTGGCTGATGGGGCTATTGCAGTTCAAACATAAGTCGAATACCTGAGGCATATCTTACAAACTGAGTATTCATAAGGACCCCTCATATATCACCAAAACAAGCGCCAAGACCCATCATTAAGTCCAGAAGCAAGGCTTGGAGATCAAAGGCATTCCCCTCGCGGGAGACACATACCGAAAAACAACCGTGAAATTTAATAAACATCTCTCGCCAGAGGCCTAAAAGTAACCTCTGCAGGGATGACTCTCCAAATCCTTACATCGGCCCACGCAAGCGACTGAAATATTTTCACAATGAATTCCTGCATCTGCACGGTTGTTCCTCGCAAATCCCTTCGGGAGAAGAAATCTCTTAAAGCACAACCAACATCTTCTTAAATTCACTCAATCAAGGCCACCCCCATCACCGCTTTGTACGTTTCCATTCCAATCGATTCGCAACAAAAATAAAATCATTCAACGAAATCAGTTTGTCTGAATCTCTTCTGAATTGCAAATCTAATAGTCTTATGGCATTAGGACCCAGATTCAAGAAAACTTTTCATTGTCAAAATAACTTGAGAGCACCGCTCCATTCGCACTTCAGTTGCGATGCATCCCCTCAGCGGGCGACGACGACGATCGACGGGTGGAGACGGAGAAAAAAATCCATTCAACACATTCGATGAACTAATTCTTAAACAATTATCTCAAAGTTCTGCTCCGACTGACGCTCTGACAGACTGACACACCCACCACGCCACACACAGTGTGCCAAACCATCCTAATTGCTTTGCTGCCAACTTCCGTCCCTGCCTCCACGCTTAATCAAATTGGGTGGCTTGTAATCACTCACGTATTTCCAAGAGACATCCATCGTCCGCAGGGAGTTTGGGAAAACTTTTCGCGAATGGCCGCAGCTACCTAACCACCCACCACTCGCCTTGAGGAAGTTCTTCAAACAGATTTTCCATGAGATAACCTCAATTAATTCGGTCTATGTTTTCGCCATCTTCACCGCTTTGTGCTCATGCCGTCGACTCCCCCCTTGGGGATTTCTCCACCAAGGGGCGAGATTTTCACGAGTTGTTCCGCCTATTTAACTTGCAATTGTTGAAATGTGTTAAGTGCGCGAAATAAATAACTGAACTTCGTAATTTTTTTTTAATATATTCTCTTTATTATATATATTCTATTATAATTACGGTTTTAGTTCTTTATTTACTATTAATAATACGGCCGCTGTCTTAAGCAGGGCTGCACCGTACTATCCGGATGAGAGTTTACTATGAACTACCACTCAGATCGAATCGAATGCCCGAAGAAGGTTTTGTTATTTTTAATATTTCAACACGGTCCCCCAATTGACTTGATTGGGCTTACATTCTTCAAGAGGTCAGCCGAATGCATTGGTTTTATTCTCCCTATTTCTCAATAGGTTAACCGAATGCATTGGTTCACTTTCCTTGTTTACTCTTTCGGTCATCGTTACTTTTATGGGTCACATAAAAGTGATGACGATAAGAATTTATGGTGTGCAATTGAAGAATGCAAACACAAGCAAGTATGGTGACACATTGTATATTTTTATTTTTTAAGAATTACGACCAATACTTAACTCCTCCTTCCTTAGAGAAAGTTTTCTCCTGGAAATTTTGATTTGAGGGTTTCGTTTGTTTTTTTCCTTGCTCTTCTGTTAAGCTATCAATTTTAATTTTAATTTTACCGGTACTTCTGACATTCTTGTACATTACGATTCCAATGATACTTATACCAATAATAATTATTAACATGGATGTACCAGAGATTAAATAGGTTTTTACTTTGTGGTATTGAACTAATTCTAGGTTATGTCTATTTTCAATTTCTTGTAGTTCCTTAAATTTTGTAAACACCGTATTGATGGTGGCATTTTCTTTCATTATTTCTTCATAATAGAATTGAAATGTATAATTAGTTTCTTTGTTCTTAATTATAGCGTCATTGATTTTAATATTACAATTCTGAATATTAACAATAAGATTTCCAGCAAAAGTTAAATTTCTAGAGTCACAATTATTTTGTACGGTTACATTTTTAGCGTTTTTAATAATATAAGTTCTTTCGTTCAGATTAATAATTTCAAAATTATTATTGATCCTCATTAAACAATTTTGCTTACTAATACAATCATTTCTCTCTTTTAATTCGTTAACATTAATTTTCTCCTCGTTATATTTATACTCTTTTCCTTCGTTTACAATTACAACAAAGGGTTCTAAGTCAACTTCTTGTTTTTCTCGATTTGGTATTGGTACGATTATTTTAATTGGACGTGTTATAATCTCTTCTGGTATTTTCAAAGCTATAATAATGGCATCATCTGTATATTTCATTACCCCTGACTTAATATTTCTTAATTTGCTCCAATTCATATCTGTCATGATTAGTTCGTCCTTAGTGAGTAAGCTAGGGTGGGTTATTCCCATTTTCGCTGCAGCTATCGTGTCTAACAAATTATCAATTACTCTTTCTAACATCTGTAATCTAGTTAGTATTTCGGTTCGTTGTAGGCGTTTAAGTATCGTATTTTGTAACTGTTGGTTTTCATTCTGATAGCGTTCTATTTCTTCCCTATCTCTCAAAACTAAGTCTCTTATGTTTTTTATGTTTCCGTTTAATTGAGTATTAATTTTGATTTGCTTGTTTAGTTCCTGAATTGCATTCTGATTGTTAGTGTCAGTAGCTTTTATGTGTTCTTCTATTTCTTCCCTATCTGAGTTGTCCATAGTACCGAACAACCATTTCTGAGCCGTTCCTACTATATTTACGAGACCTCTTTTTGATCTTGTCTTATGAGGCATGATACTATGTATTTTTGTAAAAATTGTATTACATTCCTTTCTTATTTCTGAGTCTTGTCCTACAATTTCAAATTTTTTTATTTCCTGTAAGGTGTCTATCAACATTTTTATTTTTACTATGTGGATGATGGTTTGGGTTTGGTTGATGATTTCTCCTTCACCCATGCTTATCGTTGTGAATCCGTTGTCACTTTCGATTGGTGTTATTACAAGTGCTGCTTGTACTAGGTTCATTGGTGTCATCAGGAGTAGCAGCATCAGTGTGAGTACCTACAAATTGTCTTGGTCGTTTAATATTTGATGTATGTACTCTATCTAGGTTTTTAAATCGAAAATTGGGTTCATTTTTGTGTCTCACATGTTTATAATTCTTTATATAACCAAATGATCTTCTTTCTATATAATCTTCCCTATCTTGGTTCCTTTTGTTTATAACCTTGGTTTTTTTCATTTTTAGCTTGGTTACTAATGCTTCTATATTTGTATGTTGAGCCTGTTCTGGTGACATACCTATCGTAGTATGATACCTTTTGTTATAGATTTGAAAAGCTCTAAACATTTTGGTATTTACTGATTCTGCCTGGTTCATGCTAAGTAGTATCTCAGCTATAGTACTATGTAAGCGTTCAACGTCTGCATTGCCTGTATGTGAGTTCGGTTTAGTGAAATGCACTTCGATATTTCGTTCCCTAAGAAATTCTCTGATGTATGTTGTATTAAACTCGTTATCCGTAATTATTTTATAGGGTGGACCTTCTCTAGTTAAATGTTCTGTGATAGCGTCTGTTTTGTGAATGTGATTTTTACTTTCAAGTCTGTATACATACCCTTTCTTTGTCAGCTTGTCAATCATTGTCAAAAAAATGTGTTTATGAAAATGGTAGATATCTATGTGAACTATTTCGTTAGGTTTACTAGGTGTTTCTGTTACTTTGAATTTCCCTTGAATAGGTTTCCTCTCGTATTTAGCCTTTTGACATACGTCGCAATTGTTTATAATTTGTGTAATTATCCTTGTAAGTTTAGGGTAGTAAATCTGTTGTTTTAACGTATTGTAGGTCTCTATGATTCCTGAGTGTTGACTTTCCCTGATATGGTATATGGAGACCTGTTTCCTAACTTCCTCCTCCGTCCTTAAGTCTCTAACTCTCCGTGTTAGTTTAATCAATTTAACCTTTCTATTTCCTGACTGCAAGTTCATGAGTAACCGTTGAATTTTGTTAAAGTCAGATTCTTGTACTTCAGAATAAATACCGCTAACTCCTGGGGCAATTTCTTTGAGTTGTTCTGTTATCGTCTCAATAGGGTCCGAGGCTCTGATATATAAAATTCTTTTACCATTTAGTGTTTCCACTTTTGGTTCTTTGTCATAACTCACAATAATTTGTTGTTTATATATATTGACAATACCTTCTTTAATAGGTATGTGATCAGATTGTCCTTCCGCTGTCGATTGACCCGTTCTGCTATCAGAAATTTGATTCACTTCATTGTTTTCTTTCTCAATTCTACTTAAAAAGTCGGCCACTCGATTTTCTTGACCTTTGAGATATTCAATATCGTAATCAAATTCTTGTAATTTAAGTAACCATCGTTGGTTGCGTTGTGAGAACTCTGCACCATTATATTTTTTATTCAAATATTTTATGGGGAGATGATCAGTTGTGATCTTGAATTTATTTCCCCACAGATAGGGTCTTAGTTTGGATACACTCCAGACAATGGCTAGAAATTCTTTATCGGTTACGGAATAATTTCTTTCATGCTCGTTCAGAGTCCTAGAGATATAGCAAACCGGTTGTTTGTCCTGTGTTAGGACAGATCCGATGGCAAAGTTACTGGCATCGGTGTATAAATGAAATGGTTTTTCGAATTCTGGAAATTTTAGGATTGGTTGTGTTATCAATTTGTTTCGGAGTGTTTCAAACGCATTCACGTATTCAGGATCACTAATATTTATTTTGGTGTCCTTTTTGAGATACCTAGTCATTGGATATGCAATTTTTGCATAATCCTGAATGAATTTCCTGTAGTAGCCAGAGGCTCCTAAAAAACTTCTAAGTTGTTTTTCTGTGTGGGGTAGTGGGAGGTTTCTGATTATACTGATCTTATTACCATTAGGCATTATTCCCTTTGGTGTTAATATGTGACCTAGGAATTCGGTTTCCTTCTTGAGGAATGAACATTTGCTAATTTGTAGTTTTAAATTATGTTTCTGCAAAACTCGAAGGATGTCTCTGAGGTTTTTCATATGTTCTTTTAGGGACGTGGAGAATATCAAAATGTCATCTAAATAAACGACACAAATTTTGTTTATATATTCTCTTAGTATGTGGTTCATTAGTCGCTGAAAAGTGGCTGGTGCATTTTTAAGTCCAAAAGGCATACGGACATACTCGTATAATCCTTGTGGAGTAATAAACGCAGTTTTCGCTATGTCAGCTGGGTGCATCAAAATTTGATGGTAACCTTTTGCTAAGTCAAGCGTCGAGAAATAGACCGCTTTTCCTAACTTATCGAAGAGGTTTTCTATATTTGGCAGAGGAAATCTGTCATCTTCAGTAATTTCATTTAAAGCCCTATAGTCAACACAAATGCGGTACTGTACTTGACCATCTTTGTCTGGCTTTTTAGCAACTACAACGATCGGAGAAGCATGTCTACTCATGCTTCTTCTTATGATACCTTGTTTTTCCATCTCTTTGATTTGCTTAGCTAGTTCTTCTTCGTGTTTCTTTGGTAATCGGTAACTTTTTGCATGTAGTGGTTTGTCTTCTTTAAGGTGAATTTCATGTTTTATTTCCGAGGTATGAGTTAACATGTCGCCTTCCTTATATTGGATGTTTCTAAATTCGTCTAGCAGTGAGGTCAATGCTGTCGTTTCTTCGCGATTAAGGCTGCCGAAGTCAGGATTGCCTTCCTCTAGGTAGTTGCATGCCAACTCGTGTCCTCGTTCTATCTTTAGAATGGTCTGATTTTTTAAAGTTATAGTTCCTTTCTCAAAATCAATGGTTTCAATGATATTTTTAAGGACATCCATTCCTAGGAGTATCGTATAGTTTTTATTTTCTAAAGCCTGAGCGTAAGCTTTAATAAAAGTATTATCGCTGTAACCGAATTCTTTTGGTATTGGAAACTGAATTATTGCAGTATTCCTGATTACGCTACTATTAATGGTCTTTATCTCTAGCTGTCGGGTGTCTAGAATTTTATACGGTGTCATGTCGAGTTTACTAGTATTTATGATAGTCATAGCACTGCCAGTGTCTACTAAAATATAGTGTCGTTGGTTCTGAATTTCAGTGGCGACTGTCATTAATTGTCCGAGGCTCAGTTCAGAAAAACCGGCGGTTCTACTGAGTTAATGTCCTGACGGATCGGTTCCTGACTTGTTTGGATATTATTGGTATCCATTGGTTCTAGTCTATTCTGTCTATTCTGTATGGAGTGGTTCTGGAAAGGTCTCTGTGAAGTAGTGTGATTTTGGTAACGATACTCATTTTGTCTAAACCTTCCCGAATGATTTTGTCCACCAAAATTATTATTGTGACCATTATTGTAACTGGGTCGTCGTTCCTTGTCGGGGAGACTAAACCTATGATTTTTGTTTTGGTTATTGTAATTTGCCGTGGTTCTAACTATTTCACTATTCCTTAAATTTCCATTATCGTATCCTATGTAGGAGAATAAAATACTCTTTATTTCATGTAAATCATACAGATTCCTAATTTCTCTGGCTAAATTCCCTATTGTTAATTCTCGTATTTTGTTTATTATAATATTATAGTACAATAGTTTTTCTTGTTCCTGATTGTCACAGAATACTACATATGTATTTACTTTGCTTAAAAGGTATTCTAATTTGTTGGTCAAATCATATATTGAACTCACTTTCATATTGCTGATTTCCTTCGTAAGATCGCTGCTGCTGATGACCGGTCGATAGTGTTGTTTAAATAACTCCTTCGCCTGTTCCCACGAAGTGACTCCATTGATGATCAGTAGGTCCATAGCTCGACCTTTGATTTTCACTTGTTGTATGATGTTCCAGGTGGCTTGGTAATCTCCAATAGTATTCCGAAGGTGGTTCTCTATCATTACGATGAAGTGCATTAGGGATTCGCTATCCCCATCGAATTCGGGTAAGTATTGAATTTCCCGTAACACGTTGCTCCCATGACTCGGCTGTGGTATTCTCGCCACTATAGCCATTATACTATTTAGGATATCCCGGTTGGATACCTCAGGGATGACGTTTGGATTTTCTGCCATATTTCCCGTTTCACTATTACTATATGCCAACAACTTCCACTACGGTTTTAGAAGGGTTTCACTATACACAATCTTTTCCCGTGTTTTTTTTTTTTTTTTTTTCGTTCGTCGAAAATTGCGGTTAAGGAAATGCGAATTGAACTTTCTCAATGTGGATCAGGATAGTTGTACCTGATCCTACCGACTGCGCCAAATAAATAACTGAACTTCGTAATTTTTTTTTAATATATTCTCTTTATTATATATATTCTATTATAATTACGGTTTTAGTTCTTTATTTACTATTAATAATACGGCCGCTGTCTTAAGCAGGGCTGCACCGTACTATCCGGATGAGAGTTTACTATGAACTACCACTCAGATCGAATCGAATGCCCGAAGAAGGTTTTGTTATTTTTAATATTTCAACACGGTCCCCCAATTGACTTGATTGGGCTTACATTCTTCAAGAGGTCAGCCGAATGCATTGGTTTTATTCTCCCTATTTCTCAATAGGTTAACCGAATGCATTGGTTCACTTTCCTTGTTTACTCTTTCGGTCATCGTTACTTTTATGGGTCACATAAAAGTGATGACGATAAGAATTTATGGTGTGCAATTGAAGAATGCAAACACAAGCAAGTATGGTGACACATTGTATATTTTTATTTTTTAAGAATTACGACCAATACTTAACTCGCGTGGCTGTAGTGTGGTTAGCGTTAAATGACCACGAACTGCAAATATCTGTCTCTGAAGGAAACGGATCAATCCAGACAAGAAAGAATTATGAGTTCCTTCAATCGAAAGGGACGTGCACTTTAAATCGGCTGCGGCTCATGGCAAGCGCTTCTCTTTAAAATCTGCCTCATCTTGTTTCTATTCCCAAGCAGTGCCGCCGAATCGCAACTGAAACTTAAAACGATCCAACTTCGCCAAGGGAGGCACCGAACACCCCTGCCGCAACATAAGCCGATACCCTTCTACTCATTTCCCCAGTTGAAGTGGCCATTGTCTGGGCCTCCATGGAGAGCAGCATTCGCAACAAAAGCGATGGAGTTCGCTCCAGCCACTAAATGGGTAAAGTTATATTTGTATTTTTGACAAGCCAGCATCCCTTGGCAGCGCCAAAAGAGAATGAAAAAAAGAAAAAACCGTTTCAAAAAAAAAAGTAATCTCGATGCGAAGACAAAGGCAATTCAATGAATTGTCAAGTAAATGGTTTGATTGATTTTATCAACATTTCGGTTCAATGTGTAGGGTTATTGGCTTGGATTGAAACGACAAGAGGGACTTTTGTGTGGACCCGAGATCGTTGATAAGGTTCTCGACCGATTCGCACAATGGTCGACCGCACTTCTGAGATATGAATGGTGTCAGTTTCATGTTGTTTTTTTCTGGTTTGCGAAATCGAAAAAGTTCTGCCAGGCACATTTGAATTTCAAACACCGTGGATGCCACCTCTTTGAGGTAACAAATGAATTAGTTTGCTCGACTGCTCACAGGGTCATTCGCAGGAGATGCAGGACTGGCGATGTCAGTGATGTGGTTATTGAAACCCTTTGAAAGAAAGAAAATGTTGTCAGCTTGTTAGAAAACGTTGTGAGTTGGACTCGGAGGCCAACTATCATTTGAAATCATCAAAAATACTCGCTCAACAAAGAAGATGTGCCACTGATGGACTGCAAACATTCAGCTGTCATTGCGGAAATATTTCTTATCTTACGGCTGGGAGGTTACACAGTACGGTTTAATGTACACTCCCACATAATGCTCTCACAGTCTCTGTCGCCAACTGGCACCAATTAGTATCAAGCATAAATAAATGGGGACCTACCAACTAAATCGAGAAGCGGTCCATGGTGGTCCACCAGTGTGCTGCATTGCACTTTTGAGCAGAGTTTGTGTTGATGGCAGTGTATGAACTAACACTCGAAACACACTAGTTGTGTGGTCTAGGTAATAGCGGGTGAATCAAACTCACACTTCAACAAAGTCTCCAAATTATTCAGCTGTATTCCGAAATTCAGTGAGTCGCCGTGGCGTAGTGGGTTAGGGCGTCGACTCATATGCAGAGGGTGCCAGGTTCGAATCACCAATCTACCAACTTTCATAATTCACGGCTTCCCACCTCTTCCGCCACCTCTTCCCCAGCTTCTCAACTTCGCCGTTCGGAGTCGGCATAAAACTGTAGGTCCCTTAAACTCGTGAAAGAACAATAGCACGCACAACACGAGTGATTGCTGAGAAGTTGGGCCCAGGTCCGGCTCGGACCTGTCACGCCACCAATATTATATTATTATTACGAAAATCAGCGTCCTGTGTTAATTTTCGTGCTCTTCGAGCTATCGTATCCATTTGAGCTTTTTACACCCACATAGCCGGGAACCGGGTATTATTTGGGTACCCGCAATATTTCGGGTACCCGTACATTTAGACGAAGTTAATCTGCTACTTACAGTGAACACAAAAGCAAATATTTTCCTTTTGTTGGGCACCCCGAAAATGTCTGTTTCATCGCTGTTTTCCACTGCTTCGCTGTGGTATAATACTCAACAATAAAAGTTTATTTTATTAATTTTTAAATTGAATAAGAGTATTTAGGTTCCAGTGAGGGGCGATCATTATCATTATCCATTTAAGGGGTCGCGGGGGTAAAGCACACACCAGAGATCTCCAGGCAACTCGACTCTTCGACTCTAACTTATAGAATTTATTCCCAAGCGTAACCAAACGAGTTTATGTTTTAGTCACCATCCTGGGTCTGCCAAGTGGTCGCCTTCGTAATGACATCGTATTCGTTCAAGGAAGCAGCTGCTCAAGGGTTAATTCCTCGCGGACTCTCGTGTTTCTTACCCTATCCCGGCGAGTAATTCCCACAACAGTACGTAGAAATCTCCTCTCAGCAGCTTGTATTCGCGATCTTATTCTTTCTGTCATTACCCATATTTCATGTCCATAGCTGAGAGTTGGACCACAAGCTCAGAGTATTCCAGCAACGATCCAAGATTTGGAGGCCAACATTACTCGCACTGTTTGACGAATATCGTTAGAAATGCTGGAAGCAGTAATCTGGAAATGTCTCTTCAAAATGAACCTTGTACTGCGTAGTCGTGGGCAACATCTAAACGAAATTATGTGGAAGAAGTCTAGCCAGACCTCTTCTGACCTTACGCCCAGGGTGTATTGAAAATGTAGAACGCATAGACAACTCAGCTTCGGTATGAAGTGTCTTCGACTTCGAACCTGTGGGACAAAGCATCAGAGGACACGTTTAATGGTACGCAACCAGCTGGAGAAGCAACCAACTTGATGTGTGAAAAAGGGTTAAGACAACTAGCCAGTGATCTCGCTAGTAGGAGGCATGTTGGTTAAGGCCCACGTCCTCACGGATTCTAGCGCAAGATAAAGACGAAGAAAAGTAAATGTTAGACACTGTTCTTTTAAACCATAATAAAGTTGTTTCGAAATAAATTGTATGCCTTTTATTGAAAATTAAAAAAAAAAATACTGGTTTAAGTTAATTACCCATTCAATGGTCTGAGTAGACTTGGTGTGTCTAAGCAATCACAGGTGAAGATACAAAGTGAAACGAACTTCACAAGGAAGCTGCACAAATGTCATAGTAAGTTGTGGCAGATCGCAGGCAGTGACCAAGGAGGAGTTATGTTAGGTTTTCAAAACGTCATCATCATCATTATCTTCTGACCCACTTGATCCTCTAAAGGGGTCGCGGGGGTAAGCCACGCAACTCGATCCTCCGCCATCGACGCTAACTCATCAGGGGTTATCCCCAAGCGTAACCAGGCGAGCTCATGGACTTGATTCAACCATCTCAACCTGATGGAATCGCATTCAAGGCCCGCCTTGGAAGTCGTGATGGAGGAGACATACGTGCTACGTGACCAAACCAACGAAGCATAGCTCTTTCCGTTCGGAGAAGCAGCTGCTCAACGTTGAGTTCCTCGCGCACTGTCGTGTTTCTCACCATCTATCCCGGTGACAGACCCCACTACAGCACGAAGAAATCTCATATCAGCAGCTTGTGAGACGAGCTTCACAAGGAAGCTGCAGGTCTCATAGTAAGTGATGTTGGATCACTGACCGTGATGTGACCAAGAAAGAGTTATGTTAGATGTTCAAAACAACAGTCAAAGTTTGTACCTAAAATCTGATGTAAGACACACCTTAAATTCTTTATCTGTCCTCTGTATCATCTGAGTTGCCATTGAAATAAATTAGCCTTCATATGGCAGTGTTGTCGAAGCATGAGGTCCTTCGTGTATTTTTGTTTCTGATTGTAGCGATTCCGATCATTCACTACATTCCAGACACTCCATTGCTTATATTCAAAGAGAAATAAGGAAGAATGCTATAATTTTTACTCTTCATCTTTATCATCATATTAAAGAGAATTTATTGATTGAAAGTAATACGTAAAGTAGACCAACAACCGTACCCGTTCGCGATCCAGGGACGATTGCCCTGCATGTCCTCTCTGATTCACCCGATTGTTGGCCACTCTCTCTTTCACTCAAGAGCGTAGCTTATGTTGCTGGTTGAGTCGATTGAGGAAAAGAATCATTTTTATTCCTCGTTCAAGCGATATATGACTCAAATTAAGCTGCTACGACCATCTCAGTCAGTAGTTCAGCTCTTTGGCGTTTCCAGTACCTATCGGAATGAACTTCAGAGAGATACACCGGCCGACACGTCTTAGAGAAAATTTCCACTTCGGAATCTCTTTTGTCGAAAAAGATCCTTCCAGCCAGCCCCAAGACCATCCTCCATTCGCCATCAACTTTCAAAAGATTGCCGTCATAAGAAAAAAAAACCGAAAAAAATGTAAAGTAATTAAGACCCTCCCCTAAAGCATTAGCCAATTTACATCACCTGCCTTCAACGTACACACAGAAATTAATGGAATAAACTTTTCCGCCTCCGTGTACCGCTGGGTGTCATCATCTACCCGAGAAATCATCATCATGTGTTCCACAAGACAATGCCATCTGCCACAAGAACCCATCGACATCATCATCGAGCATTCTCCATTCACCAGCTGAATCTTGAAATGACAAACGGAGAGTAACTGACATTTAAGGACTTTAAGCCAATAACCAGACCTTACGCAACAATAGGAGATACGCCGCTCCGACCGGAGGAGGATGCTTTGACTCTGACCGCCCTCAAAATTAATCTCAATTAAACCATAGAGCACAAGCATCCCACCAGCTGGTGACCACGGCTTCTAAGTGCCTCTACACTTTCATACTTCTCAATTTGTCCCTGTGTGTTGGTACAACCAACACGCAACAGCTCGCTGGAAAAACCGCAACAAAACGAAATATGGTATCCGCCACAGTGGCAGAGCACAGACGACGACGTTGCGGCAATCACAGCCATGCCCCCATTCACTGGATCTCTTCTCATTGTTTTTGTCGCCTAGATGGACGACCGCCATTGCTGTTGTCGAGCGCAAGGATTCATTACACCCGCACCCTCACCAATTCACATACACACACATAAACAACTATTATCGAAATATCCTCAGTCTTTATTATTAATTAAATTCAAAATGTTTGCGCCAATAATTTATCTATAAAAGCCTCCGTTCGCTCCCGGAATGCTGATGGTGGATGGTGGATGTTGGATGGTGGCAACTCCACTTTCGGTGGTTGTCTGATAACCGGACAAGAAAGAATGTGTGCAGCGGCGGCGGGGGAACTGGTGGCGGTATAAATTTAACTTGTTATCTTACCGTACATGAATGGTACATGGCCCAAGGAGGGAATTGTCTTCGCCGCCATCATGAGCAATGTTGGTTCGCTTCTTGTGCAGCTTCTCCGTCGTCTCAGTGTGAAACACTTGCCCTCTGCTTGTGGGACCTCAATGAGCATTACAATGCATGCCGGGCACTAGCCGGGTAGTGGTTTTTGGGCCACAAGAGCATTTACGATGAAAAGTCTGCAGTGGCGGAAGAGAAGAAGACGACACCGACGACGACGATGGAGAAGAAGAAGAAGATGTATAGTTTATGGTAGTGGTACTGCCGCAAATGGTTCGACACCCCAAAAGATACATTAAGCCATTGTGCATTGTTAGAGCGATGGGTTGCGAGGAGCGAGAATGTGGCAGGAGCTATGCCCACAACTTAGCAGCAGTGAAAAGGATATGAAGCGAAATTTATAGAACGTCCCAGCTCAAGGAATCAAAAGTGAAATTCATCACATGGAAGGAGAGAATGAAAGGGAGACCCCAAGCATTGTACATATATCGTGCTTTGAATTCTTGTCGGCGGCGGTTCCATTCGGTAGCACACAATTAAGGTTGCTAGCTTTGTGTATACCAGAGTGCATGGTGGATTGAAGACAAGTGATGTTTGATGCTGAAACAATGTGCTCGGAAAGTGAGGAGACATTACCTTTATCTGCAGATCAGTCGGCCGAAATGGTTTTTTCACCAAAAATGCAACGGCATCACATCAGGGCACGCATCGTTCGCTGATTTGAAGACATACTCAACATCCGGGCGTACAAGTACAACACCATTACTTGCTTCAGTTCAAACAGTATCTAACTCGCTCGCTAGGCTAAAGGTGACCAGATAACTATGACAGTTTTCCCCACTGTTATGTTTCAGCTGATGCCAAAGTCGCCAATGACATCCAGCTGTCAAAATATTCAGGAAGATTAACCCTTACATTGTACATCATTTCACGCTCGCTTGATACACGAAAATTATTAAAAAATACTTTCGAAATTCCGGCTCAGTTAGAAATACCCAACGAGTATAACGTAAAGTCGGTCATCATCATTGCTTCACTGTGCAGTCTATTCGTCTCACCGTGGAAATGATTTAGTCCGAATACACTCTCTTTGAAATCATATCGCCAACCAGGCAGGGTTTGGTGCGAAATGCAGAAAACGAACCCAATATCGACGAACACTTCGAAATGACGATTGACCCGAGAGTGAACCTGGCTTATTTTGAATTGAGCCACCTTACGAAGACCATTAGTAGCGCCGTGAGTTCACCAATTAGGACTGGAAATGTTGTTCGGAAATCTGGTTCTTGGCCAAACAATCATCTAGGGTGAGGCCCAATTTAAGCTCGGTGGATAGGTCAACTAAATTGGCATTATTGAACCAAAACCAATCCGAAAGCGTTCAACCAAGGATTAATGGATCCACAAAGTTTGACTCTTTAGTGAGATTTATGGCATGCGGACATTGTCGGACCGTATTTCTTTGGAAATTATGAACGAGACACCGTTACCATCAATGGTCTCGAGTATAGATTTTCTGAGGCCAGAGCTCGACAGTGATATATCCGATCTACCCAGCATGCCAACCAAGAGACGCAGGCTAGAAGTTGTGAAAGAGACTTGGGCACATGTTTTCATGGCTGATCATTCAACCTAACCATTCGATTATTTTCTTTGGGACTACGTCAGTTCTATGCTATGACAACCACTTTGCCTCTAGGCTAACAATTGAGACGCTATGGACGAAATTATGCCTTTCATATTGGATATAGTCTACAAATCGCTGAAAGCACAACCACCGAAGCCGAGGTAGCCATTTGAATGAACTCTTCGGCATGATTTTTTGTATAATTTGGTTCGGGAAAACTGTGATATATTGAAGAGGTGAGCACTGTCGTTAGCTAACACTGCAGTAATGATAAAAAAAGGCGCCAATAGAATTACACAAGGTTAGGTATCTTTCCATTAATTTTTGTTTCCAGAGTCTCAAGAGAAAGGACATGCTCATTATTACCTTAAAATATCACCACGCGCTCTGAATAGACGAGAGTTCACTCTGTTACTGGATCATTGTGACCATATGGGTCCACCCGTGTGCTCTTATATTTCCAATATATCGTCAGAAGGAGTTGGTCTACTGTGTAATGGTGCATCGAATATTGTTCATAACTCATAATATAGTTGAGAGTTAAGCACGCATACTTCTTTAGTTGCGTCTTCACTGTTATTTGCATAGAATCACTTTCATCGTGAAAAACATAAAAGTGATGAAACTGTTTTCCCGCAATTTGGTGCGTTTTAGTACTGGTCTAGATTTTTAGTACTTATTTAGTCCTAACTTAGTACTACCGCCTACGGAAGACGGTAACTATAAATCTATGGCAATACAGATTCATTCGCTGCCCCTAATGTTCGCCTAAAACAGTTGAGTTACTAGGTGTACTCCAGTTTTGAATGACACCGGCATTTAAAAATGGCAATAGAGCCCATGATTCGATGTTTCGAATCATTAGCTCTATTATTTCGCTTTCAAACAAGAGATTGTGCTGGACTTTGCAGTACAGACTTTTTTTCATTTTGGCGATGAACAATGTAAGGTATAAATTCACGTTGCTGTGCTGTGCACACGCAAACATTTTGAAACGAATCAAATGAAAATCTCAAACCCGATGCTTAAACGTCATATCCCACAAAAATTGATGCCCTTTTTCAGACGATAAGTGATCTCCAAATTAAAGTCATTGCGATTACACTCCTCTGGGCAGATATAACGAACGAGTTGCACTCACGTCAAACATGGACTATGGTCTGCTGCCTTTCTTGCTAGCCACACTGTAACTCGTAGGCACACTACATCGCTGAACAACTCAGCGAAGGAATGGTCGGTTTTGTTGGCAATATTATTGTAAGAGTACCATAATTTTGGTAATAAAACTCATCTGCCACTTGCTGGTGCTGTTGCTAACTTTGCTCGGTTGGAGATTCAGCCTTGAGCCAGCCCTTTCCCATCCCCTCCATATGGAGGGGGCGGGAGCCTCCACAAAACGAGCATCCAAGCTACTCTGGTACACTGGGTCGCGCCATCTGGAGGGCTGTTTTTTAATGTTCGCAATTTTTCATTACGGCGATTTTGTTTTATACTCGTATTCTCCGTTTTTTCGCTCACTTCTTCCCAGCCATGCTGCGGCCGTCCCGGTCCCTGTTTCAGTGATGCGGCGACGGTGGCGGTGGCGGCGAGCAATTCGCAATTCAGTTACTCGCTCAAACCTAGTCTGGCCCATGCCATTGAGCTCAGCCGCACGCAGCAAGGATTTTAATGAGTTTTATTTAGTTAGTCGTTAACGACACGGATGCGATGTTGGTATGGCGTGATGTTTGGTTTATTTTTCTGGGCCGGGAAACACGTCCCGTCGGGAGCATAATGTAAATCCCGCACAGTCGTTGAGGCGGACTCTATCTAAATAATGTATAATATATGCACACCGGATCGTTGGTCTGCAAAGCAAGACAAAGTAATGGCAGAACGACGTATCTCGGAAATGGGATAAACTGACTCTGAGGATATGGATGGCGCGGTGTCGTGGTGGGCGGCAGCAACACAAGAAAACCGCTGAACTGGCTGCGGTGGCTTCTTGCATGGGCATTCAGATTCGTCTCGTAAAAATGACACAAATTCCAAGACAAATGTGCGTTGCTCGTTCAGATGTAATTTTGAGGGCACCCGCTGCGAGTCTGGATATTAGGGATAAGAATGACATGAAGGTTGAAATTTAAATTTTGCCATTTGACTTCGTTCCTGGCTGGAGTCCTTTGATTGATTCACTGAATCAGCATGAAGCTCCTGTGCAGACTGACTGCCTGACTTGGTGTTTGATTATGTTACTCCGCAGACATCCCCACGGGATCAATTACCCGACAAAGGCACGTTTCAGATATGATGCAGAGTCTTCGGGTATTGTTCGTGACAACGGAGATGTCTTTGACTTTTATTTAAAGTGATAAGGTAGAACCTTGTCCTCTAGTATCACGCCTGGCTGCTGAATGCAACAATCGACAACATCGCAGTCGTTTATTGTCAATTGATTTCCGGCGGGGGGAATTATAGATTTTTTTGTACAGCCTCTACCCCAAGAAAGAAGATTAAATTAAATAAAAAGCTCTCATGATAACACAAAATCGAAACATTATTCATTTTCTTCTTCAATCGTGTGTACAGCTTGTCCTTTTTCAGGAGAGCGTCCCTTAACACCTTAACTTTCATTTGACATGCTAAAGTTTCTTAGACTAGATGCACTTAAATAGTTAGAAGCAACTGAGCTGCATTTGTGTACCATGAAGGAGTTAAGCTCTTGAAACTGCTTTATATGGCTATGCAGCAGGGGGAGGACGTTCTTAACCTTGAGTCTTTCTCCTATGATGAAACCTAGGGAACTCCACATGCGCGTCTTGCTTCCACAGATAGAATAATTCATGCAAAATATGGTCCGACCATAGAGTCTTATCTTCGACAACTGTGAAGAGATTGATTGCAAGTATTCAGTCAGACAGGACCAATTGCAGACTCACACACTGGTCGTTAAAAAACAAGCCGTTCCAATATCAAAGCAGTGCGTTGGATTGTTGGGCAAGTAGCATCTGCTATGACTGCGGCAATTTGATAATAATTGTGTGTCAAATATGTGGTTTCAACAAGCCGGTGCCGCATGACGTATAGCTCATGAAATAATTTAAATTAGATATTTCCCTCTCCCGTGCACTGCAGATGGAAATTAATCTCTACATCAACACAATTTCGCTACATTTATGCAGATTGGTGTCAAAATTTTAACAAAATAGTTCGTATGCGGCAACTTAGCCGTGGAAGCTATTTGGCCGATGTCTATCCAATGTACCCTATAACACTATGATTCAATGAAAAAATAAAAGTCTGACTGTATCCTCGCTCGCCAGACTATTTAGAGGCAAAAAAAAAAAAAATTACGAATACGCCCCGTGTCCCTTCTATAAAGGCAGTTCGTGGTCAAAATACAAAAATGTTACGTATACGCATCAGTACCTATATTAGATGATACTTAAGAGCCCATCTGTTAGTAAATGATGTATGTTTGTTAAGAGCGGACACCTTTTAATTCGCTGCATTGTTTTCATTTAAAGCTGATTTGACTGTTCTCGATTGTGTTGAGGTTACTTTCATCATGAACAGACTCTTGACCATGCAACGTAAACGAATTTATTCTGATAAGCGTTGTTCATTTCGAGAAACACAAACTTAAGCCACAGTCAAAACATCATTGTATCCAAATAAGATCAGCGTTTGGTGTCCATATGTCTTCAAAATTGATGATGGTCAAAACTAGTAATGGGTGCATTTGAACGATCAATCGAGCGATAGTCAATTAGGACAACATAGAGGTTCATTCAAAACTATACGAATGACTACAATGCCAACTGTATGCATAGTTCAATGGAGTAATGTCTGAGTTCTTTTCCTTTGAGTTATTCTTTCATTCTCCTTATATTTCTGATTAGGAGTTCTCGGCGAGAACTTCTTGTTATTTGTTCTCGCTCTGAAGTGACATATTTATCGAGTTTTCTTGTGTTAGTAATTGCAATAATTTGAAGAAACGAGAGGTACTAAAGAATTCCCTTATCACTCAAGTAATCAATTATCAAGCTCGTCGTCGAAATTCGACGACCATCAAGGATAAAGCAAACAGAAAACTTAAAAGGGTCACGTCGAATTGTTTGTACATATGTTTACCAAGGTTCTACCACACAGTTTCCTACATCACAGATAATATAATTACTTAGATATCGCACTCAAAGTAAAAAGACATGTTTCACTTTTTCATTTGAATGAGTCTTACTAATACGTCTGAGTTTGATCGAACTCGTTCGAATCCTGCATAATACATGATGTTCTTTCAAATTTTGTTGGAAACAACAAATTGCTTGTTGCTTTTGCTACACAGGACATACACAGGACACTGTTTAACCATTTATACTTATCCCGTTCTCTCATTCACATTCCTACTCATTACAAAATTTGTTGAATGTGTACTTACATGGTGGAATAGAATTATCTGTGTGCGCTGCAGCAAAACGAAAGGCAAAAAGGATTTATTTGGTGACCCAGTCAATCGTTCGATTGAGACATCAAACAAAATACAGGGTCGCAGTATGAATAAAATGTGTGTATAACGAAGTTAGAACACACTGGCGAATGGTTGACTTCAAATGGTTTGATGGAACAACCATTTGTTGGGTATTTTTTTAAAACTCTATTATTTCCAACAATGCACATCTACGCGAAATTCCCTTTCCAATGGTGAAAGTGTCACGTAATTCCGTAGAGTAGAACGCTGTTTAAGAGTATGACAAAAATGGGCTACACGTATTTATATATAGATTAGCCTAACCAGAAAGCTATTCAGACTGTTCTGGCAAAAAAAAAAATGTTACGTATTCGCCCTGTGCCCCTTCTATACAATTCTAAAGGCAATTCCTGGTCAAAATACAAAAATGTTACGTATCCGCAACAGTAGACAAAACTTAAGAGCCTATATCTAATCGGCTAGTAGAGTGTGTGTTCTTCTTAAGTTAGGTAGGCGGGCTGCTAGTGCATTCACCAGCACACTTAGACCATACTGGTCCATTGTGATACCCCTATTCAGACTACTACCATTAATTGACTACTCCAGTGATAGTGCCGTTAATTTGATGGTGAATGGACCAGATTTGAAAACCAGATAAAAGCGTATGAGGTGTTGAGGATATTTTCATCATGAGCAGACGCTTGACGGTGCAAAGTTAATGAATTTATTTCACCGAAGATTGTACATTTCGAGGAATTCAAACTTAAGCCATTCTCAAAACATCCTTATATCCAGATAATGTTAGCGCTTCGTGTCATTGGTCTTTTCTCTCTCAAAATTGATCTATCAAAATGAAAATGATGGTAAAAACTAGTGACGATTATTCGAGTGATAATCGAAGCGCCCCTCTCGTGTTAGCATTCAATTATTTAAATATCTCGATGTCTACAGTCTCGATTCGTGAAATCCTTTGTTCATGCCTTCACAAGTCAAAGAACTACAGCCAATGTTCGGCCCTAGTAAGACACTAAGACTGGAAAGTCTGAAAGCGTTATTGCCAAAAATTGCATTGCAGGATGATATACTGTGAAGAGTATGTGCAGATTGGACCATGAATTACGCCATGTATGCGCCAGCCACGGTGGTCATATTCTAGAGATCGGATTCCTAGGGTTAATGCAATGAAATAATCTGTCAAACAAATTCAATTTCATGTACATATATTGAAATTATTGTTCCTGTTTTATTTAAATTTTATGTTCTCCGTCTCAAAGTGTTTCGCATCGAGCGATCTGGTCCCCAGATCGGTTATATTTCTGTTCGTCAATAATTGTGTGTCAAATGGGGAGTCTCCCTCTGTCTATTCAACACCTTAACCTTAATGAAACAAACAGCACAAGCCCGTTGAACGAAGGTCTGATACAAGAACCAACTGCATCTCAGCAGTAAGAGAGAATTTCACCAAGTTCAACAGCTTTATGATATAGGACGCATAGATCACACTCGAGACCACGTGAAGTTTCTAATGAGAAATGGCATCGAAGACACTGCTCGTCCCACATATGAAGGCCACACTTTTTATTTCTTTCCATCAAAATGAACTTAACCTACCTTCACAATAACAGAATGCTTACATACGATCACTCTCGGGCAAGGAGGAAGCGCTGATAGTGGGATACGTGAAATATGAGTGCATTCTGCGAGGTGAGTGTGCTGTATTGAGCATGGGCATTGACTGTGTGATGTGTAAACACACAGGAAATACTGGCGGCGCGAAAGGCAATTGGAATTGGATTGGGTTTAGGAAGTGAAATGACTTCTAACTACAAACATTTATATAATAATAATTATAATATGGGTTGGCGCTACAGCTCGTAGAGGCTAAGCCAGGGCTAAGCTTCTCAGCAACCACTCGTGTTGTGCGTGCTATTGTTCTCTCACGCGTGGAAGGGACCTGCAGTTTAATGCCGACTCCGAACGGCGTAGTTAAGAAGCTTTTTCTAGACAGGAAATACTCTTTGAGGATTGTCAGTGACTCGAAAGAGGTGGAGCCGTGAAATGTGAAAGGTGGTAAATTCGGGTATCGAACCTGGCACCCTCTGCGTAGGAGTCGACGCACTAACCCACTACGCCACAGCGACCCACACAAACATTTATATAAATGCAGAAAAACGTTCATGATTACGTGTGGGTAAGTTCAATTATTACCGAGCTCATTTTGTTTCTGCATGCCAAGGGTGTCAAGGTCCTTGTTGTTCTCCTTTCTATGTACATATCCCTGACATATGTCATGTCATGCTGTACATTTTGGGACAGCTGTTAGATGTATACAAGAAGAAACTTCGGTCGTATGTTGCAGGTAACAGCAGACAAACTCTCAATCAACCACAAGACAACGAACATTTTTTCCCATTTTGAAACTTATATCACTCACAGCCTAAAGACTCATCTAACAAACAAGATTGTATCCTCAGCACAAAATAACATCTGTACGTGAGTCACGCCAATCAAGTCATAAAACTATCCTCAGAAGTCGTTTAAGTCTCTCAAATCTTAAACTCAAGCATGAAACAGAAAGCACAAAAAACACACGTCTTTTCAACTAATTACCTCTCCAGCAAAAAGGTGCACCACACATCCCCGCCAGTCAAACTCAATTCAATTTCCATCGAGTGAAACAAATTCCAAGCGATTATTCTTCATGAAACTTCAACGTTCCTCAGTCCGCATCGCATCCGCTCTTCCTTGCATATTGCAGTCGGTAGGAGCCTTGACAGAACTTTTATTAAATGATTAAGGAAACTGAATACGTGAGTCGTGGGGGGCGGGAAAGTTTTCACAATTAAAAAACAAACCAACCCCGGTACGGTGAACAGTCATTTTTCTACCTCCAGACGAGGGGACTTATCTTTGCTCTGCAACGTGGCCTTGGTGCGTTGTCTCGGCAGCTTCATCATGTTGGCGAAGGCATGGATGCAAATGTGCGCGACTAACATCATACACATAATTAATTAGGTTTGAAATTAAACGTTAAGCATGATCCTAGTCGCAGTGGAAAAAAATAAATACACGGAGTGTCAAGTGAATTACGTGCAGGGGCTTACGACGATAAATTACGGTTCAAAGGAGTTCACGTCGCTAGTGTTTAAGTTAAGAAAGACAAATTTACTTATGTGCGTTCGCTCGGAGCTGTTCACTGCGCACGCGGTGGGTAAAGTTATGGCATGGATTCGGCTTGATATGTCTTTAAGCTGCACCTGTATGAAGTGACAATGGTTCTTTTGATTGACGGGTATTATGTTTGGGTGAGAGCTTAGATTGACAAATGTGGATAGCTAGATAACGCAATACAATGGCATTGTAGGAGCTTTCAGGTCACTGCAGTATCTTAAGAATCTCAAAGTCTTACTCTCCGGGAAATCAATGGCATTGGTTCAACGAGGGTAATATCAAACCTAATATAAAGGTACTCAAGGGGGTAGACCTTTAAAAAATAGTTTACATTTTTTATTAAATGGCGGACGTTGAAATTATTGTCTGTCTTTTTTAACCAATACTTCACTCAGATTTTCGGTTGTAAGAAAATAATCGTCAAACAAATCCCTCGTCCTTCCGGAGAACAATTTAATATAGATTAAGTGGTAAATAATATTCTACTAGGAACAAATTAAAATGTCGTTCAAAGCATGGTTCCGAGAAAGACGTGTTTGAAGTATTGAGAACGATTGGGATGCAGATACAAATTTTTTTGGAAATTACGGTGGATCGGTCGATAAAAATCGGACCGGGCTAAAATTTCCAAATAAACATTTTGACATATTCTACTTTTTGGAAAAAAAAATAATTTTTAAAAATTCTAACTGCGGCTACCCTCTTAAGTGAATGGACACAGAATGGAAGCTGTGATATATTAAAGGAAACTGAAATTTTGGTTGCACATTATTAGCAGAGCTGGGTCAATCGTTGAAATCGAACGAACGAATCATCCAAGTATTGATTAAAAAAAAGATTCGGTCATTTCGATCGATCGTTCATTTCAATCATCTATATGTTGCGTTCGATCAATGCTACAAACAACTTCCAAAAATGGTTCCAATCCAACCAATTTATCATTGTTTGAATAACAGATGCAGATTCATTGTATTGCTATACGAAAGCACTAATATGCTACAAGGCTCTTTGTAAAAAAAATGTTCTCGGCCATAGAAATAATTTTCGCTACATACCTAAATAAGAACTCAGCATAGTAAACAAAAGTATTGAATGGTATAAGTATGCATGAGGACTTAAACACTATGTACTAATGTGTGCATGCCTATCTGCCGCCTCTTGAACAAATGAAAAGCATCGAACGATGAAAGGGACGATGAAAAGAAATCATCATGCTCAATTCGTTCGGAACGATATGAACGAACGAAACATTTAAATAAGAACTATATGTTCATAACAGCGATCGAATCAAATGATCGACCGAAACGAAGTGAACAAACAAAACCATTCAATACTTTTGTTCCGTTCGTTGTATAAGTTTCGGTCGATCATTTGATTCGATCGCTCTTATGAACATATCGTTCTTATCATTACACTTCAGTCGCCCATATCGTTTTGTTCATTCATATGACACTGAACGAATCTCTAAGAGTATTGGCTTTATGATTGATTGGTTTCTGTGGCTGCAATCACCGATACTTTTGAATGAACGGGTCAAAACGAAGAAAAAAATCACGATTGACACATATAATGCATAAACGTGGCCATAAGCACGGCCAATAGGCATCCACGTAGCTAGGCTCGAAATACCATTTAACCCCCACTTCCGCAGTTGCCTTGAAACTCACTCAGATCAAAGTTTGCCTCACTTTCTCTGTGACTGTCCGGCACTAGCCAAACAAAGATATATCGCATTCGACAACTTCTTCCATTGTGAGCTCTTCGAGATCGCTAACCAGAGTATATCGAACATAATCAAATTCTTAGACTCAATAAGTTGGATTTAGTTAACCCTAAAAACCCATGTCTACTAGGTGTGGTATCAAAACTATGCCCAACTGCATTTATTGTACCCGGTGTGAGCCAAATCGGGTAGCCAATAAGACCAACCAACATAAACAAAAAATCGTATAAAAAAACTACTCAATTTTACATTTTACAGAAACTTTGGGGATACAGCTTATTTTCAGTTCTTGCTTCATAGCCCTTTATTACATTTTCCACATGTTTTGGAATATTTTCCACCAAACCCCTTTATTGTTTTAGGAGCACTAAAATTTTTAGTTAATTAAGGAATTACAATAATTTGTATTGCTTTAATATAATTAAAAAATTATTACGAGTTTTTGAAGACCGATTTCTAGTTTTGAAAAGGAGTGGATCATCGACGAGAATGACATCTCAGCGGTTTAATTAAGTCAATCCGTCATTAGCAGAGTGCAGAAAAAGAGAGAAGCAACATCTAAGCCACAAGACAAACGCCGCACAATAAAATCAACGTAGAGGAATCACGTCGTATAATAACACTGAGGAAGAGAAACGAGTGTTTAACACCAAAGGATGCTTCTGTAGCAATAAATGAGCCCCCTAGTCAATTGACTGCAAGACGACCACTCACTTGGCAGCTCTCACTCCCAGCTGTAGAAAACAAAAAACTGCTGGTAGAAAAAAGTTAAACCGCGGTTGAATTTCGTCGGAGAACACCGAAATTGGACAGCAAGCGTGTGGTGTGGTCAAACCAATAAGAATTTAATCATTTTTCTTCCAATGGAGACTGTCCGTAGGTACAAAGCTAAAGAGACAATGAAGGGCGGAGGAGAGAGTGTCATGGTATGGAATTGCTTCACATAGTGGCACGTTGGACCACTGCAAAGAACCAATCAAATAGCTAATGAGTAAAGAAGATTAATTAGTCATTTGGTAGACTCCATTTCTCAATTTTGCACGATTTTATTTTTTCAAATATTTCAACATGATGACGATCCAAAGCACTCTCCCAAAATAGTGGAATGCCTCGCTTACTTATTTACTTATCAGGCCAACTACCCTCGGAGGGTCTTAGCCTGAGCGAAGATCCGACCTCAATGCGATTGAGAATCCGAAAAAGACGGTATCATCCCAAACGGGGACAAGAGACAAAATCGATCAGCGAGACGTCAGCGAGTACAGCGGAAAGGTAGATTATTCCAAATGAAATTATAGTCAAATTGGTGGAAAGTATGCAATTCCCTTCCAATGATTCGTTTCGGTAAAGACGTCCAGCTACACCTTATGAATGAATTTATATTCCGTCTCTGAATAGGAACAGTGGGAAGATAGAATTTGGGGACTTAAAAAACCTCGACAGATCCGAGATTGAGGATGTGGCTAACGACAACCCATCTTTGGATCCACTCTTCACAGCAAAGCAACAAAAAAAATCAAGTTTAGTGATTGTTAAACGTTTTTGATTGAAACTGACAAACCATGGCTTAATCCTTAACAGGCCCGAATGGCAGTTAATTTTGCACATTTGTGATTAAAGGGGTGATATAAAATACTGCCCACGAATTAGATGAAATCAGTAAGCGTTTAATTTCACAAAATGTCTGAATGTGCAATACCGACAGTAATCCTTATGGCATTAAACAAAATCTCAGTCTGTCGACATTCCAAACCTAATAACGATTGCACCTCATCAAACATAACTAAAGCCCACCATTATATAGCCACAAATAATATCTGGCTCGTAAATATTCAACTTGCCATGGGTTCACTGACCCAGAGAACACACATCACCGTTGACCGTGTCCCGAAATGACTTGCTATAATCCCCTAAACTACAACCTAACGAATATGCCAAATTGCGGCTGGCAGTTTATCAATTAATCACGCCCCCCGGCGAGTTCAAATGGCTCACAGGCAGCGGAAATCACCTTGCGCGCCCATCAATCCCACCCACCCAGCAGACAACCTCAGCCAGCGGATTGACTCAAAAGTTAATTAATACCGAACCGCATTATTGCCGGTGGTCGTAAAGCCGGCAAGTACTGAATTCGAACCGCAATTCAGGATCAACGTCGCTATCACAGGTTAAGTCCTTTCCACTGCTCGACTCCGTCCGGCGAGCCTGTGATGCGGTTTACAATGCTAAATTCAAATTCAAAATTTTATTCGATTAATTCCACTGAAAGTGTACGTGGCCACGTAATTAGGCCCGGCTTTATAGCCAGTGCCTGACTTCTGGCGATGAGCACGGATGCGAGCACGGATGGATGAATCGTTATCAGACAAGTGGCAATTTCATTTTGTGGCAAGGCACTGCTGCCACGGGCACGGCGGCGCTGGCCACTGCTTTGTCCAGTTCATCCGAATCAAGAGTGAGGATTTCACTCTCTCAATTAAATTAATAAAAATCCAATATGAATTTATAAACCGTGGATTCATTTTTAACGGCTCGCACCGTCCATTGCGCGGCGGTGAAGTGCACACACAGCGTCAAACGAGGTGTGCTAAGTGTCCTTATCGGATAATTCAGTGAGCGTTTTGTACTGTGAACATCGCCCCCAATTACACGTCTGAGTAGAGCCGCATGATGCCCATATATGCAGTGCATTCCGCTTTAATTAATACAAAAGATTAATTTGACGGGCTTCAGCAAATGTCGTGCAGCGCGCCGGAAGAATTATTTTTTCAAGTGTGTTTGGTGCGAAACCAACTGAAGGGATTGACGATACGGCTGGTCGAATGGGAAGTTTTCTTGTACCTGCACTCGCAAAAAAAAAAACGATTTGATATTCAAAAATGTCGTCAATGTGGCTAGGTAAGAGAAGAAAGCAAAGAAAGAAAGACTGACTGTCTGAATGACCTTGGACGGACTATAAAAGCGATATGATGGAGATGAGAAAAGAAAACACAAGACAGATCAAGTAGAAAGTGTTCAACGCCAATGCCTCTGCCATTAAGGAGGGACTGGAAGAATTCGAGTCACAAGAAGAATTCGGACACACAACATCGATGTGCTGGACAGAGTGTCACAATGGGCAGCTATAACTTCGAGGTAGTCAAGGACTTCGTCTACCTCGGCTCCGCAGTAATTAGTAGAAACATCATCAGTAGCGAAATCAAACGCAGAGTAACTCTTGCCAACCGCTGTTTCTATGGGCTCAAGAGGCAACAGAGGGGTAGAGGCATCTCTCGAAGGACCAAGCTGACCCTATACAAGACCTTGATCATCCCAGTCCTGCTGTACAGCGCGGAGGCATGGACAATCTTAAAAGCGGATGTGGAAGTCCTTGGTTTTCTCGAGAAAAGTTCTGCGTGCGATCTTTGGTCCTGTTTGCATTGCTGGTTTCTGGAGAAGAAAATTGAACCACGAACTGTACGGGCTGTACAGCGACATGAATCTAGTCAGGCGTCTTCGGATCCAACGCCTAAGATGGCTAGGCCATTTAGAGCGTATGGACAACTCAGCTCCGGTCGGAAGAGTCTTCGACTCCGAACCCGTGGAACAGCATAACACGCCCGCGTTTAAGGTGGCGCACCCAGGTGGAGAAAGACCTCAACCAACTTGGCGTGCGATACTGGAGACAGCTAGCCAGAGACCGTGCTAGGTGGAGAAGCTGATTGGTTGACGCCAAGGTCCACCCCGGACTGTAGCGGCAAATAAAGAAGAAGAGTGAAGAATTCGAGCCAAACCAATAAAACCACACATACCAATAAAACACAACACATACAGCACATAACGCAACACTTTCCGCACAAACTTTCCATCTCTCTCCAAAAGTATATACATAAACTCCTCGCGACGCGACGCACGAAACGCAGACTGGTTTATCAGCAACAGCACTCGCTACAGTGCAGCAGTAACATTCCAGTATCGGACAAATATTTGCAACTGAAACGGAAACCATGTAAATTCTTAAAAATCAATAAATACATATTTCATTTGAAAGCATGACACACTAACAGTGTTTTTTTTTTCATCGCTAGTAAGTGAAGTAAAATTCAGAAAAGCGATTCGCAGTGGCTTTAATTTTTATCTGTCAAAATGTATGAAAAAGAATTTTACTTCGTCGAAATTGATGGCAAAATGTACGAAAAAAATCGAAGTCGAATTTTTATCGGCAGCTACTTTTCACTGCCGATATTATAGGCAGTAGGTTGTTGTATATGCTTTAAGTGCAAAGTCCTAATTCGCTATTTATAGATTTTTGAAAAGAACACGGCTATTGTGTCTATTTTGAAAATTTAGAATACAAAAATTTGCACTTTGCCAATTTTTTTTTTACTATAAAAGGTGAAAGACACAGTGGGGTTTGAAACCCAAAATATTTTGGGACTCTAACCGTCCTAAAAACTCATCTTCCAAATATCCTCCTTGACCATGACCTATCAACTGGTGATCGACAGAGATTTTGTTTGAGAAGGTATTTTCAGAATGTCGAGGTTGTCAAAAAAGTTCATGGGGCTTGGTTCTTCTTAATCTACAAATATTGTTTCGTACATTCAAGGCATCGTCTATCTCAGGATTAATATACATCTGCAAATGCTAGTTGTGACGCATTGCGTACTTCTTAATTGTATCTGTTACGAGGTCAAATCTCGATGGAAGACATGTTTGTACATTTCTTTTCATTGTGCAACCCCATAATTGGATACCATATGTCCAAATGGGTCATAGTATCTGATTATATAATAGAATCTTATTCTCAATGGACAATTCTGATTTATATCCCAACAACGAATAAGGTTTTCTACATCTGTAAGCTACGTTATTAAAACAAAACAACTCTCCTTCATTTTAAATTATTATTTATTTCCTTCCAAATTAGGTGCACTCCGTTTGACTTCCTACTTTACAATGAATCTATCTACTCTTTTACTGGCAGCATTTCTTCTCTCTTTTGATTTCTGTACATTGTTCTTAGAATTACTACAAGCGATATTTTGTACATTGTTCCTAGAATTACTACAAGCGATATTTTGTACATTGTTCCTAGAATTGCCACACATCTAATATTAAGGTCTTCTACTTTCTTTTCCAAATGTCCCAGAGTCATACCCAGATATTCAGCTTTGTTAGAGTAAGCAACTACTTGGTTATTAATAATCACGGGCAGATTCGTTATTTTTTATTTGTAAATATGATATGGGTTTAACTTAAATCAGTATATTTAATTCGCCGTGCATCCAAACACATATGTCGTTAATTGATTCTTGTACCTTTTCTGTAGGCTTTGTCACACCATCTATTTGTCGATAGAAGCGCAGTGCTGTCTGTAAATGCGGCTATCATGGTATCACTCGCAATCGGTATATCAGTCGAAGAGCACATGCTTGTATTTCTTTAAGTTGAGAATACGTCTATATGAGGTAAATTCTGATTAAACTTACCTCGTTTAGGAAAGGCTTTGCGAAGATAAAGTAAAAATTAAACAAACTACGGGGATAAACAAAGCATAAGCAACTTTCAATTACTGTACGAAAAAAACTAAAAAAAAATAAAATTTGTGTTGAGCTCATACATCTAATATTTAGTGATTTTAATAAATTGTTTAAATTATTTAATGGAATTAGATTTCAAGCGTCTTTTTAATTCTTGTGAGCATTTAATCGTGTGAGCATTTAAATATTTCCCTTCAAAAATGGTTGACTGAGGTGGACAGTCTATAACACTGATATTGTACTCAAAAAGCCAGGTTTTGAAGGGCCCAGATGTGTGGTTTGGTTTGGGTCATTTCTTGCTGGAAGACTGAACTCAACGGCATTTTACATTCTGTAGAGATTATCATAAAACGTTCCACTAGGTTTTTGTATTCCATTAATCACCGCCAATCTGCGGCGGACAGCTGATGTGATACCATTTACTTTTAGTTGACTCTTGGGTAGACATCGGCCCCATGTCTTAACAATATCCAGTCGAGAGCTTATTTTACGTGGTCGATCGCAGCGATGCACATGAGCCACTTCTTATGTTTTATAGCTTCTGCCCTAAATTCGTGAAAAGGACAATTTATTAATATTGTACTATTATATAAAGGTTTTTGTTAAATGCAAGAACTCAAATTATCTACAATTGTTTGTCTTAACACATAACCAAGAATATATCTTTGCGCAAATAATACTTCAGGAAACCAGCTTCACTAAATATATAAAAAATATATAATAAATATATAAATAAATACAATTAAATTCGAATATAATGAAAAATAGTAGTAATTGTTAAAATGCTTCTGGACGTCGCGTTCCAATTAGAGGTTTCATTATACTATCCATGCAGTTTGGATAATGTTCACTTCATCTTCGCAAAGTGCATATTTTTGTTTCTATAAACTCAGCCCTTTTAAGTGAAATTTTTTTTGATTGTTAAAAAATTCTATGGCTTCACTTCCTACTAGTCTAAGACTTGTTCAATCCAAAGGCAACACAACACCCCATCCCCTCCTCCGGTGATCAACCCAAGACTCAATCATAATTTTGAGCCCTTTTCCAGTGTTAGGTATCCACACCGCAGACCAGCGCATGTAATCTGCCTTAACCAAGCAAACAACAAACTCATGGCAAAGTGTCATGTCCACCATGGAGTCCTAATCAATTCCCTCCGCAATCGCAGTCAAACACCTTGCGAATACATCAAATCCAGCTGCTGTTGTGGCATTTGTATGTGGCCACTTTTTAGATTTAGATCCCCGCCGCTACAGTCGTTGCACCATGCCGAGCGAATAGGACGTAGTTTTCTCAGCTATAATGGATACTCCACACGCAGATTAACGACGTCAGGTACTTGTTTCTGCTTGCAGCATGCTCCTTGGAATGGATGTGCTCACATGGGGCACAACTCGTGCTGTTGTACTGCTTGTGCACATCGCTTATCCCATCCACACCACTGCATGCTGCCGGTATTTTTATTTTTCACACTCTGCCCATTCGAATGGTTATCCTTGAAGATGCATCCTTTAGTTCACCTCTAATTCACATGTATCCTCTGGTAGGTGGGTTTTCAGGGCAGACTGGTGTTCCTTTTTTTTTTGGGGAGGATTTCGCTTTTCGTTCACATTCGTGTGCGCGGAGTAGGCAATCTGCGATGTTTTCTTGTTGAAAACATTCACAAGAGCTGAGGTTTTTCACGGCTTGCCTTTAAGAGCTTCATGGTTTTGGTTTGGTACGGCCTCGCGTGCTTTTGAGTTGTGAATGGTCTACTTCGGGTATTATTTAAATTTGTATCAAGGATAATGTGTTGTGGCTCGCAAGTGGTAATGTGTTTGCTTCGGTTTTGCTACAAAATGCTACAGCCTTGAACTCTTATATGGAAGTGAGATGAGAAAGATTAGAAGTGTTGGCTATTGTTCTCGCTTGAACAACGTGACTTCTGATAAGGCTTAATAATCAGTGACGCATTGACTATCGGAGTTTAGACTGTCCGATACGGAGGTGCACATTAACGTGTGGACTCTTGTGTAAAATCTGAGTCATATATATGACAAGCGAAAAACAGTAGTGAAACCTTTCGAAGTCTTCTGCTGAAGGAAGCACTTCACTGAATTTTGACAGCGCACATTGTGCAGATGTACGCCATGAGCACTCTAACGAATGCCAAGCCTAAGTCCATTGTGAATGGATTGGTTTAAGCTTTTCGGTGAGATGGTCCATCAAGTGACTATTGCAACAATTAAGAAGCTTCCGAGGCTCAAGATGCTCCATGTTTCCAAGAACATAATGAGCAGAAGAGAAAAACATAGTGAGGAAGCAATAAGGGCACGACTTCTTTAGTTTAACTTAAACCTCAAGAAGAACACACTGTTCTAGGCACAACCATTTTGATAACAGCCCAAACAGTTGAAGAGTCTGCAGCAAAATTGCAACGTGCACATGTCTCTCTAAAGGAGACATAATGACCAGTTAACCTTCCCAAAGAAATTGTGGTGTCAGCCCCAATTGACTTTCTCGTATAGACATACCCTTCGATCGAGTCTCTAACCATGCTGAATAAAAATGAGGAATTAGCTGATATAACACCGTGTCCAGTCTAGAATTGACAATCACAATTCACACCAATTACGAAAGTCGTTTAAGTCGACCGTTACATGTGTTCAATGGCTGTCTGTTCGTGACAAGGACTAAAAGGACGTAAATAATGGGATTATATATGTCCATAGAATATTTGTCGGCTTCAGAGGTGAGGAACAGATATAATTCCTTTGCGGAGAGAACTGCAATGTCAGACAGTCGATGGGGTCATATGCCAAGTGTACGAGACTAACTATGTCTGTCTGGGCTGAATGTTGTTGAAAGGCAATTAGAATTGTATGGAAAGAATTTTCCGTCTTTGGCGATGTTACAAGCACAATACAATTCCGGTGATAGGGACTGTTAGGGTAGCAAACAACCTTACCTAACAACAACCAAGTTTTCACTTCTATTACTATAAAGCAGAATAGACTAAATGTTGCATGTGGTAAGAAGAGTGCAAGTTTATTCAAATAGCTTCTCAACAGTAGGCATGTTTTATTGAGAATCTATACTCAGCTCAGTAATGATCCTCAATAAAACGGTCTTTACTCACTTTGAATGCACTTTACTTTTTTGTATCAAAAGTTGGTTCGTGACTTTAGTTTCATTGTACTAGATTTCGAAATTCAAATAGTCTTGGCAGATGGTTGCTAATGTTTGTACAGATATATTTTTATTAACTAAAAGGAATTGTATATTAAATAAAGGACGGTTTATAGATTGAGATAGATTATCCTAGGTTATCGAGCACCAATGCTGATAGTTCTGCTGTATATTGAAGATTTTTTTTCAGTGCCATCTATGATTTGTTTGCGGTTATTTAGGTACCACTTGTGATTTCTATTCTTCTACGCGCTTTAGTCAGTAATGATTACTGAGTAAATTTTACTCAGTTATAACCCAGTATTGCTTTGTTGTTGTTTTGCATGTGCAAGTATTGCTGAGCTGACTATAGATTCTCAATAAAACACACATAGTAGTTTGGGGAGAAGACACTATTGTGTGTTCCAAATCGATTGCTTCGTCATGAATGACAAGCATTCGCTTGAACGATGATTCAAGAAATAGCATGTTGGTCAGGTTATCAAAGACGCCATTATTTTATGTTTTGAACTTTATTCACAAAATGTTAAAAATCAAAAATTTAATTAAAATAAAGAGAAGGATTTACTTAACTTATTTATTGTATTTGGAAAAATGTCACCATGTACAGTGAAAACTTGCGAAAGATAAGACCAGCAGCTTCTTTTAAAGTGCGCTATTTATTACCGCCTTTATATGTCTGCTCTCGCATCGCCTTAAAGGTCTGCAAAGCGCATCATGTTCTCCTTGCGCCATGTCCTTAAATCAGAAATCAAATATTGTAGAGATTACTGGCTACGGCTTCTCTTACCCTCTTAACACTTTTCGAGAGCATTTTTTTTTATAACGTATATTCAGGCCAAAATGTGAAATCAGAGACTTCCTGCCGACGTCAAAAAGCTCTTCAAATTCGTCAGTGGGCAATGGGCGAATCAGCTGTCAGCTGTGCAGTCGGATACATCACTCAGAGTTGATGTCTGGTTAACTTAGCAAGTAGACGTTTAAATGATTTAAATGCTGACTAGATGATAGTGAAATATTGAAAGAAATGAATATTGGTAAAAATACCCTGTCATCGCGGACTCAAGACAGTTTGATCTCGATCACTGGAAGCATCGTGCGCGGAAGCGGCATCAATGAAGAACACCATTAAACTAGGCTCAACCCCAGCCATGGGCGGTAATTCTGAGAATAAATGATTAATACTTGAAATGAGACAGAATTCTTAGAAATACGGCTTTTGTTTTTTTCAACCCTACGTCTCTGTAGGTCAGACCTTTAGCATACTACCTCACATCTTTCCCAAGTGTATTCCTTCCAGTTTTTCAGACCACTCTCGCATCTCGGTTCATCGGTCTTCCTCTTCTTCTGGCTCCAATATTCTATGCAGTATCTTTTACAGATTTTCACCTTCGAAATGTATTGTTCTCCTCATCTATGAACAGCTCGTTGAGTTCGCGCAATCCTCCATTCGCAGATCCAAATATCCCATTCTAGTTCCTCCTAAGTCTACAACATGAATACGAATTCCTCAAGAGCACAGCCTTTGTAATGTAAATTTCTAAACTCCGCTTGCAGCCAAGATTAAGCACAAACTGTATTCACTTGAACGTCTGAGCCGCCGCCGGTATCCGTTTTAAAAGCCTGTCAGCCCGCCTAAGATTTTAATTCCCAAGAGATTATCCAAAAAACGAAAACCTCGACTCCATCTGACGAACCTACCCCAATTCGGATTCCATTTTGTGTGCACTCCCCTTGTGCCACTGCGATGTTGTCTCGCCGATTTAACATCAGCCACACATGCCTGCGCTTACCTGTGCTCATAGTTTTATTCAGTCTAATTCCCATATGAAAGGATGTGTCATCATGAATAAATTCATTAGCGCTGAGCACCAAGGATTTAAGTGGGCGGCAATAAATGTTGCCTGCATCCCTCAGATTCCCTCGGCTACACAGCGAGCGCAGGAGGAAGGCGAAAACCGAAAGTGAGTAGAAGCCATAAAGTGGATTACAGGTCGTGTACCTGGAGCCTTGAAGACGGCTGTTTCGGTTAAGAGATACACGTTCTTACGGGGACGTGTATACACCACTTGCGAGTCTCCCCACGAGCGGCGATGAACGACGAGGCTGGCTGCCAAAGGAGCTGGTTTATTGCGCTTAATTTTTGTATCACTGCACTAGAAATCGTGTACCAACACAGCGAGACACACACGGGCGCCTCCTGAGCGAGAGAAAACGCATTAAATTATTTATTTTATAGTTGACTGGGTGCGCAGCGGGCAGATGATACAATTACATGTTGGCGACGTGCCTCGGGGTGATTTTGGGATTTTTCTCGTGGACGCTGATTTGATTTTTAGGAGTCAACGTTCAGACCTATTTCGAATGCAGGCAGCGTTACCGTGCGGTAAGCAACAATTACGAATGGCCAGGGGACAGTGAAAATGATTGTATATGTCGGTGGCAGCTCGTAATTGGCCGTGTAATGAGTTGTGGTCTTAAGTTGGACAGACGTGCGATTCAAATGATGGCCGCCGGTCGGGTCATGCGAATTTTCGCCTAGCTAATAACTTTCGCTTTTATGGTCGGCGCGGTGAGAGGGCTCCTAATTGGAGTGTCACTGCTCCGCATTAAGGACGGAATTATGCATGACAGGCAGTAAAACTATTGCGATTATGCTTAATGAAACTAAAACTACTTTATGATGTCTTGTGAATTGAGTGTCATGTTCGTGGTGGAAGGGTGGGAGGAAGGGAACTGTGATGAAGGATATGTTGGGAATAGGTTATGGTTGGTTATCAGTGGAAGGTGTGTGGATGTTAAATGGCTCACAGTGCAGTGGCCCGCATCACTCAATATTTGTTATATTTTACAATGAGAAATAAATTTAGTACCACAGTACAAACTTGATTTACGTAACTGATAGAAATTAAGGCAGTTGCACTAACCGATGTTGTTGCACTTCGTGGGTCACATTATTTCAATAAGAAATAAATGTCAAAATGGCTATGTGGTTAAAAAACACATTTTTGAAACGAAGGCAAATTATTATTGTTGAACACAGTTTTTACAAAATCAGAAGAAAAAGTTAGAATGAATACATCATCATCATCATCATCTTCTTCTGACCCGCATGATCCACTAAAGGGGTCGCGGGGATACACGCACGAGAGATTTCCAGACGACTCGATCCTCCGCCATCGACTCTAACTCATCAGGGGTTATGTCCTAGCGTAACGAGGCGACCTTATGGACTTGATCCAACTATCTCATCCTGGATCTGCCAAGTGGTCGCCTACCTGATCGAATCGTATTCAAGGAACCCCCTGGAAGTCGTGCTGGTGGGGACATACGTGCTACGTGACCAAACCAACGAAGCACAGCTCCTTACGTTCGGAGAAGCAGCTGCTCAACGTTGAGTTCCTCGCGCACTATCGTGTTTCTCATCCTATCCCGGCGAGTAACTCCCACAACAGCACAAAGAAATCGCATCTCAGCAGCTTGTATTCGCGATCTTATTCTTTTGGTCATTACCCAAATTTCATGACCATAGCTGAGAGTTGGAACAAATACTGAGTTGAAAACTGCTAACTTGGCTTTCACACTAAGCTCGGCCTTCCTGATTACAGATCTTCCATACAAAAGCGAAAAAGATTTTCTAAAGACATTTAATATTTAAGTGTTGCGAAAATTGCGGAGCTGCTCGAATCAAGGGTCGCCTGAATCGAATTTGTACTGTGCTACTATATTGAACAGAATGTAGGGAAATTAGAGTCAGTTCCCCAAAGATGTTCACCAAACGCGATGAACAGTGGATTGAGAATCATTGATGGGACTTCTACCATTTATGTGGGATGTCTACAACTTATTCAAATGTTGGAATAACGACCAACCTTTGACAATGTGCCTTAATGCATTTTAATATAATAATATGGGTGGCGCGACAGTCCTAGGTGGACTTGGGCCTAGCTTCTCAGCAACCACTCGTGTTGTGCGTGCTATTGTTCTTTCACGAGTGGAAGGGACCTACAGGTTAATGCCGACTCCGAGTACTCTTGAGTACTCTTTGAGCATTGTCAGTGTCTCGAAAGAGGTGGAGCCGTGAGTTATGATAGGTGGTAAATCCGGGTATCGAACCTGGCACCCTCTGCGTAGGAGTCGACGCACTTACCTACGATGTGCCCGAGACGGCGACCACTTAATGGAATTTATTTCGATTTTTAAAGATGGTACGGAAAACTATCCCTACCCTGCGGTACCTTGTTCTCAGCAAAAAGGATACCGTGTATGCTTGGATGGATGGGGACAATTGTTCAGTAAACTAAATCGACTTATAAAATAATAAGACCGGGGTAATTGTTTATAATGTTTGGTTTGTGTCGGATTATTTTTTTTTTTTTTTTGTTTTGTCTTTGAAGTAATTTGAATGCCCTACAGCCATCAAAATTGCTAAATGATTATAACCAAATTAAAGGTCTGTCAATGAAAACCCCTTTCAAATCAGCTACAGAGGTTATGGTTGAAATTAACTTACTAGTCTAATCCCCAATAATACAAAAAGAGACTTGAAGAACAAAACTTCTTCGAAAGATGTAGTACAGCAGGCAGATGTAGCCCAGAGTAGCGCCGGTCCTTACCAAAAGCACAGGATAAACCATCTTAAATTCGCAGACAAAAAGCAAATGAAAAAAAAAGAAAATATTCATTAGTCCGGTGAGACAAAGGTGAATTTGGACTGATCTGATGGTATGGACATATGGACTTCAGCGTTTTTGAATGTAATCTCCTAAAGATATTCGGTGGCCCTATTGTTTTGTCCGTAACTGTACATATCCATTCATATACACATATCATCAAATAAATAAGTGACTTACCGTGAAAACCTTTTTTGTCTTTGCTACCACGTTTCTACCACCTTTTTTCTGCTTATCTACCACCATTATTCATTTCCCAAGCCCCATCACAGTTGAGAATCCATTTAGGAAAAATTCAATGCTGAGCGCTGGTTAGGAAACTCATTGACTGCCAAAAAACACATCAAACTGATGTGTTAAGAGTTCTGTTGTTGTCATTAGTTTCAAAGAAAGTTAAATAAAATAAATACAAATTTTAAAATGTATAATATGGGTTAGGTTAGGTTAGGGTTATTGCGCCCACTGTAGCACTTCTGGACCATTACGTCCTGGTTGAATCCTTTGAGCTATCACGTCCCGCTGCTTTCCACCGGCTCCTCTTAAATTCAAAGGGACTACACTAAGGAAAATAAAATAAACTTAGAGACTAATTAATGGTATTCTAGTGGCCTATTTTGTTGAATCAACTCATGAGCTGATTTGCAGCTGATTACAGCCAACTTGTGATAAACTTAGCCATGTCTTGTATCTTTATGTGTGACATTTGCTCTAGGTTACTGAAAAAATAGTTGCCTAGTATATCTTTTCTAATTTTTGCAAGGGCTGGATAAGTGTCGAGGAGGTGAGGCGTAATTTATTACTCCTCCTCTTCTCTACAGCTTCTGCAGTAGTCGTTGTGGGGGGCTTCCATTCTTCTGGCATGGATACCGAGAAGGCAGTGGCCAGTGATAATACCCACTACATTACTCAAAACACAGGCAATTAAAAATAAATACAATTTCTTTTTTTTTTAATTGTATAATTAGCCAGATGCCACTAAAGGAAAAATTCATCATTATCAAAAGACCGAAAATCTATAGTTAAAAATAATCATGGTGGTGGTAACACTGGGAGTGGTAACACTCGCCCTTGTGCTAAAAAATATGTACCACCCGTGGCTCACATGGCCGCCAACGTGTTTAAAGATTGAGTGCAATGTCATTCGTAAAGGTTCGATTGGTTACCACTGTGCACTAAAGGATTTTTCGTTTTGGAAAGTAATTGGTTGGGGGATAAAAGTAAGTTCCCAGACGCATGGATCACGTTTGGAGAAAGCCAAATTAAGTAATTAATCCAAAGAATTGCATCTGCAGTACCAAAACCAGCTGCGGTCATGTGATGATTTGGTGTCTACGTTCAGCGTCTGTTGGTTGTTTATATGTTATTTTATTGAAGCGAATATGAATAAGTTTTAGTTTTGAACAAAGCGCGCAGAAGCCTGGTATTGAAGAAGATTTTAATTTTTACCAAGACAACCTTCCGAATGACTCTTCTCGACTTACACCATTGTACGAGAGTGATAAAGACTCCACTGGAATCGCGGGAAGTTAATTATCATAGAGAATTCATGACGCAAATTGGAAATGAAATTCAAATCAAAAAATCCGAACTATGCAGTAAAAGTGATTTGAACAGAGTTTCGTTAGAGGAGTGGAAGAATACTAGCCCCGCTCACACAAAAAACTTAAGTCTGTCTACTGAACTGGGTCGTTCACTTCGAGAGCATGGACACCAATGCTCCAGCTAAGAGGGTCCCAGACTCCTACTTCGTGACTTCTACTCCTACTTCGAGACTTCGAGACGACTACAGTTATCGGACAAGTGGCGCCGACTCCTATGCTCTCGAACCTGCTGTGTATAGGTTGGATTCCCGGTACCACCAAGATTATTTGTACAGCTCCTCGAGTCACTGACAATGCTCAAGGCGTGTAACTGTCTAGGAAAATGTTGTCGTAATTGCGCTTTGAATTGGCAACCGCTTTACACGAACAAAACAAGTGGTTTGTTGGTGACATTGTACCAAATTTTTTCGTTTGGCACAATGTCGTTTGGCACAACGTCACGGCACTGGATACCGGATTATAGGTCCATTTGTTGCCATTTTATCTTTTAAAAAATCGATTTCTGCTAAAGACGGCTATTGCCATCTTCTCTCAGAACGAAACCACTAGGTCTCAGGTTTCGGCACACATTTTCGGAGTGTAGAAACCTCGCATTTGTGGCGAAAGCTAATTGGAACCAATTCGAGCTCATCCGTCCAGGACAGGTTGGCAATACCAGCGATTGTTGGTTCATTTTTAGTCATTTTGGTGTTAAATTTCTCTGTCTTTTCTGGTGTTGTCGACACTATTATTTCCTGTGAATAAACAGCTGCTTTGCCCGCCACTTAAACTTGGCAGCTAATAACATTCAAACTCGATGAGTGTGGCATTGAGGCTACAGTAAAAGTTCATATAAACCTCGCGGTTGAAGACTCTAATTTTATTATGATGAAACGCGCACCGAATTTACAACGCGAATGTCTTTCAAGGACCCATTGGCATGAGTTATTCTGCATTGGAAACAAGATCAGCATTTTAGTTCAAAGCCCATATATATTAGTTTCAGGGTGAATCTATCTCGCCAATACAGTACTGCTTTGTGAGGGCGATGCTTAGTCCCTCTCTTGACCAATGCTCCACTCTGACCAGTTTACTATTTGATGACTTCGAGATGATTGTGATAATACGCGCACTTGATCGATAATATTTTCCCGATGGCCGCATTCGCTGACCTTCTCAAATTGTGCCATGCCCTTATATGTGTATCGAGTTATAAAAAATAAACGTAGGAACATAATTGAAATGCTGTCAGCAGTCCTGCACCCTGAAGCCAAGCAACAGCATCAAGGCGCCTGCAATCTGCACATCCATACTCTGCCATCGTTAAAGTGTTGGCCATAAAGTCTTAAGCGGTTGGCAATTTAAAACGCAACAAAACTCTGTCTGAGGCGATGTATCTTTCATTACCACTCGGCACTTTCCAACGAACGTATCAACTCATGTACATGATCGTTATTTCACTTGCAGTCAGGACCAATGTGCAGTGTCCTTGCTGCTGAGATGGCACAAGATTTTATGTCATGCAGACAAGTGAATAAAAGTATAACATCAATGTTATTGTGGCAATTTAACCCGAAGCACAGGGAAACACACACACACACGCGCACGCACCAACAGAGCGAATAAAAGCGCGCATAAACTCCCAGTTGGTAAATTTTAAAAGATATTGCTCGCCATTAATTTCACTAAAGTGAGAGAGCGCGAATGAGAGCAACTGTAATTGCCTATATGTCCTGTCATTACAAAGGAACGTTTTACAGCATTGTGCGACAATATGTTCAGCACATGACACAGATCGACAAGTGGGAACCCGTTCTGCAAGCACCCTCCTTCGGTTTCGCGCCAAAAAAAAAAAAAACTCCGCCCTCCAACGAGACTCACAACAATGAGTTATTATTGGATCACGAAAAATGAAGTGAGAATAAAGAAACGAGAGAAATAACGGAAATAATAACAAGGCAACAAAGGACAATGAAACTGCATCGTGTGCTGATTATCCAGCATCCTGTGTGGAGCACACTGCCGCCACTACTACTTACATATGCTTCCGGTGTACGAAGTAGATTCCGCTGTTACACGTCGGTAAATCTGAAAGCATCCAGCGAGCAGGAGCTGAGCCACACACCACAGAACCACCCACAGAGAGCACCAGCAACTTGATGGATGGTCGTGACAAATGAAGTTGATACATGTAAACAGTCCTTGTGGGGGAGAGTCAATGCTGAATCGGGTGGTTTTAAGGATTTCGATCAAGAAACTGGAAAGGCTGGGGGTATAGACTACAGCAGCGGACGTCTCTGCCGGCTCGGGGTGGGTTTCGGATTTTTCTACTTTCGGGGGGTGAATGCGGGCGTACTTAGCTGTGTGCATTCAATCGTACTGCATACACACACACTTACACACGTCTACGTGCGGTTTTGCGGCTGGGGGCGCCTGCGGTTTCATGGTTTTCATGGGTTATCACGGTGATAATGGAAAATATGCAATTCAGCAAATTTAAGTGATTACCGCTCTATGGTGCTGTCAAATGAACGAAATGAGCGGGAATTGATTTTCGGTTGGCATTAATTGGACAGCGGTGTGGTTGGGAAGAAGCTCTGGTGTCGGGTTGTTAGGCCACCGTGAAGCAGACGACGAGGGAATGCTGACAATTCATGTGAGCTGGTCACGGATGGAGGGTGAACAAGTTAATCTGCTGACAGGCAACTTAACGGCAGGTGATTGTTATCTACATCGTTAGGGCTTACTAATTTTGAATACAATATGTGCGTGGATGTGGGCACGTCAGAATCTGACAGGTTTTTCGGTGCGATACGAGAAATGGGGTATGAATTATTTTGTGACGTACTGATGAGCGATTCTGGACTCGGTTTAATATGCGACGGACACAGCGGCACAACTCACTTCACCGCTCTTGTGTTTTTGTGCTGAAAATTGGAGAAAAGAAGGACTCAAGAGGTTTTTTACAAGTATTTCCTGCAGATTTAATTAAATCTTTAACTGTGAGCTGGTGCTCTGGGATTCTTCCCAGAAAAGTGGGTTTTAGAAAAACTTGATTAGAATAATGCATACTGGTTTTGAGGTGTTTTAAGCACAATGCGAAAAACACCACATGATTGCGGAAAATTCTCTAAAGTGACACCTTACATGGACTAAATCACAAACAGGGCTAGGCATCATGTCTACAAGCATTTATAGCTCTGTTTTATGTGTGGTTACTAAAAGTGTGGCTTTTGTCACAGTTGGATTGAGGTCTTAAAGGACGATTAAAAAAAGTATGCAAATGAGTAACGGATCAGTTAAAATTACGATTGCCAAAGATGCTTTACTGTAGATCAGCAAAGTCTGCCTGCTTACTATGGAGCTCTCAAATTATATAAAATACTAAAATTAATAATAAAATGGCTACCATTTGACAGTGTCGCGCACGCTTTTAAATGGGTCTAGCATTTATCGATTATTTTTTGCAAGAAAATCCTGGAGAAAATATAGGTAAGTATTTCAATGTTCGGAGATACTGTTTTCATCTTTCTCTTAAGGGGTTAGGCCACTCGAAAAGCTGAAAATAGCCTTTTCAAGGATACTTTTTTTTCAGAAATACTACAAAATAAAACGATATTCCACTAAAGAGTAGCCATATATAAAAAATATGGCGGCTGTGCAGCATGCTTTCTGACGACGTTTCCGTTTTTTCAGTGTTTTTTTTATTTATAGTGAGCCAGATTTTTTTCTGACACGAGTTGCTAAAAACTTGTTAATTTTTTACCAAATAACACACTTACAATGTCGTAAGTGAAAATTTTGCTTGGAAAAAATCCTACGTACATACTTCCATGGACAATGTATTTTTCAAGATATATTCACCATATCCGGTTTTCGGTAAACTTGAAAAATGCAGTTTTGAGATACACGCGTTTGCAGTTTTGTGCAGCCGAAAATCTAAAATTCGAACACGGAGTACTTAGAGATATTTCCAAACCATAGTCTTTTGGAACATAATTATTTTGTGGTCTTAGGTTAGTTAAGGTAGGCGGGCTGCTAGTGCATTCACCAGAACACTTAGACCATATTGATCCATTGTAATACCATAGTAAGACTACCACCACTGATTGCCTACTCAGTGATAATGCCGTTAATATGATCCCACCGGCAAATAGTGACTGGACCAGATTTGAAAGCCAGATAAAAGCGTATTGACTTTGCTTTCACTGGGACTCGAACCGGGAACCCCGGTAACCGGGAGCACGCACTCTAGCAACTGCGCCATCCAGTCATTCGACGTCTAAGCGGACAAGAAAATATAAAAAATATTTCCAACATTGTAGAGTGGCCTGATTCCTTAAGTTCTTAGAAATAACTACGTTTTCCACTACTACATGTCGTTTTTCTATTCATCGTATGGTTCCGTGGCGTATATTCTCGTGAGTTTACATCGGATGGGTTTACCATGAGCAACCAGACATTATTTTATAGTCTTAACTTCTTGGCCGTGGTGTGCTGGTCTGTGTGTCTACTTCTATGCACTTGGAACCCACGTTGTCTAGGTTCGATTCACGGTACGACAAACAAAAATGTTTACGGTCTCACCTCTTTCGAATCGTTGAAAATCCTCAAAGGGTACTAACGGTAGAGGCTTCTCAAAATTGGCCGTTCGTAATCGGCATAAAACTGTAGCGCCCTTTGGAATCTCCAAAACAGTGGTTGTTGTAGAAGGTAGATTGTTAATAGATCTGGCCCTCTACGGGCTGTAGCGGCTTCCATTTTATACTAATCATCATCATCGTCAGGACAGATTATTTCAAGTGAATTTGTTCAATGAAATTAGTTAACCAAATCCATCACGTCTAAATTCCAGAAATGTGTCTATCCACGAATCATTTGGAGTCGCTCTGCAGATGCTTCAGATCCACTGTCGAGCGCCTGTCTTTCAGTTCCTTAGCCTGACTTTCAGTTTGATTTTCATGCTGATTCACAGTCATCCTGCACAACATAATTTCACATAATTGGACGAGAAATTTAAGTGTTTGATTTTTCAAGAGTAATTAATTTAAGACGACCTTGAGACATATGTAGTTGCCTCTTCCGTGTACATTACGCCATGTGGAAAGTCTAGAATGGTGCTTTCGCCATGTGAATGATCGTAACAATGACGGAGATAGATGATATGGCCAAGAACACCACTTTAGGGTCCTATGAAGCAATTGAATACAGAGCATTGGTTGTCATCATTAACACGATCCTATCTAAGCAGTAGCTATGTTTCAAAAATACTCTAAGATTTGCCTGAAATAAATTCACTTGGGTAAGTTCATGGTAAACTCCGATAAAATGTGGTTCAGCAGTCAAAATATTTTTTGCCTGAATGCTTTTCCCACAAAATCAGTAACAATGCTCTAGGTTACTTTCAGCTTCCTCAACCACCCGAATTTGACGCCGCCACCCGTGAAGAAAGATGAGCTAGACCACGTCTTCTATGGAGGTCCTAGCCTTCCAAATTACACCACGTTGGGGTAAAATTAGTCGTTCGTTGACAGATGCTAGGTGGGGACGATTATGCCAACATGTTACTCTGTATCAACGTTTCGGGTTGGTGCGTCGACTCCATTGTGCATACCGGAATATACCATAATTCACGGCTCCACGTCCCTCGAGTCCCTGACAATTTTCAAAGACTACTGTTAATCTTATTGATTCTCAATACTCGCCGTTCGGAGTGAGCAGCAAACTGGAGGTCCCTTCCACTCGGGAAAGAACAATATCACGCACTACATATGGGTGGGTGGTGGTAAGGTCCTGGCATTTGTTTCCATTGGCTAAGAAAGACATTCAGGTGTTAGAAAACCCTAGGAACACGTTCATGTCTAAAGCATCATAGATTAGAGAAACTTTAGAAGAGAATTGTAAGAAGAACGATAGTCCTTTAATGACTTATTTTATGAAGAAGTTATAATCAGGATTTTTTTTTTTGGTTTGAGCATAATTAATTCCCTTTCACTTCCGTCAGTGCAGGTTCTTACATTTTCTCGAGCATTCGCGGTTCCCGGAAGTGATTATCCATAGAATGGTTTGAAGGCTGGAGCCGAGTAACCTGCTGTAACTTAATCATCCTTCGCCAATTCAAAATGGTTTTATTTCGAACTCCAGAAAAAATTGTGGATGCTTACAAGAAGCACTTACATATGTCTCGCGCACAAATCAAGTACTTACCTGTTTAGAATGAGCTGCCTCTGTTCGACTTTCTAGTTGGATTTCTTAAAGAAGAACGAGAATAGCACCCATTGGTTTGCATTCAAATCCCACAATCTCAGATATCGAAATCGATCGAATCTCCCCCCTTTCGCATCAGCATTTATCAAAATCACTGACGGACTTGCTATCCTATCCGTCAAAAGGTACATCTTTATTTGTACACCATTCTTTTGCTTGCGACCAGTTAAGAGAGGAAAATCACAAAGAAACACAATCATGCTTGAGTCGGAAAGGAAAGTAATGATAACAGTGACCTGCTTCGCTTTTGTGTGTTCTGTTGTCTCAAGCCTTTCGGGAAGGTCTTTGTAAGGCTTTAATTTTATGGTTCGCTGGACATTCATAAGAAAATCCAGAGGTGACTTCTGATTTTGCCAATTTACGCTTAGTTAAAATTCGAAACTCATTTGAGAGGAAATGTTTTATGCGTTTTTTTATTCACCTACAAAGGGATCAGGGGGTCAATGGGATGATGAAACTTCTGGGTTTGTTATTCATTCTTTGTTGCTGGACTCTGAATGAGAACTTCTTGAGTACAAACTAAGCACTCCAATCTATATCGCGAACATTTGTTTACAATTCAAGTGGACCATGGATAATGGTCCTGTGACTCAAGTCCCAGTGCCAGGGACGAAGTCGGGAGGTGAGGCGAAGGGAATCTGGATATCATTGCTTTGCACCTGCTCTGTCGACTGAGCTGGGAGGCAGCGTACTTTTTGTTCATTGTTCCATCCGGAAAACAAATTCGATTGTTTTCGACACCACATCCGTCACCCTTGCTCAAAATATATAATTATCACAAACATTTTAAGAACATACAAGCCACTCATGAAGAGTTAACTACACTCATTGCGGCGGTCGTGGCCTTGTGGGTCTGTGCGTCGATACGGCTGGGTTCAAAATAATTTTTCACAGTCTCACCTCTTTCGAGTTATTGACAATGCTCAAAGAGTAAAGTCCAGAAAAAGCTTCTGAAACTTATCAGTTCGGAGTCGGCATTAAACTCGCCTTCACTCGTGAGAGAACAATAGCACGCCCAACACTAGCGGTTTCTAAAGAAGCTAGGCCCTGTCACTCTATGGGCTGTAGTACCGTCCACATTATTATATTATTAGAATACTCAAGTTTGAGCTGTAGTATCTTCCGAAGAAGGAAACAGCTGCAAAGGTACAGATTGGAAACGCTTGCGACTCTGGCATCAGCCAATAATCCTTTAAGGAATCAGTAACGATTGATTGCCTGCTTATGCAAATTATGTTCTTTTAGTGCTTCAAGTCAGAGTAGAGTAATTTCGATGTCATCGCTTTTTATATTATGCGCCTGGCTAAGCTACTAGCACCGTATCATATTTTGAAAAATATGGTTCGATTCTAGAAATTCCATGTAACAAGAATGTGCTCTATTGGTCCCTATTATATGAGTATGATGAGCCGGAACCTACTTCTGAAGTTTTTAGTAGAAAAAGAAGAATTAAGAGACATTTAATTATCAACTTTAAGTTGGACTTTAATTCTAACTCTCGGATTTTTCCGACAAAATTGCATGTTAATACGTACATAATCCTGTCATCTTATATTTCGCAATGATGACTGAGTTACACCGATCAATTTTAAGCGACGCTTTTTGAATACAGGCACCACTGTTGAAAACTGTATCAAAGAAGAGACCCTTTCGCCAAGAAGCGCTTGGATTGACAAAATGACTAATTGTAGGCGTAAGAGTAAAGGTTTGATCTAATTTCTCAAAAAGGCCACCGGAATATATTTTTCGACGAGGGTGTTAAGTTAAGTTATTAAGACGACTTTATTTCAAAAGAAAGTGATTGCTTACAATTTTCGTTATTATAACAGTCTATATGGTTTGGTCTAGAGGCCGTTTACCACATTGACATTAACAGGAAAAAAATACGTTTAATACTTATATAAGCCAAAAAATATGTGCTGTTTGTTTCATTATACAATGCTCCAATTACTTAAAAACTTTTATAAATTATGCAGTTCCTGTAGCGCAATGCGTTGACTGTGTCAAGATACTTATTGGTTGCTCCAACTAAAGTGTCTGAGCACCGAAGAAATTAATGCGGAACTCCTGAAGTATAGGACAGTTCGCGATGAAGTGCAACACATCCGCACGTTCTCTAAAATTGCATAAGACTGGAAACTCCGGGCGATGCGGTATGAAATTTAGCTTCGCCTCTTATTTTAAAAATCATAATAATTTTTTCTACTGAGTAGCTATTCAAGAAATAAGTCCTGTCTTGTAGGTTGTGGTTCATTTTGCTGTAGTGGGCTCTGTATTGGGATGACTTCATTTACAAATTTGTCAAAAATTCGGAACAGTTTTCTGAAGTAAGGTGTTGATTTTTTGTTGTAAAGATGCCTGTTGTTCCGTTGGTGTAAAATTGAAGCTATAACCGCATTCTGATTCTAGTGATTCCCATTCTTGGACACGCTTCACTTTATATCTATGCATTTGCGCAAGTACCAACCTCGGAATGTTTTCCTGCCTCATCTTAATCATTGACATTAAGAGGGTTCAAAAACAGGGGTGTAACTTCAGTCTCTAAATGCAACATGTAAGTGGGTGAATTGCTAGGAAGCTTAAAAATCCGCCTAAGAAAATATCCGAGGACCTTTTCCACAGTTTCGAAAGCGCTGTATCCCCAAACTTAAGCTGCCTACAATAGGATAGAAGAGGCTGTGGCGCGGAATATTTTACCTTTTGACTCATGCGAAACATTTTTATTCTGTATACAGTTTCCCCAAACTGCACAGATCGCACTCTTAGCTTCAGCAAGTTTATCTTTAAAGTGCTTGTTCATATTTAGGTTTGCCGTAATCAAAACACCAAGATACTTGTACTGCTTAACTATCTCAATCTGTTGGCCTTGAAATCTCCTTTTTTCTCCTCGAGCGTACCTTCCTCCTCCATCTCTAGATCACCATTTTAGATTTTTCTAAATTAACAGGTAAATTCCATATTTTGCAGTACGTTTCTAGCCTGTTGATCATTAACTGCATGGTATCTGTATTGAGTACGCCGTGTCAAAAGATGGTGAACGAATTTTAAGTGCCTTGCGCAAAAAGGAGGAGGATCATGGAAAGCCTGAGCTAATTCCGCCTTCCGCTGCTATCGGTGGCCTAGGCTCTCTTCGTGGTCGCGTCTTATGGTGTTTCAGTCTTCCCCGCCTTCTCAAACTAGGAGACGCGGTTTCGAGGACTCTATATGGCCGAGCAGTCAACCAAGTTTTTTCCTTCCGGACCACATCGAGGAACAGCTAGTTGAGTTCGCCTTCGTGGTAATGTCTTCTGCGAGGAAAGTTGAATGGAGGCGTCTGCCTCCCGGACAGGACAGAGAGTTTCATCGCAAAAAAGGAGATTGGAGGAAAGAATTCTACGCTGAGCTACCAACAGCTCCCATGGAGTTCAGTAAAAAAAAACATACACAAATATGATTTTAGCAAGAAGTTAGGCGATTTAAACATTGCAGTGTTTCGACTGTGTCTGCTTGCGTTGGTTATTTGTTTGTGCTCCGCGGAATTCTTGCTGTTGTCGCATACAGAACGGCGGCGTAACATCTGCACTTATATGAGCAAATCGAGCAACTTCCTGCATAAGATGGTGCTTCTTGCTGTATATTCTCGGCACTTCCGCAGTGCAGTAGAGTTTAATTAAAAAAGAAAATTTCGTTTCTGAAACTACGAGCACTTGGGAAGATGTACACTCAGCAGCCACCCCTCCCCCTTTCAGAATCAAACCTTCTTCGCCCGCTAGGCCAAAAATATGATATTGATGGCGGTCTTCGGAAAGCATACACCTTCGCTGGTGAAGCAGGCTGCCGTTTCCTACCCACTCATCCTGAGTGATTTTTTTACGTCCGCCAACGAGCTTGTCCATAAAGGTCCCATGCACGTCATAACCTCAAAGCATCAGGCCCTAATGGTCGATTTGAGTGAACCGAACAGTTTATGGGCATTCATCCAGTTCGCGACCATAGACCTCCGTTGGCCCTGTTTTGTGCGTTTGCGAATAAACTTTAACACGCTTCGCATCCATTAAACCTACACGAAGCGTCTATAAATTGATGCCACCCCCTGTGGTGTGAGTTTCTGCCCCATCGACAAAAAACCGGAAACTGCACATGTGTGGAGGCATAAAATATTCAACACCTTAATAGGAACCCCTTTCACTTCACTTAATCTGGAATCGCAGATAAAATGTTTTTCTGATTTGTGTGCTCAGACATGCTGCCGTATTCCCTGTCACGCTTCACGTGACCCGGTTCCTCCCCACACACCAGCTTTATGCGATTTAAATTGTCTTCAGCCATCGAAGGCACACTTCAATCTCCCATCAACTATCAACACAACCCTGCACACACCGCCCTAGTCGATGTGGCAGTCTATCCTGTGAGAGACCATTGCTTCATCGTTCGCCTATAAAGCCCCTCAGCCGGGCGGGGAAGAGTGAGGGCCCAGAATTACCCTTGAGACATCGAACAATAAGAAGATGAGTAATTTTGCTCACCGATACAAGCCTGAAATTATCATGGAATGATTGTGCCCCAAACCCACTGAATCCGGGGATTTTCCTAGAGTAGGTGTGAGGCGGGCTCGCCTGCGTTGTGCCCGCTTCGTTCTTTTACGACACCCACATGGATTCGATGGAATTCATAAGGAAAATATTTCCACCAACCAGTGGTGGGGCGCTTAGAATAATAATTCGATCGTTAAATGAGTTTATGTCGCCCTCGAATAAAATTAAACTTTTTACGATAACAACATGTTTGCTTGGCTGTGCTCGTGAGTGCCTGCCTTCTCGCTGATTTTTCCTTCATCCTATTTCATACAATTTTTTACGGCATCGTTGAGCACTTTAATTGTTGCCTAGTAGGCTTGAATTGTTCGGCAAATAAAAGTCGGTAATGCAGGGAGTGGGGGCGTGGAATGCGTTGTATTATTGGCTTTGTGATTTGTCGGCGACAATAAATCATTTCCGGCAGGCTTCACTTGGGCACGGCATGAGTGTTCCGTTATGATGGCATTTAAAGGATCTTCCAGTTTCTTCAATTATATGATTGAATAAATTTGCCGATGGATCAATCAATCGGGATTTGGGGGTGAAATTATTTTGTGGTGTGGTCTTGCCATTGGAGCGTTCAGCTTTCAGTCGAAGGTAAATTGAAGTGAGTAGTGAATGGATCGAATTGAATTCAGGTTGGCAAAGGTTGTTGCCTGCGCTTCTGCAGACTGCGCTTTGGTATGCCTTCAATGTGAAAAGGCCGTTAAGACGGATGGTGGTACCGCATGAACTTTGCCCATTGGTGGGCGTTTAACCAAGCAAGTTTGATTTCCATCCAAATTATGTTAGAGCACTGCATGAATGGGCTTACTTACGTTTCCGTATAGGGTATAGTACTTCAGTGTACTTTAGTCCTTTAGTAGAACAATTTCAGAGACAAGCACTGTACAACATTCGATAACCTGATAACGTATTGAATGCAGTGATTGATTTCTCTCATATCCGAGGGTGCGGTACTCACTCAAGAACACCGTGCATGTCGAATGCAAAACGAAATGACTGCGGCTTCGTCTGTTTCTAACTGTAACAGTAACCAAACACATAAATGACAGCTTATCTCTCTCTCTCTTAAGGATGTTATGTACTCTTCTTCAAAATCAAGTTGAATAAGTAAGTACAATGAAAGTTGTCTTTACGGACACCTCTCAAAAACGGGCGCATCTCCATAACAGACTCCTCACCTTATAGACAATTTCTCAGGGTCCAGGCATTAAGAAAATGCCATTTGTGTATTTAGTGTATTATTCCTTTACAACGAAACCCCTTTAAGCCAGACACGGACATGAATTTGAAACCCTATTGACCAGTTGCACAATGACGGACACACGAAGCAAAAAAAACAGATGCGATACAGAGAAATGTCGTTTCACAAACGTCTCCTCCCTAGAACGGACACCTCTATATTACAAATAATCATGATGGTCCCTTGAGTGTCCGCTATAGGGAAGTTTCACTTTAAACAAATGGCATCACTCGCTGTAAAGGGAAGGTCGAGCATTTTCTTTACCTTGTAGTAGTAATCTTAATCAGCTTCTCACTTGTTCTTAATATCTAGTTTCAGGGGTTTTCTTACTTCGCTAAAAAAGGGATCTCTTAAAATATCTTTCAGTTAGCCTCACAATTCGAAGATCAGTGTCCCATATCATCGTACATGGTCACTTACTATATCATTGAGCAAGTCTAAGAGATATCGTCAGCTCCTGACTGTACCAAGCTGTATTGCATCCGCGATGACTTGGTGTTCATACCAGAGGGTTCAGTCTTCCTCTCCTCGAACCAGAAGGCACGGATTAGAAGACACCCTTCACTTGCCTTCACCTGAGCGTTGTTGCCTATACGCTCAATGTAGCCGAAAAACCAGATAAAAGCGTATTAACTTTGCTTTCACTGGGATTCGAACCAGGGACCCCGCTAATCAGGGGCAGGCACTCTACCAACGGCGCCATCGAGTCGTTCTTTGTGCTGTTACCCTACGTAGAAATTGCACTTGTCGAACGTAATGTTGTGCCCGAGGTGGTGTGCGGTGAAACGTTTCTCGGTCGACCGCATATAATTCGTCTTATCCTCAGTGACCTTCAGACCAGCTTGTCTCGACCCTTCTTCAATCGCAGTGACAGCTGCCGATGTCGATGTCATCTGCGTACAGGAGATGGACAGTTTTGTAAAAGACATTGTCTTCTGTGTTCAGCTACAGTACGAGATTAATGGAATCACACTACAGCACATCTCCTTGACGAAGTCCGGTGCAGGTTTTGGAGGAGGTCCATTAAGCGAACTACATGGAGAACATCGCGTAGGTTGGTGAAACGCAACCGAATCAGTTATCCCGGGATTCCGAATTCGATAAACTATCGCATCGAATAGCTCCTTGCCTCCCTTCGCATGCAGTTTAAAATTTATAAAAAGGTGTCGCTGGTCTTCTCCAGGATTTGCCCTAACTTAGGTATTTAGTCTACATTCGTTTTGTCGGGCTGGGAGCAGCAGTGGTACGTGCCGATTAGTGCGGTGCAAGACGGTTTTAGACTTTCGCACAGTACACAAATATGGTATGATTGCTTTATACCACAAGTTCCAGGCCCTGTAGTTATTCTTAAAAAAAATGTACGCTTTTGCAGTGATATCTATGCGTTTATCTGCTAACAGTTTTAAATGGGCATGCACATCGAAACACGCAAGGGAGTCTCATTTTCTCTCCCGATATCCACGGCCACCTGACACTTTCGAAACCGGATTAGACAGCCTTCCCGCAAAGAAGAAGTTGTCTACGACACAAATAGTTCCGTCCTCTAAGTAGGAGCTGAAGTCAACAAGCCTCTAAGCTTGCTCCTCCCACAAAGCATACCAGAGAATATTTGTTGAGTTAAATGGGAAGCTAAATCCATGAGTATGCTTCCGATCTAATCTTCTTTTGACATCCCCGTCCTCCTCCTCCCGCCATGATGTGACTGCACGCGTTGCACGCTATTTGTGCACCTGCAGCGTACATCGGATCAAGGAGGAAGACTTCAAAGAACCCTCCACAAGAAGAATTTAATATGTTTTTCCCTTTACCAAAGCCGACGTTTAGCGAATGTTAGCCTTAAAGGATGATTCCAACACTATTTATGCAGTCGATGCGACGACACACGGTAGAATCACTGACAGCTGTGGCAAGGCGGGGCGCGGAATGGGATCCCTTTAGAACTTCCTCGCAGAGGGGCAACGCAAACGACACGAATTGAATACCTTCCCGAATAGATTGGTTTCATTTTTCGCATTTCTGGAGGATATTGCGGCTTGCTTTCACAATGACGCTGTCATCATCATCTTTTGCCCGTCCTCCCCCGCCCCCCCCGCCCATGCATCATCGTCAACAACGTTCTCGGCCGAAGAACATGTGTACGTTGTAAAATCGAAAGAGTTCATGTTTGTATAGAATTTTCAGCAGGAAAATAAGCATGTTCTCCCGTACCCCGGTACATTTGGGCATCCTTGAGTTGTCATTTAGCTCGGTCGGCCATAGGGGAAATCCTTAGAATAAACATCCATTACCTCGAGCAAATATTTACACATCGACCTCAATTCAAATCCCTCTCACATGCCATGGAACATCTGCAGTGCCTTATTTTGTATCCTTTCTCGGAGGAGAACGCTGCACGAAGCTCCCGTTCGCTGTGTACCACGCGGACGAAGGGCTGGATGGATGATGTGTTGGTCCTTTCAGCTGCCTCCGTTCCTCAGTTCGACTACACTTTATTTCGGTGCCAAAAGAAAATATAAATAATGAAGTAAAAGTGAAAGAGGAAAGAATGAGGTCCATCGTGTGCTCGTACTGCAAGAATTACATGTAAGTCCATGAGTACGCGCTAATTACTCTCTCTCTCTCTCTATCCATCCCTCTTCGAAGACTGCAAATGAGAACGTTTTGTGCTTTTGTCTTGGCCCAACGAGACCAGTAATCCCGTTGTGTACATAGTACATGTGCAGCTTGTGGCAGTTTGAAGGTTTAAACTCTCAAAGCTAGTGAAGCGTAACACTGCGTTTGAGGGTCTCCTTTGGCACAGTTATTAGTGTCCGGTTGAATGGAACGACTGGTTGCGAGCTCTTAAATGGTCTATTCAGCTCTGTGTGCGATGGTTTGCTTAGGGACAGAGCCAACACAGTTTGATGTATGGACTGCACTGCTCGTGCGTGTGGGTGTGTCTGAGTGTTTATCTGAAGGATACACCGTTGTTGCGAAACAGGGACATGGTGGGTAAATATGAAGCAATTTTAAGTCCATTTCGAAATTCGGAGATTTTCAAGAGATAAGCGCAAAACGGACTTGGTACTTTGAAACTTAGACGTTAGGAGTTGATTTCAAATTGGACATCGGAGTAGGGTTCGCCTAATTGTCCACTCAAAGGCGAGATGATGCTGGTCTGCTAAGTCATTCTCAACAGTCCACGACGCGCCTCTCTTTTAGAGGCAACATGCAACATCGATGATTGGCTTGGGGATTGGGGATAATTTGTTCGAGCAACGAAATGAAAATCACGCTGTTCAGTGGCATCCTCATGTTTCATGATCCATGCTGCGGCCTAGAAGTCATTTATCGAAAAATGCATAACCATCAACATTCACATTCGCCCACGGACGGCATAATGTCCGTCGGATGGGTTTGTGCATCCTAAAACATCGCACTTTCGTTGAGTTTCTTTATACCGCCCAAGGCGTATTCTTAATGATGAATGTGTCATGAGCTCTTTGAGGGAGGTTGGGAGGTTTTTTTTTTTTGAGGGACGTGATTGCTGCAATTACTGCACTTTTGCTGGGAGAAACGGTGCGAATTTAAGGATTTGTTGCGACAGAATACTTGTTAGAGTTCGAGCTTAGTTTAGATTAGGTTAGGTTAGGTTAAGGAAGGGGAGTGTGATGGTAGAAAATCACTTCCACTCGTAGGCCTTAGGGCCCATTGTGTATCCCTTCATCTGTGGAGTACACATTCCGAATAAACCTATCCTGTCTCAAGTGATGGCTTGAACCACCCTGTGCTCTTTACAAATCTTATAAGATCCGATACATCCGCATTCGCTTTGTTCGCAGTCTCTGCTGAGAATCTTTGGCCTAGCAAAGCTTGGCGCTGGTTCCGGTGAGCTGGGCAGTGGCAAAAGTTCGAGTTTAAGACAGTACTGAAATATTATCTCCATCTAGTGAGCTGATCTTCACCTGTAATCAGAAGGTTACCATAATGAAAAGTCGGCAACCAATGGGTTCCTGGGTGATGTTATAATCTGTCGAACTGTCCCCCATATTCGCCGCTTCTAGCCCTTGAAGCCAGTTTGTTGATATTGTTACACATTCGACACTACACCCGCTCGAGAGTCTGTTATTGTAATGGCTGTTTGCTTATGTTTGCTTAGATCAAACATCAACTGTTCTTCGGCTTTACAGGCTCTCACGCTCTCTCCAACCTGAAGGAATAGTAAATAAGTGGACTGTGGGTAGAAGAGGTTAGTGAAATTTTGGATGTGTTCAATAGCGGATATTTTTTTGAACGAATAGGTGTGTTTCGCTTAAATAAAATCAATACACATAACATTGAGTGTGTGTTTTCACTACTTTATACAACTATATACTTACTTGTCACGTCTTACTCTAGGCTGCACTTCTTTCTCCTTAGCCCGGTATATAGGTAGGTTCTTTCTTCTGCTGAACCCGCTACAATACGAACTTTTGTTATACGTTCATCGATCCGTCTCCAGGTATTCGCCTTTAACTATGTACTGTTGACGTCTGCAATATAAAAACTATCATAAGATGGTTATCTAGTTACATCCGGTGTTCGGTTCCTCGTCTGTTTCAGCCTATTGATGTTCTATATTTAAGTTCGTAAAAAATCGCATAATCAACAAGCAAAAGAAACCCTACAATTAATTGCGAATTTTGAATGAATTTCTTGATTTTCATCATAACCACGTGGCCATTTTGTAGTAATAAAACCAATCAGTTCTTTACTTGTGCCTGACAACAAAATTTGTGTCTGTTTTTTACTTCGGGTGGTAGGCTCCGAACTAGGCTTGACCCTGTGCTCTTCTGTTCTTCTGATTCCTTCGGGAACGAAACCTTTTTCAAGGTAGCGAAGTTACCATTGGACCCTTTTTGGAGTGGAGCATCCATTTCCGGTGGGGAACGGGAATAAGTGCACATTTGCAATTTGTAGAGGATTGAAAGGCTGCGGATATTTGAACTTGGTCCACCTCCTTTTGCCTTCTTTTCCTTAATTCTTCAGCTAGAGGTTTGGAAACTAGAGCTTTGCTCCAGCTTGCCCTTTCGGCAGTTTGCTTGCTCTTGTGTGCTAGCCTTTTTTTTATTTTTGGGTTTAATATTTGTTCCGACGAGTAGCTGAGGAAATTATTGTCGTCCAGGTTTGAGTCTCGGATTAGGGTAGTAAGCATATTGTTCATGATCCGGTCGACGATCCGGCCTTGGAGGCCCACCGTTAAAACAGTAGCCTGTATTGGTCCAATGCTGGGAACTGTCCAAAGGTACACTTGGGGGATAGCCTTAGTAAACCGAACACCCTATCCTCTGTCCAAAATCTAGCATTACTTCTCCTGGTAGAGTAACCCCCAGGCATGCTGCGGGACGGCTTAAGCCCACGCACGCGGAGTCCTTAGTAGACTTTCATAATTGCTGTTGAGTTTGCAGGACAAAGATTTTCATAACTGTAACCTAACCACTATCAAAATATTTAGTTCCTAAGTAGGATAATCTATGCCCCCTGAAAAAAAATACTTAAAATAAAAATATTGAATTAAATAAAATATTAAAATAAAAAATAAATGATTCATACAAAAGAACTAATATGAGTATCTATAAAAGCCAGATTAACTTTGAACATTCATTAACGCATAGTTTATTGTACAAAAACAAATCTTCAAGTAAAAGTTGCGTTAGCACGCAATCAAGGAATTGAACACTTTCTGAAAGATAACGGGTAATAATAATATTTGATACAATTTTTAACCTTAAAACATCTTTCTTAAATCGTACTAGAACTAATGAAATCGTGAAAAACAGAATGAATTTTTTTTCTAGACCACGTTAAATCAAAGCCGTTTAAAAAAAGTCGGTGTAAAAACAGAATTGGGTGCACTTCAATGGTTGCATTAATTATTAAAATTTTAAGTGGCGAAACTGCGCGCCGCTGCCCACTATCTGCTGGTCAATCACATAACTAACTCGGCCACATTCTAATGGTTTAAAGTAAATTAAAACCGCATTTACGGTCATTAGCTAGCACATGTGATATAGAAAATTAATTGTTAATTAAATTCGTTCGAAAGTTTTGTGGGGCAACAGTTACTATAAAGGCCTTGGGGCTGTGTTCTCGTATGTGTATCGTTTGCACAGCTGCCGCTTTGTGCTCCTTTTGTTGTGAAAACAAATAATTTTTCTCATTTGCTTATGCATACATTTCCCTTCGCACACGAATATTTAATTTAACTGCGTTTGAAGCAAGCGTTTGATTGCACTATCGCGGTCAGTTTTGAATAGACCGAATAGTTTGCAGTTTTTTGTCACTTTCAATGGGTAAATAAGTGAATTAGTGATTCATTGTGAAGGAATATTGTTTGCTTTTCGGGCATTAATACATTTTGCGGTTTCGAAAGTAAACTTGAATGAAACACATTTCCGACCTAGATTTTGGTCACATTTTTGTTTCTCTATATTGTATGGATTGTGCTATTTTGAAGTGAATACAAAATTGATCAAACGAGCTTCACGGTGGTTCTTGTAGGCCTTCTGACACTTGTTGGCCATAATTTGACTAATGTTCATGTTCAAAGCTTAAGGAGCTTGCAATTTGCAAGTTTATGCAAGAACCTCACAAAATTAACCCAACGTCAACAGATCATCAGCCGTGGTTGTGTGGCGCTACAGTCCGGGGTGGAAATTCGTTTCAACCGGCAAACAGTTTCGGCTTGCGCGATCTCTGGCTAGATTTACCTACGCACACTCAGTGGTTCGAGGTGCCTCTGAATTTTCTTGCACAACGCTAGACGCTGTTGTCCGAGCTTAATTGCCAATGCACTCTACATGACTAAGCCATCTTATAATAATATAATATGGGTGGCGCGACAGTCCGAGGTGGACCTGGGCCTAGCTTCTCAGCAACCACTCGTGTGGTGCGTGCCATTGTTCTTTCACTAGTGAAGGGACCTACAGTTTAATGCCGACTCCCAACGGCGAATTTGAGAAGCTTTTTCTAGACAGGAATACTCTTTGAGCATTGTCAGTGACTCGAAAGAGGTGGAAGGTATCGAACCTGCCACCCTCTGCGTAGGAGTGGACGCACTTACCCACTACGCCACGGCGACCACTACTACGCCATCTTGGGTGTGAGATATTCTGAGACCACAAGGCGTATGCGGGATATTCGGAGACCACACGGCGTATGCGGGATATTCTGAGACCACACGGCGTATGTGGAATATTCTGAGACCCACGGCGAATGCGAGATATTCTGAGACCACACGGCGTATGCGGGATATTATGAGACCACACGGCGTATGTGAGATATTCTGAGACCACACGGCGTATGCGGGATATTCGGAGACCACACGGCGTATGCGGGATATTCTGAGACCACACGGCGTATGCGGGATATTCTGAGACCCCACGGCGTATGCGGGATATTCGGAGACCACACGGCGTATGCGGGATATTCCGAGACCACACGGCGTATGCGGGATATTTGGAGACCACATGGCGTATGCGGGATATTCTGAGACCCCACGGCGTATGCGGGATATTCGGAGACCACACGGCGTATGCGGGATATTCCGAGACCACACGGCGTATGCGGGATATTCGGAGACCACAAGGGGTATGCGGGATATTCGGAGACCACACGGCGTATTTGGAATATTCTGAGACCCCACGGCGCATGCCAGATATTCTGAGACCACAAGGCGTATGCGGGATATTCGGAGACCACACGGCGTATGCGGGATATTCTGAGACCACACGGCGTATGGGAATATTATGACAATAACTTAACTGTGGAACGTAGCCATCCATACAAAACCATCTCAGAAATGGTTTTTACGAAAGTAGGTTTCCTCGATTTATTTTATCTTCGATATTAATTTATTTTCTATTTATGAAGAAATTAGTAAAATCAATTGCCAAGGTGCAGTGGGTCAGAATATTGATTTGACTGAATTAAGCTTACAGATTTTTTATAAGCCTTTCCTGAAAACCTCTTCAGCAACTATACGGTGTTTTGTATTTTTGGAAAGGGCAGAACTTCAAGTATTTACAAAAAATACGAACGTAATAACGCTGTAGAGAAGCTCGTAGAGAATATATCTTTTTTTAATCTGCCCCTTTCATGGATGTTTTTTTTTATATTCAAACAGATATTTGACGGTTGCAATTTTGGCCGCTACATAGTTACTTGACTGATTAAAATATTTAATTTGTCTTAATTTCAATTTCAGTCAACTTATTTTGCTCTGAAAAATGTGTCACAAGCTGATTAAGTAAAATTGCTATCAGTGAATATGTTCTCATAACGGTCCACTGATCAATGACGGGCATGGTACATATGTAAATAGGGATCCGATGAAACTATAATTCACCTTCACTCATTCAATCCAATCCACCCACATCTGGAGAGCGTGAAGGACCTTCAAAGTCTGATAAGAGCTATGTATTTATGTATGTATGAGAAAAAACAGTTTCGTTAACGTAAAAAAAAAAACGATGTTCCTCGTTCTCGATCTAGTCTATGACTGATTTTATTTCCAATAGTTAAACTTAAACTGACCTATCTTATCAATGAAATGATTTCGGAGAGAAATGTTCGGTGCCGTGGATGAATGGCTTAAAAGTGCTGATCGTGTGTGTTTGCGTTGAGTTGAAAGTGTTTAGTCTGAATGTGCCAAGAGAGTGAATCGTGTGACGGAAGTGCAAGGTGAATGTGTTTGGGGTGAACGTGCTTTCAGTAAATGTACTGGAGTGCAGTGTGAGATGGAAGTTCAATGTAAGCTATACAGAGAGTGGGAAGGGGATGTAAATTATGGACGTTCAATTTGGTGTTACGCCGAGTTGCTGCAGTTGTGTACCAAGTTTCAACCTTTTATCTTTAAAAACAAAAAAGGTGCAAGCTTTTGAGACAGTTAATACGGACCACTGTCCGTCGGATCCATGCTATACTCACAAGAGAGTGTACGAGTTTCATATTCCTTCACCGTCAGACCCATTTAAGCTAATAACGTCTTAATGTTACAAAATGTTTCATTTACGGGTAGCTCCCTTCAATCCTCGTTCGTGTCTCCACTGCCGGCCTCAGAGTTTTGCAAGATCTCCTCAGGAACGATGTTGAAGGAAGTACAGGACGGCCTGTCGCCGGGGCCAAACAATTTTTCGACATCATTCAGACCAATCTTTGATATTGTTACTTCGTGCAGGAGTGAGCATTGTCTGCTGTAACCCTGTACCTAGTCCTGCCACAAGTTCTGTTACAAATATAAGACAATAAACAAAAATAACCAATACACATATGGTATCCAAGATTATAACAAACTTTCGAACGCTGTGGCCATTGGGGAATGATTTGGTTAATGCTGGTCTAAGGCTTCCCAAATTTGTCCCATAATCTAGCGAATTCAGGTATGGGATCTTCTGTTGCCAGGACAGAGTCACATATTGATTCTGAGCCACTCCTGTGTAGTCTAGGCTTTGTACATTGGAGTAGAGTCCCGTTGGAAGATCCATCTGTGTTAATTGAAAAGGGGATTGGTCAAACCCTTCAGTATACCCCTGATAAACATTTGCACCACTTTTTACGCCGTTTTCACAGGAATGGATCAATGTGACACCATGGTGAGAGACCCTTCACCAAACCATTACGATAGTGATAGTGAGATGATGACCACGTTGAACCACAGGATCAACTTTTTTCGCTTCCTAAGATGAAATGGCATAAATTGCTGCAAGAATCCCCACAAGAATTTGAGAAGCCTTAGATCAGCATTAACCAGTACAATACAATCCTACAAAACATAATTAAGTTGTCTCATGGTTCACCGTGATTGCTGGATAAACCGAAGGATGATGATGAGCATGCTGCCGTGTACGCGGTTGAATGATAGCGTGGCACGTAACCCGTGCACACAAAACGGGATAGCATTCCACATAGATGGGAACTAAAGCAGACTCATTCCTCTGTGCTCGGAGCTGGCTCCTTTCTTGTGAATCAATCAAACTTTACCCATACCATGTTCCCCCATTATGTTACATTACCAAAAACTACATCAAAAATCTGAGAATTTGGTCGCGAAGAGAATTGAAAAAGTATGTAAGAGTTGTAAAGCTATTGCTCGCAGCACATTGAAGAGACAACCTACTTGTTAAGCTCTCTAACTGCATTCCATATAAATGCTCTACACGTTCATCGCTAAATCGACTTTCTTAAATGCTCATGATTTATTGCAGATGGGAAAAGGATATGTTCTTAAACATGTCGCAACAGCAAAATTGAGCACTTAGACGAATGCAGCAGTTCAGCGGCAGCTTGTCAGACCAGCAGCGCACAACCATATGAATCCGAAGTGAATTTCAAAACGAATGGTTATGTCACAATGTCCTTGTTGAAGAGTGAAAAAGATATAAAATATTCTATCGTATCCTCACCCAATCATTTTCAAGTGCAGGCCAACGAGTCAATTTCAGTTCGGTTCCGTCCACTTAAATACACTCTTGGTGTGCTTTAAATGAATTTAAGTGAATGTGCGAATGGAAAAAGAGGATTCCATTCGAATCTTTCATCCCCCCACCCCCTACACACACACATGGAGCCGAAGAGAGAAACCGCATTCAGTAGCAGTGACCCGAATGATTTTTTTCGTTTCCACTTAAAATCGCTGTCAACGAGAGAGAACACTTTCAATTCAATGACCACCACATCCAGCACTGACCCAAAACTGGATGGTAGCCGGTGGCCAATGGCCATTGCCACTTCAGTTCCGGATACCCGAGTACATCTCTTTTTCATATCTGCTTGCCAAAATCACACAGTTACTGCGGAGTGTGGAGGAGACAGAGTCACACTCGCATCGCAAGCAAATCCGTATTCGCATGGACACACGTCCTTCGCTCAAGCACACACACCCATGGTTTCGGCTCATCCATTCGTGAAATGTCAATTTAGAAAATTATTATTCGACTCAATAACGAATGCGTCGGTATTGTCGCCGAACCCCTTCTGGACTCGCTCCGATCGGCAAAACGGACTACACTCGATTCCGGATTTTTATTGCATTCAAAACAGAAGAAAATACTTTCTTCTCTGGGAGGACACGAGTCGGGTGTGTGTGTGTGTCTGGGGATACAATCTTTACGATGACTTGGTAAATCTCTCAGATCCCTTGCAAGGTTCAACGTCCAAGTGGATTTGTTTTCGTATCTATGGCTAAGCGATTACCGTTGGCATTGTTTTGGTTCGGTGTTGTCACAGGTCCTGCGTTGCTCGGTCAGTGGAGCTTTGGCAACGCTTGCAACTGTGCTTGTCAAGGATTTTCCTTTCTGCATCATTGCATTTCTAGAATACTGGTACGCCCGACGTTGGGACGGTTGGAGTCCCAGTGAGTGACCCCCCTCTCGTTCGGCAGCCAACAGGACATCCGGTTGAGTGTAAAATTCGACGCTAGTCGCTCTGTTCAGGCTCGTAAAGGAATGGAGATAGCATTGGCGGCTAACCGAACGCATCTAGATGCATCGCCATTAGAATGGATGTTTCTTTTTACGTCACTGTTCTCCGGGGACTGGTGGAGCGTTGATAAAGTTTTGCACTGTCATCGTCAGTGTTTATTGCGGGAGGAGAATAATTTACGGTACACAGTTTTAAGCACCTCATCGTGCACCACGGCGGGCACTTATTTCGTTTAGAATTCAATTTAAGTGTGCAGCGCCACGAGGGGGGTTGGTTTTCAACTCCAACACATGCTCGTGGCCAGGGTGCACGATGACTTCTGCGGCACATAAAGTTATAATGAATGGAAACTTGTCCATCTGGCGGAACGGAGTTGTGCACTTGTAGTGTACCTGATAAGCACAGAGCACCCAGAGAGAGAGATATATGGCTGCCATAAGCGGTCGAGCAGGGGTTCGTTTTTTAGCTGAAAGGGCTGTGGGACGTCGGTACAGCACGAAAATATGAAAATAATTAGGATCCTTGATGAGCGAGACGGTGCTCAGGCTGTGCTGCACGGTGTGAGAGTGGCGAATGTGATTTTGACGTTTAAATAGATTTATTCTCACAAAAGGACGGAGTTGTTCCCATCTGAGCACGGACGCGAGATAAGTTTATGAATGAATCATTACCTCTGAGTTGGCACAGAGCAGCAGTCGCTCGTTTGGCGGGGCGATAGCAAACATGGCTAATTCAATTCTCAATGAAAAGTTAGCGCAATTCGTTAGCCCGCCAGTGTGTGAATGGCACAAAAGTGGACACATAGTAACTGCGTTACCACATCACAGGAATTGAATGCTTTATGCAATAGTCCGCGAGGGGTTTACAACCACCGTTGTACAAAGTTGCTTACACTTTATGCGAAAATAAATGCATTCAAGGGGCTTGGAAGGGGAGACTTAATGGTATTAGCATCGTTGGCAAGCAGGTAAGGACTGCAACAGTCTAACTAATTGCGAGGGTACAAGGAAGGTTATAGCCAGCGATTATTGTGGCAATATTAAACATAGTGCTAGGACGACGTCAAGACTGACGCAGTCAGTGCACGTTGGAATCGACGGATAATTCAGTGCTAATGACATGAATTCATAGCGTGGTCGTCAGTGAGGGACATTTTCTTTTGCGACGGTAATAAATCTGTATTTTCATTGAAACGCTTGGAATTTGAGATAATCAAACTAGATTGATTGTCCTAAGAATTCATCACCTGGGTGGCGAATTGACTCAACTAAGAGTGCCGAGCTTGCAATGAAAATTAATGACGACAATCGTGTGGTCTGTCAGAAACTGATTAGGGAATGCGTGATGATGTGAATGGAGAGCATGACTTCAGGTTTTCCTCAGGCTATATTTATGCGGCAGTTGTGCAGTAATGAAACCACGCGTAGACTTCTAAGCTAGGAATCTAAATTCAATCAACAAGCTGTTAGGAACATACCTTTCGATTCACGCAACACCTTGACTCAATATTGACGCAACTGTTCAAGTAGACAGAACCTTTATAATTGCAACTACCAGAATGTACTGTATATACAAACATAAAGGGAGGGCCAAGTACAAGTTTATTTTTAAGATTGAATTTTCTTCGACGTAATTCACGACTGACATCCATCGTATTAATTTAGTCTTAAGAATAATTTAGACAAATGCAAATGTATTTGGTTTGGTATGAACGTCTTAAGTTTATGTCTTTCTGTCTTTCAATTTCTGACTTAAAGCCTTTTTGTCCAACGTCGAGGTCTTATCCATGTCCGACTGGAAGGCGCAGTTGGTAGAGTGCCTGCCCCTGGTTAGCGAGGTCCCCGGTTCGAATCCCATTGAAAGGAAAGTTAATACGCTCTTATCTGAATTTCAAATTGTGTCCAGTCACCATTTGCCGTTGGGATAAAATTAACGGCACAATCACTGGAGTAGTCAATCAGTGGTAGTAATCTGACTGGGGGTATCACAATATACCAATATGGTCTAAGTGTGCTGGTGAATGCACTAGCAGCCTCCTGCCTAACCTAAGCTAACTTTTGTCCATGTATTATGGCTTTATTAGGAATAACAAACTTTCCCATTTATCATAAGTACTAGTCTCGCCCGTAGTCGAAATCAGGTATAACGCAAACAGAGAACTTTAGGCGTTACGCAAAATTGGAAGTAACCTAATGTTGTGCATATGTTTACCAAGGTTCTACCACAGAGTAAAGTAAAGTGCCCCATACACACAACACATGTGTACACACTTAGGCTTAGATAACAAGTAAAATTCAAAAGTCCCTATTATCGCTTTACAATATCAGACTTCGTCACTCATCGGATAGCGACTGATATTTTGTATGAAAGTGTGTCAACACTTCTAGGAGCACCGACACAAGAAATGAAAATATTTTCACTTTAGTCACACCGTGCGGCAAACTGAGAAATCGGTGCACGGACTAGCCCACACAACGAAGCGTGCACATAAGTGCCGTGTGCAAGGGGGCTTTAAAAAAGACAGCAACAGAGTAAAAAAATGTGTAATTTTTTCATTCGAATGGGATTTACTACAACGTACCAGATTGATCGAACTCATTCGAATTCTTCAACAACATGATATTCTTTCAAAATTGTTAGATCAACAAAATGCTTGCTGGCATTGCTTATTTTCTCTATTCTGCAAGTGGGCAGATATGTGTGTGTGTGCGTTTGTTTTGTTGAGGACTGGGGAAGTAAGTGTCCCGCTCGCTCGGACAGGCGTGCTGGAGTGTCAATAACTTTTACCTGAGGACTTAACAATAATTTTTCTTTAAAGATCCATAGCAACAACGGGCTGGACTGAGAGAGGCTGGCAGGGAATGGTGGAAATAGGATAATGAGTGTTAAGTGTAGTCGCAATCACTGAAGAGTCGAAGGAATTCGAGAGTAGGCAACTAGCAATATCTTGAGTCATTATAATTCGAGAGTACATGTATTTTCTCGATTAAGCTTGAATGTCTCGTCCAGGTACGTCTCCCAAAAATTTAATTTATTTATCCATTCAACGAATGATGAAGCTGTCGTGATGACAAATTCAGAGCACATCTTAATTCGAAAGTGGAAAAATGTTAACCGGTCATGGCGGCGTATACGTAACATTTATTTTTATTTGATAAAAAAAAATACTATACCATATGGGGCGTATACGTAACATTTTTTTAAAACTTTTTCTGCAGACGTATACAGAACGACAGTCCGAGGTGGACCTGGACGTTGCTATGTGGTGGGCCTACAGTTCTGTCACGACTCCGAACAGGGAAGTTTGAGAATATTTTTCTAGACAGGAATACTCTCTGAGCACAGTGTGTTGTGAATTCTGAAAGATGGTAGATTCGGGGATTAAGCATAGAACGCCCAGGTTAGGAGTCGACTCACCTACCCACTGGGACCACTAAGCCAGGGGAAGGAAGCATATCGACCGTGTTCTGCTAGGCCCACCATCTTTCGAAAGGCGTCCACGATGAAGATTCAACAGTGAAAGCACACACAAAAAAAAATAAGGGAACAACGACAAGTCCATTTCGATCCCACGTTGAATTGCAGTAACCGTACACACTAACTACTGCTATAAAGTACTGGATTGCCCACATTTCCAAGAACTATCAAATTTAACATCCTTGAACATCAGTCATTGGAAGTATGTACAAGGCCCATGCATGCTAAGGATGTTCATTCGATTGTCAATTTAATGCGGAATGCATTCCATGCATTTTTCTTCTCTCCCAAAACCTCCTTGTGTTGTGAGTGCATCATAACCTTGCTCAATCGACTCAGGAAGCCTTGTACTTCTGCCTATCTGGCAATACAAGCGACTTCTCTCGTGGAGTACATTTTCCAACGACAACGGACAGAGAATTCCTTCTGAAATCAAGGGAAAACCACCATCAAATCAGAAGGGACACAAGCCATCAAATCGCCACTTTACAGCATCAGATTGCATTTTGGATAAGTGCATGTGCCAGGGAGACGAAAGACTGAATGGCATCCCTTACAATCATGAACGGACAGCAGTAGCAAATTCCATTTACATGCAACGACTATTTCCCAGATGTAGTGCAGATATTTTCGTCCCATAAAGATTTCTGGCAAACAGCCAAAGCTCCACACAAACGCCCACATACAAACGAAACGGCTGGTGATGGACATAAAATGTACCATTCCGTGGAACCCTGGCGTTGCGATAAGGCCAGCACATCCCACCCGCTGATCGAAACCGAGCATGCTGCTGCGATGTCGTGTGGTGTGGGTGCCGCTGAAGTGATGGGTGAATCACGGAACTCCGCGGTGGTCAATGTTTGTACTTAGTTCGGTTGGTTGGACACTTTTTGCTTTAAAATTTGTTGAGTTGTCCACAATTACCGGGATCATTGGCCGCTTGTTTGAACCCAAAGAATCGATGGTCACAAGCAAATGTCAGTGAGATACATTGGCAGGAACTTCGTTGTTGGACAGGGATTTGAAAGTGTTTAACGATAACTACCCTGCGGTGACCAATATGTAAGTGGAGACACTTGTTTTTATTGATTGCATCAGCCATTTCTGCATTAGGCATTGATGTTACTGCGCAAGTTACCTACATCATGGTAACCCTACCCGTAGATCTGGCCTCTAGTCACCTGCTGTTTGTTAGTGATGTTGTTTACATATCATTTGCCACGTAATCCTCTCTCTTATCGTCCACGTGTCACCTGATTATGCCTCCGCTTACTTAACCACCCGATCTCTTCTTTGTCTTCTGGCGTCACAAACATATCGCCTGATCCTTTGTTTGTCTAACAAGTCCAGTGTTACCTGATCCTCTGTTTGTTCTCTTTATGTAATGTCACGTGATCCATTTCTCCGTGTGTATAAAAGGACTACAGTTGGTGGAGGACTTGTGAAATAAAACCTAACTCAAAATTATATAAATAGTATTTTTCTTGAGTGCATAACTCGCACACGACTACGCGAATAGTTCAGAGGAAGTTACGCAAGCGAATAATTTGTTGGCTTTTCTCTGAGCACGCCCTTTTTTCTCCAACATAGAAAAATGTCTTGTTTTAATTTTCTCAATTTCTAAATCATCTTGAACATTTGGTCCTTCGAGCCGGATAAGATCTGTTAAAAGTGCTTGTTAAGTGCAAGAGATGAACCGGCGAAATTACAATATTACTTCTTCTTCTTCTTCTAGTGGCGCTATAGTACGGGGCGGATCTGGGCCTCAACCCGCAAGCCTCTCCAGCTGACACGATCTTAAGCCAGCTGCCTCCAATTCCACACTCCAAGTTGGTTGTGGTTCTTCTCCACCTGGGACCGCAATCTGTTTCACGGGCATCCTCTATTGCGTCCGTCACTCCGTCACACTGGTTCGCAAGTCGAAGATTTTTCAGGCAGGTGGAGTGTTGTCGATGCGCTCTAAATAGCCTAGCCATCTTAGGCGTTAAATCCGTACACGCCTGGCTCGCCTCATCTCTTAAATGTTCTTCTCCAAAAACCATCAACGCAAACAGGACCGAAGATGGGACGCAGAATTTTTCTTTCGAAAAGACCAACCTCTTCGTCATCTGCTCTTGAGATAATATAGGCTTTCGCGCACAGAGCAGGACAGAGATGATCAAGCTCTCATTTGGTTCTAGCTTGGTCCTTCGAGATAGAGGTCTTCAACTCAATTGCCTCTTGAGAAAAACAAAGAAACAGCGATTGCCAAGAGTTATTCTACGTTTAATCTCGGTACTGATTTTGTTTGTACTATTTACTTGGGAGCCGAGGTAGATGAACGCCTTCACTTCCACAAAGTTATAGCACCTGGCTGAGTCGTCGATGTTTTGCAACTTTTCTCGATGACAGCATATACTTAATTTTGCCCTCGTTCACCGCTAAGCCCATTTTGGCTGCTCCCGTTTCAATACCAAAAAACATCTCATTGACAGCTAGCTGTATTCGATTAATCGTCAATGTCGGCCGCGTTCGCCAGCAACTGTACGGACTTTTGGAAGATCGTGCGTCTTGTGCTGGCGAATGAGTTTCGGTTGGCCTTCTGTAAAATAATGTTGGAAAAGTCACATGACAGCGCGTCGCCTTGTCTAAAATCTTCTTTGACATTGAAGGTCTCGTTGAGTCTTCTTCTGACCTTAATGGAACAGCGAGAATTCTCCATCGTCATCCTGCACAGACTGACGAGTTTGGCAGGAATGTAAAAACTAGAAATAGCGTTGTTCAGCTCGTCCCTTTGCACGTTGTCATAAGTGGCCTTGAATTCGATTAATAGGTGGTGGGTGTCGTTTTTCATCTCTTGGGTTTTTTTCCCGCCCTGAAACCGCACTGATAAGGAACTATCAAGTTATTGGCGAATGCTTTCAGGCGCTCACACAAAACGGCAGAGATCCCGAATCCATGTAGGGATTGGTAGTGCTGAACGGAGTTGAGTGAACAGAGTTTGGTACTCACCCCACATTCATTTCTGGGGTCAGTTTTGTTTTGGATTTTGAACTGCAGGGTCAACCAGATAAGTGTAAGTCTCTTTTTCTTCCTTGTGTTATAGCAACAAATACTTTGTTATATGAAAATTTCAGCAAGCAACAATTATGCTGAACCTGAATGAACATGCAGTGGCGATGGGAGTCATCCGCTTTATAGATGCGTTTGTTCAACACGACGAGTTCAACGAGGCGGACAGTGAGGAGGTGACCCTCCGACTCAAGAGACTGCAGGAGGTATGGAGTCTGTTCAACACCGTTCATATAGCGATAGTTGAGGCGATTATGGACGACAACATCGAAGCGGGAGTAGAGAATAGAGCGGTCACAGAGCCGTTGTATTATGTAGCTAAGGTAGGCTTGCGGGCGGCGTCTGGGAAAGCTTAGCTAGCAAGAGGGAGCACAGTAAACAGTGATAACAGCGCAAGCAATGCCTGCCAGGCAACCTATAGCTGTACAGTTGCAAATGCCGATCCAGCAGCACGACAATATGAGCACTTGGGTCTAGTTCGACGGCTCCTTCAGGAGTGGCAGGAGTTCCACGATAGATTCGTTGCAGCGATTCATCACAACGAGTCGGTGACACCAGCCATCAAGTTGTCCTACCTGAAGTAGTCGCTGATCGTCAAATCAGCACGAACCCTGCGGGGATGGCAATCCAAAGACGACAACGACGAGGAGACTTGGCAAAGCTTGCAGCAGTTGTACGATAAGAAATATGTAACTTGTCGAGAGCTTCTTCTCTCTGCGAGAACTGTTTAAAGAAAGGGCACCGGGTAGACCCTCTAGCACGGGGAGGAAGATGCACAGCAGCGTATTGTGTAGGTAGCAGAATGAAACGACAATAAGTCAAGTTTGCTGTACTCCGGAGCATAGAAACTGTCTTTTTATTTTTACTTTGAACGATTGAAAAAATCCATGCATTCCATTTGAGTGCGTCCCATCCACCATTGCAGTGAGGCAAGCTCAGAACTCTAATGGCATTCAAAGAACGCTCATGTCTTATTAAGGTCATAAATCAATTCAAACAGATCATTTTCTCCGAAGCCCGACAGTACTGGCTATTGTCCGCTAATTTAATCAATTCACCAGACTGAAGGACCTCTCAAGAGCTTCCAATGAAAACATATCGAATGAATTTCAAGATTGCTCCCCCAAACCCAAGAAATCAGTCAGAAGGAACAAAGGACAAGGGCCATCGTCGTTCTCGATTTCTCAGACAAGGAGAATGCAAATCCTTGCATCTCTCCATCGCTTTAAAAAAACTTAATTTAATTCACCATTGCAGCAGTCTTAAGGATTCAAAGCCCGCCTGCGTAGGGGAGGGGGGAACAAGTAAGGAGAGTCTCGGCGAACATAAGACCTAGTACGTTATGGAGTCAACTCCTAGTGCCCCTGCAGCGCCAACCTCCTCACAGTGGATATTTCGGCATCCTTGTTGCCCTCCATTATAAACACATCACATTCCCGACACTCTTTTGCGCATCGCCTTCATGTGTGAGTCTCCTCGCCAAAATCTCGTCCTCCGTCTTCGCTTTCCGTCCTAACGGCACTTTAAGCACTGCCGTGAAGCGGCAGTCCGCAGCAAAATGCACCCCGGGACCATCTCAGCCGGCTGCTAATGCGATAGCAGAGGACTTAAAAGTCCATAAATTTCAATTTCCGCCCGCAAACGGGGCTGCGAGCCAGCAAATTTGCTCTAACAAATATGGCACTTGGTGCTCGTGTATCTCATGCAGCCACCCCCACTTCCAGGCATTTGAGTAGATACACGTATCGGGGACGCATTCATCAACCAATTAGTGATGTTCGATGAATTTTCTAATAAATGGCGGGGATTCCTTTCTGAAAGGAAACCATTCGCCAGCGCGGTGATTAAGTGCATGTGTGTGAATGGAATGTCTTAATGCGTGGATTTTATGCAGTGAAACGATTTTCAAGATTTTATCGGAGCGCTTTTGTGGCGTGGCGAAGCGTGCATAGAATGAAGGCAATTGGCTTCATTAAATGCAAACAAATTGAAAGTTATAACTTCTGCTCTTGCTCGAACGCACACACCGTGATCGATTGGCGTAATTAATCACACTTCATCAGCTATTCGACAGCACTTCTAATACACCCTTTAGAGTGGATATCCGTGCGCGTGACGGCAAGCTCCTTGAGAGGGACTCTTACAAATGAAGGCGGTAATTAAGACGATCGAAAAGTGAAGTACACTATGTGTTTGTAGGCGAATGTGTTTGGCAGTGTTGTAGACGAGGGATGGTTTTATTGTTTTCGAATTGCGTTGTTTCAGACAGCCACTGCCACAGCGCCGCTGCTCAATTGAAGCGTGTCGAATAGTGCCAAAGGGATTGAACGGAAATCAATTGATGTGTTGGCAGCTTTTGTCCAAACTTTTTTTGCATACGACACAAGATTGAGGGGTCAGTGTAATGTTTAAGCTGTTCAATTAATTCTTTGAGTTGTTCTTCGGTCAGTGGTCTGTCATATTTTTGCTTGCTTTGCTGTGCCGATTGGTGTCCATAATCTCGTATGACTTCAATGCTGTATCTGCAGATGCTTGACTAGCTTCATGGCGTTGATCAGTCTGGTAAATAGAGTAAATACTTAAATAGCAAGCAACTCGATAAGACGGGTATCTCTACGGAACACGCTAAAGGGATGAAACAGTTTTGGCATAAATTGTGTTTGGAATAACGTCTTATTAGTTGTTCTTACACACTTGATTCTCAGGCCTGCGAACGAGGGAGGGTCCGAGCCTGAGTAATAGCCACTTTTTATTGATGACAGTCCTGAGACCGCTGAAAAGCTTTCTTGCATCGATCTTCCTCTTTTTAGCCACGAACCACGATGCTCGGATTCGAAGACCCTCTTAGCTGGAGTATTTTTGTCCATGCGCTCGATGTTGCCAATTCAGTACTAATACAGTCTTTTAACATTCCGGACTACATCCACATCGTGGTACAACTCGGAGGGTTGGCGGTTGCGTCTTCCGCCGTTCACTTTACGCACAAAAACTGTATATATCCGACGCAGATATTTTCTTTCGGAGGCACTAAAAAAAGTCAGCTCTGCAGTTTAGCCTAACGTTCAACTTTCAATCGCATAGAGTAGGACCGTCGTCATCTCCGTCGATTAGTGCGGTGCAAAACGGCATAAGACGTTAACATAGTACACTGGACAGGATTTTAGGCGACGTTGAGCACGTACAGCAGAAGGGACCAACTTTCCCCTATAAACCTTTGTAGTTGGTGCAAGAGGTGGGCTGCCTATTTTGTGGACTGGATATTCCAGTCGTAAGGCATGCTTTCGGTAGTCTACAGATGCTACAGATTATCTGGTGTATGATCCCATCCTGCCAGAGCATCACTGCCGGCTGGCCGGCCTTGTTGAGTTTTGGTGATAAGCCATCCGAGCTTTGGGCTTTGTTGTTCTTTGTCTTTTTAATGGTTGTGCCGATTCCATCAAAACTGTGTGATTCCCGGAAATCTCTGCTTAAATACAAACACAATTCCACGGGTCAGAAGTAGTGGTGTGTCAACCCGTGTGAGCATATGATGCCGAACCGAAACCAACTCCAAATCGAATTGGACAATACAACTCGACTTGCTCCATTCCATAATCCATATTTTTTGCTTTTTGTTCATCATCAAACCGAGTTCGTCACCCCGGCATACAACTCGGTCTGTTTCTATTTTAACCCGCGTTACTCGGTTTGTAAAACTTTCGGGTTGGCACACCACTAGTCCGAAGCTACACTCCTTACTTGCGCTTGGTTGGATTGTGCAAAGACCTTGCCTCTATTTCTAACTGAAATATAGGTATAATGTTCTGTTTTTTATGTGTGAACACTTTCTTGACAAAAAGTCTCTAATTTGAACAATCACCAAGGATGTGGAGTAGACTTATTTTGCACCAAAAATTCAATTGAATTCTCCACTGATAGACAATCACTCGCTAATAATATATATAATTTTCATGTAAATTGCGCACGGTCCAATTTCAGCCTAAATTCTCTGTCAATGCAACTAAAACTCCCATTTTTTTAACGGCCACAAATTTCCGTTACAAATGTCCGTTACCATTCCGTTACACTGCCTTATCTCTTTTATGTGTTTTGTTCGCCGTCTGCCGTTGAATAGAAATGATATTTTCGTTGCATAAAAAAACCGCAGGGTAGATTCTATGTTTATTCCACTGCCGCCCTCTGCAAGTTCACATTAAATACTCTTACAACCCTTGACAGAGAAATGGGGTAGTTTCGACTTCTGCCATAACGTGAACTATATTCGTCCTATAATAAAATCGCATGGTCCATAAACTGCCTCCAATAATATAACAGTATTATAGTATTGTAGAAAAATTGGTGGTTCAAATAAGGGAATAAAAAATCATAGAAAAAATCTGTTCTTCGAAGTCAAGGTATTTTTTTCTATAATTTTCGCAATTGTGAGTACGAAGGTAAGTGTTCGAAATTCGAAAACTCAATTGGAGAAAGAATGAAAATCCTCCAGAGGACTCACTAAGCCTTGGGAAACTCTGTCGAAGAGTATAATATAAGAGTATGAAGTAGAATTTAGAAGTTCCTACATGATTTTGAGATGGAGTGTCAATGTAGCTTTGTGCCTGATTGGACCAAAGAAAGGAAACAGCGAAGTTATCTTGGATTGTGTCTATGTAATAAGTTTAAAAAATTTGTGTAATACTCTAACGCGCTAAAATCGGCCTTGTTCTATTCACAATTGCGAACATAGAAAAAATTTTACTTTTGGAAATCATTTATGGTACAGGCTGTAATAATATCCCCTTTCATTTCTATAGCATGTCCACCAACCATTTTCTGAGTTGTTGTCGAACAAATACCCAGTTTCAGAGTGAAGGCTTACACTCCTATTCTGGAAAACCTCAGTGATGTGTCATAAGTCACCACGACTTCACAAGAGCATGGTGAGTCACAATTTGTTAGGTTTTCGTATTCTGAGCAAAACATCAGAGCTTGTGAGCATCACAAGAACCATCAAAACTGTGATGTTCGTCTGAGCACATCACAAGGAGGAAACGTAGACAAAATCTCTTAGCTTTACATTTTTCTTCTCCCACGTCGAGAGGAGTTCATATTATCCTCTCAATACGGGAGAAGAAAAATCGAAAACAGAGAGCGAATATAGCGAAAAATACACATTTTTGACATGAAAACAAATTCACCACACTATGGTAACTATTCTTGTGAGGGATTTGCCAGGGCTCTAATCGCGTAGCTTTTCAGACGACTATCGTCCTTTTGATTCTCTTCGATGATATCGTGAATGATTTGCTTCACGTAATACACTCACTATCGTCTCGGCTATCGTTACAGTTTGAGTGCTCTAGCACTCTAAAAATATATCTCAGACGCTATCGTTTTTTTTAATGCTTACTTGAAGCGATACTATCGTCGCTAGCGAGAGACGATTGTCCCCTTACACGATTTGAGCCCAGAATACCAAATAGCTGAAACCTCACAAGGTAGGTATCACAATTTTGGCATCACAGACATTTGAGTGTTGTTTCCACACCACAACCACACAACCGTACTATAGTGATTTGGTTTTAAACTTAGACTGTGCAGCTAGGCATCAAATTCACAAACCAAATCAAAATACGCAGCGCAAAAATATTCGAGTGAGATACTCAACTGTCACAAATCACTTTAGCCGATTCCACCATAGTCCATGCAATTCCAATTGGATATATTCCAATAGGAAATCTATATGAGGGAGTCCAATAGGATTCCTAGCCTTGGTCCTGGGAAGGTATTTAGCACGGACTTCATCCCCACTCTACAAATATGAGAGAAAACCACCACCGTTACATTGATGTTACGAGCAAGTAACCGAAACTTCAACCTACTCTTGTATGCCACCACCATAGTAGGTTGAAGGTTAGGTTACTTACTTTTGCGTTGGAGTAGTGAATCAACAGCACATTGGCATGGCAATTACACCCTGAAAATGACAATGAACTGACCTTAGTCATTTCTCCCTCGGAAGAAATCATAAAGGCTACATGAGAGATTTTCTTACCCACGACGAAACAAATTGCCTTTTTCGTGATCCCATGAAACAACTACACGTTGAAATCAGTGCGACATTTTTCATTTGTCCACCCTTTTTCACACATGCGTCATCTCACAAATTCTCACATATGCAAAGCATATTTCCATTGCCCAACAGAATACGAGAAAAACAAAGAGGCATAAAAGAGGTACGCAGACTCCACACAGCTCGCCCCTATCACATTTTATCATCCTAACACATAAAAAAAAATCCTATGACCAATTTGATGTGTGCAGCAGCCAACAACGACTAGCGAAACCCAAATAGCCCAAGGAATGACGCTCCATTAACATCTAATCGCACTTGCCAATTTGTGTGTCGATTAATTTTTATTTTGTTGTGCTAGGGCTCTATCGATGTATGCGACACGTCGTTGTCCTGATGGAACACAATTCTTCTCATATGGGTCAAAGACTCCTCTTCAAGGACTTCAGATGGTCCAATTGTTGATCAGCTCAAATTTGATGATTCCTTGCCAATCCCACTACCAGACACCCAACAAGACAACTTTTCGTCACCAGTCACCAGATGGAAATTCGGTCCATGTGGTTCTTTGACGTTTACACATATGGTACAAATACATCGAGCTTATTTTTGTATCCAGTCTTGTTCTAATGTTTCAAAAGAGTTTTGTGTTCTGTGATTAGCTGCTGGGCAATGGAGACAGTGCTCACATGACGGTCAGACTCGACAATTTCCATAATTTTATCGACATTTTCGACAGTTGGCCTTGCATAACGTGGTGCTTCCTTGACACCGAAGTTATGTGAACGGAATGAACTGAGCCAAAACGGAGCGTGTTTTACTATTAAAATGTGGGGACTATAAGGTCGACTGCCTTTATCGAACCCTCAACAAATATGGCGAATTTTCTCTTATCTGGTGTTTACTTTTGACGGTCTCAAAATCAAAACTGAGTCTTTCGATCACACATCTGTCCATAAATACGAAATCGTATTTTTTAATGGCATTTAGTTTGGTACGATATATAGCTCGAAATATAGATAGTTACATCTGTTGGAAAAATAACTACATCTGTTGAAAAATTGGATTTCTTTTTACTACACCTGATATTATTCAGTTAATTATTTCTCTCTAATTTATGAACCTGATATTTAGAAGAAAGATAAAAAGAAGAATAAAAAGAAAAAAAAAATCTAAATATATTTTTTATATCAACATCTTGCGCCGTTCGTCGGAGCTCGTTTCACATTGTCCTTTCCAGCTCTATTAAAGTAAGAAACACTATAATTAAACCGAAATACTGTGCAACTCAAAACCACATCTTGACACTCACTACAAAAACACCCTGTATAAAGTTCTCAGCAAGCACTCATATCTGGCAAATGACTTATTTAACACCCCTGCGCAAGGTTTTGTGAATTGATGAGCTTTTGTCAAGTTTACTGGTTGGAATCTATGCTAAAGTCTTGTCGTTAAATGCTGAAGTTGAGGGAATACCCGGTTCAGGTACATGAATAGAGAATTGTTTCACATTTCTGTCGCTTGGAAATGACTCTAGACACGTGGGAACGTTTAGGCCACTTATATACACTGCCTTCGAAAAGAAGGGGTGACCACAGGAATGTGTGTTGGGTGTTGGGTATTCGTTTGAAAATTCGCATTTTCTTGGCACCTAACATAAAATTCATGACGGGCTAAAAAAGTATAAAACAAATCAATATATATACGAAGTGGACAATTTCAAAGTATAGGCGCATAATGATAGTCCAGCGGGCAGCTTGCAAACATTGTTTTTTGCATGTCAGTCTAACTGCTGGGTTACGCAGACGCCGTCGACATAGTCTCGCACTCGCACCGTGACGTAGTGGAAGCATTCACGGCAATTAAAGAAAGGCCTGAATCAGGTGGTCTTAAGATTCTGTACAAAACAAAATACGTACATGCTGACATGCTGTCGCCTGAGAAAAGTTTCGCCGCACACCACCTGGGACAAATGATCACGATCGTAAAGGAGTTTGTCTACCTCGGAGCAAATATGAACTCCGAAAATGACAACCTAGTGGATAGCCGCCATATAATAACCCTTCGCAACTGATGCTACTTCGGTTTGTCGAAAAAAAATGGCTCAAGAGTCAAGACAACAGACTCCAAGGAAAACATTCATGATCTTTAAAACATGACCACCAAAATGCTATTATTGCTATTAAAAGCCATAAGTGGCCCATTAACCAAGCCAGCAGAGCTGATATCTTCGACATAAATATCTTTCCCTCTCTCTCTGTCTCTCTCTTCTTAGAGTATATCTATCTTCGTCGGATATACGATCCAGTCAGCGAAGAATATAAATAGAGGAGAAGACCCTACCGAACAAACTCTACGAGCTGTCAACTTCACTAGCTTAGCCAATTGTGTCCATACCATTGCATACAAAGGATATCATCACCATTGCACCCACTTAAGTCCAATCCGATCCTCCTGGTTCGAGAAGAAGAGGAAAACTATCGATGTGAAGAGACCTTGAACTATTGGAAGCCTGCAAGGTGTAAGAAAACTGTAGCAGTTTGAAAGCCCTCCAAATGGAATATAGAAACTCTAACTATTCGATTTCAAAACCTGTCAAGAATAATGTGGCAATCACTGGTAATAAGCAAAATATTTTGCATAATCTGACCCTGTTAAGCAGTAGAAGTTGTAGAATTTAGAGTTCAAGATACACACGAAAAACTAGAGCTCCCGCGTCTTGTGACTGGAAGCTATCGAAATTCGAAAGCACAAAAAACGCAAATGGCGGATACAACATGTGGAAAATCCATTTACCATAGACGTCATTCCCCGTATTACCGCAGACATTCTTAATTTCAATCGAGTGTTTTCTATCGCCCTTTACATGGCGCTAACAAAAACCCAACGAGCCGCACTTATGCAAGTACACATGTAAGTGCCAACCTTTCCCTAAACCACCAATGCACAACTTACATCGCAGACAATTTATCTGGCCATTGATAAACAGTGTCTGTGTGAAATGTGACAAGAAAAATCGGAAACCTATCCCGACGACCCCAAGTAGCGTCGCACTGAAATAATTAAATGTTAAACATGCCACATGAGCACGCCCCCATGCTACCCGTCTGCAGGCACACACTCCCCGACTCCTGGTGGCGGCTGCCTTCGCAGCAATTCCTTATTAAATTGGTATTTCCAATTTCTTTGTCACTTCCATTTGTCATACGTGCAAACGGGACACTATTTAACCAGGCATTGTGTCAGCGTACGTATGCATGTAGTTTAGCAGCCCGACAGCACAGGCGTTGCCGCTGCGGGTACTTCCTTCAGTCAACCGCACGCCAACCTAAATAAATAAATGTGAATATTCCGGCGAAGTGACACATCCAAAGGAAGTCCTTTCTCAATCCAAAAACCAAACCGAGCCGGGGAGGAATGCCTTAGATGTCCTCCCTGCCGCATCGCCACAACAAGACCAAGAACCCCCTCCCCCCAAATAGACACGTAATAACAAGCCAACGAAATTCAAGTCAGCATTTCCTGGAGGTAGCGTTTTGTGGTCGCAACATTAACGTCTTGATGTTGCATTTTGCACGTAAGCACAGTGCAATACGTACATGTGTCGGTATGTGGAGATCTCACTTCATTTCTTGGATGTCCTTGCCATCAGTGGAATGTATGTGCATGTCCTAGGAAATGTCCTGTTTCCGAATTCAAATTGAAAATTTAGATGCACTCGTCTCGCTGGTTGTACACGATGATGGATCCTGTTGAATTTCCCTTGCTACACAACACATACAACACCGAAGCTGCACAAGAACGATCCAGCACCCAGTGCCGGTGCATCTGTTTGACATGACGGCAGGCGGAGCGGGAGAAGAAATCAATTTGCGAAGCCGAAGCCACCACCGAGCATGGAAGAAGTGGTAGACGAAGACAAACACCACGACGAAGATACATGTAGCGCGCCTTAAAGAAATTAGGTTTTCGCATTATGTGCAGCATATGTAGCGTGAAATTGTATGAATGATATGGTCGTTGGATGCATCTACGACGACGATGGCGGAGAGGGACTTCCGGATGCTGCTAGTAAATTAGAATGGCATTCCTGTGACCCCTGATCCCTGGTGTGCAACAGTCTCGGAATGTGAGGAATTCATTAATTGTAGCACGGAGCCGACGGGCAGAGCATCCTCCATAGAACCAGACTGGGGGCAGCTCCTTGGGCGTATCAGAAAACAAAATAGAAAAATGCATTAGCACTTGGCGCGACTGTGCTCGGCGATTTTTCACATGTCCAATTGGAGTTGGGCTAATTCAATCGAGTTCACACCCCAGCCAGGATTTGTTTTGTGGCCGAAATGTTGGCCAAGTTCGTCGACAGGGCTTACAGGTCATGCACGGATAAGTTTTATGAATGGCTGATTGGATTATGAATTTACATGTGGATAGCTAAATGCCTTCAATTGAATTCCGTCTTGCAGGCTGACCAAGAGGCATTTCAAAATTGAATTCCATAAAGGAGCGGTCACGCATACACTGCAGGATATGCCTTGAAGTCGAGAAGATGGGTAATTCATTTAATTAATTGCATTCAAGATGGATGATGCCATGCAACCGACGTTCGAGATGGAATCTGGTTCTTAACTGAAAGGGTCTGGTTAGGGCCGCAATTCAATTTGTCCACAGAAGTGTAAGGGGATTGAAGAATGTTGCAAATCACTGCGAAGGGGAATTCTCACCGTCATTGAATGGAAACTAGTTACGACTTTGATTGCAATGCAGTGAATGTGTGCACATTTCTTAGGACTCACTTCTAGCTGTCAATTCAAGAGTCCAGCAGGTAGGCTCTGTGATTGGCCTGGAGCTGAATTTTGGTTATAACAAGCTGGAACGTCATTGCCATTTTCAGAATTTTCTAGAATTTAAATGAGTTATATTTAAGACATTTTGAATAACTGGTTGTTCTCGGGAGTAAATGCTAAAGTCACTGGTTGTAGATAGCAGTCTCGACTCTTAGGTCAAGGAATACACCCTAGGCGCGTTCTCGTATCAATAAAGAGGCTGCCTTTAAAAAAGTAAAAAAAACGACGAGTTTCTTTAACACCCGTCTCAGAGACCACACCCATTTTTCGCATAACCCCAATCCGCCCACCCTGTGACTTTGGATCAACGTTTCAGTTTCGAGAGTATTTCGCACAAATTTTTTAAAACCATTCCTACTTGCACCCATTGACTTTGTTTCCCTAATGAAACACTACGTAAAGAATGCCTTACTGTAACAAACATATACCGCCATCACTATTAACCAACCTAATCCACCCAGGCGGTTTCTCACAGCCACCTGTATTGGATAGAATACACGAAAATGCATGCCTTGTTTGCAGAGCCTGTTGTTTTATATATAAAGGCTGGTCCAACCACAATGCACGATGTTAATTCTGAGTCACACCTTAACGTCAAGTTTTCTTGCCCACCTTAATTTGAAATTTCTTTGTTTCAGTGTTGGACACATTCAACTATGGATAGGTACAGAATTGAGCAGCGCGTCAAGATTGTTGAAGCGTTTTACGAAAATGGGCGTTCAAATCAGAATGCATTTCGCGCCCTTCGGGATGTTTTGGTCAACATAATCGACAAACACTTTCACCTCAGTGGATTCGTTAACAAGCAGAATTGCCGCATTTGGACAAATCAGTATCTATGAGTGATTGTTGAAATCCGATGCGTCCACAAAGAGTGACTGTTTGGTGCGGCTTAAGGGCTGACGGCGTCATCGGGCCGAACTTCTTAGAAAATGAGGTCGGCCAACCAGTTACCGTGAGTGGTGTCGCTAGATGAATACGGCCTTCTTGTGGCCAAAAATTGAGGATATGGGCCTGGACGGCATGTACCTCCAGCAGGATGGTACCACTTGCTACACAGCCAACAAAACAATGGCTTTTTTGCGCGAGAAATTCCATGGCTGTGTTATCTCACGTAGTGGCGATGTTAATTGGCCGCCACTATCATGTGATTTGACACCGTTCGACTTCTTTCCTTGGGGATATTTAAAAGAAAGTGTACGTCAGTAAGCCAAGAACAATTCAAGACCTAAAAGATGAGATAAATCGTCACATTAGCGACATTGAACCTCAATTATGTCTCAGAGTCAATGAAATTATGGAAATTATGGACCTTCGGATAGAGGCATGCCACCGAAGTCGTGGTGACCATTTAACCGATATTTTGTTTCACACATAATTGTCATAGATCGTTCTATCTACGACGTTTGTCGATACTTCGCTAAAACTATGTCTGGTAAGTGGAGGGGCACCTCAAGGAAAAGTACTTTAACCTCTCCTATGAATCCTAGTGGTTTATGATGTCATAACAATATGGATGGGTGAAGAGTAGTCGGATTCGCGGACGATGTGGCCACTCTCATCTCAGCAAGTTTTCTTTGACGCTTAGTGAGCGTCCCAGTCATGAACCTTGTCTTCTTTATTTGGCACTACACTCCTGGCTGAAACTGGGCCTCAACTAAGAAGCCTCTCTAAATTCTCTAACTAGACCGATCTCTGGCTAGCTGCCTCCAGTCCCGCACTCCAAGTTGTTAGGAGTTTTCCTCCACCTGGGTGCGCCACCACAACTCGGGCGCTCTCTGTCAGTTGTCCCACGGGTTCTGAGTCAAAGACTCTTCGACTTCGGACAGGAGCTGTGTTTTTCATGTGCTCTAAATGGCCCAGCCACCTTAGGTGTTTGATCGGAAGAAGTCTGACAAGACTCACGGGCTGCTGTACAGCCCGTATGGTTTGTGGTTACATCCTCTCCTCCAAATGCCATCGACGCAACTTTTCTCTCCAAGACACCAGAGACTGCTTCATCCGCTTTCGACATTGTCCATGTGTTCGCGCCGTACAGCAGAACTGGGATAATCAAGGTCCGATAAAAAAGTCAGCTTGCTCTTTCGAAAGAAGGCTCTATTACTCAATTGCCTCCTGTGTCAATAGACTCAGTGGTTGGCAAGAGTTGTTCTGCATTTGATGTCGGTGTAATCGAAGTCCCTAAATACTCGAAGTTATTTTTGTCCCCATTCCTTTTTGAGGACAGTTATATCTCAGCTTATATTGCTCAAGAGCGATATAGGCCTCAACACCGTTATTGGCATTCGCTTTAGGATGAAATTCGAAATACTGTAAGCTCCAGCTGCTTTCCTCGCTGGGGTACGTTGATTAATTCCCGCAATTTCTTCGGCCATTGTGAGGTCTTCGTTTCCTGCCGGGTCGCTCGCTGGGTCAGTTTCGCCGAAGGCGAGCGGAAGAGACCTACAGTTTAATGCCGACTCCGAAAGACGAAGTTGAGAAGATTTTTCTAGATAGGGTTACTCTTGGAGCATTTTGAGTGCTTCGAAAGAGGTGGAGCAGTGAAATATGAAAGTTGGTAAATTCGATGATCCACCTGGCACCCTCTGCGTCAACGACCATCTATATCACGGCGGAAGAGCGGCGCAGCGACCCAAAAACAAACGATAAAAAGGCTCTAGTCAAAATCAACGCACTTTGAAATCGCAGTCCGTAGAAAATACAACTTTAATGTCTAAGTATACTTGGAAAACTTGACTTGACTTGCGTTCTAACACTAAGTACCTGGTGGTGATAGGAAAATGTAAAATGTATTTTAAGTAAAAAACATTTTACGTTTTCCTGTCACCACTGATACCACACGGCGTATGCGTAATATTCTGATACCACACGGCGTATGTGGAGTATACTGAGACACCACGGCGTATGCGGGATATTCTGAGACCACACGGAGTATGCGGGATATTCGGAGACCACACGGCGTATGTGTAATATTCTGAGACCACACGGCGTATGTGGAATATCCTGAGACCCCACGGCGTGTGCGCACTATTCTGATACCCCAAGGCGTATGCGTAATTTTCTGAGACCACACGGCGTATGTGTAATATTCCGAGACCACACGGCGTATGGGTAATATTCTGAGACCACACGGCGTATGTGGAGTATACTGAGACCACACGGCGTACGTGGAATATTCTGAGACCACACGGCGTATGCGGGATATTCTGAGACCACACGGAGTATGCGGGATATTCGGAGACCACACGGCGTATGTGTAATATTCTGAGACCACACGGCGTATGTGGAATATCCTGAGACCACACGGCGTATGCGTAATCTTCTGAGACCACACGGCGTATGCGTAATATTCTGAGACCACACGGCGTATGTGGAGTATACTGAGACCACACGGCGTATGCGGGATATTCTGAGACCACACGGCCTATGCGGGATATTCGGAGACCACACGGCGTATGTGGAATGTTCTGAGACCACAAGGCGTATGCGTAATACTCTGATACCACACGGCGTATGTGGAGTATACTGAGACCACACGGCGTATGCGTAATATTCTGAGACCAGGCGGCGTATGTGGAGTATACTGACACCACACGGCGTATGTGGAGTATACTGAGACACCACGGCGTATGCGGGATATTCTGAGACCACACGGCCTATGCGGGATATTCGGAGACCACACGGCGTATGTGGAATGTTCTGAGACCACAAGGCGTATGCGTAATATTCTGATACCACACGGCGTATGTGGAGTATACTGAGACACCACGGCGTATGCGGGATATTCTGAGACCACACGGAGTATGCGGGATATTCGGAGACCACACGGCGTATGTGTAATATTCTGAGACCACACGGCGTATGTGGAATATCCTGAGACCCCACGGCGTGTGCGCACTATTCTGATACCCCAAGGCGTATGCGTAATTTTCTGAGACCACACGGCGTATGTGTAATATTCCGAGACCACACGGCGTATGGGTAATATTCTGAGACCACACGGCGTATGTGGAGTATACTGAGACCACACGGCGTACGTGGAATATTCTGAGACCACACGGCGTATGCGGGATATTCTGAGACCACACGGAGTATGCGGGATATTCGGAGACCACACGGCGTATGTGTAATATTCTGAGACCACACGGCGTATGTGGAATATCCTGAGACCACACGGCGTATGCGTAATCTTCTGAGACCACACGGCGTATGCGTAATATTCTGAGACCACACGGCGTATGTGGAGTATACTGAGACCACACGGCGTATGCGGGATATTCTGAGACCACACGGCCTATGCGGGATATTCGGAGACCACACGGCGTATGTGGAATGTTCTGAGACCACAAGGCGTATGCGTAATACTCTGATACCACACGGCGTATGTGGAGTATACTGAGACCACACGGCGTATGCGTAATATTCTGAGACCAGGCGGCGTATGTGGAGTATACTGACACCACACGGCGTATGTGGAGTATACTGAGACCACACGCTGTACGTTGAATATTCTGAGACCCAACGGCGTATGCGGGATATTCTGAGACCACACGGCGTATGCGGGATATTCGGAGACCACACGGCGTATGTGTAATATTCTGAGACCACACGGCGTATGTGGAATATCCTGAGACCACACGGCGAGTGCGTAATATTTTGATACCACACGGGGTATGCGTAATTTTCTGAGACCACACGGCGTATGTGTCTGAGACCACACGGCGTATGGGTAATATTCTGAGACCAAACGGCGTACGTTGAATATTCTGAGACCCAACGGCGTATGCGGGATATTCGGAGACCACGCGGCGTAGGTGTAATATTCTGAGACCACACGGCGTATGTGGAGTATACTGAAACCACACGGCGTATGCGGGATATTCAGAGACCGGCGTAGGTGTAATATTCTGAGACCACACGGCGTATGTGGAGTATACTGAAACCACACGGCGTATGCGGGATATTCGGAGACCACGCGGCGTAGGTGTAATATTCTGAGACCACACGGCGTATGTGGAGTATACTGAGACCACACGGCGTATGCGGGATATTCGGAAACCACACGGCGTATGTGGAATATTCTGAGACCACACGGCGTATGTGGAGGAGACTAACACCACACGGCGTATGTGTAATATTCTGAGACCACAGGGCTTATGTGGAGTATACTTAGACCACACGGCGTATGCGGGATATCCTGATAGCACACGGCGTATGTGGAGTATACTTAGACCACACGGCGTATGCGGGATATTCGGAGACCACACGGCGTATGTGTAATATTCTGAGACCACACGGCTTATGTGGAGTATACTTAGACCACACGGCGTATGCGGGATATTCGGACACCAAACGGCGTATGCGGGATATTCGGAAACCACACGGCGTATGTGGAATATTCTGAGACCACACGGCGTATGCGGGATATTCGGTGACCACACGGTATATGCGGGATATTCGGTGACCACACGGTGTATGCGGGATATTCTGAGACCACACGGCGTATGCGGGATATTCTGAGACCACACGGCGTATTCGGGATATTCGGAGACCACACGGCGTATGTGTAATATTCTGAGACCACACTTCGTGTGCGGGATATTCTGAGACCACACGGCGTATGCGGGATATTCTGAGACCACACGGCGTATGCGGGAAATTCGGAGACCACACGGCGTATGTGGAGTATACTGAGACCACACGGCGTATGCGCAATATTCTGATACCACACGGCGTTTGTGGAATATTCTGAGACCACACGGCGTATGTGGAATATTCTGAGACCACACGGCGTATGCGGGAAATTCGGAGACCACACGGCGTACGTGGAATATTCTGAGACCACACGGTGTAAGGGGAGTATTCTGAGACCACACGCAAATATGCAAAAGTACCCAAAAATTGATGTCCTAAAATGCGCTCCAAAATTTCTATTTATTTTAAGTAAAATACATTGTACATTTTCCCATCACCACCAGGTACTTCCACCACCCCTTTGAATGTTGTTTCATTGCCACCACTTTCTGTCTCATGACGAGCTCCTGACACATCTCGAAAGGAGGCTCAAATTTATGCCAAATCCACAAATCTTAACAACTATCTTAAATTAATTCGGTCTCACAGGCAATGTCACACAATCAACAACGGATTCTGATATGCCGTGACACAACCCGTTTGCAGAGGCATATGTGACGAGTAGGGACGCTAGTGATGACTTAAAGTCCAGTCAGTTGTACCATTCCGATATCAAAAATAACACTCAAGCTGAAAAAAGGCCATTTGCATCAATTGTATTAAGAGCGCTCGACAATCCTCCATTACAATCCAGATTTGTGGCAGTCTCATGTAAATGAACAGCAGTCATCAAATGCTTGCACTAAATATGCAGAGGGACTCAGAGCTCACGCTACCAAATGAGAGTCCTCATCAAAAACCGCAAGCCTCGTACTTGCAATATGCATATCCCCAGGCATCACCCTCAATGGTTCGCAATGAGAGCTAAGCAAAGTATTTAAATCGCAACTGTTGGCAGATAAATGACAGCGGCGGCGACGACGACGATGGCGTTGGCGTTTGTGTTAGCACTGGCGTTGGCCATGCCCGTGGGGTGAGGTTGATGTGCTCCGCTCTGACATTATCCTTTGTGCATGTAGGCACTGTTGTTCTTCATTTAAATTTCTTTTTTTTTAAATTTTTTTTGTGCTCCTTCTTCGTGCTCCCTACACTGTCGCTTAATGATGTCGATGATGTTGCTGCCGCTGCTTGATGGCAAATATTTACGCATCTCTTCAAATTGTGCTTTTATCTGCAAGGATATGCCACAGAAGTAATTTTAGTCGTTCCCCAGCAGCGGGGAATGGGATCGTTTAATGCGGCTCTTCGGTATCCGTCGGGGAGATTGTGTGTCTCTGTTGTCTTTTCATTTTTTTCTTGTGTGTTTTTAGTGTGGTTCGGCCGTCATTATGGGTCGATACACCAGAGCGGCAATATGGTGACATGCATATCGACTCACAGGAGTCCACCTCCTGAGGATAGAATACAGGGCTTTGTTGTCAAACGCGGAGGGTTGCATGGGACAATTGTTGCAAAGCCAGCACAAGGTCGTTTCAAATAGATGTAAAAGAAGATTATAGCGAGAATGTGAATGGAGAAAAAAATCTTTTGTCAACATTTCCAAATTTCAGATATATAGATGCACTAGCTGCCATTATTAATGTTTTTCCTTTTTTTTTTCTTTATTTCAGTTCAAGCTTTGTCATGACACCACAGTATTAGCGACAAGAATGTCCCGGGATACAATGGAAATATGTTTTTATCCAAAACTTGTCATGCCTGAGAAAAGAAAGAACGTGCAAGATCACAGGCAAAATCTAAAGGCCGTACAACAAACCGCGGATGATATAGACGTGATTGGCAGAACACGGTGTACCGTCAAAGTCGCATTTTTTGGCATGTAGACGGAAGCTGCTAAAATGGATCTTGCGGTGGATGGGGGGAAACGAAATATCTACTGTCTTCCAGGAAGGTAAGACAGAGCATCACAATGGACAACAATAACTTCGACGTAGTTAAAGACTTCCTCTACCTAGGTTCCGCAATAAACATTAGGAAGAACAGCATTACTTAGATCGAACGCAGACTAACTCCTGTCAGTAGCTTTTTGCACTCAGGAGGGAATTGAGAAATATAGCCACCTCTCGAGGAACCAAATTCACTTTAAATAAGACACTGATTATCTCAGTCCTGTTGTTCGGCGCGGAGGCATGGAAAATCTCAAAAGCGGATGAAGAAGTCCATGTTATCTTCGAGAAAGAATTTCTGCGTGCGATCTTTGGCCTCGTTTGCGTTGGCATCATTTGGGCTAGGGGATTCAACAACGGTACAGCCCATAACATGAGATTAGCGTCTACAGATGCAACGCCTAAGGTGCCTGGGCCATGTAGGGCGGATGAACAACTCAGCTCCGGCCCGAACCTGGGGGACGACGTAACAGAGGACGCCCGTGTTGACGGTGGCGCACCCAGATGGAGAAAGACCTGAATAAACTTGGCACCTGAAACCGGAGACCGCGCTAGTTTGAGAGGATTGTTGGTTGGGTACAAGTCCACCGCGAACTGTAGCGCCAAATAAAGAATTTATAGATAAAAAAATATCTATACATTTTTTAAAAAAACAAATGTAAAACTCCAGGATTTTTGTATTAGCCGGAGACGACTGGATGGCGCACATGGTTAAGTGCCTGCCCTTGGTTAGAGGTTCCCTGGTTCGAAGCCTAGTGAAAGCAAAGTTAATACGCTTCTGTCTGGTTTTCAAATCTGGTCCAGTCACCATTTGCCGTTTGGATCATATTAACGGCACTATCACTGGATTGGTCAATCAGTGGTAGTAGTCTGAGTGGGCATCACAATGCCGGTGGCATATCCTTGCAGATAAAAGCACAATTTGAAGAGATGCGAAAATATTTGCCATCAACATGTTCTTAGAGTACTTGTGAATTCACTAGGAGCCCCTCTACCTAGCTATCTACCTTGTATATTTTTACGCTTGTTGTCTGCAATGTGACGTGGGTGGATTTACTATGGTGAAGTTAAGCTACACGTCCCATTAAGCGTTTGTCGGGATTACGTCTAGGGATGGTCACTATCGCAAGCTGAAAACAGCAGTGAAGAGTTTAGATTTGCTTCCACTTGATTGAGGAGAGTATGCAATTCTTCAGCATTTAGAATATTTACGCCATTTCAGTTAACGGACTTACAACGCCAACATTTGCTGCTGAGAGTGGTAAAAAATGTCACTCAATTCCATCTCGTGCGTGTGGTTCTTTGCTTAGTAAGCTCTGGTGCTCAAAAGGGCAAGTGCACTAGCAGTTCCACGAAAATTTCACTCATTTTCGGAGTACATGTGAGCAGGTTCCACCCGGCGACCAGAAACGCGTGCATTGTGAGGTCTCTCTCCAATTTAAGGCGCATGACTTTCGTTACCATGCACATGAATAGTGATGTCTATCCATTGGTGATGAGACCTAAGCTGACCCCTCTTTTCTAGTTATTTTCTCTTCTTTACTCGGTCATCCCACAAATGAAGTGTTCTCCAGCACCAGCAATCTCGGGCCGAACAAGTTCTCCACAAGCGAGAATAATCAATCAGCCAAATCGCCTCCATTCATCCGTCGAATTTTAATTGTCTACTGCCAACTGTCATCTGTCAAGTGTCCATCTGCCAGCTATTGTACGCATCCAAGAGATTTCCACAATTGGACGCTTAGGTTCATTTGAATTTTCCCTCTGACCGACGAACCAGACGTAACATGTATCGTGGCCAAGCCAGCATCTGTTTTGCTTTCGATAAGGACCTTACAGCAACACACGTCGGTCATTGCAAAGATTTGTAATTCCAATTCCTCGGTCCAGTGTCCACCCGATCGTCGCACTCTGTTATTGCGGCCGACCTCAACAGGTGAAAACTGGGTCACACAAGACCAAAACCGAAATCCAAACACTCGGGCATTGTAAAGACCATTAGGGTTATGATACGACAACAGTCGGCAGTTGGAGATACTTTCTCTCCCGACACATTGTATCTTCATTCGTTTGAATGCATTCATTATTCATCACTTGCCCACACGTCTGGGCGGCTGTGTGTATGAGCACGTTGACGTGGACAGGAAAACAAAAAATAACGGAAACCTTGCCTTCAGGCCTCCTTCAGTGCGCACCATCTCACACATGCACAATTCAACGAGTGACTAGAATGGGCCTGAGGTGAGTTCTGCTCCCAGCCCTAATCCACACCAGAACCGAAGCCTATACTTCAGTCGCCAACTATTTACATACGGATGCTCCTCCGTTAGCTCTAAGCTTGTATTCTGTTGCCGGGACGAACAAAAGGGGTGACAGTCGCTGCTGATGGGGCACGGGGGCCCAGGACCCAAGGGAGGTTTGACATCAACACACAATGTCTGGTGTCTGTGCGAGTGGGTCTGAGCCGTCAGACGAGAGAAGGGGACAAACACCAACCCGGACAGGTTCAGCAGGTGGGCTGAATGGTTTGCTATGTTTGCACTATGCACAAAAGGACATTTTGCTAAAGCGACACACCGCCCTGCTGGAGACGTCGATCGGGGGGCTCTATTTGCCGAGCATGCATCAATTTCTGTGAGCGGCGACACTGTCGGAGCAGAGTGACGACGGCACTCTGCTTATCTCTGCTGCAGTTGCAACTCTTGTGGTGATATTAAAGATTTTTTTCCCCAGATGCTTCTGCTTTGATTCTTGTGGCGCTCGGAGAATAGATTATTATTGTGCCCTGGCCGCCCCACGGACGCGATGCGAAAGCCGCAGGAGGGGCGTCTGTGTGCCGTAAAGTTGTGCATTTTTATGACTTTTTCGTATGAGTGCACTCGAATTCGAAGGCTTGATTAAAATTTGTCATTGAAAGGACTCTGTGCAAAAAGAAGAATTCACTACTCTTCCCTTTTCTTTTTTTTTTTTGCGGTTTTGCCTTCTGCCAAGGGAAGGCAGGACATTTTCATTAGGTCCGAAGAACGATGATGACTGTCATCATGGCATGAATGGGACGAGCTTCCAATATGACTTGGAGGGATCTCCAGTTGAGTCTGAGCATTCAGTTTTAATTCTGTTTCAGTGATTCGCTTTCAGATGAAATTGAGGTTGAGGCGAGGAAGAGAAGCGTTATATTTGAAGAGTCCTTGATGGAAGACCTTCCACACCGGCTCCATATGGTAGTGTTTTTTTTATGTTGGATGTTGGTGGTTAGATGAAACTTCAAATTAAATTTTTTTCGCTCCGAACATGAGTTGGGGCAGCAAGGTGGTTGGGGCAGGGTGTGTCGATGACTTTGAATTACATAACTGATTTTTTATTTTGTTTGAACACAGTTCGTAGACTGTGTCGTTATTTTCATTCATTCACAAGCTTCTTGTATCACTAGAGATGATAAACAAGAAAAGTAACGTCATGAATGTGGACTAATTTTGCCAGTAGTGAGGGAGATAGCATTTCGTTTTTTGTCCCTGATTATACGGATGCGGGCACGTAAGGATGTCAAAGCGAGGGCGTACGAGTTCGCATTGATTGGAGAGAAGTTGATGGAACGTTGAAATTTAAGTGGATTTTCACCCGGAGCAACAATAATTCATTACGAACGACATAAACAACACCAATCGCATATGGGCGGAAAGGGAGATGGCCTGCAATAAATCAGAAAAGGACTAAAACTCTCCTGGAGCTAGAGAGGACAAATATTAGTAAGCTTAAAGGCGTAATAATTGGCCACTGTCTCGTAGGGAACCAGATCAGATGACTTGGAGCGCCCTACAAAGACATCTGTAAGATGTGCAGACATGAGGATCGCAGTAAAACATAAAACCTAAATTGAATTACATTGCCACTCGGGAAGTTAGTTGTGAGAACACGAAAACGGCCACATTTTTGCCTTTAAAGCCCATGGCCTTTATTTGAGAAAAATTGTCTACAAATTAGTCGTCACCACCCTACTGCCTCGTGCTTTCTCAAAGATCCTCCCCGTTATAGAACACATAAAACAGGGCGGCCAAAAGAAAAGCTGTCGTCCCGACGAGAGAAGCAACTGATTGAGATGGCAACCAGTTCAAAGAGAAGCTAATCAGTTAAAGACCAATCTTAGCCTTAGACGTGTCCAGAAGCACTGTGCGCCTGTCAATTGTAAGGTCTGGCATGTTAAAATATTCAAAATTAAAGCCAGTGCCAAGGCTTACACAAAGCTACAAAGTAGCTCGACGAGAGTTTACTTTGAAAAATCTAGTCCGCGCTTGGAAAAGGCCAAGGTGTATAAAAACCTTTAAATTTTTTTTATAAGTAAAAATCTGTAGTTACTTTTAGTAGTAACTGTAGTTAATTTTTTCGAATGGGAAAAAATTTAGCTGCGGTGGTCCAGACGGATTCCAATGCTATTGGAAGAATCCAGTGTATTTTTCCAACCGGAGTTTCAGTGGGGGTAGGCTTATGGTATTACATTGGCTTTACCATCCACCAAAATGAACAGCGTGGAATTCATTGGGGTCCTTCAGGAAAATCTAACACGGAAACACCAACTCGAACTCTCCAAATTTTGGTAGACAGCATGTCAAATCAACTTTTTAGCTTAATTGAAACCGAGGCAGCCCTGCAAACTACTAATGTACATATTTTGTTACCTAGCCTACATTTAAGACTTATTTTTAAAAGTGGCTATACAGTTATTGAACAGGTAGAACTTATTTTTTGTGGTTTTACTAATGTCAGTCAAATTGTCAAAAAGTCAGTCAAAAATGTAAGCTGTAAATTTGAGTTTTATTTAATTTTTAAAAATTCAGAAGAAAAGTGGCATCCTTTCTTTGGGCATAAATTGAAATTTTGGGGGTGGCGGAGTGTAGTACAATACTTTCCAAACTGTAGATTTTTTCATCCGAATGTACTCGACAACTCCAACTTGGAATCCCGGGTCACCAAAGTATCGAAGGAATTTTTTTCGTCTTCCCAGTTCTTGTTATCGCACCGCCACAGGTTTGTTCGGGAATATCAGAAAAGAACTGATTATTTAACCATTCCATATAGCGAAACTCGAATCAATATAGGTTCTTGAAATTATCCCCTCTGTCCCAGAAATGCCGCGGACGGTTTGGACTAAATACAAATTTATTGTTAAAAATACTATAAAATGGGCAAATTCACCTCAGTCAAGACGGCTAACAACACGATTTTGGAATTTCGTGAGCGAAAGATCGACTGTGGCACGGGCCGTGTGGTATGTCGCGCCATCCTGTACAGACCAGAAGTAGTCCAAATACACGTCTTCAATATCAATAAAAAACAGTCGATTAAAATGACTCTGTAACCCCTACCATTGACCACAATTTTCGAAGTAAAATGGACCACTCCCGACGACGGTAACCATGAGTATTGGCCACTAGCACAGCAGTCTCACGGGCTATTTGCACAAACTTCCGTACATCAGTCGCGGTGGCTGCTTATTTCAGTCAAATCTTCTTATCAAAAAACACACTGTATGGGCTACACACTCACTTTGGAAAAAAGTCTTCAATATTTTCCAACACTTATCAAGCTTAAATGACTCTTTTCGTTCCGCTGAAGTATGATATTAACTTTCTGCCAAGACTTGGAGCGGAGAACAGATGTCAGTGTCAAAATAATTTCTTATTTTAAAAAATAACACTAGATGGCCCAGCCTGTAGTTCTTTGCTTTTCGCATATATTTGCACCCATCTTTACACACATTTGCACCCATCTTTACGTTGTTTTTACTTAACTTGACGGAATGCACCTACTTTGAGAAGCTTTTTTATTCACATCAAATTGAATGTCCCCTTCAACGAAAACTCTTCCCTCATAAGTGTTAACTCGGAGTATTCTTTAATTTTTATTCACACCACCCAATGAGTGCTACGGCCCAGCATTTCAACCGATCTTTAGGCAAGTAGGTCGTAACGTTGGAAGAAGCGGTCACACTTAGCATAGACCCACTGTGTTACCCCCGGATGTGCGACTGGATGGCGCAGATGGTTGTGTGACTGCCCCTAATTAGCAGTTTTCAAATCTGGTCCAGTCAGCATTTGCCGTTCGGATCAAATTAACGGCACTATCACTGGATTGGTCAATCAGTAGTAGTAGTCAAACTGTGGGCATCACAATGGGCCAACATGGTACAAGTGTCCTGTTGAATGCATTAGCAGCCCCGCTTACCTACCTACCCACCGGATGTGGTCTTAAAAAGGAGATTAAGTCACCAAGCATTTTGAGGACGAATGATTATCTGCATGATGAATTAAATTAGAGGGAAAGAAAATTCCAAGCTCCAAGCTTGTGATCAGTAGATGAGAATAGAAGAACTCCATTCACCACATTTCAAGCTAAAGAGCGAACATTTTTAACCGCACTTTGGATTTAGTGTCTAGACTTTCAAGCGAATGCAAATCCTCCAGGGTTACCCACTCACACAATAGTTGTTCATGCCTTTGTGCACGCTCGCTAACCAGATTCGTTACAGTATCTCAGAGTTCAACAGAAGCTTTAAGATGTCATCACTCTTATTCCCAAGACGATAACAAAGCATGTACACGTAGTCTCTTGCTGTCGAAACTACCCCCGGCCCCTTATTCAGAAAATATTCGCCTCGCCACATATCCGCCACACGCTTTCCAAGGCGACAACCACAACTCAGTAATCCAGATCTTTGACTGATACGAAACCCAACCCTTTTCTTTTTAATTAAATTCCTCGTCCTCGAAAAATGAAAGTACATATTTCAGAATATTATCAATTTCATTTCAAAAGCTTCATCTACAACAACCTCAATCGGGACCACCCTCCCCCCACGGGCCATTCCCAGGAGTCATTCCGCTTTACGACATCAACATATCATTTCGAGTCACCGTTCAGAAGTACACTACACGCGTTCATGTCCCCCCCAACGCAGCCACTCACACATTCCCGGCAATAACATGCTACCTAATTACGAAATTAGTTATAAGACAGTGGAGCGCATAGAACAAAAGCAAATTAAGGATCACAGGGATCCGCTGGCACAATTTCACAGAATCATAATTGGATACGTGCGGGGACCGCAAGCATAAAAACTAAAATCGGCTGCGGGATGTAAAATTGCTGAACCCCGCATCGTGGTAAGTGCCTAAGCGGGGAAAGTATTAATGTTAATTTGATAGCTCACCGGGCGTACACTGCAGCAAATCCTGCTGCCGTCGCGCCGTGCTGTGCCACATTGCTGAGCACTCATGGCATGGAGCTGATGTATCCGTATTCCTGCGTGTGTCTTTCGGGTCAAACCGACGTGTCGCTGTTCGGTGACCTGCCCCACCAACGGTCGCTTACCAGGATTTCTCTCAGTTGCGGTTGCGGGACTTAATGTCGCCAGAATGTTACCCGGCAGCCACATCAACATACCCCCGCTTCGCCTTGTCAACAAGGAATGCTGATGTGTGTGTGTGTGTGTGATCCGGCGGAGGAGGAGGGTCGCACACTCAGGGGACCCCTGCCGAAAGACTGATATTCCGAATGAATCTGATTACATTATTTTGCAAATGGACCAAATATTAATCAAGTAATAGGACTCATAATGGATTAACCACACTCAGTAGCTGGCCTACAATAAGGCAGTCCTTCCGGCCACACCACAAGTGTGGTGCTCTGGTATGCGTGCGCTTAGGCCGGTGGTGGTGGTCTGTTTGCTTGAGCAATTCAAGCAGAGCATGTGCTGCCCATTAGTGACATTCTGGATAAATGTTGGCTACAAGTGTTTGCTTGTCAAATGAGATACGAACTAGATGCTATTGACTGTGGATTAGCTTGAGGGCTGCCGGAAGCAATTCAAATTGTTCTACATTTCCTACGTGGTCCTTACGTGTTATGGAGGATGCTGTGGATTTGAGATAGCTGCGGGATGGTTATGGGTGACTACCGCTATATCACGTCTTAAAGTTGATGGGAAGGCGAAGGAAGGCTTTGAGACATGAACGATTTGGTTATTCTATTGTCAGATTAAGAAATCACTAAGACGGGCTGAAAAAAAACACCTATGGCGATTGATACAAATCTTGCCGTTCTTGCCTTGATGCTTCTATAGTCAGTAAAACCTCTTCACCAGACCATGGGACCCACCGAACAGAGGCATAGCCACGACAGAATTGAACCTCGTCATTGAGCAGCATATTGTTGTTTTTATCTACTTTGCACAATTCTTAACCGCATAGGCAACTGGCAACAAAACAATTTCATTGACTGCAACTACGTCAATGCATATTGGTCGGGTTAGCTCAGATAGAAGGGTGGACGGCCAAGTCTGACTTAAGTCCTCTTGGATCCATGGTAATGCCCGTTGGGGGATTACAACGCCTTCTTCGTTCCCGTCACGTTAGAGTGTTGCACAGCAATTTGTTAGAGTGTTGCAATCTCTTTTCCTGGCAAGATCAATCGCGACCTCATTGCCGGCTATGCCCCAGTGACCTAGGACCCAAGATAAAAATAATGTGTGCTGAGAACCTTAAGCTCTTCGCGGCTGCATGCGATCAGCTTGATATCTATGCCAGAAATTGTTGATGATGATGGCAGGTAGTGTGTCATGAAAGCCGTTGGGATTTCCAACATTGATATCTTTTCCATTTCCTTACTTGAAACAACTGCCATAAACAGATTGTCGCAGAATTCAGATGCAGATCCTTCCTTAGAGATTGAATGCCTCAGAGCTCCGTTAATGGATCTATTTTATTTTATTTATTTTTAAAATAATCATTTTAAGATTTACGTTTCTTCTTAAGACAAATTTCTGCTTTTCCAACCATTGTTCTTCTTCTTTGGCTGGCGCTACAGTCCAGGGTGAACCTGGGCAAACCTGCCTCTCTATCTATAGCATGGTTTGGTGGTGGTTGCTTCCAGCCACGCACGTTCAGTTAATTGAGGACCTTTTATAGCTGCGTGCGCTACAGGAGGCGTGGTCTTACCGGAACCCGCTGGCCCTCGAGGCTGAAATCGGAGACTTTCCGTGCTGAAGCATTGGTGTCCATTAGCTTTACATGACCTAGCCATCTGAGACGAGAGACTGAAACTCGTTTGACCAGATCGATGTCGCTGTACAGCCTGTAGTTCATCGTTCAGTCTCCGCCTCCAAACACCATCAGTACATAGGGAACCAAAGATAATACGAAGGACTTTCCTCTCGAAGCGACCAATTATCTCCTCGTCCGCTTTGGTTAGTATCCATGCTTCTGCGCCGTACAGCAGGACTGGGACTAACAAGGTCTTATATGGTCATATCATGGTTTTTCGAGAGAGGGCTTTATTCCTCAATTGCTTTCCAAGCACAAATAACACAACGAATGACAAGCGTGATCCTTCGTTTTATCTCCTCCGTGGTGTCATTGTTCGCGTTAACTTCGGAGCCTAGGTAGACAAAGTCTTTCACTATTTGGAAGTTATAGCTGTCTAGAGTAACGTTTTGTCCAACACGTCGGTGTTGGGGGATCTTTTTCTTCACAGACCGTGTGTTCTTCTCATGATGTCAATGTCATCGGCATATGTGAGCAGTTGTACAGATTTGTCGAAGATCGTGCCGCTGGTGTTGACGTTTGATTTACGCAAGATCGTCTCCAACCATTATTAGCCAATGTTTTTAACATTACCAAAGTCAAAACCATGTTTTTCAAAACCGAAGCTAAACAAATTGGTAATCTGTATCTCAAGGCGGTTCAGAGCGGAAAATTCTTTCAGAACAGTTACATGGCTGAATACTGTAGCTTTCTAAAAGTGATAACCACTTTTTGGAGCTTAGTGGAGCTAAGACTGTAGCACAAGGGAAGGAATAGAATCTTAAAATATTGATTCTAATAAATCTTAGAATTTTTTCTATTGAATAACGAAGTCTTATAAAAATGCTACATTTCATATGAAAAAGTTGTTGCAAGAAAATGCATGAATTTCGAAACTAAAAGAAGGGGTATCTTTGGAGCTCTGTATAACCCTTAATAAAAAACTTGCCCAAATTTGGAAATTGGGAAAACAATGACCAGTTATATATCTATCAAAAAAACCAACAACTCTTTCTTGCAAATTTCATTTTTGGTATTTTTTTTCTCTTTTTCCCCACTGTGCTGCGCTGCGGCCATCGCTTACGGCAATAGTTTCCATGTTTGTTCTAAAGCTGTTACGCAAGAAAAAGTCTATAGGCTGCAGGCATAATATCTTCTCACAACGCTCATGTCTGCTATGTATATCCAATCCAGGCCTTACTTATCAGGCCTACGTCTCGTCGCTCAGATCAACTGAGCCCGAAAAGCCGCTACCTTCTTTCGCTGACAGTCCTGCATCCGCTGCTTCCTATCATTAAGACCAAGCTGTCTATACCCTCAATAACTTCGTCTTTATGAGGAGGCCAGGCGTTGTTAGTTTCTTCGTCGACCCCTACGAAACTGAACCTCACTGCCTGGGTTCGATTGCCGGTACGACCAAAATAGTTTTCACGGTCACCCCTGTTTCGAGTCGCTGAATATATAGTTATGGTCTAGAAAAAGTTTCTCAAACTGGCCGTTCGTAGTCGGCATAAGACCCTTCCACTCGTGAGTAAACAATAGCACACACAACACGAGTGGTTTTTTTTTTTGTAGAAGCTATGCCACACACGTGCCACACATTTATTATTATTATTACTTGGTATCTAGAACAGAGATTCAGTCGTCCTATCCTTCTCAAACCAGGAGGCCCGGATTCGAATATCCTCTTAACTGCACCGCTGGTGTCCATGCACTCGATGTGGCCAAGCCAGTGTAGTCGACAGATTTTTGCTTTCTGGACTGCAACCACATTTTGGTACAACTCGTAGCGTTCATTGCTATGTCCTATTGAAGGATCAGCTCTGCTGTTTTGCTTATCGTTCAGCTTTCTGCTGTATGACGGTCGTATTTGAAAAAATATGACCCGACGATTCCTCTAGACCATGAACCGCAAGAAGGCCATTTTCCAGGTGAATTGGCAGCTAGTGTATTGCCTGAGGCTGCTTATTGGACCAAGCGCGAATGTTTTATTTATTAACGTACCTATTCAACCAGGAATGCGCTTCGTCGATGAAGAGAGTTCTAGTTATGAAATTGGATGATTTATTACGGAAGGACATGGCATGTGGAATAGGAATGCTAATTGAGGCTGTTTAACGTTCACACGTGTGCGGAATCACAGCCAAACATAGAACCAACCACAAAACAGAACCTGTGGCGATCAATACTTCATTTGACCTTGAACACTTGGTTGTCGGTCTCGCTACGCCCTCTCCACAGTGGGGAAAAACCCGTCAATCAAATGGACCCGAATTGACTTAAGAATCCAAAATCAGACACAAAAATCAATCAACGATCGCATCCACATCAGTCTTTTGAGTGCGGTCATTGTCTGCAGAAAAACTCGACCGAATCAAGTGAATTTCAATCCACCGCCAGGCACCCGTCCCACATCCAGTCTGAGCAATTACAAGCCAATCGATTCTCAAACCCAATCGACAGATTAAGTAGCCAATCGCAGTCAGAAGTCCTAATTTGAAAGGCATTTGACATCTCACAGGTTCACTTCACCGTCTGGCTTGTCGATTGTAATTAGTCAAACCCTGAGCATGGTGTCCTCCATCGAGTTTACCTTCAACCGGGCAAATTGATGAGTTGCACGAAAAGTTGCCCGCTCCTGTCGTGCTTTACATTGACAACGACACGAGCACACTTTATAGCGAATAGGGATTAATGAATGGTGCACCGGTGTAACTTTATCAACTTGTCAGATATTCCGTGACAGAGTTTCAACCATTTGGGGGTGGCCCGCTACGCTATAAGTTTCGCCGCCCGCGTCGTCGATACCATTCGAAAAGTTCGCCTGATATGCAATTAAATTAAGTCCACTCATGTGGCTCGGGTGAAACTGGGACACGTCAAGGACCTAAGACAGCGATAGGATGGGATAATTGGAAACATTAAATTAATTAGGAGGCGAACTAACTGATTTGCTTTTGCATGAATTAAGCAGTGAGTAGGAGTGAATGCGCTGACGTTTCTGTTGGGTATGCACCTCATTACACAGGAAACTTACACTGTTAACATCGCAAAGTGTTTAACCAACAACTCAGCAACTAATAGCATCTCCTCCAGCTGCTTACATTGCCCGACATAATTATCACAGTCTTATGCCGACATCTGATGACTCGCTGACACACTGCTCGGGCACCGGCTGTGCCAGACAGTGCAGTGCCATGGCAGTGGAATCAGCCCCCTTTTCCCTGCTGCTGCCGCTGAACTGAGCAAAGAAAGGAAACTTGGAATCAGCAGGAAAAACTGAACTCATTTTTCTATTTCTCTCCAAAGGTAAACGTCGGGTGAAAAGAAATGACGGAGCGCCTGCAAGTTGTGGTTCACATCAGAGATTATTTTCCAAGGCCTACACTTAGCAATTGTGCTTGATGCACTGGAGGATGCCAAAGTGGTTCTGAATACCGGTTGCAGGATATGAAGGATATTTCGTTGTACGTTGTTGCTTGATTTTTGAATAGTAGCTCAACTCAAAAAGAATAGGATACCTAACTTGCACGCGCTCACTTCGCAAACTAGAAGAACGTACATCTGATTGAGACAGCGGTTGAACAAATTACACGTCCAGAACTGCATTATATAGCATGCATGATTGCCACAAAGTCTTCGCAAGCGGTTCTGTTTAAGTTCTTACAGTGGTCTCTGAAATGCAGTCCCTAGGATAGAATTTAGGGAATTTCATTGTGGTTAATCTGGACGATGATATTGGATTTTCGCCAACTGACTAAGTTGCCCAAAAATGCTTGCACTACAGCTGGCCAACTTTCTCAGGCTTAACTTTAATTGTAGGTGAGCGTTAAATGAAGAAAATAAAAAATATGGCGATTCATCCATAAAACCTAAAGTGAGCAGTTTCATTTGTCGATTTCATAGTCGAGTTCAACGCGCTGACAGCGTTCAAGGATGATGATTGAGACGATTGAGAGATCAGGCAACATCCTCCTGAACTACAGGCAGAACTACTAACGAGCCAGCAATTCGTCGGTAAAGTCATTTCGCTGGCATTAAGACAAAAGTAAATGAAATCGTATAGCTTATGTCCGTAGGCAACAGACAGAAGATATCTGTAACAAGATCAAATGCAAGACTACTCTTGCCAATCGAATTTTCCTTGGGCTTAAGAGACAATTGTGTAATCGCATGCCATTGATCATTTCTGTCCTGGTAGAAAGTACAGGATGTGGGAAGGCAATGTGCCACGCGTGAGTCTTGCTCAACTGCTCGTTGTACTGTTTAAGCAACGAGACTAATCTTGCCTTTACGGAACCACCGCCTGTCGTGACTTTCGATGCTGCTGCCATTTTCGATGCACATAAAACGAGAAGAACCACAACAAAGTTGTTGCTCGAAATTGGATACAGGCTGGAGAAGCCTGGAAGAAGATAACTCTGCCACGCTATTATCAGAAGATGATAGAGAAGAATGAGTGCTTGATGGCTACTACCCGATGTACTGAGTGGTTAGGTACTACAAAAACAAAAAGCACACATAATTTAGTCAAAATCAACGAGCTGCTAAGGCTTCTATTTTGAATATTACATTAGCTGTGTTTTTTTGCAAGCGTATATACTCTTAAGTTTCAATTTGCATGTAAAATACACTAACAACAAGTCCTATATCCGCTTAAGTTACTCTATATATATCTATCGCCGCTTAAGAAATAAGCGCGGATAGAAACAATGCTTCCAATCATTATTTTCTGTGTGTTCATTCTGAATTTATTTATTCATTGTTTAGGTTGCTGTATGTGGCTTGCGATATTAGTCCCTGATCGCTTTTGCTCACGGTGTGGTTGATGTATTAGTTAATTTTTAATTCTTTTGGCATCCATAAGTATGCAATTTTTGGTATATGCAGAGTGTCTCTGCTATACATTTTATGATGAATTATTAAGAGCCGAAAATTTGTGTGCACTTATAATTTAAGCGTATATACGCTTGTAAAAAAAACATAGCTATTGATACAATATGAGGCTTGTTGCTGCGTTGATTAAATATACCCCCACCTGCAATCTGTAACCTGGAGGACCAGGCCCTATGTTGCCTCCCTAGACAACAGGGTTACCGAAATTAAATACCCGCGCTAGCGCTCTTCATTTTAGGTCTATATTGCGGTTCACTAACATTTAGTTCGACTTTACAGGAATTGCAGGTTCCCCGTTCATTTCATGTGGGAAATTCCTCCGCCGCGGACTGAAAAGAGTGCCATAGTGGACATGCGAAGGACTTAGGCTCCAACCCAGCGGTACACCGCGTTAAGGGAAGACCACGAATCTGGTGGTGTAAACATCAGGGAATAGACTTTCTTAGCTAGGAATAACTAACACAAGCCCGTGCTGGATAGAGAGGAAAGCTGGGTGAGGGCCTGGTCCACTCCAGACTATAGCGCCAGCCAAACAAGAAGAACAAAATGTTGAGGTAATCTCCTTACGCCACGACCGACCAAATCCCAACTCATCCACCCTTCCATTGCCATAAGCACAAAGTTAAAATTTGCCGTGAATGTTCTCTGTGGCGATTTATTTCAAAATTTTACTTACGGCTCGTCGTTCTGCACTTTCGTCTTCTCATCACTTGGACATATTCTTTTTAATTGTCGTCAAAGTGTCGACATAATGAACTCGCTGCAGTTCTTGTTAAATTCCGCCACATCATCAGCCGACGATGAGCAGGGTCTAGCATCGAGCTACAAACCGAGCTGCACGTATAACATCATCCAAAGTGGAACCATTAATGTGCCTCTCACACTTTATACCAGTGACTCTGTTTCCTGTGCTAACCAGGACACACCATCCAGTGGAGGGAAGGTGATATAGTGCAACACCGACCCAACGGCTGGAAGGCACACCATTTTTCCATTCTCCCTCGTCAGCGCACACATCCCAACTGCTCCACGAAATAGTTCTCTGACAAGCCTTATCTCCTCGTTCAGACGGTTCAGCCAATAACATTTGGACGGTCGGTGGCGGGTAGAATTTGTTAGACGATTTATCAGCACAATCTCTTGTTTTCCGGTTAAAATGAGATGTCAACTTGCATCGGCCTGGAGATGGCCCCCATCCCCGTCTCTGGAAAAGTATCCTTCGATTCTCTTTAACCTATTCCGCCTCATCCGCATCATCCAGCTGGGTAGGCATAGTCGCTTGTGTGTCCTTGTGAACATATTTAGAAGCGATTATGTGGCTCTTGCATATTTCTGGGCCAGACACAGAATTGTCCTCGACGGCTGGCTGTGTGCTCGAAATGCTCCGCCGGAATCCCTTACTCATTCAGATGTAAAAATGAAATTGACATAATTTATAATTCATTCCGTCCGTCTCTGCTTGGTGGTTGTGCGAGTCTGTCCAGCATGTCCGGTCCGCTTGATTTTGCTCACAAGGCTTTCGGTTTTACAGTGAAGGGGGCACATTCAATTGACAGCACTTAACGTTGCCGGGGGCTTATTCGGCTGAGTCAGGACTATCAGGTCTGGGTCATTATACCAAATTTATGGGCTTACTTTAACTCTTATTTATTGACGGGGACTTGCAATAGCACTGGAGGTTGGCAATTAGCTTGCCTCTGGGCATGCATTTTTTAATAGGCCTCACTCCTTGAATGACAGTTCATTATGGGTTTGTTAGCAATTATTTTTAGACAAAAACATTCAGTTAGTGGACGGCCATTAATGATTTATCATGTTCAAGAGCAGGTTGATGCTGGTTATTGTCATCCGATTGTTGTACGAGGGCAGTTGGAGACGTAGGTGACTTTTTGGATCGAATAGGAGACCGTTTTACGCTCTCCAATGTAATCGGTATGATTGAAATCGAGTGCATCCCGAAAAAATATAGGAATGACCTTATTGGCCGAGAAACCCACGTTGATTATCCTTACTCGGAGAAACCCACTGTTGTGACTGCTCCTTGGTTTCTGTTGTGTTGTGAGGAACTCATGTTTCGTCCACTGTAAACGAAACTCATACGGATCGGGGCTGAACATCGAGCACTCATTCCTTTGAAGAGGCAAGAGTTGGCTATCGTGATGAAGGACTCTGTAAATCAGATCGTAACCAACCGAATTGTTCGGTTATTAGCTGCTTAGATTAAGCCTTCGTGTGGGTGATGGTTTCTTACACAAAAAAAAGTGCTCATAATAAACAGCACAGAAATTCACTTTCATCATCATCTTTTGACCCACATCTTCTGACTCCACTAAAGGAGTCGCGGGGGTAACGCACGCACGAGAGACCACCAGACATCACGATCTTCCGCCATCCTCCTCCATCTCATCAGGAGTTATGACCAAGCGTAAAGGCTTTTGTTTGTCATGTGGGCACATTGGGGCGTATACGTAACATTTTTCAAATAGTCCTGCTTTGTGGTCAGTGCAGTAGCTCGGCATATGCCAATTGTAAGAGAATTTTACTTGGGCCTTAGTGCAGGTATAATGAGTACTGGCGTGCGTTAACTCAAAACTAAAGAATTCAGACAAAGGTGAGAAATCAGACATGTGGTGCACGGCGTCCCATCCTGATTACTGGTGAGATCATTAAATCAGTGGCACACAAAATATGTCCCGGCCTTACTTAAGGATTATCTGGAGTGAGAGGAGGATGATGACTGAAATTGCTTCGTGCCCTCGAGGCAGCAACGCTTAACGCCACATCGGTGTCTGATGACTGCGCACGGAGCTACCATTCCAGTTGTGAATGTCAACTAGCTGATTAGAATCGAACGAAATCTAACACTCGGTAATCTTTTGGAAACCCTTAAAGGCGAGCTTTGGGACATGTTCCAACAACCTCACCCTGGGCCTGCCAAGCGGTCGCCTTCCTGATGGAATATCAATCACGGTCCACCTGGGTGATGGTGGGCAAATTTGTGAAACGTTACCAAACCATCGAAGCATAGCTCTTTCCGTTCGAAAAAGCTGACCAATATTGAACTTCCCGCGCTCTATCGTGTTTTCTCACCCTATCCCGGCGAGTAACTCCCACAACAGCATGAAGAAATCTAATCTCAGCTGCTTGTATCCCTGATCTTATTCTTTCGGTCATTACCCAAATTTCATGACCATAAGTGAGAGTATATGTGCTCATCATAAGTATATGCTGTCATCAAAAAAGGACACACAAAATCGACGTTTTGGACAGAACGTCACAATGGGCTAGCTGCCTAACTTCGAGGTAGTCAAGGACTTCGTCTACCTCGGCTCCGCAGTAAATAGTACAAACAACATCAGTACCGAGATCGAGATCAAACGCAGAGTAACTCTCTGCCAACCGCTGTTTCTATGGGCCCAAGAGGCAATTGAATATAAGAGCCATCTCTCGAAGGACCAAGCTGACTTTTTTCAAGACCTTGATCATCCCAGTCCTGCTGTACGGCGCGGAGGCATGGACAATCTCAAAAGCGGATGAGGGAGTCCTTGGTCTCTTCGAGAGAAAAGTTCTGCGTGCCATCTTTGGTCCTGTTTGCTTTGACGGTTTCTGAAGGAGAAAATTCAACCAGGAACTGTACTGTGTTCTGTGCATGAGTCTAGTCAGGCGTCTTCGAATCCAACGCCTAAGATAGGACAAGGACAACTCAGCTCCAGCCCGAAGAGTCTTCGACTCCAAACCAGTGGGACAACGTACCAGAGGACCCCCGCGTTTAAGGTTGCGCACCCAGGTGGAGAAGGACCTCAACCAACTTGGCGTGCGACACTGAAGACAGATAGCCAGAGACCATGCTAGCTGGAGAGGCTTGTTGGTTGAGGCCCAGGTCCAGGCCGGACTGTAGCGCCAAATAAAGAAGAAATGCGAGTTGGAATAAATACTGAGTTGAAACCAGCTAACTTAGCTTTGATGCCAAGCTCGGTCTTCCAGATTGCAGTTATTCCAAGTGTTTTCAAAATTGAGTTTGAATTACCATAACCTCTGTCTCGATCACTTTTACCTTCATCGAGTTCATCGATGGGAAAATGTCTCGTCTGGGAAATTGTGAGAATAACTACCCTCAAAGCTCCCAAAGTGAAACATTCCTCGTCTCGGCTTCGCTGTAACATCCAGTCCATGTATACAATGAAAAGGAGAGGGGACAAGGTGACTTCGTCCTTGGCGAAGTTCCGAGCACAACTGCTACAGTTTGTGTATAGAGACTGAATGGCTCTCAAAAAAGGACCATAAGTCCCATACTTCTGCAAAATCTGGAATCCCGGACCTCGAGGAAGTCGGTCGTATGCCTTTCCCAAGACTACCTTAATGACACGAGCGAGCCAAAAAACTTCCTCCGACCCATTGCCTTGAGCGTTTCTGGCAGAATTTCATCCACACCGACGTATTCACTTTTAATTATTTTTCATTAATCATTTGTCATTAACTTAATTACCTCCCGATAAATCTTCGGGAGCTTATGGCGAGTCGATATTGATAAATGGAACACAATTACTCCTTTATAGGCTGGCTGCTTCTGAGGGATTGCTTCTTTCCGACGCACGGTCTGATTGTTGACAATACAGGTCCGAATTAAAAATTAATCTAGGAAATCAGCTCATAGTAGATGACTGCCTGCCAATCCTACCAAACACTCAGCATGACCGTCGTCAATTCTAGCTTGCCCAACGTTTACGCCAACTCACGGCGATTCGACCAATATCGTTTTTGGGTGACGTTGTCGTACGTGATCCACTTTCAGTCACCAGTCACCAACCATCTGCTTCGGAATTTGATGTGAACTCGTGTAGTAATCATACGTCGAGCTTATCTATGTATCCAGTCTTGTTCAAACGTTTCTGTTTGCAATGTTTAACTTCTGAGCTATTGAAACAGTCCTTACGTGACGAATAGACTCGATGATTTCCAAGATTTTCTCGACATTTTTGACAACTGGCCTTTTAGAGCGTGGTGCTCTTTTGCATAGAAATTCCCGAACGGAATCAGAAGAGCCCGTGATTTACTGTAACATCATTGGGATCGTAAACACTACTCACATTTTTCAGCCTTCTGGCTTGCTTGTTCGCCTTTATCGAAGAAAAACTGTTAAATATGGCGTTTTGTTTTATTTGATGGTGTCCATATTTGCCCATCGCGTCAAGCAAATATGACAATTAATCACAAAGCCGTCCATAGTGCTTTCGTTTAGTTTTGTCGGATGTGACGTATGCAACGAGACATATAGATTACTAAAGCCAATTGTGGGACCCATTATGGATTTCTTCTTACCACACCTAAGATATAGCAAATGTATTTTTAGAGCATACTATTAGGCTCACTGTTCAATTCGGACAGCTGGTCATGGAATGACATCAAAATCATCTCCAATTTCTTTTAGCGTGCAGTAAACTGAGCTTAATGAGGTAAGCCTTATGACTCACCACGAAGCTTGTCAAAGTTTCAACAGAAATTAAGCTCAAAATATGTAAACCGCTTCCTAAATCAAAACGAGCATTCGATGATCCCCAAAGCAATCACAACGTGTGTAGTGCCTATATCCACCCCGTGGGCAACAAATGAAATCCCCCCGTCACACCACAAGTCAACACGGGCTAGAACACGTAAATGTGTATTTATGAAACGAAATGTTTCAATTTTCCCAGGATACCGCTGACATATTGCGCACTAAGCCGAAGCCCCTTTGGCATTGCATAAAGCACCACACCCACACATGCGTGACAGAGGAGAGCGGCTAATTAAATAGGGCTGAACATAATAACATTTAAGAGGATCTACCACACGTACATTTAATTTGATATAAAATTCAAAGTAGCTACCGCCCCGGGGAGCATTTTAATTAGGGCGGGCGGCGTTAAATGAATGAAATCAGTCGTCGAAAACTGCTGCTCTGTCTGGTGTGTTATTGACAGGCAGCCACGCAAACACTCAACCATACATTCACAGTGCATAGTGCCAGCAACCTGTGATGTTTCGGATGTTTCAGATGTTTCGGATGTGCCGCAGTAACCCTCCCGTTGTGCTATTCTGTACTTACTATGGTGTCATCTGTTGGCTGGCACGTTCGACGTTGCTGATGACTGATATGTTGACTGATGAAAGGCTTTATTCTGACGATACGCACTCTCTGCCTGGTGTATATAATTAACTTTGATGCATGGCATTTATTAACTGGGAAGCGTGGGGAGACGCACCCAGGAACTCATTACAACGGGCCGGATGCCTGACGGGGGGTTATTGGAGGAGTGAACAAAAAGGTGTTAAATTGGCTACGGCAGAAAGGGCAACAAAATGGCGTCGCAGTGCCTACCTACAGCTTTAATTTCTTCAAGTTGGGGTCCCCTCCCATTTCACACCCGACGTGTGTCCTGGATCGGTGTTGCCGACAACAGTCGTTATCCTTCGCCGCCACACGGATTAATCACCCTAAGCATATGGCAGAGATAATGCGGGCCCGTATTGCGAATGGCCAGGTAAGTGCCTACTGGACCGAGCACAATCACTGAATTTTCAAAATCAGCAAGTCCTTCCACGCCATCGACCATGCGAATCGGATCAATAAGATGGAAAATCTCTGCCAATATATCAAAATAACTGTGCGCAGATTTTATGTTCGTGTGCAGTTAGGCAGCCACCAGCAGCCCCATGAAGTGGAGGATGCTTAGGATGCTACAACGTCGAGCCTTGCCACTGGCATTACACAGCCAGATAAACACTAATGGCTAACGCATTAGTCCTTCCGCCCCATTGGATTGTTTGCAGGATGGAGCTGAATTCGTCCAGCCAGTCGATATTCACAGGACCTCCGTCCACACTGTGCCGCAGCAGAAGAGGCGGGTGCAACACACTGCTGGGTATAATTGTTGTCCATATTCGGGCGTTGTATTACGGGGAGCCCACTGTATATGACTTTAATGGTTTTAGCACTTAGAAAACGGCTGCACAATGGTGCGGGGCATAAGAATTCTGCCTGTGCATTTCCTGGAAAGTTGAGAGACATTAGGGAAATTTAGTGGTAATGAGGCTTGGGATTGCATTCATCGTGAGTTAGGGACATTTGCCATGCTTCCCTACACTGGATTAGAAAGTTTGAAGCACTTGAGCGTACTTACCCGCGTGTAAATGTTGAAGGTGCCGGTTTAGGAATATCATGCACGTAATTAATGATACCTTGAATGCTCAACTAAAGTACTCACATCGAGTGTGCTTAAGCGTACTAATTTGGCTTCGTTAAACTTCAGGTTTAGCTAGTTCCTATAGAGGATGTTTCATTTTCAGTTATATCCCCGAAGCACTTACTCAATGAAGGGACTTCAAATAAGTAAATCAAAGCAAAAATGTGTGGATTAGTTTTGGAACTATCACAAAAGAATAGGGATTGATAAAATCTTGAGAATTTGTATCAATTAATTAAGGTCAGAGTTACTTAGTGGTTCCTGGAACGCCATTGCGACTTCTGCGCAAAAGGTACATGGCTCTATTAGCTAACCACTTTTTATCTTTACTGGACAACCCCTTCGAATGTCTAACAATATTGGTCAAACACAACTGCGTTTATTCAAGCTTTTCAGACACCGCGTTGGAAGTTGCCATAAAACAGTTTGCTCTCCTCGCTGAAATCTCGTAGCATTTGTTATTGTAGATGCAGTGTGTAGGATCAACCATAATGGACGTAAGTAAAATTATTTCAACTTAAGCATTCGATCGATAACGCAGAAAGATTGAGACACCGTGACCATAGTCAGCCTTTCGTTTCGTTCAGTTTCGTTAAGTTTCTTTTCTATAAGAATATTCTATTCTGCGTAGGAGTCGACGCACTTACCCACTACGCCACGGCGACCCATTTTGTATTATTCTATTCTATTATTCTATTCCATTTTTTTATTTATATCACAATATTAAATACTTCTCTTATTTTCGTTTACCTGAGTGGAGGTCTCAAAGTCAGTGAATGACAGTCGGTGTTGAAAGTATCAACAAAAGGGATGCACAGTTTTAAGGTTGAATGCAAAAACCCAAATATGACTCATCTTTCATTGTCTTCTTATTTTTATATATTTCTTATCTCTACGTTCATATTCGCATTTATGATAGGCTTTAGTTTCACCGTAGTAATTAGCTCAGCACTTTTTGTTTGTATGTATTCAGCACTTTTATGTAAATTCTTTAAATAGCATGTAAGCATAATTTGTAAGTAAATACTAGCATAATACAATTTTGATTGCAAATGAAAAATCCATTGATCCCGTCCTGTTTGATTTTTACCTAACGTGAGGCTGAATTAGGCGATTGGTTTCATAAAGTTCGTAAAGTGGTAGAACCTTCATAAAGCTCCAAGTGGTAAGGCTTCCATTGGTCCTCCAACGACCAACGACCTATGGATTTGGAAGCAATTAAGGGCACTTTGAGGATTGTCACTTACTGTGATTAGGTGTCCATATAGTAACGGTAAGGTTCAGGCGAACCTTATCGGATGAATTAAAACTGTTTTTAAATATTGTTAAGTTTTATCCTTTTTCTTTTATTATTTAACAGCTATTGTTTTCTTCACTTATTAATTGCTTATTATCCAAACACTTTTTAATTCTCACTTAAGCTGGGCGAAACACGTCCTTACCAACTGCTTGTACAAGAGGAAGAGATCGAGCGTCCTCAGAACAACCAATACCAAGCTCGAAACTAAGCGGTACTTAAAGCTTAGTGTCCAAGCGCCCAAGCGTGACCCGGTTGCTAAGCAGCTTTCAAGCTGAAAACTGCTCTCCAACTTTATCTTCAAATAAGATAAAGTTAGAAAACGAGTTTTTTCGAATACTAAGCCTGCCCAGTCGACAAGTCTGATTTGGGGAATTGTGGAGGCACATATTATTATATAACAATATATTAATTTATTTATTTTCATCTGTTTGATATTTTCTTTCTGTAAGCGTTCAATTTATCAACGATGACTTAAAACAAAATAAAAATATCGTGTCACCCTGAACGCTTACACATACACACACTCAACAATACGTAGTGCAACGCCATGTCTAGTTTTGACATGCCTGCCAAACTCATCAGTCTGTGCTGTATGACTGCTGATGGCTCCATCAAGGTCGGTAACCAACTCACCGAGACCTTCAATGTTAAATAAGGACTTAGACAAGGCGACGCGCTGTCATCTGACTTTTTCAAGATCGTTCTTGAAAAGGTCAAGAACTTGTCAGCAGAAGAGCAGAGACCATCCAAAATTCCGGATACTTGATAGCGTACGTATATGACGTTGACGTGGTTTGCAGACGGAAATGGCTGAAATGAGCCTAGCGGTGAATGGGAGCAAAACCAAAAATATGTATAATATGTTCTTCTCAAGAAAGGACATTCAATAGAGCGTTGCCTGAAAAATATTGTGCCATTACTGCTATCAAAAAATGCGAACCTTAGACCCAGGGTGCCAAAAAATACGTGTTTGTGCCTACGCATGACGTGTTAAAATCATTAATTTCGAGACCATCGCGTGTGACGCAGTTGTCAACGCTAGACGCAAGACATCCTGTCGAAGTCAATAGGCTTATAAGGTTTAACTACAAACTTCACTTACCCATGTCCATGACGATACAAAGCCTTGAGTCTTACTTCAGGTTAAAAATCAGTTTATGAATAATTGGTCACTCCCTCATACTTGGTAAAGAGCGAAGCTGACCGGAATCGTCTTGTAGCTCTTGATGTCACTGACCACGACAATAAAGTCATGTCAAACATTAGCATTTATCTCAAACCATTCCACTGATTTGTGTTTAATGCACAACCTGCACGTAGCTCCCACAAAGAGGGCACCGCTTGGTCAGGCTAAAACCTGCTGTCAGTCTCACAGGTTTTTGACCTAATGTGGTGTTAGAATACAGCATCTAAAGGAGCTCGACTCGAGCGGCATGCCTTTCATAAGAAAAAATGCGACTTTTTCTCAAACAGCCAGAATCCTTAAGAAGACCGGGCTCTACTCAGTAAATATGCTTCCTTCTCCGAGCCTTTTGTAATTCAAAACTAAGTCGTGTAGTTGGGACGCATATTAACCACCTGTTAAAACTCGAAAGAACACTACTGTTCAGGAGATAATTAATGGAAGAACATGTATTCATTAAAACTTCGGCATGAGCAATGTAATATGTTCATTCACACATTGCCACAAGTGCAGCTATGACTTCGAGGTAGTCAAAGACTTCATTTGTCTTGGTTTCGCGGTAAACAGTTACAACATCAGTACCGAGATCAAACGCAGAACAACTCTATGGCCTCAGGAGGCAATTGAGCAATAGACCTCTCTCCAAGGTCATGAGGTAATCTTTGGTCTCTTCGAAAGAAACGTTCTGCGTGCGATCTATGAGAGGATTCAACCACGAGCTACACGGGCTGTACATCGACATGAGCCGGGCTGTACAGCGACTTCGGATCAATCGCCTAAATGGCGTGTCGTACCCGTGGGACAACGCAATGAAGATGCTCACTTTAAGATGGCGCACTCGGGTTAAAAATGACCTCAACCGCGGCGTGCGACTCTGGAGGCAGCTAGTTGGTTGCTGGTTGAGGCCCACGTCCATGCCGGAGTGCAGTGCCAAAAGAAGAAGAAGAAGAGTATTTGTTTTTAAGACAAAATTGAATACATATGGATGGCGCGAGAGTCCGAGGCGGACCTGGGCATAGCTTCCCAGCAACAGCTCGTGTTGTGCGTGCTATTGTTCTCTCACGAGTGGAAGGGACCTACAGTTTAATGCTGAATCCGAAGGGCGAAGTTGAGAAGCTCTTTGAGCATTGTCAGTGACTCGAAAGAGGTGGAGCCATGAATTATCAAAGGTGCTAAATTCGGGTATCGAACCTGGCACCCTCTGCGTAGGAGTCGACGCAATTACCCATTACGCCACGGCGACCACAATTGAGTATATATTCAAATAAAACTAGCTATACGTCCAACATGTCCTCTTTGAACTCGACTGCCTCTAAATAATGCTTTTAAATGAGAAGTGTATAACCGGACAGAACTATCTTAATAGTCCTCAAACTTACATAATTTGAATTTTGCCCGAAGTCAGTTTCTTAGAGTGGATTTCTCAGATGGTGAGAAAATAAGTGATGCATGAGTTGATTGTATTCCATTTCGTGGTTTTTTTTATCATTAATCATTAGTTCTGCATTCACACGAATTGCATTATTTAATCACTCTTCTGTCAATCTTACTCTTGATTCTTCATTGAATACCGCTTGAATCATCTCAAATTAGACGCTCCTTGCAACGGCGCAACTTTGTTCAGATTGGGTTACAACCGAAAGAGAATGAATTGAAGTAGGCCAAACAATGAAACGATCATTTTAGGCTCCACAACTGTCAGTGTTGATGCCAAACATAATCAGTGACTTTCAAGAATCCTTCCATCAGTGTACATCAATTTTAATTAGAACTCGTTGTGTGGACTCTGAAACTGCATTGATTGAAATACATACCTCGTTGCAGTCCACACCAGTCGCCACATCCTAAGTACACTTCATTATGACCGTTCCGACCAACATGGCCGTTCGAACTGTCATTCAAAAATCCAATTAATTTCCTCCTCACGACATCAGTACATCGCCGCTGGATACAACCAAAATAGCAAACACCTCCTCATCATCGTCCAACAGGAAATTCAATTAAAAAAGTTCTTCTTGTCGGTCAAGCATCTGTGCTTGATTCCCCCGTCTGCCACAGGAATGGTACTTGTCCACGGATCTACACAGCCTCTAGGCCCTCCGCGGTCTAACATCATTAATTGCCCACCATTAAACCGGATGTATGTGCAAAGTTCTTTCGAATGCAAAACCCAACAACGGAAGGGCTAAGCGGCCCCCATTCCCGAAAATCGTTCATTTGCATTCCACAAGCTAATGGCATAAAAATTACACCATTACTCCTGCCACCGGCATCGCCGGCTTGGCCACGTCCATGATCACTTCCAGTGAGGCTGCCCCACCTTTACCGCACCTCCACTCGGTCCAATTTAACTTTTAGTTTACAACATTGTTTATGTTTGGGTACTAACCATAAAACCGGAAGTGCAATGTTGTGATATTGTGTGTCATCTTTTATGCGCCCGAGGGCGGGGAGCGACGCAGGCGATGCGCTGTGACTTTTCCCGTCAGAAAATGCCAAATCCCAAGACTCCAGTCCGAGCCGCGCAACCACTGGCCCGGCATCGAAACAAACCCGACGTAGACCGACGTAGAACCAAAGCCAGCTCGTCTTCCGGTCTGTCCATCGGTCCATCGGTCGCCGGTAGGGACCATTTGCAGGAGGGGATGCCGCACAGTGACTGAGTGTGGCACATTAGCCACCCATTGACTCTATGCGCCACCCGCGCCCCTTCTTCGAGGAAACAACTTAACCGGCACATGATGCACATCGGAGTTTGGCACTTCCGTTGTGGGCACGTCCACGCAAAGTTATTAATAACTCACCGTCAGGAACTGCAACAAATATTGTTAAAGTTTACACATAAATTTCTGTCATGGGAATCATTAATTAGCAGATTATATGTGCAGGAGAGGGCCGGTCGTTCGCTGCGCTGGTCGAGTAAGTACACCTGTTCGACATATATTCGGCGGTGGGAGGCGTTCAGTTTGTCGTATCGGCTGTCAGTTTATTTCGACACAAACATCAGCAGGTGGAGGTTGAACTTTGCCGGACCAACGACGACGTTGTGATGTTGAAAAGCGGAAACTTTTCCAATCTCATTAGGACACTAACCACAAATGGTATTGAGCCTTTCCAAAAGGGTATTGAAGCGGTACCATGACTGGCGGTGGGTGGTGCATTTGGTCAGCGCTTTATTAGGTTCCCGGAAGTGGTTGCCATTAATCAATTCATTAGTGGGTGAACTGCTTCCTTACTTCCTCCATAGTTGACTGGTGTGATGGCGTTGTGGAAGTTGCGGACAGACGATTTGGAGTGTATTCCTGTAACAGAGTGTTGGCTGGGTGGGGGTTTTTGAATTAGATTGTGTTGGCAAATAATATTTGTGTTGATGGTGAGAGACAAAATTAGATTGGCTTGCACTGACTTCTGACCCGAGTGGGAGTTTGGGTTCGAGTCAGTATCGTACCGTACCGTACACCACATGAGCGCTGGTTCATAAAAATAAATTTTACTTAATGTCAACTGCTTCAACTGTTGCATTAGGTTCTTTGGTTGAAACTCTGAACAGGAACCCTAAATTGGAGTACAGTAATGGTTCTCGTCAATGTAGACTGTTATGAGAGACTTGTATTCTAACTGGTATTGAAAAATCAATCGCAATCGTATGAAATATTTCTCTAAATTGTGGGTGGAACATTTTGAGACATGTTGTCGCTTAAAGAAAGATTTTATTCGCCTTGAAGCCCCTGCCAAAACAATGATAGCTTAAATCGTATGAGAAGCAGAGAGATGGCAAATGCGGCCCACATGTTTCGCGAACGTTTGTCTATATCTGGTCCAGTGATAGTACCAGCACAGCGGATGTGCCTTTATTGAATCTTTTCAAGGTTCTCCACGAGTCCGCTTTAATGCCTGCTTTCTGAGATTACACGACGTCGAGTATTTTCTCGGTGGTTGTTCCGGCGCTGAAGCACTGGGAAAGTAGCCGACCAGGACGCATTGAGAAAGGGATTCCCCTTTTGCAGCGTATAGCACGTTTCCTTCCCAAGTTTTCGGCAGCGGTTTGGTGATTTTCAACAACTCCCCCATACTCTCTGTCAACCAATACAGGTTTAGAAAGCCTGATTTGATTACACAGTTTAGAAATTTTAATTTCATGCTGTTCTGGAGTATTGCCTCTTGCTGCCTCTTGTTGTCATCTGTAGTGGTGTCAGTCGATTCGCGTGCTAAGTTGCATGTGGCCCCATCTGGCGGGAAGCATACATCGATCAGGTTCGTCTAGTGCATTTTGAGCAAAAAAGTCCTATCATTGAACGATAGCTAGTGTCATTGTTGGTAACTTTGGAAAAATATGGCCCAATAAGTGCATTTTTCTTACTTCATACATGGCAACACTTTCAGCCATCACCTGAAATATTGTATTGGATAACTATACATACACATTAGTTCACTAATAGGGGATTCCTAAGTTAAGTTTGACAATTCGTCATCAAGTGACCACTCAACTTGATGTGACTCGGAAGACTATAAAAAATTGTTTTGCGAAAACTGGTTTTATTCAGCCGGATAGCGCTTGGGATGGTGGAGATGATTTACCGATGACGATCGTGGGTGATCAATCATCTGTTTAACAAGAAAGTAAAAGCTTTTGGTCTGTATTGTCGAAAAGAGATGCAGCTCTCGAGAAAAATTATTTCCAGCACAGAAATACAAGAAAAAATACTAGATCTATAAGATGTAATCTCCAGAGAGGTTACCTAGTCAGATATTGATGAAAACGTTGTCTCCGTATTACCGTAATAAATCAGATGGGCGGTATTCAACGGTCTATTAAAACGAGCCAAGAAACAAATGGAGCAAATGGGTGGCCGTGGCGTAGTGGGTTAGTGCGTCGACTCCTACGCAGAGGGTGTCGGGTTCGATACCCGAATTTAACACCTTTGATAATTCGCGGCTCCACCTCTTTCGAGTCACTGATAATGCTCAAAGAGTATTTCTGTCTAGAAAAAGCTTCTCAAACTCGCCGTCCGGAGTCGGCATTAAACATTAAGTCCCTTCTACAACACGAGCAGTTGCTGAGAAGCCAGGCCCAGGTCCGCCTCGGACTGTAGCGCCACCCATATTATATTAAGAAGCAAATGGAACCTTTGTAGTCTTCCAGATGATATTCATTTATTTTTTAACACATTTGAGAAGTTCTGGAATAACACCAAAGTGTACAATCTAACTTCTTTTCATGTAAGGTTTTTTAATTTTTTTTAATTTTGGAATGAATTCAATTTCAATTAGAGGGTTACTAATATCTACCACCGGCTCTGGATATCGGAGTAAAAGTTTGCAAGTGATAAGGGGTAGTTTGTCAATTTAAAAGATCAAGGCCTAGCTGAATTTCGCACTTTGCACTTTCCAATTAAATTCAATGCTTATTGCGTTTTGGTTTCGAAGCTACGGTCGTTTACAGTCGAAATTACCACCTTTTGGACGAAAATAAATATATATGCGCAGACAAGATTTCCAAACAAAATGGCAAAAATGAAAATTTCATATAAATCAAGGTGAAAAACTAATAGGAAAATGATACGCTACAATGCTATTTTCAAATTTGACGCGCTTGTATGTCATTTGTCCATTAACAAAACCAAGGCGGCCTTAAGAAGGTTTTAGGATTTTGACCTATTTTTACTTGCAACGGGTTAAAAAATTGTTTCCTTTTAAGTGTTTCCAAATTCATTGTTGTATTATTCTATAAAAAAAATATTTAAAGCGAATCAGAACGTAAGGCATTACAACCCACTAATGAAACTGAATTTGTATTAAAAAACTGGGTTATTTTTTTCGAAATCCCCTTTTCTCGAGGACGTTTTGTGGCTTATGGCGATTCGATTTAGGGGAAGTCGTCTGATAAAAACACAGAAGAAATGTTTTTATGTATGTAGTAGTAGTAGTAAAATATTTTTATTTCTTTCATTATAAAAACAAAATACAAAGTCATATTTAAATTTCAAAAATAAATTGATTGACAATAACTGTCAGGTTGATCGCATCAACTATAATATTTCTATTAAAATAATTAAGCTTAGTGAGGTAATTCGTTCAAGAAAATTCTTTGATAAGTAAATGGCGGTATTTAAGAGCGTGTTTTACGGACATGTACAGCTGATGGTAACTAAATCCGTTAAAAATTCTAATGAATTGTGCTCGATCAAATTCGTCATTCCCAAGAAAATTTCTTCTGGATGGTTTAATTATTGGGCATACTCCTATAAAGTGAAATGTGTTTTGAGCGGAATCGAAATTGCCGATTGTGCAGAGGCCAATTGTATTATCTCTGGCATTCAAACTAAGTAGTCCACAATGCGATTTCAAAATTAGACTGATCATTTCACGAGTATTAGAGTCTTCAAAGTAGTTGGGAACATCAGTGTAGGATAAGTTACAATACTAGTCATGAAACTGCGTGTATGGCTTGTGAATTCACTCCAATGGTTTTCCTTAAGCTAAGTAATAAGTACATTGTGTGATCTATGCCATTCAGACTTCATCGCCAAGTTGAACAATATTCAAGTTTAGTGGAAAAGCATTGACCACTCCTTTGCCCAGAATATTTTCTGTTAAGTAATTACGTCCGATAGTTTCCGAGGTAGTCGGTTTTCTGAAAGGGCAACCACTCTTTGAATGTATCGAAAATGTAGATTAAGTGTCGTCAGGAATTCTTTCTCCAGACCGGTTTCGGTCCGGTAAGGGCACAAATGTTTTATGTCCCCTATAGACTTTGAAACCATCCAACTTATATGCCCCAAACCGGTTTCATTTGATTGAAGCTCCTCATTTCAGCACGTTTGGTCCATATGTACATGATTTCGATTTAGAAAATTCCTGTCTTTACCATGGCTAGTTACATATATGCTCCAGAGTTGAAACGCCAAATGATCTTTACATTTAAGCACCCATCGAAAATCTTCTCATGATCTGCCATCTTCATCACAAAATGGTCAAAGTAAGAAGACAAAGTTTTTAGCAGAACACCATGATCAAATGGAAATCCTAATTGAGCATATTTAAATTTGACGCACGTCACGAATCACGCTTGACCTCTCAAAAATGGAGCACTGAAGAACCAAAGACCAAAAAAACTTACCCACTAAGTACCAAGCATATGAAAAGTTTGGTCACAATTCACTGTTATTCCATCACGCAGCAAATATCACTGCCAAAAGCGCAATCAAAATTACTCTTCGCTATGTGTGACATTATACAGTATTTTGTCCGAAGACACCTATCAAATAAAATGATTCTGCAGAGATCAAAAACACCGGCGCAGCTGGAGTGAGTTGAAAACAAAGTTTAAAAAAAATACTGCAAATTTACGTCAATAATTAAAACGCATTCCACTGCCACTAGCAACGACCTAATCCAATTATTCAAATAATTAGTGCCAACACTCGAACATAAATAGCGACGGCATTAATACCCCCGCACAATTAATTAGGCGGTTTCCGGAAAGAAAGCAGTTCTTTTTCATTAATTTGGCATCGATTGGGATTAAATTACTCTCGGACCAGGACTAATATCCTTTTCCTCCCTATTTATGTGTGTTCCGTATGTCAGCCTTAATGAAATTGTTATTTCCGCCGCCGGAGGTGTACGGAATTGAAATTTATTTTAACCATCGCCACTGCCATTTGCCGTTCCATCATCCCGTTCGCCCATGCGTCCGCCCCCACATCCACCGCCCAGTAGAGCAGCCCAACAGCACATGAACATCAGTTACAGCTGTTCTTCGTCGCCATTTATTTTAATCCCTGTGTGTGTTCACTAGCACTCGATGTGAGAAATGCTTTTATATCCTTTTTATATTTTCTCTGTTTTCTTCTCCGTCGGACATATGCCCACAAGCAGGACCTGGAGGATGCGGTATCTATCTCATACGTTCACTTTACTATCCCGCAGAATCATTGGTGTGCACAATGTTGAATCGATTGGATATCCTTAAGGTGAATGGGTGGGGTGCGAGCAAAGCATGTCGAAGGAAACTGCTGCTACTTAAAATTTATGACTTTGTTTGCACCCGAAAGGTGAATCCGTTTGAGGAAAATTAAATGATCGAAAAGAAAAAAACGACCAAGCAAAGCGGATTGCAAGAAGTAACGACTATGGACTATGCTGCAGCGGGCACAAGGATCCCGGAGATGTGTAAGGATGAATCAGACACGTATAAGATATAATGCCATCATTTGTACTTGAGTACACATAAGACATTCAACCCGGCGAACTCGAAGGGAGGAAGCAATATCGACAAATTTCTTTGCAACACATCCGGTGGGCGTGAGCGGTGAAGATGTTCGATGTGATGACATTCGGTAGTCAGGTGCAGCAGTTGAAAGAAATTGCTGAGAGTCCTTGGTGCTGGAGAATGTGTGAATATTTCTGCTGCATAGGATCTGGCTCGTCGTCGTTCATTGACTTATCCGGGGCTAAATGGAAGGAGGGCCTATACTTGATAGTTGTGTTGTAACTAGAATTCTTACAAAGGAGTACATTTAGGTGTTCTAATTTTGATGCTGCCAAGTCCTTGAACATCAGTTTGACTGCCATGTGAGTTGTCGAAGAAAATTGGGGCTGGAAATTTTCCTTGTTATTCAGTTTTTGTGTCCCCTACGAAGCTTGCAGGGTGGGCGGGACAGATTTCATGTCAAATCTGGCAAAGTTTGGAACTTGTTTCTCTTCAGATTCACTTTCAGATTTTATGGTTTTCGGATTAAATGGTCAAGTATTCTGCCGGTTTAAGGAAAATATTCTTGGAAACCGACTTAAAAAGACTTAAGACGTTTTCGATTTCGAAGATTTTACTTAGGTCACTGAGGACGTTAAAAAAGAAGGCTGCTAAGATCCGACCTCTAAGGGATGACATCGCCGGACAGGTACGAAGAAGTAGTGTAGTACATACTATATCTCCTCCTCGTGTATACAGCTTCTAAAGAAATCTAGTTTGTTTGTGAGGGCCTTGTGTGGCTTTTCAATGATCTCCGGTAAATATAAGATCTATTTAAAGATACGAAATCCTTTAATTTTATAACATATCATCATCTTCTACATTTAATGGCGCTACAGTCGGGGGTTGACCTAGGCTTCAAACAACAAGCCTCTCCAGATGGCACGATCTTTAGCCAGCTGTCTCCAATTAAGCACCCTCATTAGGTTGAGGTCTTTCTCCACCATCTCTTGCGTTGTCACACTGTTTCGGAGAAGAAGACTCTTCGCGCTGGAGCAGTGTTCCCCATGCGTTGTACATGGCCAAGCCATCTTAGGCGTTGAATCCGTAGACGCCTGGCTATTCTCATGTCGCTGATACGCCCGCACAGTTCATGGATGAATCTTCTTCTCCAAAAACCCAAAGAATTAGCGCAGAACTTTTCTCTCGAAAAGACCAAGTGCTTCTTCATCCACCCTTGTCATTTTCCATGTTCCCGCGCCATAGAGCAGGACAGGGATGATCAAGGTCTTATATAAAATCAGCTTGGTCCTTCGAGAGAGACCTTACTAGTCAATTGCCTCATGAGCCCGTAGAATATGTGGTTGGAAAGAGTTCTACTGCGTTTGATCTCGGTGTTGCTGTTGTCCGTACTCTGTACTTCGGAGTCGAGGTAGAGGAAGTCCTTCATTACCTCGAAGTTACAGCTGCCTGTGCCGACGCTCTGGCCGAGTCATCATAGTTGTGCGTCCTTTCTCGATGATAGCATATATTTCGTTTTGCCCTTGTTTACCGAAAACCTTCGTTTCAATGCCAACCGAACGTTTCATTGAAGGATAGCCATGTTCGTCGTCTTCATATGCTGTTAATTATACGGACTTGAAAGATCGTGCCTCTGGTATTGGGGAGTAATTTTGCTCGACCTTCTCAAGGTCGTCGTCTTGTCTAAAATCTTTTTCAAAATTGAAGGGCTCTGTAAGCTCTTTACCGACCATGATAGAGGGTGTTCTCCATCGTCATCCTGTACAACCTGACGAGTTTAGCATTAATGTCAAAACTAGTTGTATATGGCCTCTCTATGCCCGCTTTCATATGCGGCCTTGAAATCGACGAATAAGTTGTGGGTGTCGATCTGCTTCTATTCGGTTTTGACTTATGCCATTCATTCCGTGTTGCTTACGCCGCTTTAAACTTAGCGGCAGCTGCAGTTTTATAGACAGTGAGTATGAAATTAAAGTAACTTGTAAAAATTTAGAGTTTAGAGGCACCATATAAAGTGTCTTAATTTTAGCTACATCTACTATCTATAAAACCTCAAATATAGCGAATTGGGAACGGGTGGTTCATAAAAACCTGTCAAGAAAGATTTCTATAAAAAACAATAAATGTATATAATTTCGAGTAGATGTGTGCGTTTTCGAAGGTCACATTTTGGATCGCGGCTTCCAGCGTTGCGCGTGTTGTCTTTCCATGATAACTTGTGTTGTGTCTTCACTCACGTCCAGTGAAGGTGCGTGCGATTTACCATCAACAACGAATTACTATGTTTTTTTTCCATAAGACTTAAACTGCCTTAGCATTGAGTGTACCTCCACAGAAGTGGAGTTGTGACTTAGAAAATATTTCCATTTCGGGTTAAGAGCTGCCTAATCATGTCACTTCAAGCAAAAAAAAAAAAATAAATGTAAATAAATACTCCTCCCATATATTACAACCGACATAGAGGCTCACAGAGAAAATGACCCATCTCAGTCATTTTATCTTGTGAAAATCCAGGAGTCCGACCTTCCCTTTGATTTAAGGAGACTGTGCCTACTTTCATCCACAAATATTAATTAAGTACATTTTATTGAAGGGAATATCGATCAGTTTCAGTAATATAAAAAGTGATTGCCTTGTCAATTTTCAGCCTTCAGCATAGATTTTTCAGAACGTTTCGAGAACAACTTCTGGGATCTGATTGTCGGCTTGTTTAGTGTTTTGTCCTACTTCGAGAATCTTTTAAAAGTATTTCTCATCACGAGATACTGTAATAATTGGCATTATTCCTTGGGCATATTCCACTTTTATCATTAAAAGAATAGTAAACAATTTTTCGAAGCTCTATCAAATGTGACTTTCCTTTATGCGAAATGTACATGGTCACAAGGAAAAACGGCTAAGTCGACCTTAGTCAAAATTGGATTATTGATATTACAAAACTCAGGATCGCAAAACCTGTATACACCAAATTTAACATGTAGGGACCTAGGGTTAAAATTGTATAACATCTACAATGAAAGAAAAAAATAAAATTAGCTCAAATCAAAATTTTCACAGATAACTAAACCGATTCAAAATTTTAAACACGTGCCCTGAAAAGTAAGGAAAAATGACTTTAGCGGTTTTTCCTTTTGATCAGAGATTATGAACAAGTCAGGTCCTCACGACTACTACACTTGCAATCGAATAATGAGAAGGAGACAACAAAATCCTCATAACACTGCACCAAGTTAGAAAACAAAATTTTTTTACTTATTTAGTGTAGGAAGAAAATAATCGGCAAATAAATAAAACACCACTGTATGCAGAAGTAAAATTATATTTATTCACATTCCATACTGCCCGCACTCACTGTCACTTTGGAGGAGACGTGGAGACTTCGGGTCATGGACCTGATCAGATGGTTGGCTCTTTCTGAAACAAATGGCTAATGGGCTGTACTGCAAAAAAAGCAGGTCTACATTGTGTTGTACAAGAATGGTACCACCTAATTTATTTATTCTTTGCATTAGAAAAGTATTTTTTTTTTAATTTAATCATTTTTACTGTGTGATGTTTCGTTTTATATATTTTTATTATTTAATTTTACGTCGGTATTGCTGTATTCGAATTTTAATTCCGTTGTTTAAATTAATTCTGTTTTTTTTTTTTTTGCCGCATTCTCTTCAACATTTGAACAGCATTTGGGCGAAAAATAAATATTGGCTGAAGTGAAAATGTGAGCCACTGTACCTTGTCACTTCAATCCCTGACGACCATCTCAGCGCAATAATGATTCCTGTGTCAAATCCTCCTATCAGTTCCAAGTCGGAAGTCACAATCGGTTTCGTTATTTTGTACTTGAACGTTTGTAGGTTTACAGGTAATCTGCATCTATAAATCCCATAAGCTTGTACTCGCAGCCGCATCACATTCTATTTCAGTCGGTGACGAGCTCGCGTGCTTACGATTGTCTCAGCTCCTTTCCCATAGTTGCACTGAATCACTTTCCACGCATAGGTATACGATATTTTTGTCAATCTGCTTACGTTTCAAAATCTCCTTCGTGCTTCGGAGCGAAAATAGAAAAAATAGAAAAAATGACATTGTGATCGAAGGAAAACGGAGCAAACGTTGTCATTTTCAACCCCTATCGAAGTAGTGAAACTATTTGTGTTGCCCTTTTATGCGATCTGATTGAATTTGAAATTGAATAGCGTTCTCATCCGATTATAGAAAATTCAATTATGGTCGCATGTTACCAACAAAATGTCTCGGATTGTTACTGAAACTGGGAGAATGTCATCCCCCAAGAGGAGACTGTTGGATTCTTAAGATTTAAGGTGATTTGTACCGATAGAGCAATTTTCTGTTCGGCTTCAAAGGGGTTAACTAGCATGGCGATGGTTGGCAAGTCACTTATTGAAACTACGAGCTTAGTTCTTGCCCTAGTTAAAACAGCACTTCCGTTTTTTTATAAAAACATTTTGAGAGTTCCTGAACATAGAGCAGAATCTCAAAACATTATGAAATTACTATGGCGTACTAAACACGAAATGAAGTCTCAGTTTAAAACCACACCAACACAAGCTGCAGCGGACTGTAGAAACATCTCAGAAAACTGTGCAGTTGACGAGCCTACGAAACAACAGCACAGTAGCAAATTTGAACAACACAAGATGGCTTAAATTCTCTACTTGTATAACAAAAAGGGAAACTATACTTCAAATCAATCAATCAAAAGAGCTACTATCTCCAACCGACAGCATAGGCATAATGGTAGAGGTCTCCTGGCGGAGCATGCTGGAATGTTAGATGCCCTATTAAACAATTTCTGTTGAAGTTGTATAGATGAAGAAGCAGTCGCAAGGATTTCACAGCACCTATGATACTGTCGGACTCTGCCCGATGCTGAGGTACACACTGTCAGGGGCCCAGACTTAACCGCTGTCTGTGACTTAAAAAAATTCCTTATGGAGAAGCTGAATCGCAACATTGCTAACAGGAATTTGTCTGTCTAGCTAGAGCCAAGTAACGTGTGCTAGGCAGAGCCTTCCTCGACTTTCTTCACGAAATCCATGTGAGATGCCTAATGAATCTCCGAAATTTTCTTTAACTCAACCCAACAATCTCTTACAAGGCTCAAAGAGGCGGGTTTTCGGGATGGAGAACAGGACAGATTATACAACACACAGACTTCATACCACCAACCCTAGTAATGGAGAAGGTTAGGTTAGCTTAGGTTGAGGTGGCTGACTGCCGCGCATACGGACAGCAGACACACTTAGGCCAAACTTAGGCCCATTGTGTTACCACGCGGATCTTAGGCTACCTATTCTGCTACATACTCGCTTTTGATAAAGCGAAGAAGAAGGCTGATTCTGATGCTACTCATTAGATTAACTAAGAAATGGGCCCCAGAAGTCTCTTCTTCCTCATCCTCGTCCCAGCAGCTTTTACAAAAATCCTAAGAAGGCCTAGTCTAGAGGCGTGAGTTCCGATGGCACAATGCCCTGTTAAAACGCCAATAAGAGATCTGAGATTTGGCCTGCTTAATTTGACAAGCTAAGGGATCGATCATAGGCCATAGTTGTTTGGTAATGAGGCATCCATCCGCGGTTTGTTTTAGCAAGCGTTTCAAGCTTTAGCAGATGTTTAATAGTAGCGATAGGCATGGAGGGCGGGTCGCAATTTTCTGGAATGTCACAGTGTCCCGGCACCCACATTAGTTGGATGCTAAAGTACTTGGCCATCTCGTTAAGAGATAGGCGGCAATTAAGGGAAGTCTTGGAATTAATGGTGACTGAGTCCAGAGATTTTATCGCTGCTATCGGAACTGATGACGATATCTGTGCGCGATATTATATTGTTTTTCAGTCAGGCCAGGGCATTCTTTATCGCTAGAGTTCCAGCCTGAAAGACGCTACAGTGATTGGCTGGAAATGTAGATCCTTGGAATAGACACCAGCACTCACACATGCATCCATCTTCGAGCCAACTGTGAAGATTCGCAGTGGACTTTCCAGTGTCTGGTGTTCAGACTCCCAGTAAGGGTAATGAAGAAAAGGTTCGATCAATGTTTCCCCGGACAGGGAACAGTGTCAGGGAACAAACCATAATACCAGAATACCAAAGATGAGCACGGGTACATGCGCGAGGGTCTTCTGCGACCACTTCGAAAAATCCTTGGAACGAAGGGATACATTTTTTCTGATGCGAAACGTCAGACGTTCTGACCTCGAAGCTGGTTAACGTATGCAGACAGAGTGTCACAGGTATGTCCTCGGTTAACAAAAATCCGGAAAGAATGGCGAAAAAGGAATTGAGCCAGAACTCGATGGCTTGGTCTATGTAATGGAGCAAGGGTAAAGGCTCTATGACTGACGCTAAGCAGAAAGAGATCAACATCATTGATCGTCTTTAGTAGCAAGGAAGTAAGCATGCTAATAGGAGTCCTTACCGGGCAATGTATTAAATTAGGTATGCAATACGTTTGAATTTCAACATACCGCATGACGACTTTTACAGAGAACGGAATCAATGCAACATCTGCTCTGCGATAGCCCAGCTTTTGCAAAGAGAAGGAGGCGGTTCATAGGGAAGCACATCTGCACAGCGCTGGAGGACTGGTTTTCGCACTAAAAGTAGGCAAAATGGGACCAACAAGTTAGGCTAAGTCAGCAACGGCCATAAGGCCATCAAGTCGCCCAATTCATCAGCTGATCAGAGCTCTGTCATCAAAATATCACATATTTGTCATTAGAAGCATTTTCTAATAGAGCTGTGTAAACTACAAACGCATAGGATTGGAAAGGTACAAGTGGCAGGAAATAAGTAAATTGCACTTCCAGATTTCGTCAGGTTCTATCGCATTCTCTGCAAAATTTAGGGAAGCGGAAGGTGCGGGAGGCAAGAGCAAAGTGGAGGAGGTTCCCGGGTGATGCAGAAATCGCATCAGCTCTCGAGTGAGTTTTCGCGCTTCTCTGTTTTGAGTATTCTTATGCTCAGCTCAGCGTTGGGTATCGGATACATGTAACGCATATGTGAGTAAGAGACAAAGTGAATGTGGGATAGAGATATAAATAACAAAAATCATATTCCATGGAAATTTGATAGTTTGACAGTGTGAAGGCATGGTATGATTACTTTCAATAAATAGGGGTATTTGATGCAAGGATATACTTGATCGTGTAAAAGCGAAAGTTCGGGAAGATTATTTAAAAGCAGGGTTGATTAAATTTTTTTCAATTAAATCCAGCCTACCGACACCATCGTACTGTACTACAAACGACTCAGAAATGTAGACTGGCCTGAGGTAGACTGAACCAGACTTGTGTCGGTAGGTAAACTCACACTCTACCGACTTAACGTGGTCCCAAATCATTAATATAACGACTTGATCAGCTTAATCAATTGCACAAGATTATTTCTGTGTCAATCCCTAACGGCAACTCACATCATCGTACTCTGAGCTAAACATAACTTTATCCTAATCCCTTGTAAATGTTTAAAATATCGTGCAACTGAACTGCTGATCAATTTAATAATTATCTCCTCTAACTGACAGTGGCTGTCGCTATGGTAAAGCGAATATGTGCGTCGACTCCTACGTTAGGTGTCTCAGTGTCACAGTCACGACTCTCATCTTTTCCACAATGAAATACACACCACAATCACAATGAAATACACACCCGTCAAATTCACGTCAATCATGTGTCAAGGTGCCACAAATACCGGACTGTCACAGCATCACTAGCAAACCTATCAAAAATTTACATTTGCACTAGATTTTCATTTTCTGATAACGCACACAAAATACCCGCATCTCACACGGGAATATTCTAAGGAACATCTTCCTGCTCAAGACCATCATCGGCGAGAAGGCGTCAAAACCGAACCAGCATCACGGCGTGTACAATGCAATAACAATCCCCAATCCTGTCATAATCCAAGTGCCATCTCTCCCAAGGATTTCCACCGCAGTGGCAGCGGTGAAGAACGGATGAAGAAAAAACCAAGAAATCCCGGCTACATCCATGAGAGTACACTTCTTCGTCAGCGTTCAGAGAATTCTGGATTTGGGATGCCATCAGAGACAAATCGCAACATAACCAACAGATATTACTGCCAACAGATTCGAATTGTGCGGTAATAAACGGACCCAAACTGTACCCATAGACAGGGCGGTGCGCCGCGCCGGGCACAGCCCACCTCAGGCGTCCCGTAACGTGCACGATATACAACACAAGGACGCCGCCACTGCCGCTGTGAGTGCGGGAAAACTTTCCGGAAAATGCGAACATTTACCAGAAAATTTTATTGGCAGCAAATTTTATGATTTCTGATAAAGTGATTTCCACAGGGAAATCAAATTTTTGCTCTGTGGAAAGCGTTGGACTCCTATTTTCCCTCCCCCTTCGTTTTCCCCTTGCAGCACCGTCCTGTTGGGGGTATCCCTTTTTTTCGGGATTTCATCTTCGACAGCTCTGCGGCAGCGTTGGCGGCAACTGTTGCCGGTGTGCTTTGGATTCGACTCTCTCCGCATGGCGCGGCGTATGGCCAACAACACACATGTAAGTATGAACGTGCTCATATAACGTGTCGGTCGGCAGCAGCACACCACCTGCCCAGGGTGCGAATCGATCACAGTCAGTCAGAGACTAGTGGAACTGCTGATTCTTCTGATGCTCTGATGGTCTGATGGTTTGATGGTATTGTGGCATTTATGTTTACGCAATCCCTACACAAGTAGGTATCAAGTGTATTTGCCGTTAGTGTTTACCGATGGAGGAGTGAGAGGTTTTCTGGACAGGATGGGGCTGACAGGATTCAGGCTTTGGGATTTATGAGCTCGTTCCGATAAATTGGTGTACTACACAACGACACTATGCGAGCGAGAAGTGTATGATGGTTTGTTCGTCGATGGCAAGGACAATTGATTGAAGATATCGATACGTACGTATGCGAGGGCATTCGGATACGGATACTGTGTGCTGAATAAATAATGCCTGGCGAGCGAATTGAATTGGGATTTGTGGCGCCCCGGTAGTTGATTATACTTCGGTTTCTCATATTACTAATGAAATGAAAGGGATTGAAATTTAAAGTGTTGCAACAGAACGTTCGTTTAGCATTGAGTTGGGGAGACAAACAGAAAGAGAAAGCAAATAGAAGAGGACACAAATGGTCATCTGTTGGATGAAAGTTGCATCATTGTGAGGATATTAAATAATTTATTTGCACGTTTCGGGGGGGTAGGGGAATGTGAAGCATCCCACCATAACCGGAGCTATTGGAATAGGCGGTTTGTATCCACGAAGGAGGTGCATGCAAACAGAGGCTTTTCTCATGGAGTGTAATGCGCGTTTTTCCGTTTTTATTGACTTACTGCAGAGGGGTGGGGTGACTCTGTCTATCTAGGTCAGCATGTGGGAGGACATCGACTTAAGCATGTTAGTCGAAATATAGGTCACGGGACGTCGATTCCTACTCGAACCAACTATGGCACGGCAGAACGAATTCCTTTCAAAATTCAGGTGCACAGCTCTCAGGAGTTACAGACAGCTGCACAGACTGTACAGAAAAGCGTTTGCTGAAGAAAGTATCAAGCACCAGGTCCACTAAGCTCCGCAGCGCTATGCATGGTTGGTTGGTTGGTTTAAGTGGGTATCCGATTGTGGTCAATCAGGGTACAAGTAGCGCATTGTACGCCGTTTTGATACATCACCTCGGGATGCTGGAATTAGCTAAGTCCAACTTGTGGAGTTTAGGAATTTGATTATATTCGTTATACATTGATTAGAAATCTCGAAGAGGTCACTAAGCAGAGGTTTGTCGAACGCGATAAGTCTTTGTTTGGACAGCCACAGAGAAAGTGAGGTAGACTTTCCTCTGAGATTTCTGTAGAAGCATCGAACACTTACTATGTAATTGCAGACTTCTAGGGGCCCTTTTCTTTGTTAATATGGCTGAACTTAGCAGCATCAGAATCAGCCCTCTTCTTAGCTTCATCAAAAGCACAAACGGGTTTGCGTAATAGGTACCCTTGATCCGCGTGGTAACACAATGGGCCTATGTTTGGCCTAAGAGTGTCTGTTGCTCGTATGAGCGGCAGTCAGCCACTTCAACCTTACCTAACCTAACCTGCCTCTGAGTGTGTGTCGATGCAACTGCGAAGTTGAACAGTATTCCGAGTCTAGCAGCGTGGATGTATTTGGGCCAGTGTCCTGCGCTTACAGCCACGACTATAGCTATTTTGGAGCGGTTTCTGCGTCTCCATCCGTCAGTCTTGCTTTACATGTAGGAGGGCCAGGTTTTAGCAGAGAACAGAGAACAGAGAACAGAGAATTTATTCTTGGATGTCATAGACCTCTCCTACCTAGGGACAGGAAATGTTGGTAGGTGATGTATTGGTGGTGATTAATTTGGGGGGCCCACCATTTCATTGCGGGCGTTGGCGGAAGCCCCTTGCTTGCCCAGTTTGTCGGCAATCTCATTTCCCTCTATGTTGCCGTGGCCTGTAACCCACAGGAAGATGATCTTGCAACTGCTACTGGCTTGTTTGAGTTCTTCCTTGAACTGTTGTACCAATTAAGATGAAGTGATTACTGAGGAGATAGCCCTAGGATGGCTTTACCATAAAGACAGGTAGTACTAAAAATTTTACACGCTTCTCTGATCGCTAGCACTTCAGCGTGGAAGACACTCGAGTGATCCGGGAGGCGGTAAGAATTAGAGATGTTGAAATCCATCGAGAAGACCGCTGAGACTACTCCGCGGTCTAGCTAAGCCCCGTCTGTGTACATCAGAGATTGGTATTCCGAAGTAAGTGGTTGGGTTTTCCTGTCCTTGCTGGATGGAAACCGGCATTGTACCGACTTGTCAAAGTCTATAGTGGGGGTAATGCTATCCATGGGAGCTGGGGTTTTGTGCTGAGACAGGAGTTCCACAGCTCTGCAATAGTGGTAAGGGTCCCCAAGTAGTTTTAATTCCTTCTAATTACTTTTAATTCCTTCTCTAATTAAATTCGAATGCTTAGTGTTAGGAAATAAGTTAAACATGCAACTGCACCTCACTGTCTGGGTTGGATTCGCTGTACGACCAAATTGATTCTTTTGCGACCCCCCTTATTTCGAGCCACTGACAATACTCAAAGAGAAAACTGTCTTCAAAAAGCTTCTCATATTTGGCCGTTCGGAGTAGCATTAAACTGTAGGTCCATTCCATTCGGGAGAGAAGAATATCACGCACAGCACGAGTGGTTGCTGTAGAAGCTAGCCCCCCTATTCCTACTTATAGATATCAGGTCACGGTGGATAGGTGGATAATGACAGCACAACGAAGCCCATATGACTCCCCAGCGAAACTGAACATTTGAGTAAAAGCGTTTATAAAGTCCGCATAAAATGCATCAGGGAGCTTGATATTTGGAGTGCTTAACTTAGTTGGTTGGTGCGTCGACTCCTACGTCACGGGTTCTAGGTTCATCATCCCAAAAATGACCAACTTTGATAATTCACAGATCCACCTCTTTCGAAGCACTGATTATTCTCAAAGAGAATTTCTAGCTAGAAATTGTAAACATCCATCTTTACGCAGTTTCTGTCCTGTCATGATAGCTATCGAAATCTTATAAAACGTAGCAGACCACAACATCTTTTAATGAAGGCGCTTTGTTGAATATAGGCAAACGTGATGTAGTGCATCGGTAACACTACCGTTGAGCGTGGGAGATGCTCTTCGATATGTCATAATATTCATAACATTTTTTCATGGGTTTTGGCTTATGAGAGCATCTCTGTGGTTTAGTAGGTATGTAAGAGGAAAAAAAAAACCTGCATGGCACCGGTTACAGTGAAAGTTCTCACAGGCGGACAGTGACGGTATAAGCACTGCACGGCTTGGCACGTCGTTCCTCAATGGGAATGTATGAAACTTCAATTCAAGATCCACGTTCGTGAGAAATTGTCCGCTCAAGGGAATGATCCGTCGAAGAGAGTACCCGTAATAGGAGCTTTCACTGTACATGTTAGTATTGTTCGAAAACTCCACATGCATTCCCGCAACCAATGAACTTTCACTATAAAAAAATTGAAACTAGTGTTAAACTGTTAATTAAAACACACACAAGTTCGTTCAATGTTTATAATAATTTTGATTCACTTCTTTTTAATTTTTACGAACGTGTCGTTACGGGACCAAAATGCGACTGTGAATGCTTCTGGTTTTATGTGGCCGATCTACATCACTCACGCAGTAGACATCGTGCTGTTGAGCTATTGTATTCGTGCTGATGTACCCTCGCCGACATCAAGGCCCCCGCCGTATTGTCGCCACTGGGTTTCGGCAACAAGCGAAACGTCGGCGGCAGAGATCACACTCTTACACTAGTAACCCTGTTTTCAGACATGACCTCAGACACCAACGCGGTTCTTTCGACGAAATCTTCGCCACAGAAGACTTCGAGCTCTTCGACTCACCCCCTTGAAGCTCTGATGATTAATAATGCACACATTTACGTCAGCGTGTCCTATTTCGTAAAACTTCTGTTACCTCCCATTGTGCTCTTCTTATCCCATCCATCCTTGTATTCCCGGGAAACACTCTCTATTAACAATTCCCGATTAAATTTCATATGCATAGTTAGCAAACCCTTCGATCACCCAAGTTTTTGTAACATCTTAAAAAAAATTAAGACAAAGTCTTTATTCACTGCCCCCCGGGACCGGGGAAGAGAAAGTTCTTTCATGCTCACGTAATTCCTGATTGCAACAGCAGCCCGGTAGTAAGCACCTCTTTTTGTAATCTCGCAGACGCTTGAGAAAGTCATTAAAAGCAGTAATCCGTCGTCGAAGTGACTTTGCAGTTTCACTCAAACTGAAAGCACTGTCCCACTTGTTGCCGAAGGGCCATAGTAATCTCATCACAATTTTTCTCATCCATTCCCATTCGCACTCTCGCCCTTCTGCGCCGTCTCTCCATCCGTCAGCGGCTAGGGCCGCAAAAAGGATTATAAAAGTGTCAAATGGCTTTCAGGAGTTGCCTTACACAATGTAAACACTGACACTGTCACTGTGCCGCGACTGTCTGGTAGTGTTTTTATTTGCCAAGGGTAAATTTAAATATTGGGATTTCGCCATTTTGCTTTAGGTACTGTATGTGTTTGCTTGTTCTTGTTTCGTTCCATGCCGGAGACTGTAGCCGCGGTTCTCTCTCTCTCTTAGCAGCGAAACTTCCTCACTGAACTGCAATAAAATTTCGCAATGCGATGTAATAATAACTTCCTGTGCCGTTAAGGTGACTTCGTGGGGATGCCACGGCGGCGCGGAGTTGGAGGTTCGGTGTTGAACTTCCGATGGAAGTGCCACCGTGAGCCAAGTTCATTTCAAAGTTTAATCCCTGGATGAAGTAATGAGTTTCTTCTTGCGATGTCGGTGCCCATTCCGACGCTGCCGCAATCAGTCGTCGTCAGCAAAGATGCCTGCTGCGTCATCGTCGAGTGCAATTTGCCTTAGCGATTAATTTGGTATGCTTGCAGGACTTTCGCGAGAATGCCGAGGACTGGGACAGGGAACATTGTTTGCTTAAGGGTTGCTTCAGGTGATGCCCAGCTAGCTGCAGCCAATTGCTCGTTTCGCTGTGGCCTTTTGCAGGATGGAGCGTGCGTGTGGGAGTTGCTGAGCGAATGAACAACCTCCAGTTGGGCACTGAGCTCTGCCAGCTCGTAAATTAAGAGTGCCTGGGTGTTTAATTCGTCCTTGTGCAGTACCAGCCCAGCAAATATTAACAAGGCTTACGCGCTGACCTGGCGGGTGGTTGCAAAGAGTGCCCGTAACTGGGAAAAAGTTATTCCGCCCGGAGTCGTACCGTACGCTTCTGAAGCGACGTGAGTGTGTGAAGGACCACGTTCGTGAAATGGAAGCTGGAGAGGATGAGGGTTTGCCGGTCTAGAGAAAGTTTTCTCCTCAAATCCTTACAAATGTTTATCTTTCCCCTAATCCTTCGAAGTACAAGACCATTCCACGGAGTTCCTTTCGCATCCATGCTTCGGTAGAGGCTAAGCCACCAATGGTGCACTTTTTGGGGTGAACTTTGTCTTCAGGCTTTAATCGTTTGCCGAAGACAAAAGCGTGTCTCACATTATGAGTTCGACCAGGGATTGCCAGGCGCGGTGGTGGGTGTACCGCCGGTGCACCACATGGAGTTCACTATGTGTATCCACTTCGGTGGGTTTGTGCTGTGGGTTCGCAGTGGCTACTGTAGACGGAATGTTTTTGTACTCACTCCCTCCATTTCGCATGACTATTGTCTTACGGATTACCGGATTGATACAAAAGGCGAAGAGGGACTGCTTCTTGCGGTGGCCGGGATGCTGGAGAAGGTAAATATTTGCTGTATAATATTCGGGAGTTTTTGTTGAACTTTAACACTTATTTGTGGATAATTAGTTCGTGGAACACGTTTGCGTTGTTTACTGAAGGTGGAACGGGTAAATGAAAGAGCAAAAGTTCGTGCTCAAATAGACCAACTAATTTCTGCAGCCTCGCGGGATGGGAATATTGATGGGATGGGCTCTTCATGGGATATCTGGAATTGCAGAAGAAAATCGTCAGCTGGCGTTTTGTTTGAGACGCAAGGCAGCTAAGTCTAAATGACTGTCAATGGTGCAAGGCTGCAGCATAAGACCCGTTCTAACGAATTGTGTGATCTGATCTGATCAGTAAATTACATTCGCGTCTCGCATACTTATCCGCAAGTTAAGAATAACTACTCACTCGGGCAAGCGGTGATTGAGAAAACCTGAAACACAAATCGCACCCATTCGGAAGAAAGAAGTCGAGTGGGCGAAGAGAAAGCAAGTCACTTCCCAGATTACTTGGAGGAAACATTCAAACCACTCGACGTTCAAACACCACCTGTCGTCTACAGTGGACCTGACGTACATGGCGACAGTTACGTAAAGAAAAGTGTTACCTTGGCAAAGCTTAAGGAACCCGCAAAAAATGCCTTGTTAGGACTTAATTACAGGAGGCATTTTTAGAGAGTTACCCCAGAAAGGCCTTCTTAAGTCACTCTACTTATTTAGTGCAGCCCTTAGACTGGAGCATGTCCCTAGTCGAAAGAAAGTGGTAGAAGTTATAATGGTACCAAAAACTGGGAAGCCACCAACGGACAAATTTACCTAGTATGTACCAATTTGACTGCTCCCGATAATGTCTGAGGTATTTTAAGAAATTCTTTGATTTTTAATTGCAGGAGGAAGAAAGCTTACAAATTTGGTTTTAGAAGTAAGCACTCAACTGTTGATTACTTACAAGTATAACTAAAGTAGTAGAAAAGGCATTTGAAGAAAAGCTCTTTTGTTCATACGCAGGCTTAATGATGCATTTTAAAAACTTTGGCATGAAGGTCTGAAATATAAACCTAGACGATCTTCACCGGGCAGACTTTATAACATTTACAGTACCTCACAAAATTGAGCATACACCTATCATTACTTCATATTCGTTCTGTTTTAAGGCCGACCACTTTTTTGTTTTATTTTTTTTTTTTGGTATACAATCATAACTGAATACATATCTTAAACAAGAGTATAGGCCAAATTCACAGACAGGCGACTTCCTACCGGTACTTTTCGCATGAAAAAGGAAGCAGCCCCTGAAATCGACACACAAAATTGAGCATACAGATGTCATGTGTGCGTTATACACAAGCTTCGCAGAATCGATACATGCAAATTTGTTCAGGAATGAAGCAACAAATGTCCCTGATGATCATTTCTGCACACGCTTTTGAATTGAATTGCGAGGGGAAGTCGATGCGAAAAATAGGAGAAACTGTAGGGCGATCGCATGCAACGGTACAAAAAATAATAAACAATTATAGATATGAAGGGACACTAAAAACAGGCCTGGAAGGGGAAGAAAAAAAATGCTCTCAGAACAAAACGAGCGGTATATTGTTCGGACAATCAAGTCCAATCAAAAATCTAGCGTTCCAAAGTTGACGACTGAGGTGTCATCCGTAATTAATAAGCCTCTTTCAGTGAAAACCGTTCGCAGAGTCTTGAGAAAGAATAATTTAAATGGTAGGATCGCCCGAAGAAAGCCGTACATTTCCCTAGTTAATAAGAAGAAAAGATTGGAGTTTGCTAGACAATATGTAAACCACCCGGAAAGCTTTTGAGAAGGAGTTTTGTTTTCAGATGAAACAAAAATAAATTTATTTGGGTCTGCAATGGCAAACAAATTGTTTGGAGCGAAGCAAATACAGCTCTCAAAGCTGAAAATATAGAGTCAACCATAAAACACGGGGGAGGATCTGTGCTGTTGTGGGGTTGTATGGCTTCAAATGGCTGTGGAAAGTTCGAATTTATAGAAAATACTATGGACAAAATTGGGTATTTGAATATTTTAAAACGAAATTTACGAAGTTCCGCAGTAAGATTAGGTCTGCCTTCGGTTTTCTACTTCCAACAAGATAATGATCCGAAGCACACCTCCTATTTAGTACGCAAATGGTTGCTTTTTAACGCTCCAAAGCAGCTAAAAACACCCCCACAATCGCCGGATCTTAACCCTATTGAACATCTATGGCACGAAATAAAAGTGCGGGTTAAAGAAAGTACCTGCTCCAATAAGCAGGAGCTAAAAGCTAAAATTCAGGCAGCTTGGGAAGGGATTCAGCCATCTTTTACTGAAAAACTGGTAAAATCCATGCCACGGCGGTTACAAGCTGTCATAGATGCTGAAGGAGGTGCCACGCGTTACTGAAATTTTATTTGTAACTGTTTTTGTTTTGTGTTTTAGTCGTAACTCGAACTTACTGTAAGTGTATGCTCAATTTTGTGTGTTAAAATGAAATGCCTTTTTTTATTTTGCTTAGAAATAGCAAGTTTTTTTTTTTAATTTTCATATTTTTGCTTATGGTTTTTACCAATTGAAATATGTCAATTCGAACTGCATTTAAGTTTTATTAATTAACTACTTTTTATAAGGCGAAAAAGATAAAAATATGTTCAAGCTGTGAGTGTATGCTCAATTTTGTGAAATACTGTAAGTGAATAAGTTCTATAATGGAATCTTCAGTGTGAACCATGGAAACGAAAACTCTGTGTTATAAAATACAAATGTCGGTGTATCGCAAGGGGGTGTTCTTAGCCCTTTGCTATACCTGCTGTATACTAGTAATTTACCCCAAGAAGAACACACTGCACTAGGCACATTTGCTGATGACACCGTTATTTTGGTAACAGCCAAAACGGTCAAAGAGTCTGCAACAAAATTACACAATGAATTAAATTAGATGTTTGTACAAATGGATGAACTTCACATGTGGAAGGAGAACGTTATAAAAGAGGAACAAAATGTCAAAAAAACACATTTTCAACTTAACTATTTTATTTTTACTTAGAAATGAATAGGTCTTATATTACTGTATTATTTATATACTCCCGAAATTTATTATTTCATTAAATTCCTTTTAAAATTATTTTGGTAGTTATATACGAAGATGAACGATTTAAAATATATGAAAGGTACTCAATGATATTTATTGTTGTTGTTTTTTTTTTTACTGCATCATGAGTTTGGGAAAATTAAATCAATTGATTTTGAATCTATTATTTAATAAGTTCAGCTAAAGGAAAATACAAATATCTCAATGTGGAACGATGTGGAAATCTGATTTAAACTCAAGGTTTTAAAAAATACATAAATTTTTAAGTAAAACAACTAAATACAGGCACGTACATAGTTTGATACTAACTATACTACTACGTAAAACACTTTAAGGTTTTGATTCCATGTCTTGGTTATGTCAAAATTTATACCAAATCGTCGGTTGATAAATTCATCGCGGCGTACTAAACGTCTCATGTCCAAAGTTTGGAGGATGACATTGTTACAATAACCACGAAGTTTGATACTTAGCTTTCGAGCGGAGTTTGTTATATCTTCGTCGACGGTAGGTATCCCTAGGTCCCTTTGTATATCACAATTCCTGAGATACAATATCCGTATAATTTTATTTTGAAAGGACTGAATAAATCCTCTGTTATTTATTGTATGCCGAAAGTCCATATAGGCTTCAGTACTTGCTTGTATAATAGCAGTTTGTTGTACATGCTTAACGGTGTTATAGCTCATCCCGTTTCTTTTCCACGTGGGCCTTCCACTTGAGTTTCGCATCGGGTGCTATATTAAGATAAGCAAACTTCATTACCGTTCGGTATTTGTACAGAATTAATGAAATCTGGTAGATTTTCAAAATTTCTGTAGGTAAAATTTATGTGCGTTGATTTGGTCTCATTTGAAGGAATGCGCCAGCGTTTTGACCATTTCTTTTATTTTGTCCAGAGCTAGTTGCAGTTTTTCAGTTGAGGACTCAACTGAACTTCCCGTTGCCAGGACCGCTGTGCTACCCGCAAATGTAGCCGAAAGTGTACCCTTAGTTTGAGGTATGTCTCTAGTGTACAACAGATACAATGTAGGGCCAAGGACACTCCCTTGAGGGACCGGATTTCCTTAAAATAGGAGTATTCAGTTCCATATTTAACTATAAATATCCTGTTACCGAGATAAGATTCTAGTATCTTATACAAGCTTGTCGGTAGAAGCCTGCTTAGTTTGTATATTTTAATACAGAATTTTAAGACCAAAACTTTTTTAATCTCCTCTTCACTTTCTCAATCATAATTATACTGTGACTTGAATTGGATTACCAAATAGTGAAATGGGATGCAAATGTTTTATTTATTTCATCTGATGCATTGATATGCAAAGCACTGTCATTTCTTTAATTTAATATTTTTTTCCCTTTATTTGTGCTGTTTGGCCACACTGTGCTGTCCTCAGGAAAAGAAGGAGAAAAAAACGATACAAGGCTTCTAAGGCGTAGGATCAAAAACTGTTAAGGAAGGCACTCAGTTTTTGACACCCCGTAAAGATAATCAAGCGAAGCTACGAGAAACAACTAGTGTATCTCATTGCAGCCAAGTGTTGATCGATATTGCACGAGGAATAAAAACGATCCCTTTTCTCAATCGACTCAACCATCACCATAAACTACTCTCTTGAGTGAAAGAGAGGGTGGCCAACGATCGGGTGAATCAGAGAGGACATGCATTGGCAATCGTCTTTGGATCGCGAAAGGGTACGGTCGTTGGTTTACCCGTGGTAACTATATTTCTAACCTTACACAAGTAAAAAAAAAACTGAATATTAAGTTCATACTGTTTATTTACTCATTTATAATCTACAAGTAACCTGTTTATTCGCACTTAAAAATGCATTAACTCATCGACAATAATACGAGCAATTCATCTCCGCCTTGACACGAATCCATGCCAAACATGCTCAGCCACAAAGACCGTGCAGTCAATTAGTACCAATGCCCCGAGCAAGATGAATATGCCCTGCAGATCGTAGACAGTCACCTGCCGGTGTCCTTCATCGGTCTCCGGGATCAGTTTTATGCGCCCCGCCTCGATGAGTTCCAAGACGGACCGCTTCACCCAAAAGTCCACCAGTCCCGATTGATGTGACAGCAGTATGATTTTATTCAATTCCTCAGTAAACACTGAGTTTTCGTGGAGCAAGAACACCATCAGCGAGTAGCTGTCTATGCAGATATCACTTCGTCGAAAGGTTGGTTGCTTGTACAGACTCTGTTGCTCCTTGAACATCTTCCACTTGTTCAAGGGCACGGGAAAGGCATAGCTTCTGTTGAGCTCATTGCGCTTGGCGTGGTACCAGTCGTGCTCGTCGGTAAGTAAAAGCGTGTCAACATACTTTCCGAATCCGCCATTCAACTTCAGAACTTCGAGATACTCTGTACGGTAAATTAGTACTTTTAAAGGCGAATTATAGAGGTCGTCAATGGTGCGGATGGGCGCCTCGGTAGGTGGGCTGGTGTAGAGCATGTCCAGTGTCGCCAAGTACCACGTGTTGAAGAACAATCCCATGACGTAGCTCAAAAAGAAGATCGTCCGCACTTTCATTGAACACGTCCCCATTCCACCTGCCGATTGCCCAAACAGGGCGCGTAGGCAATCCTCGTTCAGGAACAAGCTTCGCAGAGACAGTTTGGCCATGTCTTCCATCCAAAGGAAACAGTTGACGGTCACGGAGAACACAACGACCATCGAAAACATGAGGATGAAGGAAGGGCTTCCGAAGATCATGGGAAAGTACAAGTACACAGGCAGAGCGGACTCAACTGGCAGCATGACACACCAGTTCGTGATTTCGACAACATATGACTCGCCCCTGGTCACAGAGTTGTATATTGCAAGCCCGATGAATATGTCGATCACATCGGTTTCGATCAGAGCATCATGGTCAGTGTGATAGGACACATTCGTCAGAATGCCCATTGGCATGGTTAGCGTTGCGTTGATCTTCGCCGCGAATGCCTTAACAAGGCTCACTGTGTAGCCCCCAATGCGCTTCTCGCCCTGCCGGTTGGTGTAGAAGAAGTCGCGCGGTTCTATTCCATCCGTTATGCCCCGGAACGGGTATCCAAATACATTCACCATGCGATGGGGGAACACTTCTCGGTCTTCACACACTGAATGTTGGCTCGTCTGCATCTCGGGAAAGGGGGTGTAGCTCATGTATGTGCTTGTCTCCGCGAGGAATGCGATTGCATTGATCATTTTTCTCGCCCAGCACTGTTTGAAGAGGTCTCCAATGATGTGCGCCATTCCCAGGCAAACGAACAAGATCCTCGTCTGAGCACTGCGATGCAGTGTCTTGGCCAGGGAATTGAGAACATTCACGTACGAGTCCAGTTCTAGGTAGACAACGGCCAGTAAGTCCCTCCGGTACACGCCTCTCAGTTTGAAGTACTCCGAACTTGTGAGCTGCAGCAACGGCACACCCAACGAACTGAATACCCTGACGTGGTCATCAATTCGATGAGTGGAAGCATTGCTCTTCATTATGAAGACGGTGGAGAATACCAATTGACTTTGAATAATGGCGATTAGACCGAACAGCGAGCAGGCAGAGTACTCGCTCAAGGACTGATTTACCGCGACGGCAGTTAAAAGAGAACTCGTGTTGTTTCCCTGAACCATGCTGTGACTTGAATGAAGTCAAACTCTTTCACACAACTGACGACAGAGTGTGACAAATGTCTGTTCGAAAGTGTTTTATGTTCAATGTGGCTCAGCAGGATTACTACAAAATAACTTGTAATTTGCTTGTTGTCCATATGCATACCTCTCTCTATTCACTCACTTAACAAACTGATGCCCATATTGATCTTGGCCAATTGAGAACACCTATGGAATTATATAATTTTCGAACACACATAAATCAGTAGGGTGCAGCACGTAACTAGGTCTTAATTCATGATTTTGGTGCCCTTTCAGCGAAAGTTCGTACAGCAAATTACCCCTTTCTTCAAATAACACGACTGCCTTGAGATAAACCCTGCAATTCTGTTGCTTAAACACCTTTATGTAATAAGACTTCTCGAAACAGGCGCCAGCCAATTACAAGGACAACCCAGTCATTTTCGTGCAAGGGGAACGGTAAAGGCAATAACAATGTTTTGGCAATGGTCAATTCAAGGGTGGCGCCTGTTAAGTGTAAGTGCTTGTAATGCCTTTACCCCGAATGTTTCGTACCACAAAAAAAAATTAAATCTCTTCTGTTTATTTAAGAAAGTAGAAGGCATGGGGCTTTGGATCCGAGGCAAAGTTGTTGTTTGCTCTCACCTTGGCGACGCAACGATCCTTGTAAATGCACGGGTGAATGCAAGTTGAAACACGGCTTCCTTGTGGATAGCCTCTAGGGCACCCGCCTAAAGTGAACACAGAGGGGCCTTGCCAGTCCGTCCAGAGGCTTAAATGAAAACCCGCCCCTCCAGGTCGGGGATTTCCCCGTACCCGGTTCCTTTCCCTTCGTTTTAAAAAATTAATAGTTCACAGATGACAACAAGCCTCGTATACGGAATACCCTACTGCTGAAGACAATAGACAAAGAAATAAGGACAACGATTTTGAAGTCGCTGATTAGAACAACGTGTAGCCCATGAACTTGCGGAGGCCTTAGAAGCCTATAAGGCTATAAAACTTCCCCGCGATCTAAGTGGTGCTATGGGATGGACTGGGCAATTCTACGGCGATTACAAAAGCGAAGGGAGTGCTCGTTTGAATATGGGATTGTTGTTCGAGCCAGACATCGGCAAGAAGTGTTAAGTAACAGCGAGCGTCTTATAACTAAACATATAGCCAGCCTTATCACGGCCCACGCCCGAACGGGGATAAAGACGACGACAGCAAGGATGACTTTTATGATATTTTAAAAAGAAGACAAGAGCAATGAACTGCGACAGCAAGATATTTTCAAGAGATTTCAGAGTAAACAGTAACGCTGGGTAAGGAGTCATCAGGAAACATGAAGCCACATCCGGTAGCCGAATTATACTGGTGGACTTTGTCACGGGGCGGGACCTTTCTATAACTGGCACGCGGTTCCTCCATAAAGGGAATTGGACGTCAGGCACTCTTCTAGCATTCTCGATACCCGAACATCTGAGCTTACGTTGGACTCGGACCAGATATAGAGACAATAACGGAGTCGGAAAGCTACAATCCCAACGGACTGCTAGGATATTTGAAAATCTAGTCTTCTAAACACCTCCTCGAAGTTCCTTCCCGACTGCAAAGACAATAGAAGAAATTTGGAGGCGGCCCAAAGAAAACGTCACCGATGTGCTTGGTTTCACGACACCACCTAGGAAAAATTCATGGCTTGATAACAAGTGTAGACAGGCACATGCAGTAAAGCATGAAGCCTACCAGGCAAAACTGAGAGAAATACGGGAGGTGTTCGTGAGCTTCTCTAGAGGAAAAAAGAAAGGGCACGAGAAGCACGCAATCGATAATCGATGAGATGGAGTGGTGCTAAGGCAGGAATGATGTCCGAAGGTTTTACAAAAATATGAAATAGTTATCCATTTAGGATGATGAAGACACCAATACCGCTGTCAGGCAGAATATTAGATTCCGCACAATAAACGCTGATAGAAAGAATTCCGTCCACCCGACCTAGACGGAGTCAAGATATCGATAGCGAGTGTAGGAGATGCGCTGGTGCACCAGCTCATCTGTAAGATATGGTCGGCGGAAAAATTGCAAGAAGAGTGGAATCTCAGTATCGCAATCCATATACAGAAACAAATAGACTCCTTTATCTGCGCCACACAGCGAGCCGTCAGTGGAGCATTCGTCAAAAAGGGCTTAGCGCTTGATGAAGCCAAAACGAAGTACATGCTGTCAATGAGACGAACATCGATGACTCGGCCAGAACGCCGCCATTGGCAGCTATAACTTCGACGTAGTGAAAGACACTGTCTACCTCGGCTCCCAAGTAAAAAAAAATATCGAGATCAAACGCAGAATAACTTTTGCCAATTGGTATCTGCTTGGGCTCCAGAGGCAATTGAGTAACAGAGCCCTCTCTCTGTCAACTAAATTGACTTGTATAAAACCTAGATCATTCCCGTCCAGCTCTACGGCTCGGAGGCATGGTCCGTATCCAAAGCGGATGAAGAGGCTCTTGGATTTTCGAGGGAAAAGTTCTGCCTTCATTCACGGGTCCTGTTTGCGTCGATGGCATTTGCAGATGAAGTTTCTATCACGAACTCTGTCTAGGCGCCTACAGATTCAACGTGTAAGGTGACTAGCCCTAGCGCGCGGGTAACACGTCTCCAGCCCGAACAGTCTTAAAGTCTACAGCAATTTGGCGTCGCCCGCATCTCTAACAACTTGGCGTGCGTTATTAGAACCAGCTGGGTAAGCATCGTGCCAGAGATTTTTGATGGCTGAGGCGCGGACTGCAGCAGGAGAAAAAGAGGCAGCTACGGAGAACAATAAAGAGGCAATCTTTTCCAGATTTCGAGTTAAAATATCGTTCTTAGCAAAACCAAAGAACACGGAAAGCAATTCACTCTGTAGACTTAACTTATGTCACATTCTCGTCAAAAAATCAGAAATAAAGTGGAATATGTTAGAGAAGTTGAGCGCTCCTTGCGTATTCCCAGAAGCTCTCCGGCACGATGTACGGGAGTGTTTCAAGTGGCGTATATCCTCATTGTCGCCAACAGCCTTTGGCCGAGCATGTCTCTCTTTCAGCAAAGTGAGTGAACGCCTGTGTATGTGAACGCCGGGGACATCTTCTTCATGACTCACGAGTGGTAGTGGTAACGTCAGTCTTCACCACCCATTGAGCTGTAATCAAGAACGCTAATATGATTGGATTACAACCGTATCTAAGATAACCATCTCATCGTATTGACAAATTAAGGAATATTCCGGATGGGTCCATCATTTGTCACGTGAACCTTCAATTAGCCTGTCAAGCCTTTCAAAACACGCCCTGCATGGAGTGGATAAAAGATGCGTCATACGCCGCTGTGTGGCATTCAAGTCATACGATGAACTCAAGTCACTCAATCCCACCGCTGCTGGGTGTTCTAAACGTTCTCGCGACCGCCGGCAGTCCCCCAGGCCTTCAAGCGTTCCTGAAACAGATTCAGTCGCAAGTAAAGTTCTCCACAGTCCTATTGGTAGCAGATCAAAATTACCCGGTAGCGGAAGGAGTTCCTTCAATGGTCATGGCCACCCTTAAAGTTCCCATTCTTCAGATGGACGTACGACAGCGGTATAGCCTCAAGAAGCGCTTCAGAGATGACATTTTGGGGATAGTCTTCCTCAACGAGGCAGCCTTCAAGGAAACCCTAAACGCCTTGGCAGAAATCTTGGACCGAATAGCTCAAACAAAAGTGGTCTTCGTTTGTCCCGCAATGCGGAGTCGGGTGTCGGAGCTGTTTCGGGACTGCTGGAGCAAGAAACTGCTCAATGCAGTGGCATTCATCGAAAGTACTTACTTCAGCTACAATCCCTTCAATCAGATGCATCTAGAGGAACACCCGTTGAACGAAAGTCGAGAAGTCTTTCCAAATCGTCTACTCAACGTCCACAGACAGCCGTTTCGTTTTGTGGTCGACGGCGTGGAGCCTCGCGACTACATCTACGTCGACCGGAAGGGAAAGCGCGTTCTAGGCGGTTACACTGCACACTTTTTAACGGCCTTCGCCCAGATGATCAACGCCACGCTGACCCCCATCGAACCGGCGGCAGGTCAAATAGCCTACCACCAGGACACCGACAAGTTGCTGGAAGAGGATGTGATCGACGTTTTCGGCGGACTAGTTATCATGCTGCCGCCCATGCGAGGGCAGTCAGAACCCGCAGAGGTCATCACGCTCTGCATCATGATTCCCGTGGAGCCGAAGGTGCCTCAGTACCTCTACTATCCGATGATCTTCACCAGCTTCCCGATTCTGATGATGTTCGGCATGGTGCTGGTGTTTTCCCTCCTGATCTGGGGCATCTTCAAAGTGGACGGACGCAGCAAGCTCCGCCGAAGCGAAGTGATTGTTAACGAGAAGTGCGTGCGGGCGCTTCTCAGTCAGCCGTTCTTTGAGTATCCACGTTCATCGATGAAACTGCGGGCGATATACTTCCTCAGCTGCACCTTGGGCTTATTTTTCAGCTCTATTTATCTGGCCACCCTGAATACGCTCGTCACATACCCGCCGAGTGAGGCGCTGGTGTCCACCTTCGAAGACATCCGGCGCTCCCACTTTAAGGTGCTTCTGTACCGGCCCGAGTACAACGAGATCCTGAACATGACGGACGAGTACGAGAAGTACGCGGATACTTTCGAGTTCACCTACAACCACACGCTGTTCCATCTGACACGGAACTCCATGGACACCAGGTACGGCTTCTCAGTGCCGACGAACAAGTGGAAGACATTCGAGGAGCAGCAGCGATTCTTCACCGCCCCGCTGTATCGGCTGTCGAATATGTGCCTGATTCCAGTTCTGTTCATGGTTTTCCTTCTCAATAGGAACTCAGTTTACCTGGAGTCGCTCAATCAGTTGCTGGTGAGGACACACCAGTCGGGGCTGTACGGGCACTGGGTGAAGAAGTCGTTCCTGGAACTGGTCGAGGCGCACCGCATGAAACTGGACGTCAACATCGGTGTTAAGGGGCCGGAGCCACTGACTTTGGACGACTTGCAGTGGCTCTGGGGACTCTTTGGGGTACTTGTGGTGATAGCCTCTGCTGTGCTTGTCCTGGAAATATCTTGGTCTAGAATTCGAAGGCGGAGGATGTTAGATGTAGGCTAAGTTCAGGTTGATGGGAATTCTTATGAAGAGTGTGCTAAATACACGTGAATTAAAGACGAATTTTGTGAAAATTGGTTCGTCGTTTTCATTCCACGCAACTCGGCAGATATTTATTCGGAAAGTGAACTTCTAAACGAATGCCAGCTGATGATATTGTGCAATTCGAAGCGAGCTGGCTCAAAAATAAAAGCTGTCTCAAGTGTATCATTTACACTTTGTCAGTGGGATGGAACCCAGATCCACGATAGTATCATTGAGAGTGATAGCAATCATCCCTCCGCAAAAGCCGAGCTAATTCTTGTCCTGTGAACTGAGCCTATACAAAACACAAGTCTGATCTCTGGCAAGCTGTCTCCAGTACACCCCGAGTAGTGGATGCATCTTCTCCTGCAGATGACATCTACGCAAATCGGGCCAAATATCGCACGTAGCACTTTTCTTATCAATCCAGTAAGGACTTCTTTATCCACCAAAGTTGACTATGTCTAAGTGCCATATAGCAGGACTGTGGTGGTCTTGACCTTGTTTGTATAGAACCAGCTTGTTTTCCATGAAAGGGATCTGCTTTCGCTTCTAGATCCTAAAAAAAAACATGAGTTATAATATAATACGGGTGGTCCTACAGCCCGCAGAGGGCCAGGGCCTAGCTTCTTAGCAACCACACGTGTTGTGCATCCTTTGTTCTCTCGAGGTGGCAAAAGTAATTCTGTTGCCACCCATTGTCAAGGTCTTTATCTTGTAAGTCTCAAGACAGCATATACTGCGTATTTCCCTCTTCCACCGATACACCCGTTTTAGCATCTAGCGTTCTTAGAACAGATGAGGATGTATCATTTGTAGGAGGGCTTTCCAGGCGGAGAATATGAAAGTTCTATTATTATTACTGTTGAGGGAGCCCCAACCGTTAAGTCTGTTGTGGCCCCTTTTCAGAACTTTGGTTTCATAAGAGTCCCTTACACATGCTGTTCTTTTCAGAGTTGCATTGCGGGTTATGACATCCTGTCGCGCATAGGTGAAATAGATCTAGAGTATTCTCTCTAAGCCAGTTTCCTTTATAATAGTAGTAATATGGGTGGCGCGACAGTCCGAGGTGGACCTGGGCCTACTTTCTCAGCAACCACGTGTGTTATGCGTGCTATTGTTCTTTCACGCGTGGAAGGGACCTACAGTTTAATGCCGACTCTGAACCGCGAATTTGAGAAGCTTTTTCTAGACAGGAATACTCTTTGAGCATTGTCAGTGACTCGAAAGAGGTGGAGCCTTGAATTATCAAAGGTGGTACATTCGGGTATCGAACCTGGCACCCTCTGCGTAGGAGTCGACGCACTAACCCACTACGCTACGGCGACACACAATCCAGTTTCCTTTAGAAATCTGAGAATGAGAGATAGTGACACCAGTTCTTCCTCTGATATTAGGTGCTTCCGCAGAAATCTTTAACTTTTGTCTTCTTAAAAAAGCTGAGTACATATCCTGGAATATCATTAGATTCTCCAATGAATCTGCAGAGAACTTATTCTAATACCCCTAGATTCCTTAGATGCTCCCTCCTCTTTTTTCTAGTTCTCTGTGCACGTGGTCTCCTACTACTCGGCGCAGGCTGGTTCAGCGCCTGTGTAGGCTTGGGATGCTCCAGCAAAGAAGTATGCCATTTCATTTTCTTCTAGCATCGGTCCAGGTATACAGAGGAGATATTCCTTCTATTCTTTCTGCTCAACTGTTTAAGGCTCAGTAGGCACACCCATTAAAGCTTGGATTTGATGATAAAGGAGTCTAGAACCAAGATCGCGACACGACAGTCCATTATTATTGCTACGTGGTATAGTTCCTGTCAATATTGTTTTGACCGCATCTGCCAGTGGAATAGTTTTCTGCTTGAAAGATGCTTATGCGTTCGAATTACTCTATCCGGGTTCCAAATACCCCTGCTCCGGTTCCTTCATCAGTTCTTGATCCATCTGAATACCATTTTGTAGACAAAATACTTTTAAAACTCATATTGACTTTTTTGCACCACTGTGTACAAAATTCGATTTCCAATGTGTAACATTATCTGTGTGCCGCGCCAATGTATGGGGTGATTGTACCGACATCTCTACACTTACAGTACCTATGAATGTTTATAAAAGCATGTCATGTGCATAAAATAAAACAGTCTGTTATACCAGCTGGACAGTGCGTGATTTATTTATTTCTTTGAGTATAGAGTCCTACAATTTTATAGTGTCTCTGTTCAGTTTGTTGGTGGCTATGCATTCGTTGCTCCAGTCCTTTTTTGTGATGAGGTTAATGGTAAGATTCTTTGGGAAATGAAATATCGTTTTGTGACTGGTGCATCGAATTTTCTCTATGTAATGCTATTTCATAGTCTTCTGCCATTCTCATGATTGTTTTGTTTGCACATTCTGCAAGCACTAGATGTTATGGAGTCAGCTCCAATAACTCCTCCATAGCAGCAATTGGGGACGTTCTCATGGCTCCTGTAATACAGAGGCATTACAACCTTTCAGCAAATTGGTTCTCTTGGTCTATGTTATTTTCCTGTAGGTAATTGTGAGTCTTACAATAGCTATGTACATCCATTTCAGGATGCTTACACTGCGTCTGAAAAGTTTCCATAAATCATTAGAGCACGCTTTACTTTCCTGGTTATCCTGAGAAGGTAAATGAGTGTTGGCGATATTGGCTGTAAAATAGGCGGAGAATGCAAGCGAATTTTGTTCGCTTCTTAACAGAAAGTCCTCTTCCCGGGCCAAATTCTAGGTGGAAAAATATTTGGAGACAAACTAAATCCTGCAGAAATTACCAACGGCAAATTCGAAGTAAAAGAGAGAGCAAAAAACATACCGACGAGGGAGCGATTTTTCACTGAACAATGGCCAACCTGAGGCTTACTAACTTAAATCCTGTGTCCCCTCACGGGGCCTAGGGCCTCTACTACTCCTACGCGCCATCGTGTGTGGTTTCTCGCAAAGAGTTTCAGCTCTCTCCAACTCTTCCCCAGCTGTTGGGATTCCTCTAATGTTCTGCGCCATGTGCCTCTCAATCGACCCGCTCTTCTGCCGTCTTGGGTTGGCGGGTTACAATGCATCGCATGTTTTCCCATGGGACTGTCGCCTTTTGGAAGGGTATGACTAATCCACTGCCATTTGCGCCGTTGAATAGTGGTGCCTGTAGGTTCTGGTCTGTTCTCTATTGTAGCTGTTCGTTTAAGATAGGTTCGGCCAGAAAGTCCTTAGTATGTTCGTAGGCACCGGTTCACAAACGTATGTAGTTTTCTTGTGATAGTGGCGGGCACTTTCTAAGTGCTGAACCCATATAACAGCACGGAATCAACATTGGAGCGAAACAGTCTTAGCTTGGTCTTTAAGCTATTAGCATTGCTTCTCCATATTGTAGACCATATGCCGAATGCTTACCTCAGGTTGCTACATTTTTTAAGAAGAACTCTTTAGTCTGATACAGTGGTTCTTATACAAACTGCGGTATTCAATAGACATGGCCTACTCTGATAGTATTTTTTTTTTCATTTATTTTCTTTTTATTTTATTTGTATAAAAAAACTGAAAATATTACAAAAAAATATGTAAGCAGGTAACTGAAGGCATTAAAAACTGGATTCATTCTTTCTGGGCCTTAAAAGATGAATAGTTTCCCTTGACAAGGTATCCATAAATTACTAGTTACCGTGACGTAGAGTAGAGTGTTGGTGCCTCGATTCCGTTCAATAAAACTTTAGCAAAGCCCATAACTCAGAGCTCAATCTCTTTCGTGTTACAAGCAATGCACAAAGAGTCTTCCTGCCAGGAAAATACGTAACCGTTTGGAATCAACAAGATCCCAAACGTACAGTGAGACAGCTAATAAAGACCGTAAATTAAGCAACTCATTTTTCGAAATTCCAGACTTGCATCTGCTAAATTTCAATATGGCGCAACTAATTTTTGTTAAATCGGAAGCTCGTAGCTCAACAACGTCAATCCGTTCTCAAACTATCCGATCGGATTTGAAATAAGAACACTACTCATCATAAATGATTGCTTTAAGCACTGGCTTAGCTTCCACAAAGAAGTTCTTCCAAGTTCCCATTGAACCTCACCAAATGCTGCAGTCCTAGACTTCAAAATAACCAATCACTCTTTGACTTTGAATGCATTTTCCGGCAATCAAAAGGAACAACTCTCCGCATTGATAATTTATAGCAATTATCCTGAGTGGTACAACCGTCATCAGTTAACTCGTAATCTTCTGATAGGGATTCAAAAGTCATCCATCTGAAGACCACGGAATCAAGGAGCAGGAAAGTCTGCCGAGACCACACCAATCTTTAGCTGTAATTGTAATCCTTGACATACACACACACATCGACACACAATCCTTGTCATACAATGACTGTAGGAAAACTTTTCGCAAATTCTAGCTCCAGGCTCTTACAAATCGTCGCATCCCTCTCGCCAGGCTTCGTAATGAAAAACCAATCGAAAATTAGTTTAGTTTCCAAGGAAACCACTATTATATTCCACTCGCTGTTCGTTCATTCATTTGTTCGCTTAACCAGGGCAAGGCAGCGTCATCAACATCAACATCGTCATCATCGCCACAGAAAGGGCCCGATTCCGATTGCAGGGGATGGCGGTAACCACTAGTAACGAGGGGTTAGACGACACTAGTACCACCGGCATTAGTGGCAGCAGCACAGGCGGTGGCGATAGCATTGTCGTGGAAGAGTAAACTTTTATTATTGATGGCTTCATTAAGCTCTTATTTAAATGAAATTCACGAAATCCTTTCGGCTGACATTCAAGCATCAATTAGTAAAATGGTTTCCGCCAGTTGCTGCTGTTCGACTACCCACAGTCCCAGTCAACGCCAGCTAGGGTGCGCTAGGGAGTGAATTGTGATTTTTGAAGTTGTCATCTCGATGAGCGAGGACGGCCGTGTTGGGATCCTTTTGTGCTTAGCCACTGACTCGGTTTTAATTGACTGTGAATAGAATGACAAATTAATGGTCCCATTATGTAGGTGGAAGCCATGTGAGCAAGGATGCTGCGCTGAGTGCGGACCAAGATATTTGAACTTGTCAAGAGATAAACGATGGTCGGGTTGATCGAGATGATGATTTTATTTTTTTTTTTGTTCTTTTCTTGAACGATGTTATAATTAAGTTTATTATTTCTTCAGCCTGGCTCCAATCGGCTGAGCTGAGCCAGGTTTGGGGGCGCAATTGTCATCAGACGAAGTGTAACCAAGTCAATTTCTGGTGCAATAACTGTAACTCGATGCAGAGTCGAAATAAATAAATGTGCGCAATGTTGACTAAGTAGATCATTCTTTTGAATTAAAGTTTTGAAATACTAAAATCGAAGTAAGCCCTAGTTGCATTCCTCACGAAAATAAGGACTTACATGAGTTGCACCCCCATTCCCGAGATGCAGGCGAATCAATATCAGTGTCTCAAGACCGAGAAGTGTTGCCCAACTGCATGACGAATGCGTTTTTTTTTTGGGTTATAATGGATGGAATAAAACCTCGAGTCTTCTTCTACACCAACTTGTGAATTCAGGTACAAATAAATTCGAAATATTGCATTACTCACTGAACGAAAAATTGTTCGTGATATGAGGACAGAGAGCTATTTTCGTTGACTTAACGAACGATTCGTTCATTTTACTTATACCATGAACGAAGAAGCTCGAATCCATGGGAAAACCGCACAAGCATCTTTTAAGCAGGAAGCCACAGACAGATGCGTTCAAATCGAATACTACGATATAGCAATCTCAGGCAACTGTGCAGCTAACTTGGCACTAGACCTAAACATCATCAAATCCAAGCTTGTGTGGGAATACCTACAGAAGCTTAAAGAGTTCAGGAGGAGAAACAAAGTGAAACTTTGCTGTATGCCTGGTCATACGGGGATGGAAGGCAATGAAATGGGCGACTAGCTAGAAAATGGACATCGCAACCCTTCACAGGCTCTGAACCAAGCTGCGCCGCGCCGTAGGAGACCACATCCTCAGAGAAGATCACCGGGAACTAGAAAGAAGGAACCGAACAGAAACCTGCAGGATAGTTCATGACAAGAAGTTTGATCTCTGTACGGTGGTAAACGTTCAAAAACACACACATAATGATTGAATCGAAACCCCATTATTAACACAATCTGGCGTGTAAGAAATAATATTTAAACACGTAAGACAATTATGATCACCGAACCATCTGGTGTGACGAGTCGAGACAAACAAAACGAACCACATCACCAAAGCCAAGCAAGTCGTCTCCTCCGTTAACGCTAAACAAAGGGTCGCTGGTAATTAGCGACAGGCAGACACCATCGGGCATGATATCGTTATCCTTTGAGTGTTCGCCCATGCCACGCGATGATCAGCTGTGTGGCTAAGCGCTCGTCGAATGCAGGGATGTTCTTGGCGATGTTCGTATGCTCCGCTCCAGGGATGTCCTCTGCTTGCACCAATCCTATACAATCTCACTTATTCTGGAATACATGAATGAGTGCATGTAGCCACACTTGACCGTCAGGAATCGAAACTGAGGCGAGGGATGTAGAACAAGCCACAGCATGGAACAGTGGCTTTTGGCGCTTTCTTAATTTGGCTTGTTAATTATAATTGCAATCCACTCGATTGCAGCCTTTTTAGATTAGTTTAAAAATTACAAACAAGCCCACACTCACTTCATGTCATATAAACTAAACAGCTTAAGCCTGATTTCGGTATCGTCACGCCCATCCTCAACCAACTCCAGAAAAGCGTTCTTTAGCCACTGCTGATAGAGCCCTGACTAATGCCAGAGCGCAATCATTCTATTCACTTCCACCGTGAAGATTGATGGAGAGTTCTCATTGATCTACAAGGTCATTACGGCGAAGTGTAGAAGGCATATTTCTGCTGACCCTGAACTTGTTGTTGGGAGACTGAGGATCTCTAAGGGTATATATGTAATATTTGTCCCCCCGGCGAGTTGGCTCACATGGTGGACTTTTGACCAAAGGGTTCTTAACTGCCTTTAACCATGTGTTGAAGAAGACGGACATGGTATTTCATGGAGAATCGCGAAAACGACATGGAAGTGAGCACAAAAACGGCCGAATTCAGCTTACGTTGATGAACATTTTGTGAAATGCCAAATTTACCCTATATTCGAACAGGAGAACGCAGTTAATGACGAACGAGAGCACAACTACCATGCAAAATATGAAGGGAATGTACCGACTCTAAAGGATCATCTGTCTAGTTGTAGCATTGCGTTTTATGAGCTAACATGCGACGCTGTCGTATACGCTCTGCAATGGCTAGAAGTAGAGTGTGATGCCGATGAAAATCTCAATGACGTCTGCCTGAATTACAAAATCATATTGATCATGCTGTTTAACTTTCTTCGTTTCATCCATGCGTCATCAGCAATATTGCGTTCATATTGTGGGCAAAAGCCATACCCAGGTGACCCGTTGAGCCTTCCATTACCTATTTCCCTCGTCTCGTCGGTTGGTGGTTATAAAGAGTCTCGGGTCGATCCCGGCGAGAGCAATGCGTAGCGGATACCCGTGGACATTAACCAAGCGATTGGAAAACACTTCTATGTTGTCGAAGGCGGAAATGACGTATCTGATTAAAACTGTAGTGATTTCGTCTATTAAAGCCACAGCACTTATCATTTTCATGTTGATGGAAGCCTGAAAAAGTGCCACTCCTTATTCTCGCAGACAAGAACATTTCTCGTTTGGGCAAACCTTTGGAGAAAGTCCTTCCGTCCTGATACTTGAACGAGCAACACGTGGACGACAGCTAAGAAATTTGATTGATGGTGCTCCATTAGCAGAAAATGCGTCGCCGTTTTTAGATGCACAGCTGTCCATGGTGAGGTGTCTTCAAAGTCGAATGCGTGCGCGGCGAGTAACTTTCTTGTGAAAAACATTTATATTAACGTCCAAGGGTTGACCTTTGATTGTGATTACAGACTTGTAAAATCTTCACCTAAACAAACAAACAGCCAGCCATTAATGATGGCTAAATTCTCCTCTAAATGGGCCCAATGGCCATACACGACACAGGCACGACGCTGTTATAATATAATAATAAGGGTGGCGCTACAGTCCGAGGCGGACCTGGGCCTAGCTTCTCAGCAACCACTCGTGTTGTGCGTGCTATTGTTCTTTCACTAGGGGAAGGGACCTAGAGTTTAATGCCGACTCCGAACGGCGAATTTAAGAAGCTTTTTCTAGACAGAAATACTCTTTGAGCATTGTCAATGACTCGAAAGAGGTGGAGCCGTGAATTATGAAAGGCGGTAAATTCGGGTATCGAACCTCTCACCCTCTGCGTAGGAGTCGACGCACTTACCCACTACGCCACGGCGACCACTATATACTGTTAACCTATATATTTTACTGTTGTGCTAACATATGCGCACACTGTCTGTGTCGTGTGTATTCAAGTCGCATGTTTGCAGCGACCGTCTGCGTAAATTTGAAAAATGTTTTTTTTTTGAAAAATGTTTTTTTTTTTTTTTGAGACTTGCTGGAAAGTTCTTGTCAAAAAATGAATACAACTACGGATAATTTTTGACAGGTGCATGAGTTTCTGAATATTTATATAAGTTTTCCGGTTTTGTGGCAAGACAAGGTAGGTAAGCTAGTGCATTCACCAGCACACTTAGACCATGTTGGTCCATTGTGTTACCCACAGTCAAACTACTACCTCTGATTGACCACTCCAGTAACAGTGCCATTAATTTGATCCCCCAACAACATATGGTAGCTGGACCAGTTTTGAAAACAAGACAAAGGCGTTTTAACTTTGCTTTCGCTAGGATTCGAACCGGGGACCCCGATAACCAGGCGCAGGCACTTAACCAACTGCGCCAGTCACTTTTGTGCCGATAATTGTAATCGCGTTTTAAAAATTTGGTAATACCAAGGTCACATCTTTTTCTATACCACTCCTAGGTCTAGATAAACTCCCTGTTTTTTGTTTTGGTCTCTATTTTTTTATACTTGCCAAAGCAATCATTATTGCGACACAAGCAGTATCTATAATTTTTCCAACCCGAAGACTACGCCGAAATTATACAAACTAATGTCCGTGCAGATTTTCTGCACCGTGTGTGTGTGAGAAGAGGTGTTTACACAGATTTCTGGTTCCTATAGGTTACTATAAGTTTGCAGCGACGTGTCTGTAGAAGAATATGGGCCCATAAAGGCGTTTTTGTACAAACCTCGTCTTAAATTTCCCCCAGTTCTCAAATTTCTGACAGACTGCTTTAATTGTTGGCATGTTCTCGTTACCATAGCACCAGCGAAGGGCTCTTAAAACAACAAACCGAAGCAACAAAAAATATTGTATTTCACATTTCGATGTCTTTCAGTAAGATAATCTGGATTCATTAATAATTCCTACGCGAGTAATGAGAACAATCAGTATGAATATGAATTTCTAAATTTATCGTTTTGACATTTCGCGGAAAAAAATCAGATCAGCTTACACGTGTCGGTTGCCGTCGTTACGCTTAATTCGCGGAATTATTTGATTAGTCCTTATCTTGGCTTTCAAACGCTGCGCCGTTTAGATATTAATGACATTGGCAGGCGATTCAAGGCCTATCATGGCGTGTAAGGAATTTGCGTATTTTATCACTCAAATAGAAAAGAAATACATATACAAACAGATGCTGCGTAATAGCGGAATTTAATAATCAATGGCAGCTACTGAGCCTTCATTCTAAAAGAAGGGAAGAAGGTCAAGCATTTTCTGGAGTCTAAAAAAAATGGATAATGACTTCGAACAAAGTATTTTTGAATGTTTCGACAAAAACACCGAAAATATTTTGTTCTCTTATTTAAAAAAATATTTACGTTCCAATACATGTAAATAAATGATCTAGCTACGGTTCTTCACGAGTCCTTCAATCTCTTGATGATTGCCTTCATGACGCTGACAGACCTGGAGCCGCTACCAAACTTCAAGATCATCCCCCGAAAATGGAACACGAACCAGACGGAATTTCGAGAAAATCTTAATTTTATTGAAGAGGAAGGTGAACAGGAGACTAAAGCGTTGGGCACGTACAGTGAACGCTCTCACAGCTGGGCATCAACGAGCGCAGCACTTTTGTCCGACCAAGGAAGTAGTCTGTCCATGGGGCTGTGTGAAACTTCAATTCAAGACGGTTGTGAGAAATTATCCACTTAAGGTGACTGTCAGCCTAAAAGAGATGTCTGTAATAGGAGCTTTCACTAACTTGGTTCTGTCAGACGGATTATGGACAGGTCACTGCACTAATTGGCAGCAATCGACAGACTCCAGTCATAATCATATCAAAAAATGTTGCTGAAAGGCTTTGGTTTGCAGGTGGTGGCTTGGCTGGGATGATCACCTGAACCAATTCATCGGGATTGTGTAAAATTTATCACGGAATTACCATTGATAGAAAAATTTAATATTTCTGCGCCCCAATTTATTTAGTTTGCTTATCAGTTACATGTATTCTGCGACGTATCCATCCGCTTATGGTGCTGTCTCGTATTTTCGCATTCCGACTTTAGAAGTAGTAAGGGTATCTTTAAAGTAAATGACGGCACCATGTCTAGAACTCAATGGCCGTTAGGGTCGTAGACTGCTTGGGGCTCTTAGATTTACAAACGGTAATCGGACTCGGAAGAATCAGTTCGTCCCAAAATATGGACCAGGTGGTCCAAAATGTTGAGAAGATGGCCACACCGGTTTAATTTTTTTAAGTACAAAACGGTTTGAATTCAAGAGGTCTTTGGGTATAACCTTGAGATTTCGGTTGGCCTTCTCTTCTAAGCGCCTTCTTTTGCTAAGGCTCAAACCGCAGTTTCCTTTTGACAGAGTCCTAATTTCATTTCTGTTTGATTTTATGCTAATGTATCAAACTCATGTGTTCTTGGTCCCCTCCTTTACTTATTGTATAGCAGCGATATACCGCAGGACGTAGGCAGAGTGCTAGGCACATTTGCTGACGACACGAAATTTTGGTAACTGCCAAAACGGTCGAAGAATCAACTAGAAAATTGCAACGTGCTTTAGACCGGATACACGAATGGACGAACACTCATCGAATTCAGCTTAACGAAGCTAAACCCGTTCTTATAAATTTTATGTATAAGAACGTGAATAACTTGCCCGTTTTTATAAATAATGTTCAAATACCCTTCGGCAATGAAGCGAAATACCTCGGAATGACTCTGGATGTAAAGCTTAAATGGAAGGAGCACGACAAAAAGAAACGTGAGGAGCTCCAATTAAGATACAAGGACATGTACTAGCTTATTGGAAAATATTCCAAACTAAGTACTAAGTGCGTCGACTCCTACGCAGAGAGTGCCAGGTTCGATACCCGAATGTACCACCTTTGATAATTCACGGCTCCACCTCTTTCGAGTCACTGATAATGCTCAAAGAGTATTCCTGTCTAGAAAAAAGCTTCTCAACTTCGCCGTTCGGAGTCGGCATTAAACTGTAGGTCCCTTCCACTCGTGAAAGAACAATAGCACGCACAACACGAGTGGTTGCTGTGAATCTAGGCCCATGCCCACCTCGGACTGTCGCGCCACCCATATATATATATATAAGTACTGACAACAAATTGCTTATATACAAGCAAGTGCTAAAACCCGTCTGGACGTATGGTATACAACTATGGGGTTGTACCAAAGAAAGTAATAGAAACATACTACAAACTTTTCAAAATAAATTGCTTAGGGCCATCGTCAACGCCCCCTGCTATACACGAAACAACGATATTCACAGAGATCTTGGAATTTCATCAGTCCAACATGAAGTTACGAATTTTGCTCGTAAGCATAAGCGTCGCCTGGAAGAGCACATAAACTCCGCTGTCCTTCCAATTCTCGACGAAAAGAACTCTTTTCGCCGTCTTCAAAGGACTAAACCTCTTGACCTAGAACGGTGAAGTCAACCCGCGCTTAGCTGCGGTGTTACCAAGAACTCTCAATGGAGAATCTCTTGCCAAATGCGTCTAAGCCAAGAAGTTAGAACTGCTGGATAATTGTAAAACTTGGAAAATATTTTATTTGATGGGAAGGGTGGGTGTAGGGTGTTTGAAGGGTGTTTTTACTGAGTAAAAATTCCTTTCGCTGTGTGGGAACGGTCCCCATAGTGTCCTTTGAAGATATTCACCTACCCTCGGAAAAAAATTGTATCAAACCAAATTAAAGCCTCTCAAGCGTGGAGTACGGCGACCATTGACTTGGCTCATCAAATAGTGAAGCATCCAAAAGAGCTGTCATTATCTACTTACAGGGTGGACCATCTAGCGTGAGATGATTTTGACTAAAAGCAATTATCATACCTCCAAAAGTTTGGGAAATATTGAAAACAGTGCGTTGTTTGAAAAAAAGTTTTGGCCGAAATGAAGAACCCACCCCGACTGATGTAAGCAGGTTTGTGCAAAAAGTTTGTGAGACTGGCATAATAGTTGACAACACTCATGGTCCTCGTCTTCGTACGGTACACACAGGTGGGAATGTGGCTGCTGTGGCGGAGAGCATCATCCGACCATTTTCTACGAACATGAGGCTGGGAACAACGGTGGACATTACAGAGTCATTTTAACCGACTTTCTTTTACCGAATTGATTTGGATGACCTCTACAGGATGGCGCGCCATACTACACAGTCCATGCCACAATCGATCTTTTGCTCACCAAATTTCCAAATCCTATTATGAGGGATCTTGGCGATGTAAATTGGTCGCCCAGGAGTTGCGTTTCAATGAACCCTTTCGACTTTTCTTTGTGGGGAAGCGTGAAAGTCCGATTTATGACAACACTCCGGAAACGACTCAAGCACTAAAGGCTAATATCATCAAGCAATGATTGCTGAGCTACAACTCGAAACCATCGTTTTTCCACTTCATCTCCAGACTACCAAACTGGCCGTGTTACAGCTACCAATGACTTCTGCGCACTTTTGGTGATGTGTTCTTACGTAAATTAATTGAATCCGAGACTTTGGAATGCGTAGCCCGACATCGACATTTTCACATAAAAAAATGATATAAAAAATATGTCTACCCCTAGAGGTCGATCATCAGTCAGTCACTTGATGGACGTTGCCTTTCATAATTAATGGACCACGCTGTAGATAATCTGTATGAGACTGATCTTTTGTAAAGTCTATTACCTATTCCAGATGATCGAGCATTTTAACATTCACCAGGTTTCCAGAATGGTGATGCGCTTTAGTGTAATTTCTTCAATCTTGTTCTGAGAGTTATATTTACAGCAGGCAACTGCAAACACAGAAGGCAATATCTTCTGCAAATCAGTTCAATTTTTTGATTATTCGGATCCAACGCCATGTGTTCCCCACGAGCAGTAGTGGAAGCATCGACGGAGTTTGAAAAAGAGACGAAACGAGAAGGTATCAATGTTAATGAGGGAAATACAATGTTGAGCAAAAGTGACTCACCACACAGGACAAAATAAAAACAAAATAGGTTCTGTCAGTCTCGGGGCAGACGTGAAGTCCACAAACGACATCCTCGGGGAAACATAAATCGGCAACCAGTGCCACTGATGGTGTTCATCTCCTGGCTCGAAGGACCAAAATCATGTCCTCAAAAACTTTTAGCTAGCTATATACAAATGAACAAAGATCCAAAACAATTTGGTGTGTGACTGAGATGGCGCTTGCTGGAGGGGTTTCTTGGTCAAAGCCCAAGTCCATCCCGGATTTATGCGCCACACAAAGAAATTCTTTAAGTCATCAATAACTCGTCCTCCTACAATGAGACTGACACGATGAGGCATTTTTTATCCGTTTAAGAGAAGAATTCACTGTAACAAGATGACCGCCACAAAATGCTTGCTACTCCATATGCATCCGATCCATTAATTGATAGATGACAGATCTCTGTTATCAGAGATAATCTGCACGAGAGCGATGGCACACAACCGTTCCATCCGCCCACCGAAAATAATCGCCTCTAATTAATTCCCGTCAATGACAATAACAAAATCGCACTCTCGGGGGAAACCCTATTAGCGAAGCTCATAATTAAATTAGCAAAGCGAAATGGCGTGGCCGAAACAATCAAATAGCCACCGGGAGCAACACGATGTATACGGCTTCATCTGTCAGCCACCAAGGATGCCCATTTATCGTCGGAGCCTATGAATAAATCCCGTGCGCAAGGCATTCCGCAGCGCTTGACAACATCTTGTTTATTCATCATTTACCCGCACTTTGGCAGCTGGGATTTGGCTCAGACCGCATTTTATCATGTCAGCATACCGCACACGCCGCCACCCCCCTGGGTGGTATTACAATACGAGTGGTGACCCAACAAAACGGCACCAGTCGAAAGAAAAACAGTGAAAAACACCTCGGCAAATACTTTAATTATGTGACACACTTAACGAAATTTGTCACGCACCGACCGGATCGCCGCACAGGCGAAGGATTACACCCGCCCATGGTGTCCAACGTCGGCTCGGTCCCTGTCGCCGGACGGACACACAAAAGGGATTAGTTCAAAGCGAAAGTGTAAATCAGCTTTCAATCACGTTCCCTGCAAGAAGGACGATGGAAAAAAGAACTTTTCTTTCCAAACATAAAACACACACACGCTCACTTGTCGCCGGCGATGCGCTGGAGATGGAGATGGATTTCCTTCACATGCACACACATGGCCACTCTCGTGTGTACGTGCGCGTCCTACATTGCTCCCGCAGGGAATTTTGTTGTTTTCTGTTTTCTGCCCCGAAACCTGTCGTCGATGAAATAAATGCTGAGCATGTTTATTCTTCAAGGCGTCTACCCGCCCGCCCCCTCGACTACTCCCGACGAAGTGACGGGTCATTTCGTTAAGGACGCTCTGTACACAGCAGCAAAAGGTGAGGCGTTACACGAGCACATTCGAGACCAAAACTTTTCTACGCTCCGATCGTTGCCGTAGCGGACGATGACTGTCCTGTCGTCGTAATAAGACATTAGATGGATTATTGCTTCGCCCATAATGATAATGGTCGGTCATTTGCTGTGCGCTTTCCCTTTCGGGGGACATTGATTGTAAGTCGATGATTGTGTTGTTCGTTGTGGTCCTGCTGCTACGTGGTCATTTGATTTCATGAAGTGCTGTCGGCCGTCTCGAAGGTGACGTATTGAGTGTGTGTGTGTGAAGTGAAGGACTCATTGGGTGATGGTTGGGTGCGTTGATTGCATTCGAAATTGATGTCGTCAATTGAGCTCTTAATGGACAAATAAGTCCTTCAACCGGCAGATGACCTCAAGCTTACTCGAGGAGGAGATTCGACATGTTGCAGTGGACTTCCTGGAGACAATTTATCGATTTTTGTCGCAGGCCACGTGTGTGGTGTGTAGAATATTTATATTACTCATCAAGGAGCCAATGGCGGGAAGGGTGTCTCTACACTTTAAGGGCCTGTGCTCTCTGTTGCTGTGAAAAAATGTTACACCATGGTGTTGGATTATGTTGAGTTGGGGTGGTTTAGGTGCCAACATGCAGTAGTCACACTTAATACAACGTTGGCCATGCGGATCGAGGTGAATCCACTCCGGAAAGCATTTGTTGCTTTTAACAAAGCTATGAAGATGGCTGATTTACATGTTCCTTAGTTCAACCAGGTAACCCTAGAACGTCTCTCTCCTTTCCGCTTGCGGAAATGATACTTGGGTTGGAGTCATTTTAGGGCGGTCCCAATCAGAAGGCTGCAGTGCCCAGTGATAATGCCGATGAGAGTCATTAGTGCCCACGAGAGGAACTACTAAGGATGTCTAACTGAGATCATAGCCTATGACGAGCTGGCCACTCAAACTAAGACTACCCAAAGCCGAAAACAGCTCCATCAATAACACGGGCTTGGATCTAGATGCGGGTGACGCAACCGGCAAAACCAACAGGTGCGACGCTTCCACATCGCAGTGCATGACAAAAAGTGGCCCTTAATGTAAAGAGGCACAATGTGCGAACGCATAAAAAACTCTAAGACGTCGTTGGCAAAAACCGAGATCCACCGATTGCGGCTCGAATGTTCCCAAGAAGCCGAAGGCAGTGGGCGAACCCAATGTGGAGCCGCGGCTGATTGGCAATAAGGCCAAGGCCACATAGCTCGAAAGCACCGCAAACCTACAGCAAAGTATCCAGGCTCCTTAATCAGCTAGCTGTAGAGGATTTTGGAAAACCTAATGGTCAGTATTCCTTGGAGTGCGGAAATATGATCGAGAAAGCTATGCTTGAACAGATTAAGGCGGAGCCTAAGGAATCGTAACCCGGATGACTTAATCGAAACGAGTTACGTTTTACCAAGTGAATGTAAGAAAGGATAATCTGTCAGATAGATGACAACCCTGAATGGCGACGTCGGTGAAGCTGAATGAATTTTAGATAGTTGCACTCCCTGAGCATTGTCAGTGAGGCTCGAGAGAGGTGGAGTTATCAGTTTAAAATTAATCGTCGTACAGACATTCGGCCCCGTTCGAATCCCGAGTTTACCAACTTTCATAATTCACGGCTCCATCTCTTTCGAGTCACTGACCACTTCATTTCTACGTATACCGACTCAAAAAAACACGGCTAATGTGTGGAAATAAACCGAAAATGTACTGAAGTTCATGTGTTTCTTCAATGCTCAAAGAGTATTCCAGTCTAGAAGAAATCTTCTCAACTTCTCAGTTTGGCAGCGGCACAAAACTGTAGGTCCCTTCCACTCGTAAAAGAACCAAAGCACGCACAAAAAGGAGTGTTTACTGAGAAGCTAGGCCCAGATCCACCTCGGACTGTCGCGCCACGCACGTATTATATACAGTGGACTCTCCCTAAGTCGAAACTCTCTTTAACTCGAACTTTTTCAACATTTTACGTACATTTCCCTTAATTTTCCATACAAAAACTCTGCGTAAGTCGAACTCTATCTAACTCGAACAAACTATGATATCCCGTGACAATTCGACTTAAGCCAATTCCACTGTATTACCTACCGTAGGAGACAAAGCTATTGCCCAACTACTGCATCGGGTGATAAGTGTATGGACGGCAATGGCAGTGCTGACCGTTTGCGGATATTTGATGGACGGCAATGCCAGTGCTGACGCTTTGCGGATATTTGATCACCCGAAGCCTTTATCTCTGTCTCTCTCTTTTGCTGCCTATTTATTACTTCCTGCAGGACATAAGATCCCTTTTTTAAGAAAAAGTCAGTAATCGGAACGTCATCTGCACTCTTCATTGAAAGAAACCACCTGGTCGGCAGTTTTAAAAAATCACTAGCCCACCAGCACTGCTTTCCACACATCCTAAGGAGCATATGAGTCTCAATCAATAGTCGATGTTATTTGTGACTCCTTGGACTGCTATCTCATTTCTTTCTTCCAATCATGTGTGGTCACTGGCATCAACCCAAAATTAGCCTCCAGCTAGTCCGGTTTACTATCTCCAGTCACTCACACCAAGTTGGTTCCACTCGAAAGGCTCAGCATCGAAGACTTGTGCGAAGCAATACCCTTAAATTGAAACAGAAATTGTAGACGATCTAATCACAATTTAGTTATCACCTCCACAAGAATGATGACTGTCAGCTGGAGTTTGACAGTGCCAAACTCACTCTCAGTTCAAACCCGAAGCACGGAAAACACAAACCAGTCCAATCCCAACATTGCAGAGTACATCACATTTATGAGCATTGTCATTCCGGATACACCCGCTGCTTCATCAGCCCTCAGCTTATCCCTGACCGTGGATATGAGTTTCCCAGAGGCCGCTATACAAGATCGTCGGCAAAGGTACGAGGAAGTTCAGATGCATTCAGAATTTCATTCCCGGGTTTTAATCGTCTAATATAATCGTCCCAGCGTATTCCGTCGTTCGATCAGACCGTGCGTGTCTATTTTATTAAGCAACTCAACGCCGATAAGAGCAGATGACGTATGACGCAGTCAGCTACATTTGACCTAACGAAGATGGCTATGGCGGCCTTCGACGTCAGAAGAGTACCGAAATAAATGTCAGCCCAAGTACGTCAAATCGTTATCAGCCTTTGCTTAAGCCCTCAGTCCACTTGTCGCATTTAGTGGCGGTCCGCTTAAATTCTCATTCCACAGCCTCTCAACTGACAGCATAATGGCTAATTGGAATCACCAAATTGCTAATTAGCTGATGCTTAAAGGAGTACACGCTCGTCATCCCCCATCCAGTACAAACCCTCTTGACAATACACCCACAGCCCCAGTGGATGCTGTTGCTTCTTCAAAACACACCACGATGCCATAACCGACACTGACAAAGGAGAAGAAATGAAAAATATACGTCTTCCGTCCCCCGCCATCGAATTTTCCGAAGAAGACACATCCTGTCCGGACTACACATCATCCGTACAAGAAACAGGAGTCACTCCGCTACAAATGACGAGAAAATTTGTAGAATTTATTTCGAACATGAATAGCGTATCTCATAGATAATAGAAATATCAAATTTCTTTTGCAGAACCATTAGCTGACAATAAACGGAACACACATTCGACATTGAATGGCATGAACGACAGAGGATCTTCTCTTGTTACTGCATGTGGTGGTACTGGGAAACTGGATGACTTTCATTTCTGCCACCCCCGCCGGCGCAGTGCTTCCGCCTTCGAGTTCGTTTCCTGCTGCATCTCGATGCTGGATGCAATTTGTTTCGGACTGATGTGTGTACTGTGTACAAAGCACCAGCCGGTACGTAGTGTGACTGGTGGGTGTGTCAAGGTTGATAGCGGCGCGGCACAGCGCTGGGAAGGGGGTCAAACTACAAAATTGTTCTCATAGTTATTGTGTGTACTCCGGATCCCGAGGAGCAGCCAAGGTACACACCGATGCTAAAGATGCCAAGGCACATTCTGCACATGGAGGAGATCCCATTAAAGTTTAAACATAATAAAATCCAAGTACAAAAACGTTATTTGTGGTCTTACATGAAGCACACCCGCCCGACATGCCATTCACATACAGACACAGTCAATGCCAACAGGCAAGTGGAGGATTCTGCGGAATGCTTGCTAAACCAACAACACGGCACAATTCATCGCATCGAATTGAACCAATTAAACGGATACCTGGGATACTAGAAGCGCTCTCCCTGTGAATGGTTCCCTCAATTTCAATTGAACCGAACATCCTTGTGCGGCGCATGGTGTGGTGGTGGTGGTGGTGATGGTGGTGGCAGCGGTTGCGGTCGGAACGGGACACAGTGGTATCTTTCAATTATTATGGCATTAAAAAGTCGTTTGGATTATGGCTAAGGACATGCCATCGTAGAGCAATTGAATTGTTATTAAGTTTCCTTGAGGATTGAATGCGTGTGGGTTGGATGAAGGCGGAGTACAGGTCACTTGACGTGGTGTATAATGCATCGAGAGGGGCCAATTGAAAACGACCTAATTGGATAGAACTTAGTGATGATTATCTTGGATTGGTGATACTCGTAAGCCCACTTCACTTGATGTGGTAAATTGAAATTAATTGAAAAGCTTGAGTCTTATCTGGTGTCTGGGTTGAAGTATCACAGCTGCGTCCAGTGGAAGATTGATGATATCCCGAAAGTTTTTCAAAAGTTATGCAGAGAAGTAAGGAAAAGGAGCGAAATGAATTGTTAGAGAGGTTTGTAAGAGAAGTCTATCCTGACGTAACTTGAGGCAATTAATGGCTATGCTTCAAGCATACTAACAAGCTTAAGGGACTTGGATTTAGAGTAAGTCAACATATTAATGCCTGCCAATTTAGGTAGATATTAATCATCTTTGTACAACCATCATTTGAGGGACAAAATGTGGTCCTCAGATGGGAGTATGCCATCTCCGGGCGAGAAAGTTCAACAAGCTCTTCTGCGCGACTAGAGCGAGGTGATGCAGGTGGAAATTGGAGCTACTGTGCCGGAGAGAATTCGAAGTCCAAAGTGGAGTACGACAAGGTTGTGTACTATGTCCAATTTTATTTCTTTGCGTTATTCGCCATGTCGCCATGAGGAATTGGGTGGAATATTCAGACACAGCTCAAGCACATGGATTACTTCGAGAAGTTAGGTCTTTACTCGAAGTCGATGAAGGACAATATAATAAAACTTCAGTAACTTCTGACCAAGGTGCCACCTAAACGTAGTTCAGGAACTCTGCTCTGCAATAGCCATATCAGATAGATAACAATAAGTGAAGTGATAAGAAATAATTAGAATAAGTATTCCTCAAGAAACGAGTACTCCGGAAGAATTCAAGGAAATGGGGAATGCAGTAGATTGATCGACCCTAACGTGTTATACTTATCGCTCTCTCTCAGATCAAGTAGTAAGATCGTGGGTTCATCGGTTATGGGCCACGGGCGCATCAGTCCAGCATTGAATGTAATCTACAGTTTTATGGCGGAGATCGTGCGGCTTTTTCTAGACACAAATACTCTTTGGGAATTGTCACTGAATCGAATGAGGTGGTTTATAAATGGTGCTAAATTCGTACCCCCACCATAATGTCAAGTAGATGCAGATTGATGAAACAGATTACTCATATGCCTTGCCAACAAAGAAGAACACCTTGCTCGGCCAGCGGAGTAGTGCTTGTTGAGACTGATAGATTAAGTTCGGCAAATATGGCCCACCTTTAACATTTTTCGAAATAAAACCATCAATTTATGTTGAATTCTTGTAACTATTTTTTTTTATAATCATTAAAATCAGTTTGTCTTCGCCCTTAAGTATCATGAACATTTTTAGAAAATATAACAAAAAGATACACTGAAAAAACTAAAGTAACCTCATATTGTATTTTTAAAAAACTTGCGGGTGATATGGCCTACCGGGTGTTGAATATGGACTGGTAATGATTTTTGGGTTTAACTGCGTCAAAAGTCTGACTCATTGTTGCTCTTTGCCTGTACAGTTTGCTTGTACCCATATTGAGCATACAGCGTATTTAACGTAAGCTGGCGCAATAGATACATCTGGCAAAAGTCATGTGTTAAATATGACCTACTAGGCGATATGGCAGGCAAATGGGGTAGGCCATAATATAATATATTATTTAAGGAAAAATATGGGTGGGCTATATTACCCAAGTGGGCCATATTTGCCGCACTTACCATATATATTCCAAAGTGAAAAGACGAAAAAAAGTGGAAGTTTTGGGTTCTTTCTTATATAAAAACTTATACATAAAGCAGATTCTATTAAGTTAAGGGTTAATTGGAACGTGTTACTACCCTGGAGACATTACAGCAGTTAGAAGAAGAAGTTGAAGTTGAAATGTGAAGAAGCCACGCATTGAGAATGAAATCGTCGTGGTTAAATTTCAGTAACACTCCAGAGTATTGCGAAACAGATCATATCGCTAGAAAGTGTAGTATTTCATCACGCTTTCCCAATAGAGACCCGCCATCCAGGGCTCTCGCTACTGTAAAGCACCTATTGAAGCCTGAAATGCTTAATCAAAGTAAATGTAGTTGGTCTTCTGACACTGAGTGGCTCATCACAATTACGATATACTCTCCATCGAAACGCTCACGCTACATGGTCTACATGAGTAGGCCGAAACTCAGAACCCTCATCGGTATTATAACCGGTCACTGTGCCATCGGTATCCATGCCTCACGACTTGGTATCCCCTACAATGACTTCTGCAAAGGCTGGAGAGATGGTGGGTAGGAAAAAACCACGTACATCTTCTATGCACTAAATCTCGTATAACTATTCTCTTATACGCCCTATATTTTAAACACATGCCGGAACTTAGCGGCAGTCGTTTCCATCGCTTTGTGAAAAGCTATAAGTAGTTTGCTGAATAGGATCCCAAGGACCCATGGCAGTCAACTCTAACCTGACCTAACTTCGATTTGGGCTTTGTGGAAAGAACCTTCGAACAATGTGGGATTTCGGGAAAGAATCTTACTCCACAAATTTCTTTAGGAGGAGGGGTTTTCGTATAAGCTGTGGCATATTCCCTAGTTTCGCCTCTGCAAATTGCAAATTTATATCGCCGCCTCTTGGAAGCATTGATCTTGACGAAGCCGGCAGGAACTAAACGCAGCTCGTCTAGTCTCTTCACAATGGTCTTTCCCAAGAGTCCGCCTATATTTTCTGTGACTATGCTGCATATTATCTCGCTGAACCATTCGTTGTCCGTAGGTCGCTCTGAGGAGACAATAAGCCTTCTTGTACCGGTTGCACAATAGGGATCGTCCACACGACTTTACCCTACTAGTCCGGCACTGACCACCATCTGACTTACTATTTTTCATAAGGGAAGTAATTAATACGCCTTTCGGTTTAACTCCAACCCTTCTATAATATATATCTCACGGGCAAGTACTGTAGAAGGAGAAAAAAAAAAGACGAAATCATACGCCATAGTGTGCAGGTGTGTGTAAACGTGCATAAAGTATACATCGCCTCAATGTCGGTCGGACAAAGATGTTATACTATCGTGAACCTTGATAAAGGTCGTAGAAATCATTTGAAAGGAATGTGTTATTTTTGATGCGCAGTGAATTGAAAAAATTGATTCCACAACTATTTCTTTTTCTTACGTACCAATATCGTTCTTTGCTCAAGCATTACACGGCCACAGCCATGCGAGTTCTAAACCCCAATTTTACTTTTGCATCGCTCAATTGGAAACGACCAAGGCTATCAAATATCTCAGTCGCTTGGAGATGATTCTTAGCATCAGCTTTTATAGTTTTGCCTTCTGGATTATTCACAACGTGGGAACATTTTCTACTGGAGTGGTCACATTGAATGTCTCACTGTTTCAATACGTTTATCCCCCATATCAGGATTGGCGACATTCACCTCATAGAACATCTGTCAAGCGGCGTACAGAACCTTCATTTGAGTCTGAGGTCTTATCCGCAAGATAAGCACAACAATTTACTTAAAATCTGATTTCGCTCTAACTGCAACCAACGCAAGGTTATCAAAACATTCGATTTTTTTTGCACAATTAATAACGTGATCATTAACTTTATTAAGCAAAAATGTTGATCAAGAAATATCAGTGAAGTGAAGCACCTTTCTGAAGATGCTTGCTGCGGCGACTTTGCCTCTCTCTGACGCCAGCACATGTTCTTAGCTAGCACAACAGAATCCTTATCGCAAAGACATCGGTTCTGACCTCTAGTCTCGTTATCACCACCAAGCCGACACACCGATCCACGATCATCATCTCAAGGAGAACGAACATACTTCTGTCAAAGTTTATTGTGTTCGGATCATCCCTTTCTATCTGTTCAATATAAGGGGCGTTGGAGCAACTGATTATCGCTCACGAACATTAATCGTTCCATTGCTATAAAAAAGCGAACGGCTCCCTCATGCCCCTCATGCGATAAGAAATAATCTATTTATTTTTTTTTCCCCCGAAGTAACTTCACCAATCCACCACGGCGACAACATCGAAAGACCTCTCATCCGCTTCACCGTATAGACTCTCAGCGGTCATCTCTAGGAGCATGCTGTCATTGTTGATTCATTCAGATTCTGATCGCCGATCGCCGATCACCGATGCTCGATCGCTTAGTTGGTCGAAGTCTCTTGTCTAGATAACGTCCCCAAAGGCAGTTTTAGTTTGTGTTCGTTCGTGCTTTACGTGTGCTAATTTGTCAAATTGGGCTGAGCAAAAATACCTAAATATATATAAACATATATGTATTTAGAAATAACAAAATTGAAAGCTATTTAAATTCTCATCCTGGCCGTGGTCGTAATCGTCGTCCGTTAATGGTGCTTTTTAAGTGAACGTTTTTAACTGGTAGTGGAATAATTTGTAAGGAGCATAGTCCTGTTGCGTTGTTTTGTCATCGTGCTCTGGTGGTGTGTTGTCGAAGATATCAAATTGAGACCGAGTATCATACACTCGTACATACAGTGACGTCCAGAATACATATTGCACTTGGGGATATCGTATCTGTCACTCTGTCAACTGTCACTGCACCGTTTACTTTACATACTTTAACCTACAAGTGACAGTTTAAGCTGCTTTTGTGGTAGTCTACATATTATCTATATCTATATACATTTGTTTTTTTTTTTTTTGTGTTGAATTGGCGTGTGTATACGTGTCGTTGTATTTTCTTTGTCGTCTCATTTGTCTGTATTTATGTAAGTAATTGTTTTATTTTCACGTTTTTAACTTGAGTATATATTTATATTTTATTTGTTGTTGTTTTGATTGCATTTAATTCTGGGCACTTAAACTTATTGCGTGTGTCATTGAGATATTTTTGTCCTATTCTTAACGTTCTAATTGCCATGCAAGCTGTATTCTTTTTTGTGACATTTGTGTTGAACTTTAGACCGATTTTCAGATGATGTATGCTATCCTGAGTGTTTTTATGTTCTTTTCATTTGTTTAACTATTTTTAAGAACATGTGTGAAAGTCCTAGCTGAGTTGGCATATGTTGCAGATACTGACTCTGACCTTGAACTGGCGGGGGAGGATGGATTTCAAACTCCTATGCCATGAAAAATATGCACACTCGTTCAATTTTGATTTGATGAATTACGTCCGGTATGAAAAGAAGTGAACTGCTCGTGTTTAGTGTAAGAAAGAGAAGAAGGAGATATCCAACATGTACCTCCCGCACCTTGATTTCATCTGGCAGAGTTTTTTAATGATGTTTCCGTGAATACGTGTGACCTGGTGTGAACAGCTGAATCCCTTCTCCAACCGGGGAAGGTGTCCCATGAAGTTAGGTGGTAAAAGTGCGTGTGAAATACAAGGTCGCGTGGACAAAGTTTAGTTTTAGCTGAAGCTGAATATTTTTTTGATTTCTTATTTCTGGTTTAATGAAATGATACAAAATTCAAATGAAATCTTATCAAATTTTTGAGTTAAAACAAAATTATTCAAGATATCGAAAGGATGATGAAATTTTACGAAAACTTATGCAATATCTTCGATAAAAGGTATCTACCAAATTAAAAACAGAGTATCGTCTTATCTTTTTTGTAACTAATTATGAGGTTTGCTGAAGTAAACTGAAGTTATTTTACGCATTTAAGAAATGGAAAAAAAAAATTTGTGAGAGCATGTTTATTACATTACAAGTGCCTCATGCTGGTTGGTGTGGTAAAGAACAACGGTTCCAAGTAAGGAATGCATAAATAACACTGGTCAACAAAAAAAGAAAAAATGTGTTTGTTTCCTTTGATTTTTTTTTGTAAATATGGCAACAGTTTTTCTCTAACAGCTCTTGTTTTTGGATATAGCTACCTAGCCTCTATACATTATCATTTTCCTATATTTATATTTTCTTTGCTTCATTATTTTTATCCTCTCTTAAAATTTTACACAAATTAAGGGCCCTTTGCTGATACTCCTTCTACATATTTAAGCCGAACTTAATCATGAAACGTTTTTTATTTTTGAACCAAGTTCATTTCGATATCGTTATTCTTAAAGTGTGAATGTGAGTTTTAATGTGGGTTCCATCGATAGTGGCAATCACAGATGAAACGGAACTACACGAGAGATATGTTCCAGCTTTTGCAATTTCGTGGCTTTAAGTGGAATGCTATCGTAACGAGAGTTCCTCACAAATCGGAACTGTCCTGCAAATAAGTCCCAGTCGCATAGAACCTCAATGTGACAAATACAGTGGGCTCTCACTAAATCGAATTGTCACGGGAAACCATAATTTGTTCGAGTTAGAGGAAGTTTGAGTGAGAGAGGTTTTTGTATGGAAATGGAAAATTGAATGATGAAATGTACGTAAAATATGGCGAAAAACGTCGTAGGAAAAATTCGAGTTCGACTTAGGGAGAGTCCACTGTAGTTGAATGATAAATGGAATCGAGAATTTTCTTGTAAATCTTAAATATGAAAAAGGAAAACCGTGGATTTTCAAAGGACACATCTTATATTGTATTATTTGTATTATTTTGTGGGTCGCCGTGGCGTAGTGGGTTAGTGCGTCGACTCCTACGCAGAGGGTGCCAGGTTCGATACCCCAACTTACCACCTTTCATGTTTCACTGCTCCACCTCTTTCGAACCACTGACAATGCTCAAAGAGTATTCCTGTCTAGAAAAAAGCTTCTCAACTTCGCCCTTCGGTGTCGGCATTAAACTCTAGGTCCCTTCCCCTCGTGAAAGAACAATAGCGCGCACAACACGAGTGGTTGCTGAGAAGCTAGGCCCAGGTCCGCCTCGGACCGCCGCCCCACCCATATTATTACAATTTATTTTGAATCGATCTGTTGTAAAGAACCACGTTTATAAAACGATAGTTCGTCAAAGCCATACAGTGGTCCACAAAAGCTTGCGTACAATGATGCAATTTGGAAAAAAATGGCTGTCATTCACCTAATATAAGCTAAAAATATTTTTGAAAAGTAAATTCCAATAAAACAACCTCTCAGTTTTCAACAAAATAAAGTAAAAATTATTATTCATTTAAAAAAAACATAACAAAAAGCAAAAGAAGTTCCGAAATTCACTCCAAAATAAAAAACAAACTTTTGTGGAGCACTGTAAAAAGTATTCATGTTTGTTGTAGATTTATCTAGAAATTGTAACTTCTAAAGTGGGTATCACTTCCACATCATCGAAAAATAAGGTGGTGGAGAACTAAATAGCGCACTTGAACTTTTATCAATAACGTGGCAGTTGTTTGGCCTTTAATACCTAATACAACAAATTTTATAATAATAATTATTTTTTAAATAATTTTAAACATCATTTGGAAATAAAGTAAATAGAAATAACTTTTATAAACTACGTCCGGTCACCTACATAAAAGGCACAAAGGATTAGAATTATATAAACGTCAATATTTTGGTGGCACACTCTTGCCTTGGCAGTAGAGATCGTGTATGTATTTTGGGTGGAGAGGCAGTCCGAGTCGGAACTGGGCTTATGTTCAACATCAGCCAACCGTGTTGTGAGTGCTATGTATTCTCTCACGAGTGGAAGGGAGCAACAGTTTAAAGCCGACCTCGAACGGCGCGCTAGACAGGATCATTTGAGCATTGTCAGAAACTCGAAAAAGGAAAAGCCGAGAATTTGAATGTTGGTAATCTCTGGGCATCTTCTTCCTACTCAGAAGACGACGCACTAACACAATGCGCCACGGCAACCCAACCCAACAGAACATGTGCTCATGAATAATACCTTTGAACACCTATGAATCTTAACAACGGACAATGCCAAGAAAAAGATGCTTCCCACACCATTAAATTCCCGCCGACGTTACCCTTTCTTTCAGTGCGGTAACCTAGTCCCAAGAGTATTCCAACTTTTTAGCCTTTCCAAAATAATTTGTCTCTCTCATTTGATTGCACAATTGTTGGCTTTTTGCAGCAAGTCCACATGAAGAAGTCCACTATTTTGATTTTTCTTTGATTTCCATCCTGTACTTGTGTCCAGAACTCGTAAGCAGCTTCCGATCACCGCAAAAATGTATCTCAATTGCGTTTTTTCCAAATTATTTTCCCATCTTGCCGATAATTTGTTAATTTTGTATTTTCGTGCAGGATTTGAATCATTTGAAATTACCATGATCTTCGCTGTCTGGTGGTCGTCCACTGTGACGTCATTTGACATTGTCGGCAACAAAATTCAGTGCACCATTGCATGCTAGAGAGCGTGTCTATGTCTTTATTCGTTTAGTGCTTTATTAAGACTCGGAACCCAATTGCTTTTATTTTAGCCATTTCGCTCAGACCTATATTCTTTCGATCACTGTTAAAGCTTAGTGTTTGACAAATCTTTTTTTTTTCTCTAACCACAGAGAGATCGAAAAATGTTAACTAAATCTTGCATCAACGCCATAGCGTACTCGATGAGTGCGTCTACGACTGCGCTCAGGGATCTGGGTCCAATCAACTTCATAAGCTTACTTACTTAAGGTGGCTATACATTCAGGGGTGGACGTGATCAAAGGACCAACAACCGTCTCTAGCCAGCTCGATCTCAAGAAAGCTGTTTCCAGCTTCGCACGCATAGTTGATTGAGGATACTTTCCACTTGCGTGAGCCACCTTAGTCGCCGTCTTCCTCTACCGCGCTGTACATCTGGGGTGGATTCGGAAACTTTCCCGGCCAGAGAATTGGATTCCATCCGCTCTACATGACCTAGCCATCTCAATCGTTGAATCTTCACTATTCTCTTTCTCTTGCTAGATGTCGCTAAACAGCTCGTACAGTTCGACGTTATATCTCCTCCTCCACTCATCATCTATGATTCAGATGGGACCCAAAATCGCCCTAAGAATTTTCCCCTCAAAGCAACCAAGAGCACCTTCGTCCGCTTTTGACAAAGTGCTTGCCTCTGCGGCATATAGCAGGACTGGGACGATCAAGGCCTTATAGAGGGTTACTTTGGTTATTCGAGAGAGGGTTTTGTTTATCAATTTCTTTCTTAGACCAAAGCAGCACCGATTGGCAAGAGTTATTCTTAATTTGATTTCAGAGCTGGTGTCGTCTGAATTAATAGCGGATCCTGGGTACAGAGAGTCTTTGACTACCTCAAAGCTACATCTGTCTATCGTCACCTCTATCACCTCTATCTGAGACGACGATGACCGTTAAAACCATCTTCGCGGCCTTTGTTGCAGTACTTACAAAAGTACCATTGTGCTGTGTTCCACGCCATAAGCAACTTTCGCGATTCACTGCTTCAACTTTTTCAAGTCACTGAGAATACCAAAAAAAATGCCCAAATTACTTCTCTGTACACGTGGTCCTGCCAACCGACAAGTAATCTTGTTTCAGAAATATGAATTTTATAAGCTAATGATTTTCAAAAGTTGTGTGCAGGTGTTACATTAAATCAACAATACGCTGGAGATTTGTTATCGATTGAGTTATAATTCTGAGTCGATTTTGAACCTCGCGTCTAGGTTAACCACGTGTGTTATGACATTCGCGATTGAATTAGAGCATTTTACTCTACGCATTGACTAATCAGTGTCAGAGGACCGTCAGTGATTCGATTGAGGTGCAACCGTGAACTTGAAAGACTCACAAGAGAGGCCATTTTGTATGGCACTCTGTTGCTTGGTCTTAAAACTGCTAGCCTGTCAGTCTGAACAATGCTCAAATTTGACGTTTCTCGTTTTGACGCTTTGTCAAACCAAAATTAATCATTGAATGTTAATCATTTAATTAAAAATGCTCTGGTTTCTGCGTGCATCAAGTGCCTTCAAGCCTTTTTATCGGCTTTTTCAATCAATGCACCTTCGCTCAGACGCAGATCCCGATCTTTCTCTCGACAACAACTTCATATTCGTTGATTATAGCCGTGTTTTTTTGCAAGCGTATATACGCTTAATGAAGTGCACAAAAAACGATCATCGGCGCTTAATGATTCATCATAAAATCTTGGCAGCACCGACGACATTTATGACATTTGCTAAGCAGTCAGGGGTGTAGTCTTGGGAGATGATGGCTGATCTTTGATGGTCACAATCTTCGTTTTGTGGCTGCGTAGCGACCATCAATTTAAAAGCGAAATCACTTAATAATTATAAAATAAAAAAAAATTTTCGTGAAATGAAAAAAATTGTTTACAAAGCCAGAAGGGAATGTATAGCAGACACACTCTGAGTATACCAAAAATTGCATACTTATGGATGCCAATAAAATTAAAAATGATCTAATACATCAACCAAACTTGCAGACGTAAACCACATACAGCAACCTGAACAATGAATGAATGAATTCAGGAATGAACCCACAGAAAATAATGATTGGAAGCATTGTTTTTATCCGCGCTTATTCCTTAAGCGGCGATAGATATGATGAGTAACTTAAGCGGATATAGGATTCATTGTTAGTGTATTTTACATGCAAATTGAAAATTAAACGTATATTAGCTTGCAAAAAAACGCAGCTTATGTCGCACATGCATCCTCTCCACACACACTTTCTTTATGAAGAACCAACTCACACTGACTAAGAATCTGGCTATCCCCTACCCGGCCTCACTTTACATGTTCTGCTGCTTTTTAGGTCAAATGTCCACCCTTTTCATCATAATCAAAGCGACTTAAATAAACTCAGCCTATGTGTAGATGTTCCGAGCGTAATCATTGAATCAGTGATGGAGCACGTCGTTCTACCTTATTCCATGGCGCTTGTCCTCTTTTAAGCCGCTTTCTAAAATCCCCTCATCGCAAATGCCATTTAAAACTAGATCAGCAATCTGAGGCTTATGCCTTCTAGGTAAATCAAAGTCGAATCCAAGCCCCAGGATGCCGATGTACCTCGCCACACGACACACAGTGTGCTGTCGAACCTGGCAGGATATCAAAGGCAGAAATGCATTCCTCCATTTGATTGATCATATCACATGCAGTAAACACATTTAAGCCCACATCAAGTCAAAGGAACTGCACGTCACATCAGACGCATAAGCTGGCCATAGTGAAACAAGATAAACAGTACGATATTTATGAACCATCAGCATCAATACCCAGCAGGGTCCCTAATGTCATTCCTAATTCAATGACCCAATGTCACGTCACTCCCACTCCCCCAGGCTGGGCAGTTCGGCCCACGACTTCCTCGTCCAGTCGCTTACTGTGCCCGGCAGTGCTGTGGCCGTACTGCAGTAGACACAGTCTTTAATAAATAAAATATTCCCATAAAATTAATGAAATATATACTGGCAGCTAGTAAACACAAGGAGTCATCCTTTTCGCCATATTATGAACTGCCATTGCTTTTCCGTTGCCCTAGTGTGAGTGTGCGTCGTCAATTCCCAACGCTGGCGCTGAGGACCAACCCGGTCTGCTGACTGCTCATGCCAATGGTGTTGTCCATTCTGCCCCTCGGCCCCCTCCTGCGAGGAGTACACTGCTGTAGTAATAATTTTCTATGAGGAAGCACTTGTTGCATTTTGGTGTCCAGATCGTTGACTGGAGGGGGCTGGCCGTAGTGAGGGAAGTCTCCACACTATCTTGGGCAGTTTATGGCTTTTGTCTGGTGGCCTTGCCTTAGGGGAGTCTGGCACATCTTCCTCGTATCTCTGTGCATGGACCTAACAATGTGTCTATATCGCAGCGCATATAAATTGAATTCAATGACAGAGTGTGGGTAGCGAAGGATCCTCTACGGTCTGCCGCGTCCTCCTCTCCAACAGTTGCTGTGTGCCCTTCCCAGAGCATTACTTGCCTTATGACTCCCTTTAAGATTCCTTTTCTTTTTGCTCCATTCCTCCGTCTTCCTCTCGGAGGAGGACACGCACATTTCACTCGCTTGTCTTCACTTTGTCCTCCCCTACGGTCGTTAGTGTTCTTATGTTTCATTGATATTTCGATTTAAAGGAAACATGAGTACCGCCTCGGGGACGGTGCTTCAATATGTTTTCGGACGTTGGTCTCGGGGAAGTGTGCGCTCTCGTTGTTTGATGAATGTATTAATTTTGCTTTCTGGGAGACAGTTTATTCGATTATACTGACTGCCCACTTTTCATTTGGATCCCTATTCAGATTCTTTTGTTGGATCTCCGTGCGGTAATTTATTGGATGTAATGTGCGTCCAGCTGTTATTATTTTCTCTTGCTGTTTGAGGACTTTTCTAATTCTATCCTGTTTGTCTAACAAGGACTCTGTGTGTGCGTTGGTGCTCTTTGATCCGAGAAATTTGACAAATTTGCGCGAAAAGCAATATGAGCTCATTGCTAGGACTTGAATGCGGAAAGGTCACCATGCCAACCTGGATGCTCAAATCCATTGTAAGGAGGTCTCAATGTTTCTTAAAAAATTCACTGTGATGTTTATACAGCGTGGGTAATCTGGTGTTTTCTTTTTAAATCATATGTTATTTTGACCCTGACAGTTGTTTCACGCTCAATACTCCACGCTTGACCAACGTCGGGAACTATTGGAAACTAATTTCCAAAGTGACCTAGTTCCAAACAATGCGTTTCTTAAAAAGAAGTTTTGGCCGAAATGAAGCACCCACCGCGATTTCTGTACGCAAGCTTGAGCAAAAAGTTCGTCAAACTGGTGTGCTAGTGGACAACACTGTTTTTGGACCATTTTTCTTCGAAAATGATTGAGCGTTACAGAGTCATGTTAACCGACTATATTTTAGCGAAATTGAAGACACGATTTGGACGACCTCTGCTGATCCTGATGGTGAGCCACGCCACACAGTCCATTCCAGAATCGATCTTATGCGCACCAAATTCCCAAATCGTGTTTTCAGCCATCTTGGCGATGTCAATTGAACACCTCGGAGCTACGATTTGACCCCTTTGAACTTTTTCTTGTATAGAAGCTTGAAGGTTCTATGTAATGCCAACTATCAGGAAACGATACCAGCACTAACGGTCAATATCATCCAAGCAATCCGCGAGCTACAGCCCGATACCATACACAAGGATTGGAACATTGGCATGGCAAAATGCTCTACTGCGAAGACAGCCGAGGCAGCCACATAAACGGCGCTATCTTTCATAATTCATGGGAATGTTTGATCATACTAATGAAGCCATAATACAAGGATACAATTTAATTTTGCTAAAGTGTTTACAAAAATGCTTGTATTTGGTCCTCCCTGTATTTGTCTGTATTGCATTTTTCTTTCTTTTTCTTCGTTGAATTGTATTCTCCGAGTTTTCTTATATCGTCACAATTCCTCTCCGGGTGCTGTTTTAGATAGTTCATTTGACTGCTCGTCGTTGCTGTCAATTTAAGAGTGGATTGTTCGATTGTCTTCCATACCATGAAGTGTGATGCAGTGCGACCCTACTTTAGCAATTACAGTGAATCTTTTCTCTACGAACACCCCTCTATATTCGTCATGGTTTCGACACGAAGATTGAAGCAATTCATTTACACTTTGTACACATGTACGATTAGCCAGCGTTTCTAAGACTCAAGCCCTATTTTTATTCGAAGTTATTGATCTGAATTGACACTATTTGAGTATTACCAGAACTGAAGTATTACAGAGATAACCGACTTCACAGCTGATTGCCCCATAGTCCATCGATGAATTTGAGTGCCTTTTTGACGGGTATTCATGCATTTTTTGACGGTTATTCAGAAAATAACGTAAATGCCGTTCTCTGATTGGTCAAAGAAGTACCATACTTCATTTCTGGTATTACGCTGTTCAGTTTGTTCATGAAATTGTGAGCACACGTTTTTATTCTAATGGCTAGTAAAAAAGCAAAAAACACCAAACAAAAGTGGATCTGAATTTCATAAATACCTCGTTTTACCCCTCTAGAGCGGACACCCTTACACAGCGAACAGTCATGATGGTCCCGCGATTGTCCACTATAGCGAACTTTCACTGCACTTTCATTTGCAGATCTTTAGATTTCGTTCCAGTGATCCCGTGTACGTCCTAGACGTGAACAGGTACGTGAGTGTGTTTGATTGCAATGATATTTTACTTTTGAAAAAATTAAGTTCGGAAGCGCCCCGTCCTTTTCCATCTTATATATATCTGGCACAATAATAATAAAATATAATTAGCGCGACAGTCCGACGTGGACCTGGGCCTAGCTTCTCAGCAACCACTTGTATTGTTCGTGCTTTTGGTCTTTCACGCTTGGAAGGGACCTACAGTATAATGCCGACTCCGAACGGTAAATTGGAGAAACTTTTTCTAGACAGGAATACTCTTTGAGCATTGTGGCTCAGAGGTGGAGCCGTGAATTATGATAGGTGGTAAATTCGGGTATCGAACCTGGCACCCTCTGCATAGGAGTCGACGGACTTACCCACTACGCCACGGCGATTTAGTAGTTTTATCTGGCATACAACTGATAAATTCACGTGTAATTAGATTCAGGGACAAGCTAATTAGCGTAGCTATCAATCTCACTTCTCATTGGATGGCAATGTAAATAAAAAACGTGAAATGAAGAGAAATTACCACCTTGCTTGGGAATGGAGGTACACCAACAACTATTGTAGAAGCTGTCGTGACTTGAAAACTTAGAATCTATCAATCTATCTTCAGTGTATGTGACCAGCTCTTGGAAACCGAAGACACAAGCATGCATCTCTTGAGTCGAGCCACCAGCAAAATCGTTCGTCATGGACATAACCAGGTGGTAATCACTTGGTGCTAGGTTCTGACTATTAGATGGATGCATAAGGACTTCTCAACCAAGCTCCCGGATCTTCTCGCTAATCGTTATATATGTGTGTGGCCTGCCGTTGTTCTGTTGGAACAAAATTCCTCTCCTATGGGCCTTTCAGACGGTCAAATGAATAACAATTCGGGTCCAAATTAAAGAGGAGATTAGTAGATGTAGATGATTCCCTGTCAAGCTTAGCAGACCAACAGAAAGTCCTTCCTGGCTGTCAAACCTGGCATGGCCACCGTTTGCTCCCATTCACTGCTATTCGACCACGACCATTTTCGCTTGACGCTGCCGTAAGTGATCCGCTTTTCGTCACCAGTGAACATCCGTCAAATGTCATAAATGGGCGGATATTGTTGCGATTCAGTAGAGATTCGCAAATTGAAATGGTGGAATTGGTATTAACTCTTGTATAAACCCATACAGCGTGCTTATTTTGTATTCAGCCTTGTTCAAAAGTTCTCAAGCGGTTTTTGTGCATGTTTATATAATCGAAACAGTGCTCACATGACGGTCATACTCGACGATTCTCATGATTTTATTCTCATTCTCTATAATTGGGCTTCAAGAACATGGTATATGGAATGGAACCGACGGAAGCAAGCTTCCATCTAGTAAAAGCTCAGTCCTGTCAGAGGATATTGTGTCAAAAAAGGGATGACTTCAGTTTGCATACGACTAATTTAATTAATGCCCGTGACACAAACAAGCTGACACGCAGTCCATGTTCCATAAGTATTAACGGCCATTGATATGCAGTTCAACTTCCGAAAAATGGTTTTTGAAAGGTTGATGTTATTTTCAAAGTGTCTCCTTCAACCTTCATTTGTTTAATTAAACACACATTTCAAAATAGCACTTTACATCTCCTGCCAATTTTATCACGATTATATTTTGAATTACTTGCAAAAATGCTTGGAACACTGTTTAACAGAATTTGGTTTACTACGTCATTCAGTTGTGCTTGTCTGTGGCTTGACTGGAATCTCAAGAGTACCCTGCACTGAGAACCACCACAGGAATTTCTCGAAATCAAAGCATAGCAAAATATTTCCGGAATCCAATAATTGCACTAGAATATCGGAGCGGAGTAAGAGCAGACCAGCAGCAATCCAAGCAGAATGTAGGCCAACCGGCTGCATGCCACTTCAACCAGGAAACACATAAACACGGCAAAACAATGAGATTGAGCAGATAGGGCAAACACGTCAGGTAAGTAATTGACAATTGAGAATCACTTAGAAGCGAAACAAACGCAGAGTGAGATTAGCAGTCAATTTATTTTGGATCTATTTTTAGTCACACCGAATCTGTTCGTTTCCCGTTTTGTGCTCCCGTGGGAGCAGCATCAATCCGTCCAGTCTGCCTGCTGCGAAAGGGGGATGGGATATGGGTGGTCATAGTGAACGTGTGGATGTCGGTGCCAAAAGCGTTGTGTGAGCAAGTGGCCGGCACACCATGGGGCGGGCGGAGTTCGATCGACCGAATTGGATAAGAAAATCGACATTTCCTCCTCGCCCGCTCATCCGAGGTAACAATGAGACAAAGATAGATAAAGACACTGATTGCGTCTCAATCAATACGAGAAGTCGCCCGGTACTTCTTTGACAACCCCTCTGACTTGGCATCAGACGCTGTCGAGAGTGGGACAGAGCTGGCAAGAGGAGAGGACTTTTAATTCAAAATTACAAACGGCCGATGCCGACAGATGAAGAAGGAACATCTGCAGACACACACACACCGATGACTCGTGCACACTGTGTCGCTGTGCATGTATTGAGTCCGTTGCAGTGTGTCGTTAAGGGGGCGGTGCAGATGACAGCCCATCGCACTGGTTTAAGGCCCGGTGAACAATGCTGACTGATTGAAGGAGCCAAGTGTAATTTAGCCAAATTGCAACATCTTCTGGTGCGGGAACATTGCCAAGAATATTGTCAAGAAGTAAACAAGGAGCATTTGTAATTTCTAACATTGAAGCAATCGATATCAGTTTGCAGTGTTTCTCTGGTGATACTTGAGACTCACAATGGTTTGCTGGGCGCAGGTGGAAGTGAAGATGGAACATTTCAGAGACTTGCTCTTAGTCGAAGTTTCCAAAGTTGGGGATCTGTCGTTCACGGAGAATAATGGAAACTGCACGAAACAGAATTGTAATTGGAGTCGCACTTATGTTCTCCAGTTGATTTGAATTCGTTGAAATACGTTTCAAATCAAATGGTTATAAGCTTGAAGTTTTGACATTTTCTGTATTCAAAAGCGTATTTTTGAATCCGAACGACGTAACTGACCGCTTGCTGCCACTATCCACAGGTTGCCAACAGCAGTGAGTGAGTTTCTGTGTCCAATGCGTTTAGTTTGAAATGCTTTCGGTGGTGTTCATCTTAGAACTAAATTGAGCAGTGGATCGTTGCGAATGACTGACAATAACAACTTATTGTACATATAGTAAAAATAAGAAGAAAAATCTATTTTTGAATATAAATTCTCCGAACGGCCAACGCGCTTATTGAGTGTCCCAAACACAGCACACCGAAGTGTGTACACAAGATTGCTGTGTATGGGGCACTTAACAAGTAGCAATAAATAAATTTGAATATTGGTTTGAAGTACACGCATTTAAGTTGCTAATTATTTAATGGAGCACAGTTTGTGTCGGCGTCAAGGCGTTAGCCAGCAATGTGCGATTGAAAGCAACTGCTTTTCGCTTGCAGATTTACACAAACCGAAAATCGATTGCCTTCAGTGTGCACGGCACAGTCACACACGAACGTCTATTCTGTTCATCTCGAAGATCTTTCCCTGCGCACCGACATTCCGCGTTAACGAAATAATTGCTTGCCAGCACTTGTATTAACGAACTGATGAACAGGCTCTAATGGCGTCGTCTAAGAACCCTGCCAGTGATACACACGAGATCAGCAGCGATACTTAAGGCAAAACACAGCTCGAGTGTAATCCATAACAGCGCCTCGCTGTCTGCCACTTTAATCCGCTTGGCTGGCTGTCGTGTCGCAATGGAAGACAAGGGTACCTTCCTGTGAGCACCTACAAATCATTCATCACCAGGAGCGATAGAAATCTGAAACAGTATCCCTCGGAATAACAAGACTCATCCTGCATCCATAATGATACAAACCCCCTCCTACTCATCGCACACAAGTCGACTGTTCATGTTCGTGTGTGTAAGCCACAATCGAAAGCCGCCGCCACTGTGCCGCCATATTTACAGTAACAAGGATAATGTGGGCTGCATTTATCCATTTAGACGGCATTCATCATTTGCGCCATCTTGCCTAAGTGTCTTCAATTGAATTCTGCAACGTGCAAACAATGTTCTCCTGATTTGCACCAGCGTCCCACCCCCAACCCCACGCCACGCCACGCTCTACTCAGCGAGTAGCCAGGATTTTCTGCATGAGCTGCACGAGCATGCACGCGAAGGCAACCGGATGGTGGGTGGTGCTTCATAAAGTTTAAGCTAAATGCTTTTAGTTGTAATAAGTACACTCGCCTCGCTTCATGTGCTACGCTGGCAGCTGAAGTGGTGGCGTATCCTAGACATGAGCTCGTCTACGCATTGGTGAAGTATGTTGCCACGCTGCTAATTCAATCGGCATGAGTGCGGGTGCAGGTGCCCTGTGTGGGTGTGGAGATGCAGGTAAACTAAACAGCATCTAATTTGATATCGTCGCTGTGACACGCCATCCAAAGGGATGCAGTCTGATGCTTGAGTGCATCAGCGCTGGATTTGTGCAGCGGTTGTGTTGGTTGTGAAGCAGGTGACATGAGTGTGCAGTCTGCGTCACATCGTCTAATTGCGTTTAGAATGTTTAGGGTGTTTCGGTGTTAAATTTGTGGCATACTTTGTTCGTAAATAAATGAGTACACACGTGTGTCGTCTGTGTGTTTCTCTGATTACTTTTGCCGTTTGTGGCTTTAACGCTGTCTGGGAATGATTTGAGAGAAAACTGAATGTAAGCCGTTGAGTCACAGAAGGTGGTTATAAGCGGTATGGGCGCCCGACTTGCGAGGGGGAAGACGGGGTTTTGGAGTTTGGTGCGTGTGTTTGTAGAGCCTCGCGAAATTCTTGCAGTCATGTGGACTCTCATATTTTTTAATTCAATTGAGCCGTCTTAAGATAACCTGCTTAAGGTCACTCACAAGACACAAATTTTGCAGGGACCCAGACCATTGGTTTATAGACCTCTTTCATGGAAATCGTACTTGAAAATCTAACTATCACCGCCGATAGTAGAAAACTGGTAGTCAAACGGACACTAATGCTACTTAGGCGTTAGAAGTCATCAGCCGAAGAAGTCCCATCGATTGATTCCAGTTCTTGACCAGCAACTTCTAGCCTGCAATCCTCGGTTCGAATTCCATTGAAATAAAAGTTAATACGTTTTTTACTTTTCAATTCTGGTTCAATTTTGATTAAACAACACTATAACTGGAGTGGTGAATCGGTGGATATCACAATGGACCAGTATGGTCTAAGAGTGCTGATGAATTTACTAGCAATTTAAACACAAAAAATTACCATCTTTCGCCTCCACAATGGAGAGTGGCCAACTGGTTAGCGGAAGATGAATGATGTGTGCCTCTTTGGATTAAAAGATGTGGTTGATCTGGAAAAAATATGCCCTGCCCTGTCTCATAAGCTGACGAGTTGATCGTTTTAGGAAAACACTTGTCTGGGTAGATGACAATTTTAATTCGATTTTTATGGGGCTTCAGTAAATACTTAGCCAATTAATGTTGGCAAATGGAATCAATTTTCAAGTACGCAGAAGACTCTATTCGAAGCTTATGTCTGACTTAACGGCGCTTTTCAGACCAACTTTAGTTCCTTTACCTGGAAACTGAGGTGCCTTGACATTGTGCCAAACGACATTGTGTGAAATTGGTACAATGACGATTTTGAAAGTGTTATAGGGCCAAACTGGCTTTCGACATTGTGTCAAATTAGGCCCTTAAGTAACTTTGAATGTACAAAATCTCGCACTTACTCCAAATCTTATCTTAACCCAGGCAAATTGTAATCACCATGATGATCTTAGGTAAAGCAAGTACGACAGATCTCCAGGCCACTCTATTCTCCGACATGGGCTCTTACTCATCAGAGGTTACGGCCAAGCGCAACCATGCTACTTTTTTGACTTGGTACAACCACGTCGTCCTGGTCTTGGCAAGCGGTCTCCTAACTGCGAGAATCGCATTCAGGGCACGAGTCGTATGTCGTGATCACGTCGACATTCGTGCCACGTGACCAAACCATCTAAGCATTGCCATTTTCGTAAGCAACCGCTCAAGACTGAGTTCCTCGTGTACTGTCGTGTTTCCCACCCTATCCCGGCGAGTAATTCCCAGAGTCCCCCAAGGGTATTCAGCCTCTGTAGGCCTTCTTCTTGTCTTGGATGGCTTCTTAAGACCCTGGGTGTCTTAAAGCGCTCTTTCACCACCAACCGCCGCTTCTTCCTTTACATGCGATGGCGTTCAAACATTTCAGATATGTGTCCTCGTGCAAAATTGTGCCGCTTCTTTCATTTCTGGAGTTATTCCCACCACATGCGTGAACCACATGGTTTCATCCTGATTTTTGTCTTCGAGCTCGTCCAAAGTGGTTGTCTTTTAAGCTTGCGCTTAGGACAAGAAAAATAGTCAAGGGATTATAACTCGAATGATGTCTGTTACCAATTGAAGAACGCTCGCCTGAGATGTCCCAGTCGGACGCACTGAACACACGGCGTTGTCTAGGTCGTCCAGTATCTTACATAAATGTAAGTCCGAAACCAACACAAAAATAAGTCGGATTGATGATGGTGTACACAGGCTCAAACTTGTCCGAATATATCCTATAATGTTTTTGAGATAAGAAACACGTCCGATAAACCTTTCTGAATGTTTTGATAGGTGGTTGTCATTGGAAGATCCATCGTTGTTACCTTATCACGTCTACCAAAAAAAATTTGATTAATTTTTTTGAATTCTATTTTATTTTTCAAACTGTCTGTTCAATGAGTGAGTTCATACCAGAAATGAAGTATTACAGAGATATCCGACTTCACAGCTGATTGCCATCTAGTCTAGCGACCAATTTGAGTGCCTTTTTGACGATTATTCACGAAATAACGTAAATGCCGTCCTCTGATTGGTCAATTTGGTTTATGAACACGTTATAAAAAACAGTTGTCAAAAGGGAGAAAGAGAGGTAGAAGTCGGTCATCTCTGTGATACTTGTTCATACACTTCTTCTTTATTTGGCGCTACAGTCCGGGGTGGACCTGGGCCTCAACCAACAAGCCTCTTCAACTAGCACGGTCTCTGGCTAGCTGTCTCCAGTGTCGCACGCCAAGTTGGTTGAGTTCCTCCTCCACCCGGGTGCGCCAACTTAAACGCCTGGGTCCTCTGTTCCGTTGTCCCACTGGTTCGGAGTCGAAGACTCTTCGGGCTGGAGCTGAGTTGTCCTTGTCCTATCTTAGGCGTTGGATTCGAAGACGCCTGACTAGACTCATGTCGCTGTACAGCCCGTTCAGTTCGTGGTTGAATCTGCTCCTCCAGAAACCGTCAAAGCAAACAGGACCAAAGATCACATGCAGAGCTTTTCTCTCGAAGATACCAAGAACGTCCTCATCCGCTTTTGAGGTTGTCCATGCCTCCGCGCCGTACAGCAGGACTGGGATGATCAAGGTCTTGTATAGGGTCAGCTTGGTCCTTCGAGAGATGGCTCTACTACTCAATTGCCCCTTGAGCACATAGAAACAGCGGTTGGCAAGAGTTACTCTGCGTTTGATCTCGGTACTGATGTTGTTTGTACTATTTACTGCGGAGCCGAGGTAGACGAAGTCCTTGACTACCTCGAAGTTATAGCTGCCCATTGTGACGCTCTGTCCAAGACGTCGATGTTGTGTGTCCTTTCTTGATGACAGCATATATTTCGTTTTGCCTTCAATCACCGCTAGACCCATTTTAGCCGCCTCCGCCTCAATGCCAGCAAATGCCTCATTGACGGCTCGCTGTGTTCTGCCAATCACGTCAATGTCATCCGCGGACTTCTGGAAGATCGTGCCTCTAGTGTTGGCGTGTGAGTCTTGCACGATCTTCTCCAGGATGATGTTAAGGAAATCACATGACAGCGCGTCGCCTTGTCTAAATCCTTTTTTGACATTGAAGGTCTCGGTGAGTTCGTTACCGACCTTGATGGAGCAGCGATTATTCTCTATCGTCATCCTGCGCAACCTGACGAGTTTGGCAGGAATGTCAAAACTGGACATGGCGTTGCATAGCTCGTCCTTATGCACGCTGTCATATGCGGCCTTGAAATCGACAAAAAGGTGGTGGGTGTCGATTTGCATTTCTTGTGTCTTTTCCAGGATCTTCCGTAGTGTGAAAATCTGGTCGATGGTGGACTTCCCTGGCCTGAAGCCACACTGATATGAACCTATCAGGCTATTTATAAACGGCTTCAGGCGAGTACAAAAAAAAAAAACGGCAGAGAAGATCTAATATGCGATGTTCAGGAAACTTATCCCTCTATAGTTGGCGCAATCAAAGGGGTCTCCTTTCTTGTGGATCGGGCAAACGATACTGAGACGCCACTCATTGGGCATGCTTTCCTTCGACCATATCTTACAGATGAGCTCGACCTCGTCTAAGTCGGAGGGACAGAATTCTCGTCGATCATCGTCATATTGAGTGGGACATTCTGCCTGACAGCGGTATTGGTGTCATCATCGCCGTTTAGCAGTCTGCAGAAATGGTTCTTCCAAATTCTCAGTATCGACTGCGACTCCACTGCTAGCTGTCCATTTTCGTCTCGGCAGGCTTCTGTCATACACAGTAAGCATCAAAAGCGTTTGCAAGCAAAGCGCCGAGGAGGTCATTTATTGGTGATCTAAATTTCGTTATGTTTTTAGTTTATGACCGGCCGTGCTCATAGCTTGTGTGATATCCTCACCTCATACATGTTTTTTTTATCGCATAACTAATTGCACTAAAGATTCTGTTGGCTTGAATTAAGTATTAATTAAAATGTAAAACATCCATATGAACTACACTCACTTTTGACGCTGACTGTAGTTTCTGCTAAAAAGTCAAATCAAAGTGAACCTGTGGAGTTAATCACAGTAGCGTAGCCACTTCCCTTCACATTCATGAAGGAACAAAAATTACTAGTTGTCATTTGTCTTGAACTCAAATTCTAAGTGGCGTGAAAATTTGCTTTACTATTTCATATAATCAAAAAAAAAAAGAAAAAGACCGATATTCAACCGGTCGACAACAATTGGTAAGTGGGACCTTTGATTGCTTTTATTGAGGCGCCCCTAGGGTGTGTCAGAAAACCTTTTTTTTACACTTCTCAATAAAAGTCCGTCTGTTGTTCTCGAAGGGACACCTTTCACCTCGTCGTTGGGTGTGTAAGAGTGTGTGCTTATGGATGATGATTGTGTGTACGTGTGTGGCCCTTCTAAAATATCTGCAGTTGATAATATGAAATTTATCCCCCTAATCTCATTGAGTGTGCTTAGAACTGACATTTCGATTCTCTACCCTCGAGCGATGTACATTCGTACGAAGATATCTAAGTCCCATGGAGGAGAACGAGTCAGATGGGAGAGAGCTTTGCCATCACATTCACTTGGTGTGCCCCAATCGCACAACACCAACAGCAACATCAGCAGCAAGAGCTGGATGACACTTTCCCACTGCCAGGAAGTGCACTCAAGTGTTAACTAATTCCTTATTGCAATTGCAGCAAATCATTCTGCCAACTCTAACCACTGCTTCCACTTCCACTTCCACTTCCGAATTTTGTGCAACAACTTCTGCATTTGAAATCTAAAGAGGAGAAGAATCACAATCGTCATCAGCACAGGATTGTCCTCCAGCCACAATGGGGCTAAGAGGGGATATAAGATAAGGCCACTGGCTTAATCGTTATGATAGAGAACTCCTGTTGGTGGTGGAACCGACAAATATCACCCTTAGGAGTCCTTTCTTCAGTCCTGTTGCACTCTCTCATAAACAGTCCTCAGGTTTGAGGCTGAGCTGAACAATGCCATTCAGATGGCAAGACAGCAAACGGATATAATAACAATAATTAATGGCTGCGGACAATTGTACCCTTCCCTTCCTGGTAAGAAGTTCCGGAATAAACGAGGAACCTCTTCTCTCATTTATTGGCTGGAAGAACTTTCGCAAGCCATGGCTGCCGGTCCGGTTGATTATGACAGATTTCCTTGCGATGTTCCGAATCCCGAGCGAGGCCATTTGCTCATGTGATATCCAATTAAAACGCAGTTAGTTGGATTCGCCAAAGTTAATTAATACGTATAATTATGTGGGCAATACGTTGTCAGTGGATGCGATTTGTGCCGGGGTGGGTGGTCGTGTCTGCACGCCATGGATGCTGGAGCACATCGAAAAGGAATTAACGTGCTGAGGATGCACTCATATTGCATTCCCCCTTCTCGTGTCAGGACACACGAGGGAGTGCCTCTCCGGAGATGGAATGGCAGCACATGAATGTGTTCCATTTCTTCGAGAAGCCATCGTCTGCTTTTCAGATTGTAGAAATCCTTGAGAGCCATTGAGCATATTTCAAATTACAGCTTTCTCGGTCATAATCGCTGTCTAATTGGAATGTTTTCATCCTGTTCTGATATGATTTGAGATGCTTCAGCAGCGCTCAACTCGGATTTATTTCCCATTCAATAGAATTGAAGTGCAAGCAAATGATAAAATGAGTTCTCTTTAAGATGCCCTCCTTCTTGACGTATCAATACACCCAGTTTTGCTTCAGATTGTGTTGCTTGTTGTTCGGATTTGAATCGATACTTAGCAATGATTGGATACTCTTTAGCTGGTTAAGATTTTTACAATTTCGCGCAGTTCAAGTATGTTAAACAAACATAGAAGCACATCGCTTAACAAGTCGTAGTCGCATAACCAAGCAGTCAAGACAATGGTCGTCCACCTAGATGGCCCTTGGGCAAGGTTAATAACTTCAAAGTTTTTCCACAGTTCAACGACGCGACGACGACGGTACAAATCCTCCCATTTTCAAGAGGTTAATTATGCAGAGGTCGAACTTGAGCATTTATTTGCCTCGCTCATGAGACACCCGCATTGAAGGCGCTCAACTAAAGGACACAACTTTTTGACGGCTGTTCGGCGCAACGAATACCAATATTCATTCAATTACTTGTTTTGGTACGGAATCGCAATCAATATTCATAAGCCGAATGAACGATGGTGTCTGCGACTCAAGGATAAGGGCTTTGCATTTTCGGTTTTATGCTTTATTTATCCATGAATATCGGTAAATAGTAATTGAAGCGAGGCTATGATTGGAGGACTAATGAGGATAAAATTTATTTAATAACCGCCGTGCCATGCAGAGTTTTCTTTTGTTGATACTGACTTTCTGCTTGACGTTGTTTCATGTGGTTCAAAAGAAAAGCGTGTCTAGGATTTATTGTTGATGGGGTACTTCAGTTTATTTACAGTCTTCGAGCAAAGGAATCCTGTGAAGTTTGCAAATCCAATTATTGTGAGATTCTCACAAGTGTAGCTCATGAACTGAGAAAGCTCTTGCGTAGGTGGGCATATGCTTGAATCACTTCAACTGGTTGACTAGACGATGAAGAGTTTGCTCGCATTGTGATTTAAATGAGAGTTCTAAGGTGCTTGTATGAGACATCTGTTTTTAAAATCCGTCCAGCGACCCAGTGGGAATATGAGTCTGAAGTATTGGTGGCTCAATCCTGGACGGCTGCAGACAGGTTGCGTCCAGTCAGCAAGACCAAGTTGCAATTGTGTAAATTTGACATTCAAGTGCACCAAGGTTTCTTTCTTTCTCTCATTCTTGGGCCAGGAATTTAACAGTTGAGGCTGAGGCCCTGCCAGGAGATGTTGAGCTATTGAGCGGCGAGGATTTTAGCGAGAAATCCAGCGACTTTGCTAAGAACCACAGAATTATCGGTGGTGTACGTGATCACTAAGGACATCAATTACATCATTACATCAATTACCGCCACTTATCGCAAATAATAGTACTATGCTCGCTCAAAATATCGATAAGCAGATTCTCGATAACATATAAATTGTGCCACTTTCTCTTTCACGGCGATACACCAACGCTGAGAATAGAAATACTTAAAAGAGGAAAAAGAGCAATAATTCACTCGAAGGCTGATGCTATTTCTGCAATAATGCACACCGGAGTCCCCTCTCTTTCCGCTTCCCTTGCCAACCTCGCAGTCGTTGCGACAGAGTCTGATAAAAGTTGATCGTGTCAAAAGGGACTTTTATACTGACTCTGAATGACGAAGTTTAAAAAACTATTCCTAGACAGAAATACTCGTTGAGCATTGCCGGTGACTAGGTCGAGGAGTGAATTATGAAAGTTAGCAGATTCAGGGATTGAACCTGGGATCCCAAAGGTTGCTGATGCCACGAGCGGTTCTTGCTGAAAAAAAGAACCTGTCAATAACCTCGTAAGGCAACTGCTGGCACAAGCACGCGTTGTTCGATCGTTTGAACATGAGACACACAGTTTTCATGCGCAGAACATGAAATGGGTTAAGAAATAATCGATGCCCAAAGAAATGACAAGTGTTAACTTGTATTTAAAGAAGAAAAAATAAGAAAAACGCTTAATTTTTACTTTCAATGCATAATGCCTTCGTTCACACTATTTCTTAGCTCATGGAAATTTGTCATTCAAGCCTCTTGTGGCGCTACAGTCCTGTCCAACGTTACCGATGGGGCACGATCGTGCCTTTAAGGCACTTTTTCGTTAAAATGGCATTGTGGCACTTCAAGATTGAATGAGACCCTGGTGACAGATTTATAAAAAAAAAATGATTAAGCAATCACTGCTGTAGGTGTAAGCGACCGAAGTTTTGATGAAAATATGTTCATCCATTAGTTTTACTTTACTCCCTCGATCTTGAGCCGGTGGTTAAGATACATCCCTTCTACACGGTTTAATTTTGAATTACAAGAACCTCGTAGAATGAAGTATGTTCACAGAGTAAGGACCAGGCTTCTTATGGATTATGGCTCATTGACTGGAACTCGCATTTATTCTTAAGAAAAGCATCCCGCATACCACTCGAGTGCAAAGTTTCGTCAGGTGCTCTATTCAAGCACCATGGTAGGTCGAAAGCCGCTGCGACTAACTGCCGGTTTCAGCCTAGTAAAGCGTGTGTTCCCTTTGTGGGAGTATCATGGAGGCCGTGCAATAAGCGCAAGTCAAGAGGAAGGTTTGAGATTAATGCCAACGCGTCATTTATTTTGAGACGGCTATACTGTTACAAGCTAGGCCCAGGTCCGTCTCTGACTGTCGCACCACCCATTATTATTCTACTGCTATGGTCGTGTGCGACTCTGAACGATACCAACAGCTGCAAGACGTCTCTGGTCCTCATGGCCGAGTGGATTTTGTGGCATAAGCTTTAACGTGGTCCTTCCGAAGCTCATGTCGATGTCAATTTCCCCGACATATGCGGGCACTTAATTAGACTTGTTAGACTTACGGGAGGTCATGTATCTAGTGTTGACAGATGTCAGTTACGCACAAAAGTAACTTTTAGGACGGCTCTTTTTCATAGCAGGGGTGACACTTTGCAAAATATTTTTTCCGGTAACGCTGCTCCTAAGACGACTGAATGGCGCAGTTGGTAGAGTGCCTGCCCCCGTTTAGCGGGGTCCCCTATTCGAATCACAGTGAAAGCAAAGTTAATACGCTTTTATCTGGTTTTAAAATCCGGTCCAGTCACCATTTGCCGTTGGGATCAAATTAACATCACTGGCGTAGTCGATCAGAGGTTGTAGTCTGACTATAGGTTTCACAATGGGCCAATATGGTCTGAGTGTGCTGGTGAATGCAGTAGCAGCCCCCCCCCCCCACCTAAACCTTAACCTAACGCTGGTCCTGGGTATCAACCAATAGTTCCGATAGCCCAATAGACAGTTAATCGTTTCTAGGACGAGCATCAAGTTGAAAGACCTCCTTAGGCACGGGCGTCCTCTCTGTTGGCCAGTGGCTAGGGTTCAGAAACGAAAACTCTTCGGGACGGAGCTAAGTTTTTCATGCGGTCTACATGGCCAAGCCATCCAGTCACGCCGGGTTAGTCTCATGTCGCAGTACAGCCCGTACAGTTTTGCGTTAAAACTTCTCCCCAAAATATCGCACGCAGAACTTTTCTCTCGAAGGGACCAAGGCTTTTGGGATTATCCATGCGTCAGCTGGGATGATCATGATCAGTCTGTCGTATTAAAAAATTGATTAAGGCGTAAATTGGTGTTTCGCGTAAGTCTCTGAAAAAGTAACGCGTTGCCTGGTATTTGAATGAAGAGGGCGCTGCATGAGCGGTGGAGATGATCATCTCCAGCAGAAGTCAGTGTAAGAAGTCGTATTAAATCAGATCACATGATCAGTACACCAATTGCTCCAATTGAAGGCAATTGATCCCTCCATTTAAAGAAATTACACGTCCACAAATTTGTCGCGGCACAGATCCAGAGAGTTTCACTTGCTGTCGTCCAAGTGACATCCAAGTTCACATTCTTAATTTCAATCACAGGAAGTCAACATTAGACAACACAGTGTATAGCCAGCATGATTTTCAAAAACAAATAATATAATCGAATAGTACTATGAGTGGGCCAAGATCGGTCCTTTCAGAGGAATGAGCCTTGGAGCCATATGGCTCCAGCTTAAGCTCGTTTTCAGACAACAAACAACACACATGATTTAATTGTGAGTGCCAGTGGGTGCCAAGTGTGAGCCATAAGCTTTCATTTAGCACTGATTATGGGAAAATACATTAAGAGCGAGGGGTAGTGGTTGGAGTCATAAAGGCAGCCGTTGACCTGTTATTCAAAGATCGAAATCGGTCTAAGTACACGATCATTCCTCCCTCCCCAGCAGAATGCATGTACATCTGCATGTGATCCCAGGTCTCGTATCTGAATAATTGAATCATTTTTTACTTGATTCTCTTAAATCGTCTCTCGTACAACTGTCCTTCTGATCGAAATATGGCTGTCCTTTAAAAATAGTTTTCATGGTATGAAATCTATTTTCATCCGTTGCTGCCTTCTACCGATTGCAACTTCAGGTTCAATCCCAAGAAGGACCTCGCAAGCAAAGGCCATTCCCGACGAGGCCCTCGGTATTTGAAAAGCTCGTCATTGTGGCTTACCCTCCCTTCGTTGCCACTAACTGCCCTCCAGACCACCAGAGTGAGAATCATCACTTTAGGCAAATTAATCCTGTTGACTTCATTGATTTTCTGATTTTAATTACGTTATCTCGGAATTCCTTTCTGCGCTTAACATTATCTGCACGCATTCGTCTATTTTGCTAAGCACATCCCTTCATTTCTGCCCAAGGCCTTCACACCGTCAGGTGTGCTAACAAAGCCTCCTCTGTGGAGGATTCCGTGTGTCTAGCCATATCGTTTCCTTAGACGTATGCCGACACGCAAGTACCTTCATCAACAGTCACTTGCAAGTTCTTGCTGCGCTGTAGCCATACATCATTAACCATGATTAACCGCACTTTGCATTCGGGTGGAGCCGCCGTTGATGCCTGTGATTTGTGACGCTACCACTCTTCGTTACCTTAGCCCCCCATACCCACTCCCTATGCTCCACCAACCTCACCACACCACCGACTGTTGTGCTAAATGAGCGACGCATACATTACTAACTGAACGAGACCGAAAGGAGGCAACACTCACACGCGCACACTAATCGATTGTAATCAATAAGGTGTTCTTTGGGTTCATTGGTGAAATTAATTTGGTTTATCGATGACACAAATTGATTGCCATACAGTGATGGAGGAAACCGCTTACCATGTCGCTGCTCGATAATGAATGGAAGACAATTGCCGCGTTGATCGGCATCGTTGAAGTTGTCGTTAGTACAACATACGGTACCGCTTCTGAGTGGCATTACATTTTGCTAATTATCCTTGAAGTTGTTACTAAATAGCTGAGAATTAATTAAATGCTTCCGCATAACCATGAGGATGGATCTGACTGCGCGATTGGATAGACTGCGTACATAATAGTGTGGCGTCATCGGCGGCGTCGAGTAGTGATACTGAGAGAATTATTGATTGGTTTTTCCGAATGGGAGGCATCTGTCGCGATGATTGTGTGCGGTGGTGTTGGCGGGAAGAGGAGAGGATGGCCAAACTGACAGCGAGGAATGAGAAAGTGTTATCTGAGTGGTTTTTGATCGAAACCCACGGAAGTTGGTTAACTTAATTAGGAAGGAATCGTTACATGTCCTCTCGAGAGTGGGTGTTGTAATGGAATTATTTTATCATATTAAGTGCGGACATGATGGAAGCGAGATGAGTTACAAAGGCAATCTGGCATTAATTGGCGCTTGTATTGGAAAAGTTTTAGCCTCTCGAGAGTTCAATATCCTCTGTGATTCCCAGAACACTGTCTGTGCAATTTCAAATGATTCATGGTCAGCAGCTTAAGAGGCAAAGGTCTAGAGTGGACTATAGTTAGCCGCCCTGATGTCCCAAGAATCGCACGAGTCTCATCAACAGCTCCGAATCATGAATCATAATCAGATCCGCTCCTGTTGTACGTAGTCCGTGTTAGAAGCTGCAGACCAATCACTGCACTGCTTAGAATTCAAATCATACCTGCCATTGTGAATTAAAATTAATTTACAAAGCGATGTGTTCGATCCCTCCCTCATCCCGGCAACATTTGAAAACCCCCCAAAATGGCTGCCATCATGTCACAACGCTCTCAGACACATTATCTAAGCAAAGGTCGATGTGGGTACGCGCTCGCAGAGACGACAACTTACGTAACCACTCCAATCATTGATGCGATGCCCGCACAAATTTTCAAAATCGAAATTCCATTTTCATTCACCTCGAACATCCTGTATCATGTGTGCGCGCTGCTGGATGTTTCTCCTTGTCCGCCGTTGCACCACTATGCAGGATGCACCGCACAATGGGGCACCGCTCGAAAAAAGGGGCCAAGTTCCTCTGCAAGTTCCATTCGACGATGACAACGACTACACTCGCAGCGAACGTAACTCTAGACAATGAATCTCACTCAAAGCGAGATGAAAGTAAGGGACAACTGGGAATACATTTCCTTCAAGCATACCAATGCCTTTCGGCCTTCAAAGAAAAGAAATGAAAATTACATTTTTTTTTTCTGCCACCCTACCCTTGCATCCTAGACTCGCTGTTCTCTGGCTGCCTGCCTTGGCCTGCTTCCTACTTTCGCAATCACAATAGTTCAAACTACTTCATGCCGGAGCCTGTCGTCGTAGTCAACTTGAACTTTATCCCTGCTGCAGACATGCAAACAGAACACCCCCACTCCATGGCAGTTCCGCTGCGACAGTTGTATGAATTCGTTCGCGATTAGACCGAGTTCACTCGGGGTGCCTTTTATTCCGCAGATGATGTCATTGCTTCCTTTGACATCAGCACAACAACGCGAAAGCGGAGAGCATACAGGCAGTGGCAGCGAACTTTGCGTCGTGTAGGTGGGTACATTCTACCATTGAATGATGACGAGAGCAAAAAGAAGAACGATGCGCGGGGATATGTCCTCTTATAGACACACAAACACACACGCACACACAACCGCCCATTTGCACGCGTTAAGCGAGGAATAGTGCTTGCTTCACAACTGCCGCCGTCGTCATCGTCGTCGTCGCCACCACCATTGATGCTGACTCCGATAGCTGGCAAACAATTTGCATTGGCAGGATCTCACATTGTTTTCCATGTCGACGAGCGCTAGAAGATGCAGTATCGCACATGGCATCGAGTTGTTGAACACACAAAAATGCAGAAGGGACATGCGAGTACACAAAAAAGGACTGAAATGTAGAAAACTGCTGAAAAGTCCTTTTTGTTGAATTCAAATAGCCGAGAGTGTGCCGGATAGGGCTGACCCGAGACACCACGGTCTTGTCCCTCTGAATTCGTTAGTGGCGCGAACACATTTTTGGTTAATAGATGGGTCCTCGCCTGGCCCACTCGAGAGAAGTTAATCCAGATTTAGCTGTCTGCAGCACCCACACAATGGGGCACAACCAATTTGGGTGCGATGACCTAAGGAATCGTAAAGTCCGTGATCTCCTCCTTCCAACTCTGAGCGATTTTCTTCCTTTTCAAATGTTGACAATGTCCTTTTCTGATGCGCTCTCGCTTGGTTCCTTCAGCTGCAGACGAACATTTTTTCGGAAGTTCTTCTTCGGGATTTGTTGTTATCGGTTGCTTCGTGTTGTAAAGTGTGTCTGGGCGGAAGAGCGGTAATGAGGGAGAGCGCAAGGAGTAAATGTCCTTTTTGAACCGATTGGGTACAGTGCGCATGCTGTGTGGAAGGAAGAGTTGGTGTTGCTCTTTGTTCAAGAGACTTGAAGGGGGAAATTTGGCCGCTGTGGTTGGTAGGCTTTAGTTATAAAATGTCCCATTGACGGTTAGTCGTTGAATTCATGAATCCTGGCATACGTTGGAAATTTATAGCTACCCCTTGGGCGCATATTTGATGGCACGTTGTCAGTGGATTCCATTGCTAGGGCACGTAGCTCGTGATCACACAGTGGTCGTAGTTTGATTGACTCCTTGTACCAACACATGGCGAGAAATGGAAATGACAAGGAATCACCCATCAAAACCAGAAGTAAATCATTTTATCTCATTTACCGAACCGCCGTTAGGATTAAAAAAGATAGAATTTCAACAAAAATTTAATCTCAACTCCAGGCCCGTTGGACAGTGCAGCAGAGGGCGGCAAAGGTCGATGATACGGACGACAACTTACGTAACCGCTCCAATCATTGATGCGATGGCCGCATAAATTTTCAAAATTGAAATTCCATTTTCATTCACCTCGAACATCCTGTATCATGTGCGCTGCTGGAGGTCGGAGCGACCTTACTGGTGCTCATACAAGTACAGAACGTTCTCAAGTTAGTGCCCGCAATTGGCTAGCTAAAGGTTGGGCTATCGGAGAGGCTCCTTGGCTTATCCCAGGGTCCTGACCGAACTGGGATAATTCCAAATTTCGAATTCAAAGTAAAACCTTCAACTCCAACGGAAAAATTAATTCTAATGAGACAAATCAAACAGGTCCTTCGAGCCGGGTCCACTGCGACTGTGCAGTCTCTCTTGTCTTGTCCTCTCTCTCTCACTCTTTCAGAGTTTTAGACCACGATTCTCTTAGCTTCACAACTAACAGGTGCCCTTATAGTCGTTCATAAGCACGTTTCGAACACAGACTCTCTTCCGGAAGGTTTCATATTTCACGAGTCAGGTGGTTATTTGTGTACACTCTCTCTCTCTCTCTCTCTCTAAACCGATCCATCAAAGAGAGCCACACACAAGCTCTAAGAGTGACTGATGAAGAGAGCATTCCCTACTCTATGAGACCACATGCTTACACTACCACTGGCCACAAGGAGTAAGGATGTTTTTTTTTTTGCATGATTCTTCTTTTTTTCATTCCACTACTCCACTGTTTGAACTCACTACTGTCTGTGTGTTCATGAGTAAATATACCGATTCCTATGCGCTGGCTTTTTCTTTTGTTCCTGTGTTTATCGGTTTGTTATCCTTACTCCAGAGTGGGTGGTAACGGTGGTGGTGGTGGCGTGTGCTATTCCTTATTCTCCGATATTGTTGCTCTTCTATCCTTGAAAACTGTATTTTCGTCCTGTTTTGTGTAAGTGCAAGGTGTTTTGCTTCCGTCGAAACTTTTTAGTACAAAGAGTTCCATCGAACGGTACGGATGTATAACGGTGATTTTTATCAAAAATTACACCAAATCGCAAGGAATCATCTCCTTTTTGTTTTACTTTCATTTGAAGAATATCTTCATTTTGATTGGGATTTGTTAAAAATCAAATAAAAATAAAATTCAATTTTTCACTCGTAACCTCGTCGGTCGATGCGGTATATTTTTTTTTTGAGTTTTCTGAATTGCAAATTAAAAAAAAATAATAAAAATAAAAAAGAAATCAAATAAGGACTCAAAGGTCCTAGTCGGGGTATAATCGTCCGTACGCGAGTGAGTAGAGTTGTGTGAAATAATTTCCACAGTGTATCCTGTAGGCAATTAAGTGTATAAATAATAAATTCAGTGCGGTCCACGCTCGGGTGTCCTGATAAAATTTTTTTTCGCTCTCGATTTATATCTCCTTCCGCCTCATTTTCTTTTCGTTTGTCGTTGTTGTTCTCGGTTTTTTTTTCCTTCATTAATTTAACCGCGTGTCAGAAGTTCATTTTATCGTATCGTCCTTGCATTGGCCGACACATCGCCAACAAGCCAAGCCAATTGACAGTTGATATTGAATTATCTCCTTCGCTAGGGACACAGCGGAGTCCAGTCCAGTCCTTCCGTGCTTTCTTCACAATAAAATAAATTCGTATTCCCAATTTAATTGAATACGTGACAGTAAAGTATGCCCTTTCTTGTTGTGCGGTGGCAATAATACATAACCGAGAAAGAAACTCAATTAAAGAGGAAAAATTAAGTCGATTTTTTGTGTTTATCTCGCGTGGTTTGCCGTGCTCTGTCGATGCTCTGCGTTTGACGACGCCGCGATTGTGTCTGGCTGTGTCCTCGGCTCAAGGATAAATAATTTTGTTAAGTCCTGTGTAAGTCAGCAATTTAATTATGCATTTTTTGTTCTCTCCGCCATTCCAATACAGTCGACTTATCCTGCTGGCCTGAGTGTGTTTGCATTTCTGTATTTCCATTTTTTTTGGAACTCAATTACACGGTGGGAGTACTAAAGAGCCTAGGATATCCTAGAGAGTCCTGGTGTTTTGGACGCCGCCGTAAGAGAATGAGAGAGCAGTGAGAGTGTGGCTCTGCTGTTTTAGTACGTAAATAAGTGTGTTTTTGAGCAGCTCAGGCATAGCTAACAATACAACCAACTGTTGTGCGGCTAGTTTTTGTTATTGGTATGTTCCTTCCGGTTGTTGTAAGGATTTTTTCGGACTTCACCCGACCATCCTTTGGTGTTGGGTGCGTTGTTTTGCTTTCATTCAAACTTTAATTTTTGTGTGCTGATTACTTTTTCTGTGATTTTTGTAATAGGATATTGTTGTTGTCAGAGTCAGAGAAAGAGAGGGGGGTCTGTTGTCGGTGTCAGCACGGGGTGTTCGTTAACGGTGTGAGTTGGCGAAGGGATCTACGGGAATTGGGATACTTTTGTAATATTTAAACAGTTGGTGTAGAATGAGTTTGAAAGTTTTGGCGTTTGGTGGCTTCTAATGGTGCCCGCTCTGAATGGTGGTGGCAGTGGTTCAGATGGCTTTGGTCTTATTAAAGTGTAAATGAAATTGCTTGGAATTTCTAAATGAAACCATTGTGTTGTACAATTTAATCTGGATGTAGATGGTTGAGATTGGTTTGACTCACAGTGAATGGCGGATGGTTGGGTGTGCTTAAACGGTCACGACATTTGTCCCCACAAACAAACTTTGAAAAGTTTTTCTCTTCCTTTGTTTGAAATGAAATTCTGTACTTCGGGGTTTTTGTGGGAACTACTTTGGATTAAAGTGGGTGTGTGCTTGGGGGTCAGAGTGGTGCGAGACGACAGGCAATTAGTTGAAAGTGAAGAATTCAAGTCATGAAAGTGTCTCTCAGATATTTCAACGCTTTAAGAGAATCCTGAGTTCAGCTGCTGAAAGAACGCAATGCAAATATTTCTTGTTGACAGAAAAATAAAGTTGGAGCAGATTTTACTTGACAGCTGTTTGTTGTTTCCGTTGAAGTTAAAGCTGGAAGCTCTTTGTGGTCAAAGTGATGATTGCCGAGTGACTAAGGTTGATATCCCATGATTACTCTTGACCTTGATGATGGAATACAATTGTTGACTTGCAATTTTGTTTCTAGAAATTTCCTACGAATTTGGGGGTACTAGTGACGTTGTTGTCGTCCTTTTTTTAAGTCGGTTCAGAATGCTAAATGTGCTACACAAAGCTAAAACGTCTTATGTTCTATTTTTGGAAACCGTGATGTCACTCGCGTCACTTTAGATCACTGATTATACACCCGTGCGAGTTAGAATCAAAAAATTAAAATTCAATCGATTTCGGAAGAGTTAATGTCTTTACTTCAAAATACAGTTATATCGTGAGCTGCAATGGCAATAAGCACTTCGCGATGATACGTTGAATTTTTCCTCCAAATTTTCTGACACAAATCCACACAATCATTCAAATAGTTTAAAGTAAGAGTTTTAAAATGAGCACACACAGCTCTAAAATACGCATCTTATAAATCGTATACCATTAATTGTACGCCTTCTCGGCTTCCATGCCAGAAGAATGGGAGCCTCCCCACAACGACTACTGCAAAACCTGTAGAGACGAGGAGGAAATAGAAAATACTCTTCATCTCTTCGGCACTTGTCCGGCTCTTGCAAAAACTAGAAAAGATATCCTAGGCAACTACTTTTTCAGAAACCTAGAGGAAATGTCACACTTAAGGATACAAGACATAGCCACGTTTATCAGGAAAACTAATTGGCTGTAAATCACCACAGGAGTGGACTTGTCAAAGTTGGGCACTAGAATACCATTAGGTAGTCTCTGGGTCTATTTCAATATAATAATAATTCCGTTAGTGTAGTTCCTTTTAAAAGGAGCCTTTGGAACGCACCGGATCTAATTGTACCACAACTGCTACAGTGGTGGCAAGCACCCAAACCTAACCAATGCCGGCGAATGGAATCTATTCCAACATTTTTTCGCCTAAAATATAACCACCTCGAAATTCCCACCATTCTAACTGGTTATATAATATAATATGGGTGGCGCTACAGTCCGAGGTGGACCTGGGCCTAGCTTCTCAGCAACCACTGGTGTTGTGCGTGCTATTATTTTCTCATGCGTGGAAGGGACCTACAGTTTAATGCCGACTCCGAACGGCCAAGTTTGAGAAGCTTTTTCTAGACCGGAATACTCTTTGAGCATTGTCAGTGACTCGAAAGATGTGGAGCCGTGAAATATGAAAGGTGGTAAATTCGGGTATCGAACCTGGCACCCTCTGCGTAGGAGCCGACGCACTAACCCACTACGGGCGATCTGAGTGGTTAGTCATGGTTTAAACCTTAAAGTACCTGGTTGTTGTCACAACAAACTTTGTTGACATGAATCTTTAAATAGGATGGTGGATTCCTGGAGACAATGAAGGATCATCATTCCAAATAATTGTGCTTAAAAAATACACTCTTGAAAATATTCTGATGATGCCGTTTTGGTACAAACACTTCGTAAAAAGGGAGGACTGAGGTCATTGATGACACTTTAATATTTTTGTGACATGTACTTTTGAACATTTTGTCTATAATCCAGGTGCTTTTTTACTTTGGGATGATTTTTTCAAATCTGAAGAGGAGTGGTTGGTGGTAGCTCCAAATGCTACTAAGGATCACTATTCGATTTACACATTGCACTGGAAATATCTTTTTTGAAAAGGATTATAGGTTTAAACAATCATCTTATGTTGGGACTCCATCTTACTTACCACAAGGTCAACTTGCCTCTTTTGCTAATTTTCTTGATTCTGGATTCAAATGATACAGAAAACATGTGAGGATGAAAAGTTATTTATTTTGCACTAGTTTGTTTATTTTATATGTTTTTACGGAATAGCCACAATATATTTCAAATTACAGTGTGGCTTAGTAGCCAAAAAACCAAGGCGCCTTAGCCTAGCACTAGTTTGTTATTACTCCAAAACTAAGTAAGACATCCAAGCATCTATTTCGGTCATGTCGAATGCCGTGCTCATTACTAATAGAAATCAATATCACTGAACTTGTAAAAACTCATTGTGATAAGTCGGTAACAGCTTCCTTTCACAGTGTGGCACAATAGGTTTGTCTAGACCCTACATTTTGGTTGGCTCTCATCTGCTCCCAGACATAGATAAGTTTTGTTACTTAAATCAAATCCGGTTTTCTTCCTCAAAATTTCTTTAAATAACCACAACTGCCCTAGTGAATAATAATTCAGAAGTGTAATAACACAATTTATTTTCATAACATTTGACTTAATTATCATCATTTGTTATTAAATATGACGAGAAATAGTTTCCATGAAATGAAATGAAATATTCATTGTACTAGTTATGCAAATATAAAAATATAATTGATAAAGTGGTAGTGCTGTTTCAAATAAATTCAAATCATTAAAAAGATATAAATATAATTCAAAAACAAATATTTTTTAAATAAACATGTACGAAATTCCTTCGTTTGTCTGTCTACATACTATTGGCTATTATGTCATCAACATGTTTAGAGTGGAAATGCAAATTTAATACATGCCAGGCAAAAATTTGTATGCTGGAAATGTGCAGTTGAGTTGTTAACTGTAGTTCCAAATTAGTTGCATATATTAATACCCCAACGAGTGGATAGTTTTTCAACTCTCATTCTACTCGGTTCCAACCCTCAATATACTTACTTTCTTATTTATCAGGCCCATGGAGGTCAAGAGCCTGAGCAATTGTTACCTTCCATAGCAGTCCTGGGCACGCTGCTTCCAATCATCAACATCAAGCTGTATGGTCCCCTCGATGACTTGGTTATGATACTGGATGTTTGATCTTCTTCTCCTTTTCGAACCAGGATGTTCGGATTGGATGACCCTCTAAGCTCGATCTTTAGTGTCCGAGCTAGTGAAATCGACGAATTTTTTTCTTCCGGACATCCTGGTGTAGAACTGCTCATAGAGGTCTCGGCTTCTCATTCATTCCCCTTCCTTTCAGACGGGACCATATGTACATCCGACGTTGAATTTTTCTTTCAAGGGCAGCAAGTATCAACTCTGCCGTTTTGCTTGCTGGTCCATATGGTTTTATAGACCAGTTTTGAGCCCAGTCGGTCTCAAGGGTCTCCGGAACTTAATATCAAAATCATCTTAATACATGCTCACATTTTCCTCAAGAGATAATGGATTCTGTCTTGCTATTGTCTGACTTGAGATTTAATCCCTGACCGCGGAGATCTCTCGGGTATACGCTTTAATTTTAATAGTCGGCGCAATTCAGTCTGTCTACAACTTAGAACCGAAACTTCAGTCATTCAGCGAACCCTTGCTTGGATACAAATAAAGGCATATCCCCTCAACACTTTCTCATCGTGAAAGTTGTCTGTAAAGGCGGAGTTAATTTCCATGTTATGATGGCATTAGTACCCAGTTAAGACCATCGAATTAAAAATGTGTATTGGGTGGATCGCCGTGGCGTAGTGGGTAAGTGCGTCGACTCCTACGTCGAGGGTGCCAGGTTCGATACCCGAATTTACCACCTATCATAACTCACGGCTCCACCTCTTTCGAGTCACTGACAACGCTCAAAAAGTATTCCTGTCTAGAAAAAGCTTCTCAAATTCGCTGTTCGGAGTCGTCATTAAACCCGTCCCTTCCACACGTGTAAGACCAATAGCACGCACAACACAAGTGTTTGCTGAGAAGCTAGGCCCAGGTCTCCACCTCGGACTGTCGCGCCACACATATTATTATTATAATTATATTATATGTAAAAGCGGAGTTATTTAATGCATTATTTTAATTTGTTTCAATTTTCATTGAATTCTATATCTTAATGTTATTACTTTTAATATGATGCTTATATAATAAGAATCAATATAACGACGTGAGTGCAAAAGTTGTGTTACTGGATTTTTTTCCAAAATGTTTGAACAAAACATGATTAATTTCTAGTCTCCATATGTCTGTTTTGTATTCCGTTTCAATACCACTACTAGTCTCTTGACGCCAAAGAGCCACCAAGCCAATTTTGCACTCCTTTGAAAGAATAAATATGCTACTCAAAAAGTCCTCGCTGCATCTATCAAATGACAAATTCTTCCGATGCGAAGGAAGTCTTGTGAATACGACCTTTGAGTCAAACCCTGTCCACCATACGCATCCATTACCAATTGACTACGATCAACAATGGTTTTATTTTAAACATAGCGAACATAGGCTGCAGCACTTTATGCTTTTTAAGTGACTCGATATGTAGAAAAAATATTCTCTTTTCAATCAAAATTTGCATACTATGACATTTTTTTTGACAGACTTTTACTCTCTAAAATAATCCTCCAACAGCGATTATTGCAGGTACAACTTTCCTTTAAATCGACCAACGTTTTTTTCATGGTCATTCTTTCTTTTTCGTCATTTTCTGAGCGTATCTTAAGAAGTGCTCAAAGTAATAGTAATAGAAGATCATAACAAGTAATTTCGCTTTTGATGTCTTTTGAAATGTTATTATCATGTGATAATCATCGTAGTTCGTGCTGAAGCAGTTAACTATCTCGAAACTAAAATTTTTGATGATTCAGTTTTATGACAGAATATTTCATTGGGCTTGGTGTTAGCTCATTGCAGCTTCTTCAAAACACCATTAAACGCTTCATTAACACTTCGCTGTGTTGAGGGAACTCGTTAGTGGCAGCTGCATTAACTAAGTTTTGAAAAGTAGTAAGCCAATAATTGCTTTTAAAATGTCCTGCATTCTCCTATGCATCGATACGAATAGGATTTGCATTAGAGCTGCTGGAAATCTCTTTTGTTGTTCATAGAGCTTGGCACAAAGATCTCTTTTCCAACACCGCTCAAAGAACACACATATTTAAATCCAGACATTATGAGACTTGAGGCAATGCCTTTTGTTGATGTCCAAGTCAGTTTCGCCACTTTGTCACACAAAAGATCGATCATTGAAAGCAAGACGAAGCAGAATATTTAATTATGAATCATGACAGAAAAAAAATACTTATTCGTATATTTTGAACACAGTGATCAACGACCGCCTCAGATTTGTACAGGCTACGTTGGATTACTGCCAGAGATAATGGAAGATAGAAATATCCAACTTCTACCTCAAACTTTCCTCTGACAGCGCTTGTATACGATTCTTGTATCATATCAATGACAACGTGTGAGCTCTTGTGAACAGCTGATACCCTTCCCAACCTTAGTGGTTGGGCATATCAGAGTTCTTATTTGAAAATTCACTCGTATATCAGGCGGTCACACTCTGAGGTACTAGGACGAAATTAATGAATGCACAACATAGAGTAGGTGTTTTTGGGTATGAATAATACCTTCAAAATGTGGTCACACGTACAAGTAACTAATAATACAAATATGGGTAGTCGAAAAAGTCTTTTCGTATTTTGTCAATAGATGTCGTTGGAGTCAATTATCGCCAGTGCTACCAATCACATTGTGTCATACCATGTTATGTTGAAATGGTATGATGATGGATTTAAGCTTCATTTAATCAAACAAAAATTTAATTCCGAGAAGTTGAAAAAAAGTTACAGCTGTTCAAAAATGAGTGAAAATAATGAAGAAATTCGCTATATTTTGAAATTTTTGTATAAAAAAGGGATGAATGCCACTCAAGTCACCAATGAAATTTGTGAAGTTTACGGAGACGATGCTGTAGCAGTTCGTGTAACACAACAATGGTTCGCTCGCTTCCGTTCTGGAAATTTCGATGTGAAAGATGCACCTCGCTCTGGTCGACCTGTCGTTGAAAAAGTCGATGAGATTATGGAAAAGATTGAACAGGAACGTCACATAATCAGCCATGACATCGCCAAGGAACTAAACATTCTTCTTCAAACGGTCTTGAAAGATTTAAAAAGGGATGGCTACAAAAAGAAGCTCGATGTTAGGGTACCACATTAATTGTCTGTTCACAAAGTTTGATTAGATATACGAAAAGACTTTTTCTATAGCAGACTACCCTTTATTATTAAAACGTTTGCATAAATCACTTAAAATAAGAAATTAAAAAAATAAAGGAAAGATCCTTAATTTTAGAAATTAGCCGCAATTGTTTTCCCACTAAATCCACGAATCTGCCGCCATTGCTTGGTTGATCCAAGGCTCGTGTAAAAGTTTGTGTCAAATACAGGGGCATACAATTATACTCGAATTTTTCTCCGGTGTGGGCTAGGGGTAAAGTTACATGTCTCCATCCTTCATTATCTCTGGTTACTGCCACCCTAATCAGACGATTTAGTTATAACAATTATAGCCACATATCCTCCTATAATTTTTCGAGTTGAGATCAAAGTAAAAACAAACCGCTTTATCCCTTCGTTTTAGAATTTTTGTTGCCAACGTAGGTAAGGGTTATTTCTTTACAGTCCGCCCGTCTTTAGATCAAGTCGTCAAGTTATCCAAATTATTAATATAAGATAGAAGTGGTTTGAAGTGTGATCAGAATATATTCAACGAGAATAAGCCTGAGTGTGGCTATTGGCTTTTTTTCCTTAGAGCCGTCAGCCACTTAATCCTTATTTAACCTATAAGACCACTAACACAATTTATACAAGTCCGAAAAAAGGTAATGGTATTTTTTCTTTATGGATATTGATCTCTGTAGACAGAGAGAGCTATCCCAGGTTACACAACTGCTGCGTAGAGAAAACGCCCAAGTACCAAAATAGTGCTTCTGACTTATACTTGACTTCCTCAAATTTAAAACGCGAAAAGGAAATTATGAGAGGTGGAGGGGGTGGGATTAAAAGCTATAGCAGAAGCCACCTTTGATAAGATTCATATTTAAATAATTGGAATCTTTTAACGGCTTTAGGCTAATTCACATCTCAGGCATGCTACTCATGGGAGGTCTGTGCTATAACTGCTTGTCGTCGTCGATGGTCCTGGGAACGCTGCTTTTTGTCATCAAGACGACTTTGTCTTGCTGCCACGATGGTCTTAATACCGGAGATTCGGTCATCACATGGATTCGAAGACCATGTCGTTCATGAGGTCAGTGTGGCTGAGTCATCTTGCCGTTGTATTTTTGTTCAACATTCGGTTGCCTTATAGATGATTTTTCAATGCAAAATTATTATTCCGAACGCACGCTAATTTCGCTAACACTCAACTACCGTATTCTTTTTCCGGATCACTTTGGTCCTTCGAATCACGAGTTTGGACAAACTGAAGTAGGTACAATTCCAAAGGCAATTCAACGTTGGAACTGTATTATGATGCCATTTGTGAGATGGGTAGTGAGAAGATGCCATTTGATTTGGGGCAGAATAGCTCGGATATGGAGGCGCGTAGGCATGGACCGAGTTTCTACAGATAGCACTCGTGCTTTGCTTGCTATTTTTTTGTGGATGGGATCTAAAGGTACAAGACGACTTCGAGCGGCGAAGTTTGGGAAGCTTTTTCTAAACATTTTCCAGTGACTCGAAAAGAAGGGACCCGACGAACGATTGTTAACTAAATGCCAACGCATACTTTTAATTTGTTCGTGTGGGAAAACGGCCTATCACCGTTCATTGCGACACAAACAAATTATCCTCAGGGAATGAGGTTGAAGACATTCAGCGCCAAATGTACTTGATTCTATTGTTTTTGCAGCTGTTATCATAATTGAATCGTATTTCATAAAAGGAAAGTCATTAAGTCGCTACACAAGAAGGTACTCAAAATCTCACCTCCAAGACAAGATGTTCCGATAATATGGATCTTCTCTTGAGCTGAACTGAACGCACCAGAGATAAGACATGTAACGTAATTTCATGTACTCGCGCTGTATGACACATGTCCTTCCAGAAAGCAGGTACATGCCCATGTCGACTGAGAGGGACTTTCCCATCTGATACCGAAAGACACTGTCTGTCATGGAAATGATTCATTCCGTTGATGACAAGTCACGTTTTATTCTGCCAATTTATCCAAGACCAAGATGACCCTTATTTACATGCAGTCATCATGATATATTCTCCACTGATTTGGACATCTTAATGGCTTCCATCATATTGTCGTCTCGTTATCTAGTAGAATTTAACGACACGCTCAAAATGACGTCTTGTTGGCTTTGCATGGCTTCTCTCATCCCGCTCCTTCCACATCACGCATCATGTTGAATATGATTAATCACAGTAAAAGAAAGAGAATTACCACGGGACACTCTTTACGACACTCCCCTGCCCTCGATTAACCCACCCGCCATGCGGGAGAGTAACGTAATTTTAATTACGCATAAAGCACAGGTCATAAACCGCATTCTCGGTCGCTTTGCTTATCAAACCCCACCCCGCAAAGCAGCAAAAATCCTTGCGAAACATAAAAGAAATAGCCTCCTTCCAATGGCCCGCGAAATATATACGTAAGTCAAAACGCGTTATAGGCGTCAATAAAGATATGCAGGCACTATCTCTATTATGGCCGCGGCTCGGCGGGCGGTTCATATAAACGAAGTTTTTATTTGCGCCGTTTTGGCGTGTTCGCCGATAGGAATCAGTTATGCGTGAACACTCCTTATTAAATTGCCATTAATTCAGTCATTTCAATCTTTTTCCAACTCTCGCCACCACCATCGCGGGCAATCAAAATTAGTTTATATTGCGTTTCAATTATGCGAATGGCAAGAGGGAAGAGGACGCGAGAGAAAAAAGAGTAGGGACCAACTCGATAAAACTTTCCCGATAGTGGCAGTAACTTTCGCTTTCGTAAATCGGGAAAAAACCGGATTGAATAGGGATTGCTATGGCCATGTGCACAGATACAGTATTCCTGTTTTTTCATTGAGCAGCCCTTTCTAGTCACTCTCGGAGGAAGTTCGTAACTTGGCCTTAATTTGCTGAATTTTATGTAACGGATAACTATTAGTCAATGAAATCGATAGCGGAGGCAAAGGATACAAGGAGAGCAGCTAATCGCTCCGATTATCGATGTTATTACATCGACATTAGTTTTGTTTGTTTGCCGTTATGTGCGGTTGTTTATTTCGATTCTTTATGGGTGACGGGAGAATATTTTGATGTCATTTGATGAACGGATAAAGACAGACGAAGGATCGGAGCCAGTGAGGGGATGGTGAGCTCTCAGATAGAGACGGTCATTTCGAGAGAGATATACAGTTTTTATGGTCATTTGTCTGGGGGAGAGAGAGGCAATGTCCTTTAGTGTTATTGTCCTGAAAATTGATACTTTAGTGATGACTCAGGGAGATAAGACTGAAATGGACGATTCAGACGAAATTTGCTGGTGAAACTTTTGATTTTGGGTCAAAGTGTTGAGAAATCAACAGCCTGTAAACCAATGAATCAACCATTGAAGACCGAGATGACAACAAGTTTGTACTCGTTAAGTACTCGTACATTTTTGCTTAATTGAAGGATAAAGGGAAGCAATTCAAGGATAGAGCATCATTTACGGGGATTTATGACAATTGCCTTGAGCTAGGAACTTATTTTTCGGCACAAAATCAGAGGGTTGGGTTAGGTTTCGCTCACAATGGCCTTACATCCTCTAGCTTACGGCCATCACTTTGAATCTCAGTTCATAGATAACCTCTCAGCGCTACGCCGTCTGTGTGACGACCACTGTATGTTTACGGTAGTCAGGTTTTCGGATGTAATTAAATGTAGCAATTTAGAGGACTTAGATTTAGTAACCTATTTCGGTTTAATTGTGGGAAATCAGGTCGATTACGTTACTTACCAGAACGCTAGCATATAACTGCTGTCACAATAACTTGCCAGACTTATGGATCTAGTTCTTGGTCGTGGGGCATTCAAATGGAAATCGGAGCATATGTACCAGCGTCAACCTTCTTTAATTCATGATGACTTGAATTAAATGCCGAAAGTCTTATTTGTCTACCTCTCATCCAAAAGCAGCCGTTGCAGCACTTGTGCTTACATATCTTTTCACGAAATCGTTGGCTTTGTAGCGCTCATCAGTCCCAAGGAATTCTGAGATTCTAACAAACATATACATCCTAGTTGTAATATCTCCGTCAGCCACAAGTTCGGAATCAAAGATTCTCCGAACTGCAGCTATGCCTTAAATGGCTTAGCACCGAAAATATAGACGTCCGACAGAGTTCATGTCACATATGGGCCACATACACATTTCTTTTTAAAAAAACAATAAAATAATCAACGTTTTTTCCAAGTATTATGGCTTTGTTAGTAAGAACAAACATTCCCATTATCCATGCGTCGGCTGGCTTCGCAGTAGCGCATTCTGTCACCCCAATTTTCCAAGACCCTGTTCATAGTTTCGGGCTGTACCTCACGGATTGCTCAGATGATATTGGCCTTGAGTACTTGCATCATTCCCGGATTGTTGACGCAGCTTCGAGACCATCAATTGACATCTTCAAGACGGCTGATAACACGATTTAGGAATTCGGTGCACAGATGGTCGATTGTGGCATGCACTGTGTGGTATTGCGCTTCATCCTCCATGCACCAGAGGTCGTCTAAATACGTGTCTTAAATTTCAGTAAAAGAGAAAAGTCAGTTAACATGACTCCGTAACGCTCAAACGTTGTTCCGAGCCTAGTTTTCAAAGATAAATGGTCTCGGCCTCGACAGCCACATTCCCGTCTATGCTCACCGTACCGGGGACCATGAGTGTTGTCCACCAGCATACCAGTCTCACGAACTTTTTGCACAAATTTGCGTGCAGCAGTCGAGGTGGTTTCTTCGTCCTTAACTTATTTTAAAAAAACGGGGCTACACAGCACACACTTTTCGAATATATTTTCAATATTTCCCAACGTCTTTCAGCGTAAAGCGACTCATTTCGCTAGGTATGATGTACTGACCTTCTGTCAAGATTTCGATCGGGAAACAGTTGACAGCTGGTATGTTCTGGAATTTCACTAGTTTCCCCACAGAAACGGCAGGGACCTTCTTCCGATGCTCCTAATTTCTATAGGTGTCTATGTGTCTGCTGTGACCCGTGAGGATATTGATCTTTCTCATCTGGATACCTACAGCAAAATAATGGACCAACATGGTCTAAATGTGCTGGTGAATGCACTAGCAACCGGCCTACCTAACCTACACCAAACCTCTTTCGGTTATATTCACCTAATAGTTTCTCAGCCTGCTTTACGCTGCGTTGTTCAAATTTTCAGTCCTGTTCCTTCTTCCTGGTTTAATGAATTCTTCTCTGAGGACATGGTTTCCTACGGCGCAGAATTTTTCAGTGCCTGTGAAAGGTCCCCGTGCTCCTTTCCTAGAAAGGGAGATGGCCATTTCATTGCCTGTATAGCCAGGTATAGCTTACTCTGTACCTTCCACTCAACTCTTTAAGCTTCTGTAGGCATTCCCACATGAGGTTGAATGCGATAATGTACTAGTCTAGTGACATGATACTGGCTCGCCTATCCGACGTTATTGCAATGTCGCTGTTGGTATAGTCAGCTTGATATGAACGCATCTGTCTATGACATAAATTTCGGATTAAAAGATGCTGGCTCATGGTCTCGAAGTACTTTATCCGTGGTCCAAATATCCCTGCCTCTGTTCCATCAAAGATACACTCAAGATTTTGTTTAAGCTTATCCAACTAACTTAGATGCCACCACAAAAATAAAACAATTCAAAAACCCCCAAGAATAAATAGGAAACCAGTAAGAATTATCGAACTCTGACAAATTCCGCGTATATCCTTGTCCATAATGAAGTTACCCAACCGTCACTCCAAACTCAACCAACCAAAGAAGAATCCATCTTGTGTAAGCAAATCAGCTTACTCTCAACCGCAAGCAGACAAGTCCACAAAAGAAATATAAAGCGACTCTCCGCATCATTGACCCCGCCAAGGAATTAAAATCGAATAAATAAATCCAACAAACGCCATCCTCATTAGGCACTCCTCAGCAGTAAGCATCACAAAATTAACAGTATCCTCTCTCCGTCACGTCTCAACTAATAAAGCTTAAAACTGCAAAAAGGTGTAACCACAAAAATCTTCTTAAAGAATTAAAACCCCACGGCACAAAGGAACACAACCGAGGAAAAAAAATCGTCCGTCGCGCCGCCACCCTAATTTCTCACCCCACACCGTTATCGTCGTCAAAGAAAATCGCTAGTCTTTCCATTAGCATTTTTGACAGAATAAATAGCATCCTTCTAGGCGTACTTTTCAGGCCGTAATAATCTTCTCAAATTGGCATTAGGCAGCGAAACTCTTTCTGCGGCGTTCGTGGAGAAAATCTCTGATCCCACCTTTCGGGCATAAAACTTCACTCCTTCTCCGCGGCCATGGCCGTACATGCTGTCACACCCAGCAATCGAATAACCCTCCTTCAAAGTTATAAACCTCAATAAGGACTCCAGAGTCGACACAAAAGGCCATTAAAGAGTTATGGAATTTTAATTCTCAATTAAATCAGATTTTCCCTCGCAGAGTGTCCTTTTCGCCTTCAGTTCCTTCTTGTTCTCCTTTTCTTTCGCCTTTTATTCTTGTCATTTTTATTTGCTTTTTGTGAGTTAATGATCATTTTAAAGTGCGCCGCGTTGAGAATGGCCACCGAATGTGTTTTGAGCTAATGTTAGCGAAACCGCCAAGTGCCAATCATATTCTTTTGACGTGGTGGGTGCTTTGAATCCGCACCCGATCGGTGGCCAGCCTGCCACGGGGGGATAGAGGGCAACGCACTTGTGGGGTTATTGACAGGGAATTAATTAAACTGTCCCACATGTATTATGCCAATCATTTGATGAAGACTTACCGCTGCGCCTGTACTTCGTGTCGCATCCATCAATGCTCTGGAATGCAATCGCCAGCGGAGAGGATTAAATTCGCATTCATACGTTTGCTCATATTTGTTGAATGTTTTAATTCATGTCGAACAAAACGATCACGGCCAAGGGGATGGGTGATGGGGTGCAGGGAGGATATGTGTAACAAAAGACAGAAATCCATTAATGGAAATTCCCTCTTTAATTATGCAACAAAGCTAGAGCGTGAATGCACGTGAATGTAAGCCCGCTTGACAGCAGTCATTCCTGCGAAATCCTTTGACATCGTGGCAGACCCATATTTCATTTGTAAACCGTGGGTTATTATGTACGTGATTTTTTTTTTGCTGCAAATCTTTCAACGTCAAATTCATTCATCCGTGATGCAGTCGACCCATTTAAGGTGGACACTTGACAGGGGTTGGGTCGGTGCTTAATTTCACCGAAGTACAACGTTTTGTTGCTTAGTTGAGTCGGAATTTTAGGGAAATCATATCCAAATTCTTAATTCCAAGTAATTTTTGCTTAGAATATTAAATTCGAATGCATTCCCAACAAATTAGGAATAAATTGAATTGTCGCCTCTGCTCATGGCGCAAGTCTGGGTTAATCTTTCTGGGAACATTGATCATTGCACTAAGTTCGACGGGTGACATATGTAGCACATCAAATTCCATCCAGCCTTATAGCTAGCTCCTTTATTTTTCTGTTAAGAATATGTCCGATGTGACACGCTATCAAGGATCCCACGGGTCCGACTGGAGCCTGACACGTTAATTAAAACCCAGAGTATACATAACGTCAAACTAAATTGAAGTGTAGCATATCCCTACTGTGTTGTGGAAGATAGCTTGTCCCATGACGGGCGAAGTTGAGGACTGCTCAGGTTTAACCCTCTAACCGGTAGCACCGCATTTAGGTGGGGTTATAGTAAGCCCCTAGAAACTACTACAGTTCCACATTTTTCAAAAAACTTACACTATATTGTAATATTAGAGTTTTTTTATCGTGAAAAATATTGATCTGTTAGAGGTTAAATGATTCCCTGTCAAAATCCAGCAGAAATCATCTTCTGAGGGACTTGACCCGAAAGAAATGAGCTCAAGACCTTCTTATTTATAGCCTAGGCCTCTCTCTCTCTATCTCCCCTCTGTCTCTCGCTATCACCTCTCTCTCTCTCTCTATCTCCCCCTCTCTCTCTTTCTTTCTCTCTTTCTCTCTCTCTCTCTCTCTCTCTTTATCTCTCTCTTCCTCTCTCTCTATTCCTAAAAGGCAATTTTCGCTCTCCGTTGTCACGGGATCTTCATGATAAGAGATCCGTGCAATGGTGATTATGAAGTTTTTGATTAGCTTATCCTCCAAACTAGAGTTTGGAGAGTAGACTGTACCTACTCCATTGGTTCACAGAAGCCGGAGCTAATGAAGCAACAGTCCTGTCCGTCGAGATGTAAATGCAAGCCAAGTTTCTGGGCATTCGTCTGAGGGTCCCACAAATAGTGGTCCTACAAGGTTAAATACCATTTCGTCAAATTTCTTGTATTTCCCGGCGTCAGACATTTGAAAAAGACGAGACTGAAAAAACGAACAACTGCCCCACAAGCCCCGCTCTATTCAACTTGACTTAATACTACATCTGGAGCAGATCAGGGCTTCAGCAAACAAGTCTCTATAGCTAGCTTGAGCGGCTAGCTAATCTGCAAGTATGACCAACAGTTTAGTTAAAGTTTGTGTGAGTCAACTTGTATGCGGTATGCATCCCATGGAGCTTCAACAAAAGTTGTACGTCTAGGTTGGAACATCTTTTAAAAATAATAATGTGGGTGGCGAGACAGTCCGAAGTGGACCGGGGCCTAGCTTCCCACCAACCACTTTGTGTGTACTATTGTTCTTTAACGAGGGGAAGGGACCTAGAGTTTAATGCCGACTCCGAACGGCGAATTTGAGAAGCTTTTTCTAGACAGGAATACTCTTTGAGCATTGTCAGTGACTCGAAAGAGGTGGAGCCGTGAATTATGAAAGTTGGTAAATTTGGGTATCGAACCTGGCACCCTCTGCGTAGAAGTCGACGCACTTACCCAGTACGCCACGGCGACCCAGAACATCTTTTACGAAACGTAGATTATTTGGTCCTCAGGCAAGTCTTTTATATGCTTTTCATGTTTTACCCACTATAATGCAACACTGCGGTAGAGCGCGATAGCTCACGACGTGTTCTTAGATACGTCATAGTACTCATGGCATGCATCTTCGCGCTTATCTTTGCTGTCTTATTTGCATGTCCAATCATGTCTCAGAGCAGTTGTGACCATCGAGACCGGCATCACGGACGTACTCGTGAGTTGACACTACATTCACCATATGCATTGGGTGTGTCCGTACCTACTTTCCCGTACAGTTCGTGATTGAATCCTCACCTCCAGATGCCCTAAAGGACATTACCCAAATTCGCAGCATAAGGTTTTCTTCGAGGAAATCTCTTCGATTTGAAGTTGTCCACGACTCAGAACCGCAGATTAGGTCTGGGATCATCCCATGTCTTGCATAGAGCCAGTATAATTTTAGATGACTCTAGAGAAGTGGACCTTCAAATAGAGCAAATGACTCTAGAGCATAGATGCCTTTCTGTTCTCATAGACCCAGCATTTGGGATGGGATATTCCGCATTTGATTTTGGAGCTGGTGTTGCTTAGGTTATTTACAACGAGTCCCAGGCAGGAGTAGCCAAGTTCCACCCAAGAATTTATCCGTTCCCCTTTGAAACTTCTCACTGCAGTGACATTTAACACCTAAATACATCCACACAACCAAAATGCCCGTTTTCCAAATTGTGTAGACTTTCCAGACTAAATTATGTGTTCTGTGCCCTTAATGAATGAATCTATCACTACGAACTAGAACTGTTCAAAGAATTCGAAGTTTCGCCGCACACTTAGTTCTTAGCGTGATTTTGCAAAATATGTATCTGGACTACATTCTTTTTCTTATAATTGAGACTAGACTCCGTTGGATACACGATCAGCGTAGATACTAAAGGTGAACGTCTGTACATCATCTCGATGTGCCAAATTTTTTAAAAGAAAACAGTTCGTTATGATTATTTACGCCACGAACCTTGAGAGTTTATTCTAAGTGACACACTTCATCATCACTGTCGTGGACATGGAAATACACGCATATATCTCAAGCTTCCTTCCAGTGACCGCTGTGCTTCAGGTGTTGTTGGTGCCTCGACCCCCTACCCAGGTACTAGGTTCAATCCCAGAATTCTCATAATTTACGGCTCCACATCTTTCGAGTAACTGACAATGCTCAAAGAGAAGTTCTGTCTGCTTCGCAGTTCTCCCACTCCGACCCCCTTGGATTGGCCAGCAAAGAAATTCTGATGAACCGATTTCATTTTCCATTCATCTGCGAAATGAGAACAGAAACACTTGGAATCCTCCCTTGTCGCTTGAAGTGCTGAAGTAGCACTAGAATGATGAATTCCCACATTCTCAGACGACTTGCGACATCAGCTGTCTGGATTCCACAAGGTTGTCAGAACATTTCACCTATCATTATATGTCTAGTGTAATTCCCCCCAAGTTCATAGACACGTTCCAGACCATTATCAACTCAAGCGTTCCATTAGCAGACCGTTAAATCCTCCAACAAGCACACACACACCCATTGCCCGTCGCATTTCTCCGCTTAAAATTCGGTTATGGTTTTTCATCGCTTAAGATTTTCAGAGCCTTTAAACTTTTAATTAAACGGAGCTATTTGCCCGTTTGCACCCACCCACCACCGCCGCTGCGCCGTCCGCAGCGATCTCTCGCGCTCACCATTTTGAAAATCTAAATTTTAATTGAAACCACCCGCCCATCCACTGGCCTTTACACAAATTTTCATATTTTATTCAGCCCGGCCATGAATTATTTTGCATTTTGTATGCTTAAATAATTGACAACACACAAAAAGATGCTCTTAATGAGGCGAATTTAATTTTCTGTGTCAGAGAGAGCGTAAAAGACCTCATTTCAGGGCAAAAAATTAAACTCAACGACCGAGGGACACAGTCCATGGCCACGCAACACGACCAAACGCATGAATATCTCACGAGGGTTAACGATTTCGTAGTATGCGCAAAAATGCCAATTTGAGATACATTTTTTGTTTAGCTTTGTCTGAACGGTTTCCGTCTTGTTGTGATGTTCCACAAAAGTATTCCTCCCATTGTGCAATGTAAGCTCTCTGCCACCCACAGCCGCCCACGAGGGTGGAGTGTTTGCCACGACGACGTAAGAGGACGTCGACATTATGTCAAGGCCTGCCCGCGTACGCTGGTATTTGCCGAAAAATATGGCTTCATAAATCTTGCAAGAGTATCTATATGAATTTTGGGTCGTCACAAGCGGCAAGGAGCAAATCCAGTTGATACATCGATGTGCGCGGACCTATATCCCTCGAAAGAATGCTCATTTGTTGTTTTCTCATATCTGGAACATGTCTCGGATTCCCAAGGACATCGAAGGATGTGTATGAATACTTGAACTTGAACTGCTCCTGGTGATATGCGACGTTTTTCTCGTTGAAATGTTTGAAAATATGTCGATCTGGTTGCCGAGAAATTAAAAATAATTGAGTGGTTCCTTGTTCTTTTTTATCTCTTGGAATTTGGAAAAACATCTCCGAATCGATGTGCAGGGAATTTACATGATTGACAATGGAAAGAGCTTATCTGGGAATTTGTATGTCGCCACGTCAAAACAAAGCCTTGCGGTGCATATTGAACGATTTTTTAATATCTCCTTGTATCAGCCTGATGTGGCTTCAAGGGGCCCAGCCTTTTCGACTTCAAAGCCAAAGATTTGATTTGACGGGTTTCAAGAATGCTGAGAAGATTGTCATTGAAAAGGTCGTCCTGTTGAAATGTGGATGTAGGTGGGTGGAAAATCTGCTTGGATATTGTTCGCTACATTCTTCTGGAACGATGTCCTATGCATGTCAGACTTAGCCTGTGGCTTCCAATCGGATCTCGGAAAGATGACGTTGGCTGGAGATTCAAACTAACTCCAACACGATTTTTACTTCTTTTCAGACTTTTGCTAAATCGTGCAGTCAGGTGTGGCGTCATCGTGCTTAGCTGTCTGGAATAAATACATTAAAATTGCGAAAATGTATAAAATGTTTATTTGAGTGGATAAACTATGCTTACATCTTAAAGATTATTTTATGTAAATAATAACAACAACTGGTCGCGGTGGCGTAGTGGGTAAGTGCGCCGACTCCTACGCAGAGGGTACCAGGTTCGATACCCGAATTTACAACCTTTGTTAATTCACGGCTCCGCCCCTTTGGAGTCACTGACAATGCTCAAAGAGTATTCCTGTCTAGAAAAAGCTTCTCAAATTCGACGTTCGGAGTCGGCATTAAATTTTAGGTCCCTTTCACTCGTGAAAGAAAAATAGCACGCACAACGCGAGTGGTTGCTGAGAAGCTAGGCCATGGTCCGCCTAGGACTGTCGCGCCACCCATATTATTACTATATTAACCACAACTATGTTTTCAGTGATTCATGAGCAGAAGCAGGATCACTTTGTCAGTCACTTTAAGCATATTGGGTGTTACAAGTTTAATATTGTCTGTCCAGGCTGCAATATACGCCGAGTTATCGGCTTGGATAAGTGATTACACATGTTTCCATAAAGAGGTTATATTAACGTCCTCATTGAACCAAAAATAAGCTTAGTCTCTAAAGACCTTTTCTTCCAGTCCCATTTGCCGAAAATTAATCACTGGGGCATGTCGCCCATTGCACAGTGCACCTTCTTTCCATGCTGAGAAGTCAGTACCAACTGCAGTAGTGAGTAGACACATATAATGAATGTGAAGACATGTCATCATGTCAAAAACAAATAGGAGACCGAAAACTATAAAATATCTAGAAGGTTATCCATTCTATAAGTTTCTGTCTTATGCATAGATGCGCAGTGAAAGTGGTCCATTTTAGGTCAAACATGCGCCGTTTTTCTCTCGTAAAAGCCCTCGTGGCTATTTGCGGGAAACTGAGAATCTTGATTCACATGCCACTCTTGATGCGAATCTTTCACCAACAAAATCGTTCGCCATGGACAGGAACGGGTGGTAATCACTTGGCGAGGTGGATGCATAGGGACTTCCCAACCAAGCTCCCGCAAATTCTAGCGAGTAGCTGTCGATGTGTGAGGCATAGATGCAGTGAGGGCATAGATGAGGCCTGTATGGGTGCTGATGGAGCATAATTTCTCAACCATGGCCAAAGCCAGCCGCTTCTCAGAGTTTTGCTCCTTCAGACGGTCAAATTGTTCACAATACATGTCCGAATTGTGAGTTTTGAAGAAGGAAAAAAGCTCATAGTTCATAAATCATAAAAAAATAAATACATAAAAAAAAATCATCAAGCTCATAGTTGATGATTCCTCGCCAAACCCTTAGCAAGACCTTCCTGAACATAAACGCTTGGATAGTTTACCTATCGTTTGCGCCTACTCACCGTTTTCGCTTGGTTGGATGGTATTTGTGCGTGGAAAGGTTCTAGCTGTTTTCCAACATGCACATCGTTTATGCGTTAATTTAGTTACCACATGGCCTCGGTATACTGGTTTCATGTATACCTTGATTTCACATTGGAATATACATTTTTTAGCATACATGGTGACCGTGGCGTTGTGGGTAATTCTGCCGACTCCCATTCCACCTAGATTTTCCTTCGATAAACGTTCAATATTTCTGGCTCTACGGCCTCGAAAAGCCTGTTAAACCTCGGCCTACAGAGTATCTTTTTCTGGGGAAACCTTCTCAAGGCCTTAATAAGGATCCTCGATTGTTATTTTAAAGTTAGTATTTTTATATAAATTGTAACACCAGTCACTCGGCTTGTGAATATCTCCTTGCATTGACCACAGCAACTTAATCCTGGAATCTGTTTTTTTTTTTTTTTGAAAAAAGGCTGTGGTAGTTAAAGTGACGCCGACACTTTTATTATTACAGCCTTTTTCAAATTGCTCCCCAATCATTAGCAGCACCAAAATGAAATATGAGCAAACTTTAAAAATTACTTTATTTTGTTTTACTTTTGTGACAGCAAAATTATTAGATTTTAATTTTTGGATTGTGAAAAAATTATTTTATTTTATTTTTTTCTACAAACATTGTTCCAATATATCATAGTAAGGTTAATATCTAAAATTCGCTCATACGTTTCCTTTGAATTCATGTCCACAAATCATAGCAATAACCTGCAATATTCACTTAAGTTCTCCCATTCTTTTCACATTATTTCTCCTGATTGAGTTCAAAGGATCCTTTGTTGGGTCAAATGTCAGCGACACTCTCCTGTCTCAACAGGAAGAATGAAACGGGACAACTCAATCCGAATCCTATAAAATGTCAACAAGTTTATTGTCGCCGGCTGCAGGCCCACCCAGCTCTCTATCAAGGCGGGGGGTCTTGATATTCAACACCCGTGCCGTTCGATTGTGATTTCCGACATCGAAACGGGCGCCAGACCCCTCTCGGCGAAAGGTGTCAAAATACCCAGATTCACTGGGACTTGCGTTCCTTTTTTTTATTTTTTTTTTTTCATTTTTTTAATATTTCAACAATATTTTATGGTCCAACTATACTTGTCATGTGATATGGAAAGAGGGTGTTTCGCATTTTGTTTCCTTTTGCCTTCCGTTGGAAAACGTCAAGCGAACACAAGAAACATCAATCATACGTCTAAATGGATTTTCCACGTAAAATATTATGTCTACCAAGAAGGGGGGAATATATACTTTGTAGTGTTTTCCACTCGCCGGGGGTTGATGAAATGTAAGACTATGCGAAATATGGAGCACATCCATCCATCCATCTCCCGCCGCTCCACATACCCCGGACCCATATGGCGGAGTGTGGATGGGGGTTGGGGGCCTGGCATTGGGTCGGCCCAAGATCTGGAGCGTACAAATATTGTTGTGTACGCAGTGCTGGCTTTTTTTCTTCTGCCCCGCCGACTTCCGTCTTCCAACCGAACCAGGTGGCTTGAGTAGGGGACAACGGTGCGGATGAGGAATGTAGCATAAATGTTTATTTTTGGCCCTTGTACCACTTATGATACGCAGATACAGATAGGCGGAGGGGTTTGCCTTTTTTCTCCTCACGTTTACACCCGCACCAGCAGTCAGTCAGTCATATTGCGCGCAGAGACCCAAGCAGTAACTCACCCACTCACCGCCACCGTTGCGTCGGCGGTCGGTGGGCGGTGGGGTTTATTTAATTTCGTTCGCTTTGTTGTTGTCGGGACCGTGAAACGCATTGTATGTGTATACTTCGGACATGAACATGAAAGGAACAACCTAGGCGTAATAAGTTTATTATATTTGCTCTGCATTCTGCCTGGTTTGCGTTTTCATGGTTCCCGTGACGGTGGCGATGATGATGGGGAATGGCAATGGCAAGTGGAGGCCGTGTAGTCCTTTCGAAACCGTGCGCTATCGTACTGCAAGGATCAGGCCCACAGAAAGAGAACATGGCGAAATATGATTGAATGGCGTAGCGAAAACGGGCGTGGGTGGTGCCGAAAAGTGAGACTTCCCAAAATGTTCAATATTGTTTCAGGATGCCTGAGCATATGTTGTTTACCGCTGTGTGCTATTGCACAGGCCGACCGACCAACCCGCCGAGAGTTGAAGAGGAGAAAGATTTATAATTGCGAAGCAGGTGCGTTTTAGCGTGCGGTCTGTTGTTGATGGCTAGTGTTATTGTTCCCCCTGTTCCAGTAAATCATTGCGTGTTTGCTGAACTTTTTGTTGGTCGGGCAAGAAGTGCGAGTAAATTGAAGTCAATCACTTTGGATATTCGTTATCCATTGATTGAAGGGATTTTCTTCCTGAATGCCCTTGATTGTTTGGTGCAGAATTTCATTTACGAGCGTCTGTAATGTTGATTGTAACGCTTTTGGGTACTTGTGCAAGGAACCGAGTTTTTTACTGGATCCATTTAAAATTCGTTCGTTTTTGCGCGCGAAAAAATTGTTTGTAAGTAAAGAGATTTTTGCTCCAAGGGTTGTCTGGGTGATGGGCTTTAAATTGGTATTCCCATACATGGTCCGACACGAGTAACTTTGTCTGAAAGCAAGGTCTGAGATAGGGGGCATTTCAGCTGCCGCTGGCATACTTTGCAATTGCATCCGATGTTGATATTGATTTATCGGGGCTTTGTGTACTTTACGAGCATTCATGACCTCTGTGCTGCCATCACTGTCCTTTGTATCGCAGACTATCTACGACGGAGCTGAGTCCAAAATAGTCCATGATCACTTGCTTCTGATCGACAAAACAGCCTACAAGCTATAATTTACAACCAGGTTACTATTGCGAGCTTCGGCATCTCTTTTTTTCTATGCCAATATATTTTTGCTTGTTTGTTTGTTTTCCTTTTTCACGGGAGCCGCCAGTCCGATTTAAAGACTTCTTTTTGCCTTGGATACGTCATTTGTGGAGAAAATTTTAACGAAATCGCGTGGTCAACCCAACAGTTGTGTTAAAAGCTCACTTACAAGAATAAAATTTGTTAAATGTAAAATGCCCAGAAGAAATGGAACAGATAGAAATGAAATCCAAATTTTAGGGTGGGTGAAACCGATGAGCACCGCTAGTATTAAATAAGCAGAAGTCAGCAATATTAACTGATCAGAATTCTACATGGACACAGTGGGGACAACTCAAGTCGGCTGTGGACACAAAATAGATTTTGGGGCATTTGTGATCCCGATCTATGTCTCAGTGTGAAGGGAGGGTAACTTACATAGCTACCTACCTGTTCCACTAGTGAGTCTAGAGTCTAGACCAAAGTATTGCTGTTACTATTAGGCGAGTACCATTTTCCCAAATTTATGCAACATTCTTACCAAACGATCAAATTTATCCAAACTTCGACATACATTTTCGGGGTTTTGAAACCTTGCTCTTTCGGCGAAAGCTACTTGAAAACTGCTGATTTCATCCGTCCGTCAGAGGTTATCAAACCGAAAAGCGGGAACTTAAATATATCTCTCTCTCTCTCTCTTTTTTGGTGTTGTCAACACTATTATTTCCTGACAAGATATAGCTGTTTAGCCGACCACTTCAAAATTGAAAGCTAATGACACTTAAAATCACTTCAACTGTGTGGGAACGGACTATTGAGATTTCAGTTAATGTTGATCCAAACCTCACGGTTTCAGTTAGATGGGAACATAGCATTCAGTCGATGGCTGTGTGTTGTTATAGAGCTGAAGAAAAGAAGAAAAATGCAGTAAACCTTCCTAGAATTCATTCAGGTCAAAGAGCGATGAGTCTCGAAATAGTGTTCTAAATCCCTCGTTGCACTGACAATAGACAGTGTGTTCCCTTGTCATGTAAGTATTCTTCACTTTATGCGGCGTCCTATTTAAGAGTGAAGAATAAGCAATACCACTAGATCTCTCTCACTCTCTCTCTCTCTCTCTCTCTATCTGTCTCTCTCTATCTGTCTCTCTCGCTCTCTCTCTCTCTCTCTCTCTCTCTCTCTTTCTCTCTCTCACTCCGTGCAACTCCTGAGCAACTTACTTACTGAAAGTGGCACTACAATCCGAGGTGAACCTTGGTCTAAGCCAACAAGCGTCTCCAGCCGACTCGATCCTTAGCTAACTACACCCAGTTTTGCACGCACAGTTGGTTGAGGTTCCTTTTCACGTGTCCCTTTCCTTGTGGGCCACGTTAGTCGCGGTCTTCCCTTACTGCGCTATCCTTCGTGGTGGATTCGAAGATTTTCCGGGCCACGACAAGAAAAAAAAAACAGACAACAAAAGAGATGTGACAGGTTGTATACATTTGATGAAAAGAGAGAGTAAGCGTCTACCACAAGGATGCATATCTTAGCGATGGATTGAGTTTTCTGTACCAATTCTTTATCTAATTTACAACAGCAACATGAGTCTTTAAGCTCGTGATTGGGCAACCACAAGCATATGACTTTGGCTTGGCTGTGTTGAACTGTGTTTCATCAAATGCACACCAACATCGCGCGAGTCTTTAGGCTTAAGAGCATGTTTAGACAACAACAACATTGTCAAGTACAGTCAACACCGTATGGCGATCATATTACTCCATCAATTAAATTAAACTCGAAGTTTGAGTGTCTAAACGCGTACGAAGCCGCACAAGCCTGTAGTTCCCATCGCTTCACAGCGCATCTCTTTACTTCACATATTAACATAGATACTGAACTTCCGTTACATAAATCAATACCCACCAATGGAATTTTTTCAAGTTCAGCTTTGTTGCACGCATGAGAAAAATTGTGTTCCCAAGAGCGTTCAACAAGTTAATCTCGAATATAGATTGACACCGCGGAGCAGAACGTACATCTCCTAAGTAAATGAACGAACATTCTTCAGAAAAAATGTTGAGCCGTGAAGATTTGATCTCGCGTATCATCCACTGCTATGAATTCCCAGGACCTCATCACACTGCCGGCAGTGGTCTCTCGGCCCAACATGTCTCTCCTCCTCTTGTACGCCACCTTTTCAAGTACCAAGCGCGCAAAGCCCACCACTTTCTTTGCTATCCTCTCAAGCTGACTCCCTTTATACATTTTAAATTGTTCCTCTCGAAAATTCATACCTAGTTGTGAGGTATTTTTGAAGTTATGTGCGGTTCTGTCGTTAAGGGATTTCGCTCCATCCCTGGCCCACCTGGCTTCGCTCTACATTTCGAAAAATATAAACACCTCAGTCAAATTCAGTAGGACAACTTTTCCACAAAAACCAAAAACAAACACAGCCAGAGTCGTCATTACGTGCTGAACACACCTTAGACTAGGCCATAAACTCCACAGGGGGGGCGAAGAGACGTCAAATCATTTTATGGAGGCCAACTCTTAGATACTTCAAAATCTCCTCACTAGCTACTTCGCATCAATCCACGCCACGCCACTTAGAGGTAAAGCGCTATATCATGCCTTCATCCCCCCGAGCTATAAGTCGACTTTATTAGGGTACTTTATGCCAAATTAGGGATTTCTTTCAGTTTCCATCCACCACCGGCATAGTCATCCCCCTCCCCATCACCCCATGGTCCCACATCAGCGGTGTGCGGATTGATGTTAAAATTACTTAGGCACATCTCCCCATGCACACCTACACACATTGACCCAGATAGAGGAGCTACGAAACTCCCGCAGCTACATATGGTAAGAGATACAAACACACACACACACACCCCCATCAAATTGTACCACTCCGGACTATTAAGCTGCGAAGGCATTTGATCCTCCAATCTCTCTTTCACTCCTGCAATGCTGGAACTCTGATCTGAACAAGAGGCACTCGGTGGGATTTTTACCCACTTTGTGTTGAAATTTGAATCAAACCGTCCGGGATACTCCAAAATAGATTACCTCACCTCATAGCAGCGCTAGAGATCTACCTCGGGACCCGGCCGCAATACGATGTTGCCGCCCGTGGGAAAGGGATGCGAGGCACAACGGCAAGATAAGTAAATAAAATCGTCCTGAATACGAAATTGTTGTCTACTTATTTTTGCCTTCTCCGGCGCATTTCATCTGACTGCTCCTTGTGGTTGGTATTGTCGACGTCGTCCTTGTCCCCGAAGCAATCTTTGTTGCTGTCACTGTAACACACAGTAGCCGCGCGTCCCGCCGCCAGCTTAATTTCACAGCCTTTAAATCAAGTTGTTATGCGCTGGGTTACATTCTACGTACAGAACTTGCAGGCACCCAGCCTTCCTCCACCCACACCGACACCCACAAGGGCCGGCTAAGTTCGCCATACCGCCAGCCGAGGAATCGCATTTTTTATTTACCTGAAATAAGAAGGACTTTCACTTTCGGCAAGGTGCCCGAGCGGGTGAGCCGGCATTTGGGAATGTGTGTGGAGGATGGCCACTGTTTATTGCCTGGCTCCCCTCGGTCTTGTGGGATAGGTCTTAAGAATGCTCGCCTCGATTATTCTATTAAGCCCGAACAGATGGCATTCGGGATGTAAATGTCGCTCCAACAGATACGTCACATCTGTGGGTGGCGACGTAGCTTGGCGGTGATGTGGATACGTACAGAAAAACGAAAGCACAACAAGGCCAAGAGGAAAAAATGAAAATAAATTACTAGGCGACAAAGAGGGTACAAAAAACACCGCTACGAGTTTGTATCCACACACCATGAGATGGTGTGGCGCGTCTTGCGGGTGAGAGTGGAATGGAAACAGCAAGCTTTGCCTCGGCTAAATGAATATTTAATGCTCTCTCGTTCACCCTGTGCTATGAATTAAAGAGGTGGACGGCCGAAGTTCGCCTAATTCGAGAGATTAGAGAGATGTGAGAGCGCTGCCAGGGCGAGGCGAGAGATTGGTGAAGAGATCGAGTGTATAACGTGTTGGGACTAATCCACTTTCATTGTTCGAAGTAAATAATTGATTTGTCTTGGATTTGTGTGCGTTTTGGATGGCAAAGAATTGTTTTGCTAACAGAAATCGATTAATTTGATTGAAATTAAATTTTCATGAATTTTGCGTAATTAATTAATCGATTTGTTGGTTGGTTGGTGTGTGTGGAAAAAAGGACAAAAAGGACGCTCAAACCTCGGCGCCTGTTGATCTGAACCACACACGATTGCATTATTCGCACAAAAGCAGATCTGCGAAACTTGGAATTTGATTTGGTAGCGAAGGAGGGGAGAGTTATCCTTGCGTGTTGTTCCAAGTAGGAAACTCCAACTAATTGCCGAAACATGTTCCCAAGCTCACTTTCATCCCCGGTATTTTGGACATGGATAGAGGTATCTCATTCTGGGCAGAAAGGCATTGAGCACAAGCCCTTATCTCGCCTATAATGCACAGCCACAAGCACAGACTGGAAAATGTTTGGAAAAAACTCGCCAAGTGAAGAGGACTTCCAAGCAAAGGCCGGAAGATTTAGAGATTGAGTAAAAGAATTTGTGTGTGAGATGTCAACATGCTGACGACACGTTTTAGATATATGATCGAGTCCAGGATGGAGGATTAACAGAGCGACATTCGTCAAGGCAGAAATACAAACGACCAGCTTATCACAAGAATGGTAGTCGGGATGGGTTGGTACTTGGTACTAAGCCAAACCGATCAGCAGCTGGTTTGTGGAACAGGCATACGACCGAGTTATCGAGGTAAACTCTGGAGTCTTCTGCAAGAGCACCTATGAGATTGATGGTCCCCCTTTGAGAGCCATTCAATCTGCATACACAAACTGTAGCGAATTATATGCACCCCTAACAGGTACTTTCACCGTTGGCGTTGGACTTCGTCAAGGATGCGAGTTGTGACCTCTCATATTTATTGTATATATGGATTGGATGTTGAAACGAAAGCCTGGCGAGGAGTGTTTCACATTGGGAGACTTGATGGTAAGTCATCTTCTTTTGCAGATGACTTAGTTATCATGACATCCTCCCAGAAAGAACTCCACAGTATGAAGGTAAACGTGGACCTGTCCGAGGTTAAGGTCAATTCCAGAACGCTTATTCAATGCAATCTCATTGATGCAAGTGGAGAAGCTTAAGTACGTCGGATCTTTTTCGCGAGCGATGGTTGAGTGAGTGATGCTAAGCTTTCTTGTAGAATTGGCAAGGCTGGGTACGTTTTGAAACAGCTAGGGAGATCGGTAATAAGAAAGGCCGAGTTTGGTGTCAAAGCTAAATTTGCGATTTTTAACTCAGTTGTTATTCCAACCCTCACCTATGGTCATTAAATTTGGGTAGTGATCGAAGGAAGAAGATAGCAAATACAAGCTGGTGAGATGGATTTCTTCGTTTTGTTATGAAAATGACTGGCCATAATAAACTGAGAAACGTGGCAGTGCGTGAGAAACTCCTTCGTCGAACGGAAAGGACTTTAGTGGATCTTGCGGGTCACTGAAGATGACATAGATGTGTTGTAAAGATTTATTAAGGCCTGTACGTACATTTTAAATAAAACGTATAAAATGTATGGAAGAAATACATTTGCCTTGTGCATGTGTGAAAAATGTTCGAGTAACTACGCCGCACAATGTCTATTATGAAGGTATAATCTTGGATCACTGCTACCAACATTACGATTAGTATTAGCCCACTTACGCGAGTAATGCGGACTTCCAGAACCTGTATCGTTACTGACTTATCAGAGAGGACTATCGACTGCACTTAACCAAAAAGAAAAAAAGTCTTAAGTTGTGAGTTAACTGGTCCGAAACACGAAATTTCCTGTCAACCACTCGAAGTGCGCGAAAAAATAATTTGGAGACGTCTACTAACGTGGGCTTGCCTTACAAGGTTCGAAAAGAAAATATTAAAAATCAGGCATAAATAAAGTACTGTGTGACATTACAGAAATAGTCGCCATAGCTTCGCTTGGCGCGTATGCCAGCGATCCAATTGGTTCCAGTCATAGGCGGAAGTCAATCCGCGTAGTATGATCCACATAGTCAAAGTGACTTTAACATTACCGAACCCCATGTATCTACAGGCTTATTCAATATCCTTCGTGTTGCAATTTTTTGAATTTGACCAAATGTGCAAAGACGACCTTTACGCTCTTCCTTCTGACGCGTCATGCGTCAGATGCAAAAACAATTCCATCAAAATTGTTCCCATTCTAACAAAAAGTCGTTTCAGGTCTGCCGAATAACTACCTCTTGCCACCGCCTGCTCCATTCTCACCATAGTCAAAATGAGCATCCACTCGGTGCGAAGTTCTTAAAGGAAATGCAAGCGGTTTAAGCCACAAGTCTGACATACATCCCCGTTAACAGCATTAAAGATGCATAACACTTCATCCCCCGTCCGCCATAAAGGATTCATAAAGCTCTGTACGCTGACCACATGATGCGGTGTCCAAAAAACGAGAAGCTGCGCTATGTAGTGTAAAACTCATTGCCAATTCTCAATTCTCTCGACTTCCTGCATCCACTCCTCGGCCAGCCAGTAGCCACACATCATTCTGACCACTTTGACGGCACTATACCTCTGTGGCGTACTTCATGCCGTATTTCCTTAGTCACTGGAGTTATTTTTTCGCCAAAAAGGATATCTTAGATATGTGTACATCCTTGAAATGTTCGGTCATTCATTCGACGGATATGCTTCTTTTCATGCAATTCTTGTTGGTTTTTCCTGCAAAACCATAAGATTGCATCAAGTTTCTTTTGCTGTGCTCTTGGTTACCAGCTGAAAGTTGAAATTGTATGTACTGAGAATAAGTGTGTTCCATACAGCTGAATAGGAGCATGGCAGAGGGTACACTTGAAATTTGCGCCCGCAAAACTTGGATTCCTAAACACAACCTCAACTTGTGCATGCACGTATGGTGTGCAATTCAACGTTGGTTTTGTTCGTCATTCGCTCTACTCACGGGGATCTCGACCTCATCCTATTGTATCCTTCACCATATGGCCTCGTCTGGATATCCTTTCATACTCGTACCGTGTGCATGCATGGTGAACCCTCTCACCAGGAACCTTTTTTTTTTTTTTTGTGTTGTGTTGCTCCCTGTCTCATTCAGAGAACTTGTGCTAGAACTGAAGTGCCGGTTGCATACGCGCTACTTGGGGTTTTTCTTTTTCTATCTATGACAAGCAATAATGCTGTGATTACAGTCGGTAACATAAGTTAACATACACTGGTGGACATTTTCGAGGCACAATTTGCAGGTGAGTCGGTGTGTGGATTGGATCTCCGATCCGATCAACTTGTACATTTTGTTAGTTCAGTGGTCTTAGACCTTGTATCGTCTTCGGCAATGCCCCCAAGAACCATACAACATTTGATGAAAAATGAAATCATCTCAAAATCAAATTGGATGCGAGAACATCTCCTCCTCGAAGGCTTTTTCTGTGAATGACCATATTACTCGATTACTCATCACAACCTCGTCTGAACGTCCTCAGACAGGCCTCAAGCCACCTAATACATCCCCCGATCAGACACAGATTTCTTTTTCCAATCCCTTAGTGCCACTGTTATGAGCGAGCACATCCAAACCTCATTCCTAAACCTAGACAGACGGTTATCAATTGTAATTAAAACTGCCGACTGGCATCATCGGGCCATGAACATGAACAAATAAAAAGAACGAAACAAAATTCTGCCGAGTAAACAAATTTTCTCGGCTGGCAATAATAATTTCGCTTTCAATTTCCATTTCATCAATTGCTTACACAACACCCCTCCCAGAGTGGTGCAAACACAATATTGCCTTATGCATCGGTTCTCATTTTTAATTAAAAACTCCTGGCCTACCACCGATACCATGTATTCGTCGATTTCCAATTAAATCATAAAATCTGCTTTCTTGTGTCGCATCAAAAGTTACACACCACCGAAATGCACAGCCCAGTGTTCATTCAACAACCATCATAGCTCATCGCTCGCCTAACCCTCGGGCGGGCGGCTAGAATGGCAGTAAAAGTACAACCATCACTGATTGATGGCATGGTGCACAGCTTGGCGATGGATTCCGATCCATAACGCAGCGCAGAGACAATTTGCAAAACAATAAAATTCAATAAACCAACCAAGCAACCGACAAACAATTCGACGATGTCATAAATAATCAAATCCTCAATTATTTCGATCCGATCGAGTGGATACTGGGTTTCCATTCCGCCCACCGAACCCCACCACCATTCTTCACCATCGTCGTCGTCAGATTTCCATAAGGACTCACCACACACTCACTCATTCCACTCATCATTGTATATTGATGCCGATTGCTCACTTGTGCGTTGAACTTAAACAAAATGCGAACGTACGTATATTCGTACCCCCCTCCTACCTATACATATACAAGCCACGGAGGACAACGCAAGAGCCCAAGGACTACACCTACAATACGACGGCACAGGCAGAACGTAGCAGCAGCCAGCTCATATCATATGCCCAATGAATCTCTGGCATCCTTGGAGAAGGAGGAGACCCCAGGAGAGGCGTTCATCTAATATGCAATAAAACCAAAACTCTAGACAAGTAGATATACCCAGATACGTTATCAATCCGATGTATTGCAATAATTCAAAAGTTTACAACAATCTCAGCATGAAAATCACTCTACAGTACTAGAGACGAATCCTTTTTTCTGTGCTCCTTTTTGTTTGCAAACCGATGTGTTGTGGGCACGGGCGGAGTACGCTTGTGTGGCTATGCGGCTGAACTGAACTTTCCCTTTTTGCACCCCCATGCCTGTGTACATGTGGGCAGGAATGAATCAATAATACGAACGCACTCTGACTTGTCACTGCCGTCCCAACAGCCACCCATCATTCAGGATATCCCTTTGTCCGATTGCGGGCGAGGGGAGGCGCGCGTCGACTTGTAGGAGACGGATGCAATGGAGGCAAGCCCCGTTGCAGGATGCATAGAAAATGTACCCAGTAAATCCAATGGTTACGGCTTAGCGGTCGTAGGAGAAGTGTGTATGATTATGTTTCATGATGTGCTGCATATCCACTTGCGAATTTGCTTTAAAGCACACTCAAGCAGTGTGTATGCATACACTCTCGGAGAGTGGTGCTCAAAAGTTTGCAGCCACAATGAGAATTACAAAATACTTTTGTTTGTTTGTTTTTTTAGCCTCGCATGTGGTTTTCCATGTGCACGTGGGGAGAGTGTCGTTCTGCTTCCTTTGTTGCCAGCAAAAACGGGAATGCAGGTGAATTAGACCAACGAGGCAAGCTGCCCATGCAATGGTTTGTTCCAAGGAAACGAGGACATTGATTATTGTATGTATCTCGATTACACAGAGCCAACTCTTTGTGCGGGAAAATGCGGCCAATGAGTTACAAGTTTTGCCCTATTAATGGATGCGGTGTATGCTGAATGTAGTGGGCGAAGTCCCACAATTAGATCCACTGATGTGCGTGGGGATGTGCCAAATGAGTTGCCTGTGATGGCTCCACAGTCCAAATGGACGTGCCTTCCACAGAATCAATCATTCTGTGCGTGTAGTGGTTCTGTTTCTCTTCTAGAAGCTATACCCTTTTAGCACCATTAAAAGAGGTGGACCCAATGAAGTATCGGGAGAAGACATTTGCATTCACTATCCGAAGTGAAACCGATCATTTACTGCTAAGTGTGCTCTCTTTTAAGCGATAACTTAGCTAAGATCAAAATGCAATAATCACAGCTGAGCGCATACCGAGCAGACTACGTTCATGTTTGGAGTGGCGTACATAAGTAGATCTACCATCATTCTATGAACAGTGGAAGATTGGTATTGAGAAGGATGGTTTAAGTGGTCTAATGATGGCGCTTGTTGGTGGGTATTTAAATCAACCTCGGATTGGCAGTCCACAAAACTAAAGTCGCCATTTGCTGGAAGTGGCGCCCGATAAGAGTGCTTAATAATGTAATACAATAGAAATGGCGCTACAGTACGACGTGGACATGAGTCCATATTCTACATAAACCATACGTGTTATTCAGTTTCTTGCCGACTCTAAAAGGCGAAGTTTGGAAAAGTTATCCTATAAAGACTTAATCTCGCAGGCCAGTGACTTCTAAGTGGTGGATCCGAGAACCAGCGTAGGAGTCGACGCATATGTCCAATATATCCGACGTCCATTGCATTAAAGTACGATTTCAGTAATCAAAATGACTCCCGAGCAAATATGCGTGAGCGTTTAGGTGTCATCGTATATTTCTCTTAAAAATGAAGCATATGTCAAAAAATTAAACAAAAATAAATTATTTTTAAAATTTTTATATTCTTATATTAAATTTGATTTTTTACCCGAATCATTGATTTATGAAAATGCTCAACAAACTCTTATTGTTTGCATTGCCTTTGACAATCTGACATTTATAAAGTTGCAATGATTTTTTAAGAAGTCGAATCCATTGTCGCGGGAAAAGGATACAATGACAGAACTCTTGATACCAGAAAATTGCAAGCATTATTGGCCACTCCTGTCATTGGGGCTATTGTCTTATGAACTCACAATTACCAAAATTACGCTTCATAAATTTTAAAATTTAAATCTTGACCTACTTCGTGTAACGATTAAGGTCGGTAGTACAAGGGGCACTGTCATGATCTTATTCTACATCGTCTCCGGAAAGCATTTTTTTCTGCTTCATCCGAGACTAGCGTACACAATCCCTTTTTTCCTTTTGATCACTATTGTCCAGACAAGGTCATCCGACCGAGGGATGGCCATTTATGAATTCGGCAAGGCGATCACGCAGTATTTGCTTGGTAATGATAGCTATGGATATGTGCGTAGGCCAAATTGGACACGTGTCAGTTTTTCAACATACCCACTAGTAGTCACAATAGTAACATCTACAATATTGCCCCTAGCATCCTAAAAGCTTAAAGCGGAGGCGTAAATTTCGCACAAAGTCGGTTCGCAACCAAGCCAGCCAAATCGCAATAATTCTAACCAAAGTAAAATGTACTGATGTACTTTCCTGTAGGATTGGCCAGGCTGGCAATGAAGCATCTTGGCAGATCTAAAATCAGGAATGCCGATCATGATGTCAAAGCCAAGTTAGGGGTGTTCAATTCAGTTCTTATTGCAACCTTTACCCTTTTTCATGAAATTTGGGTAATGACCGAAAGAAGGAGATTGCGAAAACTGAGAAACATGACAGTGCCCGAGTAACCCAATGTTGAGCAGCAGAAAGGACTATGCATCAATGGTTTGGTCTAGTGGCACGAATGTCCCCATCACCATGACTTCCGAAGGGTACCTTGAATGCGATTCCATCGCTTGGCATATCCAGGACAAGGTGGTTGGACCAAGTCTAACAACATGCCCCGCTCCATAGGTTTTGTTGAGTGTTGGTGGCGAAGGATCGAGTGGTTGGCCTCGAGATCTCTCGTGCGTGCTTTGCTCCCGCGACTCCTTTAGTAGATTCGGGTCACTTAAGATGAGATGATATGAAAAAATAGAAGCTTAACGCCAACTAACTCAATTTATTGCTTAAATATTCAAAAGCACTGTTCATTCTGAACGTCCAACAAGAAAAGTTATCTTCTCTCCTTTAATAGCAACTCTTTTAAAAGCTCTTCTGATTGGTGCCAAGTCTCGCCAGAGGTAGGTTTTATAGAAGATACATCGAATTTTCGTCGCCTTCGAAATTACCCTCTCCGATCGATAACCACCGACTTACATGTCACCCAAACCAAAATGCGCCCAAATCAAATGCGGGCCTAAAACATAAAAACCCTCTACAAAGGACTTTTCACATTTCACAATTTCTGGGCAAATTAAGTGGTCACGACCGTTCATTTCTTGAAAATCTTAATAACCACTAGATGCAGTGTGGATGTCGTGTTAATTGTCTCTAATCACGTTGAATATCTTTCAAAGCAAGTACTAGACTCATGGTGTGCTGGAAGTGGGGTTGGTGAAGCCTGTACGGAGGTTAGAGATTGTTATTTAACCTTTTCAAAGATCCACCGAGTGACTCACTTTTGTGAGGATGGCGTTGTATCCAAGGCATTCCGTGTAACACGCATCGCCACTTATTAGTCATAGAATATTAATAAAACGACTGATCAGAATCACCTTTTCCATTTTTGTATAGGAGGCATAAAAGTTGCCATTCGAATTGCATAAGCCAGTCTTCGGATGAATCATGTTTTTATTGGCCATTCTGTGGAATAGACTGCCGAAGGTCGGCATTGAATTCGAATCACAATGAGAATGGGCCTTGTAGCATTCTCCTTCTCCCTAATTTGATGAGAGACGTTTTTTTTTGTTTATTGAAACCTGCACACAAACCTCTTATCCATTCACTTGTACTACATGTGAGAATCCCCAAATGGAAGTGAAACCAACTCACGTACCACGGGCCAAATAAAACACTTCGAAGATCTCCTAAGCTCCATGGAGCAACTGAGACCTCGTCAAGCCAAGGGACGAAAGAAATTTGCTCTCTTAATGCAAAGAACAAAAACTGATCCACTCATACAACTCCAACGCTCATCAGTTTTTCAAATCAAAACTAACAACGTTAAGTTTTCAACTCAAATTGTTAAAACTTTGGTCCAATTAAGTACCATTCCGCCCACATACTGTCTCGTATTACTCCTTTGACTCGCTTTGACTCCGGCAGCCATTGTCACGGTCTCGATTGCTACCTCAATCCCCCACCCCCTACTCACTCACACACAGACAAACCAATTTAATATCCCAGTAGGAGAAAAAAAAAACACAAAAACAAGGACCTTCCCGTTGTCAACTATAGCGGCGACGACTAACGACAACAAAACTAGAAATTTCAATTTAGTTCAGGTTCAGGGGTTTTAACTGCACTCATGATCTGCTAAAAAGTTACCTTTACTACCCTCGTTTCGGCCAACCCATCCCCGCCCAGTCATCGTCATCAACTGCAGCAGAATAGCGCAAGCCCTGCATCACATTTCAGTCAAAAAAGAACGAAGGAGAAAAAAAAAAAGAAAAAAAAACGGGGAAATAAAACAGAAACATTACATTCCAAAGCAGGAGCATTCCCGACTGCAACTTCCACCTTTGATAGGGCACACAAACTATATAACCTGCTTGAAGAGCAATTTGGCCTCAGTTGTTCAGCCATTACACCGCATCTGTGGGCGATGGGTACGAGTACAAGGACGAGGATTTAAGAACGAAAAGAAGCAAAACCAACAGCAACCGGCACAGAAAATAGCAATAAGGAATTGACAGTCAGATTGTACTAGACATGTTCAGAAAACGAAAATAATCTCAAGCCTCCATCCGCTGATGAGGGTTGATAGTCCGTGCCACCATTTGCCGGAGGAGTGTGCTCCTCTCGAATGCGGGAGACTACTCTCCCGTATTCGTACTCATTTTCCAGGAACTGCTGGCCGGGGGCAATTGTAGCTAGTAATACAGTAGCAGCTAAGACAGCGAACGAGTTGAATAAATAATAAATTATTCATAAAGGAATTACGGCTGCAAGGATGAGTGTCTTTCGGGGAGTGGTTCGCAGAGCTACGACGACGACGAGATGTGCTAGGGTTTGGCTGATTTCTTTCTCGTTTGCCTCAGCCACATGGCCGCAGCCCGCATCAACATTAAATTATATCCTGGTGGTTGCCATTAAATCGGTTGTGTTGAACTTTTCTGCTTTGTAACGTTTCCTTTCCATCAACCGCTCGGCTGTGGCTGGCTTGCTGTTGTTAGTGTTGCAGGAATGTTACGCTGTGTTACACTCATTCAGACTCAATTCTCACAACGACTTCTGCGGACAGGGCAAGGATGAAGTGCGCTTCCACGGGAATATCCTTCTAAGATAAACCTTAAACCTTTCCTCACTCCATAGTGCTTGCTCACCGCGAAGCTGGAGAGAGAAAAAAACCGAAAAAAAACCATCCCTTAATTTTAGATTAAGCAATTACAGTGAATGGTCGATGGGGTGGAATTAATATTGAATTTTTTCCCGTACCATCTCTCACCTCCGCCTCGTCCTTCTCATCCTCAGACGGAAGCACTGTGGATCGGATGGATTCTGCTTCGGGAAATTTAGTTGGAATTTTCAATTTTGTAAGTCACTCAACAGGATACGACGGCGGAGCTGTTAGCGAAATGGTTTGTTTATCTTGAGCGCGGCGTGTGGTGGCCAACTAGTTTGCTTGCGAGTTGTGGCGGTTTGTAGCTCCTAAGCGTTAGAGCGTGTGCGGAATTTCTACGGATGCCGCGAAATCCTGAATTGTAAGCACGTGAGCACAAGGGAGTACATATCTATCTACACTTGTATGAATCCAACAGGTTTGGCGGAAATTCGCGTCATTTTTTCATCGTTTTCTGCATAAATCGTAGATGCTTAAGGCTACCCATACACAGCACAGTGTGTCCTCTGTGTGGGATAGTTCAGGCGTCGATCTTTTGTGTGCCAGGCTGTGTGAGTAAAATGAAAATCTTTTCATTTTAAGTGTCACTAGGCGTGTTTTTTTCAAAAATCTTATAATTTTGCACGTAAAGCCCATACAACAACCGCCGATAAAACTTAGCCTTCGAAATTTTTTGTATACATTTAATATACAATAAAAATCAAAGCCACTGTGAATCGTTTTTTTTTTGTATCTTAGTTCACTTCACTATCGATAGCAATGAAAAAAAAAACATGACTGTTCCGCGAAGTGTGATGTGAGCGCGAAATTATGTGACGTGTGTGGCGAAATGAGGCACCGATGTGCACACCAAAGTATGCTCACAGATGTGCTGTGTATGGGTAGCTTAGACCGGGCCATACGCAGAACACATTCCCCCACACACGCCACACAATTTGGTACATACTAGATCTTCATTTGATTTCTTTGGCGACGACGGAATAGCGCTATGAGCATTGGGATCGATAGTTATATTACACAATACACATCAATAATAACCTACCTGTCTCCTGCACGATTGTTTAATGAACCAATTACAAACTTATTGCCAAGAGTCATGTAATTCGCACATGATCATATCAGATCTTGTCGCTCTTCCAGAATCGGAATGCGACTGATTTTTTGTATGAAAGTGCGCGGACTACACCACTCACAGGACACACTTCAGCGCAACGATACAAGCGTGTTGTGTATGGGGCACATTACAGAATTGCATTGGAAATTGGTAAAATAGTTCAGTTTCAGGTGAATCTTATGAATTAACTAAAATTTAATTGGTTACATCCATTTTTCCCCAGAATCGCTAGGAGAAAATCACTGCTTTAGTTGTTCCTCTGAAATGTTGCCGTTCGGTTGCTGCGAAAAATATTACAAATGTCAATTAAAATGACAAGCAATTACGAAATTTGATTTTTTTTTTAAATGAGATTTATATTAAATTCAATTAAAGAGAATCGTTAAGAGTTAAAATATTGCATGGAAAGGCATGTTGCCGAATTATTCACTAGAACAGGATGCGGAATACCGAAGCTTGTGATAAGTGATTCATTACGGGGTGTCTCTCTATACTTTTGTAGAAGAAAAACAATCATTGAACAGAATACTTTCACCACACACTGTGCCATTATGTGAAATAAATATTGCTATCCCTTTCTGCCTTGGCAAGTGCTAACTAGCTGATCAGTTAAGCGACCTGAAGTATCCAACGTCAAATGCATTTTTGTGTATAAATACGTTGACCTTAACCGGCAACGGGGTTCAATCAAATAAAGACTGTTTAGATTGTAACAGTTCGGCTTTTTTGAATTTTCATACTCCACACTTTAATATTATAAAAATATCATAAGTGTTGAGGGGCTGAAGAGTTTGTTTGGTTGAACGCGCTAATCTCAGGAATTACTGTTTTTTGTGTTTATTTATCGAGGAAGGCTTTAGGGCTTATAGCACCACGCTTCGACCAATATAAACTCATCAATGGAAAATGTTGCGAAAACGGGGGAAACAAAATCCTTCTTGAGAGCTTCCGTTGCGTAAACGTGTTAAGTTACGTATAAATCATGTTTGTTGAAATTGCACTCCTTTAAAAGTTCTAAAAAATGTCTCTGATGGCATACCTATGTCTTTTAAGATCAACTCATTTTTACTCTTTTTTTATGGTAATCAAATTTGTTTGAAATTAATGCACTTTAAGGGCAGGCACTTTATCAACTGCGCCACCCAGTCTCGATCTTGAATAGGGGAAACTTTATTATGACCTGAGAGAACAGTGTCACATGACATTTACTTTTTGTGTAGAATTTCGTATGAATGTTGACTTTGTTATAGAAGGTCCATTCTAAAGGTTCAATTTTGGATCACAACTTCTGTCGTTGACACCTATACTTGCTAATTAAGATGAGTTACCACAGAGGATGTGGTATATTGAGTCGTGTATCATCCAAAAACATCCAATAAATTTTCGAGTCACTGACAATGCTCAAGGAGTATTCCTGTCTAGAAAAAGCTTCTCAACTTCGCCGTTCTGAGTCGGCATTAAACTGTAGGTCCCATCCGCTCAAGAAAGAACAATAGCACGCACAACACGAGTGGTAGAAGCTAGGCCCAGGTCCGTCTCGGACTGTTGCGCTACCCGTATTATATTATTATTATCATCCAATAACGAGTAACTTTCGATTGCCTCATGCACATCCTTTGCGTCAAAAAAGGCACTTGTTTTAATTTTTTTTTTGGTAACGTCCAAGGATGTGATAAACTTCGAAAGGCTAATAGCCCTCGCTATCAACATGCAACATTCGCAAATCCAAGTAATTGATTTTGGGAATACGCGCTAAACCAGCACATTTGTACTACTCTACTTCTCGGGGCTGGTTAGCATATCTCCTGGGCTTCAGGAGATGGGTACGTTCAGCTGTTCCAGTTGAAACCCAATCATTTCTTTCTAGGTTTCGTTTGAAGGAATTCGTGGGAATGCCTTCACTAACTCAGTTAGAATTTAACCATTTCCTCGCAAAACTTACTAATTCGAGTTGATTGGCACAAAAAAATAAACAATCTTGTACCATCATGAGTAAATGTACACCCCAACTGATCCTTTTTTAATACACCTCAACTGCAGCCCTCACTCAACAATCGATAAAATCACATCGCCAGCAGCTTGCGTGTCAGTTGCCCCGAATCGATCCAAAGCGGTCGCGTTTTAATACTTTTGTCAACCTCACTGATAATTTTCACTGCTTCCACGAACCTTTCCGCACTTCCATTCCAGCACGCCAACCAATGAACAACAAACACGGACAAAAAAAAAAGAGTGGAAATATCAAAATAATCAATGGCATGTCCTATCGCTCATCATCAATCGAAATCATCAATTAATGTCCTTGCGGCATACTAAAACCAAAATTAATTACCACCATTTTCGTTTGCGCACACAGTTCTGCGAGCACAGAGCAAGAAAATGAAAACAAAACAACTGGGAGTTGAGGCCTTCATTCCGATTCCGCCCCCCAAGCGCTCAGCGCCCAGAGTCCGCCCACAACGATAACACGAATAATTTTCGGTAACGTTACAACAATTTCCCTCGATTAGCAAACGAATAATTTATTAACCAGAGAAGATTAAAAGACAATAAACAAATCGGTATGCGAAAATTGCATAAATCAAAATAGTCCCGTCCCCTGTCAGTGGCTACATTTCTTTTGCCACCCACCCCGCCTGTGGCATTCGGAAAGCGCAAACCAGCCATCAGAGCGCTTTAACACGAAATTACCCTTCCGCTGATCGCTGTTGAGTTACGTTTATCGGGCGAGATTTCCATTGGTATCGAAACGAAAGGCTCTCTCGCGTGACAAACAGTGAAACGCAACAAAAAAAAAGTCCCAAGAAAAAGAATACAAAATAATTCCTTTTATTTTAAGGACCTTTGGGCAGGCATGAGACGGCTGTGCAGAGCTGCATAGCATTCTCTTTTAATCAAGTTATTTAATCCTGTCGGTTCGGCGGGGGTGGGGCAGCTGCGACAGGTAAACGACAACATCGTCGACGTCGACGACAGCGACAAAATCCAAATGATAGGGACTCGCGAACAAGAGGAGGAAAAGCGAAAATCCAAATCCTTTTTGTTTTATGACTTCAGACACGCGACAACCAGAGGTGGAAGGGTATACTTTGCTGCTTTTTTTTCTAACAACGGCGAATTGGAAACGCGCACAAAAAATTAAGGAAATGAGTTTTCCATAAAGACGAGTGCAGTCGTTATCGGTCTTCTATGATTCCGGGGTTTCACGTGTAAGCACTTTTACTTGTTTATTTGTTTTTTATGGCCGCCTAGCCGTTGTTGTTGTCGTCGACGTCCTCGTCGTCGTCATCGTTTTTGAACCTAAATGAACCAATTCCTGATCGCTGCAGCACCCCCAACTTTCTCGAGAGCCAACATGACACACGCAATGGGTGGACAAAAAGACAACGTTACCGCACCGAAGCCATTCCGACCGGAGGATGGTCACTGGTTCATCACCTGAACATGAAAACTCATAAATCTTGGCCGTCGACGATACTTCCTCTCCAGCATTTTGTGCAGCAGCACCCGGACTGGTGCGCTGTCCATGGAGCTGTTCTAGTCCGCTTTCGAGGCGCACAATATTAACCCCTTAATTATTAGCTCCTGATGAAAGGTCCTTTGCATCGCTGCTCCTCACCCCGTAACGGGGAAATTTATTTAAATGAGTACGCCGCAGAACGAACATCAAGTGCTCCGGCTGCAGCTACCAGTATTGGGCGTCATGTTTTTTGGGCACTTCACACAAATCACTTACGTGACACATGCTTCGCTATGAATAATGAACGCTTGGCTGTATTTAACACTCACGCTACACGTGTAGTGGTGTATGCAATAATTTATGGAGATTTGTGCGTCCGTAAACGGCGAGAATGTGGAATGATGGCAGGATATTCCATTTTTTGGTCGCTTATTTCTAGCTACTCATGGTTTTGTTGAACTGGTCGGGTCGCTTTTTTTTTTGTCGGACTCCGAGAGGTGTTAATGAATGAAAATGGCGTATTAGTTGTGGCGTTAGATTTTGATGCGAATAATGCCACTATGCCACAGGATGCCGAAAGTGATGTAAAGTGAGTGTGAATTTCTGCAAGCAGGGAAATTTGTAAATATTTAAGCTGGCGGTTTGATCAATAAAAAAGATGGCTTCAAAGGATGGAAGTGAATGCAATTGTCTACGGATTTAAGTGGCCGGTCCAATTAAATGGACGTGTACAGAGTAACATCAGGACACGTCCTGATTGCATTGTGATGTGTTGCACCGATTTGCAGACGATTGCCGAGTATTCCACGATTTAATGCTTTGCAAATTAAAATGGGTTTCTCTCCTGACAAGACCGACAATATCCTCAACCGTTTTTGACGAGTACATGCTTCAGCGTCATAAGGAAGAATATGGAATATACTAGGTCTTATATAGGATCTCCTTAATTGTTCGGGCCTTACTACTCAATTGCAATTTCAGCCAAAAAAAAAAACAATGACTGTCAAGAGCAATTCTTCGTTTTATATATGCGCGCGGTGTTCAAGGTAGACAAAGTACCGTACACAACTGAAAAGTATTTTGACTGGGTTCTTAAGATTGCCTTGGAGAACTCTGACTCAAAAGCAGGTTAATTGTCCTTCCAGACTGACAACCAACATTTGAGGAGCCTTCATCACCAGCTCTCATCTCTTCAGCACCGAATAAATGCCATCTGATCCGAGCAAAGAAGGACAGTGGCAGAAGAAGTGCCTGAAGGGTCCCCGTCTTCTCCACAAGCTCCGCAGAAAGTTTAATTTCCAAGGCCAAGCACATTTAGGTGTAGTGTGGCCCGATAATACTCCCGTAAATCCTCGGCAGTCTTTTCTCTCAAGAGATAACAAGAATGTCGCGGATTTCTTGCAGACGTTGTGGAGCATGCGCTTGGTTGATCCACATCCAGGAGACTTAGGCCACCTTCGGCTGTGCTCTCGAGAGGTCCACCCATCAATGGAAGCCCTAACCTAGGCCGCAGGTACACATATAGTCCCAGAGCAGGTTCGGATCCTGACAGAGAATAACTAACATCAGCGATCTCATGTCCAGTTATCCACAAAGATATGCGAATTTAAACAGTCGATCAAGTTCAGAGAAAACTTGCATTCCCGAACTATCAAGGGAGTGGTTAAAGGGTTGTGCAAGGCTTTAAGCGCAATTTGCTGTCGCTACAGACAACGTCTTCTCCACAAGGCCCGCAGAAAGTTTAATTGCCAAGGACGAGCACATTTAGGTGTAGTATCCCTATGATACAGACACTAAAACTCGCCCTTAGACCTTTTCTTCACAAAAAGTTCGAGGCCACTAAGTTCGGATAATTTCCGCTTGGAAAACTGACGCAGATCTATCTCATGAGGTTAAGGCGGCAGCGCCAGATTATTCATTGGTCTTGGAGCCGTCCTTCAAGATGCGACTACAGTTCTTTCCTGCCTCAGAATGTGGCCAGCGCCAGTCCTGAGTGCAAGTAAAGTCATAGTATGTACATGGCAGCAGGAAAACTTATGACCGTGTGTCAGGCGGTATATCCGTAAGACTGGAGCCGAAGATAATGTGGTGCGCTAGATCTTTGAAGCCCCAGTACGTGTTGCATTGGATATCACACTGAGAGGGCGTTAAAGTCTATAAAAGAAGATACTCCTATCTCCATATTGCTGGATCTTGCGTACGAGTCAACCGACCGACTTGGTGCCCTGAGCATTAATCGGGGCACCGCCACATTAATTTTGTAATCACATTATTTGTAATCACATTATTCCCCCCTCAAACAATACCTACTCAATAAGGTGTGGGAATTGCATGCGAATTTTAGATACTTTGATATTTATTATTCCCGCTCCACAGTGATTCAACCAATAATATTTACAAAAAATAAATATCTTGATTCTCAGACAAGCAGAGCGACTTAGTAGTTGAGATTCATTCATTCATCAACATGAAGATAACTCAAAGACTTTGAGCAGTATGACTTAAGGGTTAACCCTAAAGAATGCACGTAGAATTAAGTTAAATTAGGTTACATTATACAGGAATGATACTCTGAGGCCATAATAACTTATTCGCTGAGCTTAAGTATGTTTCGTTGAGTTTCGTTCAGTTTCATTAAGTTCCATTGATTCTCGTCAACTGCTGTTGAAAATGCTCAAAAAACCAATTGTGTGCTCATTGAAATTTCACGATAAACCGAGCCAGTTTTTGTCAGGTTTGCTACTTACATCAGCTTACGTAAGTCTGTTCCACGATTTAGGATTTGAATATCAAGCCATCCAACGAAGAATGGACAGACAGCTTCACATCTGAAAATTTCGGTCCAACTAAAATAGACCACTGCCATAAAAACAAACCATGATGACGTTAGCAATTTCTTCGAGAGATATTTACGGAACAAGACTTGAAAATCTGGGAGCTCATTTGTCTTTAAAGTTGGGTTTGGAATAGCGGATGGTATTCCATACATAGCGATTTGTTTCCTCTTGTACAAGCTATGATGTGAAACAGAGAAGAGATCAATAATATCGATGGGTTTGAGTTCAACCACTAGACGTACTACTTCCCTCATGAAGGACAAACACACATCTGGGTACTTTAAGAACCCAGTAATCGCTGGCGAATAACATCGTCTCAAATGCGCTAAGATTGAGTGGCCCACTAACGGTCATAGTTTTGCCGTCGCGTGGGATATGTTTTTCCAATGGCCGAAGTATATCAATTTACAGAAGTAAGAATTAATAAATTAGTAATCAATGTTGCTATTGCAGTTAATGCAAATAAAAACTACCAAAAGTTCAGGCTATTACTTCGTATGGGTCCAATTTGATCAAGTCACTGTAACCACTCCTCATCCAGTAAACTTTCGGAGAATGCTTCCATGCACATAAGCCTATCACATTCCGATTCTTCTCCCTCTTCAGAACTAGATTTTTGCAACACATTTTCTTGTTTTGTATTTTCTCTTCTTGTCAACTTCAACTACTGGCTCAACTTACCCCACATCTAGTTTGATGAACAGATTGCGCCATAATATAAATTAAATGCTGAAAACTGTTAAATTTTTGAAATCCAACACCTAAGCAGACGAATATGTGTTTGTTTGTTTTTTATTCGTGAAATGCACACACTCACGCCGACGCATTCTGATAAAATGAACCCAGTTAATCCGCACGCAAAATTGTGCGCTATCCTCTATCAATCTATTATAATGTCATTTTCATAAAACAACTAACAACTTAACTGCAATCATTTTCATCCCATTCAGGTCTAATCAGCTACTAACGACCACACAAGGGCCATCTAATCCAACAGCGGATTATCACATCATCGTCACCGGTCCATAACCAACCCCCTACATCTGTGCACATGTGTATTGAATAAATATCTATTGAAAATATCTATACGAATATCTGTATTGAATCGCGCCTCATCCCTACACATGCATCAACTTTCAGGTGACTCAGCTACGCGTAGATGAAGTGGATGAACCTGACCGAACCAACGTAATACGAGCCAGCATAAATTTGTTAAAAGAAACCAATCAATTAATGCATGCTAATAAACATAATAGCAACACCAACATAACGTAACATAATGTTAAGTTCGCTTGAGGCTTTAGCCGGTAAAATTTCGCCTGGTTCAGGGAAGAGCAGTCCGTCCTCTAACAGACAACAACAACAATCGCCGCAGTCGCAGTGTCAGCTGTCGATTAACAATCAGCACCCGCAACAACATCAGACGCAACAGCAACAGCCGGCGCTAGCAGTGGCAGCAGTTCAGCGTAGCGTTGGTGGACATTTTAATGCCTTGGATAGTAATTGCAACAGAATCTGCCACATAAGTCATAACATCCATCATCCCTATCACAAACAGCAGGATCATAGTAATTGTCTGAAGGAAAAGTAAGTTTCAACAATCTATCTGTATCTTCTTAGTTTTGTGTATCCTTCCGCTACCCGCCTCCCGCTTCCACCGCCCTTTCACATTGATTTGCTTGCTATTTTTGTGTGCTCTTCATCCCTTGCCACTTCCACCCCCATCAATTTATTTTGAAGTACGGTATGTTGTGTCCTTTTTCTGTGGGCTGTATGGATGGGTGAAGCTTACAAGTTTATTTCGCAGATGGAGACACATATAAAAACATGAATACTGGTACATCCAACCCACCGGCATGGCAGCAGTAGCAGCAGCAGTCTCACCACCACTTCGACCAGTATAGCATAGCCACCAAACCATCGGCAACCGAACTCAAATAACAAATTGAGGTTTAACTCGGGGGTTTTTCCTGCAGTCTCTTATTTTCTTTTATTTGATGTGCTTTATATCCTTTTTTAACAATCTACAAATTGAAAACAGTCGACATCGGAAGTAGTCGCACAGTTTACTGCTCTTCAACGCAATTATTCATTTGTCACAGTTCGAAGGAGTCAAGTGAATGGGAAGTTAGTAGTTCTTGATGGAGGATGTCGATTGACAGTTGTTTCATTAGGCTGAAGGAAACTTCCTTGTGGATTACATTGGTGCATGGGAGATTTGTAATTTTTGTTGTACTCAAGCAAGTTATACTGACGCTGTTTTAATAGAATTTGGGTGGTTCTTTGAAAAAAGTAATAGTCTTCGGCGTGTTCGCAGATTAAGACCTCTTGTCACTCCTGCTACTCTTTCATATACAAAATGCGAATAGTGGTCAAGATTTGCAACACAAAATGTTTTGTTTTGCATTTTAAATGCAACGAGGGCATTACTTCAGGAAGCTTATGCCATGTGAAGAGTTTGTTTTTAATGCACGGTGCCTCTATACCTGTGGTGAGTACTTCTATGGAAATTGATTAAAATTTGCATACGTTTAACTTCAGTGCACGGGTGGATAGCCTCCATTACGAAACAAAATTACATTTTCCACTGTATAAAATGGGTTAAACACGATATTTATAACTTAAATTGCAAGACTTCCTTTGTCGATAACGTTTAAAGTTTGCTTGAATTTAACATGCCCTAAAGACACGCAATGAGGCCAAATTGGACATTTCGCTCAAAATTCGTTAACTGAGACAAGATCCTTGCGCAGATTGAAATGCGTAGAACGGCAAATATAGCGGCGTTCAGCTGTGAAGTTAAGAAAGGGACAAACACATTTCGCACGAACTTCGTTCGACTAGGCAGTGCTATCTGAATTTTCTTTTGAAATTCATCACACAAGACAAGAAAAAAAATCCTATATATTCAGGACTTAAAGTAACTTAAAGTTTTAACTAACTTAAAGAAACAAATGGTGGCCGACGCGACGATATGAGTTGGGTATCGAGCCCAAAGTCGCGGAGGCAAGTGGTCTCAAGTTCAATCGCCGAATTTACCAATTTTCGTAATATTATTACCACCGTAGACTCACTCCTGTAGGGGAGCCTAAAAATATTATTTTTTTTTACTTAAAATTAAGCCTTATTTCAAAATTTTAGCTAACAATTAAAAGTACAATCTGTTCTCATAGAGGTAACTGGTGAATGTACTTTTTCCATAGAAGATAATAATAATAAAGCGCCTAGCTTCTCACCTAACCCTCGTAGAAGAACTAAACAAAAACTTGTTGTTGGGGGGAGAATTCAAGAAAAGAAAGAGAATTCAAAGAAAAAAGAACAATGAGATAAAACTACTACCTATACATTAAAAGAACAAAATTCATTGGTGAACAAATCGTCAATACTTGAATAGTCCAAAAGACGAGCCATATTTTGATACCATTTAAAAATACATTTTTCACTCCTTCACATCTCAGTGAATTTGGAAGTAAATTAAACGGACGGGGTGCTGAAACAAAGTAAAATCGTGAGATGTATGTACTGGTGGAATATCTACATAATTTCTGGAATTCACTACTCGCAAATTATAATTGTCAGTGTTTCGAATTGTGTAAGACCCGAATTTTGGAAATATATTTCAAGAACTTTATAACAATAGGTAGATGTTTTAAAGCAAAAGTTTTTTTGTTACTGAACAGATCAACATGCGGTTAACCTTATATTCTTTTACGGAATCTGATTGCGAAGCCTGCTTAATAGACGATCATTCCATATCCAAGACTGACAGTTTTTTCGAAGTACTTACATTCCTATCATGGCCTCTGTATAATGCACATATTAAAAAGGAAACAAAATGAACCCCCAAGTTGACTTCATCATTTAATTCTCTGGAATCTAAACAGGATTTAAATAAGAATAGCCTTTCTTGAAGGCCGTGACAAAGTGGATGTGCGCGAGAAGTCAAGAGTAAGTAAGTAAATTTTGTCCATGTAGTATGGCTTTATTAGTAAGAACGAAAATTCCTATTAATTATGAAATACAACGTCGTTCAAGTGGCTGCTTGGCTTCGCAGTAGCGCATTCTGCAGCCCAGTTTTTCAAGATCTTTTTTATGGTTTCGAGCTGTAGTTCTTAGGTTTCTTGGATGATACTGGACTAATTGCCATATTCTTGCCGAATTGTTGGCATAACATCGGTATTCCATGGTTCCCTGCAAAAAAAAAAAAAAAAACAGTTCTAAAGTCGCAGCTCCTTTGACATCGCCTAGATGGTTGATAATACGATTTGGGGATTTTGTGAGCAAAAGATCGATTGCGGCATGGGCTTTGTGGCAAGGCGCTTCATCCACCAGGAACCAGAGACAGTCCATATCCATGTCAATTTCAGTAAAAAAAAGTCGGTTAACACCGTTGACCGAAACGTTGTTCCCAGCCTCATTTTCGAAGAAAAATTTGCCCAATGATGCTCTCGGCCACGGCAGCCGCATAGAGCGACTCATTTCGTCCCGGGGAGGTATGATACCGATTTCCTGTCCTGTCAATTTTGGTGATTTGGGAAACAGCAGCTAGTGTCAAAATAAACTATGATCCACTATATGGCCCACCCTGTATTCTTCGACAACTACGACGGTTCGACGGTTCGATTCCGGATACTCCAAATTTCAATTCCGCGACACTTGCTCTACATAACCAAGCATCATTCTCATATATACTAAAATACTTCTCCGTGGGACGGTACAAATCTACGTTGAAGGTCCAAGGTTCGAATTATGACTTTCAAGATTAAATTTCCATGTCACCTACTATTCCGGGTGAGTTCGCAGAGAGTACAACTTTACAGAAAATCTTCTAAAACTTCCCAATTCAACACGTACGACAGGGGGGATCTGCTGCAATACAATTCCTTACTGTGGAAGGTAGACCCATGTTCTCCTTGAACTGTGGTTACACCCGAAAAACAAACGATTTTGAAGAGCGAAACAAAAGCTGATAATTAAAACTCCATAATGATCTCGAATCAAATTACTCAACAGCTATTTGAAAAGACTTAAAACCAACTCTCTCCTCGAGTCTTGCTCTATCTACAATGTCTGTTAGACGAAAGCTACGAAAATTACGCAATATCCTAGCAATAAGGCACGACTACTTTTCATTTGTCAGCAATTTTATTAATACTCCTGTTGTTCTCCTTTATAGCCCATACAAAGTAATTGTGCTTGCGCCTTCATCAACTTTCATCTTCGTCAATTATCAAATGCGCGCGAACCTCTTCGCCATGTTGGCATACCACTTACCAAGAGACTTAAAAATCCAAACCATTTAACTTGTTTTAATCATACGAAACATCAGTTTCGAGTTCGCCAAGTGATAGGGTACGAGAATAAACAAAACAGACATCTCACTCAGTTTTATTGGTGCAAGAAATGTGACAGTGTCGTGTGGGCACATTTATAACCCTAAAATTATCGCAATTAAATGGGTGGTGAAGTAAATTTTAAATTCAAGCATGCTGTAGTCGTAAAAGCATGAAATGCACGCGTGTGCTTCGTTTTATGAGGGAGTGGCTTCATACTTTTTCGCACGACTGTACACCTATTGCGCACACAGTCTGTGTGATCACCATGGCCCCCTACTCTGCTCCTGTGCTGTGTGTTTTGGGCGGCAGTGGTGGAGGTGGTGGTTTTGTCTTTATGGCTCATTAAATTTTGTTTCAAGTATTCAACGTCCGGGGCGCGTTCACAACACTGTCTCGCTCACAGTGTGCCCGCCCGAGTGTGGTGTGTCCTGTGTGCCGTGCACTGTACTATGTGCTGCGCCAGCAACAATCTAAGGGATGGATAGAAAAGGATAACACAGTGTGACGGGGGTGACATCATCACAGCTTTAATTGTGGCAATTTATTTGGAAATTAAAACAAGTGTTAGATAACGGTTAGGGTTGAACAGACACCGCACACACACACTGTCACAAGAGGGGGTGGCGGGAAGGGGTTCATTTACGCACAGGACATAAAGTTTATCCTCACGTGGGTCGTAATGTTTGACACTTATTTATGGTTGAAGCTTGTAACGTGATTGACGCTTAATTTTCCATCTTGAACACATACAATTGGAGCCTGCCTGGCACATATGGGCAGGGTTCTTTCCAGTCTCGGCTCTTATGTGCCTCATTGGGTTTTATGCACAAGGGGATGGGGGGAGGGCAATGGCGTGCCGAAGGACGAGCGGCTTTGAATAGCTTAATTGTGACAAAGAAGGGCTCTTAAAAAATAACACACAAGCGGAGTCGGACTATTTGTCTTGTGCCTCGTGCGACATTTGTCAACCCAAGTCAAATCTCATGCTCGTGTACCCGGGCGCTTAGAGGGATTCATGTGGGATGACACATGCACCAGCAGTTGCTCCACATTCGGGGACAGTCGATTTCTCAAAATCTCCCTTGTCCGACATGCGACCCAATTATCACGAGGGGGACTTGTCAGAGTGCTTCAGACTTCATTCCATCCACATCAGTGTCCTTCACTTAATCATCTGTCAAAATGCGAACAGTTTTACACCACAATCTGAACTCTTTAGCACTTGCGCTGCTCCGTTGCGGGCCAGGCCCTGGGGTGGAGATATGAAAGGGAATTGCTGTCGAATTTTCACGTCCTTGTAAATCCATCAAACAAAGTTTCTAACACCACCTTCCGACGGAGCCACCCACACAATTCATCGTTCAATAAATCCTTCGCCGGGAACAGAGAACACTAGGCACTGCCACTCACTCTGGCTGCTCAGGCGCCAGATGAAGTACATTCTGCTGAGCAAGTTTACATCGACTTTTGATTGATTCGCATTAATGAGTCAGCAAAATTCGGTGGCATACATCCATCCGTGCTGTCGGTGGAGCGGTGGGGACGCTGACGGACCTCCATCGTAAGTGAGTTGCAGCGGCAGCTTTGGATGACGTGGCGGAGGTTAGGGTAGGGCTGCACTCGCTAACAAGTGAAGCGGTGAATGTCTCGGATGTGTCTCGTTAGTGAAATTGACGCATGAATTATTTACCAATACGATGAAATGAGCACTGCTCTTGTGGGTGTTCTGCGGCGGGTGGTTGTGTGCTGGCGGCTCCTGTGTGTGTGTGTGTTTTCATATACTTCTTATTTTCTGTTGAGTCTTTCTTTCGTGTTCGCCTCAGCTTTTTGCAGGGATGCAATGTCACGGTTCATGTATCCTCTCCAGAACTTCATCCAATTAACTCGGAATGGAATTATTGCTTGTTCAGCAAAAATGTTCAGTTTCTTCATTTTCTTCTTCGCATTAATCATCGTCATTGACATCGTCTCATGGCACTCAATGTGTGTGAGCAGGCAAACGGCCGCCACACCCGCTAGTCATTTTTTTTTTGTTTCCACTTGTGCTTATTTGCTTGTTGGCTATGCCGTTGCATGCGTATCTTGTTGTTCCAATAGCGTCACTAAGCACACTTGAGTGGCGGAATCACTTGTGGGCGTTATTTCTTAATAGAAATAAGGATTCTTTTCGTGAGTGCAACTAGGTGAAGAAATTTTGAAAGCCCACACAAGAGGTACAAGTGCCCAAGCTGAGACTGCATTGCCTTGACATTTTCGCCTTGAGCAACGGGGTTCCCGAACTGCAGTTCGTTCAAAGGTGAACTTATGGCGGGGATCGTAACTCGAGCCCGCCTTCGTCTTGAGCTCATGGCAAGAATCTTAGCTGTTCGACAGTGAAACTTCGCTTACTTATCCACCAAATGGAAAGCCTGGATCTCTGGAATAATGTGTTGCTAGTGAACAGCGCTAATCAATCAAAAGGTCTATTTAATGAATTCCTGACCGGAGCCAATTCACAGGTCGAACCCACAGGCTTGAAGAAGAGAAGAGTTTTGCTTCCTTCAATTATCTGAGTTTTTATCGGTGCAGGTTCTCTTCCTTCCCTTTGATGTTGGGTGAATCCGGAGCTCGTTACTCTGCAATGGTTATTTTTATTTTTCATTAATAAAATTGTTCCTTTAAATTCTAGCCTCTCAACGAGGGACATAGTCTAGTTAATTAAGGCACTGATTAATGAGCGCCTGACTCTCTACTCAAGTCGCAGTAGAGCAGATTTAAGAAATATTTTCCTGAGCAGTTTAGGTTTCACTTTCAATAAATTGACAAATTCGTCGGTGGTATGAGTTTTTCTTTTGTCGCCGTGGCGTAGTGTGTAAGTGTGTCGTCCCTCGTGGGGTCGTAAGTCCTGACACGAATCCCTGACACGAACTCTTTTCATAATTCACGGCTTCATCTTTTTCGCGTTCAGTCAGAGAATGCCAAATAGATAGTGTACCTGCCTAGGTAAAGCTTCTTCCTTAAGTTGGCAAAAGATTGCATATCGTTTCTCTCGTAAGCAAGTAATAACACGCAAATGTCAAGAAATGGTGAAAACTACTACGTATGTGCAGGAGAATTCTTATAGCCTTATAAAAAAATTTCTAAAAGAACGCCAGATCGTACACACAACTGCGGCTGTGACAATGTGATTTGTCTAAAAATAGTTTCATTTTACATATTTAACCAACAACTCTGCGAAAGCCTCCAATCCTTTCAGATTTCACTAACACAAGTCATCGAAACGCTATCGCCAGACGATTGTCGTCATATGCGATTAGAGTCCAGGCGCTCTTAGTATACATTCCCGTATTTCTTGTTGACACAACCGTCAACCCTAAAAATTCCATATTTAGTCAGAATTGAAATCAGTTAATTTTATAATATACATATGTGCATAGGTACGGTGCTAAACGGTATAAGGGGTGTAACAAAAACTGATTATATGATTGGAATGGCGTTTCATTTTCACGTGCGTTTTGTGTGTGGAATTGAATTCTATAATTATAATAATAATGTACTCATTTCTATAACAGCCACTCCTGTTGTACGTCCTATCGGAGTGAGGACTACCTCAGGTCGTGTGCCAAATCTAGACGACGGAGTTGTTGTCGGTTTTCTGAACTGGCATTCTCTCCGAGTATTTGCAGCAGCTCGAGAGCTGGCGCCTTGAATTGTTAAAAATGTCCGTCGTTTCGAGACCTTAACAAAGACACCCAGCTAAGGGGTTGACGTGCTTACTTCCCCACCCCACGATATTATAATACGTACGAATATGCAATTTTTTTCAGTTAAACAATTAGACTTTTAAGAGATTTCATCTAGCATCAGAGCAAAAGTCTACCTTCGTAATAACCAATTGAACCCACAGATTGCTTGAAAGGGATTTATTTGACGAGGGTTATCCGATACGTACTTAGCCTCACCGTCCGAAAACGCCACTGTCGCAAGAGACAGTGACCGCCTATGGAAGCTGGCGTGTCCGCGGATTATATAAAAATGAAAAAAACAACAATATTAGTCGGTGAATCGATTCTTGCTTTTGGAAGAGAAATCGCGCAGCAAAATCAAAGACCGTTCGGATGCTGTATACGGTGACTCTTCTCCTTCAATGGCGACAGTCAAAAATTGGTTAAACGAGTTTCAACGTGGTCGCTTAGTATTTGATGAACCACGCCCATGTGCCTCGAAAACGACTTCTGCGGAGGTTAATGTGACAAAAATCCACGATCTCGTATTGGCAGACCGCCGATTTAATGTGCGCGAGTAAGCTCGGCATCTAACAAGACCGCGTGAGTCAACATCGTGCATGAAATATTGCACATGAGAAAGCTGTCTGAGCGATGGGTGACGCGTTTGCTCACTCCTGACTACAAGAGTAACAGCGGGACCGCTTCAAAGGTGTTTGACGCTATTTAAGCACAATCCGAGGAGTTTCTGTTTCTTTTCGCTACCGTCAGCGAAACATGGGTCCACTGGTACATACCACAGACGAAGAGACAGTCGAATCAGTAGACTTCACCCGCCGAACGTGTCCTGAAGAAGGCGAAGACTATCCTATCGGACGGACAATCCGTTTTCTTGTATTCAAAATGTGTGATCTACACCGACTACCTGGGGAATTGCAAAATTATCACAAGACTCTCTAATGCCGATTAATGGGGCAGATTCGACGCCGAATTGCAGAAAAATGGGTGATCTTCCACCATGACAACGCACCGGCTCACATCTCCTCCGTGACAAAGGAAAATTGGCCGAATTAGGTTACGAACTGCTTACTCCACCGTATTTTCCATATTTGGTCCCGTGTGACTTTCTTGTTTCCACACTTAAGAGGCTCACCCGTCGAAGTCTCAGAAATTCGAGGTAAATGTGGGGGCTATTACCGCCACGGAGGATTACATTTAGAGGCAGAAAACGTATTTTTCAAACGGGTTAATGAAGTTGGAGCATCGCTGGGTCAAGTGTATCGAGTTAAAAAGAAACTGTGCTGATAAATAAATCGCCACTTTTCCAAAATGTTCGTTTTTGTTTTGTAGATTAAGTGCTTATCGAACCACCACTGCTTCATCATCCCTCGTCAAAAGGTTTGCTCTGGTGGCTAATGTTTAGATCAATACCTTGACGTGACTGTGATTATTATCCCCGTGCATTCAATTCACTCAGTAAACACTGCGAACTTGCTAATTGGCTTCAATTACATTTTGGACGGTCGTCGAAAATTTGAACAGATTACCGAACAGATGTCACGCATATGACTTGACTCGATTGTCTGCAGACAGACCTAATGGAATTCAATTAACTCTCTAAAAACCGACGCTCTTGTACACAGCCGTATCCGACCGATGGAGCTACAACGTCCCAAACGACCAAACCAATTAAAATCCATGTCAAACATCATCTGTCAACAAAAAGTCGATAGGCGCACCAGTAAATCATTCCATCCCCCCCGTGGGGATGTGCGTCGCACAACAATTAAACATTAAACAAATAAAACACGTGAAAGCAACGACGTCAGACAAAAAAGACAGAGAAAAGTAAATAATTAAATAAAATGAAAAAAGGGCCTTACAAATTCCGTAAATTTACAAAGCAGTGACCACACATACCGACTTTCTACCTGCACTGGCGGCATCATGATCCCGTCGATTTTAATGTCAGCTCGACTGAACAAGGATTCGCGTTCATTTGGATTAAAATTCGTTGGATGTTTGTAAATGTTTATTTTTTTTCTTTTTATTTTTTTTTACATTGTCGTCCGCAACTCCACCCGCAACCGTATGAAAAGGAACAAAAACGAATTCATGTTGTTTTGCTTTGCTTCTGGCATTTGTTTCATGCTCCGGCGTCCTTTTTTGTATGCAGTTTTTCAGTTTTGCAATGAATTCAATTCAATTTGTGTAATGAAAAAATATTTCTATTGTTACGACGAACTTCTACATGGAACCCGTGTGTTGCTGAAGCCGAAGTTGTATGCTTTCATTACTACCATCGCAAGCGTCATCATCATCAGCAGCAGTGACAGCACCGTGCCGAAGCTGCAGCAACAGTTTTACTCTTTCTGCGTTTTTTTTTTGTATGGGTTTTGTTATGCGAACACAAGACCTTTCAATATTCCACACGACAAATGTCACATTTATCAAATTAATATCGGAATGTACGAGTACATGCCGCTCGGATGTTTTTGTTAAAAGGTTTTCGACGTCCCCGGCCACGGCACCCGACCAAGGGGGGTAACGACTCGCACAAAATGGATTGAACATCTGATGCGTATTGCACTCGCGGTTCAACTCGCGTCTGAGTGTACTTGTTTATTCCTGCACACACTTTAATTTTCTGTCTGATGGATTGCGCTGTAGTTAAAGCCAACTGACGGACGGTTAAAGTATGGTGTGTCCTTAAAGATGAATTAATTTACACAATTTTTCGATGAAGTCTACTGGCTTGTTGTAGGCACTTTTTCATTGAACTAGTAGTTTACTTCAGAAGGGAACAGACTTTATAGATGTTACCAACAAAAGCTAGAAATGGGCCCAAGCTAAAGGAGGGGTTATTTTAGAAAATTGTGTAACCCATGTCAGAAGCCATATGATTTACTAATTTACTAAAAAATTTACTAAAAATGGTTATACCTTTTTAAAAATAAGTATTTTAGACGAATGGGGAATGGGGATTATTCCCGAGAATAATTTTGCAAACAAAAATGCGTGCTGTTACAACATACCCCACTTACAACAAACATGTTGCAACAGCAGGCATTTTTAGGACGGGGTACGTTGTTAAAATATCATAAAATGAATTTTTAAGTTTTTTTGATGATCATTTATTTTTTAACAAAAGTAAAAGTTGAGAAAATAAATATTTGAATTAAGAGTCGTTGTTACTGATACATCAACGTATGGATAATTTTGTGCGGTGTCCACTTTGTACATGATGTACCCATTTCTCAACTGCTTAACTTTGCGAAAATGGTTTCTAACAAATGAGGCATAAGAAAGTTTTTTCTCGCTAGTTGCCGGTCTTCGGTTTTATTTTGTCGTCAAAGCGTGCTGCCTTCTTCGGCGTATAGTTTAATATAGCTGATGTTTTCGACTTCCTAGTAATGCTGTGCTGTCTTTGTTCGGCCTTCGAACAAGGCTTGTTTTTCCTTAGGATTGAAAAAAGTAGCCCCTATACACCTAGTAAACAGTGCTCAAGTTCATAGTAATCGGTTGAAAAACAATGGGGTAGGTTATAACACGTTGCTACTTCTTCTTCTTTATTTGGTGCTACAGTCCGTGCTCGACCTGGGCCTCAACCAACAAGCCTCTCCAGCTAGCACGGTCTCTGGCTAGCTGTGTCCAATGTCGAACGCCAAGTTGGTTGAGGTCGACATCTGCCGACTGGTCTCTGAAAAACTGAAATTATATTCGTGCTTACTAATTTCATTTCGGACACCACACATTTTAACCGGGAATTTTCTGTTTCTATTTAATGCTCATTTAACCCCGTTCGTAGTCCAGCACACTCTGTTCTCCCAGTTGAAGGATGCCATTGCATCTTTCTTTAATGCCTAAAGTGGAAACTTTTCGTGGGTTCATGTAAAATAAATAGTTGCCCCTTTCAACAATTTCCAAATTACATCAACAGTGCTCTCTTAGATCTTATTTGTATTCTTTATTTGGCGCTACAGACCGGGGTGGACCTGTGGCCCAACCAACAAGCTTCTCCAGCTAGCACGGTCTCTGGATAGCCGTCTCCAGTGTCGCACGCCAAGTTGGTTGAGGTCCTTCTCCACCTGGGTGCGCCACCTTAAACGCGGGCGTCCTCTGTTATGTTGTCCCACGGGTTCGGAGTCGAAGACTCTTCGGGCCGGAGCTGAGTTGTCCATGCGCTCTACATGGCCTAGCCATCTTAGGCGTTGGATCCGAAGACGCCTGACTAGACTCATGTCGCTGTGGAGCCCGTACAGTTCGTGGTTGAATCTTCTCCTCCAGAAATCGTCAACGCAAACATGACCAAAGATCGCAAGCAGAGCTTTTCTCTCGAAGATACCAAGAACTTCCTCATCCGCTTTTGAGATTGTCCATGCCTCCGCGCCGTGCAGCAGGACTGGGATGATCAAGGTCTTGTATAAAGTCAGCTTGGTCCTTCCAGAGATGGCTCTACTACTCAATTGCGTCTTGAGCCCATAGAAACAGCGGTTGGCAGAGACTTACTCTGCGTTTAAACTTGGTACTGATGTTGTTTGGACTGTTTACTGCGGAGCCGAGGTAGACGAAGTCCTTGACTACCTCGAAGTTATACCTGCCCATTGTGACGCTCTGTCCAAGACGTCGATATTGTATGTCCTTCCTTGATGACAGCATACACTTCGTTTTGCCCTCATTCACCGCTAGACCCATTTTAGCCGCCTCCGCCTCAATGCCAGCAAACGCCTCATTCACGGCTCTCTGTATTCTGCCAATCACGTCAATGTCATCCGCGTATGCTAACAGTTGTACGGACTTCTGCAAGATCGTGCCTCTAGTGTTGGCGTGTGAGTCTTGTACGACCTTCTTCAGGATGGTGTTAAATAAATCACATGACAGCGCGTCGCCACGTTGCTACTTACTTCGGAAAAATGTTACAACGTGCCCCGTCATGCAAATTTTACACCAAAAACCAAATTCACAAAAATTACACTTACAGACAATTGAAACACATCATCATGAAAAGAAAAAACATTCACCACATTATCACTTTCGTGTGGAGAGGCAGGCCAAAAAACAAAAGCTGCCTTTTTTTTGTCGCCAATCGCATAAATTTCCTCGTCGGCGTTCAATGAACATTTCAAGCATACAAAACTTCTACAATTTTCTCTTTTATGAGTTAGATGAGGCGAGAACTGTTCCTTTTTGGCGGTTACTTCTTACCCCCGTTTCAACTAGCCCCGCAATTCCCCTAACAAGCAAATATATAAAATAGCCGGGCTCTGTTATGTAAATCTTCTATCTCGCCAAAAAGGGTTTTGGTAGGAACTGCACCAATTTCCTTGCAGGAACTGGACACCCGCAAACAGATTTAAGCTCATGGTTGTGGCCCAGTTTTGAGGAAGAATCAACACTAACATATGAACATCCTTGCGACCAAAACTGACCTCTGATGATTCCTTCTAGCCTCCATCGGGCTCTCGCTGTCTCGCTGTTAATCCAATGACAATACTCAACTATCTATCTAATAATAAGCGGGACATAAGGTAATGGTGGGTCAGAGCCCTCATTCCATGGTTACAATCGAGCAATCGCTGTATACCTTCGATGACATAGTCACGATATCCCCAAAATTGCGGTGACAATTGACCAAGTTGAGTACCGAATTGACCTGATTTTGATTCGCCTTCAATATATAATATGATCTCAAGTCCTCCCTGGAGAGAGGAAAAAAGGGATCCCAAAACAAATTATCCAACTTGGGTATATATAGTCCCTTCACTTTCTGCATCGTTGTGTCGGCTCCCTACACTCTTTATTGATGTTCATGTTCAATGGAATCTGAAGGCCGCAGTGCTCCTCATCAGTTCGATGATCTCGGTCAGACAGGGAATATGGGTGGTCCTTAAGGTTAGGTTAGGTTAGGTAGGAGGGCTGCGAGTGCATTCACCAGCACACTTAGACCATATCGGTCCATTGTGATACCCATTGTCAGACTACTACCCCTCATGGCCTATTCCAGTGATAGTGCCGTTAATTTGATCCCAACGGCAAATGGTGACTGGACCAGATTTGAAAACCAGATAAAAGCGTATTAACTTTGCTTTCACTGAGATTTGAACAGGGGCCGCGCTAACTAGAGGCAGGCACTTTACCAACTGTGCCATCCAGTCATCATGGTGGTCCTTTAGGTGAATTGCATTTCCATGGACTACAAGTGCCTTCCAAATAATGTGCACTGATTCCTCATTTTCCTCTGTCCTTTCCACGGCATGGAACATGTGGAAGGTATTAAACAAACTGCTCCCCACATCGCTATCCAACCCTCCTTATCCATGGGACAGTCCTCCAATCAGAGTACTGTCGATTAATCAGACCACTCTTGTTTGTCTAATTATGCTAATGACGATAGTGACTAGCTATCCTACTAGCCGCGAATATTTCTCATTTAACATATCTTACCTTACACACACTTTACCACTACTCCTGCTTAGGGACTCCTCTTGATGACTAGCTTCAAAGCAATTTTGGCAGCCAATGACAAACATGCCCACATCCACACGGCTGGAGTTGGTGTGTATCCCGACGACAGAACCACCTTCTCCACACCGTGCGCATCCGGCAACCGTTCAATGTCATCGTAAAGTTAATTATTTGGAAAACCCTATGAAATTCCACTGGCCCCGAGAGAAAAACATTCATTTAAAATACCGTACACCACCGCACCCATCATCGCCAAGCGGCACCACTGCCGCTGCCGTCGCCCGTCTACTTTCATTATTAATCATCACCCTAAATAGTGCGGTAGAAAGTTTGCCTGTCAAGCCGAAACAGCAATCCTAACGAAAAGGCAAAAACGGGGAGCCACCATCCACCAACAGAATTCAAGGCTTTCTGTTTTTACCCCAGGAAAGGAATTTATTCATTCAGCTTGGCGTAAAGATTTCATGTGGTTGCAACCCCCGACACAACCCACACCCACCACACCGGCATCGGCTCCGCTGATAGAAAAGGAAAACCAAGGATAAGAGGTTTCCAATTAGCGTGGTGGCGTAGATCAGACTCGACTCCCCGACACCAAGATGTAAAAAGTTCGTAAAGAGAAATTTATGCAAATAACACTTCCACGACCTCCGCCCGCACCGCAGACCCGGCCAACCCTCAAAGTTGACGTGTGCAAGTGTGAAACTTATATGACAATAGAGGGATGGGGACCGGCGAACACCGCCGCGCCGACTTTCTCTATGCGAAGGATAACACAAATTTCACAAATGGAAGACAGGTGCACACACCACTGACGGGGGCTTGAGAGCATTCTAAATAAAGGCTCAGTGCACGGCCCCCAACGAGTTTGTTACGTAGAGTGCTTTTCTGTTTTGTCCCACTGCTGCTGTCACTGTCGGGGGGCGTCCTTTGTGTAACCCAAATAGCTTGTCGGTCCACAGCCGTGTCTTTGTGGCCTCTATGCGAACGTCGATCTGGGTTGGCGAACAAGGGTGCTTCTAAGGTAGGCCTCTAAGTGGCTCTGCGACTACACGGCACACAACTGTTATTGAATATCACTGGCGAAGCGCGTCGTTGGCATACAGTAGTGGCTGTAAAATTTGCCAAAACGCTGTGTAGTCATTAATAATAATGGAAGTCCGTACTGGGGGATGGGGCGGCATTCAGCTTCAAGTGGTCTCTGCTCTTCTTGCAGTGAAATCCCCTTTAAGCCGTCTCGTCACCCAGTGCTGCTGTTGACCCTTCTTCCAAGGCCGGTGCACCAGCAGCGAAGCACCCGGCTGTCGTGCTTTATGTGTTTGTTTGGCTTTGTGCGGTTTTAGTCACACACAACGGGGCGACCAGAAGTCGCTTTATATCGAACGGATTGCAGCACCTCACCCGCGCTGCTGGTGTGTCGTTGCTATAAGCAGAGCCGACGAGTGGAACCCTGATATGTTCGCTCCGCTTTTTGGGATGAAAATGTCAGTGTTCCACATCAAGAGCTGTGTCCCGGTCGGTGGCACCGACACGCCGCGCCGGCCCACCATCCGGCACGGGAATGTGCAGCTCATTTCGCATTCGCCACGCTAGGCATACATCCCTTCCTCGTGGAATGGATGTTCACCACCGCCGCACCGGGAAGATATGGCTGGGGTTACCTCCGCCCCGCTCCTGCTGGCGTAACCAAAGTGATTTTTATTCCTCCTTACTTTGCATCCTGAAAAGGTGACGCAGGAAGGACGGCGGGGGCGATGGTTACAGTGGCAATGACGGTGGCCGTGGTGGCGCCGTGCTGCGGTGTTCTATGAACGAGCAGCGAAATAATAATCCGAATCGGAATGATTCTCCATGGGGTGGGGATTTTCATTCGTTAGGTGTCCCTGGGGGAGCATACACTTAAGCCGGGTGATGGGGGATCATATCACCTCGTGTGTCTTAAGGAACGGAATAATCAAATTGCCGCATGCATTAGTTAGTGTGTGTGCTTTCTGGCAGAGCCTGTGCAATGGGGGGTGCTGTGATTGATGGATCAGCTTCCGATGTCGTTCTGAAGAGGACCCATATCCATGTTTGAGGAAGGGCAGCACGGGAGTCTAGACAATGCCTATGGGTAACCACATGAGGATCATCCGCATGAGGGAACTTTTGCGAATCGATTAATCCGGATAGACGCACGAGGACAACACTTTAAAAGTGTCCGAAAGCGTTCAAAATTCCCCACGAACTTAATCAGTGACACCGAGCATTGGGATTGTCTGCTCCCATGAACCCCCATCATGTCACTGCTCCCATCCCTGCTGTGTCAACTTTAGTTTCAAAACTCTCCGAAAAGCCCCTTAAGTTTGCCCAGCTCCCATGTGAATTTCTATGATTAAAGTGAGGAAGGAAAAAGAAACCTGCTGTGGGATTGACGTACATTACTTCGTTTTGACGTGCTTCGCTGGGCAGACGGGATACCCATGAATACCTCAACCCACACATTTTGCTGATTGTATTATGCGCCCTTTCCATTCAGTGCACTCCCTACATTCTCGGGCCATTGTTGCGTTCGTTTAGCGATATTTCCACTAGGTATACCTTTCCCCTTGGGTAACACTTTTTCCACACCAATCTCCCCGTGGACGTGCACACACACAGCCGCTGGCAAAGAACTTCCTCAAGCCTAATTTGAATTCCAGAAATGGCATAATTTTTATGCAAAATTAAATTTTACTCCCGAAGTCAACACATTTTTAACGGGCTCCAGTCGACGACCCACTGTCGCCGACCAAAAGGCAACAACCTCGGGTGGATGTGGTGTATGTTGCAAGGATCCAAAAGGGAAAGGAAAAAAAATCCAATATATCACCAAGGGGGAAGGGATTAGGTTACTTCACTTTTTAAGGGATTAACCACCTCATCGTGTGCGTACACAGGCCCATGTACATATGTGCGAAGCGAACGCATGGCTAAGCCTCCAACTGCAGGAGACTCATATCCTGAGCATCGGCAACTTGAGTTTAATAAGGTGCTCCCGCACGACATCAAATGGAAGACCTTACGAAGCACAATAAAGATGCCATTTGCACAGCAACCACGGGGGGTTGCGCCACGTTCCGCGAGCTCTTGCGAAACGCACCCCTTTCTGTTTACGAGTAATGAACTCCTCGCGAAAATCCGACGAGAGTGAGAGAGGGGACGATGAGACGTATAAAGTGTCATAAAATTAATCGCACACATGGAGACACACGGGGGCGATGGGCAGTGGGCGGAAAGTTAATAATGATTATGTTCACGTGAAAATAATTGAGAACGATTCTGCGAATGAGCACAGTTACACTGAGTGCAAAAAAGGTTTGCCAGTCATTCACAGAAGAGAGTACAATATTCCCGTTTCGGATTATATACGGTTCCCTTTTGTTCTGTCTCGAATGGAATTAGGGATTATGCATACGTACACACTTGGCCACCCACCGAAGCACAGTCTGTTGACAATGTAACGAGTCACTGGCGCCGTGTGGTGGTGATGATGCTGGTCTTTGTGAAAAAGTCAAGATGGCCCTCATCCTGTTTAGCAATTGTGCTCAAGTCCCAGTCAAGGAGCGAATTAACCTTTGAACCGGTTATTTTCTCTGCATCACTCGTTCAGTCTCCCCTGCTGTGCTGTGGCTTTGCTTGGGGGCAATTAATTAATCTCCTTGGGAATACCACGACAACACTGAGAGAAAAAGGATCTTCTAGTCGTCTTCCTGTGCACGCGTACACACGCTTAATTGCAAAAAGTCCCCCCCCCACAAAAAAAAAACGGGGGTTAAAATCGGAAACGTTTAATTTTGAAGCACGATGGCGACGGCAACGGCGACGGCAACGGCGACGGCAACGGCGACGGCAGCGGATGATACCATCTTCACGGCATGGTGAACGTAATTGTGAAAATAAGATGCATTCGTTAGGATTTACTTTGTTTCGTTCGCGCTCGGAAGGGGGAATTTATTTTTTATTTATTCCGTTTTATTGAATATTTATGAGCGACTCAGCCAGCAGCGCAGTTACTTGATATTGAGCAGGAGTTGGTGGGTTTTGCTGCTAATTCACATCTTGTGTAGGACTCCGGAAGAGGGTGTGAGTGGTGAGGGTGGAGGCGCATAAATGAGACAAAGTACATGAAGAGGCGAACGCGCGTGGGAGTTCGCATAGAGTCAACAATATGAAAAGATTATGCACACAAGGGTATCAGTAATCGGTCTTGAATGAGAAAAGAGACGATGATTTGGGGGCATTTGTGAATAGAGGGCAGGATGCGAAAAGTTGATGGAAATATCTTCGAGATATGTGCTTTTCTCAGAATGTACAAGTTGTTTGAATTCTCAAGTCGATGCCTTCTTCTTTCTTTTGAGTTGTCAAGGTTGAGTTCATGGCAAGTCGGGATATTTTTGTTTTATGTGCCTTCGCTGGGGAATTGCAAATAAATTCAAGGTCTCCTTCAAAGAGATTAAATTGAGATTAATGTAAAGTTCAGATTCGGACGAAATCAATACAACAATTCTAGGAAGAGCCAAATTTAATTCAAACCGTCTGGGAATTGGTGAAAAGACGTTCGTAAGAAAAACTAAAATTCAGGCTACTTTAACTATTCTCAATTGACGTGTTGTTCTTTTATTGATGGTATTCGTTTGCCTTTAAAAGCTTAAGGCAATTGTCAAGATTCTTTTTCGTGGGTTGGTAGTACACGTCCATAAGATGACACTGGGGGGCAGTACACCGCAACTTGCGACTACTATGTGATCCCCAACATGTGTTAACCCAATTTCATCGGATATTTCGTATAAAGGATGTACTCATTAATTAAAACCCGTCCTCACCTTCTAAATGAGGTTTTGGTCTTCAAAAACTTGTTCAAAACTGTTTTGGATGCTTAGAGACAAAATGTCATACAACGTGTATGACAAACTCATCAGATTGTACAGGCTGACGATAAAGAATTCTCGCAGCTCCATCAGGTGTTGAAACGAAAACACCAAGATCTTCAATGTCAAAAAAGGATTTATCCAAGCGACGCCTTGTCATATTACTTCTTCGACAACCTTCTGATGATCGTGCACAACATTTTCACTAACACATGAGGGAGGATCTTCCGAAAGTCCGTACAATTGCTACCATATGCCGATGACATTCACATAAATAGACGATCACATCTAATCGTCGACAAAGCGTATTGATTCGGAGGCAGCCAAAACGGGTTTTGCTATATACGAGAGCAAATCTAAGTTTACGCTGCCTTCAAGAAAGGATATGCTATATAGACGACTTGGCCGCAACGCCACCATATACTTTCGAGGTAGTAAAGGATTTCGTCTACCTCGGCTCCAAAACAAATAGTGTTTATACTATTTACCAAAAGTAGCTAATACTATCTACTATGCGTGGCTGGGCCAAGTATGATCAACACTGCTCAACCCTAAAGAGTGGCCATGTAATACTAACTTAGCGTGCGAAATTGGAAGCAGCTAGCTAAGGATCGTGGCAGTTGGAGAGGCTTTTTGGAAGAAGCCCAGGTCCACCCCAGATTGTAGCGCTAGTAGAATAATTCTTTCTTGCCTCCTGCTGAAACTAAGCAGTTATTTGGCTTAAACAGGAACTGGTGGAGACGTACAAGCAAGACCGTATTGACGTTCGCAAAGAATTGATTTTAAGTGATATATTATTAGGTGCCAAGATAGCTTCTCCATGTTACATCTTAGATTTCTCCTAAAATCTTTGAAAGAGGCTTAGAATCTATACCCTTGCCTAGTTAGACAGGGCTCAGTTTTTAGGAGTCACGGTTTGACTTCAGAAAATGTAGATCTTCTCCATGTGTTTTGTTAAAACTGACAAGTCAGAATACATCTCGAATTCCTCCGGCTTTCCTAGCTTAGCAAAGTAAATAAGGCTTTTGTATATTCCTTTTCAAAAAACTCTTTTACGTGAGATTCAGAGCATTTATTCACGAATAGCTTGATTTATATACATAATAGCGTTAAGAACTTACTTACTTGAGGTGGCGCTACAGTACGGGGTGGACCTGGACCTCAACCAATAAGCGTCTCCAGCCAGCTCGAACTTTAGCTAACTGCCTGTGGTTTCGCACCCATAGTTGGTTGAGGACCCTTTTCACTTGCTTGCCCCACCTGAGTTGCGGTCTTCCTCTACTGCGTCGTCTCTCTGGAGTGGAAACAAAGACTCATAGGTTTCCATCCGCACTACATGACCCAGCCATCTCAATCGTTGGATCTTCACTCTTCTGGGTAAGGCGATGTCACAGAACAGCTGGTGCAGTTCGTCGTTACATCCCCTTCTCCAGTCACCATCTACGCAGACTAAACCGAAAATCACCCGAAGAACTCTCCTTTCAAAGCAACCAAGAGCACCTTTGTCCGCTTTTGACAAGGTCCAGCCTTCTGCGCCAAATAGCAGAACTCGTTTTTAATAAACCGAATTCAGCAATGCTTAAAACGAATGTAGTGCAAAATAAATGCCTGTTAAAAAAGCCCACAGTTTAAAATGACTCGCAAGGAGTTCATTCGCAATGTTTTTTAGTAGAAAACAATTTTGCTTATCATTATGTATATTATACTATTCCTTTCAACATCTTAAAAAATGCCAGAGAAGTTTCAAGTTGAACTCACCACAGTGATAACGACTGTCCCATTTTCCTCTTGATTCACTGTACATAACCCAACCTACCATCTAGAATGTATGTACGTCTAATCATGGTTCACACAGTGCAGATCTCCTCAATTATTGTGTCGGGCACTTCCTAAAGCGTTTTCGCTTCAATAGTAATTCCCTTGTAGTTACCTACTTATCACGCTTAAAACCCCTTTATCGCTTTAATATCGACCGAAGTCTTTTAAATTGCATTTCCTAACTTCGTTTCCTTGCTGGAGAATGCATACCCCTTCCTCTGCGCACACCACCTTCCTGCTGTAGTATTCACATTTACAAAGCTCCTCTCGTACACAGCCGCATACCGACCGACCAGAATACAAGGAAATTTCCAATAACGCCCAGAGTGCAACCAAAACCGTGATCCATTTTGTCGCCACACCCCACATCACTGCCGTTCCCGCTACCGCCGCGCCGCGCCGATGCAATTTTATTTACAAACACTCGAAAGTGATTCGGAAAATTAATATCCCCAAGGAAATGCGCAGCGTTTTTCTTCCCATTTTTTGTTGTTGTTTTTGCATCGATATGTCGCCGTAACCGCCTTTCGTGTATCTTCTTCCTCTGCTCGTACTGCAGCGATTCGCATTGAATTTGGATCGTTTGCTAAGCTTGCACACAGCTCACAGGGATTTACGTTATTTCGCCTTGTGTACTCGTTCGTTTTGTGTGCAGTTAAATCCAAGAGGGAGACGAAAGAGGCGCGCTTAAGCTTCAATGAAAAACGCCTTAAATTTCCCGCGGCGCTAAGTAATGGCATACGCACTCTGAACGACAGTACACAATTCATTTATTCGCACTCTTGTTCGTCTATTAATTTCCTGACACTGACAAATAATTACTCGAAAAGTTTTTCACTCAATTTCGGGGTCTTAAGCATCCTCCTAGCTCTCCTGACGCCCTCCACAGACCACTCCATCACCAGGAGCAGACAGAGAGTCCTCTTCGCTTTCTGGCTGTAATTTCATGTTACTGTGAGCTCTTAAATCAAAAGTCATCTAGGGTATTCTGCTCGTCTCTGCTCCCGGAATCGCGGCGATAAGCTTGTGTGCTGTGGTGTCTTGTTTCTTTATTTCGATTTGCTGTCGACTCAGTGTGATGAACAGATACGAAACCCGGAACCGAGTGAAGAGGAGCAAAAGAAGCGAAACCGCATCAGCCCCCAGCGAAAGTTAAAGTTTTGCCTTTACCCAGCACTGTCCTACTTTTCTCATTTATGCTTCGTCTCCCTATTCTCGTACTCTCTCTCTCTCTCACACACACACTCTCTTGATTGTGTCGTCCTCCATTGCTTGCTTATTTGTAGTGATTAGTTCTTGTTAGCGCCAGTTGCTTTGCCCAGTGCCGTGACTAAATCTGATTGTATACACCCTACGGCGGCAAAAATGGGAATTAGCCTTCCGTCGATGTCCCCTGGCCCCGCTTCAGACCCACCCCCTCGGGTATCGAAGGTGATTAATATCATCGGTTGGTTAGGACTACTGTTTACCCATTTAACTTTTCGCGCAGCCCAGACTGAGCGACGGCAACGGCGAGGGACGCAGATTATCCCTTTGCACCGGAAAGTATCTTTTGCAAGAAATGAATAAACAAGAAATCCTTAATCAGGATACTTTTCTGTTTCTGTTTCTGTTTCTGTTTCTGCTCCTGGTTCGTGTTCTTCCATCCCTGCCACCTTCCATCCCCCGTATGTTTACTCAAGGCGCTCAGTTCAAGTGGGAATGACGGGATTTGTCTTGTCATCGGCCAAAGGAAGTCGACGGAATTTGAGATTCTCTCTCTCTCGCTCGTTCTCTTGACATGGCCTACACGCCACTGACAACGAGACGTGCCAGAGGATTCGGCTAATTAAGACTGTAAAGTTAAATGATCGTTGGCACGAGGACTTAGGATGTTGTATCGTATCAAAGTTAATGCGAACGAATTAATCTGTATGTGTGTGCATTATGAATGGTAATCACTTTATCAGGATAATCATGATGTGTGGGTGTTGAGGGTTTGTCGCACTCCGGTTGTGGGTGCGAGATTAGTATCGGTCGTTGATATCTTTAGGGTCCGTTAGTAAACACTCTTGGATATTTATTACTGAAAATGGAATAGGTGGTGCTTTGGAAGATGACAAGATGTGTGTTCATTTGAAATGCTGTCTTGTATCGGAGACGGATGGCCAAGAAATCATTTTCAATGAACTTTGTTACCTCGACAAGCATTACTTCATATGTGGGACACCTAATATCTTGATGATGTAAGCAAAGGGGCAATCTATGGCAGTATGGAATATACTATGTAAATTCGTTTTCATTCGATTTAAGTATATAATAATGGCTCTACAGCCTGTAGAGGGCCAGAGTCTAGATTCTACAGCAACCACTCGTGTCGTGCTTGCTACTGTTTTCTCACGAATCTTATGCCGACTCCGAACGGGCAAGTTTTAGAAGTTTCTTCTTGACAGTTATACCTCTCTGTGCATTGACTCGAAAGAGGTTGAGCAGTGAAAATTATTTTGGTCGTACGGGGAATCGAATCCAGGCAGAGAAGTTCAGTTGCTCAGAGGGTCGGCGCACATACCCACAACGCCACGGCCACCGACATTTGATCCACCGCTATTTTTACTTCGGTCGTATTTATCAAAAAAAAAGTCTTAATTCAAGCAGTAGACGATGCCAGCAAAAGACTGGCCCAATTTTTTGTGAGGCCTTTATGAATGCAAATGCCTCTTCTGCGTGTCAATAATGCAACACATACTTAGAGTGTGTGCTTGTCTTGACAAAAAATTATAAATAGAGACTGGATGCCTGTAGCAACATGTTAAGAAAACGTTTGAGCAAGGACAAAAATTCAGATATCATTTCATTTTAGTCTCCATACCATAAAATTCCTTTAGGTTAGGTTAGGTTAGGTAGGCGGGCTGCTGGTACGTTCACCAGCTCACTTAGACCATATTGGTGCATCGTGATACCCATTGTCAGACTATTAACCCTGATCTTCAGTGATAGTGCCGTTAATTTGATCCCAACGGCAAATGGTGACTGGACCAGATTTGAAAACCAGATACAAGCGTATTAACTTGGCTTTCACTGGGATTCGAACCGGGGACCCTGCTAACCAGGGGCAGGCACTCAACCAACTGCGGCATCCAGTCGTTTAAGATACCTTTAAATTGTTGTTAAATTTGTTGTAATTGGCGCTCAATAAATTTAAAAACCTACGCAGTTGTATGCATTTTTTCACTTGCTGTTTGTTCTGAAGAGATGTTTTCTTTCACCAATTCACAGAAACAAATCTATGATGTTAACTATTTTCATGACAAGGAGGGCTGATATAGAATGTAATATAATTTACACAGAACGCGAGCGTGACTCGATAGGTTTGTGGCCGTATATGCTGATTGTCTTACGAAGAACGTTCTGTAGAGCGAAAAACCAGTAATAAGATCGAAGAAACAGTGCAAAAAACTACACGACAATCAATGTTTAATTATTAAGTCTTTTATTTAAAAAAAAAAAGAGAAAACAAAAAAAAGAAGGTTTTAATCAGCGTTCACGATCGCGATCACAAGTGAAGTTGTTCTGCCACAGCCATCAGTCATCAGCTCATGGTACCGGTATCCTCATTTAATTGGGCATATGGGACAGCATTGCGGTAGTTTAACAAAAAAAAGAAACCAACAAAATCAAAATAAAAAAAAAACATGGTACGATCGGTGGCCCGACAAATCGTGTACTACATGGCCCGATCGTGGACGACAATGCACCCACGCCTGTAGTTAGTCCACTAGTACAAAAACTTTTTTTTTTTTAGACAGTCGTGGCCTGACAAAATCCAGAATCCAAAACACTGATGTTGGGATGAAGATAGACGTGGAAAAATCTGAGGTTATGGTAATCTCCAGTATTTATTCAAACTGTCACCTATCATGAAATTTGGTCAATGACCGAAAGAATAAGATGGCGAATAGGAGCTGCCGAGACGATATTTCTTAGTGCTGTTGTGTGAATTATTCGCCGCGATAGGGATAGGGTAAGGAACACCGCAGTGCGTGAGGAATTGAACACTGAGCAGCTGCTTGTTCGGACGGTACGGGCTATGGTTCGACGGTTTGGTCACGTGGCGCGAATGTCCCCACGATCACGACTGCCGAGGTGGGCCATGAATGCGATTTCATCAGACAGGCTACCGCTTGCAGATTTAGGATCAAGTGGCTGGACCAAGTCCATAAACTTGTCTGGTTACGCTTGAGCATAACTCCTGATGAGTTATAGTCGATGGTGAAGGATCGAGTTGCAAGGAGATCTCTCGTGTGTGAGCCAAGTGAGATAAAGAACGTCTCTCGCTGCAAACAAAGCCGATCACGTGAGGAGACACATACAACGTCTCTCTTTCTCTCTAGATCACGTTAGGAATTAAGAAAGCCAAAACAACGCCTCTCTCTAGAAAGCATGTAAATCACGTGAGGAACGACAAACAAAAAACAACTCCCTTTGTCTGCAAAGCTTGCAGAATCACGCCATCAGCAACGAATGAGGTTAATGGTGGACAAGTGCAACCGGGGTACCCAGGAGAAGAGAAGGGTAGACCAGAGGTTAGTTGATAGCAGAAAATGCAAGAAACCACAAGCAGAAATTTGAATCTGTAAAACCCGAATTGTGTTTAAACAAAAGGAATAAATAAAATTTACCGATTGTTAAACAAAAATAAACAAAATTAATTTTTATGAACTATTAACTATAATTCGTGCTTTACCCCGCGAACCCTTTCTTGGATCATGCGGGTCAGAGGATGATGATAATGATATAATTGACGCAGAAATAAGTAAAAAAAATTCATGACGGCTCGTGCAATTAGGTCGCACATTCATTAAGGAAATGTTTCCTAAATCATTTGGAATCCCGGAATCCATATTGACAATTTTTTGGATTACTATTTTCCGCCATTGTGTGTTCTGTTTTAAACCCTTTCTTAAAACATTAGATCTTATGACTTTATTTTTACAGTTGTCAATACAATTTATAGGAATGGTTGGTATTTATATAAGCTTTTGAGAAAAAATCAAGTTTTACTATAGCTAGCTTTGAATAGGGTGGAGCTTTTTTCAAGACTCGACAATGTCACATACTCTGGTTAATCTGCCCGTTTCATTGTTTATACCTTCAAGAACAAAAGAGAAAATCATTACAAAAGAAAAGCAAATAATAACTCTCACGTTTTAAAACAAAACATTCAATTCGCATGTTTCAGTGAATCACTTCGACTTCCAACTTTCTGAGCCTCTCTGTGTCACTAACGAACATAAAATAAAAATATGAACCTCAACTGTTTTCTTTGACAAACTCTGAAATCAAAAACATTGAAAATAAGAAATTATTTTGGACTGGAATTGCCCCACATTTTTGGTGGATCCATTTTGTTGTGCTGGCCGGAGAGTCAAAGTTCATACATCGAGTATCATTATTTAATGACTGGATGGCGCAGTTGGGCCCCCGGTTCGAATCTCAGTGAAATCAAAGTCAAAATGCTTTTATCGGGTTTTCAAATCTGGTTCAGTCACCATTTGCTGTTGGGATCACTTGAATGACACTATCACTGGTGGTAGTAGTCTGCCTGGGGATTGCTGCCTGGTAGTATAATGGACCGGTCGTTGTGTCTGAGTGCTCTAGTGTGGTAAACTCTTAAAAATCTTATAAAAATCATTATGTCATAATTCAATTCAATTCACTCAATAAATCTATCCGTGAAGTTTTTAATAAAATCCGTGCAGCCGCTTAAGAGATATAGCTCCATTAGCATCCACACATTTATCGAAACATTCTAAAGCAAGTACAATTTAGAAAAAAACTAAATTTAACGATGAGTAAACAGTTTTGTTGAAACCTTATCTTCCATACGCTCCAACATGACATTTACTTCTTTAATGAATACATGATGCTCGAAAAGATTTGAAGTAAAACTCATTTAATAAAAGTAAATGTCAAGTTGTTTATCTATTTGCTTTGAAAGTCGAAGTTCGCATCGAACGAGTGCTGAGGCAACCACACACTCGCCTCTCTTAGTTTTTACGCTACTTTATTCTCAGTTGAAGCTCTCCGCTTGGAGGATTAAAAATGTATCGCATTCATTTCATAGCAAGAGAAAAGTTTCCGCAAATGTGTCATGTATGAATGACTCTGTATAATTATTTGAGAAACCAGACCAAAATTAAAAAAAGAAACAGCGCTGAAACTTAGAGCAACAAAGCGAGAGGTGGGTCGACAACATAAATGATTCACTGCGGCACTCGGTCCTGCTCAACACTTCCTGCTGACTCCCTCAAGTGTCATTAGAGGAAGCATTACAAAATATTATGTGCAAGCACGTCCTTACTCCCCAGCCCATGCCGCATCCTGTCAATCCCTTGTGATGTGCAGATGTGTACCATAGGCATTCCAACAAAGCATTCATGAGTGGGCTGTTCTTACACTTGATTCCATTCCCTTTTGCCAACTAGAGAGAGAGAATAAAAGCCCTCCCAAGGAAGCTCTGGTCAAGTGGATAATGCATGATGAAACAGAAACGAGAAACAAAAAGGACTCTTAACGCACATCATTACTTTCTTTTTGTCTAGCCCGGCGCAAATTACACTCTCCCACACACAGACACACGCGCACACACTCTCTGGCTCTTCTCACACATTCGCTTGGATAGTCCTGTTTCACTGTTAGCTAAAAGCGTAATTCCTTAGTGAAAGTATTTAACGCATCAATGGTTAGGGAAGCTTAAGTGTGCAAAGCGTGTACAACGGACGTGGAGAGGGGGAGGAGGACAGAGTCAATTTTTGAAATGTACTTCTTGCAGCAGCACAGTGTAACGAGAAGCAGTGAAGATTTGCTAAGTAATTAAAAGTGATTTGAAAGTTGTTTCCTTTGATGAGTGGATTGGATACACATCATGTGAGTTCAAGGAAGTGGAAGTGAATCTTTGCCCTTCTGAGACGATTCCCGTCGCTGACATCATCATTAATTACAAGGCAGATACTATTCTTTTTCCTCATACAATTAGAATGCGTATGAGGACGAGTGAAAGCGTATGCTTACTTTGGGAGTTCCGGGGGTTATCCGCTGGAGGAAACAGACGCCACTTGACTGATGAGTGGGCATTGATATGTGAAGGAGTCGCTGCATTACTTTACGATTGGATGATTTACAAAAGAAACTGTTTCATTTCTTTTCGTTGCTGGATGCCGGGCTGCTTTACTGTGGCTGTTGAGTTATGTCCTTAATCAGTAACTCTTTGTCTTGTTATGACAGAGAAGTAATGACGCCTCTTATTCGAGCTAACTGATAAATCAATTTCCACATGATGTGACTAAGCACGGGTATTCGAAATGTGACTTAAGGATTTGAGAGTGATGTAATGCATTGAAACAGCCTTTCCTTTCTTACAGTAATGAGTTAATACAATGCGTACTAATATGGGTTGCGCGAGAGTCAGAGGCGGCCGTGGGCCAACCACTTACAATGTGCGTGCTACTGGTCTTTCATGATTGGAGGTTGGATCTAGAGTTTGATGGCGACTCTGAACGGAGAAGTGTGAGAAGCTTTTGAGCTGACTTAACATCGCCTTGCCAAGAACATACAGTAAACCGACCTCTCATCGGAGACACCACACATTCAGCTAAGGATTGTCTACTTAAAAAAGAAAAGGTTAGCTTACCGCTCAACTATCCGGCTACACCCCCTGAAGGGTCTAAGCCTGAGCTGCATTTCGTTGATGAAGGTCCCTTCTAGTTATCAAAGCAAACTGTTTTCCTGTTTTCGGAGGTTTTGATAGTACACTGGACAACTCAGTGGGATTTTGGTCAATTGCACTGCCAGGCAGCAATCAACATTTGCTGGAATTTCTTCGTGTTCAGGAAGACCAGCTGGCGCTTCTGCTGGTCAGCACAATATATCTGCCAACAGATCTTAGCCAAGGCGGGACAATACCAGAGGAAGTGCAGTGTCGGCATCTTCTTCACAGGCGTCGCAGAGGGTTTCATCGCTTAGACCAGGCACACTAAGATGTTGTTAACGCACGCCGCGCCGGTAAGTCGTCTACAGTATTTTCTCTCAAAAGATACCTTATGGAGAAAGATCTTATGGAGCCTGCGCTTGGTTTGTCTGCATCCGGGAAAATCATACCACCTCCGGCTGTGCTCTTGAGAGGAGACCAACCATCGATGGAAGCCCTAACCAAGCATGCAGGTAGTCCTACTTGAACCTGCAGGTCCATAGAATGCATCCACAGATCTTTGTCTAGCAGTTTCATTGACTATCATCTATCAAGGAAGTCGTTCAAGGGTTGAGCAAGGCCTTTAGCACAGCTTGGCTCTCGCCACAGACACAAATGTTTCCCCTCTCCTCCTGTTCTTCACAACATAGTTCGTGGCCATTAGGATAGCATAGGTTTTTGCTTGGAAAACTGACACAAATTTACCTAATGAGATGTGCAGTTTAATTTTGTCAGCCTCCACTAATGCATCAGTGGCAGATCCTTAGTTGGTCTTGGAGTTACCGGTGTAGATTCGACTACATTCGTTCCCTGGCTAAGATTCTGGCGTAAAATCAATGACTTCGTCATTTACCCGCGACTATATCTTCTCATTCTCGAACCAAGACGCTTGGCTTCTAGGACCGTCTTTGATAAGGCATTTCTCTTGAAGCGATCGATGTGGGCGAGCCAGTCACGATGGCACGATTTTTGCCTTCTGGAAAATGTCAACATCTTGGAATAGATTTGTAGAGTACGCAATTATGTTGCCACCTTCGATCACTTTCCATTTCCCCCTTTTCGGCCATGATGTAAAATGTACCTTCCAAGGTAGTAGCGCATTGCGATCAGATAATTGACGACATAATACTCTTTCTCAGCGTAAACAAAACTTCTCGATTCTAGATGTCTGATCCAACCACCGAATCGATGGTCTACAGTATTCGAGTACTGTTCATGAGAAGAAATGGTGATTATACTAGCATGTCATGGACTTTTGCACTCCGAATTAATCCCTGGCAAGTGGGTTATGATTAAAATCTTCTTGGAGTTGGACCACAACACGTGGCTGCTGTTTTAGATCGCCCATGCACATAAGCAAGGTGGTGGAACTGTTCACTGGAATGAATTCAATTCATATTTGAGTGCCGAGTTCTAAGCTGTCGGTTTCGCGCTTCTGGAATCCTTGCAACCATGGACCTCGTTTAGGTACAAGCCTTTATGTCGGAGACCACGTTGACCCATGCAGTCACTTCTGCTTGCCTGACCACAACGAAATTCAGTGAATCACTTGCGCACCATTCCATCCGAGGAAGAAAAGTCTTTTCAAATTCTCTCTTCCGTCTGTTTAAACACGAGACTCCCTGTTTTTCCACTTTGGCCAAATAGAAACACAGCATCTGGACTTGTCTTATGGCACATAATACATTTTGAGTTGGTCCTACATTCTGAGGCCTGTCCTCTCCTCGTTCATAACACGAATAATTGCTCTGAATGCTTGGTCCACCACCAGTCGAAGGGGAAGATGTCGTTTACGGCAATTTCTCCTCATTCGACATCCTTTCTTCATCGGTTTTTATTCCCATACCAGAACCGCAACATAAACGTCAAGCTTCATTTGGCGCACATGCCGGAAAGAATTCTCTGAATTTTATGAGCCCACATCGTCAGACCCTTTGTCCCAGTCTCCACACAGCATTCATAACAGAGGGCATCAAGTTTCCCAGCAAGGAACTTTCTGTGAGAACACTTCGGTACAAATTAAACGCCACTGGAAAGCTCAAGTCGGTTCCACAAAATTGTATCATTCCCTCGGTCTTGTAATTTACGCTCTCTAAGTGAGGCTCTAAATTACAGCGCGTCAAAAATAAGCACAAGCACCGAACAATGGAAATATATCCGAGAACACACGCATCCATCCACACACACACTTCAGCTAACCGCGCAGTGGGACAACTTCACAGCTCCAACGGCTGTTGGAAGCAGTAGCAAACTGTGATAATAATAATCATAATAATAATTATCATAATAATTCTTAATTGGACACAGACATATCTTGGTTTTTGTTATGTGCTCCTGCTGTGTTGCCCTTAATTGCTTAGTCTGCATAGAGTGGTTGTGGGACAAGGCGAAAGGGCGGCCAAGAGTGGGGACAGGTTGCGTCTGCCGTCTGCATGCCTGCTTCTGTAATTACGAATGTGATATGTGTTTTTGGTAATTATCCTTGCTGCATACACACTCGTACACTCGGCCAGGCATACACGTCTCTATTTTGTTTGGCTCCTGCATGTGATGGCTGTAAGAGGACTTGCAGGAGGGGCGCTTCGGAGAAACTGTACATCATGCAAACACATATTCAGTTCGTACTCATATGTCCTCTATTCCGTTCTTTTAGTTTTGCTTTGTATTTAATGTCCTTTGAAGTTTTTATGCTAGTCCATTACGTGTGGCTTCTGTGCCGGGGGTGGGATGGAGTATGGTTGGTATTTGAAAACCCAGTTAGATAGAGCGCATTATAATTACACTTGTACATCCGTAGGTCGAGGATGTGTGTGTTTCCAGGTGGGGCGAGTCCGGGAGAAGAAAAACGCCGCATTATGCCCGCACATGCAACGAGAAGGAAATTACATCAAATAATTGGGATGCAGGATAATAACAGTCTGTGCATCCTCAAGTATCCCCATTTACGTTCTTTTCATTCGCATCCCCTTCTAAGCAACAGGAGGAGCTGGTGTGTAAGTTTGTTCGTCATTACCGTGTCTAGTCGGTTGTCGAACAGTGTGTGTTTGCTGGATAGTGAATATTTTTGGGGAATACATTTCGAGCGGTTAGGTTGGATTCAGAAAAATCATTAATTTTGAGAATAGGGCTTGCAACCATTCGTCGTAACGCTGGGACGGCGTTTTGCTTCTTTTGACTGGGTTTTAAATTCAGCACTTTACCTGGAGTTCGTGGGATGTTCATTCAGCAAAATATTTAGTTTTCGCCAATGAGTCTTATAGGAATATGTAGGCAGCCCCTTAACTATTTTTGTGTGTTCATTTGATCCTTAGAACGTCAAATATTCAATAGATATAGAGAATTTGGATTATCTGATTAGTTGAAACATGTAAATTATAAATTCAAGACGTTATTTCGTTGAGTTCCTACGTAAAATAAATGTGATTCTGGAGTAATGCCTTCAGATGCACTTCTGTTTTGGGAATTACTCGTCATCATCTTCACTGAACGGAATGATCCAGTAAAGCAGTCGCGGGGGCAAAGCCCGAGAGATCCCCAGGTCAATCGATCCTCCGTCATCGGTCCTAACTCATCATTAGTTACGGCCAAGTGGAACCAGACGAGTTTTTTTAGACTTCGTCCTGGGTCTGCCATGCGGTAGCCTGCCTGATGGAATCGCATTCAGGGCAGGCCTCGGAAGTCGTGACGATAAAGAAATACGTGCCTCGTGACCAAACCATCGAAGCATAGCCCTCTCCGTTCCAGCAGCTCCTCAACGTTGAGTTTCTCGGGTACTGCCTTGTTTCTCACACTATCCCTCTCACAGATCCCGGCAACAGAACAAAGAATTATCATCTTGGCAGCTTGTATCTACTCACATACTTATCAAGCTGGCGAACCATGCAGGGTCCCAGCCGCTGCTTCCAGTCATCAAGAACAAGCTGTCTTGCATCCGCGATTACTCGGTCCTTATACCGGAGATTCGGTCGCTCTCCTTCTCGAACCAGGAGGCTCGGATTCGGAGACCCTCTTAGCTACATGCGCTCGAAGTGGCCGCACTCAAATTGCATGACCCTTGGTAAGAGTTGAATAAAAACTGAGTTGAAAACCGCTAACTTGGCTTACATGGAAAAGGCCCATCGAGTGTCTGCTGGAGTTCCGTCTAGAAGGATGTGAAGGTAATTTGCAAAAAGAATATGATTTAACCTCAACTCATCCAATGTGAAACATTCATCGCCTCGGCTGCGCTGCAACATCCAGTCTATATAAACAATGAAAAGGAGAGGTGACAAGACGCACTCTTGGCGAAGTCCAACGCCCACGGTAAAAGGTGTTAATTTAACACTGTTAATCCGATCACAACTGCTACAGTTTGTGTGTAGAGCATGAATTGCTCTCAAACAAGACTATCAACCCCACATTCCTGCAAAACACTCAAGAGTTTATCTTAAGGAACTCGGCCGTATGCCTTTTCCAAATCGACAAAATAACTCTGGATCGGTTTGGCATTCTTCCAAGCACTCTCGAGTATACACCATTCTTAGAGTGAAAAGTTGGTCCGTTGACGAAAGCCGCACTGTTCCCGTCCCCCTCGTGGTCTAGACCATAGCTCTAGAACAACTTCTATGATCTCCTAGAAAGGGCATACGATGAATCCCGCAGTATATAAAGGAGTCAGGATAGTGGACACTGTCAGAGGGATGAATCCCTCTGTAGGTAGCACGTTTCATCGACACCTCTACATCCACAGCATAAATAATACATTTTAATATAGCTATACCCTTAAGGTGGTAAGTGCGTCGACACCTACGCAGAGGGTGCCAGGTTCGATACCCGAATTTACCACTTTTCATAATTCACTGCTCCGCCTCTTGCGAGTCACTGACAATGCTCAAAGAGTACTCCTGTCTAGAGCTTCTCAAATTCGCCGTTCGGAGTCGGCATTAAATTGTAGGTCCCTTCAACTCATGAAAGAGCAATAGCACGCACAACACGAGTGGTTGCTGAGAAGCTAGGCGCAGGTCCGCCTCGGACCGTAGCACCACCCATATTATTTTTATTATACCCTTAAGACCTTAGGACCTTAAGCGAATTGAAAAACTTCTTCTCCTAAGGCCAACTCCATCCGTAAAATTTATTAAAAATTTGTGAAATGTTGTAGGCTACCAATAAATAATCATACAATGCACTTATGTTCAATATTTGTGTGGTTAAAACGCTTCCACTAGTATTGTTTTTACGCATAAGTCACACGATCGACATTTACGAAGACTACAACGAGACTTTCATTTTTAACAAGATACCCAGCAGCTGCATCGGCACAGAATTTTTTGTCCAGAAAGAAGAATATTAAGGCTTTAAGTCAAAATAAACTTAGGCATTTACTATTTTTTCTGGAATCTGCAACCAATCAGACACGACTGCTGTAGGGGGCTGACCTTACATGCTATCGCACTATATAGAGTTAAAATGATTGAATTTGGTCACAAGAAAGGAACGACGAAGTATATATCCAATAATGAGTGGTCAGTTTTTTCTTTGAAATACACCTGTTTTTCCATAGTTTAGTAAAAACAATTGTTTCGTTTTTACACGACTTCCTTCAATTTAGCGCGGGTTAGGAAAATAGTTTGATTCAAATTTTGAAGGAAAATATTTATATATGCCGTATTTTTCTAAAAGTTTAGTTATGGAATTTGCCTATCTAATTTATTTTCATATCAACTTAGGGACTGATCGTCTATCTATATTATTTTATTTCATGCCAATTGTACTTGGTCTTCATCTCTTGGAATGTATCTACCCTATATGAACAGAATGAAGTACATTCAAAATATTTACGGAATGTACGGAAGTCGATGTCGTCCACCAAGGGCTCGTGAGCGGCGGTCGATGAACTTGATGACCCCACTTTTCGATGGCTCGGCCACACATATGGATCGAAAAACGACCGCTATCTCTCGTTTAAGATTGGCACAATGCTTTTCTCTAACGACACCGCTACTTCCTGTTGGCCTAGAGCAATGATTTGAAGCACCCCCAAATAAAAGCCTAGATGTGTTAAAGGAGTTGTTTAATCACACCATGTAGACCAACAATATAATTACACCCGCCGTGTGGCTTGTGGCACTGTCTTGTTGAAACCACATATCAGTAATGCCTAGTTCATGCAATTAACCACAGTTAGAACATCTCTGTCCTTTTATCCATTGACTGCAACATGGCGTGGCTTGACTGAGTATGTGATGACCAATAACGCATACTCTGTTTTTTGCCGAAGCCGTTTAGAAGAAGATTTTGCAAGGACCGTGACTTTACGTCCGTGGTTTCATATGATCGAGGGGCTTTAGTTCTTGAGTTAACTTGGTCTCATAAGAATACAAGCCAAGAGCATTTAGCAAATTGCGCCATAGAGTGGGCTTAACGATAACCACTTTTAGAGAAGGCCGCAACGTGGATTCGGTTGGTTTGCGGCAAATTCTTTAACGGCAACAATATACTCGGCACTTCGACCAATCTGTTGTCTCACTGGCACAGGATCCATCAGGAAACATTTAATTTTCAAATGTTGTTGACTGGACTATGAATTACTTCGCTACTGGGACGAAAATTATGATCATATATTAGGATTGACGCTGTTAAAGTTTCCACTGAATCGGAATTTTGTCCAACCAATCAGCTTTCCGCTTAAAGAGTGGTGCTCGATGAAGCTTGGGAATGTGGTAAGCCAATTAACAGCTGTATTTTATATTTGCAAATGGCTTACAACCAAGTTCTTCGAAGTAAACTCTCGAGTGCTTGGGAGCTTTTATTGGACATTCCGTCTCAATACACAAACCAGCACCTTTCACGTGGACGTTGGATCCAAGGGTGTGCGTTGTCTCCTATACCTTATGTTATATGTGGATACGGACTGGATGTCGCAACGTAGTCGAGGCAAGTAACCCCTCATTATGACTTAGTTATCCTGACATCCTCCTCGACGGAACACCAGCGCCTCCCAGATAGTTGATGGTCGTATGTGCTGGTGCTGGGATAAAGGTGAACAAGCAGGGTGAGAAACATGGCAGTACAAGACGAACTCAATATTGAGCACCTCTTTCTTTGAACGGAAAGAGCTATGCTTCGATGGTTTGGTCACGTGTCCAGAAGTCCTCCTCGTAGCGCCTTTCTAAGCGGGAGTTATAGACCCAATAAAACAACGATTTATTCTTAGTTAGATTGGGGCACGTGACATTACACAAATAGAACAAACACAGGATCACGTGACATTAGACTTGTAAGACAAACAAAGGATCAGGCGGAAGGAGAGATCAGGTGGTGAGTAGGCGGAGACATAATCAGGTGACAAGTGGACGATAAGAGAGATTATCACGTGGCACAAGAAGCGCAAACAAATAAGACAAAAAAAAGAACATCAGGTGACTGGAGGACATATCTGTGTAGGGTTGCCATCATCTAAGTAACTCGGGCGTTGAATGCGGTTGGCAGAAGGTAGGAAGAGGCAGTTGAAACAAGTTCAAATACTCGAACTTAGGCTGAACTCCTGATGATTAAGAGTTGATGGCGAAGGTTGGAGTGGGCTGGAGATCTTCCGAGGATGCGTTGCTCCGCGACTCTTTAAGCGGATCATGCATGTCACTGACGATGGGATGTGACTCGCATGACATGTGATCGCATAATAAATATTCTTCATTCATAAGCTTTGCTGTTATGAATATGTTGTTTCTACTTATAATAATAATGTAATATGGGTGGCGCGACAGTCCGAGGGCGACCTGGGCCTAGCTTCTCAGAAACCACTCCGTGTTGTGCGTGCTATTGTTCTTTCACTACAAGAAGGGACCTACAGTTTAATGTCGACTCGAAATAGGTGGAGCCGTGATTTATGATAGGTGGTACATTCAGGTATCGAACCTGGCACCCTCTGCGTAGGATTCGATGCACTTACCCACTACGCCACGGCGACCCTCATGTTGTTTCTACTAGTTGTTGATTAAAGGATACGTTCACATTTCACACAGAAAAGTTGTCAAGCCCCAATTGGAAAAAATTTTGGAATCGTTTCCAAAGACTTCCAGACTCAAGTTCTCACCGCACTGTTGACTGTGGAGCTTTAATGTAAATGAGGCTTTTCCCACTTAGTTTCCACCAGGTGATGCTTTCCCCTAGGCATAAAAGGGTAATGTTCGCGTCACATCCTTCTCTACACCGTCGTACGTATATCTTCAATTTTCATGTCCATATTGCCTTTCGTAAACCGAATGGTAACATCTCATCTTAAGTACATGATTATTTTCAAAGCGTTTGAAAATTTTGAATCACTTTTTCAAGCAGATTGACTAGCCTTACACATTTAGCGTAAGGCTCAGTCGTATCGCCAAGGACGAGTCATTTGATGTGTGTGTTTTGTTTATTAGATACCCATTCAACCAACCCCTCCTGAATAACACCCACAAGTTCTGACATGCTTGTTAAACGCTTCCCACTCAATTGTTAACACACAGGAGGAAATCCTCGATGAGGGATGTATTCTTAGAATAAGCGACATCAGAACACAGATTTGTCAAGAGACCCGACAGATGCATTGTCTAGCTATTCATATGAATCACTTCTAAATGTAACTCATTCCGCAAGGATTAATGTCTTCACCCTTCGTCTGCTGGTTCATTTTTTTCTAAATATAGGTTAAATATGACAACCGATCTGGAAATAAGCTGGCATCACTTAAAGCGATTCAAAGAGCAGACTTACTGGCAGCGCAACTTTTCCAATGTTTGCCAAGAAGTGAACTCCCTTAATCTGACATCCATTCCACCCTTTGATACAGCCGTCATTCCGAACCGCTCCTTGAATACATTCATTCGCAATGTTTGCTCTCTCTCTCTGTTCCTTTTCACTCCACTCACGTACGCAGCCATAAATCTTGATAAATCTTTCCCCCACGAGACGCAGTTCGAATAGAAAAATCTTCAAGAAGTCAAATAACTGAAAAATAATTATGGCAGAGTAATTTAATCCCCTTCGCTCAGTTGCTTGCCCCCACCTCTCAGGCGGCCCTCGACAAACTGATGGATAGTCACACAGAGCCACACAAGTCCACTTACGAATCCTTTTGAATTGAGTGAATTACAACACAAGGATACGCTCTTTATACTCACTTTGTTGACGAATTAATTGTCCTGAACCAAATGGAGCCATTGTGAATGTGAAAAACATCCCACGCACACGACCATGCCCAAGGTACCATGTAGATCCGTGCACACCGGCACAGGATGTGCTCGTATGACGTGTGCTGTTTTGAATTTTATGTGTGCATGTGAATGTCGTTGTGAGACACTTAACAGCGGGCGGTGGTTGACAAGGCCAAAGTGGGGTTGATGGGCCAAATGTCCGCCCCCGCCCCCTCCCCCACACCACAACCTTGCGTCATGATGCATTTCAAACTAATTTGTCGCTTTTGTTAAACACACCAAAAGGACCCATAGAGATGTTCCTAATATACACACGCTACAGGCGCATGTATGTTCGTGTGTTAAACTAAGTCTAACAGTGTAACATCCATATGCGGTGGTGGTGGTGAGTCTGTACCGTTCAATTAGGATAATAGCAATAAAGTTTTTGTTTAGCTCCATTAAACTCTGCCGTTACACCCGCCTCGGTCGGTTTGACGAGGCGTCCATGACGACGTCCGGGACGGCGCGGTGCGCCGGCAGCGTTGGGCGGGTTATACGACAGCCGGGTATGCCGTGCAATTGTTATTGTTATTATCATTATCCTTATTGCGGCACCCTACACGCAGTTCACTGTGTGCCGGCTAAATTGGAGGAAAAAGCATATTTCAACGTTTATTCATCGTTTTGTTGGGCTCTTGTCTCTCTGGCTGCTGCTGCAAGGAAGGATCACACCGAGTGGCTGAGGGATTTCACTTAATTTTTTGGTGAAATTGTATGCCCCCCCCTGCATTTCAAGTGGCAAGGCTTAATGATGAGGCAACGACGTCAACAATAAATGCTCCTTTCGCTCGAGTACATGCTGATCCATCATTCCTCGGTGTGCGATGATGAACAGCACTTGCAAACAGATGAAGCGAGTTGGACAGCATGTAGAGGTGGCAGGAGAGCATGTAACAGGTTTTCGTTTGATGGCTGCTGTCTACTGGATGATGAAGGAGAAACAGTAGGACTGAAAATAATTCCACACGTCACGAGTTCTAGTTAACACTGCAAATTTCGACCACAGTCATGTGAGATTGATCATTTGCTTCTCTTGGCAGCAAGCTATTTTAGTCGTACCTGTTTATGGGGCAGGCTGGTTGAGTTCCAGGCTTAAGACCGCTTGCGTCTATTCGTGAGGTACTTCTGACTGATTTCGTGGGTAGGTTTGCGAAATCGACAAACCACACCCGGGATGTACCAGGGGTTGTACCTCTTCAGCTGGTATCAGCCTATGTCAAGTGTCTCCAGCTTCAAAATTGGTTAAGTTGCTTCACCAGATTTGTGCTTTTGTTCCCTTTGCTCTGCAAGGCCAGACCATCCCAGATGTCGGATCCGCAAACGCCTGGATAAAGGCAATGTGATATGCAACCCTAACAGTTCATCGCTGAACCTTCTCCTTCAATCGTCATCGCATGCGGGACAAGGGCTTCTTCATCCTCTCTTGAAATGTTTACTCTGTATCATTGAGCTGTATATTTCAGCAGCCGTATTATCAGCATTTTCGGATTGAAGAAGCACCAATTGCCAGAAGGTAATCTGCACTTGATCTTGGTACTGCTGGTTTGGTTACAGTATACCCCGGATATGAGCGGCATGGCCAACGGGGCAGAGGCGATGCACAGTGGTTACTTCCACCGCCTCGACCCTGCAGGTCCTAGAGATTTTGTAGGGCAGATTTAATCAATAAGAGTTTTGAGTTTATGATTCAATGGCGCAGTGGTTAGTGATAACGCCGTTGAGAGTACTGAGACCCTGGCGCCGTTCTCCGTCTGGATCTGGCTGTGGGTTGCTCTCGGACCCGTGTCCCCACAGATCATCTCCAATAGTTTCAAGTCGTAATAATGTTTTTTGCAGGCAGTGGCGTTGATGACTTTTTTATTTTCTCTCCCCGCTGGTGAAGCATAACAGTCTTAACCGTACGTTAAAAAATATATTTGAGAATGCAATCCAAATTTGTAAGGTTTTAAACACGTTGACTGTCATGTGACCCACCGGTGGGTCACCCAAAAGTTTCCCAGGAGGCCATGTGAAACACTGGCTTGCTAGTAAGATTGTTTCCTTCTTTGGCACCTACGAGATATTTATTTTTCTCTATATGGTGACAGTCAACGTGTTAATGCAAATGAATGTAAACAATTCTTCTTGTTCTTTAACTGGCGTTACCATCCGGGGTGAACCTGCACGTCAACTAATAATTCTCTCTCAAGCTAGCTGTCTCCAGTGTCAAGCCAAGTTGTAAATTATTCCTTCTCCACCTGGATGCGCCACATAAGATGAGTCATCTGTTGCGTTGTCCTTCAGGCTCAGAGTCGAAAACTCTTCTAAGCGGAGCAAAGTTGTTCGGCCATCTTAGGCGTAGGATTGTTAGACTTCTTGAGAGGCTGGTGCCGTTAAACAATAACAATGCCTTCTTCACCTGCTCTTAAGATTGTCCATGACTCCACTCCATAGAGCAAGACGGTGATGATCAAGGTGTACGAAAACTTCGAGCTTCTTCTTGTAGCCAGCCTTTTTTAAATGGTTCAAAACCGTTTGATGATGAATGTTTAGTTGCTTGGCGATGTCATGGCTGCTTATGAGACGGTCCTGGTCAATATTTTCCATAATTTCATCGACTTTTTCAACGATAAGTCGATCAGAGCGAGGTGCATCTTTCACATCGAAATTTCCATAACGGAAGCGAGCGAACCATTGTTGTGCTACATGAGTTGATACAGCATCGTCTCCGGAAACTTCACAAATTTCATTGGTGACTTCAAAATATATCCTATTTCTTCATTATTTTCACTCATTTTTGAACAGCTGTAACTTTTTTTCAACTTCTCCGAATTTACATTTTTTTTTGGTTAAATGAAGCTTTCCAACACCATATGGTATGACACAATGTGATTGGAAGCACTGGAGATGGACGACTCCAACGACATCTATTGACAAAATACGAAAATACTTTTTCGATTACCCATTATAAACTCGGCTTGATTCTTCGAGAGGGGGATCTTAATCCATTGCCTCTTGAGCCCAAAGAAACAGCGATTGGCATGAGTTATTCCGCGTTTCAGACACGGTACTGATGGTATTCTTAGTGTTTACTGGGGGGTCGATGTAGACGAAGTCCTTGGGTGCTTCAAAAGTAGGTAGGTAGTGAATTCACCAGCAATCTTAGACAATGCTGGTCCATCGTGATACCCACAGTCAGACTACTCCAGTGGTAGTGCCTTTAATAAAAATATCCCAACGGCAAATGGTGACTGAACCAGATTTGAAAACCAGATAAAGGCGTATTTTCGTTGCTTTCACTGGTATTCGAACCGGGGACTAGACTACCCAAGGGCAGGCACTTAACCTATTACATATCTGCCCACAGTCGCGGTGGAGCCAAGTCGTCAATGTAGACTGTCTCACTCATTCGCCACTAGACATATTTTAGCCGCTTCCCCCCTCAATGCCAACAAAGGCCTCATTAACGACTCGCTGTGTTGCGCCATTAACGTCATGGTCATCCGCGTATGCTAGCAATTGCACGGACTTCTGGAGGATCGTGCCTCTTGAGTTGGTGTGTAAGTCCTGTACGATTTTCTCCAGGATAATGTTAAAGAAGTCATACGACAGCGCATCGCTTTCTCTAAATATTGTTTTTCGATTTTTTCGGAGAGTTCGTTTCGTACTCTGAGAGAATTCTTCATCGTCATGTTCAACAATCTAGGGCCTTTGGCTGAAAAATCATGGCGTTGTATAGCTCGTTACAACTAACGCTGTGATAAGGTTCCTTGAAACCGAGTTGGTTTTAGATATGATAAATGGATCGCTGTTTGCTGAATCTACAAGCGACGCTTCATTTCTGCATTCTGTTTTACTTGAATCACACTTATCACTTGAATCGCACTATCATGCCACTTATTTAACTTACCTCTCGGGGAGATCGTGCCTAACTCAGACATCAACAGCAGAGGTACGGTCATCCACAAGTCTCTGAAACTAGTCGCATACGCCGCTGACATTGACATCATTGGAAGAACTCAACCGGCTGTAGGTAGGGCATCTGTGAGCATCGAGAAGGAAGCGGTTAAATTGGGTCTTGCTGTGAATGCGGTTAAAACAGAGTACATGCTGTCCACAAAAACGCCCATCAACACCGACATCTGGGACAAACTGTCACAATAGACAGATACAATGCAGTGAAGGCCATTGTCTATCTAGGCTCTGCAGTCCGGAACCCCGGAAATGACATTACAGCGGATGTAAGACGAAAGGTAGCGCTGGCCAATCGCTTTGTATTTGGGCTAAGGCGGCAATTAAAAAATTAAGCCCTGTTTCGAAAAACGAAGTTGTCTTTATATAAGACCTTGAAAGTCCCAGTCCTGCTGTATAGAGCAGAAGCATGGACAATATGATATGTGGACGAAGAGACTTTTGGACCTTTTTCGTTTAAAGAAAAAAATCCTTCGAATTATATTCAGTCCCGTTTGCGAAGGAGTTTGGCGGAGAGGATTGAACGACGAACTCTCTACGAGCTGTTCAACGACACGAATTGGATTGTCTTGACTCAGATGGCTGCGGTATGTAGAGAGAATGGACACTAACGCCACGGCTGGGAAAGGGAGGTAAAACGTGGTAGAGGAAGACCTGGCCACCGATGGCGTAACCAGATGAAAAGAGACCTGAATCAGCTGGCTGTACGAGACTGGAGGCGCCTAGCCCAAGACCGTGATAGGTGGTGACTGAGGCCCAGGTCTATACCGGCGCTAGCCAAAGAAGAAGAACTTTTGACTTCTCGTTAAACCTCTTCGTCACCACACGATGAGAAATCTTCACAACTTAACACTTTCTCAAATTATAACTTAAATTATATTTGCCACATGTTCTCCACACAGACGTAGGTCCACGGTCAATGGCGTGGTCCAACTCTGATACGGAAAAATAATTGAAAATTTGAATGTCCCCAAAATCTGTATCGATTTTCTTATTAAATGGCAACGCACCCTTTTTTTTGTTTGCGGTCATAATCCCCTTTCGTCCCGATTTCCTGGGATACCCCATAGCTCATAGCTCACTTGACACTACTCGGGAGTGTTCACTTAAAGCCCTCTTCAATTGGTTTGGTCTACCACCCACAGGCCTCCATCATTTTAAAGCGTAATTTTTTTTTCACGACGACTCACCTAATCAAATGGGCTTATTTACATTCTCAGATGAATAGATCCTTCCGCACGCCTACAAACTGTCCATACCGAGAAGATTCCATCAGACGCCCTGTTTTAAATAAAATCCCACATGCATATTAATTTGACCTGATCTCCTCTGGGCAAGGCACTCTGGACATTCGGCGATAAGTTTTTATTAAAACGTTAAAATAGACATTCCAAGTGGTACCCAGGTCCGAGTAAGCTCTCATTTTCACAAAATGAACTTAAAAAGGCCGAGGCACTCAATAGCCATGAATTCGTGTAAACTTTGGAACCCAAAAGGGGTGCCTTTGAATCATGTGCCTTTGTCCGATTCAGGTGCACGGGGTTCAATGAGAAACTCTATCACTTCTGTCCACCCACTTGTGTCAAATTAAGGGCAGTCCCACTTTAAGGACATCATCATCACCGACCGGCCTCGGGCCTCTTCGACTACTTACGAGTCTATTCCCTTACAAAGAAAAAAAATGTAAGTAAATAGAAAAACACAAACACTTGCCGGGGTCCTTTCCAATTTAAGGCTCGCTACTCTCTCAGTTTACCAATTTTGTCCACTCACTAACGAATTTCAAAATCCCAATCGGAGGAAAGGACATCCTTTGCTCACGCTTGTGTACCTTATTTTGTCATCATCGCCCATCCTTGCTTGGCTGGCTGGCTGCCTTAACAAATAACAACGTCGACCGGCCTGAATGCTCGTATGTGTGCACCAGTCGTCGGCTTTTATGCCGTGGCTATCCGTGCCGCTGCTACCACTCTACGTCCTGATTCTGGTGTGAATTCCCTCGTCAGCATTTATGATAATCACGAAATTTTCATCCCGGAATGAGGGACGACGACGAGTGTAAAGGATACACGTTTTATCTCTCCACTTGGACGTATTCTCTTTTTTTTGTTGTTGTTTCGGTGAAACCTTTTTTTTCTCTGCATTCCACCGCAATCCATCGTTCCCGACGACACTCTGGGCCACGGGTAACGGTGTGCACATACACGTTGCTCCGTCCTGCTGGTGGTGGAGCACTGGAGCAAGTGTATGTGCTGCTCAGCCGTCGCCGCCGCTGTCGCCGGTATGTGAGGAGGTTAAAAGTTTGTGGCAATTGTGTTGACGATGGATTATAGCAGTTGGAACACATAGAATGGTAAACTACACAGACCGAGGGGAAAAAAGTGAACACAAATAAAAAGAGAAATGTTAATAAAGGATAATGGCCAAAATAGGTTGACGATGGCATGGTACACTGCCATCCGATTCGTGTGTGTTTGGGTGTGTGTATCTGCACCGGAATAGTTAGAAGAGGTCCTTTGAAGAAGGAGCGCACTTGAAAACTCCCTGACATTTCGCACGAATTCAGGTTTCGCATTAAGAACGAACAACGGCAAGGATAACTCTCGTTCCGGCACCCTCTCACCCATCGCTGCACAATCAGTGTTTGAGAGGACGAATGAAGTGAGTGTGTGCTGTTCAGTCTGGAGTGGTGTGTTCGAGGGTTGGAGGGTTGGAGGGTTCCACTTCCACAGCACAGTGCAGGGAATAAGGGAATAAAGTGAAAAGGTCTCTCCCGGGAGATTAAAATGTAGACATTACGTTAAACGCACACGTCATACGCTTAATTATTTACGTGACTTGATTGTCGTTGTCAATTTTGTGGTCGACCGGAACAGCATTGACTTTGAGACAACAACGGTCGATGGCTGGCCAGCTGGAGTGCTCGTGACAATGAAGGAACTTCAAAAGCCTAAAGGACCTCTTGCAAAACAATGGCCAAGTTGAGGGGCGCTATTGATTTCGTTTCAACGAATTCAAAGACGACGCATGAATTTCTTTCGAGCACAAAGTAACTTACAGATGAACAGACACATTTATCGATTTTATTAGGCGAAAAAAGGCGAATCCGATGGAAATTTGAATTGTTATGGGCAAAGTTTGACTGCTTAAGAGCCGCAATCAACGTTAATGGCCGTTCGTTTTGGTGGGCTATTAGAGCGGGGAGACATTCTTGCGTGGGTGGGTTGTGGGTAGTCTCTCCAGTCGACGGCTATGTTTGGCGAGGAGATACATTATTGCCGTTAATGAATGCAAATGGTGCGTGGGTTCTTGGCAGGAAACTAATTCAAGTTGAGACTGAAGTGTATCTAGCCATGGCATCACTTCTGAATAGTTCGACGGGGGGTTGAGTTGGACCGGGCCCAATGGGCGGGGAGCTGACTGTTTGAGGCAATAATCGTGAAGTGAGCAATTTCGGTCGCTTTGTTTAGAGTCGGATCGTTTTGCTTCAGCAGCGCGTAAATTGTTGTGAATGGTTTCCTTTTGTTTTTCGATTGCTTAAGTTTTCATGTCTTTTTTGGACGCCAAGGGTCCTTACCTAGATTCCGTCAATGGCTAAGCGACATTGACGACGTCAACGAATAGTGTATGCTTCACACAATATCACCGAGCCCTTACAGAGATGTGCTGCGAGGTTATTTGATTGGGAAATTACATTGACAAGCCACACCGTCACAGGAAGTGTTATATCCAGGAATGGTCCTGCAAATTGACCGCCTAGATCATGTGATTCAACCCCTCTCGACATTTTTGAATCATTAGTCTATGCGAACAAACCGGCGTTAGATGTGTTAGATGTGCTCAGAAGCAATGTCGAACGAGATACAGCGGACATCTCATCGAAATGTGTGGCAGAACATTATTTCACTGGGAGGCGCTATCGTATCGAAAATGTGATGTATTCTGTCGCCCATTGTCGGATGGTTAAAGCATTAACAGACTTGGAGAATATGTTGCTCGAAGTGGACAGCTTGATAGCTTGAAATAAATTAGAATCCATGGCAACGACACAGCGACCTGAAGAAATCTATTTTATCGAAGGGTTGGAGTTGATTTAAAAGAAAGAGTTAAGCATTCTTAACGCATCTCTTTAATTCCAATGAATTCTGATCTCTCTAACGAAAATACGTCACCTTAAATAGAGTTGTACCCGACACTTGGATAGAATGTGCTCTTCCAGCCAAAAGCCGACATACCTTATCTTGGCACAGGTTAATTTTGTTAAGGTGTCAGACCGCAGTGGTCAGTAAGCTGTTTGGCAATCTTCTACTTTCCTTGTTGAATAAGAGTTTTAGAAATAAGGTCTGCTTAATCGTTTGTTTTTCCGTTTCTTGATTAACGTTGTAGCTTCTGTCAAGTCGTTGTTACAGTACGCTTTAGTGCCTACGAACGCACGTTCCGAGGTAGGACTCGACCCCATAAGAACGGAAATCCTTGTATTGGGACGAAGTATTCCGGTCCCAGCTAAAATATGGTGGTGCTACAGTCCGAGGCGGACCTGGGCCTAGTTTCTCAGCAACCACTCCGTGTTGTGCGTGCTATTGTTCTTTCACGAGTGGAAGGGACCTACAGTTAATGCCGACTCCAAACGGCGAAGTTGAGAAGCTTTTTCTAGACATAAGTGGACTCGAAAGAAGTGGAGTCGTGAATTATCAAAGGTGGTAAATTCGGGTATCGAACTTGGCGCCCTCTGCGTAGAATTCGACGCACTTACCCGCTACGCCACGGCGACCCGACTTCTGGTGTCTATTATTTGTATAAAGATACAATATCCAGTTAATCTCAAAAAGCGTACCTATGCAATGCTGCCTGACCATAATATTCGGCATTGTACAAAACATGACTTGGAGACGTTATTGAAGTTCGCGTTTTTTTCGCGAGAAGAATAATTCGACACAACATTATGTCAGTAATGGGATGTATAATAATAATACAGTACATTGCAGTTAAAAAAACCACCGCCTGACGTGAACACCAACTAATGTGAGCATATGTTTTTTCATTAAATATTTTGTAGTGTGAACAAATAGCAATGTAACGTGATTAAATATAAAATGCATTTAACATAGGCAACGTTGTTTTCTTTTCTGCATTTGTCGCTTATTTCAGTCTTTTCTGAATAAAACGGGCAATCCCCGTAAATGATTGCTCGTTAGTCCTGGCAATTTTGGAGTGGTTTGACATTTAATCTACTACTATGCGGTGCTGATTTGGGTTGATCTAATATGCAACTTTCTTGATGATGTCACAAAAAGTTCCGAAATGCTTGTTTCTTAAGGAAAAGGTAGATGTATATAGTTGATAAATTAAATTGAAAATTTAAAAAAATAGCAGTACAATGTTACGAAATGAATATGTTCCGCTATAAAAACAAAACTGAGAAAATTTTAAAATGTGGTAACAATACATTTTCTGGATCAATGAAGCATTGGAATGGACCGAAGTTTGTTTTTCCTTTTTGTTTTTCGATTGCTTAAGTTTTCATGTCTTTTTTGGACGCCAAGGGTCCTTACCTAGATTCCGTCAATGGCTAAGCGACATTGACGACGTCAACGAATAGTGTATGCTTCACACAATATCACCGAGCCCCTACAGAGATGTGATGCGAGGTTATTTGATTGGGAAAATACATTGACAAGCCACACCGTCACAGGAAGTGTTATATCCAGGAATGGTCCTGTAAATTGACCGCCTAGATCGTGTGATTTAACCCCTCTAGACATTTTTTAATCATTAGTCTATGCGAACAAACCGGCGTTAGATGTGTTAGATGTGCTCAGAAGCAATGTCGAACGAGATATAGCGGACATCTCATCGAAATGTGTGGCAGAACATCATTTCAGTGGAAGGCACTTTCGTATCGAATTAAATGTGATGTATTCTGTCACCCATTGTTGGATGGTTAAAGCATTAAAAGACTTGGAGGATATGTTGCTCGAAGTGGACAGCTTGATAGCTTGAAATAAATTAGAATCCATGCCGTGACGGCAACGACACAGCGACCTGAAGAAATCTATTTTATCGAAGGGTTGGAGTTGATTCAAAAGAAAGAGTTAAGCATTCTTAACGCATCTCTTTAATTCCACTGAATTTTGATCTCCATTTCGAAAATACGTCACATTAAATAGAGTTGTGCCCGACACTAAGATAGAATGTGCTCTTCCAGCCAAAAGCCGACATACCTTATCTTGGCACAGGTTTTGTTAAGGTGTCAGACCGCAGTGGTCAGTAAGAGAGCTGTTTGGCAATCTTCTTTCCTTGTTGAATAAGAGTTTTAGAAATAAGGTCTGCTTAATCGTTTGTTTTTCCGTTCCTTGATTAACGTTGTAGCTTCTGTCCAGTCATTGTTACAGTACGCTTTAGTGCCTATGAACGCACTTTCCGAGGTAGGACTCGACCCCATAAGAACGGAAATCCTTGTATTGGGACGAAGTATTCCGGTCCCAGCTAAAATATCTTATTTATCTTTGAACCAAACCCAACTTCTAATAATAACAACAATATTGGTGGCGCTACAGTCCGAGGCGCTTACCCGCTACGCCACGGCGACCCGACTTCTGGTGTCTGTTATTTGTATAAAGATACAATATCCAGTTAATCTCAAAAAGCGTACCTATGCAATGCTGCCTGACCATAATATTTGGCATTGTACAAAACATGACTTGGAGACGTTATTGAAGTTCGCGTTTTTTTCGCGAGAAGAATAATTCGACACAACATTATGTCAGTAATGGGATGTATAATAATAATACAGTACATTCCAGTTAACAAAACCACCGCCTGACGTGAACACCAACTAATGTGAGCATATGTTTTTTCATTAAATATTTTGTAGTGTGAACAAATTGCAATATAACGTGATTAAATATAAAATGCATTTAACACAGGCAACGTTGTTTTCTTTTCTGCATTTGTCGCTTATTTCAGTCTTTTCTAAATAAAACGGGCAATCCCCGTAAATGATTGCTCGTTAGTCCTGGCAATTTTGGAGTGGTTTGACATTTAATCTACTACTATGCGGTGCTGATTTGGGTTGATCTAATATGCAACTTTCATGAAAAATGTCACAAAAAGTTCCGAAATTCTTGTTTCTTAAGGAAAAGGTAGATGTATATAATTGATAAATTAAATTGAAAATTAAAAAAAATAGCAGTGCAATGTTACGAAATGAATATGTTTCACTATAAAAACAAAACTGAGAAAATTTTAAAATGTGGTAACAATCAATTTTCTGGATCAATGAAGCATTGGAATGGACCGAAGAAAAATTAAATGAAATTAAAGGCCGTGTACAGCAAGCTGCCAGAAGAGAAAATCCAAGAAAGATAGCTCATTCTTTTTATTAATTTGATTTTTTCTTAGCATGACATAATGGATAATTTAATTACAAACAGAAAAAAAAAAATAAAGGAATTTGAAAATATATAAAATTTATAATAAAAAATATATAAAAATATAGAATTTTAATTTATTTCGAAAATTTAAAGAATCGAAATTAATAGATTAAGTTACCGTGAGTCTAGTGTAATAATATGGTTTTCACTACAGCCCGTAGATGTTCAGGGCCTAGCAGCAACCACTCGCGTTATGCCTGCAATTGCTCTCTCACGGGCGGAATGCTATTTGAGCATTGTCAGTGACTCAAAAGAGGTGGGGCGGGAAGTTTTTTTTATTTTCCTTGTCGTACCGGAAATAGAACCCAGGCATCGAGGTTCAAGTGCGTAGGAGTACCCAAAACGCCGGGCTGCTTGTCAAAATAAACCAGTTTAACTAAATAAGTCTACTGAATCTCCTGTTGTGTATGTGATGCTGTCTACTTGCAACCAAGTCACTGCTGTTGAAAATGATGAAATGATGATGTTGAAAATGATGTCTCACCTCAGAAGTTACATTCGGCAACTGGCCTGCTCATGAACCCCCTACCTTCTCAGGTGCCTTAGTGCTAGTGCATTCACCAGCAGACTTAGACCATGTTGGTCCATTGTGATACCCATATTCAGACTATTACCACTGATTGACTACTCCAGTGATAGTGCCGTTAATTTCATCCCAACGGCAAATGGTGGCTGGATCAGATTTGAAAACCAGACAAAAGCGTATTAACTTTGCTTTCACTTGGATTCGAACAGGGGACTCCTCTAACCAGGGGCAGGCACTCTACCAACTGCGCCATCCCACCACTCAGGTGTCCTAAAGGTGATGATTTGAGTTGCATATCATCCTCCAATAAGCCGGGGAATATTGAATTCTCCTTTCTCAATCAACAAACAGAGCATCGAATGGAGTGTAGCTTCGTCTACAACCCGCGCGAACACACGACCGCACTGAACCACCAACTCATTTAAGTTCACATTCATGTTGAATCACAGGAATAAGTGGCCCACTTCAATAGTTTCAAACTGCTGCATGACTTTCAACATCCACCGAACCCGCTTCACGAAATCCCTCTGGCGTCAATGCATACCGCGTGTATTTAGCACGAACATAAAACGATTTCCATCTATCCACCACCGCACAATTTAGAGGCCTTGGACAGAGGAAAAGAAAAGAAAAACTAGCATAATCCAACACTCCCAAGAGGGTCAAACGAACAGACACTGACACAGATCCCATTGCACTCTCTCCCTCTGTGTAAAAGGAATTTCAAATGAATCGCATCCACTCTGCGTATCCATCTTCATTTAAGCTCATCCTTGATCCAAATATTTCTGCACTCACTCAGCAAAGCTTTATCCCGCCATTCAATCGTTGATGATAATTCAATTCGTGATTTCAAAAACGCCCGCATGGAAACCGCTGCTGATGATTTTCTAAGTTCAACTATCTATACATGTGTACCTAGCCGTGCCAGAGCGAGCGTTCTGCATCCACTTGCATCGCAGCCCGTGATTAATGACATTCAATTGATAAAACTATAAATCTAACTATACGTATCCCGTCAATATGCAGAATTCGCTTCTGATTCTCCTCCTGTCCTGTCCTAATTCTGCCTCATAACCTTCACCATCGCGTCCTCTGCTTGAATGCATTTTTTCACCGAGTCCTGTTGCCGAGACACTCTGTGAACTCGCCAAGTGCGCATGAGGGGGAAATATTGAACATTGAACAATCACACGCAGCCCAAGTCCCGCCAAAAGCAAAGATCTGTGCAATAGAGATCTATTATTATTCCACGACCCCCCAGCAGCAGCACTCACCATTCCTAGTCTACGGCTTTCGTTATTTTCCCTTCTTTTGTTTTGCATTTTCCGCTCCATAAAACTCTTCCGCATAGATCGTGACATGGTGGGGTTGAGGGCTGTGCGGGGGGCGAAGATGAAAGAAAAATCGGTTACCAAGTCTCAACACGTATCCACCCAAAGATAGGTGTGTGCCAACCCTCCTGCAGCCTTCACATGGAAGATGAATCTCTTAGCGCGAAATGGAGTTTCCAGTGTAATCGAATCGTGTGGCAAAGGACTCTCTGTTCGCTTCGTTTCAGTCACCATTCTCCTCGTTGTTCTCGTTGATGTCGTCGTCGCCCTTCGGGATCGTACGTTATAATACTCCCCCACCCCACACCACCCAGCACCTCATCACTTGTGCCACAGTATGTGTCGCGCTACGACCCCCACAACCTCGTCGCGTAGTCTCACGAAAAATTTATTGATTCGTTTAAAAGTGATTTGCATATAAAACTGGTGGTGATGTGGTAGCGGTGCGGCTAGGCTGCCGTTCTGTCGCTGGGGTGTGATTCACCCCGCCGCCGCAGCTCACACATCCCTCTCGATAAAACGCCACTTTCTCGATGAGGACGAATCTTATATTTTCATTGATTTGTTATGTGCTGAGAGGAGGAATACACCGAATCCGAGGAGGGCAGATATAGAGTACCCCGCCACGCCACCCAGTAGTGTGGGTGTGTGTGCCTTGTGCTAGAGTGTATCCCTTAAAATTCAATTTGGAATTTTTCACTTTAAGCATGAATAAATGAAATACGGAAGGTTAAATTTATAGATGAGCACACTCCGACGCGCTGCTGGTGTGGTGTGTGGCGCAAGGCGTTCACGGCCCACGAGGGGAAGCTACACAAACACCTGCCTAGACTCAAACTCCCGCCCGGGAGAGAAAAGGAGAAGAGGACCAGGACTTTAATACGGTTTCTAAGAAATTTCACAAATAATCCCAGGTGCCGGTGTATGGGCGCGACGGGGGACGTGAGGAAGCATTTAAGTCAAACAGGCCTACTGCGAGAGTAAGCCTCTTTCGCGGTGATTTTTCCGAAGACTTAAAGTTCAGACAATAGGAGGGGCTGTGTGAGAGAGGATTGCGGGGCCGGTGCTATGTATCCACGGTTGGCAAACGGATGTGTGTGTACGCCTATGTCTTAAGAGAATACGGCTCAATTGTGAGAACATAAATGCGATATTAAGTTTGAGGGTATTTAGACGGAAACAAAGGAAAGACCTTGTTGACACAGCAATTATGTGTTGCTTTTGTTCGACAGAGCAGATTTTGTTATGACTTAAACTTTTAATGGGAACTTTTCCAGTTGACTACATTTTTTCTTTTTTTTTCTCTTACAATTTTTCCCTTGTATTTTCTTTTCGAAAAACTCGGGGGGCGGGGTTGTTGAACGTTTATCTGCTTTCCTGGCAACTTGATGGTGGAGGCGATAAAATCACATAATAAAGTTCAATAAAGTTATTGAGTTGTAATCACCTTTAAGTACCTTATGGACTTCGGTGAGTCTTTAATATGCCATCGGGATCATCATCTTTTAGTGCGGTTCTGGGTGCCGGAGACTTATCGATTGTTTCGCGATTTTAAAGTTATTGTCTTCCTGGAATTGATGTGGTGGGGGTATGCTTCGGTGTACTTTAGGATTCCTTTCCACGTTATGAAGTCTGTTCTCTTTTTTTATAACTTACTTGCCATGAATTATTCTCGAAATGTTTTACTTACAAAAACACGGCTTACTCTGTGCGGTAGGCACTTCGCAACTGAATAGTCTTATTACTGGAAGACCCTGGTCGTCCTCGATTTTCAAACTAGCTCTCAATGTATACGGCTCTCGCTCTCAATTTTTAAATGGCCACCAGAACAGCTATCTGTTGACAGGAAATAATGGCGTGAGAATGAGAACACCAGAAAATAGAGAGCAAGACTCAAATGAACTGAAATTCACGCTGTTGGCTTTTTCGGTTGGACAACTTCTCACAGAGGGATGAACTCGAGGTGGATTAAACTGGGTTTCTATGAAATCCACTGATTTCGTTCGGTGGAAACGTGGTATTAAACTTACCCTTCGCCATTCGATTGTGGAGTCATGAATGAGTTCAATTTTCTGGGAAAAAGAATTAATTCCTTTTAAGCTCTGCCACAAAAGATGCTAAAGCAACAATGTTCCATGCAAAGCAATGTATTTACAAACTGTCAAAAAAGTCGACATTCCGCAAGGCTTGTCAGGATAGGACATCTGTCAAGAAATCCCTAAGTTTGAAGTAAATAGTGCCAAAAACACCAAACTTTCAAATTTTCGACGCTAAAGCGTCAAAATGCAAAAAATCGTTTTCGACCGTCATCCAGATTTCAAGAAAATACATATCTACAAATATTAACTTTTTTAAAAAAAATAATTGTTTATGTTGAATTCATTGAAATGTAAAAGTTTAAATTAATGTCAACAATTCTTCTTCTTCTTGATCTTGCACCTCAACCCGTGTGAGCCTGGACCTCAACCAACAACCGCCATCAATTATAGCAATCTCTGTCTAGATCCCTTAAGTTTCGCCCGCCAAGTAAGTTGAGGTCCTTTTCGACTGGGTACGCCAACTTATACACGGGCCTCCTCTGTTGCTTGGTACCACAGGTTCGGACTTGAAGATTCTTCAGCCGGGGCTGAGTTGTTCATGCAGTCTAAATGGCCCAGCTACCTTAGCCCTTGGATCCGTTGACGCCTGTCTAGACTCGTGGTTGAATCTTCTTCTCCAAATATCATCATTGCAAACTGGACCACAGATTGAACTTTTCTATCGATAATCCCAAGGTCTTCTTTATCGGCTCTTTCGATTGTTCGCGCTAACGCGAAATAGAACAGGACAGAGGCGATCAAGCTCAGCTTGAGCCTTCGAGAGTGGGCACTACTTCTCAAGTGCCTTTCGAGCACAAGAAAATAGTGACTGGGCAGATTGCTTCCGCGTTTATTGGTATTAATGGTGTTCGTGCAGTTAACTTGAGAGCCTTGGTAGAGGTTCCCAAGTCACAGTTTTAAGGACATCATGTAATCCGCTTTGCCATCACTTACCGCGAAACCCATTGCAGCCGCTTCCGTCTCAATGCACGATCGTCTCTTGGAGTTCTTGAATGTGTCAAATGGGTGTGTTACCTTGTCTAAATCCTCTTTTGACACTGGCTTCGGTACACCAACTAATCAGCTTGTCAGGAGTGTCAATAATATAGTCTTAGCGTTGTATAGCTCATCTCGATGCACGCTGTCATATGGAACCTTCTTTAGCGTGTGCCGATATACCAGTTTGGAAATAAATCGCCAGATCTGACAACTCTGCATACGATGAGGAATTTCTCTCGAATTCTCTCTTTTGAAAATAAGGAAAATATTTTTTTTTTATTTTTTGATTTTTATGAAAAACTTAAAATAGTTACATTTGCTTCCTAAATAATGCAGAATAACTCAAAAGAAACAAAACAAAAAACACTATAATTTTGAATCGTATGAAGACTTTTGAGTCGCTGTGGCGTAGTGGGTAAGTGCGTCGACTCCTACGCAGAGGGTGCCAGGTTCGATACCCAAATTTTACCACCCTTGATAATTCACGGCTCCGCCTCTTTCGAGTCACTGACAATGCTCAAAGGGTTTTCCTGTCTAGAAAAAGCTTCTCAACTTCGCCGTTCGGAGTCGGCAGTAGGTCTTTTCCACTCGTGAAGGAACAATAGCAGGCACAACACGAGTGGTTGCTGAGAAGCTAGGCCCAGGTCCGCCTCGGAGTGTCACGCTACCCATATTATTATTATTACACGGCAAAAGTTCACAAAATCGAAAATACATAAAAATGTCTTCATTTCATCTTTATTCTGTGTTGGTGAAACCGAATAGGAAAACTCATATTCAGGATATGCTTGTATTTTTCGAAGTGACGAACTAGCTCTTCGATATCAATCTCGTCCACCCGTCATCTGTTGGTAACCGTATTCTTCCTGATGCAATGGCTTGCTGCGTTTGTTCTCACTTTGTGTAAGATACCTCCTCTTCCAGAACCACATAGTATTTCTAATGAGTTCACCTTGACACACGTGGAATCAAACATTTAAGCATTTACAAAACGAATCTTCCAGTTGTTCCGCAGATTATCCTGTATACAGTGCAAGCGACTGTAAACAACAAAAAAAAAGCGTCATCATGTCACCATCAGTGTTAATTAAAAAGTTTAACTTAATGGCTGCTGACATTTTGGCATTATTGCAATTGGAGATGACGGGAAATCTGAAAAACGAGCAAGATAAAGCAGAAAAGTCCTTTATTCGCACACCGTTGAAGGGGATGTGTTTCATTGGCGAAAATTGAAAAAGGGTTAATTAAGGGTCCCAAGCTTCGTTTCTAATTGTTTTCCCTGGGGATAGTGTTTCCCATTTCAAATTTAATTCAATTTTCCAGCACAAAATAAAAGGGATAACGACAGGAGGAGATGGGCTATTCAGATATGTATTATCTTCCTCCGTGCCTTTTTTTTCCGTTTCCGTGCACTGGATAACAGAGTTTCCTGAAGTTAGGCATTCCCAACATGTGACGTTGAGAGAGATTGTACAAAAGTTGGCTATCAGCAGAAAATCTAACTTTTGACGAGGGGATCAAATGAATAGCGTTGCAGATAAGAACTGCAGTCACACTTTCTCAGAATTAAATCGAATCCACTTCTGTTCTACCAAGTGAACGTCTCCTTAAGGCGAACACCAACTTTTGTGTATGCTATCGATTCTTGGTCGCAACAGTATCTTGTCAGTTTCTGCGAATCTCACAGATACTCTGTGTCCGCGTGACAGTGCCAAGCAAACTCCATTCAGAGTCAATCAACGTTGTTGAATAAAATCCAACGAATTCTTTTGAACAAACTTTCCCTTGTGCACCGGGGATGAAACGAAATCAATCTTCTTCAAAGGTAAATCAGCACAACAAAAACCCTCCTGCATTTGTGAATTTTAAGTGATGTTTTGATCTTAGCTCAGATAAAGAGAAAAGGACTTCATCCCATCTCAACCAAATCCGATCCCACAACGCACCGAGATAAGACGAAAAGCTACATCGAGCAAGTGCAACAAATACATCTTAACGACTGCGAACATCTAGAAACTTGCACAAGTGCCACAGTTCAGTTCTGCTTAATACAGTATCCAGGCGATGCATGAATATGTATATCTTTTGTTTACAAAGAACTTTTATCCAACCCCACGGCTGCAACTCAGTGTGTACCCCCTGCAACGTGTTTGTTCGAAAATCCTTTAAAACCAAAAAACAATAAAGCTCGAGGGCACACTCGATTTTCTGCATTTAGATACTGCAAGCACTTACGCCCCTTGCCAGAGCGGGGACGAAAGACAACTCGCTGGAGCTGGTCGGTTATTCAATCTGTCATCGTCAGCGTGACCGAGGAAAAATGAATTCCATCATGGGGGAGAGAATGGCAGTGTGTCGTTCCCAGCAAGCATTCCATGACGCTTATCGAAATGTTGCACTTTGTCCCCCTTAGCGAGGGAATTGTGCATCAAGGGCGAGGAATACAAACGGGCGGTCACTTAGCGAAGAAAACTCAGTGCGCTGAGAACACCCCCCAAATGAACTCTCGACCCTTTGTGTTCGCTGACTCGCTCTGCTTGTTCTACTATCTCTCTCTTTCTGTGACTGAGAACGACGATGTCGTCAACGAGGTCTAAAGTCCCATCCTTTCTGCATTTGGTGTAAGCACAGATACCACAACAGCTACCCATTTATTTTGTTGCTGCAATCTTGGGTTGTTCTCTTTTAAGTAACTCCATCAACGTGGTGGATGGAGTGCTCTTATCTCCTACAAGCCTTGCCCGTCCACCCGTCCGTGCTGAAAAACCAAAGGGACTGTCTAAGATGGGCCGAATGCGAGAAGTGTGCACCCCACACGTAGGCGGCAAGAAGCCACTGGAAAGGTGTAGAATGAGGTCAATCCTTGACAAATGCTGAACTTTGAAGGACACTCGTGCATGCTGATGATGCGGTGAAATGGAGGACAACCCCCTCACCATCAACAGCACCAGAAGCCAGAAGCATTACCACAAAAGTAACAAAGCAACCAACGTTAACGACAAAAATTTCGGTTGAGACCAATGATCGGGCTAAGATTTTTGGGCATGTCACCCACAAGGGTTCACCATCAACAACATCAGCAGACCCAAGCACACAAGCCAACCCACACGTTGACTATGTGGACTTTCGAGGCAAGTCATGTCGACGCGAAGGACGGTGCACATTGCGGATGCTCGTGTGGTTTATTGATTTTGTTCGTTTGCGGCCTGTCATTTGGATGCCTTTTGTTTTATTATCTTAAGAGCTCCGCAGGGCGTTACACCAGACCATGCGGGGTGGCTGGCAGAGTGTACGAATCCACTGTACTTGATTGAAGGTGCTTCACATGTGAAGGGTTCAATTGGAAGTTACTCGCATGCCACCCGAGGAATGGGGTGGAATGGGCAAACAGACTTCGCAGTCCCTTCACTTCTCTCGGTGCTGGGTGAGCGTTTTTCTCGAATTAATTAGCCTGGAAAATCGGTCGGGCTGGCTACGGAGGTGTAACACAAGGTGGACGTCGGAGCGTAAAAACATTAGCTCGACTCGGAAGGGAGGTTTGCCGTTGTAGGTGATTTCTTCTTTTTTTTTCTGAAACTTGTGAGTGGATTAATTAGAGTAGATAGCTGGGAGTGAAATGGGGAATCTATGTGCTTTAAAGCTGAGAAGCTAAATCTTAAAGTGGCGGTGAAGGAAGGGTTTTTCTTCAAGGCTGTCGAAGTTGCGCAGCACAGTGTCCTGATTATATTTTGTGCCTTGATACGGACGGTAGAGTCATGTGGTATGATTACACATGTGAAAATACTGAGCCCAGAAAGTGAAGCAAATTGCGTAAAAAAGGAGTAGATTTGCAAAATATGGAGCAGATAACGAAAAAAAAAGTATGCCTGAAATGCGACTACTATTAGGTTTAGTAAAAGGACGAAGTTTAATGCTATAATTACCATTGTAAAAATGGTTCCATTTATTTCAAATATTTGCTGTTTATTTGAATTATTTGTCGCCATTTTGCAAAAGCTCTCGTTTCTTCTTTGGCTAGGTCAGGATTAAAAGGTGGATGCATAATGATCTTCCAACCACGCTTATGCCTGCCGTTGTTCTTATGGAACACAATTCCTCTCCCATGAGCCAAAGCTAGCCACATCTGAGCCATTGCCACTTTCAGACAATCCAATAGCTGACAATACAGGTCCGAATTAAGAGATTTGTCGCAGGAAATCAGCCCATTGAGTATCCACCTAGTACATAGCAAGACTTTCTTGGCCGTCAATCTTGGCTTGGCCATCGCTGAATCACCGTTAGTCGGTCGCGACCGTTTCTGCTTGACGCTGTTGCAATGGATCCACTCTACGTCACCAGTCAAAATCTGTCAAATGTCACAAATGTGTGGATTTTGTTGCGATTCAGGACGGATTCACAGATGGAAATTCTGCTCATGAGCTGTTTGGCGTTACCTCGTGTTGTACATATACATCGAGCTTCGTTTTGTTTCCGCCGTGTGTCGCCGAGGCGTAGTGGGTAAGGGCGTCGACTCCTACACAAAGGGTGCCTGGTTCGATACCCGAATTTACCATCTGTGATATTTCACATCTCCACTTATTTCGAGTGCACTTCTGTCTAGAAAAAGCTTCTCAACTTTGCCGTTCGGAGTCGGCATTAAGCTGTAGGTACTTTCCACTCGTGAAAGAACAATAGCATGCACCACAGGGGTGGTTACTGAGAAGATTGGCCCTGGTTCGCCTCGGACTGTCGCGCCACCCATATTATTGTTATTATTATTATTCGTTTTGTATCCAGCTTGGTTCAAATGATTCCAAACGGTTTTTAGTGCAATGTTTAGCTCGTGAGCAATCGACACAGTGCTCGAAACAAAACGAAAACAAACTCGAAACATAACGGTCTGGCTTTACGTTACTGTGTGACAATTGGCAGCGTGCTGCATCTTTGACATCCAAATTACCGGAACGGAATCTACAGAACCAATCCTGCTCATGATTCACTGGCGTATTCACTTCAAACCGCTGTAGTCCCCGCCTAGTTACGGCCTTGGTCCGCTGGGATATATACAACGCGAGATATAGATTACTAAATCCATCTGTTAGATAAGTAATGGATTACAACACCTAATATGTACAGTGGACCCCCCCTAAGTCGAATTGTCACGGGATACCAAGATTTGTTCGAGTTAGAGAGAGTTTGACTTAGAGAGAGGTTTTTGTATGGAAAGTTGAGGGAAATGTGTGTGAAATATGGCGAAAAAGTTCGATTTAGAGGGAGAGTTCGACTTAAGGAGAGTTCGACTTAGGGAGAGTCCACTGTACATTATTTCTTATGCAAAAAAAGTTTTGAAAAATGTAATGCAAATATGCAGTGATTGTGGTCCATTACTGCGCTGAAAAGCGAAAAAGAATCAACACAATAGATCTAGAATTGAAATTTAAGCTTAAGATACAAATTAGTTAAACGGAGTAGTTGCATACAAATTAGTAAATGAGGTAGATCTACTACATGTGTAGTAAATTATCATCCCTGCCTGTTTATTAAGGTCTCATCCATATTGCTTTCGTGTGGCGGCCGTCTGCGCCTGTGTCAATGGCGTGAAATCGGGGAATACTATAAAAGCATGGACCCAACATGAACTTTAATTCACTTACCGGAAATTAAACCCGCGGCACCCCACGAGCAGCAGCCAACGTCATTGCCGGTAAAAGTGTGCGCATTTTAATGTGTGTCAGCAAACGTCATGGAAATGCAACTGACATTAAGCCCACCGGTTGTCAAATCGACCGAACACTCGATTACTCGAAAAGGACATGCCCACAAATAATGCACACGACACGGTGCGTGTGTGTCAGTGTGTCAGCATTGAAAAAGAATACCAAATGAGTTTTTCATATTCATTTTCCGGATATATCATTATGAAAAAATAAACAGGTGTATCCCGCATTGGTCTAGTTACACAGTTTAGCTCGCATGTATCGGACTTACACTGGTATCCGTGACATGTGAGCAAATAGTGGGTCACGTTAAAGAGTTACTGCACAACAGGGATATCCTGACCAATGTCCGATTGCGTGTCTGTGAAAAATTAATTACACAACACGAGATCCCATTGGAATATGTTGTGAATATTGCGGATTGGTGGTTTACACTGACAGTTGTGTCAATTGCAGTCACATTCACAAGAGGGATACTTTTTTAAATTTACGCTGAAAACGAAGTTGATGGACTTTTGATGTTCCACATGATGACACACTCTCGGAGTTGATGTTTATTCAATTAATGGACAGATCGCAGGGAGACAAGATTGCAATCTTATTTTGGCCTATTTGCGGAACGGGGATGGGCGGCAGGGATCCTTAATAAAAATGATAAGGCGTGTGTGGTAGATTTACGCGGGAAAATTTGAAAAATCGAATTTTACATGCGATTCAATAAAATGTTGCATTTTAATCTTACATGAAAGTATGCCGCCACGGTTTTAGAAGAAACTGGAGGTCCTTTGAAAGGTTAGTTGAAAATGAAAGACTTATTGAAGAAGCCTATGATTTAGAATGGTCTTCGCTTTCCTTATTTATTCAGTCAATTCCAATAAAGTCCTGGGAATTTCCGAAGAATTTAGTGCGGATTGACAGCCCCCGTGAATGGATTTTAGCTGTTGAACAAATCAACTTTCTATGGTTGTGCTTCTAATGTCTCCCGCGTATGCGTACAGTTGTTCGGACTCTGTGTTGACTGGTGACAGGTAATATTACAGAGCCTCGGCTGTTGCAGAAACTTTGTTTGACTTTGATAGCATGGGTATGTTACTTAAGGGCCTAACTGGATGAAGCAGCGATAATTCTTCATCATTATCCTACAGGAACTGACTTACTTATCAGACGTGCAGCTCATGGAAGGTCTGAGCTTGAGTAACAGCTGCCGTTCATCGTTGGCCGTCCAGGGCTTCGGTAGGAATTGGTCCTTATTCGGAGGTTCAGACTTTCTCTCCTAGAATTCGAAGAATCTTTTGCTTTGTGTCCATGCGCTCGACGAGTCCGAGCCAGTGCCTTCAGGACGAAGACTAAATTGAGCAGACTGACTTGGAGCTTCGGGTTTTGATCGCAGTCGTTTCGATAAAGCGAAGAAGAAGCTGTTGTTAAGGGCGTTCCTACATCGCATCCTCATTAAGTTGTCATTTGTGAGAGTTTATTGTTTGCCTCGAGGTAGATAAGACTCTGTAAGGAGCCACACACAAAGCTGTACCCACACAAGACACTAATCCAAAAGATAGCACAAGCGACACTGCCGACATCCCACTGCAGCTCAATGCAACTGACTCACTGCGGCGACACTCAAGTGCAGTCACACTGACCCACTCAAGTAAGCGCAACTTATAACCGAAAATGTCACAAAAAAAAGATGACAAATGTTACGTATTCTTCCGACTATTGCATAAATAAACGAGTGCTAGAATTCGTCACGATTCGAATTACATACTTTTAATGACCAATAGAGGGCACAATGGGTATGACCTAAACACAGCGCACCAGGTGTTATCGGGGTACTCTGATTGATCCTGAGAAGCGTATAAGGATAAGTCTCAAAGGAACAATGAGGAAGAACTGGTCTTATTAGCTTGCTCCTTTTCTTGCGCGTCCTAACATAACAACTGCTTTAGCACATGCTTTAAAAGACTGTGGTGTGTGCAGTTTTTTCCACGATTATACAGCATGTATTTTGTTTTGCCCGCAATGACCTCAGGACAAGCTCGTTTATGTATGTGTACCTAGGGTGAATCTATGAAGGATACCCAATAGGATGTCATTCATGCAGCTCACGTTTGCCCCGCGGTCTACTTCTTCACTATATACCTCAAAAGTGCATCCGTCGATCGTGATGTTCTGTCCCAAGTAGTGTGCGAAGGAACATTTCTTGGTCGACAGCATATTTTTTGTCTTATTCACATTGACCTTAAGATCAGCTCGTTTCGCAATCTCTTCAATCGCCGTGAACGGGTTAGGTTAGGTAAGGGGGCTGCTAGTGCATTCACTATTCACAATCAGACTACTACCACTGATTGACTACTCCAATGATAGGGGCGTTAATTTTTTAACTTAAACCAGATAAAAGCGTATTAAATTTGCTTTCACTGTGATTAGAACCGGTTACCCCGCTAACCAGGGGCAGGTACTCCACCAACTGCGCCATCTAGTCGTTTAAATGTAAATGCTTCAACTACTTTGGGAACGCACAACGATGTCGCTAGCAACTGAATAAATCACCAGTTTACTGAATTGTCCTATGTGCTTACAGCTGCCTGCCGCACTATTTCCCCAGCAGAAGATTGAAGACATCACACGACCTTCTACAATTGGTGCAAGTTTCAAGGGGCTCCAGTGCATGCTTCCTACCAGAACATCGCGCTCCATCTAAGCCCGTGACTTTGTTGTCCTTCAATTTTTATATGACTACGCCTCGCCGTACCGACTTCATCAAAGCAAGGTGCGGGGGTAGTCCTCGCGTCGATTAGAGTTTAAATATCTTCGTTCCGATTGTTTTTCATACATCAGTTGAGTTGTTCCACATGCTTCGAGTCTGTCGAATTTGAGCTTTGTTCTGTAAATCAAATTTTGTTCACTTTTTTTAGGCTACGTTTCTAATTGTCTTCTAAATTGTAAGACATTGTTTACCTGAGGTTTTTTTTCATATTTGCGCTGTTAACTGTTTTGACAACCTCTCCCTTGCCCCCGTGGGTGGCTGACAGATTTTACCGCCTAATCGATTTCAGACAGGCACCGTCTCCATTTAATGTAACATTTTTAAACAATCTGTTCCGGTGTGTAGTTTTCAAAGATGACACCACTACCAAGGAGGTTTAAATTTTTATAAATTTTACATCAACACCAACTAAACGTACAAAATTATGTTTCTTTTGGCTTGGCCGACTTAGAAAGTCGCTTTTTTATCCAGCTTCCTAGACGTTTACACATTCGTTGCCTGCTTTCGTAAAAAAAAACTTGTCACAGTTAATTTCTCCTTCAAAATCGTTTTTACGAAATCAACACACTCTAGTCATTCTTGACTTGCACAATGTAATCCTCTTTGGGGCCACCCTGTGGGACACACACTCCATCGTCCATCAGAATATTTGACAGTTGCCACATGTCAGTGTGGTCTTTGCAACTGTGATCAGACAAACCGAATTCCACCACACTTTCGGTCAAGGTCAACAAAGTGCACAAAGCGGACACGCCGGACAGTTATCAAATGCAAACACCCACTCAACGCATCGTCGTCACCACTCTCATTCTCCAAAACCGTCCATTTGCTCGTCAACCGTAGTCGTTGTTAGAACTCGCGAGGACGTTATCCGTTTGAGTGTCTTTTATTTTGAATTTATTTTTTTTTATTTTCAGTCGTGCGCGCAACGTGTAGTGTTGGTCGATAAGCATTTTATTTGACAAAATTATTTTATATCTGAAAAAAAAGAGAAAAAAAAAATATAAGAAAAATCAAGTTGATTGGTCGTACTTGTTGCACTCTGTGACTTTTAACTGTGTTTCGATACGTTCTTTTGTTTGTCGTATGAACGACTACGGTGATCTAGCCCTGCACAACATGCTTCGAAGTAGTACCGCAAGTGGATTCCTGGAGAACCGCAGATTGATTTTTGATTTTTCTGGGAAAAGCCATTCATACCTCGAGTGAGTAGATTCATTTCATTTCTCTTCGTGATACGTGAAGTCCTTTCTTTTTTTGTTGCTTCGCATCGTAACGGGGGATATTAACAGTAATTATTTGAAGACACCCACACATACACACACCCATGCAAGCGGGGGTCAGTTCAGGTTTTGGCGTAGTTCGATGGATCATTATGTTGCGAGCAACGGGAACACTTTACGTGCACACGCTACAGAAGATGGCTGAGCAGAGGGGAAGGATGACGGAACCCTGCATGGTCCCGGTGTCCATGGGGATATTGATTTCCTATTATCTCTTAATTGCAACGGCAATGCCCATCACGAAGCTTCGACTCCCATGGCGACTGTTGGGTGGTGACGGCGGCTGCGGCGTGGGGTGGTGAATGGATGGACTGCGTCAAAAGTGGGATTAAGCGTTTGGCAACTCTTTGCTGCTGCTGGACTATGCTCCCAGTTCATGTCGCTGTGTGAGTGTGTGTTTGAATGTGCGAATGGCCCGCTATGGTCGGACGGTAATAATTGCTTTTCAATTCCTCTACGTGGGATTAGCGGCGGTGATTATGTTGGCGTGGTGTGCAGCACCAGAAGCAGCAGCAGTAGCGGCAACACACGTGATCTACCGCCAGTTGTTGTCCATTTAGGGAACAATTAAATACTTATATTTTCAAAAGAGCAACCGTCCATTTGGATATTTACTACAAGTACCTGGGGTATTTCGCTTCCGACATGTTTTTTTTTTTTGCAGTATCTCGCACACGAGCATTGGCTGGCATAAACTTTCTGTCACGTGTTGTGAATGGTTGCGCGGTTGTATACAGCGTCTTTCCAGGAGAAATTGGGAATGGTCAGCATTTTAGCTGCACTTCAGCAGTCACTTCGTCTTAAACATTTTTCGTCCCAGTTTGCCTAAGGTGTCGTAAATATTCTGAAACAAGCCTTGAGTTTCTAGATGGATTTTAAATGATTCCTTGCTCTTTCATGAAACCCAAAGTAAAAGGCATATCATATGACACGTTACACTAGGTTTGGTCAACAGCCAGATAACTTGACCAAGTTCGCAACATTAATTAAAATATTACATGCACTAGTTTTGATTTCATAAATCGAAGCATCGAAGTACGCCAAGGCACGTTCGTTGATAGATTGCGAAACAATTGAATTATTCCACATCAGCCACGTAAGGTATCATATCAGTGTTTCAGGCATCTCAGTTATAAGATGAACAACCTCATTGTCTTAAGTGGTAGATTCTGTTTCAGTCTTCCTCTTAAGTTCTTAAGTCAAGCTGCAGACTGGCTTGTTTTAGAGCATGCTTCTATCACGATCACTGTTAGCTACTGTTAGGGTATCAATTCCAATTGGCCAAGGCTCATGTTAACTGTATGGTGCTTCTTCAGCTGCATTGGTCAACTGACTTCGTATCAATCAACTGTCATTAATACAGTGCTGCATTGACCATCTTTGACACCAGACCCATATACTGCCCCGAAGTCTTTCTTGCACGATCCCAATAAAGTCGTAACAAATCTTATACCGATACACTATTTGTGAGCATTGGCTTGACGCTCTCACCAATGGGGGAGGACTATGGTTTTATGCCGAATCCGAGCTCTAAAGGTTATTTAGCTTACTAATCAGATGACACTAACACCTACAACACAAGTAGTTGCCGTAGAATCAAGTCCCAAGGATCAACTTGAACTGTGTCGCAACCGGCGACGTGCGCAAAAGCTGGTTAGTAGTTGTCATTTTGTGGTACTCAGTACAAGAATTTTTTGTTTTCACTTCACTGCCTGACGTTATATGCCTTACTTGCCTTACTTACACACTTAATGTAGCCATAGTCTGGGGGTGAACCTGGACCAAACTAACAAGCGTCTTCAGCCAGCTCGATCTTTGGTTGGTTGCCTCCATTTTCGCACGCATATTTGGCTGAGGTCCCTTTCCACTTCCATGCGCCACCTCACTGGCGGTCTTCCTCTACTATGCCGTCCCTCAGGCATGGATTCGAAGACTTTACAGACCAGAGCATGGGTTTCCATCCGCTTTCAATGACCTAGCTATCTTAATCATTTTATCTTCATTCTTTTGCCTAAGTCGATGTGACTCATACCATTCGTTTTTATATCTCCTCCTCCACTCACCATGGAAAATCATCTGAAGAATTTTTTTCTCAAAGCAGCCAAGCGCAACTTTGTCCGCTTTTAATAAAGTCCATGCCTCTGCACCATATACCACGACTGGGACGATTAGGATCTTATAGTGAGGTACTGTTGTTGCTCGAGAGTAGGCTTTGTTTATCAACTACTTTTCTTAGCCCACAGAAGAAGCGATTGTCCAGAGTTATTCTTCGTTTCACTTGAACGCTGGTCTCGTTGTCTGAGTTGATAGCGGTTCCTAGGTAGTCTTTATGGCATCATGTTAGTCAATTCTTCTTCTTCAATATACATATAGGTCTACTGATTGGGTCAATAAGAGCAACTGCCTTACAAAACACTTGAAAGAAAGGTCTTCAGTAATCCTCAAGAATTAAATCCTTTTCGTTACGAAAGTCTTTATTTCACGGAACCTCTAATTTACTGTCCTGTCTAGGTGCCTACGCTAGATGTGCTGATTCGATTCCGGATCAACTTTCTTGGAATCACCTCTTCTAGAACCTTTTAAGACTTGATAAGGAGGGACAGAAGTCGAAAGACTCTTCTCCATCCACACACTCGTGCGGTGCCTCTCAAGTAAATTCGACTACTAATAGTGGTTCATTTGTTGCGTTTGTAAGCTGAGATATTTAATCGCACAAAGTTTTCTTCTAGACGCACAGTTTATGGTTAATTTTTCCAACCGAATTGCTCGCAAAGCAAGCGGGACTAACGATCGTTGGTAGAACATGTTGATCTCATCGTGAAAGAAAGTTTTTTTTTGAGGATACAAACTCCTCTGGGGAAACACCTACGCAACAAACGCATTAAGCAAAATGGCCACTTAGGGGATGCTACCACCACTCCTCGGTAAGCCTTCGAATTAAAGCTGAAAGGTATAAGGCAGAATGAGGTGAACAATCATAAGCTGGTGTGCTAAAGCCGAGATTGGAGTAAATAACAGGAGGTACACAAATAGTGACAGTAGAGGGAATTTAAGTTCAGGTTCGTGTTGTTCTACCAGAAAAAGGTTCGTGTTGTTCTACCAGAAGAAGCACACCCGTGATTCACGAACAAGTATAATGTGCTTAAGTTTTTATTTGTAAATAGTGCTTAAAATTCTCAGGGCTTTATGTTACTAAGAGGGACTCTGTGGTTTTCCAGGTGGTCGATCGCAGCGAGATATTAAAAGGAAGTCATAGAGGAATTCATTGGCGACCGTGACGTTGTAAGACTGTGCGTCGCATCCTACGCAGTTGGAACTTGTCTGGGTTTTATTTCCGTTACGTCCAAAATCATTTTCAGAGTTACACCTCTTTCGAGGTGCTGAGTGTCAGGCTCATTGCGTAATTCTTCATTCTTCTCAAACTTGGCTGTTCGAAGCCGGCTTAAAACCATAGGTCCCGCCACTCGTAAATTAACAATCGCACGCACAACACGGGTGGTTGCTGTAGAAGCTTGCTCCGGCCCTCTACGGGCTGTAACGCCAGCCCTATTATATTCAGAAATTCAAGAAAAACTCAAACTCGACCGATAGTCCGCATAATACAAATCGTTCCTGCAGAAGCCAGACTCACGACCAGATACTGACCGGATACCATATTGACTGCACGATCATCCGTTGAATATCGAATTTATTCAACATTCTATCAAAAAAGAAATGCCCGCTCTATAACCATCCATAAACATATCCCGTATCCTGCAATGGTTCGTAACAACGTTTATCCGTGAGTGCCCATCCAGGGCTCCCCCGTAAGGGCTCCCCCCTGACTATCTGTTGTTTTCGGTGTTGATTTAACATTGCGGCCTTGGGTGTATTATGTCCCTACGATCCATATTTATGAGGAAACCTTTTATAACAAACACACCCAAGGACATACCGTAAGCAGCCCAGGGGACACAACTATTGACTTGACTTCTTTTTATAGCTTTTTGATTTGTTTTCCCCAAACACCTTTGCAATGTACACAATCAAAACAGCAACCTGTACGAATAAATATGACGTTGATATATACCACATTTTTCTATTTACAGTGCGTTTGGTATGAGTGACAATACCAGCAACAACGATAGCCTACCGAACAGTCCAATCAATAATAACAATAGCACCCTATTGAATAACAACATTAATGTATGCAACAACAATAGTGCGAGCAGTCCAAACAACAACAATAACAACAATACGAGCAATGCGAATAAAAATGTCTCGTCAGACGCACTTATCCGCATGGACACATCGGATACCCCATTCGACGAGGAGCCGGATCCGGATAACATAAAAATGTTTGTTGGCCAGGTTCCAAAGTCAATGGACGAACGGCAATTACGAGAGATGTTCGAGGAGTTCGGACGGGTCCATTCGATTAATGTCCTCCGAGATAAAGCGACCGGAATCAGCAAGGGTAAGTTCACAATTTCAATTACCTAATTAAAAGTGGATGACTTGGGCTGGTCTGTTGGGGGTGCCTAGGGATGGTTCGAATTGAAATCGGATAGCAATGGATGACTGTGTGGAAGCGCCAGCGTAATGTGTGTTTGTAAGTGGAGGGTGTGGGTTGTGGATTGTGGATTAAGGATTTCCAATGTGCACTGCCAAAGATTACGAGTGTCATGAATTTAAGCTTTCATTGGTTCAGCATCGACTAAGGAAGGGGCTTTAATGCCGGCGGAAATGGTGGGGGGATGGAGTTTCATAAATACGCTTCTTTACTTGCGAATAACAACAGTTTTTTTTAAGTGGAAACATTCTTTGCTCTAAACAGACGTCTAGCCAGTCGCAGTGTTTTTTTTTTCGGGATATGAACGTCTGCAGTGAATCGACCGAATAGTGCCGATTGGCAAATTAATGAATTAAGGAATGAGATGGAAATATTTTCTTGGAATAACTTGGAGTTATGTTGGTCTTACCATACCATTATAGGGCTGGATACCGGGATGCACTTAGGTCTCACTGGGATTCAAAATGAAATCTAGTTTACTACCCAGACACAATGTCAGCCCAGTTGTCGTTCTATGGTACCTATTGGTTTATTTCGTTCTTAGCTTTGATTTCCGTTTATTTTGCTTGCTAAGCCAAATGACTTATTGACTAATCAACCGTCGTTAATCTTACTGTCAATTGTACTGCTTCTCTTCTTTTCATGTCATCCATTGAAAACGACATTCGCCCCAATTTTGGATTTTTAAAAAAATTAGTGCTATGTTTTTGTTTAGTTTAGGGGCTTTTTTAATTTTTTTTTAATGAAAACTACTGAACTCTTAGCTATATCCGTCATACAATACCAATTCGTACTCCAGGGGTAACTAACTAAAGTCAGTACGAATGTCAAACAAATGAGTACGTTATAGCATTTATTTAATTTTCGCTTATAATTACTTGAGAGCTGAGTAAGTTGGGTCCGTAGTCAGTGCAGGACCGACTCCACCTCTAACTGCAACAGCCGACTGATTCTAGTTGTGATGTACTCAAAGTGACTTTATACAGTCTTTCTTTTGTTGAGCAAAAATCGCTTTGTTGACCCGCAGGTGTTCCTCTTAGCTACGATCGACATTCTCAGTGGAGACGTCTGTTCACTTGAATGCGTATGAAATAGAACTGAATTAGAATTGGAATTGGCGCAATGTGTCCAAGGAGTGCAATATACGCACTCTCTCATTATACTTTATAAAGTCATAGTGGCCTTTTGTTTTCGACTGAACTGAACTGAACTGAAACCCATCTAACCTCTTCTCATAGTTCTACAAGACCTTATTTGGATTTAATTTCCACTACTCGGAATAAGTTGTATCAACACCCTCACCATTTCATCTGACGTTGGACTGCACGCATGATTGGCCGGATTAGGGCCACTTGACCAATAACCTCCAAGCTGATATCTAGTTGGCAGCCAGGAAACAGTTCGTTTCAAAGGACAAAATCTTTATCTAACCAAATTTCGAGAACATATGTCGAATGTCGGGTATCAAGTTGCCTCTCCATTTGTGTTAATCGCGAGCACCCTGTGTTGCGGTGTCCCACAAGGTTGGTATCGAAGCCATATTTACATCATCTTTATAGTCTCTCTACACAATGAGTCGGTGTTTGGTGAGCTTTTGACCTATTTCCAAAGGACTACCGACATGTCCAACACCTTCGTACCATCTCGCTGTGACTTTCACACAAGGCACACACATAAATAATCTCTGTCGTACACACTCATTCGTGCAGATTCATGTATGATAATGGATAATAGTTCACAAACTTTAATGGATGCCATCGAAAAATCCATAATTCGCCTACGTGAACATCCCCTATATGCTTTATTACAGCCACTGGTTCACCTAATTGCCCAACACGGAAATATATTTCAAAATCATTCCCATTACGCCTTTCAGCAACACGTCCAATACAAAAGCCCATTCACCGTCCAATGACCGCCTGTGTCCATTCAGCCAGCACACAAAAATATCAACCATAACTCAAGTGACAGATATCCCCTCGGGGTCACGAACTAAGTGAACAATTAATTATATACCAAATGGGTGGGCAATCACACTGACATTAACCCACTATCAGTCTTCCTCAATGGACCCTCCAGGGCATACAATTTTCCTTTCACCACTGCTGAAAAGGGAAAGGAGCCTGTAACAAAAAGGAGGAGGACGGCGAACAGGAGGAGCGAATGAGAATGAGAAAGGAAAAAAAAAATAAAACCAACGAACGAGTCCCAAGACAACCACAGTGAAAGCTGAAAAAAAGGATTTCAACAAGCCGTAAACATTCATCATCTTAGGGGCCGGAGCAGCAGGAGATGCGGAAGCAGCAGCATAACAAGGACACACCACGAACGTATTGTAATACAATATTGTGACTCAAATGGCCCGAAACGGAATAAACGTCAGAAACATTTTGATTGCTTTCACATTAGTTTACTGCGCTCCTCCTCCTCCCAATCATCAACCACGCCATGCCAAGAGGCATCATGTGTACACACATCAGCCGCATATGCCGACAAGTACAATGAATTAGAAGTACGAGCATCTCCCAACCTACATGACCTTATTTTCGCCCAGCTCCCCGCCCCCCCTTGGGCCGACGGCAATGTGTGCCACAAAGACAGGCCCGCAATCGAGGAGAAAAATCTTATAAATCTTTGGGAAAATAATAAAATGCGTGTGCATATGACGGGCCAATTGTTCGGCGAACAAAACAAGAAAAAGGCGAACGAAACGAGACGAACTGGAAGGATACCACAATTGCCGTTTGCCGCTTCCCGCTTCCCGCTTGCCACCCAACGCCGCCGTCGTCGCTGACAGTGGCTGGTGATTCCTCTCGATTTCGGCAGATATTCCGTGGAGGGGTTTCGTCGTCTGCTCCGTGTTCATTATTTTGGATAAAATAAACGAATTTCATTATTTACGACTTTCTGGTTCAGAGGTCACCAAATGTGATCAGATACTTTGGGCCCCAAACTTTCCCATGGATTATTTGTCTCTCCGCCCAGGAAGTTTCTTAAGCTCTCGCTTTCGCTGCCCATCCCCTGAGCTGCCGCTTGCCGCACCAAAGAATCGAACAGAAGGGGGAAGATACAATAAAATTTATCTACGTATCTGCAAAATTTAAGGAACGACATTACGCAGTATGGATACATGGAATAGACGTGGTCCGGGCTTGAGAGGACGTAAGAGCGAAGAAAAAAAAACGAATAAATAAATCGACGGTAGGAAACTTTATTCCAAATTGTTTTATCCTGATTTATGAGTTCCAGTTTAGTCCTATTCACTGTTCAACTGCATGACAGTTGGCCGGGCGATTTACGAAGGGACAGGGAAGTTTTCCATACTCCAATATCTGGGCACACTGTGCTGCAGAGCACGACTGACAGTCGCATCGAGAAGTGAATAAACTCATGAGGAAAATATGCTTGTTTGACCCTACATTGATTTAGGGTATAGTGACAGTCTATCAATGCATCCATTATGATACTGTGCAGTACACACTATGCTAATTACAGCACCCGACGCGGCGCTTGTATGCCAATGGGGACTCGTCTTAATACCCAAAGGCAAAATGTTGAATTCGCCGCGTTTTGAGAAGTACTCTGCTTTTCTGTTCTGAGTCGCCATGCAAACAAAAACAAGTTTATGCACTGTCTTCTATTAACCTGAAAATAGAGCTTAGAGGGATTTTTGTAAGTTCTTGGAGCTCCTCTAAGATTCGTCATGGGTTAGTCCCAATTGAGTAGACATTGGTGCCTGACTGACTGTAGTTGAGGCACCCTTAGTATGGAGACGAAGCTGCGTGAGTGACGTGACTGCACGGGATAGGCTAAGTTGTGTTACAGGGTAGACGCGGAGACATGGACGCTCTTCACACCTTCCTTGAATCCGTCGTCCGTATGTTGTCCAGTCGTCCTGAAATCCTGATCAACCAGAAAATAGAGGTTAGAGGGATTTGTGTAAGTTCTTGGCGCTCCTGGGTGATGTGTGATGGGTAATTCCCAATTTATTTTCATGGCACTTCAGATCATTACGACCAGTTAGCGCTCCAACTATCAGTAGTATGCCGGTATTTTTATTTTACTAGATTTATGATTTTGTCATCCACTTCCTTCTTGGCGTCTGTAAGAGGTGGCTTAATACACACAAGGGCTGCCTGGGATGGGTCGGTTTCAGCCCCTTTCCTGGCAAGGTTATCCACTGCCTCATTGCCGGCTATGTCAACTACCAAAAGCGTCGAAGCAAAATACGACGACCTTCTTTCCGCTCCTACTCTTCACTTGGACTAGTTTAAGGTAGCTGAACTTAGTTATGACTGGTCTATTGGGCCTTCTTCTGCATCCGCTGCCGCTACAGTTCGGTGTGGATCTGGCCCTCTGTCAAGACAGCTCTCCAAATGTCACGGTCTTGTGCTAGATCACTTCAGACTCGCCATTTCCAACGTGGCACGCCACCGGAAACGAGGTCTTCATTTATCACGTTGTCTCTTCTGGGTTGGAGTCGAAGACTTTCTGGGTCAGTGCGTTCCTTTTTATTTTCTCGGACTAGAATTCGGCTGACCAGATTGATGTCGTTTTATAGCCCGTAAAGTTCCTCGTTTCACAGTCGTATTTATGTGGTTGAAGGATTACTTCAACCACTTGTGGAGATTTTGACCTGGAGCTGACGATAACTGTGATTGAGGTCCACTCTGCAATAGATAATCTTGTACAAGGCCTATGAGCAGTCCTTATCTGTGAAATACAAGGGCCTGCCTTATAGGCCCTATCAGTGAAATACAAGACTATCTGTTACAGAGTGGAATAGACAAGATTCCGTTCTATGAGGCAAAAGATTGTAGGTGGCCAGGGGCATTCCTACGAAAGTCTCTGTCAGAGATGAACGACTATATGCTACCAGTTCAGGGTTGAGGAACTAAACTTTTTTTGAAGAAATCAGTCTTACTTACTTACTTCTCAGGCCTGCAAACTTTGGAGGTCACTACCTTTGATACGACGATATTTGGATAAATCATCACGTCCAGCAATAGTTTTTGATTGCAAGCCACATGTATGAATTTTTAGAATTTGTATCAAGATCTCAAAAAGTAGCCAACAAAATGGTTTATCTTCTATTTTTTTTATCAAGACATTGCTTGACGACAGACCTTGCTTGTTTATTGTCAGATCGGATATTTAGATTGTTAACTTTAGTATAACAGATGTAAGTTCTTGTACGTTCTTTATGCTTACATCATTTTTCTGCTTACGCGGATTTGCTAGAAGCTTGTAGCTTCCTTCGCACTACGACCTATTGATCTCGACTCAGTATTTATGTTCTTTAAAGAAATTTTGTGGGGCCTATATTTTTTTTAATTTTTTCGGAGAGCGTTGTTCGTTTTTTTTTTCTGGTGAATCCCAGCCCAATTCTACCCAGTGTCCTAACGGTAAATGTTCCAAAAGTAAAAGAAAAACTAAACACTATTTCAGTTGACTTCTTTCACTGATGCCTCCTCCTATTATTAATTAACTAATAGAACAGCTCTTAAAACGTCAATCAAATCCGTCGCTACCAAAAACATTTTACTGACGAAAAACCACAAAACCCGATATGTTTTGCTCGCCACTGTACAGTTCCACAGTGCAGTTTTTTAACTCGAACAAATTTCTCCATAAAACTAAAATCGGGTGTGTCCTGCCCGATCCTTGACTGCACTTTTGATCGCCAAAAACAGACCGATTAAAATCTCTCAGTAAGTAAACTTCCTAGCACCACTGTTGTCACTCAAACTAATCTAAAACTTTATCATTCCTCGGACGCGTGGCAGTGTCCTATTTGGCTATGAAATGGAAATCTTTTAGTCACTCTCAGCCCAACTCATCTGTGAGGAATAGTACGTACTATACTTTTACTCAAATAAAAAGGGAACGTCAAATCCTTCGTCCTGCAAGACAAAGAGGAAGTGAGATTCACTTCCTAATCTCACAAACTTCAAGCGACATTGATTTATTTCAGTTCGATTAATTCGTTTTATTTGTCGCTTTCCTTGATCTCCTGACCTTAGTCCTTCCTGTCCTGCCTCTCGTACGTTCCACTTTCGTACATGAAATTGAGCCTGATGTGGGCGTGTGTGTGGGTGTGTGCGCGCCTGGTTATCCAGTCCTTGTCATGCACTCAAATACACAGAGCCTTATGAGTGTGTGCCGATAGGATAATGCCGGGTTAGGGTTCATTCGCTTTGTTAAGTTGGAACTCTTGTTCGACAGCAGTCACTATCAAATTGGGTCAACAACGGAACGACGACGGCGGGCGTCGATTCCTGGCGATGATGGCGAGGAGTGTTCACTCCGTTCCAACCCCCTGGCTGCTTCGTGCTGCAAATGGAACTGCTGAAGTATGTTGGTGGAATGTGTGTGATGTTGCGGGTGGGCAAGAGAAATTGATAATGATTTCCTGTCGAACACAGGAGAGAAATTATCCGAAAACAATTTTCCTACCCGTAAGGATGAACCGATTTGGACATGATACTAAATCGGCGTTAGTTCACTTTAATGTCGAAATGGGGACGGACGTCCAGTGGCAATGGTGTGTCCATGCTGAGGGGAGTAACCATCACCACTCCCCTGTGGGTATTTTTTTTTTTTTGTTTTTGCACTCTGGTGCTTATGGCGGGCTTTCCATTGCCACCACCTCTCCCATGCTTCGCATCGACCTCAGCAATTCCATTTCGGGGCGAATTATGCTCAGCAAATCGATGGCGGAAGACAAAGTGCTTGTAGAACAACCGTTTGGAAAATTTGAGAAAATTAAAACCCGAGTGAAAATTTTGTTCAGCTTAATTTGAAAAGTGATGTTTGTTCCTGTTGTTGAAATTCAGAGTGATCCGGGATCGAGGGTGGAGGACGGGATGGGGGCGGCTCTCAATCAATTGCAGTGCGAGGAGGTTCATTTGGGATTTTTTTGTTTTTCGTTCTGTTTTTCTTCCTTTTCCACTGTGTGTTCCCACTTCCCTCAGCCTTGCATGGTGGGTCAAGTCTCTGGAGGAAATTGGGTTGGCTCATTTGATGAGTCATTGAATGGTTTGGCAAAGTGTTTGCGCCTGCCTCGGATTTAACTAATTTTTCATTTGCTTGTCGGTCCGGAGTGGGTAGAGGTGGTGTGTGTTGCCTGCATTTGAGTCTAGTTGAAACGAATAGGATACGAGCGCTCATTAATCGATTTGGTATCGTATGCGATTCAGTTTGGTGCGTTCTAAATGGAGCAACTGGGGTTTGAGTTGGAGTTCGTAGAAGTTTCAATTTACAGGCACTTTTAGCTCTTATATTGGCTTACGTTGCCTAATGGTCGATTCGAGTAGGGAAGAATATACTCACCAGTGGTGGCTGCCGAGGCGTAGATGGTGCATGCAGGCTGTCTAAATTCAATTCCCGAATAGAGCAATAACATTACTCATGGCTCGAGTCACTAATAATGCTTGAATAGTACTAGATTCGGCTTAATTCCCTTCAACTCAGCGGAGGCAAATATACATACTTAGACCTTTGTCCACATGTGTATGCACATCGTGACCCCATAAGGGGTCTGTGTGCAGCTATGGCAACCTTGGGCGTAAGGATAAGCAATGGAAACATAATTTCAGTTTTTCTGGTTTTTCAGCAAAATCATTTCCTTTCGACGGGTTTGATTAGAATTTTCAGTTTCCATTGGACCCCTTGACATTGACTCGTTTATAGTCATCTGCAATTCAGCTTTTATGTTTTCAGAAATTTGGTCGGGCCTATATTGTTTTACTGGGTGGGTCGACGTGGCGTAGTGGGTAAGTGCGTCGACTCCTACGCAGAGGGTGCCAGGTTTGATACCCGAGACACCACGGCTCCGCCTCTTGCGAGTCACTGACAATGCTCAAAGAGTATTCCTGTCTAGAAAAAGGTTCTCAACTTCGCCGTTCGGAGTCGGCATTAAACTGTAGGTCCCTTCCACTCCAGAAAGAACAATAGCACGCACAACACGAGTGGTTTCTGAGAAGCTAGGCCCTAGGTCAGCCTCGGACTGTCGCGCCACCGATATTATATTATTATTATTATATTGTTTTACTATATTTTTATATTTTTTCCGGCGGGTGCTAATGTTTTAATTTTTATAGTGGAGACTAGCCATATCTACCGAGTGTCCTTTAAAAGTCCTCTCGAGTAATGTAGGCAGTTGCCTTTGCAGTTTTTGTATCAGTTTTTTCGATACCGATCTCAATAAAGTAATGATAAACAGGTCTAGGAGCCCACATTTGTTTTGCACGATATCAATTTTATTCTTTTCGTACCACATGTCACATGCACGGCCCGATGGCATATACTGAATTTCTGTGCTACGTCCCATGATTAAAGAAGTTTTTGAGACAGCAAAGAGATGTTGTTCTCGCCATCTTTTATAGATTTCTTTATAATTTTTTTCTTTAATTTGTATTTTAAAAATTTAGAAATAAAAAAATGCTTGCTTTCTGGGCTAGAATGTCGCTGCTAACGATCAGTATGATGCCAAAACCAGAATGACGAGATGTGTCATAAAGTATATGCCATGTTTAGACCTAACGGTAAATGCACAAACAAAATACAAAGAAAGAAAGCTCTTGCAATTTTCGTCGTAAGGAAACAATTTTATTGAAAAAACTAAAATTAAGTATTCAATTTGGCTCGCACTGTATACTCACAAAATGGTGAATACCGTAACTTTTCTAGAGGCGACTTACTCGTCAGTCACTCTGACGAGTCGTTTAGCTTCAGTTTGTGCGTGGGTTGTATTTTGTAATTCTTTCCAATATGAAATAGCAAAGTTATTTGTGAATTTTCGGCGTCGATACAATGCATCAATCATGTGTAAAAATACACTCAATATATCTGCTAAAAGCATGTAAAAATCACAAAGTTTGGCATGTGCGCATTAATTCGTAACTATTTATTATCATAATGTCCGTATTCTTTGAAGGTGAATCATATGTTTGTCTTTTGACTTGAACCCACTTCACCAGCGTTGAACGAGTTTGAGTAACCCAACAAAACTGCAGCAAAGAGGACATAAGCCAAAGCAACAAGCAATTCGTTAATCCAACAAAATTGTAGGCAACATAATCTATTGTGCACGCTTCAAACGAGTTCGATCAAATTGGGACGTAGTAGTAAATTAGTTGCTCTGCGTGCGATATCTATGTGAATATATAATAACTAAATAAACGCTTGCCTGTCTTAGAGTATATCTTTTGATATTGGTAGGGTTTCTTTCGCCAATGTTATGCTTCGTCGGTTGCCAAAAATTCAGCTCGAAATATTGCTGTTTCCTTGCAGAGAGGACTGTTTAAGCTGCAGTTTGCAGCCCTTACCTTACCCTTACCCGACTGCATACCATTTTTGGTCTCCATTCTTTAACCTAGTAAGGGTTACTGTTCCATTCCTCCCGTTCCACATTTGAAAGTTTAACTCAGGAGACATCAGGTCACTTACTCGAGTCAGATCCCAAATGTTGTTTAAATAATTTCTAGATGTCCAATAAGGCTACCATCTTTGTTGTTGAAAGCATGAGAACATGAATGTCGCACAACTCCATTTCCAAGCATTCGACTGTTTTCTTCTACGACACGATGAAGTTAAGTATCGCAACTCTTTTGATTACATTCTGTACAAAATGTGATTCTTCACTATTTTTAGTAATTTGTTTAACAATTCTAACGGATTCTCCTTTCCCAGTATTACTAGCCTTTGGTCTGTCGGATTCATGAAAGTCTTGAAGTTTTCGGTACCTCTAAGTAGGGCAAACCAAAATATGATTTTCATGTCAGTGTACTACCCCGGAGAATAGCTGAAGCCTCTTCAGAGTGACAGCGTCAGGAACTTTGATCATCAGATTGATGTATAAAGTCGCTAGAAGTATTGTCAGCGAATAATTCATTGGCAAAACTTTGTCACATATTCTTTTTATGGACAAATTCAGCCGGTCATGCGAATGCTTCCATATCCCCCCTACTGTCTTCCAAGTCAAATTGATCCAACATTTGTGCAAAAATAACTTCAAAACTAATCAAGATTCGTTCACGGAATGCCATAAAGAATGTCCATTTTGCAGAAAAAGAAGTAATCTCTCTCAGTTTTTATGGTTATTTCCAACTAGCATGCCCGTCTTGCTGCACACATTCATTTCATCCCCCCAGAAGTTAATATCAACCTGAGTTGCAAATGCGAACATTGTCGTTAACTTTTATTTTAGAACATCCTCATCCCTCCGCCTCGACCCATACACACACGCTCCCTGTTGCAGGCAGCACGTACCACCGACCACTCGGAGGCGTCTGTACAAACACCCAGTCTGTGTGTAGGCCGAGGATGTATGAGGAAGCTCACCCGCCCACTGGCTCGGAAATAAAAATTCATAATTCAATTGTAATTTCTGCAAATGGAATGTTAATGCGATATAAAATGCATAAAAAATGATTTCCTGCCCTTCCACGCCCTCTCAGCAATAAGCCGTCATAAGCCCGCACACGGCTCGAGAGAGCGGAGGGTGGGAGGGACATTCAAAAATGCCTAACCACCCCCTTCACCCTCACGAGACGACGACGACCTCCTGCAGCCATGTCAGGAATTTGAATTCGTTTATCCGTAGCCGCACGTCAACCAGCGGCGACGTTTGCAAAACTTAAATATTTATATTATCCTTTTTTTCTCATTTCTTGCAGGTTGCTGTTTTGTCACATATTACACCCGAAAAGCTGCCTTAAGAGCCCAAGATGCCCTACATAATGTGAAAACCTTAAATGGGGTGAGTTTTTCAAATCTTTCTTATTTTTGCGCGCAAATTTCGAATAAGATATGGAACGGTTAATCAGAATTAATATATCCAGCCGCGCTGCACGCGAAAGCTCTAATTCAAGACCTTAGCCTTAATCCTTGAGTGAAAAATGACCAAGTCGGTGATTAATTCAAGGCTTTTGTAATCACGACCGTGGAATGGCGGCAGCGGCAGTGCAGGGAAGGGCCAGAGATACTGCCGTGACCTCGTTTGGTGAATGCAGCGAATTGCCTTGGTACGTGAATCCGTAGAATAGCGCCGGTTTATCGTCCTGGCCCCGAGGTTGGCGATGGAGCCTTATTGCACTCTTCCTGAGTCCTTTCTCAACTTCAACAGTCACTAATTAAAAACCAAAACGGTGAAGATTTATTGTCTGAAGTGGGGAAACCGGCATAAGTCACGACATGAGCATGACAAATATACACAATCCCAAACCTGCACTCACCCATTCACCCATTCACACACCCACACAGCAGCAGCAGCTTTAGATTGCATGGTTTGCAAGGATATCGAGGATATCATTCATTGTTTGCAGTTACACTCAGTGTTGTTAGCATTATCGAATGAGTTAATATTAGTTTTCATTTCTCACACAACACAGACGACCGTGACTGAGTGCGGCATGGTCGTGCGCTGCGTTGTTGTTGGGCTGACGTTGAGACAGGAAGTGCATTCGTTTGCAAGGATAAAGCAGTACGGTATAATGCAATCGTATCAGTTGAGGGAATTCCCTGTTTAACATAGGCACGCAATGGGCTTCAGACGATTGGGGCGTTGAATGTATGCACGTTGTTCTTGGAGTGAGGGCTTTGGCGGGTGGTGACTGGGTGGAGCATGCAATGATCGAGTGTACTCAGCCTAATGCATATAATTTTCCATGGTGGACAAGCGGTAAGAAACGAATGGAGGAAATGCAAATTTATGGAGAAATTTGTTCATACAAAAACAAAAACACAGAAATGAAGGGAAATATTTTACTTGGGGGTATTTTAATGGAGTCAGTAGCTGTAATTGCGTTACAATGAGAAAATTGCCGATGGCGGAGGGTCCTTTTCAATGCAAAAAGAGAGTCAAGGACTTTTGTCTGTGACTTGTTGTTGTTATTCATCGTTTTTATTTTTGCGTAGACATTTGTTTTTGTGTTCGTCTCAAGTAGGAGACGAGTCCCAGTGTAATTGTATAAAGTCCTTGAAATTCTTATTAGTACTTGAGGCCTGAAACGAAGCGGGGAACTCTTTTGAAATGGATACGCCCTTGGTTCGCCTTGAATGTTGAGGCAAATTTAAGGCCTGTTGTGACCTTTAAGAGTTACATACTGTGTATGGTACTCACCCAAGGACGAAAGTTGTTCATGCATCTTTATTCATGACAATTATTGTTCGCAAATTCTATTACATTTGCGTGCAAAAAATACAAGACATTTCAATACAACCACAGACGATGAAGCTTCACTTTTGAAGGGGGATCGTTTATTTTTGATTAGAAATGTGCTTACATTGTTTTCTTTTTTGAACACCGCCCATAAAGAAATTCTGTTGAGGCCTATAAAGAAATATTGTCTGGCTCCTCGTTCAGGGTATAGTAATGCCTCCCGTCACGTGAGGAGAAGACATAAAGTCTTTTCCGGTGATTGACAATTGATGGTGAAAACGGAGTGCAAAAGGGATGTGTTGTGTCCAGTGCTTCCATCTATGAATAAACGTCGATGCACTTTGTGTGTGAGGTGGAGTCGCTATACGAATCCGAGAGTATGAATTAATCACAGTACTTAAAGAACAGCTAGAGAAAGGTCTTTGTCATCTTTAGACTGAAGCGAATTCCTACCCTTTGCTCATACGCATCAATTTTAACCGGGAAACAACTCGCCGATCGTGGTTCGATCTTGTAAACCGACTTCTTCTGATCATGACTAAGGCCACCAACATCATCATCTAAACAGTATGACTTAAAAAAGGGGTCGTGGGGCAAAAACCCACAAGAGATATCCAGGTCACTCGATCATCCACCATCGACTTAAGCTCATGAGGCGTTGTACACAGGTGGATCTGGATTTGGTCACGGGTTCTCCCAAGCCATCGCCTACATAATCGAATCGCAATCAACACACGCCTCGGAAGAGATGATAGGGGCATACTAGACGAAACCATCGAAGTATAGCCCTTTCCGTTCGAAGACCAGCTGCTTAACATAAAGGTCTTCGCCTACTTCCGCCTTTTTTACCCACCCTACAAGCTCCCACAACAGCACAAATAACTCTCATATCTGACGCTTGTCGATCATTTCCCAAGTGGCATGACCAAAGAGACAGTCCTTCTGCACCAGCAGCTCATTCAACTTTAGTCTCGATATTGCTATCTTGACTTCATCTAGGATCGACGGAAGGAATTCTCTTCTATAATCGTTCATTGTGTGGACGACCTGATGGCTATAGTTGTGTTCTCGTCGCCGTTTAACAGTCTACAGAAATAATTCTTCCAAATTCTCAGCATCGACTCGGACTCTAATCCTAGTTGTCCATTCTCATCCCTTCAGGCTTCTGTCAGAACCTTATATCCATTGGATAACTGTTTCACCCTCTGGTAAAACTTTCGGACATCATTCCTGCGATAGTACCTCTCAATCTCTTTTATCTCGCGCTTCTCGTGCGCTTTTTTTTCTCCTAAGAAGCCGGGTCTCTTCCCTTCATCTCTGTTGGTAGAGCTCACTAACAGTTCTCGTAGTTCGATGCAGCGTTGCCTGGTATGGTTCTTGCTTTGCTGCTTGTGGCTGCCTGCACTCGTCGTCAAACCAGGGGTTTTTCTTAGGTGGTGTCGTAAACCTCAGCACATCAGTGGTACCTTCTTCGATGACTTCTTGAGAAAGCCTCCAACTTTCGAACTTAGAGAGAGATTCTTGAAGACTCGATCCGTAAAGACCCGTACGGTCTGTCTGGTGATGTCCAAATTGAGTGTGTCGTCGTCTGGTTCGTGGCCTTGGTTCTTAGCACATCGCCAGCCACAGACTGGACATTCGTGGCCGCACGACGATTCGCCCGGCCACGACCTGAATGATCTCCTGCGGTTTCAGTCTGTTCGAGTCGAGCAGCTAGACGCCGAAATGTTTGCCGGGTTTTTAAAAAAATCGACATAATTATTCCACGCTTTTGCGGAGTATAGCACTCCATTGCTTGTCTGTTTGCATTGTCCAGCTGTTCAGTTCGCAAATGTCAAATATGATGAACGTACTACGCCATTTGGAAAAATTAGAATATCTTCCGATAGGGTGATTCATTTTTTTTTCTTGGCGTCGGCTGTTTTCCGTCACCTTCGGTCATCGTCGTATCACGTTTCGAAACGTCTCCAATTTCGAAACACACTGTTGACGAATTAATTAATGAGCGTCAGTTCGAGCGTGCAGAACTGAAAGATCAGCAACTTCACTCGAACCCAAATGTAGATCGATATACGAATGCTCACTTCGGATAAATAATATTGCCACTCAGCATGACGTAATACGGAAGCATGGAAATGATTGATTGCGGGCAAAATTAAATGTAGAATTTAGTATTAACCAGAGATAACCTATAATAGAGATATCCGACTTCTACCTCCCTTGGCCCTTGATTTCATCTGACAGCGTATTTTATACGCTTTTTATCCCGTGTTTGTGAATACATGTAAGCTTTGTAATAGCTGAAACACATCCTCACCTTAGTAATTGTGTGAATCAGACTTCTTATTTGAAAATTCGGTCGTTATTTGAACGTTTTTTTCAAATTTCGGTGTTCAATTTTCAACCCAGTATGGAGGTGTAAACGAACGAACAGAGCTTATGTTCATGAAGTCGAATTTACGAGTCGAAGTTACAATCTGAGATACTAGGACATAATTAATGAATGTACAACATAGTGTGAATTTTTGCATATGATTAAATTTTAATAATACATTCAAACGTTCAGTTAACCAATATTAAATTAAATAATTATTAAAGCGTGCATCACAAATAAGAAGTTGTAACAACCATTTTTATGCATTAGTAATAGTTGCAATATCTTGCCATTGTTCTAATCAAACTGTCTTAATTGAATTCATGAGTTTATCAGAATTCATGAATTAAGCCTCAATTTTTTGAGTTTAATTTGTCAGGTATGGTTTATGGATAGGCTGTATATATACTTAAGAATTAATTTTAAGTCAAATAGTACCAGTTAAATGGGCAATGCAATACAATTTTATTCACGAAAGTCCATATTACAATGTCAGAAAATTTTCTTAAAAATACGAGTCAACATTTGAGCAGCCTCCGAACAACATACCCATGTATGTTACATGGATCGTACATTGATTGTGGGCAATTCTCCCACAAAATTCACGAACCAGCTGCCATTATCCCACTAAATTCATGAATCTGCCGCTATTTCCCACAAAATCTACGAATCGGCCGCCATATTGTGTTGAATTGACGAGCGTTGTAAAAGTAAAGGTGAAATACAAGGGATTACCACTACATCTTCGTTGTGGACTGGGGGTAAAAATGGCCGAAGTTGGATATCTCTATCATCCATTATCTCGGGTATTAACATAGATAAAATAAAAGACCGACCCGAGAAAGATCCCGTGTTTTTTCAATTAAAAGAAGTTTCATATAAAAATGTGCAGTTCAAAGCTGTTGATCTCCAATTTACGTCACCCTGCTGCGATTGCTGGACTAGTTTTGTAAACGCCATCATTTTCAAGGACTGTGTCCGGCACTTGAACGGGATCTTAAGCATCATTTCCGAAGCAACAGCACTGCCACCTAGCGAATACTTCAAGTCTCTGAATTATGACCCTTGTCAGTTGCAGGGATTCTACAGGGTGGTAAGCGGATTTTTTGACGGGTGCTCAGATTTCAACACAATGCGCTGTGTACACCTACTTGAGGTTCTTGCTCTAGTTCCGCGTGTCGAGAACTTAAAATCTGCCCTCTCAAAAATTCCAACTCACACAGGTTACATTTGTTGTAAGCCCAAAGCACGTCAGGTACTTGTACTCGAGCGCATCAGCTTACTTAAAATTCGTTCTCAGTATCTATTGTTTTGCTTTCCTACTTCAACAGAGACAGAGTGAGAGAGAGGCAGTTTTACACAAAACGAAAAGTACAAAAAGAGAAAAACCAAAACCATGCCATTCAGCCTCGATATTAGTTCCGCTACAGGACTTCGCTGCTGCCGCCGCTGGAATTCCTAAACCGAAGCAGAATCTATTCAGCGCCTCCCGCCCCTAACTCAATATTTTGTTAAGGCAGAATCAACTTTTTACGCGTTCACTTTTTTGCCGCTAATATCGCTTCAATTTTGACAAAAGTCACCTACGCTTATTTTGCATGATAGAAACCCCTGCACGTCGCGTCGGTATTACCATGCACACACGAGGGTGGCTATGTGTGTTTTTCAGTGAAATTTTCTAACATGACATGAATCCTGTAACAAAATAATTCTCTCCCCATCATCCTGGCATTTGATAACGTTTGTGAACTTTGCAGCAGCAACAAAAACGAAAAGAAAAAGAGAAAACATTGGGTCGGAGTGAAAAATGAAAATCAAACAAAGCTCTGAACGAGAAAATCCTGCCATAAGCGAAAAACAGGATACGACAGGAGCTGCAGCAGTAGGAGGAGCAGCAGCACATCGATGCTGCTGATGTTTGAAGCTGTCATCTATTTGTGTTGCAAATTCGTTGCAGCGCCAACAGAACACATCAAAAAAGAATTTTTCCTTTCTTTTTTTGTCTCGTTTTTTTGGCAATATTTGTAAAATCAACAAAAATGTATCTAGAACGTTTCACTGGATGCGGGAGATGTGTACTTAATCCCGGACTTATTGGCAACCTCTGCGGCAAGGTGGGGCGATACGAGGAGGCGGACATGTCAGAATGCATTGTGCTTTGTATGCATTTCATGTTCATCCTGCATCAGTCTTGGGGTGTTTGTAATCGAACAGCTTTGGGGATTTTCGGTTTTGTCTTTTTTTGGTTGTTGTTATTTTGGTGAACACAATCGAATCCAAGGATCTCTGTGATCTATCGTGCGGATATGAATGAGGAGCGATTGACATAGTTTCGCCGTGCATATCTGTACAGTTGACCACACTCGATACATAATCAGCCCGAATGGTTGATTCAGCATGCATGTGTAGTTCTAGAAAAACACAGGATTGCATTGAGCGGGTTTAAAATGTTAGTTTCCTTATGCTGGGATATTTTTGTCTAATTGGTGTTGAAACTCTGCAGACAATCAAACTAGGCATGTTGGGTTTCTGATTGTACAAACCGGCAGCCCGTCTATATTTCCAAAAAGCTATAGAATGTAAATACTGTCACATAAGTGCTGACTACCCTTAGAGGCGTTTCTCTGACACTCGTCCCACACCGATGCAAGTGCGAGTTGTTGTACCCTCGAGACGCTTATTTGATTGTTTTTTTTTTATATTGATCGTGCGTTGGTGCCTCTCACCACAATACCGGTCGCACATACCTTCTCTCTGAGAAGACGTTGGGAAGATCGATTTACGCATCGGCGTCACTGGTATTATTGTGTCCTAAGAAGCCAGATTAATAAAAGATTTTAAAATATTTACTTAATTTTTGTTTTAAATACAAAGAAGTACTTAATTATATAATCAGACCCTCCCTGTCCAGAGTGGAATGTAATTTATCTCCCGGCACTGTGGGCAGGTTTTTTGTGAACCATGCCTACGGAGTAGAATTGGTCTTGTTTAACACATGCAGCATATACAGGATCTCCTAGGAGACTGAGTGTGTAATTGCAAGAAATAGGGAGATACTTGTGTCCTCAAATATGTGACTAACATCAGTCTGAAGAGTTTAATAGATAAGCTTTGTGAACGCTTCCCATTATGTTAACCTACAAATGCTTTGAAAACAAAAAAAGCAATATCAGAGACACCGACATAGACAACCTATTTACACTGATCAAGACTGCATGGCCCAGTTGGTAGAGTGCCTGGCCCTGGTTAGCGGGGTTCCCGGTTCGAATCCCAGTGAAACCAAAGTTAATACGCTTTTATCTGATTTTCAAATCTGGTCCAGTTAGCATTTGCCATTGGGATTAAATTAAAGGCACTATCATTGGAGTAGTCAATCAGTGATAGTAGTCTGACTAGGGGTATCACAACGGACCAACATGATCTAAGTGTACTGCTGAATTCAGTAGCAGCTCCCTACCTAACTTAACCTACACTGCTACACTGGTTTGCGCTGAGACCATAAATGGCATATTATGCTACCACTTGATGGCATCTAATGTTATGTTCCCGCAAAATAAAAATGGTTTGTCAAATCTCTCTAAATGTCGGAGGCTTTGCTGTACACCGCGGTTTCGGCGGCAACTTCTTGAAACTCCTTGAGTTCATACGCCAAAGGGGGGTTGTCAAGCCGAAACAAGTCTTCAGACTAAACATCAGTTGGTTGATGTTCACCCTTGATGTAACCCCTGTTACATTGGTTACTTTAGTGTTAATTTTTCTTCTCTCTTTTCTCGTGATATGAATCTCAACACAAGTTTTAGTAGTTCTCCTTAAGTGCTGTGAGAAAAAATAAAACAAAAAAAACTTCATGAAAATTCGTTTATCACATTCATTTTACAAAAATTCCATGTTTTATCCCTGATCATGGCATACTGACGTCTCGGGCCTCCAAAACAGGCAGGCTGTACCTTAGAACCGTACGCTTACTAAAGTAATAAATTTGATTGCGTAATTTTGTAATATGTATTGTGGAAAGAAGCTACTACGGTCCAAGTTGGGGCTGGGACTGTAGCCTCTTCACCAAGAAATCGTAACCTGTGGGCTACCTTATTGACTCCGAATGGCAAAGTTGGAGAATTTTTTCCTAGACAGTTATTAGACAGTTATACCAACCGAATATTAACATTACCATTGACGCGAAAGATTAGTGGAATAATGAATGTTTTTCGTGTCGGGGATTGAACCCGGAACCCGGAACTATGGAGTCCAAGCTCCTACTCACTTGAACTGGTTAATGTCCAATCAGCCTACGGACACCTCTACCGTCACCCCAAGTTATCTCATCCCGCCTTAGATAAGGCCTTCCAAAATCTACTAAGCCAACCTCTGGACCATAGAGAAGAGTATTACATGCTTTGATGGCATTTGTAGGACATATTACATCAGTTAGGCGCCTTCAAACTGAGTATCTGCGATGGCTAGGTTTCTTTTGGAAAGGACGACAAGTGTGAACAAAGTAACCCCAAGTTGATAAATATTCGACTTTGAGTCAGACAGACAAAGGGAAAAAGGTGAGATGGGGGCTATTACAGATTTAAAAGACTTTAACAGTAACCCTTCTGGCACTACTCAAGTCTCCGCTTTGTATTTAAGATGACATTAGCCTTAAAACTGAATGTTAAGTTCCATCAACACATCAAAACTGAATCGTGAATCACCTGCTTCTCCATTCCGATTTCGCGACCTCCTCAAATCCCTCTCAACTCTAATTGCTTCCACCACTAATGCCCGTGTTTTTTGTATCTTTTCAGATGTATCATCCCATACAAATGAAACCAGCGGATAGTGAAAACAGAAATGGTAAGTACCTACACAGCGTGCAATCCAGTGCCAGATGCAATTCAAGGTATCTGCACCAAGTGCCTGCAACTATTGTTGCAATGCAATCGCCGACGTATGCGAACATTACCCAAATCACTCTACACCACAAATTCACTAGGATTCCCCGCAATACGGCCGCAATTAAAAGAGAAAAACACACGCAAGCCCCCCTCATGCGGGGAATCATGTACAGGGTGTTAAAATTCTCATTAAATTGCTCAAATATTACGCTTAGCGTTTCCAATTTGTGGTTAACGCATAAATCTCCCTGTTGCTCAAAATTGAATTCAGCTTCGTTTATTTTTTTTTTTTTTTCATTTTTCGCCCTCGTTTTTTTGCTCGACCCGTCCTGCGGCCGTTATTTTCGGGGGCATAAATAAAACGAAAGTATTTCCAATTTCAAACGGGACCTTTGGTCTGGTACGGAATTTTTGTATTTATTGCCGGGGAGACTGAGGGAGGACTGTGTTTTTTCGTGTGCGTGTGTGTGTGTGTGCCTTGCGGTGCCCAAACCTCCGGTTACAGTCCCTCGGTTGGTCGGTCGTTGGTCAGACGAACCCGTACGTACGATGAAACAATAAAAACCAATGCCACCGGTCGTGGCTGGTCGGTGTTGGCCAGTGACAAGTAAAAGCGTACGAGACGATTTTGCGGTTTGACGCTTCTCTATTCGGGGTGAGGTTTTGAATATCCTCTCTTTTTTTTCCGAATATTTCCTTTTTTTTACCAATGATTCCTCTTATGAACTGCGCGAGCTTCGTCTAAAATGCAATTCCGTCCCGCGAAGAGCGAGGGCGGTGTGTGGTGACTGGCGACTGGCGACCGCCCGAATCCTTTTCGCTTTCATTATTAATTCCCTCTATGGCGGGCGGAAGCAACGCATAAAAATAACAGTTCTCGCCGGTCCATCGTGCATTTGCATTGATATTCCGTTTTGATGAACAGAAAGGAAGTGCATCGTGGAAATGAACATCGCACTGGAAGTGCCGGAATGTAGTTCAACAGCGCTGGCACTGAGCATCATCCGACATCCTCCCTTGGTTTCGGCTTTGAATTACTTTCACTATCTGCTGTGTTGTGCCACTACTGCTGTAGTTACGCTTTATCAAATTTGTATTCTCGTTTCATTTTGATTGCAAATAAAGGACAGCATGACTAGAGAGACCGTCAGCGAGTGGGGTAGTGCTGATGGGTGGCCGGGACGGAACTTCTTTTCAATAGGAATTTAAATTCCATTTGAGGTGGATCCGGCTCTGATGCTTGAAATTCTAAAACAAAACAAAAAAAATTCAATTTTAATAAAGTTCTATTCAACGAGGGCATGAGGCAATGCACACGCTAGCGATGTCCACGATCGAGGAATGGAATTCATTCCAATCCGAGTCGAGCACGAGTGTATGTGCGGCTTTTTCTAGGTTAATTTGGTTTCGCTTCCCTTCTGTTGACCAGAACTATTCTAGCGACTTTAACGAGAGTTTAATCCTGTCGGTACTTTGTGCTGTGTAATTGAATTCTGAGCGATTAACAATGGAATGTCATCGCTATCGAGTTCCAGATCTGGGGATATGATGATTCGACAATTCATGGAATGGTGATTGCAAGCTGATAAGTACAAGCAATCGTCCTTGTTAATGTGTACACAGTTCCGGTACTCTTAATTGTTTTAATGAGTATCGAAAAACGTTAAGAATGTGGTTTAGATTCACTGTCACTTAATAATACTTCGTAATAAAACCTTCCTAGCAGACTTTTTGCATTATTTCTGTTCTTTCGCTTCGAAAGTTGTCCTGAAACGTGTTGATGTAAATCTTGTCCATTGATCAAAAATCCGGGAATCGCGGTGCTTGTCAGTACCACCAAACTAATTGGTCGAGAAGATAAGTTTCCGTAATTAACGCTGGCTAGGTCATGTAGAGTGTATGGACAACTCAGCTGCGGCCCGAAGAGTCTTCGACTCCAAACCCGTGGGACAACGCAACAGAGGACGCCCGCGTTTAAGGTGGCGCACCCAGGTGGAGAAGGACCTCAACCAACTTGGCGTGCGACACTGGAGACAGCTAGCCAGAGACCGTGCTAGTTGGAGAGGCTTGTTGGTTGAGGCTCAGGTCCACCCCGGACTATAGCGCCAAATAAAAAATAAGAAGAATTAACGCCGTAGCCTTTTTTAGAAGACATATTCTGCCGGCCGAGATCTTTTTCCAGTCCACATGAAACCGTAGAGTTACTCGATGGTGCAGTCGTCTTTAATGTGATGAATTCAATTTAATGTGATGTCATTGCCTATGCGGATGACATTGCCATAGCTGTATCTGGGAAATATTTATCCACGATCAGGGATATAATGCAATCTGCCCTATCCAAGCTGGTGGAATGGACTAGCGAAGGCGGCCTAGGTGTCAATCCGCAAAAAAAAAGGATCTAGTCCTCTTTACTAGGAAGCATAAAATAACTTTGACCCTCCCACACTATGCGGGACCCCCTTGCTGCTAAGCGACAGCGCTAAGTTCCTAGGCCTTATACTAGACACGAAGTTAAGCTGGAAGCTAAATATCCATGAACGTGTCAAGGAGGCCTCAACGGCTCTCTACTGCTGTAAAAGGGCCATCGGATGCAAATGGGGACAGCAACCCCGAATGGTTAACTGGCTATTTATATCAGTAGTCTGTATGCTGTATGGTGTCGCAATTTAGTTGACCGCACTCGATAAGAGAACTAACCTGAGCCGACTGTCTAGAGTACAGAGGATAGCATGTGTATGCAATAGCGGGGCGCTAAGGACTACCTCCGCCGAAGCAATAAACATATTCCTCAACCTGCCACCGATAGAACTAATTGGCAGACAGACAGCAGCTAGCACGGCGATTAGATTAAGATCGCTGAGCAGCTGGTAAGAACTTCAGTCTGGACATTCAACGATCCTACGCAGGAATGCCTCTATACCCATACATAGAGACCTCACTCTACCTAACCTCCTCTTCGAGAAGAATTTCTCAACCAGCATACCGCCCAGATCTTACTGAGAGTCTGAACACCAGACGTTGGACGGTCCACTACGAATCTTCACGGATGAATCAAAGATGGGTGCAGGTGTGGGTGCTGGTATCTATTCCAAGGATCCAAATATTCAGCTATCCTTTCGACTACCTAATCACTGTAGCGTCTTTCAGGCTGAAACAGTAGCGATTCAGGAAGCTGTAATGTAATGTCCATAAAACAATGTAATATCAAGCACAGATATAGTCACCTGTTCAGGGAGCCAGGCAACGATCAACTCTCTGAACTCAGTCACTCTTAACTCCAAGACTTACCTTAATTGCCACCTATATCATAACCAAGTATTTTAACATACTACTTATGTGGGTCTCGGGACACTCTCACATTCCAGAGAATTGCGAAGCCGACGCACTCGCTAGAATGGGCACATACTCTGTGCACTTTCCGGGTGGAGACCCACCCTCCATGCCTATCGCTACTATAAAACATCTGCTTAAGCTTGAAACGCTTGCCCAAACAAACCGCAGATGGATACCTGGCACAGTATGCCTCATTACCAAACAACTCTTGCCTAAGATCTTTCCCAAGCGATGGCTTGATCAGATTAAGCAGGCCAAACTCCAGATCTCTTTTTGGCGTTTTAACAGGGCATTGTGCCATCGGAACTCACGCCTCTAGACTAGGCCTTCCCTATAATGTGTTCTGTAGAAGCTGCATGGGATGAGGAAGAAACCATCGAACACTTGCTATGTAATTGCAGTGCTCTGTCATCCCGCATATTCAGACTTATGGGGGCCCATTTCTTAGTTAATCTAATGAGCAGCATCAGAATCGGCCTCCTTCTTAGCTTAATCAAAAGCGAATAGGTAGCGGAATAGGTAGCCTAAGATCCGCGTGGTAACACAGTGGGCCTATGTTTGGCCTAAGTGTGTCTGCTGTCCGTATGCGCGGCAGTCAGCCACCTTAACCTAACCTTTCGATATCAAAATTATGTACACTAAGAATGCTTACTTTATTTATTTCCAGTTTAATATATTTGCAATTGAATAATTCTTCTTTTTTATGTGGCGTTACGGAATGGGCTGGACCTAGGCCTCAACCAACAAGCATCTCCTCGTAGCCCGATGTTTGGCTGGCTGTCACCTTTGCAAGCTATGTTGGTTGTGTTCCTTCTCCTCCTGAGAAAGCCACCTTTAACGTGGGCCTCCTCTTTGTAGTTGTCCTACAGGTTCAGAGTCTAAGACTCTTCGAGTACATGCGGTCTACATGGCCCAAACTTTAGACGTTGAGTGCGAAAGGTGTTGCCGCTGTACAGAACTTGGTCAAATTTTCTCTGACGGCTCTATTTCTCAATTGCGTCTGCAGCCCATAGATGCAGCTGTTTGCAAGAGTTATTCTGCGTTTGATCTCGGTACTAATGTCGTTTGTACAGTTTACTGCATATCCGAGGTGGGCAAAGTTATTAACTACCTCGAAGAGTCTTATGCAAATTGTGACACTCTGTCAAAGACGTCGATGTTGTTTGTTCTTTCTTAAGGATTTCATTTTGCCCTCGTTTGCATTCATTCACCGATAGACCTATTTTAACCGCTTCCATCTCAATGCCAGCAGATGCCTCATTGACAGCTCGCAGTCCCTTCCCAATCACGTCAATGTCATCCGCATATGCTTGCACTTGTACGGGCTTCTAGAAGATCTTGCATCTAGTGATGGCTTCTCATCATCTTCTTCGAAGTGATGTTAAGGTAGTCACATGACACTTCGCCTCGTCGAAGTCCTTTTTCTGGACATTGAAGATTTCCGTAAGTCAATAAATATTTAAGTCAAACGTTTCAATATATCCATCACACTGCTACCAATAGATGGCTTGCGAGTAAAACCGGCTCGTATGCCGTGATTTGAAATGGCATGACGCTGTCACGCCATCATGTCCCCTCTATCGCAATGGGGATTCCAAATTTTTCTCAAAAAATTGTTTTCATCAAGGATCTCATTATACGCGTTTATTTCGCTGATAACCTCTTGAGTCGCCATTAGGCCCAGACATTTCATTATTTTTGGAAAACTGCGTCACTTGGGCTTGTACGACCACCACTCAGCGACTTCTTTCACAGCTAACCGTTGGAGTTTAGTGATGCAGTGTCCCCATTTAAACAGAAAAACAGTGCGAAATCAGAACACAAAATTCACAGAGTTGTCGGCTTCCAATGGCTGTCATTTGAAACCCAACTCTATCAGTGCCGCTCGGGTTGCATTCCAATCGATATGGGGGTTGTCGTCCTCTAATTTTTGACGGTACAGGTATTATCATTAATTTTCGCACAATAAAGGTCACAATAAAAGTACCTGTGTGACTTCAAAAGCGGCGTGATATTCTGCCCGGCCTTGTTGTCACCAAGTGGACTTCATGGCCAGAGCAGAAAACGTCAGCTATTCTGCTTCAAACAAGCATTTTTTTTTCTATTCGACCTCGCAACTGGCCATTACTTGATGGCCTATTACTCACTCACACGCATGTCCTGTACAGCCATGCAATATGTGTGAATGCGCGAGTGTCCCGTAACTGTGCCGCAAACTTAATTCAACCTGAATTAACCGTGTAAATATGTTTGTGCATGCATGTACGCTCGTCGAGCAATTAAAACATTTTAACCACTTGACACTGTTTGCATTTAAAAATTAATGTCGCCCCATACGAGCACCGACAGCCGACGGCGTCGAAGGCCTCCGCCTAGGCGTTTGTGTGAGCGTATGCGTCGTCCTGTATGCGATACGCCAGCTAACACTTGCGGGGTGGTTAACTTAAAAATTAATTCCACATCCTTCCACCTCTTTGAGTACGTGTGCCTACGTGAAACAGGCGCTACTGAATAAAACCGAGTTGACTCCTTTTATTTTTTTTTTGCCGCTGCCTGCCGGTGTTACTGTTTTTTCGTTTTTCTGTGGTAGGCAGGAAAAACGAGCACGAACGAGAGCGGAAAAGCAGGAAGGACACTTTAAAAGAGAAAGTTTTGCCCGCAGGACTATTTATTTCAGCGATAAACAAAATTACGGGTTAAGTACCTCGGCCGAGTGTGGGAAGTGCAACGACAACCCGCAGACAAAGCAAAATCACAGCTTGACACCATTTTGTTGTCCATCCGTCGTCGTTGGTTGTGTTCACTGTGCAGTATGCAGTTGGGTTGGCCATGATATCTCAAGACCATCTGCGAACTATTGAGTACAACTAATTGCCACTTAACTAGACACCTTCTTTGGCACATGGTGTTCCCCGTTCGGTGGCCCTGTCAAAAACGTTCTTATTCTCCTTCGACGACAAAGGAAATAATGTTGCATTATGCCCTCTTACGATATTGAAATCATTTGAATACTCTCCCTGTTGGAGGGCTTCCAAGAAATGTCAAAGGATGCAGTCGTGGATAAGTTTTTCATCTTTATATGCCAGCTAAATTTACTGAAGTTTGGTGCTGAAAACTGTGCTGGAGTTGAGGGAAAAGCGGACACAATGCAGACATTTTATTTTACAGTTTTTATTGGCGTTGGCCCGAAGAGGCCTGTGCCCTGTACAACACTATACATCCACAGTTGCTGTTGTCTGGAAGGACAAAGTTTGTGTCAAGCTCATTGATAGTGGTAGTCAACGGGAATGCTTGCGGGGAGGAGCATCCGCTCTGAGAGCGTCGAGTGCAGAAACAATTGGCGTCGGAAACTTATTTCTGTCAGATTTCTGTGCCATAGGGCGTATAATAATAATTTTCATTCGACCATATCGATTGAGATTTTACATTGGAGTGCTTTTAAGGGACATTCAAGTTGTGAATCGATTTTGGAAACCTGGAGCACTGCTTCTAATCTCAATAAAGTTGTAAGGGAGTTGTTGGCTTTAATATGTAAGGGTACTTTATGCGTAATTTCTCTTGCAATTTTCAAGTGGCACTCAGGGTGTCTTTCACACAGCCTCGGGTTAGATTTATCCTGAGAAATTGCCGACATCGAAGATTAGAGTTCATTCCCACATTCACACGAGTGTATGCGGCTTTCACGAGATGGTTTACTGAATAAGACTGCGAATAGGAAGTGACGCGGACAAGCTTCGAGTGAAATTTTTTATTTTCAGGGTTTTTTTTTATTAAATATTTGATTATTTTTGCTGGTAGATTTTGTAATTTCATAACTCAGCCATTTAAATGAAAAACAATGTTTTTAAAGTGAAGATTAAAGCTAATTTGTGATTGGTATTATTTTTCCACTGTGATTTATAAAAAAATTTAATTTTTGTTTTCTTTCTTGTCGAAAGTCTAAATATATTTATTTTCGTCCAAAAGTTGGTTTTTTTGCGATTTTAAAAGAACTTAGCATAGAAACAAAACGCTTTACACCCAAGAAATAAATTACAACGGAAAGAGCAAACAGTCAGAGACACAGAGACAGGGGTTTTAAAGTTGCGAAAGCAAACTAACCATTCCCTCTTAACACCTGCAAATGTATACCCTGCCTAGAGGCGGTGGTAAGCATAAGATGGTTAAATAAAACTAAAGCATTACCTATGAACTTTTGAAATTAATGAATGAAACCATATTACTGATAAAGACTTGAGACCACCGCTTTATTCAATGTGTCTACACCACCTTTACATTTCGTATAGTCTAGTATTACCTTTGGCTTTAGATCCTGGCGCTGAGACGAGAGAAGTGTCGTCGGTAAAATAGAAATTTGATGAAAATATTGGGCTTTCTTTTATATCCACTGTTTCGTGTCGTAGATCGGACTCGTTTTTGAGTATTGTTCCTACTAGTGTAATCCATTTGTCCGGTAATGTTTATGTCAACTGATAAGGTGTGTCAGCTATCAGTTGTGAAATTATGTCATTTCAACCGTACAAACCAAACATGAACTGATGTGCTGAACTTAGAATATCCTTGCCAGAAAATGGTTAAATATTCCAAGCATAGCTCGTCGCAAATTCATAAAGAACTTACCCAAAAGTTGATTATGTACGTTGTGGGCTTGGATGGCATCTCTTTTGATGCCGGAATGAACATATTCCCTTGAAAGTTAGTAACTGCTCCTCCATACTGTCTCGTTTTTGGATGTCTCAATTGTCATTCACTTTGAGTTTTTCTTCAAAACAAGCCTCATAACTCTTGAAATTTTTCCTTTATAGTCCTCAAAAACATGGTTGCAGCAAATATTCTTCTTCCTCTTTTCAGAATTTTATTAAATTTCAAAGCTTTCCTTGTTTGATTGATAAAGGCCAGCTAAAAAAAACAGTCTAATGAATGCAAACAGTTCGGTGCAGTGTTGGACACAATCAGCGTATGCGGCTACCTTCAATATTGGCGTCGGTCAATATATTGTGTTTGATACAGCAAATGGACAAAATATGTAAAATCCTTCGTTTGCGAAAATAAGGATAAACAACATTACTTTCTCAAAATTGTTGAAAAATTACACGATGATCGCACGAAGGTTATGAAACCAACCTTAATTTAACAGGAGATGATGTCAGTACGCTTCTGCACGGTTGTCTATGTTGTATGTTGGAAATCACCAGCTTTACCTAATTTGACTTGTCCACGGAGACTCAGCCCCATTATTTGTGACATGATAGGCAGATAATCAAGTTTGGCTAATGTAGAGAGTTCAGGTGGATAAAAAACAGCTAGGTTCACTGGTTACACAAACAAATCTTTGGTGGACTATAAAGACGCCAATAGAACGTGTTTATCGTATATTGAAATGTGAAGAATCGCAGTCGAGCAATGTAAATGACTTATTTTTTTATTTTTGTTTGACAAAAGTTTTTGGTTTTTTGTACGATTTTCCATTTAAGTTTTCTGACACTGATATAAGAATCTTATGTCCTCAGAGCTGACAAATAGATGCATGGAAACAAGGCCATTGCAGGAAATCTACTGCGACGTAAAGAGGGTGTTGAAAAAGCATAGGCAACACAGCAAAGAGTTGCAATGAATATTTGAAATGTAGCATCATAAAGTAACTCTACTATCTGTGATAGCATGCAAAAAATTATGTTGTTCACAGAAAGGTTTCTGTCGATGAGGGTACATCAGATTATTCAAACGTATGATTTCCCAGCCGTCTAAGTAAATTGGACTTTCAGCGGATTTCCCGTGTGTCCCACTAATCTCTCGGAAAAAAAATCAAAATAATCGGATAAAATTTCACAGTTGCTCCGATAAACCGGCATTATCATGACTCTACACCAAACAGCACTCGCTCACCCATGCGATGAGTTAAAATGGACATTTGTTGGCTTATCTTCTGGCTCTCTCATCGGCCCGGTACATCATATTTTCTTGATTGTGATAATTGTCTACCACAAACCTGCATGGATTGAAGATAATCCCCCCCCCAATGGGTAATTTCTCATGGACTCAATGCAACCCATGCTTAACCATCATGCCGACACTTTATTTTATTGCTGACCTCTAGTCTCATTGCTTCGGAATCTCTCACAAATAACCTTATTTCCACATACTCCGTATTAGTCAGACATCTCTGCAATACAATATTCACGTTCTTGTCGCCAAGTGCAGCTCCAAGATCACCTACAACAGCCCCATCACCTCACTAACTACCTTCTCGCCAGCTAATTACTCATGCACAAGCTAGTTTCATTCAAGATGCCAGCGGCCACTTTATCACAAAACGCATAGAAGCGTGAACTCGTCAAGTATCTATCTGCTCGTGTGCGATGTGGGCAAAGTGCGATCCTCTACCCGAAACGTAACTGCAATCATTCTCGAAGTTAGTTGCAGCGCAGACGTCAATCACTGAGAAAGCGTCGCGATTCGCAAAAATTTGATATTTGTTCGTTGTTTTTTTTTTTCCCATCGCCACATCTAAATCCAGTGAGTTTTCCAACACAATCTTTTTCTTTTCTGTTTTCTTCTCATTTATTTTGCATCCATCACTCACTCTGCTTGGTTTGGTTTGGTGTGATCGTCGTACATCGCACGCTAAACGAACAACTGAAGTGCTAAAGAGCGAAGCGACGCATTTTGAAAATACCAACCAATTTGAAAATAGATTTATCGCAAATTACCCGTCGATCGATTTAAGGCATTTCACTTGAAATTGCCTCCACCGAACACACAGAATTTTTTATCCTTCACACCACAAAGCCTCGCGCTATATCACTTTGGTTCCCCGCAACGCGCGGCACGGCGACACACAGCGACAGCCAACCAAGCGCAAAAGAGTTGCAGTAGCAACAGACAAACAAAAAAATGCACTTCTTCAACACTGATCAATCGGGATCTGTATTTTTAGATACAAATACCGTATCAGCAGCGGAAAATTTTTAATTGAACTACAAGACAAAAAACATCCCTCGACTGGGCCACATCCCACAGCGCACGGCAATCAGCATCAGGGTGCGCTTTGCAAATATTTCTTTTATTTTGTTCGTTGTTTTTCTGTTGCCGAACCGTCATTCAGTACGCCCTCAAAAAAAAACTCACTCTACTCTCTTTGTCCACCTGTGTGTGTAACTCTTCTGCAAACAGCTCGCTTCATGCTTCATATAATATTTTTGTGTATTTAATTAAAAAACAAAAAAAAATTAAATTATATGTGTTATGTGTTAAAGAAAGTGTTAATTGCAACTTTGTGTGTGTGTTCAAAAAGAGACAAAAAAAGAACAACTATTAAAGGAGACAAGGACAAGCAATAAATACACGGGAATTCGATTTGCATAACCAACTTCTAGGAGGCAGGATCCATCCCTTTCAAGCGAAGAAGAATAAAAAAAAACCGAATACCAACTCGCAGTAAATCGAAATAAAAGGAAAAAAAACCACATCGCGAATTGCATTGAAACTGAAATGAAAAATAACACAACATCAGCCGTGACAGAAGCAACGACAAATGACAACAGCAACAACAGCGAGACAAGTAGAACTAGTAGTAGTGTTGGTAGTATCATCGCTGTCGGCGTTGGTGGCGGTGGTAGTGGCACAAGTGCTGGCAGTAGTGCCTGCAACACCAACAGAAACATCAGTCAATTAATGCCAGTAATTGGAAATTTATCCAATAGTTGTAGTTCAACGAAAACTTATCCGTCCATTAATTCGGCGTATTGGCAACCGTCACCATATCCAACGCCGTACGTTGTGCCAGGTACGAGAATATATAGTTCACTCCTCAAAACTCAAACCTCCTCCCCAACTCGTCCCCCTTCCACAGACTCTCTCTCTCTCTCTCTCTCTCTCTCGCCCTCTTCCACTCACTATCGCTCTTAACATTGTGATTGTTGTCCTTTCGAGAACAAGTACGGGTACAGTATAACCGAATAACCTTCCCGTGTGTCGATCCACCCCATCGCTGCAGCCCTTTTGAAAAACCAAACGAGGAAATAAATTTTTAATGTTATTTTTGTTGTTTTAAATTTAAATTTAAATGCGAAAACCAATCGAGGAACAAAAAATTCACCAGATACGAAAGTGCCTCTGAAATGCTCCTCAATTCGTCGTCGATGTCGTTTTTTTTCTGTTTTCTTTTTCTGTGTTTTTTGTTTTTTTTTTTTTTGTGTTTCGTTCGTTCCTCTGGCTCGGTTCGGTGAAGTTGAAAGATAAAAACGGTTGTCACCACTTCCGTGCGTACTTTTGTTTTTCGATTTTTCGGTGATGGTCACTCCGTCGCAGGAGATATGTAATGTAAATTGACTTTTTGACATTTAAGCCCACACGTACTACACATGTGAATATTTTATATCATTTCTCCTTTATTTTGTGTTTATTTCTTTTGCTCGTTTGGTGTGTTTGTGTTTTTTTTTTGTATTCTTTCCGTTTTTTCGTAAATTTTGGGTCAAAAGTTTCAGGAATCATGAATAACGTATCAAAGCGAAAGCATTTAACACTCTCCCTCTCGGTCCGAGTTTATACATACATATTTACATATTTTACGTTATGAGTATGCAAAGAGGAAGGTATTAATATGTGACAAAGATAAAGGTTGCGTTTTGAGGGACAAGATTCAAGGCTTTCTCTAAGCTCTTGGACTTCGTATTCCACAAGCGTCGGTCTTAGGCTAGGCTTCGATAAGTGCTTGAAGGACTTCAGACGGTCTGTGCATTGTTACTTGTGGACACCGTGAACAACCTTTCTTATGGAAGTCTGTTGACTACTGTCGTAACGTCATAACCATATTCACCTTTTTTTTTTTAATATTTTTCTTCTATAAAATTTTACAAATAATCATGCAAATATCTGTTTGTTCAGAATAATTTTACTTTGGATGGAAATACGAAGAAGAGACCTCCAATGTGAGAAGCCTAACAGACTACTTTTGATTAAAATTAAAAGAAAAAACGTGACGACAAAACATGACGAGACAAAAAACAATGTATTTAAAAAGCTCACAAAGAAAGTATCTACAAATGCAACGATCTGCTTATTTCTATGGTTAACAACACAATGAAGGTACATAGAGCTTGAGTAAGAGAGACTAAAAATATTTCGACGCAATCTCTACCCGTGCGTGCTTCGATAACAACGATTCACTGAGAGAAACAGATCGGCTGCTTAAGTACATCCCAAAAGCTTTATTCGGTTTTTTCTTCGACCTGCTTTGTTGCTGCGATCGTTGCTCCCACTTGTTGTGTTCTCCTATTTTTAGTCAAAGCTACCTTAAAATAAATCCTAATCTAGGACACAAGCAATCTATGCACCAAGTTCCATCAAAATCCGAACAAACGTTCAAAAGTTGAAGAAAGTAAAAGAAAGGTTACACGATGCTTTGATTCACCATTAGGATGAGTCATCTTTTTTATAATTTGTCTGAGGCATGATGGTATGCCTGGTGTCTTTCGTAATTTTCTTAATTCACGCCCCCTCCCCACTGACAATGGTCCAAGAGTATTCATGTCTAGAAAATTCTCAAACTTCGCCATTCGGAGTCGGCCTGAAACGTGTTTGAATCGTGAAAGAAAAATAGCACGCACAACATGAGTTGTTGCTGCAGAAGCTAGTCCCTCATCCGCCTAGGACTGTCTGGCATGATGGCGTGACAGACTCATGCCGGAGTAGGAATACGGTCTTACTCTTATATCAAGACGTAGCAGATGATGACAAAGACCTGAAATTACCACAAGACATGCCGCAGCGTGACCGCCGTGGCGTAGTGGGTAAGTGCGTCGACTACTACGCAGAGGATGCCACGTTCGATATCCGAATTTACCACCATTGATAATTCACAACTCCACCTCTTTCGAGTCATTGACAATGCTCAAATAGTATTCCTGTCTAGAAAGAGCTGCTCAACTTCGCCGTTCAGAGTCGGCATTAAACTGTAGGTAGATTGATTCTTTCAGTAAGTCATGGGCTGTATGACATGCGTTAATCAGTGATTGCAAGTGCGAGAGGAAATGCATTAATTTTGACAAGAAGTAGCCACTATAATTTTCCTTATGTATTTGTTATCATGATGTTATACGTCGTTAACATCAATAGCTGCGTTTTTTTGCAAGCGTATATACGCTTAATTTCCAATTTGCATGTAAAATACACTAACAACGAATCCTATATCCGCTTAATTTACGCATCATATCTATCGCCGCTTAAGAAATAAGGGCGGATAAAAACAATGCTTCCAAACATTATTTTCTATGTGTTCATTCCGGAATTTATTCATTCATTGTTTAGGTTGCTGTATGTGGCTTACATATGCAGGTGTGGTTGATGTATTAGATCATTTTCAATTATTTTGGCATCCATAAGTATGCAATTTTTGGTATACCCAGAGTGTCTTTGCTATACATTCCGTTTAGGTTTCGTAAACGATTCTTTTCACTTGATGAAATTTTTTTTTTATTTTGTAATTATTAATGTTTTTGCTTTTAAAGTGATGGTCACGTTACACAGTCACAAAATGAAGACTGTGACCATCAAAGATCAACCATCACCATCTACGACTACACCCTGACTGCTTAGCAAATGTCATAAATGTCGTTGGTGCTGCCAAGATTTTATGATGAATCTTTAAGCGCCGATGATCGTTTTTTTGTGCACTTCTAAATTAAGCGTATATACGCTTGCAAAAAAAAAAACACCTAATATCAACCAATTCAGGAAAATACATGGACTGTCATTGCTTGAGTAAAAATAAAATTGTTCGAAGACTCTTCCAAGCCTGAATACACAGCAAATATTGACTCAATGTCAAAAAGTCAGTCCACTAATTTTTGATCTGTGTTAGGCTTGAACAAGATAGCAATAGAACAAGACAAAATTGAATAAAACACGTATTTATTCCTTGATTTAGTTGTTCGAACTCTACCATATTTTATTTGCTTCTTGCAAAAGCTGACCTCGCGCTTGGAGTTAATATTGCACCTATGGAAATGACGCCTTGGCGCATGGTGTCAGCGAGAAATTGAAACGTAGGCAATTATAAGTAAATGGCAAAATTTTGGATGCTGCAGAATGGTTGCATGTACAATTCGTACAATCCTCAACACACTTCATTAACACGTTCCTTCAAACAACTTCAGTTCCTGCAGTAAGATGCTATCGAAAAATTGATTTTTTATTATTAATTCATTTCTTGGACGGTTCCATTTCTGTCACAGTAGCAGCACTTCACAGAACCAAAAAAAAAAAACACATTCGTGGAATTTAGTTTCAAATCGTTGAGCGAGAAGAGGCCGTTCCACTCTTAGCAAGTTCGGCGTCGCAAATTTCCGAGGTCCACCGAAGTTGAAGTACATCCAAAAGCTTCGTTATCACTTCCCTGTTTGTGTTAAGTGCACATCGAAATTGACTCGAATTGTATTAAGCAAAATTCCTGATGAGACGCATTTCCATCTCAGTGGCGAGCAGTCGCATTGGCTCGGAAAACCCACTCGTAATTAGAGATTATCACAATAAATCCGGAACACATCCTCCCAATAAACCAAACATAACTAAGATGGTCCACCCCGACGACGAACCTCCTCCAAGATGTTTCCCAAATTGAGCACAACCCCCCTGTAAGAGTTTTGAAGAGGAGGACATACAATGAATCCATTTTATAAGAACCGAACCATAACCAATTGGTAAGGTTAAAGGGAGCAGAGTCATCCAAGCAGGAACGTAGTCATTTCTATGTTTGGCTCAAGACAATGGTTCCGCAAGTGTCAGTTCTCTGAACATTACAACACTGCAGTCTCCTGCAAATCTGTCTCGTGTAGCAGTCCACAATTACAGGGTACCTTCATGAGAGTTTCATTTTTGGAAGCGGTCTTGTTAAATTAGTACCCACCTTTAGAGTCGTTGCCAATTTTTTCTCAGTGGATTTTCTTTCTTGGAATCGTATATTGGGTGTCCAAACATAGAATGATATCCCTCTTGGAGATAACAATAAATTCATCTTCAAACGCTGCTGTCTCCGACTGACTGTACAATGTTTAGAGAGATTTGAGATTGTAGCTAAATTTAGATCCTTGGAGTAAACACCTTTCCGCACTAATTCATTCGCCCTATAAGGTACCATCCCGATTTTTACACTCCCACTCCCACCATAATAAAACGGAACAAAAGCAAGCATAATTCCAATGTGTTGCAAAATAAAATAAAAAAACATGCCATCCCTTGCATACCCCACTGTGTTCGATCCAATTGCGATCGAACACTTCATAATGCATGTCGATGGGCTGAAAATATACGCTGCTATTTTTTTTGTCAACGTAAATGAATAATAATGACGGTTTGACATTGATAAACTTTTGCGACAACCTTTTTCGTCCCCCTGCTCGAGGGGGTCGAGGGTTTGGCAGGACGACGCCAACTATCCCAACCCAGTTGCCCGCCTCCAGACACACTCGAAGAAAAAGGAAAGCCACATTTTACACTCGCATCGTATCCCGAACGACATTTGCATAATTTTGTCGAGAAGGACATTCGTCCCTCGTATCCTGAATATTGAGTGCTTCCTTTGGAATTCCTTTGGATTTGATTGTACTTATCAGCGGGCATGATGTATGCTCTCCTTCGTGGGCGGTGTTGGGGATTTGTTGGGTTAGACTCTTTTCTGTACACACTCAGCTCAGTGCAAGATGGAGATCCTTTTCAATGTTCCCAATGCGTGTTGGTTTGGGTGGGGGACTCAGAGGGGGTGGGGTTGTTAGTGCTCGCCCACTTATGGGTCCAGGTTAATAAATCGACGAATAAATTTGGGAATAAACGCAATAACGAGGTCATTTACAATGCGAAAAAGTTCGGCTCCGATCCACCCCATTCCCCGGGCTGTTTGCTTTTCCATTGTGGAGGGGTGCTGGGGCTTTATTCTTGTACTCAATATCAATTGGACGCCGGACCGATGTATTTTTTTTTCCTTCTTGCTTGCTTTATATTTTGTATATACGCCTTCGATTAGATGGGATAAAAGGCTTTTGAAATATGGTGTAAAGGGAATGTCGGGAAATAAATACCGAACACAATTGGGGGGGCTGAAAGGGAGCTTATTTAGTTGGGATTTATTGTTTGAGTTTATTTTTTCGGCAAATAAAGTTGATTTTTTTCGGTGGCAAGTCGATGGGTTCGAAGGGAACGAAAAGGTTGATCCTGAACGTGAAACTCTTCTTTATTAAGCTCGTAAGCTATTTCAAATCTATGATACTGATACGGAACTCTTTCATTTTGCGCCCTCAGGCTTTCGTATGAATACGAATTTTGTTTTGAAAATTACTGCCGGCAGGTTACTGCCAGCTACAGTTGAACTATTAGTTTAAGGTTTCATGCAGGAGACGTGAATAATATGAATTATCTGACATTGCAAAACGAACTGAAGGTATTGGGTTTGCTGGACAAGTCCGGGTTGGTTGGACTTGTGGATGTCTTACCGATGGCAGTAAGAATCGGTGCCGCCAAATAATGCCGAGTATTTCGACGGCAGCGTATGAATCACACGAATTTAATGTCGGCTACCTTAAGATTCACAGACGCCCTCCGACAAACTTATTTTCCAAGGTCTGATCGTTGCAAATTCAATTGGCTTCATTATTTTGCGAAGTGAATTCGTTCCTTATATTCGACCTATATATAGATTATCTAGCTGATGTGGAAAGTTCCTCAAAGTTCGTGGATCAATTTTCGGTTTCGTTTCTTGTGTGATGTTGCATCTGGAAAGATTTGAGGTATTTCTTCACACACAGAATCGTCCATTTTTCGGGTCCAAAAGTAAATTTAAGTACGCCACATTAATGATTTAGATTTCAATCAAATTTTTTTCAGGATAATGCTCATGATGTCTTGCACGACTTGATTGATTCTGACATGGGTCACTTTCGACAATTCTTCTACACAGACCGGGCATAATAAAGAGATCTGCAAGCGACAAATCACATGTTCTTGTTGGCCAGTTCACATCGCCATAGGGCCAAGTAACTCATCCAAGAAATTGTTCTTACAACAATAAGAGTCATGTTGAGTGAGATGTGCCACCGTCTGGGTGAAATCACATGTCTTCCACTGCTAAGATTTTTCAGTTAATACTTGGTATTATTCAGACTTACATAGCCTTAACCCAAAAGGTACCCTCTAGATCAAATACACACCATTCATGAACTTTTTATAGATTACGTATGTCCTTCGACCCTTCGAGGGACATAGAGTCTCAACCACGCATGCGCTTCATCTCTCACATGCAGCGTCGCATTTTAGCTCTCCACATAAATTCATTCCTTACGAACTCAATCTGTTCAGCACCATTTTTCCTTAGAGGGTCTCGCGAATTCCGCCTGCCTGGGTTAGCGAATTCCCTTGCATGAGGTAGTTAGCAATGGAGTTGTCTTCGCACCCTATGGTGTATCCAACCAACTCCCATTGCTCATTCATATTACATTGCTTATTGCTTCTTGGCTCGTAGTCATGTAAAATTGCTCGTACAAAATTTCCTGAGAATGTCTCTTAAGCATCGACTTGCTGCAACTTTTCGTGTGATAATTTTGCGGTATGGTGGCACTGCACATAGGTTGTGTTGGAGCGAAACAATCACAACTTGGTTCTCAAGCTTGTTTGGTTTGTTTGGTTTAGGGGCAACTCTACAGGCCTCAATCTGGGTACAATTATCGTATTGTTCGCCGTTTTGATACGTAGATCGTAGAATTGGATGGTTTGCATTAGCTAAATATAACCTGTGGAGTTGAATTTTGATTATGATCGTCAAACTTTGATTAGCGATCTCGGAGAGGTTACTAAAAGGTTAGTCGAACACGATATATCTCTGCTTGGCTAGTTTGGCTAGTGCCGTCACAGAGACTTTCCTCTGAGTGAGTGTCGAGGCAACTGCGACCGTGCGAATCACACTGTCGTGTAATCCGAGCCTAGCAGCGTGGATGGCTATGGGGCAGTACACTGTGCTCACAGCCACGATTCTAGCTATTTCGGAGCGGTTTCTTTTGAGGAGACCATCAGTCCTGCTTTTCATGTACGGGAGGCAGGTTTTCCTAGAGAATTTATACTTGATTGTCCTGGTCCAGCTTCCACTAGCTAAGAAGAGGAAGTATTGGCAGATGATGTATTTGAGGTGGTTAATTGGAGGGCCCACCATTTCAAAGGGAGTGTTGCCGGAAGGTCTTAGCTTGGGAAGTTCGTCGGAAATCTAATTTCTCTCTGTGCTGGTGTGCCTGAAACCCAGAAGAGAGTGGTTCTGCACCTGGTACTGGTCTGATTGAGTTTTCCTTGCACTGTTGCACCAATTTATAAGAAGTGATTATTGAGGAGTGGGTCGCCGTGGCGTAGTGGGTAAGTGCGTCGACTCCTACGCAAAGGGTGCCAGGTTCGATACCCGAATTTACCACCTATCATAATTCAGGGCTCCACCTCTTTCGAGTCACTGACAATGCTCAAAGAGTACTCCTGTCTAGAAAAAGCTTCTCAAATTCGCCGTTCGGAGTCGGCATTAAACTGTAGGTCCCTTCCACTCGTGAAAGAACAATAGCACGCACAACACAAGTGGTTGCTGAGAAGCTAGGCCCAGGTCCACCTCGGACTGTCGCGCCACCCATATTATTATTATATTATTATGATTATTGAGGAGATAGCCCTTATGGCTGCTTGATTGTTCTCAAGCTTATGTCTTTGTTTCTTCCGATTATGCACAACATTCCAAACACATCTTTAACCTTTCCCGCGCTGTTGCACTCATCCAGTTGGGTGTCAGCAATGTTAGCCAAGAAAGCTATTAATGTTTTCGACTTCCTGTTCGGCAATGTTCGGTAGGTAGCAGGTATCATAACTAGTCGGGGCTTTTGAACCCAAAAGATTGTGGGCCAACAGACGAATCTGATGTGGAAATAGACAATCATAATTTATGAATCCAGGATGTTCACTTCCTCATATCCGACAGTTTTAGTTGTTAACGTGTCCACCGAGTGAAAAATTACGCTCTTCGCTGAAGAAAATGTTACGCCATAATTGATCATCCAAAAGCTGTTTTCTTTAAGCATTGGTGTGGTTCAAGCATCCCTTACCCTGCTCTTGAGTGAGCTGCGCTTTCCATGCTTTCAGATGCGAACCCATATACAATGTACTTCCTAAGACGATTACCAAACCCTTGCTTACCTTGAAATCATTAGATCTCAATCCTCTTCAACAAGTTCACTAGGGGCAGACATATTTTCTGTGGAGTGTGCCCTTCGATTATGGATAAGCTTTCATTAAGACATTAGCAGCAGCACCAGTTTGTTTGTATTTGGTAAATTGTGTGCCCATTTTGCCCATAGTACGAGCAGATAAACGAGTATATCCACCATTTTCTACCCGCTTCTTCTACAGTATCTCCATGGCTGTGGTAAGCCTTGAGAATTTTTTAACCGTCCGTGTTAAAGAAACGCAAGCCTTAAACTAATCACAATTGGCCTCTAGTGACAGTCCGTCGTTGTAACAAGCATTAAGACGGGAATTTTAAATTCTAGCCTCTAGTGGGCTGACCGCATATTTAACCCTTTAATGCATATTCTTGGGTTCCATACACGGTCGGTTCCACACTTTAGCTTCCTGCTGAAATGTTACCTGGGATGACGCCCATGTTTTAACAGCACAAGTAAGTGAATGTCATTTGAACTGTCCAGACTTGCGACGAATCCAGCGAAGTAAGGGTCGATCATAGAATCCATCTCCAAAAGTCCCTAAACATCTGGTTAAGTTGGTCGATCATCCGTCGTCAAATGTCCCGAATGCGAAAATTGGAATCTACACGGTATAGTCTTTTTTAAGGGATAGCTTAACTGGCTACTAAAGTGCACTGAATGCTGTTGCACAATCCCACTCATTGTGTGCACTCGCGTTTAAACATTGACTTATCTAATATTAACGAATAAGTTCCGTTTAATTGGAAATAAAACATGATTCCGCTCAAACCCAACGTACTGCATCGCTGCGGCTCATTCATTTGAATTCCCAACACCCACTGGCATGTGCGGTTGCGCTTGAATTGTCTGTAATTGACCGTCAAAAAGACTGATCAGATTGGAGCTGGGACAGGAGCCCATATCTAAGCGTGGTTAAAAAAAATGACAAAAAAAAAAAAACGCTCATGAACCCCAATACACTCCGAAATTTATTGGCCGCGATTGGAAGCGGCGAGAATCTAATTTACACTAACCCTCGCACATGGTGGACTCCCGAAACCAATTTAAATTCATATCCTACGGAGTTGGTGTGTGCGTGTCTGTGTGCTAACAGCCCCCACCTCCACGATAGCGTTGCCACATTAACGTTTAAAACTGAATTAGTTTCAGACCAAATCAAATTCAATCGAATTAACAACTAATAAAAGCTCACACGCGCCCCGTATACACCGTATAATGCTCTCACTCCCGCACTGTTATCCTGCTCGCTTCCACACGCTCTCCGTCTGTTTACACGAGTGCAATTAGAGGACTTCACGCAGGTTGTGTGATGTTGCTGCTCTGTAGCTGCAGCAGCAGAAAATTAGACCTAACCAGCGGTGATGGCAACGACGCATGTATTATGCAGTTGTGTGTGCAGAATCTGATGTTGTGCAAAACTTAATTCCCTGGGCAATAATACACGGACATCATAAACTAGATTGGGGTTCGCGGTCTGTTGTGTATCGCGGTTCAAGCAGATTGGTCATCTACCCTGGGGGGGTGTTTCTGAGGTAATCAGAAAATTAAAGCAAGTCCACTGGAACAGGATCAGCAGACAGCAGTCTGTTATTTTTAATTAAATAGAATCTGATTTTCAGTCTAACAACGGTGGCGGTCGCGGTGGCTGTGCTTGGGATGGGGCAAATCTTGCCAAGGCGCTCTTTTCGCCCACCTCGTGGCAAATTGAGTGGAAACTAGCAAAAGTTTATGGTTATGGAGCTCAGCGGAATGATGGTTTGCTCGTGATGGCGTTAATTAGGTAGATTGTAGGGATATTCCCGTGGAGCGATAGTTTGAGTTCCATTAAGTGGATGATGATGACTTGGATTGGAGAGAAGTTTCTCAAGTTGCACTTCTCTTTGAATTTTAACTGACGGGTTCATAAAACGACTGTTCTGCTCTTTAGGGGCTAGGTAGTTTTGTCCGACGGAATTATTGAAGTGTTTGCTACTAGCCATGTCCCTCGAACTTTGTCTCACAGGATAACTTGGTTTAGAATCAATTGGAACTACAAGCATAGCGGCGGGAATACTGACCGTGAAATTCAAACGTTGAGAGTTCTCAGCTTTTCTGCTTTCTGTTGCTAGAGAGGAAAGCCAGTGCCTTCTTCCCTTTTCAAGGCACTTCTAAGTCCTGAAGGCTCCATAAGGCGACTGTACACATCGTATCCGTGAGGTGCAGACTGAAATATGTTAGTATTGCAAAAACGACGACGCCCCGTGTGATGAACTTAATTTCGTCGAAATGAAAGTGATACTCTCAATAATCAGTGCAGAATTACACTTTTGTGATATGACCATCATCTACTTCACTATCACCTTGAAACAGATTTACCGAAATGCATTCCATCACAGGGGGAACAAAAGCCCTTTTTGAGGCTTTACACATCGATGGCTCGCAATCCAGTTTATGGGGTGTTTTTCTTGTAGTCAAGCAACATATAATTGCCGAGCCTAAAAATTACTGACTCTGAAAATACCCAAGATGATCATGGAGAATGCCGTGTTAAGGCTAAACAACTTTCATAATTCCGGGTCAACCTCTTTCGAGTCTGTACTTGTCTCCAAAAGGTTTCTCAAACTTCGGAGTCGTCTTAAATCTGTGGGTTCTATCCACTCGTGAGAGAATAATAGCAGGCACAACCCGAGTAGTTGCTGTAGAAGCTAAGCTGTGACATCATCTTGGCGAAGTTCGTTCCAGACTCCAAACTAGAGGCATGATCTTCCAGCCGTCCGTTACAAGTCTTAGCACACGGATGACTTTAACGTGATACACCTAGCCGTCAACAAGGCGTTTTCTGGCACTTATACGGAAGCGGCTAAAAGGGGTCCAACATTGAATCTGAAATTTTCGGCACAGCTTCACGATGAGTTACTATGGCCTCGAGGTAGTTAAGTACTTCGTCTACCTTGGCTCCGTGTATCCGCGTACAAGCAACATCTTTGTCGAGGTCAAACGGAGAATGCCTGTTGCCAACCGCTGTTTCTATGGATTCAAGCAATTGACGCGTCTCTAGAAAGACAAAGCTGAATTTATACAAGACACTAATCATTCTAGTCGTTGGTCCCCGTGGCGTAGTGGGTAAGTGTGTCGACTTCTACGCAAAAGGTGCCAGGTTCGATACCCGAATTTACCACCTTTAATAATTCACGGTTCCACCTCTTTCGAGTCACTGACAATGCTCAAAGAGTATTCCTGTCTAGAAAAAGCTTCTCAAATTCGCCGTTCGGAGTCGGCATTAAACTCTAGGTCCCTTCCCCTAGTGAAAGAACAATAGCACGCACAACACGAGTGGTTGCTGAGAAGCTAGGCCCAGGTCCACCTCGGACTGTAGCGCCCCCTATATTATTATTATATCATTCATCATTCTAGTCGTACTGTATGACGATTAGACAAGAACAATCTCAAAAGCGGTCCCCTCAAGAGAAAAAGTTTATGTGCGATCTTTGGTCCTGTTTGCTTGGCGACATTTTAAGGAGAAGACTCAACCTCTGTACCGTCTGTGTAGTGACAAGAGCTCAGGCAGGTGTTTACAGAACCAATGCTTATGGTGGCTGGGCAATGTAACCTGTGAGACAACGAAACATCTGACGGCTGTATCTAAGGTTGCAGATCAAGGTGAAGATGAAACTGAAGACAGCTAGCCAGACATCGCGCTAATTGGAATGGCCTGTTAATATTGGTAGCAAATAAAGACGAAGATGGTTTCTGTTTTGAAAAAAAACCATTCGAACATCTTTCCTACCGAAACACGAGCTTTCTTAGTGAAGTGATAAAGCATACTGATAACAAATCAACTGTCGGATTGTAACTTGAGAATAAAATCCAGCAAAAATAGTCCAAATTAATTGGCTCATCGAAGTTAGCCAACGACCATATTGGGCAAGGCAATACTGAAATTGCTGGAAAGGAAATTGTGTGACTTAATCCATCCCCATTTCTCAAAACAGTTGCTTTACGTGCGTCAAAAGATCTAAAGACCAATCTCAATGCCAAGGGTGGCGCAAGTACAATTTAAAGATATCTTACAACTAGATTTCGTACCCGGCTTTGCCAGGGTTTGTTTCTTCAACTGGTACTTGACCTGCATTATGACCGAACTTTTTAATTTAAAACTATAATAAGACTGCTCGAACCAGAACTCAGAGAAGAATTTGAATTTTCAATCAATGATAAAGATGCCTATCGCAATCTCTCATTCACATCCCTACTCATAATGAGTACAATTCGTTGACTGTGTGCATACATGTTGAAGTTTGAATCATCAATGTGTGCCGCAGCAAAACGGACGGAAATTACGGTTTTTTCTCAACCATTTACACACAACGTGGAGGGATATCAAGCGATTCATAAAAAAAGTTCTTGGAAATCTCGTCTACGTACCATGAAAAAAATTAGCCTATCTTGTAACACATTATGTAATTAGTCTAGCTCTGAAATTTTATCTAAATTGGTTAATCCGTTCAGAAGTTCAATATTCACAATTCCAGCAAAATTGAATGATTTGTGTGTAGCTATGTATATGTACATGCATAGATAGTTTGGGTATGACAAAATAAGAAAAGTGCGAAAATGTTTATTGTTTCCTTTTCGTTTGGTGACTCAGGCAGTCGTTCGTATATGTTCGATAGAGACGTAGAAAAAAATGAATGGTTGCACCAAAGCAAAATATGAAAAATGTGTCTGTATATATGGAAGTTACAACACACTGGGGGATGGTTGATATCCACGACTACGCAACTTGAAATGGTTTCATACCGGATTGATGCAAACACCCATATAATTGCCTCGACTTGACTTCAACGAAATAGTTAGTCGCGCCAATGTGGAGGCAATAGTCCTCCAACTCTTCTTACATCTTCTTCTCCTCTTGCCAACTACCTCTCTAGCCAATATTCGACTTTTTTACACAGACCTTCAGCTTTGGCTTCGAACATCTCACTAAACAAAGTATGCACAGCATCCAAGGACTACACATGCAGGATGCATATTTGTTGATTATAGGCTGATTGTTGCTGCCGCTTTCCCCTCTTCATTCAAGTAATTTTTTTTTTTTTTGGAAAGCAGAACATTTTTTGTCATTCGAACGCTCATGCCATGCCATTAACGACGCAACACCTCGCTTCAAACCAGCTGCCTTTAAAGCATTCCAATATTCATACTTCCGCCCGGGACCGAACTATTTCCTTAACTCAACCACCGCCGCTGGCAGTGCGTCTTCGTCCCAGCTCAGTGGAGTGTCGACAATCTTAATGGATGATGATAATCCATCCGCAGGGCTGGGTCGGCTCATCCTCCGACCGTCGCGTCGTCGTCGTTTTCTTGATTCCTGTTCGCAACCGCGCACTCTTGCCGAAGGAGAAATTCAACACCTCATAATAGTTGCAGGGAAGTTAACTTAATTTTCCCCATCATGGTTACAAGAAATGACAATTATTATGGCGAAAATTCACTTAAAAGTGCCAGCAGAAGATCACGAAGCCAGCCACCGCAACAGGGCCACGGCAAAGGCGGGAATTGTTGGAACAAAACTCGGAACGAGTCAATAGCTTTCACCTCGAAATGACGACGTAAGCCGATACTTAGGCATGTGACAAGTGTGGGGCCCTGCTTCTGCTGCTGGCATTGATGGGGGAATGACGAGAGCGACAGCTCCGACAGTCATCGTGGCGCATATTATTGTTAATTGACATTGATAATGAACGAATAGTCATTGACAACTCCAACAACGGCAGCCGCTGCGATGGCGATGGCTTTGACGCTGGCAAAGAGGAAGACGACGAGGTTGCAATATGAGAACACCTTTCAAGTCGTCTTCCGGATAAGCCCGGTGAAGGCGCCATGCCAGTGCCGACGGCAACAGTAACAATCTCATAAACACCAACATTGTCATCCTCAGCAGCCAGACCTTGCTGCTTCCATATCGGTGGTGTGTAGCCGACTTGTCTGCTGCTTGTCGTTCGTTTTCAAGTTCACATTGCGAATGCGAGAGACCAGAGGCAAGAGACAATGGGACTGGATACGAAGGCAACTGAGTGGATGACAGAGCCTCGGGGTGCGTATCGTATTGACGCATTGAAGTAACGAGCACAATGTGGAATTTTACACTCCCTGCGACACGAGACAGTGGCACAATTAGTAGCAGATATAAATTAGTGTCAATCAGGGGGAATGGAATTAAGAGGTGAGGTGCGGCGTGCTGGAGGGATGCATATACATGCGAGTGTTCGCATGTGCTCTCCGGCCGGGGATGGGTAATGAAAGGATTTTCGTGACAGAAACCTGCCGAAGGGGTGCTTTCGATGTCTTTCTTTAATGACATTTCAATGGGATAATTACTTTTCAACGTCAACGTTTCGTGTCCCTTGTGATTTGTGGTGGTGTCGCTGTGACAGTGGAATGGGCTGCCCTCTGAATGGGGTGGGGGCGAGGCAATGTTGTCTTCGGGGGAAAACACGTACATTCGTCAATTTATGATTTCGTTCGCGCTATTAGTCTGTGCCGAGGGTTCGGGGAATCTATATTTATATCAGCTAACCACGTTATAACTTGTTTTCCAGTTCGGTTTGCCTGGGGCGTTTTTGATAATGTCACAAGAAAGGGTTGCTGTTGTTCCTGCAAGGAGAGGGTGACGGCGCGGTGCACACATGTGCTCGTGTGAAGCGTGACACATTTCAAATTGGAATGGTGCGATATTTTCGTACTTTATCCTCATCACATTTCACGAAGTTTTTTTCGAGCATAAGTAAATACGTGTGGTTTTATTGAGACGAGGGGTTGCTTCTCAATTTTCTTCACCCGTTTGTTACCTCTTTGTTGAATTGAATTGGCTTGTGTCTCCCTGTGGGACTGCAACCGGTTTTTTCAGACTTAATCATAATATTCAAAAAAAAAAAATCAATTTATAGTAAGCCTTTTGGTATGCTCCTGGTGGAAAATAACTTAAACTCTGTTGTCGGTTGATGATAGGTAGGTAGGTTGAGGTGGCTGATTGAACAGTTAACCCTTTTTACTAACTCTCGGATCACTTGGAATGTAGAACTAGGGATGATACGAAGTGAGATTTCGATGGGCATCGTACTCCCGTCAAGCATCAGAACCGGAGAGGAGAACGTGTTTTACTTTTCCAATCTTCTTCATTTTGGGGCCCTCCATAAGTCGAAAGGGAAGAACAGTCTCCTGGCCTGAGGCAGTCTTATTGTGAGCACTCCGAAGGTGTAGTATTCAGTGACAGAGCTAATGGACTTAACTCCTGGTTCCCAGAGTCCGTCAAAATAGGCAACATCTTTCTTTGCAACCCGATTTTCGTCAAGTTCATTTCAGCGATTTCAAGCTACTTCTGTAACCCGCGGTTGTCTCCTACAAATTTGATCACGCGGCCAGTAAATATGCGCAAAATATGATTAATATATTTTTTGCATTGCGACCCTTCCATCTCTTGCCGTCGAGCGTTCAATTCTATTGCCTAATAATCCCTGCGAAGTACATTGTAGTCGTGTTTTTTTCATCGCTATCGATAGTGAAGTGAAGCAAGAATCAGAAAAACGATCCGCAGTCTTTTTGATTTTTATCTGTCGAGATATATGAAAAAGAAATTTATTTGTTCGAAATTGATGTTAAAATTTATGAAAAAAAATTCGAAATCGAAATTTTGTGGGCTGCTCTTTACTGCCGATATTATAGGCAGTAGCTTGTTGTATATGCTTTACGTGCAAAATCCTACTTCACTATTTACAGATTTGTGAAAAAAACACGGCTTATATTTTTTGGTGAAGTAGGGAATAATAGGATGCCCAACCTCAAATGAGTATTCCGGGTCTTGTAATCAACATCCAATATACCGTCTAACCCTAAAGGTCGGAGTGAAACTTCCGCGATTAGAATAATTTGATCAACGTGAAACATTTAGAGCGAAGTCCTCGCGGGGTTAGTTGATTAGAATTCAGACACAGCCGTACATTTCACATCCAGGGTAATTTGCCAAGGTATGAATTGAAGTTTTTGGCATCTTGATACAGTGTTCGTCTCTTCTGTATGTTGTTCTGGGTACCTAAAGTGGATGAAATCTAGACAGTTCTACCAAAAAAGGAGGTCTACGTCATCATTCCCCTTGATTGCTTCCAACTAAACAGTTTGAAAGTAGTTCGGTGGAGAGTTAAGTGACTTGACTGCCTAACGATACATCAGCCCACAGTTGCTTGGAATTAATCTGTGATCTGGAATTCTGTTGTTTCTACAGTTTTAAAATCTAAACTATGCAAAACTAAAATCTAAGTCCTACATGGCAGAGGACAAGAGTTAAAATGTAGGCGCTCACATTAAAAGTCTCCGCTAAAAGAGGGAACCGGAGAGAAGCTTGGAACAACTCTCACGCAATGATGCAAGCCAAGAAACTCTTGAGCGAATATAACAGAAAGAGGTTTGACGCATCGAAAGGAACAAGCACAACTTATTTAATCTTCAAAGACTTTCTAAAAGGCGACTACAGATTTAGGGAGCACCTGGGGATACAAGGGGTATCAGAGCAGATTCTGTGGAGAATCCAAAGAAATTCCAGAACCTGCACTACCCCACAGAAGACAAAGATATCAATGTAAGCACCTACTATCAGAGGAAGAAAACCTCAAGTCACTGGATCCATCTCTTATTCTTGGATAACTAAAGGAAATTTCTTCTACATTCGCGCAACAGGAGTCTAATACGAGGGTAACTCGTAAGAGAGCGTTTTGACTGTCGATTTGAGAACGAAAAGTGTATCATACCTTCAACAAAAAATATTAACAAAGCCCTGCTATCAATTGGGCAAATGGGGACAAATTGTTCTTTGCTTAACTCTCGAAGACCCACTTTCATTCTACACTCTCGCGAGTGTTGCTTCGCAACCAATAAGTGTCAATACAGCATTCTGGTGTCAATGGATTTCGAGTAACGGAAATGTATTTGACTTGCCTGTTGTGTAGTTACTCGAAAACCAGCAGAAACTGAATGCATTGACCCTTATTCATTTTGTGAATGAATGAATGACAAAATAAAGAGGAGAAGTTGGATAAGAGACTTCAAACAAATCGGTTAGGTTTTTGTGAATAGTATAATATAATACGGGTGGCGCGACAGTCCGAGGTGGACCTGGGCCTAACTTCTCAGCAACCACTCGTGTTGTGCGTACTATTGTTCTTTCACGAGTGGAAGGGACATACAGTTTAATGCCGACTCCGAACGGCGAAGTTGAGAAGCTTTTTCTAGAAAAGAAATACTCATTGAGCATTGTCAGTGACTCGAAAGAGGTGGAACCGTGAATTATCAAAAGGGGTAAATTCGGGTATCGAACCTGGCACCCTCTGCGTAGGAGTCGACGCACTTACCCACTAAGCCACGGCGTTTTTGTGAATAGTCTTGTGAAATTATAACTCGCGCCACTGCAATGATCAGACTGTCAAGGGAAATTTCTTTAATCGTGCCCTTATAGGGCAGCATAACGTCTTAGCGCCCCCACAACCTGAATGAATGCTGTTGAAGCTATTCTCAAGTCCCATTGTCACAAGCACAGGACGTTTTCAAATTCTTCATATGAACAAATTTCGCAAGGATGATCGGTATGTGGGTTGGCAAGTTCTTTGTGCAACGTGTGATCAACTTGACTACCGCGAAACATTCCAGGTTCCAGCTATGGAACTAGCTAAACCCAATAATCTCCAAGAATCTCAGGTGATTTTAGTTGAATCACTTTTTAGGTCTTCAAGTTCTACAAAATAGTGTTCGCACGGAAAAGGATTTTTGTCTTACGATTCGTGGAGCAGATTTCGAAAGATTCTATACTGTCTTCGTCTTTGCAGCTTCTGCAGATGTCGACTTGAGGTACGCCAAGATGCAATTCGTATATGGAGTACAATTGGCACTGTGCTCTGTGAGGACTATCACCGGCGACTAAGCTCACTGCGACTAAACTTGACGATAGATGATTATCCCTTCTTGTTATAGGGCCTTCGCTGTTTGTACAATGTCAAGACGAATACGATATCCAAGACAAGTTTTTCCTTAAAGAACAGCATAAGTGAATGCTTCAGATTTTGCAACACCCCTGGTACCCTGCAAAGGTTCGCATTATTTACGAAGTATAACTCGCTGAAATTTTGTCCGTGTAACCTGCCAAGTTTCGAAGTCTCTACGTAACCGATCGGTGGGCTGGTTTGCAAGATTGTCAGTTCGCTCTCACTTCGTCCTGAAAAACGATACAATCGTACATTAGTGCCTGTGAATTTCCGAGGATGTGACAAAAATTACTCGGAACTCTTTACAACACACGCTTGTTTTTCACTCTTCAGTGCATAGAGCCCCCTCACCCTTCCACTGCTACGATTTATTCCTGCCACGGGTTCTTCTTCATCTGGCGCTGCTGTCCTGGGCCTCAACCAACAAGCTTCTTCATATTGCGCGATATCTGGCGAGCTTCTTGCACTTTCGCAAAGGAAGTTCGTTGCTGGCATTCTTCACGTGCCAGCGTAAACTTAAATACCAGCCTCTTCCGCTGCGTGGTTCTGGCAGATCACCAAATTTACGGCCCATTTTGATTCACGAGGAATGTGTAAACCATGGTAGCCTCGATTTCACGCAGTCAGGACAACAATAAGGACTAAGGACACTCTGTAAAGTAAATTCATATTTTATACATTGAAGCCAGTCTTCTACCGAAAGTCACCCACATATGGGCAGTATATCAGTGGACCGAAATAAGCTGACTCACATAATTGGACCGCATTCCAATCTCCTGTCAGCGACCGTCGAACTTCACTCTCTTCCCATGTCCCATGTGCTACAGGTGGCGCTCATAAGCTCGCATGTGAATTTCACACCAGTCGAGGCCCCCCACATCACCGACCCAAATCCGCAGGACACATCACATCGGCAAAGTCAGCTCTATGAATTCAAATTTAATTTCAAAATGCCACCAGTGACACGAATACTCGAACCGGAAACCGACATGGCTTTCCCCTTGGCCCCCGTCCTCGGGCGTTCCCGTCGCCACGAATGCATTATTTATTCATAAATGTGTTGCCACTGCATTTATTGAAATTGTTTAGCAACATTACCATTCGAACTGAATAAATATGGAAATTACTAGTGGCAAAACCAACCGACGACTGTCATGTACACTCAGCCAGACATATGTACCGTGCATACGTGAATCCACCGAAGGACCTCCCCGAGTTGCAACTTGGCCACAGATCGAGGGATTCACTTTGTCCCTTTGTTGGTGTAATTCTTGGGTGCTTGGGTACTGCTGCTGTTTTTGTTGTTGCTGGGGTTATGGTTTGCCCAAAATTCAATGAATTTTAAATGTTAGTCGCATGTGGGCGGGCGGAAGGATTGCATGTGCACAGATACCATGAAACCGCATTATACCCTCTCTCAATCGTTTTGCAACTCTGCCATCGAGAGCTCAGCTGTCTTCTCCGGTTCTCGTGGTGCTATACATTTTGGTGACTGTATGTGCAGCACTACTGCTCCACTGGCACGTATCACTTATCCTTAAGAGATGACATGGTCAATGTATGAACCGAGCGACGGTTGACAACTCTTCCCACAGTGGGACAGGAGCGGGCACATTTATCTGCAGAATGGAGAAAAATGAAACGCAACAAGGAGGTGTTTTCAGGTGAAAAACCAGCTCGATGCGCTTCCACCTCCTCTCGCCACCACCGGTCGCAGGACGCTTGTGGCGATGAAATTAAACCACTGAACCAAAATACCCAGAAGGATGTGTATGCTAAAAATGTTGTCTATTCTTTTAGTGTTGTGTGTGAATCCATCTGGAGCAAGGACAACACCGCTGTGCTCTCTCTTGCATGTATTCCAAACAAAGGATCCACTGGCTGGCTCCCTGGTCAACATGTCATTGCTCGCAAAGGGAAAGGCGGTACAAAGTGGGAGTCAAGATTTTGACTGTTTGCATGGGTGGCTGGGTGCGAGTGTTATTGGGAGCTAAAATTACAGCTCATGCGTCTGTGTGTGTGTGTTGGCACGTAATTCTCCTTGAGTGATCCGCTCGATGGCAGTGCCTGTTGGAAGCGAAATTAGTGCAGGCAGGCACTGGAACCAATAGATGATTGGCCATTGAGTTGACTGTCATGTGGATGGACGATGAATGTGTAGGCTCTTCACTTGACAGGTCGTATGTTTGCTTTCCTCGGTAATTATCGAGGAGAAGTGAGTTGATGTGTGCGAGTTGGAACTCTGAAGATGAAGACTTGAATTTTGTGGCTTGAAGTGAAATTCGAATTTGATGCGAATAGAGATTCATTTCACGTCAGTTTGTTGATGGAATGGTTTCCTTTAAACGTCGAGTTAGTCGGGCTATACTGGGACTCCGTGGGGATGGGTACTTATAACATAACTAACGAGGTCATGTGCAGAATAACTAGCCAACCGATGTTTCTTTGGATAGATCAACATAAGACTGATCATCCCAAATCCGCTGCACATACGCGCTATCGTTTCCAAAAGCAAATGTTCTCTTTTATAGAAAATACTGCGTGCAATTTTTGGTCTTGTTTGAGTTGACGGGATCCGGATGAGAAGACTCGCTATACAAGGCGGCTTCACAGTGATGTGGGTCCACCCAAGGGTCTAGATATTCAACAGTCGTCATTGACTCAGAGAGACAACGCAACAGAGGCCGGTCTCGTCTAGGTTAGAGCGCAGAAGTTGAGAAAGAACTGAATCCCCAACAAGCCGCTGTTAACCTCTAGTTAGAGAGGTTCGTTGGTTGAGGCCCTGGTTCACCTTCGACTGTAGTTCTCCTAGGAGCCCTTCATACATGGACGTATTGTGTTCGTGCCCCACCATGCGCATAATTTTTGGGTGCCAAAATGGATTCGAATGTAGGAGTCATTCGGGGTTTCCATAGTCGTAGCTATCTCACTAACCCCGGTGATCGTGCAATACATTTGACGTCATTTGGATGCCTTTGACACTGAACATGTTTTTTGCTCGCGCGTCTACTGAGAACTTCAGTGGACGACTTATGCCAGGGAGCAGAGTCTCCATATTATGTTTTAGGTCTCTCTTCTTCTATCTTCTTTACTTGGCCCTACAGTCTGAGGTAGAACTGGACCTCACCCAACAAGCCTCTCCAACTAGGACGGTCTCTGGTTAGCTACATCCAGTGTAGCACGCCAAGTTGGTTGAGGTCGTTCTCCGGCTGCGTCAGCTATCTTAAACGCTGGCGTCACCTGGTGCGCCGCCCCACAAACTCGCAGTCGTACACTGTTCAGGGCGGAGCTGCGTTTTCCACACGCTCTACATGGTCCATCAACCTTCGGCCACCAGACGCTTGCTTTGCTCATGTCGCTTTCTAGTCCGTACAAGTCGTGGTTGCTTCTTCTACTCCAGCAAAAGTCCACGCAAACAGGACGAAAGATACCAAGCATAACATTTCATTCCCAGAGACAAAGGACTTCCTCATTCGCTTTTGAGAATATTTATGCCTCCGCTCCATACAGCAAGAGAGCGATGTTCAAGGTTTTATATACAGTTAGCTTGGTTCTTCGAGATATGGCTCTATTACTCAATTGTCTCTTGAGCCCGTAGAAACAGGGGTTAGCAAGAGTTACTCTGCGATTGATCTCGGTACTGATGTTGTTTGTACTATTTACTCCAGAGCCGAGGTAGACCTCGAAGTTATAGCTGCCCTATGAGACGCTCTGTCCTAGATATCTTTGTTGTTACTTTTTTTTTGAGAATAGCATAAACTACGTTTTGCCCTCATTCATCGCTAGACCTATTATAGCCGCGTCCAACTCAATGGCAGCAAAAGTTTCATTGACGGTTATGCCAATCACATCAATGTCTGTGCCATTAGTATTTCTTGTTTGCACTGGGATTCGAGCCGGGGACTAAACTACCCAAGGGCAGGCACTTAACCTATTACATATGTATCTGCCCACAGTCGCGGTGGAGCCTGGTCGTCGATGTTTACTGTCTCACGCATTCGCCACTAGACATATTTTAGCCGCTTCCTCCTCAATGCCAACAAAGGCCTCATTGACGGCTCGCTGTGTTCTGCCAATCACATCAATGTCATCCGCGTATTCTAGCAGTTGCATTGCCTTCTGGAAGATAGTACCTCTTTTGTTGGCGTGTGAGTCCTGCAAGATCTTCTCCAGGATGATGGCAAAGAAGTCACATGACAGCGCGCCGCCTTGTCTAAAACCTTTTTTGACACTGAAGTGATCGGAGAGTTCGCTATCGACGTTGATGAAGCAGCGAGAGTTCTCCATCGTTCTCCTGATCATTCTGACGAGTTTGTCAGGAACGTTAGTGCTAGACATGGTGTTGTAAGCTTATCTCTGGGCACTCTGTCATATGCGGCCTTGAAGTCGGCGACTCGCCGGGCATGCTATTCTCCGACCATATCTTAAAAATGAGCTGGTGCATGCCTTCAACCAGATTATCTCAAGCTGAGAGATTTTAGCAGACAGCCGGCACCAGTAGCCTTGTAAGACTTCAGTCTTGATTGCTAGCAGATCTTAGTCGGAGGAACGGAGTCGATCATCGTTCAGATTAAGTGGAACATTCTGCCTTCAGTCCCTTAATTTTGTTCGACTGCGGAAAAAAACCAGTGGTTTATTAGAACATGAAACCAGCGACGAAACTGACGGTCGACGAATTTTTGAAGGGATCTATTTATTTTATTTGTCTATGCGACAAAGAAACGTCAAAAACCAAGTCTTATAGGCTATTCGACACTATATATTATTGCGCATTCGACAACCAGCACCACTGATCACTGACATATCACAGAGCCCTCGCATCACGCTGATTTAGAATCCTCCTATCCTTCAGGGAACAAACAAGGTGGGCATATGATGAATCTTTGATGCGTTTAAGAGGGAATCTCGGCACATCCGTTGACGACTATTACAGAATAAACAACAACTACACAAATCGTTTTGTTTATAAAAATCACTCTATCGACTACAGTCCATAGACCACAACACCACGAGCGTGTGTCTAGAGACAGTTTGATTTTTCATCACACACCTAGGCCAACTGGGTTTGCACAACCAATTCCTCGCAATCAATAACCACTATTAAATAAATTTTTTTTTTTTACTTTCAGAGCGAAAACTCTTCGTTGGCATGCTAAATAAGAAACTGAATGAGAACGACGTTCGTAAATTGTTCGAAGCCTACGGGATAATCGAAGAGTGTACAGTGTTGCGAGATCAAAACGGACAGAGTAAGGGTTGTGCCTTTGTAACATTTTCAACAAAACAATCTGCGATATCAGCCATCAAAGTAGTAAATATATAATCAACATTACCCAAGCACACTCATCCATTCTAATGACTTTCCTCTTATTTTCCCTTTCCCCCCTAAATCCACATTCAGACGTTAAATCAAAATAAAATCATGGAGGGATGTACATCACCGTTAGTTGTAAAATTCGCCGACACCCAAAAGGAGAAGGAGCAAAAGAAAATCCAACAGATTCAAGCAAATCTGTGGAACTTAGCTTCAAACATAAACATCCCGCTGGGCCAGACGGCGACAACAGTATCAACTCCAATTCTGCCAAATCCACCGCAACAAGCGAGTCCTGTCCTTGGATCGGATGCAATAACACCATCATCGCTACAATTACTGCAACAGCTGCAAGCTGTCGGCTTACAGCAACAGATATTGCAAGGTAAGCGCGTTTGTGTGTGCCACAAACAATAAAAAAAAATTCTCTTGCTTGACAGTTGGTGTTATCCCTTAACCAACTCAAGGATACGTTAAATTGAATATGAAAGCTTAGACTTACTGTGTGTGTTTCGTATGTATTGCAGGTTTAAGCGCACAGACAAGTGGATCCGATGCATCGGCAACAACTGCCGCAGGACTTCTACCTCCGATGACCGTACAAAATTTGGCCGCAATTGCAGCCATGACCCAACCAACGTTGACCGCCAGTGCCGCACAGCCGGGTAACGCGCAACTGACAAACGCAGCCGCACTCTTATGTAAGTGTCATTAGTTGTATCCCATTATCGTTCTGCCCTCACCAACCCGGCCACCCGTCGGATCACTGTATGAATGTCGACTCAGTTGGAGTGTGGATTTAGTAGGATTTTGTGCTTTTTTTTCGTTTGTTGTTCATCGGATTTTAATTTAGGCGATTTCGGTCGGAAAATACTAAAATCCGAGAATCAGATTTTGATCTGCTCTGGCACGAGGGGAGGATGGCGGGGATTTGATTGTATCACTGGGGACTGTGGGAGGATTGGGATTTGAAAATTGATCGAAAATATGAAGTAGGTCAGGTCGACACTGCAGTCCATGCATTTAATTGGGAGCCTTTTTTACCCAGTTTTTAGAGTCTGAGGGTGTTACTTACACTCGGATGACTCTTTACTCCGTGCTCGAAATGTATATTCAGACACATTTAATTGGCCGCATTTTAGTTTCGTTTTAGGTCCATGCCAGGTAAAGGGGCCGAGTTAAACTCAGATTTAGAGGAGATTTGGTAATGTCGACTATTGTCATGGCGTCCGACTAAGTTCGTTGCGTTTCTAGTTTGTGTTCTCCGAAGCAACATTTTTTCTTCTATCACACCCCACGAGCTGATTAGCCAGGCGTAGTGGCCAGTGAACATGGCGCCCGACTAAGTTCGTTGCGCTTCTAGTTTGTGTTCTCCGAAGCAACATTTTTTCTTCTATCACCCCCCACGAGCTGATTAGCCTGGCGTAGTGGTCAGTGCCACACCGAAACTGTGTGATTCTAATCCGGATAGCCATACAATGTTCCATTTTGTCTCGGAATCACACGTGTCAAGGCACTGACAATGTTCAGTGAGCACAATTGTCGAGAAAAGTTTCTTCCAAATTATAAGTCCCTTCAACACATTAATGACAGCTCAAGTAGCAGACTGTTTTCGGAAAGTTGTACAGTATCACACAACCCGCGCAATCCTATAGTCGCAAGATACTACCCTGATGTGGTGACGTATATACGTATAGTCGCACAGGCGTACACTCGTACAGTAGTTCAGTAGAACTGTCGTACAGTCCAACAGTTGTACTGTTGTATATCGTACAGTCGTATAATCGTGGTATCGTAAAGTCCAACAGTCTTATAGTCTTACACAGTATTACAGCTGAACAGGCGAACAGTCGTAGAGTCGTACAGTCGTAAAGTCGCACAGTCGCTCAGTCGTACAGTCTTTCAATTTTCGTCCGTTCTTACGAGAGTTAAGATAAAAACTCTTGGATAACATGCAGTCGATGACAAAAGCATTACTTCTCAGAATTAGTGGCAAAATCCAACTGCAGTTTTGAGTTCTTCTGTGAACCTTAAAAGACGTACAAAATTCGTCACATCCATCCTATAGATCCTAAACACGTAACAACAAATCCCTGAAGCAGTGCGACCAAAACACATCCTTTGCGACAAGTCTGGAATGAGCTTCAGAAACTCAGCACAGCTCTGTCTTCTGAATACCATGGATCAAATATTGATCTCTCTTCTCTCCAGAGCTGATTGGACAGATCAGCAGGATCATGTTGTAATAATAAGGTGCGCTGGGTAGCTTATCAAAACCACCATGTTTTTGTTTTGTGACGTCACTCAGGGTCCGTTTTTGACATTGGACAGATGTATTGCTTAAGCTTACACCACATTTCGATTTCGTACTTAACAAAATGATGTATTAAAAAGACGAATTGAATTCCTAATAGGTGTAAAATAAAAAAATTTAATTTGTTTATTAATGGTGTTATATTGGAGTACTGAGTAGGAAAATCTTGAAAAGCAATTTTGATTTGTTTCTACACCCCTCAGTTTCTGTTGACAACACACGCGAATTTCCACGATGATGCCACGCAGGGCTTCAATAGAACTGTCCAGCACACCCTATTATCCTTACACCATGACACAGGGCTCCCACAGCGAATCAAACAAAAGTGTCTCAAAAGGAAATCTTTCTCGATTTTTGCAGATCTTTCTAATGCCACAAAGACAGGATTCAAAGTGTTGCCGGCCGATGACTGGCATTTGGCTGTCATAGACAAAATATCGTCTTGGTCTTGTGTTCCTGGAGTTTTCCTTTAAACTGAACGTTGACTTAGAGAAGTGTTCTTGATTTTTGATCACAAAAAGTATCGATCTGCAGCACAAGAGGAACACAAGGCGTCCGTAGGTCCGGTACAAGGTCATCAATGGTCGGCAAATTGCATCTCGTTTTGAATATAAGAATACACCTACTAAGCATATAAACTTTGTACTCTTGCCGGCTGGCGATCCACATATCGCTACTATAAAACATCTGCTGAAGCTAGAAACACTTGCCGAAATAAATACCAGATGGACAACTGGCACATGTTGCTTCGTTGCCAAACAACTCTGGCCTTTGATCGACTCTAAGCGATCTCTTAATCTGATTAAATGGAGCACTTGGCAGTATAACATAACATTACGCTGTTGGAACTCACCTAGAATAGGCTTTCCTTACAAGGACTTCTGCAGAGGATTAGGAAGAAACCATTGAACACTTGATGTCTATCTGCAGTTCTCTCTCATGTATTTAGACTTCTGAAGGTCCACTACTTTGTAAACCAGGCTGAACTGAATTGCGTATGAGACAGCCACCTTCTTCGCTTTGTCAAAAGAACTAATTGGTACAGATAGATCCGAGTGTATATATAGTCTGAGTGTCACAATGTGTTGTCCTAAAAGTGCCCGCTATCCTTCCTCACAGCAGTCATCCTGTTCAACCTAACCTAACCCCTGCACCGACTACTACTTTGCGATACAACTCATGTTGATCGACACTAAAAATCAGTATTCTCTCTCCTCAAGAACATGTAATGAGACCAACCGAAAAAACGTTGCTATACTGCCATGGGTCGCCGTGGAGTAGTTGGTAAGTGCGTCAACTCCTACGCAGAGGGTGCCAGGTAAGATACCCGAATTAACCACCTTTGATAATTCACGGTTCCACCTCTTTCGACTCACTGACAATGCTCAAAGAGTATTCCTGTCTAGAAAAAGCTTTTTAACTTTGCCGTTCGGAGTCGGCATTAAACTCTGGTCCCTTTCACTTGTAAGAGAACAATAGCACGCACAACACTAGTGGTTGCAGGCCCAGGTCCGCCTCGGACTGTCGCACTATCTATATTATTATTGTACTGCCATTCACTTGTTGTGCTACTGAATGCGTTTCATTGAAAATATTCAAAATTCAACAAGGCGAAGGAATGGCTGCTGTAGTGAATTGGCAACACTACGGTAGAGCATGGGAGGTGGTCTTCGATGTGTCATATTACTAATGAAATGCATCATAGGTCTTTTCCTTGTTGTCTCGCGTGCATGTTCAATCTTGTAGCAGGGGTGCTGTGATCTCACCACTGCACCGGCGAATGAACTGCCACTACACTTGCAATGTAGGTGTCAGTTGTCCGGAGGTTGGTTCTGCAGCTTAAGATAAAGTATCTTCAGCACATTCTCTTCTTCTTCATGAACTAATTCATGTCTATAACTCTTTCTTCAATTTGAAATGCAATCACTGACAACTTCACAAACACAAAATTATTCTGTGAAAGTTCCTATTACGGACACTCTCTTAGGTGGGCAATCACCTTGACCGGATGACTGCGGATCTTGAATTGAAGTTCCATACATTCCAATGGACGGACGACTCCCTTCGCTGGACAAGAGTGCTTCGATCGTCGCTAGCCGCCTATGGGAGCTTTCACTGTACATCATGTCCTGTGGTCCCATTACTCTTTGTTCGGAAAATTAGACGACTCAGTTGTTTGTCCTCATCTTCACATTTCTTCCGACACAAATCATTTCCGTTCGAACAGTCCAGTCCCCTTGGACAAACACGTCCCGATCACAATCGAAAAATCGAACTACTCAAACGCTAATACTGCCAAATGTTGAATGGACTCCCGGCTAGAGTGGACGCTTTGTATTTATCAGTTCACTCATTACCTTAGCCATATAATCAAACATCGCGCAACGTTCATTTGCGACTAATCCCACAGACATCACACATTTCAGCCAAACGAGTTTTAATAACTTAATCCCTGGACTCTGGCCTTAGCCTTGGCTGCCAACTAAGCAAACTGCTATAATTGGCCCTCGCCAGGATCTATTTGCCAGCTCATAATTAATTGTCAACTCACTCGGGCAGATGTTATCATATGAAGCAATCCCCCAATAAACTCTTGAAAATACGAAAATACGCTGCCACTCTGATTGGCCCGTATCTGGACGGCTTCACATAAAACCCACAGTTTATCACCAGCCGTCCCCACACAACACCCGCAGCACAGTCGAAGTCGTCCTTACGCCGAAACGAACCGAAATAAAAGCTAATTTTATGTGTGGCACATGCGACCGCTGCACTAATACACTACACTCCTTCGATTAATGACTATCATCCTCACAGTGCCCTGCTCCCGCCGTTGCCGCCGTGCCGCTGGCTAACATTTGCTTAAGCGGATTCGTTTTTTTTTCTTCTGTGGTTTTTGCTCGTTTCCCGTTTCCTTATGTCATCGATTTTTGTTTTGAGGCGGTTCTTCGGGGGGTTGGTTGTTGTTTTCCTTATCTTGCGGTGACCCTAATAATGGGAATTTAATTTAACCCAATCGCACTCAAACAAACTGAAACCCAGGCGGAGAGTGGGCTCACAGAAAATAGATATCCTTCAATTTATCTACCCTCGAGCTTCGCCCCAATCGTCGCCGCCGCCGCATTGGAGTGGAGTAACAAATTAATGTGTGCGCTCCACCCTTCGCATGAAGGGCACCCCTTTCTCGGTGGTGTGGCACGACGCGGCGTGGTGGCGCAGGGAAAAAGACAGCTGAAAACAATTTTCAATCAACTACTGACAAAATAGACACTCGGTTCATTATTAAATTGTATGTGTCTACCTGTGCCACCCCGTGTGTCCTTTTCACAACGACACCCCCGCCCCCCCCGCAGGTGCTGGTTCGAAACCACAGCACTGATAATCTCACCCCTTCACTCGGTCCTAAAAATAGTTGCCATCAATGGGAATGGAGTGGTGGCGGGGGCTGCTGTTTCTGTTCCACTTGCCGCCCTTCGTTCCATTCGTCAGGGATGGTTTTAGGTTTTAGGTTTTGGGTTTCGGGTGGCAGCTGTATTCCGCTTGGGGGAACGATGATAAGCCATCATTATCAATGTGTGTATGTGTGTGTGTGTGGGTGGGTGAGTGTATGAGTGTGCTTTTGTTTTCGTAAATTTTAGTTGAAATACAGTTTATCGATTTTTCTGTCACGTGCATCTGGCAATGTGGAGCATGCGGTGCTACAGGAGTGTGGGAAGTGGCGCGTTTCGTTCCATCGCTCGCACCAACCCACCGCTGCCGCCCTTGCCACATTTTTTTTTTTTCGTCCCACTTTTAACCCCAATTAAAATAAAATTAAAACAAAATGGCTGATATCTAATATTAATCAAAAATCTCTATCTCTCTCGTGCATTGTGTGCAGGTCTATTAGGAAAAACCGCTAACTCAGGTGAGAGCATACCAAATACATAATGTACCTAGATCTAGCCTGTGCTTTATCCCTGCTTACGTTGGCATTATGAATGCAATTTAGCTTTGCTGTGCTTTCCTTTTTTCGTGTTTTTTTTTTTTATTTATTTTTTCTTGCAAATGCTTTGTCTCGCTTTGTCTTGCTGTTTGCTTTTCACATTTTGTTGCGATATTCATTTAATTTTTTTTTATTTTTCGTTTAATTACTTGCTTTTTCCGTTGTTCTTGTTCCTTGTACACATTTGTTCCTTTCCGTTCATTCAGTAGAATCCGACACATCTGAGCTGCATCCTGTTTGCGTCCTGATGTTGCATCTAAAGTGCAAGCGAGCACTGAAATGAGAAGGGGGTCGTATGACCTCAACGACATACACAGACAGAGCGTGGGAAAAGGAATGATTAGCTGGTATGGCTGAAGGAAGGGATATTTGAGTTGGATGTTGTCTGACTCTTGTACCGCTTCGGATGCCCAAATGAAATAGCTATTAGCGTGGGAAGGGGTTCATTCGCAATTACACTCCATTAAAAGTGCATGGTCAGACAATCGACGTAGGATGCCCTACCATCGTTGCTCGTTTGTAAATGATGCAAACGCTTTCAATTTTCACTCGCGATGGTGGATGCATGGTGCAGATAGAGATGTGGGTATTGCCAAAATGACTAAATTTGGTGGTGTAGCTTTTCTGATAAAAGCATTCGACGAACGGCTGTGGTATAATTTCTTGCCATTCCGCATTGTACTTAAGCTGCGAGTGTTAAGGTTCCTTGTATTTTTTTGTATGTAAGTCGCAAAACAGTTGACTATTCAGCTTGATTGGAACTAGGCAAATCTTCACCACAAATTGTTGTGTCTGAACGATGCTATTATTGTGGAAAGGACGAACACGAACGTAATACTGAATGAAGTTTAGGCCGCTGTTTTCGAAATACATTCCAAAATCCCTCCCGCTGCAGTGATATAAAAGTAATCTTTGGAAGTCTTTAAAATGTTGCTATTTGCACTGATTACTTCGCGATTCAGTAGGCTACAGTCTACAGTAGGCTTGTGTAGTTCACGAACGAACTAATTCAAAAAATAAGGGAACTAGTTCACAATGTCATTTTTATCTTAATTCATGTAGTTCAGTAATGAGTTGACATGTAATTCAGTAACAACAAGTGAACTAAATCGAACCCATCTGAACTTAATTCGTTGAGGGCCTTGTGTTCTGCGTGTGGGAAATGTGCACTTCAGACTTGCTGTTGTTTTACTGACGCAGCACAAGAAAAAATAAGGGTTCGTTGTATGGCCGGTGGTGTATGTGAATGGAACTGAATGAACTTAATTAACGAACTAGTGCAGATTTGAATAAATTTGCTCTGTCTGGACTTAACTAAACTGCACAAGAATAGTCTACAGTTACGATAAGCTAACAAGCTATCGGTATCACAGTAATATAAGTATCTAGTGTCCATGTACCCATACCAGTGTCGTCACGAAATTACACTTAATCGATCAGAATACACTTTCAATTTTTGAATGATTTTGGATGGCAAGAGAGATTACGTAGATTATCCTAGTCTCAAGCCAACTAAAACTACAGATATACAGGCATTCAATAGAAAAAACTTAAACTAATCTGGTCATTAACCAATCCTTCTTCCTCGAGGCAGAGAATCAGAGAATGAATCAGAGAATGAATCTCTTTACTTACTACAGTCGACTCTCGATTATTCGAAACTCAATAATAGAAATTTTTCTGTCACGTGTATCAGGCGAAATTCACGATAATTCGGTTGACTGTTAGGTCCCTTGAAACAGCCTTGATAAATCGAACAAACTCTACGTGTTTTGGTACGCTCGTTGATGCGAATTGATAGCTCCATCGGTCTGGGAAACACGCTGTAATTCCAAATCGGTAGCTGGTTTCGTCTCAGTAACTGGAATTTTTTTGCGATTCAGTATGCGTTTTGTAATAATGTGTGTCAAATTATTATTGCGTACATAGAACTTATTTCGTGTTCGTGCTTCGCTCGAATTCAACAATTTGTCGTTATTTCGAACTCTAATTCGAATTTTTTTTTAAATTTGCCTTGAGTTTCGGAATATCGAGAGACGACAGTACATCTGAACCGGATCTGCACTGATCTGGGCATACACTGGCCTCGACCGCCCCTAGCCGAATCTCAAGTTTTTACACACTTACTTCACTCTATCCGGTCATCAGTAGATGAAGTCCTAATTTCCCCTCTTAAATCCATCGATAGCTTCTAGAATCCTCACCTCAACTACACGAAGCCACCATTTTTTCACCCAATAGGTGGAGTTCTCGGATATCTTAATCCGGACAGATTTTATTACTCATTACTAAGTGGTTAAAATATAGACCAGGGGGAGGCAGCCGCCGTCTACTCTAAGGACCTTAACATCCATCCATGAAGCTTGAAGCGCTTAGTCACACAAATTGTATATGGTCTACTGTCACAGTACGTTTCCCATACTTTCGCACACATCGTTGACAATATGAGTAGGGTGAACCTCAAAATTCTTATGGGAGGCTACAAAACTGACTACGCACTACGCTTTTACCATTTTTGTTGCCAGTGCATCACTGTCGATCACACCGAATATCTTTCTGTAATCACCAATGAATCACACTGGTAACCAACGTGTTAAATTGGGTCTGTCCTACAGCGACCTTCGCAAAACAAGCAACAAACCATTGTCCACCCTGTACGGCCAGGTAACTAGCGTTCACCGCTTTAAGAAAAACACCACCTAGTTTGCGACGGGACTACTCTCTCCTTATGTTACTAACCTACTAAGTACCTTGTAGCTTGACGCGATTGCTTACCAATTTGTTCCCGTAACGCTTTGTATTCGAAGTATGCATTTCTAGAAGATACTACTTGTAAAATTCGTACTAGAGACCTATATTTTGATATTTGGAGAAGAGGTCATTGTCTCAGATCTCCACACATCTTGGTCACTGAAATACCTCCTCACATCGTCCATAAATACATGTGTAGTGCATGTCTTTCATATGTAAACACTTCTGTCTGGTAACCAAGCACACTCCTATTACTTACAACACGACATTACATGTACCACAGAGAGCATTGCTAAGCTTCCTTGCGATTGCTTACAACCCTGCAGCTGAGTGTTCACGTGTGTAGCAACTAAAATCACCAGTTTAACGACAGGTTTCCTTGAATAAATGTGCCCAAAGAGTGTACTCTGTAAATCATCCAACCCATCTACACGTAACCCTCTTTGCAAATTTTCAAAGTGGAACAAAGCATATTGTTTACCGTAGTCTACAGGTTATCCAAACAATTTCCCTCCTCCAGTCTCCACCTGCAAAGCCCACTGTAAACAGAAAGAAAGAAAAAACTGGCAGACATCCTATCCGATTACATTCTAATCGTAACATTTCAATTCAATTCATTTGCTCTCGGTCCACTAAAGCTTCGGGCCCAAAACGAAACTCTCAACGCCAACGGAAAGGATTTACTTAAGACGAATACTCATTTCATCCTTTGTGTGAACTTCGTATTGAAACGAGCCTCGCCTCTCGACTCTCCTGCACCCAGTTGATTGCCACATAGACGTCATATCAAGTTCAAAGTCCCCATGCCACGGAGCGTTGGGCACATCATTCGAAGTTGCCTGCCCTGTCCATGTGGGCAGTGACGAATGTTCGCCTTGGCGTGTGCATAGCTATGAGGATGTCTACTCACACCGGACATTACATCATTTGGCATAAATCTTAATCAAAGTTAGTTTTTGAACTTTTGACTTTTCCCATAGTCGTCCTACATTAGATGTGAAAAGTTAGTTGAAAAATTACTTCGGACTACGGTCGATACAAAGAGGCAATGGGAAATGAAAAATAAGACACATGAGACATCAGTGTGCAGTCGAAGATTGATGTGAGTGTACCCTATTTCACTGAGGGCACGAGGAAGTGTGTTGGCCTCATTTGTTTTGTGCTGACAAAAGTTTTTCGTTTTTAATTATGACGATGGCATTGTGAACTTTGGTAATGACTCGGCTTATGGGCGTTTTGCACGACACTTTGTCTGAATGGTTTGATGGCGTCCGAGACCTGACAGTCGTTGTAGTTTAACAGAGCACCTTACAGGAATCGCTGTTTAGCTCAGAAAAATTAGTGAGGGAGAGCACATTTTTGAATGTACAGGGATAGGACATTAGAAATAGGACGTGCTTATTTACGGAACAAGACATCGAACAAATGACCTCCACGTCTTTGCTGGCACATACGCACGCTCTTGATGAAATTTTGCATGACCATTCTGCATGTGGCTGATGTATCGTGTGCCGTTGACATCAAATAACTTAAAAAAAATCGAATAGTATTTAATCTCACGAGCTAGGGAGCCAATGGTCTTCCAAATGAAAGAGTACATGAATTTTTTCACGGACATTATGGCATGTATCACCGGCATGCTTATGGGTGACCAGTGTGCTTAGCGGCTTCAACAGTACCAGTTGAAGACTCCCTGAATTTTTCAATTCATCTCTCCACGAAGTAAATTTCTATCCGACCATATTTCTTTCGAATGGTGGCCCCCAAATTTTCATTATTTTTGAGATTATCATCTTCTGACCGCATGATCCACTAAATAGGTGGCGGGATTAAAGTACGCACACGATCTCTAGGCCATTTGATCCATCACTATCGACTCTAACTCGCCAGTAATTATGCCCAACCGCAAGTATGCAAGTTCTTGGAAGTGCCCCAAAATCCTCGTCCTGGGTCTGTCAAGGAGTCGCCGCCCTGATGGAAGGCACGTCTAGGAGTGCCCAGGAGTCGTGACAATGGGGACATTCATGCCAAGTGACTACACCAACGAGCGTTCGAAGAAGAAGATGCTCAACATTGAGTCCGTGTTTCTCGCGGGGGCCAATTTCCACAACAGCACGAAAAAATCTCATCACAACGGCTTGTATTCTCGATGTTATTCTTTCGGTCATTATTTTTGAGATGTTGTTCAATAATGAAAACATGGCGCGACTACGTGTGAGGCTCCATTGCATTGAGTCGGCTAAGTTTAATGTTAAATTTAAGTCTCATGGAAAGTGGTAACCGCACATTGGAATAAGTTCTAGAATACATTGTGCATAGTTGAACATGCTGAAAACTTTTCCAGACCCTCCTCACGTCGTATTTTCATATTATCCACGAACATACATATATCATGTTAATGTTGTCTGCATGGCTTCTGATCTAATAGGTCGCTCACGTAGAACCAAAAATATGTAATTTTACTATTTTTGTGGAAACTAAACTTTGGAGACTTTGATGATCAAGATCGCGCCCGCTGGAGAGGCTTACGGTTGAGGCACAGGTCCACCCCGGACTGTAGCCCCACCAGAAGAAGAAGATGTAAACTAAACAAACCTTGTTTGTTTATGAAGCAATAGAAACAAAAATTAATTTTTTCAAAAGACAAAGATTCTCGACTTCAGAATCCACGAGCGACCATAGTAATATGGATGGCGCTACATTATGTGCCAGAGACTAGCTTATCAGCAACCGCTTTTGTTGTGCCTGCTATTGGTCTCTCACGAGTGGAAAGGGCCTACAGTTTTATGCCGACTCTGAACGGCCAAGTTTGAGCAACCTTTTCTACTCCAAGGAGGTGGGACCGTGAAAATTGCTTTTGGTCGAACCGGTCGGGAATTGAACCCAGGCAGCGAGGTTAAGTTCCGCACGAACGCACATACCCACAGCGCCACGGGCACCACGCGACCACCAGATGAGCGACCATGGACTAGTGTCAAATATCAACAAAGTGTTTCGTCGTGCTTATTCAAAGGACCTCTATAACCACCAGAATTTCTTTACACGCATGTTTTTTAGTTATACATCAAACGCGGATATGATAAAGACTCGATTTTTTTCCATCTTTATGCGTTAGCTGTCGAATCCGTGTATGCGAACGGGTCGAATTAGCTCATGCTTAATGAAACCAATCCTTCGTGATCTCCATTACGATCGATGTGATGGCCATAGACGTTCGCTAATGCCTCGTTAGGTTTTACGAATTTTACTCAGATTACGAGAGGGTAAGTAGGGTGAAATGATTATAGCGTGTAGTCTTAACTTACTTACATAGGCCTGCGAGGGTCAGAGCCTGAGAAATCTTTGCCTTCCATAGCTATTGGTCCTGGCCACTCTCCTTCCAATCATCAACATCAGGTTGTCTTGCCTCCGCGATTACTTAGTCTTTATGGTCTTTGGTAGCTTCCATATGTCAAATCTGTCAAAATGGTTTCTCTCCGCATTATTCTCTGTGTTCTAGGAAAATTATATACATTTTTCCACTTATTTCCGTCTCTGAAATTGGAAACTTACTAGGAAATCACCAAGAACCTGCGCGAATTTTTTCCACTTAAGGACTCCCACTTATTGTCGTCTCTGAAATTGGATAACTTACTAGGAAATCACCAAGTAATTGCGCGAAGAGGCTTTATATGTGCCACTTGTGTTTTGAATTTAGTTATAATCTTTCTACTATCCTATCCAAAATATCATTGGTATAGATGAACAGGAAATCAAAACCCAGATTTCTTTTTTTTTAACATGCACCCATCCCAACGTTCAAGTTGCTTAATGCATAGAACACTTAGGCCAGCGTATGACCATTGGGTTACCACACGGATCTTGTCTATCCTCCCTCATAATAACGTTGGTGCTTTGGAAAAGGCCAAGAAGATGACTGACACTGGCCAGCTTATCGAAGAGGTAAGCCCACCAAATGAATTTTCTTTCGTGAGTATCAGGCCCTGCAAGAGCAGAGTTCATGTACAACGGTTTCCTTTTTTTCTGCAACTTCTGTAGAGTTATTATAAGACAGTCTCATTCTGATAACGCCGAGGAGAGTCTTGAAAGACTGATAGATTAGTCCGATCAGATGATGAGAATGAGACCAATGAGATCCAATGCTAAAAGCATTAAAAAACTTTCTCAGTGTGGTCTTTTCTCTCCGACTTAATAGAGCATTTAGAATTCTTAGTTCCAAAAACGAAGCCACCAAGAGTCAGCCAAACTGCCCTGCATCTCCCACCTTTGGGGCTAACAGAATAAGGGCTTTACAATGCACGACTTCACACAATTCGGAAACTTGAACTGAAGAGTTCTGCTCACAACTTCCACTCCATTTTTGGTCCCACCAAATTCCATCCATACATCAATCGTAGCAGAGCCAATATATCCACTTGCCTGACCAACTTTTAAAATGGCATTCATTCTAGTCTACACATGTTTTCACAACGTTTTGGAAAATCAACAGAATCTAGAGTTGCCTGCCAGGAAACGAGAAAACTTTTCCATTGCCTGCTGTCCGACCAACCAAACTTCCACTTCAGTCACAATGCACTTCAGTCCAGCCCACGACGCGCCGCTATCATTGTCCTATTTGACAGAGTGCCGTTAATGTACCCTATAGAATATGATATCCAAATATTCGCATTGGACTGCCTCTCGTGTCCAATGTCAGCTCATGGCTCCTTCACTCTCACTCCGCTCAGTTTGAGCCAGCAAATATGTGTCTTTCGAGTCCAAATGAACTTTCCCGTACTCCGAGCACTCTGAACTTGATGACGAATTTACATTTGTGAAAATATTCATTATCCCCCCCCCCCCAGCTGAGGATGTGTGCGTGTGCACCGAGTACAGTCGGTGCGATGTCCCTTTTGACTTGGCCAAAAAAGGATCTGATGGGATTAAAAAAGTTTCGCAAACACTTTTACCATGTTAATGTTTGCCAAATTAATTTTGCAGCTTCGTTTGCTGCTCTTCGCTTTTTTCCGTGTGTAGGTATTAAACGTTAGTGTGTATGTTTGACTAATTAATGGATCCTGTGCGATTGTTAAAACTTTCAGGTTGCGTTGATAAATTCAATTATGCCTCTCTGAAATAGTTTGGACGAGACTTTTTTTTTAAATATTAATTTACTTCGTTTGGATACACTGTGTGTGTATGTGGAAGGACAAAGAAAGGTATTTTTCATCGGTACGTCGATGTCTAAATATAGACACAGGCAGAGTGCAACAATTGAGAATGGAAAAAAATGTTCACGTAATTCAATTTCAATGCTTTTTTGCAGAGGGTTTTTTCCTGGGACGCTATTGTGTCGCACGAGATTGGTGACGTGAACAACGTCAACTTGATGGAGAACCGTTCCGCTGAGTGGGCACTCTCAATGAATCGATTGAAGAATACGCCAGAGTATATTTTCTGATTAGATTTGGTTGGCTATTTCGAGAAAGGCAAGGCGGTGCGGCGTTTCTGCTGGAATGAAATTGATTTCTTATAAATGGCCGTCGGCTAATTAAGGATACTGTTGTCTGAGTAGGTCTTTGGCTCTTCTTAAAGCGGTTGGGGTGAATTCAATTGTTTTTCTTTGTGGGCATGAGTGCGAATGAAGACGTCAATCTTATGTCTACAAACTCATGTATTTTATTACATAATTATAAAATGGGCTGTTGTTGGTGTTGGACTGGGTCCTAGTGAATACAACAACCAATCATGTCTTGGGTGTTATTGTCCTGAAAATATACGCCATTCCGAAGCAGAATGACGATGTATTGCGAAGTCTTTAGACAGGTATACTCTATGGGCATTGTTAGATACTCGAAAGGGGTTGAGCCATGAATGTAAGAAAGTTGGTAAATTCAGGCCCTGAACCCAGCACCCACAGTGTAGAAGTCGACGCACCGGAACACTGTTTCTGCTCCACGCCATGAGGACCAATGTGAACTAACATAGGGCCACGTTGCCTACATACAGTCAGCGAAAAAAGTGAGCTTACAGCATATATCTAGGTGCTCTACGTTTCAATTAATATTTAATTCAAATGGACCCCAAAAAAAAGCTTGAATGCAGTTTATGCAATTAGTTATGTATTTAAAACCAAAAAAATATGAAAATATCTCAAACTATGGGCGGGTCATAAACCAAAAAAGTAACAAAATATTGATCGCCAATAAATAGCCCTTCTGAGCTTTGCTTTTAAACGCCTCCGTCGCAGATTTCCTCGTGTAATTTACATGTGTGTTTACTTACTTTAGAGATGAGAATTTTGTTTATGTCTCGTTCTGCCTTAGTTTCATATCTTGACATTTTTTTGCTTTATATACATTACTGCTTACCTTAAAAAACAGCTTAAGATGTTTTTTTTATGAGAACGCAGGTACCTTTATGTACACTGCTGTACACTCACTTTTGACGCTAACTGTTTGTATAACCAAGTAACTTCTCCTACTTATGTTCTTGACTAGCGAGTGTTTTGACCGTTCTTAGGTTTGTCAAAAAGCAACGTAATACACCGTAATCTTTAAACACTTGAATGTGCAATTATGTTCTATTGACACTTCCGACGAAAATTGAGTTTATTGTGTATCAAATTAAATTTATGAACTCAAAGCAGCTGATAGATCGAGACGTATTAATCGAGTGGTTGTCCACGATCGGGCAGTTAAGCGACAAACAAAATTCAGCATTGAAACTTTATTGGTCACATTAGGCAAAATGGATAGTTTTCCGGCCTTACAGGCCTTTGTTCTAAAAGCAGATTCAATAAGTTGCAGTTCGACATGAAATTGGCTGTTTGTCACCTGATTGAAACTGTGATTTAATTCTCGCAGTGTGTGAGTAGGAATAAGAAGTGGACCCTCATCACTTCCGGCTTTCTCGTTTACTGCGTCAAGATCACCATCTCATAATCTTGGTTCTGGGTTCAGCCCGATATTCCCCTTGTGCTGCTCTTGTTTTCCGTTGTAGTGCCTTTTCATATGCCTCGTCAGTTGCACGTTTCTCCATTTTCTTGACGGAGGTAGTAGGTAGCCTAAAGTGGTTTCAGCCACCTCTTTGATGGCCGAGCATATCATTAGCATTGGTGTTCGACTTAGGCATAACACGGAGTTTCTCATTTAATGCTCTACATAGGCTCTCGCAATCTTCGATGTTCTCAGGCTTCCAATGTCAAGACTCCTCTTTGTTGACTGGTGTAGCTTTCTGACATTGGAAAGCCGATGTCTGCATCTTGCTGCTACGAGGAAGTGGTCAGAGTCGACATTTGCCCCCTTGAATGTTCGCTTCTCCAGGATATCTGAGCACATGGTCAATTTGGTTTGCGGTTAGACCGTCCAGAGATCCCCAGGTTGCTGTGCGGATTATTTTGATTGAGGAAACCTTGTACTCTTTATGCCCATATTGTGAGTGAGTCGGAAGGCGTTTGTTGTCGTAGTTAGTAGTTTTCATTGATTAAGTCTTCAGCCTAGTCGGTAGGGCCTGTGGCTATATGATGCTAGTTTTATTCGGATTAGAGCAAGTCTGCCAGTCTCAGCGATATTTTAGTTGACATTTTGCGCCCTCCTGGATCTACACCCTATGCCTGGGATCCGCTGACACCGCCCTAGTTATGGCACTGTATTTAGTCAACAGATCAAGAGGTAGTGCGTTGATTGTTACTTACTTATCATGCCTGCAACCAAAAAGGGTATCAGCCTGAGGTAATGCTGCCTTCCATCATTTATGGTCCTGGGAAAGCTCCATCCATTCGTCAAGACCAAGCTATTCTGCCAATGGATTGATAACTATATTAAAACTGTGCCAAATTTAAATGTGCACCTATAGGATCTACCAACACCTACTCCTTACACAAGCGTTCCATGAAGTGAATACTCGTCAGATGCTAATGGGCACCATGATCCAAGCCATCCGTGGCTCTACGGGCGACCCATATAGGTACTCCTACCAAACATATTCTAATGAGCTTTGAAACTGGCAGTATGAACATGTATTCCTTAGTCTTTTTTGGCAATTACATTTAAGGAACCACTCAGGCGAAGGGTGCTTGCTCTGTTTTTGTATTTAATCAAAATCGAATGCATTTGTCTAGAGAGGCAGTGATGAGTTGAAGTCAATCAATGGCAGACGTATATCTGAAATTCCGACGAATTGAGTTCATAATGAATGTTTTCTCAGAATCCTGAATACTGGGAACAAGGAATGAAACCATTTTAGTTGTATCTATATTTCGTGTGGCTTCAGCCCAGAAGCTGAAACCTACCTATATTCGAGATCAATTCGACGTAGAACCTCCTCTAATTTCGTAGCCAGTATGAAATACATTCAGTGTGTACTCCACTCCATCAGTCCACTCCCAATAATCTATGACGGATTGTACAAATAGTGTACTTCAACACCAGCATATACAGCCATTTGCACAGCAGAAACTTTTCCCCTAAACGCATCGCTTACACAATAAAAGTTGCACTCCCCATTCACTTCCAAGAATATCGAGGTGAAACGCAATGAATACCAAACCCCTCTTAAGCCGCTCACCCGAATTCCATTCCGAAAAAAAAACACACACTTTTCGACAATTCACTGCTTCCGAGGAATTAAAACGAAAATAAACTAACAACAAGAGCAAATTACAACTTCCAAGCACGCATTGTAAATTCGGCTTTTAATTTAGTTCAGGAATTCCCTTTCATCCCTTACCCTCCGCACAGCAGACAAACCCTCGAAGGGGGCAGCACTAAAAGAATCGGGTAACCATATTGAAAATTCTTTGAATTTTCCACCGAACATGGATAACAAAATCAGTGAATTGCTGTTCGCCCAACGAATTGAAGCAGACTAGAATTCAGAATCTCCCCTCCTAACAGCAATCCGCTCGCAAGGGGTTGGTGAGGGGAGACATGTTATCCGTATTCTGAGGAAGTACACTCGGCCAACGACCACTTAATTTAATGAAATATTAAAAATTCCTAGGCACAATCAATTCGGTTCACATTTTGACCCGATTTCGATTCGTTACGATATGTTGTCCTCTTCCTTTTTCGTTTTTCTTGTTGGTTTCTTCAATCGTCCTTTTCTTTGCTCTTAATGATGGAGGTGGCATCGTTGAACAAAGCAAAATCGTTACTCATTCAGTTTGTACCCAACCTGAAGTCGTCCCATGGCCACCACCACCACCGGCAGTCAGCTTTCGAAAAGAAACGAAATCTAATAACAGCTTTGAAAGGACTGATGGTCGAAGAGAAATCAGAGAAGGGCCAAGAGAAGTGAACGAAAAAAAAGGTAAAAAATCGTAACTTTTCTTTACATCCTTTCAGCTCAGATTGCCACTGTCTTCGCTCGAGGAGAAGAAGCAGAAGAGCAAGCAGCAAGAGCAGAGGAATCCTGAGTGGAAAATATTGCACGATTTTTATTAGAAAATAAATTCCATTTTATGTGCTTCGATACACTCCTTTGACCTCAGCGCGACTGAGTGAGAGAAAGAGCGCAAGAACAAAACAAGAAGAGGTAAAATGAAACGTTAGATATCCACACATACACCGGATACAGGATAAGGTATAAATGTAACTTCACCTGGTTTTGGTGGCCGGCTAACAGATTGCCTCCGTCCGGTCGGTATCATATCTCTCGTGAGTGTACTTGTACATGTCCCTGGCTTGGCGAATAAAAGTTGATAGCACGGTGGGCAGTAAAAGGATATCCATATGTCCGCCATTACGTGAATCCTTTTGGATTTTTCTCTCGTTTTTACTTGCCGTCCTTTCCTTCACTCGTCCTTTTTTTTTTCTTTTTATTGCTAAATGATGATGAAGCTTAATCCATTCGCATGAGTGCGGGTGCGGGGGGAGTTTGGGCTGCGGATGATTTCAAGAAGATGCTTATTCTTTGCGGGCTTGTCCTTTTTTTTTTGGACCGTCCTTTACCTGCCCCTTCGGCTAAGCTTCAAGCGACAGTCACCTTCGCCATCGGCAGCATGGCCCATGGTTCGTTCGTGGTCGACTTATTATTTTTCTTCCATCACTTTTCCATGGCTATGGTCGACGTAACACGTGAATTGTTTGCACATCTCAAGTGGAACTAATTGAAAAGTTGCCACATCATCTCGATGGGCCGAAAAAGAAGGGATGCTTCGCATCCTTGAGGAAAATGAAGGAAGAAGAGGACGACGACTACGACGACAGAATGGATAACGCTCCATGGTAGGACGAGAGGAAAAAGTTGAAAATTAAATTTGTAACCCAATTTCCCGAGCAGCAGCAGCATTGAAATTATATCCCTTTTCGTTTTCATGAAAATAATTTCAATTCACTGAATTCACAAGTGAGTGCTGCGCGCATATAGCCAAAACTCTTGAATGGCCATGACAGCAAAGGGACTTGGAATTGTTCCGAGACGAGCGATTTCTTGCATTGAATCTACTACGTACATATGTATGGGTACAATAGCACTGCTGCTGTTTGCAGCTCCTCGCCACTCGAGGAACTCTTCATTAATAACTTAGAGTTTAATCTTCTTCGTTGGTAGTAATTTTTAAAATTTCAATTCCGTGCAAAGGATGTGCTATGAGGAAGTTTGAAGATTCAGCAAAGAGGAAGATTAAGAAGTACTTTACTGTGTGCGATGCACAGTGGTGACTGTAGGTGCGAGACGGACTTTTGATTTGGAAATTCAAGGGAATTCAGTGCGTGTTCCGAATTTCACGTGACGAAGGTGGTTTCCAACTGCTGACAGATATCAACTAGCCCAGAGAACACACCCAGGGGCAACACTGTTCTAAAGAGCGATAGGCACATATTAGAAGTATCGAACTGCACAATATGAAAGTCCTAACATAATGGACGTACGGAGAATTAGTGCAACTTAAGAAATCGGGCTAAAATGTTACGTTTTACCATAAAAACCGCTTCGTTCAGTTTCGTCTAGTTTTGTTATTTTGCTTACTTAGGGAAACTTAACGAAACTTATCCAAACAAATGAGAATGTTACGCTGTGACCTTAAAGCCACTTTGTTCAGTTTCGTTTACTTTTGCTCACTTGGGAGACTAAATGAAACTTAGCCAAAAAAGGGAGTGATATGCTGTGGCCATAACACCACCTTGTTCGGTTTCGTTAAGTTTCGTCAGGCATCGTTTACTTCGCTCACTTAGGGAAACTTATCCAAACGAGCGAGAATGTTACGCTGTGAACATAGATCCACTTTCATTAGTTTCGTTAAGTTTCGATAAGTTTCATCAAGTTTCGTTTTCTTTTGCTCACTAAGGGAGACGTAGTGAAATTTACAAAATCGGGAAAAAAGTGTTACGCTGTGACTATAAAACCACTTTGTTAAGTTTCGCTAAGTTTTACCAAGTTTCGTTTACTTCACACACGTTCGTAAATGTCTTGGAATTTTGTGTAAGAAACCCCAGAACCAAGTCTAGGCTCTTTCGGCAATTTGAAATCCCGTCATTTCGACTACATTGCTCTCGGCACTGACATGAGCTAGTTTTACTTAAGTCAAATATGCGTGAGTCCTCATATTTTTATTTTATTTTTGTGGTTGTTGCTCGGGAGGTCTCGGGATCAGGTCTTGAAAAATAGAGTATTTTGTCAATAACTCTATGACAATTTCTGCAGCAGGATTCTTCGGCACCATAGTTCTCATGTTTGTCGGTATTTGAAGTTGAATGAACTGATAACTGAAATGAGAAGATATCCCGAGACAAACCATGTGACTGCACTGCTGTTCAATGACAGATGTTCAACCACTCGTCTTTTCACATTTCTCAAAGAAACAACCTTAACTTAAACGAACCTAACCCCTTTTTGCCGGCACTGCCCCATCGGATGTGTTTGTTTACCCGCTGACTTCAGTACGTTCCATTGGATAGTTTTATCCTGTTTGCCTGCAGTTCCCGTAATCAGTCCTTGAATAGTCTATCTCTCTCCTCAAAGAAAAAGGGGAGTACTTGGGTCTTCAAAAAAAAACAAAAACAAAACAAACAAACTCCCTTTTAACTTCCTTGTTCGGTTATAATTTTATTTTTGCCTCGTTCACCCGTCTGCTTGGCTAAGTTGTTGCAACTAGTTGTTGTCCTGCATGTGCATGTTCGTGGAGCAACGCCTTCTGCACGTATTATACCCCAATGTTGATTTACGTACAGACCATGAAGAAAACAACATGAATGCAAGAAAATATCCTTTCTTTGGTGGCTGTTGCGGAAGTTTATGTGCGCCGCACATCCAGCAGCTTGTTTCTCGCTTGGTTCGTTGACCACTGTTTATGCTTGCCCTCAGCCACGCATCCCCGCTTCCATATTTGTTTTTAGCTCTTTGTGCTCGCAATAAACCAATTTTACTGTTTTTTAACTCACACGTATCCTTGTTTCATTTTTCTCTTTCGCACCAAACATTTAGGGTCGGACGCTAATCCATTAACATCAGCGTATATGTCAACGGCCGCAGGCCTACCGCAATTTGGTAGCACAGCTCTATCCACATCGCCATTGGCAAGTGTGGCATTAACCACAGCAGCAGCAGTTGCAGCCGGAAAACAAATTGAAGGTGAGTACCCCGCATTTTCCTAAACAAGCGTTTTTTGCCCACTCGAGTGTATGCGATGCGTTGCAGGATAATGGACGCCAACATGAACATGAGCCTGAGCATTTACTTGTATGCGTGTGCATTAGGAGAGATGCCGAAAATAATCCACAGTAATTAAGCAATTTATATCCGCGTGTACATCAATCAATCTCGTTGATGTTTTGGGTTTATTGGTCCTGCGGCAGAAGCTGCGTGGCCGCGTCAGAAATTGCAACAGAGTGCCATTGCATTTGTGCTCTGCAGGGTCTCTCCGCCGACCGTTCGTCTATTGAATTAATGTTTCATCCAGGATTTCGGTGTAGAGAGGGCCCTGTGGCTGCGGAACCGTTCAAACACAGACGCGCTAGATTAATGAGGATGTGCATGTATCCAGGCCGCCTTGTATAGGCCTCGACCGTGCGGTTGAACAGCCCTGATGGGGGGATTGATGTGATTTAGTTGAACTAGTCGTGCGTTACAATGGAGAGATGTTGACGGTTTTCAAATTAACTGGCCGCACTGCGGAATTCAATCTCAGTTAGCGGCTTATTAAGTCGGGCAGAAAAATTATAACATGAACACTGGGCATTGTCGACCCCTGACGCTGGCTATACCGCGATGAGACTCTTGAGTAATTGCAGCTGCACACCATTCGAAATGACTTTTCCGGTCATCCGGATGGAAATTTCAATTGAATTTGCAATTAGCTTTCATTTAGTGCGGCCGGCTTATTGTTACTTGTTGCTCGTGATGGATTTGCGTTGGGCGCCATGTTTCGGGGAGCACTTGGTCTTCTCATATTTCCATGTTCGCTTTTTAATCGGGATTGCGTGCTTTCTGGTAATGAATTGAGCTTGTGTTCTTTCAAAATTTGAAAGATTATGTGTGGATTTTGTTGTAATCGGAGGGATTGAAAGCAAAGGAGCGCAGTGCACTCGCGGGACTGTTGAGTGGAAGGAGTGCAGATGGAATGTCTTGTGGAGCGACCACCCGATGTTGTGGAGAACGCTAGGAAGCACTAATTGTAAGGGGGATTTCTAATATAAGCAGTCTTCAACTTTTTGTACCGCTTTAGTGAGAACTATTCTATTTTACGTTCGGTAGTACGCTTTTGAGAAAGCATCAAACTAAAAAACCCTAAGAAGGGTTCAACGCCTGTATCAGCAATGAGACCACTCACTTAGACGTGCTCTCTGCAATCTCCCAAAACCGGTGTGGCCACCAAAGCCAACTCTACTGTCAGCATCTTCACAGTCCACTGTTAGGCTAGGTTAGCTTTAAGTGGTTGACGGCTATTCGAAAAGTCAGCATAGACAAATTGTGCTACCACGCGGATCTATGAATACCTATTCCGCAAAGCAATTAGTGCTCTTAGTAAAGCGAAGCAGATGGTTGATTCTTGTGCTGCTTGGATCAGCCCGGTTATGTCTAGAGGCGTGGATACCAATGGCTTAATGCTTAATGCTCTGTTATAACTTCAATAAGCGTTCTAAGATTCTGCCTGCTTGATCCGATCAATCTAAACGATCGTCTGCGATCGATCATGGATGGGCCAGAGATGTTTGGTAATGAGGCATCTCGTGGCTTATATCCATCCACTGTTTGTTTTAGCAAGCGTTTCAAGTTTTGGCAGACGTTTTATAGTAGCATTAGGCGTAGAGGGTAGATCTCGACCCGGAAAGAGTACAGAATTTGTGCCCTTTTTATCGAGTTCATCCGCATCGCAATTTTCTGGAATCTAGCAAAGCCCCCGCACCCACACATGGTGGATGTTAAAATGCTTGGCCATCTCGTTAATGGATAGCTGGCAATTAAGGGAAGTCTTAGAGTCGAAAGCGACAGAGTCAAGAGATTTGATCGCTGACTAGCTGTCGGTGTAGATAACAATATCTGTGCTTGATATTACATTGCTTTTAAGCCATATGATATTACAAGCTTTCTTAATCGCTATAGTTTCAGCCTGACAGACGCTGCAGTGTTTTGGTAAACGTAGAGAAAGCCGGATTTTCAGATCCTTGGAATGGACAGCAACCCCCAACCTGTCTGAAACATTCGCCGTGGGCCATCCAGCGTCTTTGAATTAAACTCCCTGTAAGATCTGATTAGTATTCTGGTTGAGAAATTTTTCTCGAAGAGGAGTTTAGGTATGCTGCTTAGGATAGTTGTCCATACAGAAGATCTTTCCAGCTATTCAGCGATCTTAATCTGATCGCCGTTGTAGCTGCTGTCTGTCTGCCAATTAGTTCCATCGGTGGCATGTTAAGGAGTGTGTTTAGTGGTAGTCCTTAATGCCTTGCAAATGCATACACACGCCATTCTCTGCACTCTGGCGAGAGGTATGATGTTGATTTTTTTTCGACAGTGGTCCACCAATTTGCGACACCACACAGCAGTTTATGTCTGACTACCGATAAAAATATCCAGTGAACCCTTCGGAGCTGTAGTCCCCATTTGCACCCAATGGCCCTTTTGCAGGAGTAATGAACCGCGGAAGCCTTCTTGACACGTTCTTGGATATATAACTACCAACTTAGCTTTGTGCCCAATATGAGGCCTCAGAATTTAGCACTGTTTTTTAGCGTTAAAGGGGTCTCGCGTAGTGCGGGAGGGTGGAAGTTAGGGTTCTTGTACTCTCTAGTAAAGAGGACTAGAGATGTGGATTGATGCCTAGGCCACTTTCGCTAGTCCATTTCAATTGCTAGGAGAGAGCAGATTGCATAATATCCCTGATCGTGGATAAATATTTTCCAGATACCGCTTTAGCAATACCATCTGCATAGGCAATGATCCTACACCCAGTCCCATCTAGTTTCACAAGTAGTTCGTTGACCACTACGTTCACAGTTGAGGCGGGTGTACACCACCCTGCGGCGTGCCTCTATTCACAGATTTGCAGATCGTGGTATCACCAAGCTTCGAGCGTATAACTCTGTTATTGAAAAATATTGAATAAAAGTCAGTAAAATTCAGCTTCATCAACAACAATCGGCACGAATAAAGCAAACAGACAGCAGCTAGTACGGCGTTCAGATTAAGACCACTGACTAGCTGGAAGGAACTTCTGTATGGACAACGATCCTACGCAGGTATAGCTATATTCCCATAGTTACAGATCTGACTATACCTCTTCCAGAAAAATGTCTCAACCATCCTACCAATCAGATCTTACAGGGAGTATGATCACCAGACGCTAATGGGTGTTCGACCCCGAGCCTGATGAGTGCTGAGGTTATTGCGTGTGGTCCTATGTTGTTAAAGTGTCCCTCAATATTGTCTGTGTCCTGTTTATTGTCTATTTCGTCGGATGCCAGAAAAAAATACTTGGATTTACTTCCGAACCAGTCACCGCAGCAGCACACCCACCCGGTGCTCATATTTCTCTGCTTCTTCGTGTATGGTTACATAAACAGTCGGTGTCCCACTGGCTTTCTCTCTAATTTGTGCTGTCTAAAAACAACGACTCCAAGTACTCTTAATAAAATGAGTTTCCATCGACAAGTGATTGTTTGTTTCGTGGTGTGACAGAAGACGACTTTGGTCGCCTGCACAAGTGCCACTGAGTCTGCAGTCTGAAATAAAAAAAAAGTAACAAAAAACAATTCAATTTCGAAACAAACGCCAGCATACCATCCCAAACAGGCAAAGGATACAATAAAAAATGTCTGACATTCCAAAAGTGCTTGGTTTTCATTTTATTTAAATTGTTCCTTTGTCTGACTCCCCGTCGGATACAGATCTTCCATCAGCTCATGTTTACGTCATGTGCCAGCGCGAAGCGTTCCCTCCCTTTGAGACAAAGCTGATACCACTGCCCCACAATGTGGCTTCATCAACAACAATCAGCACGAATCAAATCACATTACATTCCCCACAACACGTCATCAAATTTTTAGTGCAAAATTATTGCCAATAAAATAGGAAATTACCGCTCCCGCACGCCGCCATTTTGCCGCAATTTTCAAAAGTGAGCTTCCGTTCGGGAAATTTATTATCCCGCCGCGTCGTAGAAGCGAACGGAGAAAGCACACAGTACACCGACGACCGATTCGAAGAAAACAGGATGCGATAATCTCACGGCAAACTATAACACCATTCAACGAGTGAAAGGGATAAAAATCACAAGGAAAAGTAAAATATAATAATTCAACCGCATCGCACAGATAGGACACAGCATTGGGTGGCGAGAAGGTGGCGAGCGCCCACATATTCATTCATTCAACGCCCGTCTTTCGCATTCTTCCTGTTTATCCCGAAACGATTTCCTATATTGCATTTTCCTCTTCCGTTCGAAAAGACGTCGCATCCGTTAGGTCGCGGCTCTCATGCATGGGTGTGGGTGTGGGGGTTTGTGTGTGTGTGAATACAGGGCGATGCTCTCTCGCCCATGTAAGCACACATCCCGAAGATACTGCGTGGGTGGCTGTGTGCAGTTTATGATGACAAAAATGATGATAACTGGAGGCAGCATTATTCTGGGTTATCCTGCACCGACTTCGTCGTCGTCGTCGTCGTTGTCGTTGTCGTTGTCGATGATTGCGCACATACGATGCAGGCCACAGAATGGATGTATACCCATCCACCGCCAAGTAAAAGGATTTCGAATCCCAGCCCCAAGAGGCGTTGAAAAGATGGCAAGGAGAGAAAAAGAAGCATAACAAGCGCAAACACAATGTGGGTTATCTGCGCCTCGTGCCCCATTGCACTCACAATGTTTCGATTGTGTCGTCCTTATGTCATCGCATCTTCGGTAGGCGTGGTGGGTCCACCACACACATCGTCTGACATCATGTTTTTTCCTTGATATTGTTCGAATACGAGCAGCTAGGTCATGGTGTATGATCTCGAGTACACGGCCGAGGACATGTGGATGTGCTGTCTTTGGTTCAGTGGATCTTTTTTCCGGATTGCACCCGGTTGCCTGGAAAATGTTCCAATATTATCAGGAGAAAACACCAACAGAGAGCGAAAGGGTTGGGCAACTGCTCGCACTATAGATTCATGTCCATTGCGAACGCATCCCGTATGAATGGGATGAGGCGGAACACAATGATCGTTTGCACTGAGGAGATGAGATGATGATGACCATAAGCTTTGGTAATCCGGCCACAAATTCGATTACGTAGTCTTCTATGGAAAATCGGCTGCCTCTTGCACCACAGAAGGAGTGTGCTGTATGCATATTGAAACTACTTTCAAGGGCTTCCATCCGTAATGAACGAATTACGCTGAGCACATAATGAATCTGTTGGGTTTCGATGGAAGTTAAAAAGCTTCAACGCTGGGTGATAGTATTTTGTGGTTGGAAACTGGAAACTGTTACCACCACGAAATTGATTGGATGCCAGAGCCTGGATAAGTCGTTGGGAAACCTCACTACGGGAGATTGAACTGCTTCATGGAACCGGTGGTGCTCTTCTGGGGGCTTACCATTTTCACAGAGATCGTTGGAAGGAGCACCTCTTCAATTTTAATCCTTCGAAAGTTTTTGTGACCGCGAAGAGTGTAGAGTCGTTCGACTTTTGGTAGACCTGTTTGGCTGAAGGTGCCATGGAAATGGAAAATGCTGCTTTCTGTGAGAATTTTAGTCATTTTCAATGACATTTGGTGTTTTCAGCATTCCGAGGGGAAGCGATGGGCTTGCTACTGCCTATGAACTTATTTTCCGCTGAGTGAGTGCTACAGTAGATCTTAAGCTGCCTCTAATTGGGTACATGAACTTGGTTGGAGCCTATCTGCAGTTGTGTGGCTGGAGTCATCGATGGAGTTGTTCTATAGGCTCCGAAATAAGTTTCCTTTGTGTCTGAATGAACTTGTCTATACGACCTACATGGCCTTAACTTTGGAGGGAGTCAATGTCTATTCTCACGTCGTCACTGTAGCCCTAAGATCCGTTCTAAAACGTAGTGCTTGTCTCTCGAAGAGACTTGACTTGTATTTCGAAGAGACCAAGGAGTTCGACACGCGCTGTTGGAAGTGTTCATACCTCCTGGCCACAGAGTTGGTCTGGGATGATGAATGTCTTGTCTGGAATGTCTTGCTGAGATGATGAATGTCTTGTTTTAGTCTAATTTGAAGACAGTGTTCGAAAAGAACCTCTATTACTCAAATGTCTCTTGAGCCGATGGAATCGGGGGTTGACAAGAGTTATTCTGCGAGTGATCTTGCTGATGATGCTGTTAATTTCCTCCAATGCAGAGCTAAAGTAGACGAAGTCGCCTAGACTATTTCAAAGTCTGCATTTTGAAGCCACAGTGGGTATGTGAGCCGACTCCTTCCCTGGATTTCTAGGTTCTCTTCCCGTCACTGCCAACAGTTCCAGCTTTGACAACTGGATGCCGCAGTTGATTAATTGCCTGTCGTTGTTTTGTGGGGTCCTCGGTTCGAATCTCAGTGAAAGCAAAGTTTATACGCTCTTATCCGGTTTTCAAATTTGGTCCAATCAACATTTGCCGTTGCGATCGGTGTGCTGGTGTGCTGATGAATTCACTAGCAACCCACCTAACAAAAGTTCTCATAATTCTAGCTTCGCCTCTCCCGAGACCATGACAAATCTTAGAAGTGTACCTGTTTACGATAAGCTTCTCAGAAATCATCGTTCGTAGAAGTCTCAAGAGTATAGACAAACTCCACTCATGGAAGAAAACTGGCAGAGGCAACAGCGGTTGTTGCCGTAGTATCTAGTGAGGGAAAGGTGTGTACATTGTACGCACTCGATTACATTTCGCAATCTCGAGCGGTGAAGCTCTGTGCACCTTTCTAAACGCTGTGTGTGAAAACAGAAGATGCTCTTACGGTTATGACAGATTGGCGCCTATTGACAGACGGGAATGACACTCCTAGGAAACCAAGGCAGACAAAGTTGAAATCCGATTTGAAAGTGTTGACGGACGAGCACTCGAGTGGTGTGAATTTGATTAACCAGTGCTCGAGTGGCGACGGCCTCTAATTGATTGCATCGAGTGCGATACTTTGACCAATGCATGATTGATTCCAATGCAGACGCATCTCAAAAGGTCACAAAGTTTGGTTGAAAAACCTGGAAGTGACGGTGGAACCAACCTCTGAGTACTTTCGAATTGTGGCGATAATTTGGTGCGATATACCTAAGTTCTTCGGTTGCAGCACATGTTACCTCGACCTCAAAGGAGTCAATGATGTCTTTCTATCGTCAGCCAATGTGTTGCGTATGAACTATAAATTGATGCGGAAAGTCCATTCGTTCGCCTCAAGTGAACTCCACCTACATCGAGGTATGAAGCTTCTTATGTGTTTCAAGACCAGGAAGAAACAAATGATTTCCATAAAAGGTTTAAAAATTGTTAAAGACTTGTAACGGATGTGAACTCACTCCTAATTTGACAACCATCTGACAACCATCCATCCATTTTCAGTCAAAAACTCACTTGCAACCGATTTGAAAATCTGACTGGCTGGAATCTTTCACAAAAGATGGTCCGACCAAGCAACGAGCGAACCATCAACCAAACAAAACTAAACGTGTTTTGGTGACGCTATTGTTGGCCATGTCCTGAATAGAAACCAATTTGAACAAAGCCATCTTCCAAATCAAGAATTCCCTATCGAAAGCGCAACCCACACAAACACGCCGCCTTTTGTATTCTAGTCACGTTTCGTCCATATACACCACGCACACACGGCGGCACATATGTTCGCTTGTCATCTCTTGTCATTCGCTGCCATTGTTCAGAGGGAGCTTTTTTTTCTGTCGTTTTTAAATAAATTCCAATCCGCTATCTTTCAATCTCCATAAAATCGATTTTCAGTCAAAATCAATGTCAATATCCGAGCGCACGGGAAAAACAAATTTCTCACACATGAACAATCTCCAAATTTGTGTAAATTGCGATAAGCGATTGAAAGCGTTCTCCTGCCAGCTATGTGCGATGCGATACGTATTTAGAGTGTGTTCGGCTATAAAAATAGCATTCGCTTTCACATGCAAAACAAATCACACACCACCCCCACCTCCCCTCACCCTAGTCCACATCCGGGCCAGGGTGTGTAGCATAATTTCTATGAAAACTTCAACTTTCACTTTAATAACTGCAGCAGAACAGAAGCGGCGACGCGGTAGTCAACGGCAAGGACTTGTGTGTGCTCCTTCGCCGGATACGGATACGGGTGTAAAATTCTCGTTCGAATATTTAAAGTTTTCGGTAATTTGGTTTAACGATCACTTTTAGGGAATATCCAATCTGGGAAAATTCAAGTCTGCACATCACGAGCGACGACGAGGGGTGGTCTATCAAGTGAATAACACTTAGTGTGCAATGAGGCGATGTACGTAGATGATTTTTCTACAGTTAGTCAGTGATATTCACAATTCAGCTACAAGCACACACACAAACTAGTGACAACAAACACATAGCCGGTACATTCACCCAAGCGCTGCCGATGAACTGGAGAGTCTTGTGAGAGAATTCCTGTGAGAGAAACACAAGAACACCATGACTCGCGAAAACGGGGCAAAAAAACTGTGAAGGAAAACATCTATTTTCATGGAAATGTATTCTGAGTGTGTTCCACGGGTTTCCATGTGTGCATGTGAGGGCGGAGGGTTTTTTTTTTCACCCAAACCACCATCGGACGACATTAAAAACAACCGTACTTCTTGTTACTCTAGCTGGTTCGTGACTTCTTTCTGAACCAGCACCGCTTTGGCATGGATACCTGTCCCTCGTTCGCCTCTCGTCATATTATTATTTTTTTCGCTCGAGTTCACTTCGTTCTCCCGACCGCCACGGCTAACGCATTTTGCACAAGGTAATGGAACGCCACGTCATGTGTGCGAAATTTAGGTTAGCAGTGAACTGTGAAGCGTCTATCGGTTGAAGTGAGAACAGAGTTGACTGGGCCAACACATGAACGGAAGAAATTCATCCTAAAAATATGTTGGTTCAGTTTTTTATTTTTAAGGATTTTAAGGACCTGTTTCGTGCGAGGCAACAAGTGGGGGATGAAGCGATGATCACACTAAAGCAAAGTTTGTTTAACATGCGTTAGCATGAATTCAAGAGCTTTTCTGTTCAAAAATTCATGTCAGCCGCTGTGGGAAGACAATTGCGTGGACAACACGCAGTGAGCTAGGCTATACTCCCTATGAGTCCTATTTACCAGATTAGGCGTGGACAACCACTCGACACTGGTAAGTCGGTAATGACCGTCGCTCTCGTAATGAGGGTTGTGGCTTCACATCAAAAGGCGGGCCAATTAAACGAACTCAAGTCTGCTTAGAATCATAATTCTTATGGAATAGCATATCCTTCTGTAATTAAATGAAAGGTAAAGGATATCGCCCTTGAAGTTGCCGGTGGTTTCGGCGGCGCCACAGTCGACGGGGCCATGGGCTTAGCTGCTGAAGGAACCACTTCTGTTGTACGTGTGCTCGTTTTCTCAGGAGTGGAGGGGACCTACAGTTTTCTGCCATGTCAGACAAGCTTTAAAGGACTCGACAGATCTGGACCGCAGATTATGTAACTTTGTCATTCCGGGGTTTGAACTCAGAACCCTCAGCGTTTTTCCACATAACCACTAACAAATTGCCACGACTTAACGAACTGATACTTTTACTTGAATAAGCTTTTTCTCATCTATCTGGATTTAGTTTTGAACATTTATTTAAATTTATTTAAAATTAAATTTAAATGTACCAATATATGTATAACGTCAACAAATTAAATAAACCCAACTAAACCAATTTGTTTTTGTTTTCTCATTACAGGACCTGAAGGATGCAATTTGTTCATCTACCATCTGCCTCAAGAGTTCACCGACACAGACTTGGCATCGACTTTTCTACCCTTCGGCAATGTGATCTCCGCCAAAGTCTTCATCGATAAGCAGACAAATCTATCAAAATGCTTTGGATTTGTATCGTTCGATAATGCCGAATCCGCCCAGGTGGCAATCAAGGCAATGCACGGCTTTCAAGTGGGCACAAAACGCCTGAAGGTTCAGCTGAAAAAGCCCAAGGACGCTTCGAAGCCATACTAGGTATGTGTCAAAGAGGCAAACACAAAGCTGAGCTAACACACATCCCCCCAGCTTATTAAATGCGTTTTTTTTCTTCTGTTCTCATTGCTTCTATAATATTTACTGCTTCATACAGTAGCTTAACTTCAAATATGTTGTGGATTTTTTTTGTGTTTTTCCTCCTTTTGATTACCTAAATCTAAATTGAACAGAAAAATTTATGATTACATAATTTACATTTTTTTTTACTGTTGACAAATGCAGTTTGAAGTCTAATTTGTTAATATTTACTAGATACATGTGTATCGGAAAGATACATCAGACATTTGCTCGCGTTAATGTTAAATGTAACAAACTTTGAACGTTTATTTATCTTGTTAAGCATAGTTCACACTCAAGCGTACATATCTTCAGATGTATACAAGAAAACCAAAAGATGCTGAGTAGAAATAACTGGTTATTTCGAAATGCAATTCATTAATTTCATTTTTGTTTCATGTATCTTTGTATCTGATTTTGAGACGAATTGTTACAGATATTTTTATTTCTTTTTCCTTAGTTCTTAAGTTAACCATTTGAATTTTTATGAATTTTTACATTTTGATAAACGCAAAAACTATATGTTTAACTTTTCAAAAAAAAACAAACAAAAAAATGAATTGTTTCCCGAAAACAAACAAATTGAATTAAAACCATACAAATTGTAAACAAAATTTTGAAAAGAAATTCGACTAATTGATCATGTTTTATGAAGTTGTTTTACATATTTTGAATATAATTATTTTTTCTTTCTAATTTTTCTTTGTTAAATATATCGACGTGTTTAAAATATTTATACGCTTAAATACTTGTATATACATGTTTGTTGGTCGATTAATATGCAGAAACTGAAAGCAAGCCTTTCACAAAAACTATGTACTCGAACAAAATATTTGGCAAATTTTATAAATCTTTGTTCTTTTTTTCTACATATTTATTTGCTAATTGATTTTTTAAATTTTGTTATTATTCATTTAAGCTTATTGTGAAACGAACCTGAACTAATGCTGTTTCCTATGCGTTCTTTTTAAGCATAATTTTCGTTCTTCTTTTTCTTATAGTGAATTAATAAAGCTTTTGTTTCTCATGTTTATGTTGGCGTTTGTTTTTATTTTTTATTTTTATTTTTTTTTTGATTTTCTTCTTGCTTATTTGCTGATTCTTTTGCCTAATATGTAAGTGCTTATAGCCGAAATTTTGTGTTTTGCTTTTATTATTTTCGAGTCGAATTAAAATTACAAGTGAGTAGGGATCTATTCTAGGATATTTACACTGTAAATAAGAGGAACAGCTTCTTGAATTCCAAGGTTAGGTTAGGCTTGGGGATTTAGCGGCTTAGCCATACAAAGACGATTCATAGTGCTTGCACTGAACAGAGTAAACCTAGTTGTAGTCCGCTGTAGCCTTATATATAAAACGTTTCTACGGCCCATGCAGAACGTGTGAGTTGATGTGGTCTTATAAAACCCAAGAAAACCACGCAACAATACAAAATCAGTCATAGCTAGGTCTGGAGACAAGGGGACCCACGAAATATGGAGTTGCTTGAAATTATCTTATTGGCAAATTTCCGTTGCAACTCTGGATAGCAGGCCTGGTTATGTGTGATCTTGCCCCGCCTTGTTGAAACCACACCGAGTTGAATGCTATTCTCTCCCGACGTAATTCTGGAAAAAGAAATTCTTGCAAAATTTTGAATAAAATGTGTTTTTTGAATACAATTTTGAATAAAAAATAAAGGTCTCCAATGACCGTATCAGTGAGACCGTGGCAGCACAATGCACCGTGATCAAACTGCGTGTCACTCGATCTGGATGAAGTTACGTCTCATGGAGAATTTTTGACTTTGAGTCATTCCATATTCGACAATTCTGCTTGTTGATATTGCTGCCTAAGTCGTGGAGGGCTTCATCCGACATAAAAATGGAGCTTTGCATGGTTTCGTCCTCGTCCGCCATTTGAGGGAGGTGCTGGCAAAACTCCAAGTGGATCAGAAAGACTGCCACTTACCTAATTAGGAAACAAATTCAGATCTTTGTGCAGACTTGTAGGCAGTGACTGTCTGCTGACACCCATTTGAGCAGATATCTCTTGTCGAAACGCTTGAAGTAGCCTGTATGTCAGCAGCTACAGCAGTAAATGTGTCTTGTGTCCGAACTCGAGGATTTCGGTGAAAAAGCCTTGGAGCAACTGCCCCACACTCGTCAAAAAACTTTATTAACCTCATTATGGTCCATCTGCTCGGAGTCAAGTGGCCAAACGTGCGCCGAAACGTCCTTTGGGCGGAAACAACCGCTTCCAGTACACGAGCTTCCTCATCCCAAATGTCTGCTTTCATTAAATATTAAAAATATCAGTCAGCAAATTGGATAAATTGAGTTGATTAATTACTTTCAAAAAAAGTTATGACATTTATTTAATAGTAGGGCAATTCACTGCCACCCTGTAGCCTATCATCGAATTCCTGACAGAAAAATTAAAAGAGAGGTGTGATGTTTAGTTGTTGATCAAATTGTGACTCCACCTTTGGCTAGTCTCCTGAATTTCCATGCGTTCAGGAACCCAGAGAAGAGACTGCGTTTTTACTACAAAGTTCCTCCAGCTTCCGCTTTCGTGCAGTTTATAATAACTTTCAACATCGAATGGCTATTCAGATTTTTCTTATTAAGAGAGGCAGGTAACACAATTCAACAGAAGTATTTAGAACTTCAATTGTGGATGGGGTTGTGTAAAGGATAATTCATATGACCTCACGACGAATAGCGAACCTCGTAAACTCTGACACCTCATCCATATGGCGTTCCTTCGTTCGCAGAGAGGGCATGGGTACAATTTGAGAAAACACACTCATCATCACAAATTCTGTCGTTGATTGGTCGTGAATTTGTGGATCGCGTTTGCCTCCCTTCTCTTGTGTATGGCGAGTTCAGGTTGACAGTTCGCAAAGAGAATGATTGATTTGAGATGAAAAAATATAAAATCGTTAATAAGGATACAAAAACTAATTATTGTTGAGATTTTACTCTATAATTCAACTCGCATATTTTTGCATAACAAGAAGTATACGTTCTTGTTTCTATTGGCTGAACATTGGTTCTTTGTAAGAGTGCGCGTTCGCAGTTCACTGCTCATAGGAACGGCAAAAGCCGTACAACTGCATGTATGTAGACTTGCATTAAGTGCTGAGCACTCACGTCATAGTCATCAGATTAATGAAATTCAAAATCCAATCATCGACTCTGACATTTACAGAAATCCTCTCAAAACATTTGCTCACAGATTTACGGCTGTGCCGAATAACTTCAAGTGATTATCCACCATAATTCGGTGCGACACGATAATTCGCATTAACAGCTTGCATTCGATACTTAACCAACGATAAAAATAATTCGTGTGGCGCGAACTTGCGAATTATAGAAAATAAATTAAATCGACAGCAGAAACGGTGGTGTAGGTAAGAGTGTAGTAAATAATTCGATTCATGCGAAATGTAATTTCACAACTAATTGAACGAAAGAGCTGTCACAGGGAATCAGACACGAATGGAAGGATAATGATTTTTGGTACTCGCGATAACGGTGCGGAGAAAAATTTAAACCTATTGTCTGATCGGCAAGAAAGGACGGTTTTCGATCGCTAAATCGCAGAGATTCGGCTTAGTATTCGAACCGATATTTGATCGATGTTTGATCATGAGGCTGACGTTCAGACGATGACTCGTGCTTTGACTCATGTTTGCTTTTCATACCTAAGAGCGAAAATCCGTCTTCGTCAGAAACAGGCATAAATAGATACATTCGTTCAACTGCACGACCAAAAATTCTTCGCAATTCAGCCACTTGCTTCACTTTCTGGGCTCTTCTCCGTTTCCGGATTCATACCCCTTGATTCACTTCCAATTCCGTAAATTATCATTTACAAATTTATGTTTAAAATGTATTTGTTTCTTACTTACCTTCTTATTAGGCCAACGACCCTCTGTGGGTCTGAGTTGAGTGGCGACTGACTTCTATAGTTACCGTGCTCTAGGCCCAGTGCTGATTCCAGTCAAAAAGGCCTAGCTGTCTTGCGCCCGCGATAATTTTGTCCTTATAAGGGACAATCACGGTCCTTATCACGAACCAGGAGCCTCAGAATCGAAGACTGTCGAGCTCTAAGTGGCTGAGCCGGTGCAGTCGATGGATGTTTGCCTTTCGGACTATAGCCACATCCTGGTTCGTAGAGCGTGTCAATCTCCTCCATCCGCCTTCCTCGCAGACGTGACCATGTATCTAACGAATTTTGGAACAGAATTTTTCTTTCGGAGGCATCAAGATTAAAGTCTGATGATTTGCTTGTCGTTCAGCTCTTGGCTCCATATAGGAGGACTGGCATAATTAGAGTTCTGTAGACCATGATCATAGTCCTTCGAGTCAGGAATGTTGAACCCAGTTGTTTAGATTAACCGAAGTAACAGCAGGCGATTCAACGTCGGTTCTCCACAGTGATGGTGTTTGTAGAATTCACGTTTGCCACGAGTAAGACAAAATCCTTGACTACCTGGTGTGTGACGGAACGTTTCTTGGTCGACATTGATGATGTCCTCATTGACCTCAAGACCAGTCCAATATAATCTGTTTCCTTTTGTTGATGGTGCAATCAACGTTAAACAGTCAAATGACCAAGTATCCATAAGATTTAGAGGGTGCATATTTGTATCGTTTTCTGCACTTAAAATGGCTGATTCGATGACGGAAAAAACAACTGAACATGTTGAGAAGCGCTTCCTAAGCATGTCTCCGTTCACAACCGTCGCCATGGGTACGTACATCGCGAATGATCACTGACGAAGGTAAGCAGAAGTCCCACGCATCCTATACAGACACTAGGAGACAGTCAGGAATGTCTTCTTTTAGACAAAAATTATTTTTTATTTATCTCGTTTAGATAGAAACAATAGAACTTGGGGTTTATCATACAGACACCAATACTGCAATCCCTTCTTTTTGTCTAGAATTTAAGGACTGCCTTCAGAAATGTGAGATCTTTCCTAGGATTTCGTGAAAGTCGCTCGCTGTTAAGTATATTTTGTCTGTCATTTTTTGTATCAATCTTTTACGGTCAAGGCTTGGGCTGTTGAATAATATGTGTTCCATTATTTCTTTCGCCCGGCCACAGTGTCTACAGATTTCTGCACTAATAAGGCCCAAATTATGGAGGTGGTCGTTACATGCTCCACATAGAATCCTTCGGCCATCGTTGTTGAGTTCTAGAGCTTCATTGGCTCGTTTCAGATTGCAGTTTTGATCCATGAACTTCCTAGTGTGTTTCAAACACTCTTGGTTATTCCAAAACTTAAATTTGTTTAACGACTCATTTGTTACAAAAGGTCTGTGTCAGTGTTGTTGAATCCATGAAGAGTGGAGGGCACAAGGAAGAATAACTGAGCACCTGCCTTAGCTTGTATGTGAGCCTCTTCGTTACCTTAATGGTCCTCATATTCTGGCACCCAGATTAGCTTTCGTCTATTATTCTCTGGTATTGTATTTAGTGTTTTGTGACATTCCCAGATAGCCTTTGAGTTTAACGCTGGCTAACCGAGAATATGTATATTTTGATATTACTAGGTTATCTGTTAATGACGCAAAATTTAATTACAAGCAGTTCTGCTTTTGAAATTGCTTTAATAGACCGAAGCAAGGAGAAGCTTTAAGATGGATCCTTCTGACGGTTGGTCACAACTTAATCCTCGTGTCTTGCCGATGTGCTATTTTGTCTAAAAATCGTAGGAAAGAGTTAAGATATGGACCTCATTTGATTGGTTTTTCCCAATATTTGTCTCTTCTACAGCGACTTCTAAAAATGGTGCAGAGACAAGAACGCATCTCCTTCGCTCTTGTAGCGCCTTCTTCACTTGAGGCAAAAGACACCTAGAAGCTTACTTATTTCTTTGGAATCTTACGCGGACTAGATCCTCGCTGGTCCATGTTTAACTTGTCCTTACAGTGAGTCAATTTAACCCTGCTCTGGTCCTTGGTTTCACATACATTTTTTGAATTGTAAGCCAGAGTTCTAAATAGGAGATACCCAGAAAGGAGATACGCACCTAAGCCCAAATTGGCTTCCAAATTTGATGGCAGCATTCTGCATACGTTTCCAGACACAGTGGCATATTACTGCTATATATTTCGGGTTTATTTCACTTGTTAAGTTTTATTGCACAAGTTATCCCCCCAAATTGGTTTTGCTCAAATGTGAATAACACCCATGCAATTGATGACCACCCACAGCTACAAGCATCCACAGGCCCATGTACCTACATCCAGAAACTTCACAGGCTTACGTAAGGACTCCCCTTTCTTCCGTACAGCAACCCTTTTCCATTGTCTTCGAATTCTGAAGAGATGTCCATTTATTAACTACAAATACTTACTTAACCAAAATAATCCTTTGAACAGCCCTGGGGTAGCTACCCCACTCACAATGCCATCCTGCTTAACCTCAATACGATGCTCATTTTCAATCCCGTAACTAGGTGCGGTAAAGGTTAAATAAGACCGCTGCCCATTGTTGGATTTAAACTCTCATCCATGCTGTGATTAATTACAGCGCCCTTGTAATTAGGGGTTAATCAGCCCAAATAGAGGCCCGGAACGGAACAAAAGATTAAGTATCCATTCTTGTTGGACATACTCTCCGCAATGGCTGCCATTAATTAATTCCACGGTACCCGGTTTGCATATAATTAGTGTGTGCGCCAGCGGTACTCAGGTGTCGGTGAATGATTTTTTTCCTCTTTTGAGTTATTTTTTTTTTTTTCATAAATCGGATCCTTCTCGGGTTATTTGCCAAATGTGATCCCTTTTGCTGACGCAACTCGCCTCGGGCATACCTCACTTTGGAAGGGGGGTTAAATATGCCCCCTCCACCTAGGAGGTGAAATTAAACCACGCGGCAACAAGCAATTATGAGCATCGGAATAATTCTGGAAAATTCAATTTTGAATGCCCCCGCCCTGTGTACGGCGAATATTTCTCTTATTTTAGCCCATCCGGCCGATGCGGCCCATCCGTTACCCACGTAACTTATCGCCCATTCATTGGGCTGGCGGTGGTGCCTGCAGACGGGGGCGATTTGAGGGTAAAACTGTGATCTAATAAATTGCTGAGGGTGTAAAACTCACACAATACAACGCAACGGTAGCATTAATCAATTGTAAGACACCTACTCGAAGTTTTGAAAATTTAATTACTCGACTCGGCCTCTGGCATTTCTGACATTTCTCATTGCGGTGGGGTATCCGCAAAAAAAAAACCTCCGGTTCTCTCGCTCTCTAATAAATTTCACGTCTAATGAAATATCCGGTGTTACATCACACCGCCAGAGAATGCCACTCGGCGGGCGCACCGAAAAGATTAGGGACTCTGGTTTGAATGGTTTTCGTTGGGTTGGGGGTTAGAAGTTCTTTCCACCCACACCCTCCTTTCCCTTTCACCGCTTCACCCGAAACGGTGTAAGAGTTTTATTAATTCTAATTTATTTTCCAACTGTCTACAGAGGAATGAAAAAAATGAGCGGATTGCTCGATAAGATTGACGTTGAGGGTGAAAAGGAAATGAGGAACCATTCGGTGTGTATTTTGTTTTTTCTCCCTCTGAAAGGCGTTTTAAGCACGCAGTGTTTAAATTTTATCATCATATTTATTTTTACAAAAAATGAAAAAACAAAAAATTAAAGCGAGAAAAATTCCTAGATGACTAAGGGATGATTGGAAAAGTAATTACGGGGCGGAAATTGAATGAGGTGCCTCATCAATCTGTATTATCCGTATCAAAACCGTTGTGTGGCGTTCAGGAAAGCAGCATTTAATTAATATTTATGGCTCAGTGGTTGTTAGATGTTAGATCCTGTTTTTTTCGTTCTGCGCTATGAATTTGGAGGAATACTTTAAGGCGGATTATGATTTATTAAAATAGAACACGAAGCAGGTGTGTATTAAGATTTAAGAGCTTGACGCTAACGCATGTTTAATGTGTAACAATTTATGTTGTTCTCGTTTGGGAGAATTCATCTTCGTAATCATATGATGCAGGTGTGTATGAACCACTCGCTCAATTTTGAACTTTAAGCAGATTTGTTTGTATTCGTTTTATGCCCAAGTCATAAGCTCTTAGCGAAGGACTGAGACATTACAGACGAAGTGCCTTGGTTATGGCTTACAGAAGTGAAAGCAGATAATCACTTTGTGGTCACTCGTGGTATAGTCGGTACGTACGTTGGCTCTTTCTCTGGGTATTAAGTTTCGATTCCCTCGAGTCAGTTCACTCTCCCTCGAGTCATTGGTAATGGACAGAGGCTATGTGGCTCTACAGCTCACAGCTCCATCAGCCTCCGGGAGTCTGGGTGATGGAAATCAAAACCCTATAGTCTTAGCAACATCCTAGATCCTTCACCGAGAGATCTCGTAACATCTTCCACGATCCCCAAACTTAACCCATTAATCGACTTTGACACTCTGATCGCCGAAAAAACTGAATGACACAGTGGGCAGGTGTTCAAGGATAATAACCGAGAAATCTATACTGACGGCTTTAAGACTGGTGGCGGAGTCAGTGCAGTACTGACCATTTCTAAAGCCTACAGACGGCCAGACAATTCTAATGGTCCGAAGCTACTACCAAGAACTATATGCAATCCGGGAAGTATGCCGTCAAGTCAAATTAATATCATGCCAAGGCCGAAGGTCGCCATTTGTATTGATAGCCAAGCAGCCTCCTCTGCTTCATGTTCTAAGCTAATATAGGAACGCCGGGCTGAGCTAGCGTCATTAGAAGACCAGCTCAACTTCTCCCTTATCAGCGCTCCAGGTCACAGTGAATTCCCAGGAAATCAAAAGACCGATGAACTGGCTTGGCAGGGAACTGCCCTTCGGTGCTCGCTTGAGGAGAATGTCTACATCCCAGTACAGGCAGTCACGGCTTATATCTCTACGCAGTTCCTCAAAACGACTGACCTCAGATGGGCCAGACTGACAAATTGTGCTACATCTGAGTACAACCGACCAAAAACAAAAGATCTCCTTCGGCGAACTAGAGATAACATCACTAGATTGGTGGTGGTCTGTACGGAACAATGGCCGATTGAAGATCATACCGCAAATCTTGGTAACCCACATAGCACATGTAGTGTACTGGCACCACTACGGTAAAGCGTGGGACCGTGGGAGGTGCTCTTAGATATGTCAATACACTTGACATGCATCTATGCTCTTATCCTAGTTGTCTTGTGTCAGGGCAGTTATGATCTGACCACCGGCAAGTGCCGCCGTAGCGATGAGTCGACACTACAGCACACATTTTGGCAGTTGCGACAACACAGCTGAGAGGAAGACCTTAACCCATTTCATTTGCACTCGCCCGGCTCTTGGAAGAGCCTGACTACGAGGCCTTGGTAGACCTTTTATCAAATCACTTGATGAGATACCTCCGAAGGATTTTAAAGAGCTAATATACGTCTTAAATACCTCAGGTTGGATTTAGAGACATCTTAACAATGCACTTTACATATAAGGCTATAGAGCTGTGGCAATAAAACGGCACCACGTGCTAAATAGGTTCTTACCAAGCCACCACTCTTGCTTTCCTATCATATGTGTCTGGCATCTCAAATCTAGACGTTCGGAGTTAAAAAGCTCAAAGACGAAGTAACGTCCTCTCATGACCGAACGAACACGAGTGATTGTCGAAAATGTTATGTGTGCTCCACGACAGCCGACTGGATGGCATGATTCGTTAAGTGCCTGTTCTTGGAAAGTGGGGTCCTCGGCTCAAATCGCTGTGAAAGCAAAGTTTAAACGCTCTTATCTGCTTTTCAAATCTATTCCAGTTACCACTTGCCGTTGGGATCAAATTAACGGCACTAGAGTGGTCAAGATCAGTGGTAGTAGTCAGCCGGTGGTGTACTGGTAAATTCGCTTACAGCCAGCCCTATCTACGTACTTACATATGTGTGGTCCGCCTCGGACTGTACATCCCCCCATGTTACTGCTGTTAATAAAAAATTATTGTTGCCAAGATGCAGGAGGTACGTTCCATTTCTCGACAAATCAAATAGAAATTCCAAAATTTCTTCCACAGACTACTGTTTTTGGGATCAACTGTCTTTGGCGCGAGGCTTGGATCTTTCGAATACTCAGCTTGCCAATTTCAGAGCTCTACCCATAAGCTGTGGGCTCTGCCGTTATTCATTCTCTACTGGTTTGTTCTGTCTTGGAGTCATTGAGCTGAAGTTCTCATAGCCTTGTCTCATCAGGAATTAGAGGGCATGTGGTGCTGGCTTAATGAGTAGTTAAGACCCCTCTAGTCAATCTTTGTCCATACAAACTGGACCAAAATTCTTTTTTATTCAACTTGACTTAATATTCAACGTCTCTTGAACGGAAAAAAATCTACAAAGTCCTTGTAACTTCTTCCAGTATTTATTCGTCATATACACAACCTTCATGGAGTCTAGGGCCTCCATGGTCCTAGAGGGCCTGAGCTTTGATGAATCTGTTGAAACTGTTTTTATTATCTGATTATCCCGGTCAGGCTCAAGGCTTCTTGTGTCAGTCGGTTTTTCAAATGGAGATTCGGTCTTGGTTTCACTCTCGAAGCAAGAGGCTTGAATTCGAAAAACAGACCAAGCATAGTCGACGGATCATCTACTTCCGGACGGGAACCACAGGACAGCTCATATATGTAATTCCTGATAGAGTCCTGTTCCACAACCGGATTACTTAGACTTGACCAGTTATGTAACGTAGAATTTTTCCTTCTATGGCATCCAGAAACATCTTGTGTTCTGCTTACCGCCAAGCTGTCGAAGCATGATTTCAGTTCTTCAGGATATGTTGGAGGGGAGGTCTACTTGCCAATGGCAATTGTTTAACGTTTTCCCCTAGGATGTCGTTTGTGTTATGAAGACATAATCCTTAATACAGTGAAATTTCTCTATAGCGGACAACAGCAGGACCATCATGATTGGCCAATATGTAGGGATGTCCGTTTTTAAGCAGGTGAAATATACTAATACCATCATGTCAGGACCCTGACGAATTATCCATGAAGAGAGGTGTCCGTTAAGAGCAGCTTCATTGTAATAATGATATGGATGGACCTTCAGTGCGTAGTGCTTAGTGGGCCTAGCAATCACTCGTATTGTACGTGCAATTGTTCTTTCACGAGTGGAAAGTACCTACACCTTAATTCCGACTCCGAACGGCAAAGTTTGAGAACCTTTTTCTAGACAGGAATAGAAATTAAGCATTGGCAGTGACTTTATTTAACCGTGAAAATTATTTCTAGTTTCCGAAATCGAAACTAGACATCGAGGTGCGTAGGTTTCGAAGTTCAGTGGCAAAACACCACGGCCCTCACTAGAATAAACCCATAACGACCCAAAAATTGAGGCTCCAAATCACACAGTTTCATCTTAAGTCGTTTCATCTACTTAATTTATTTTAAACCGGAGATCAGCTCAATCCGCCTGTCGCCGTGAAACCTTATATGTTTGAGAATACACGATGATATCAATGTCAGATGCGTAACCCAAGAGTTAAACGGATTTAAACTAGACAATCTCTATTATGTCCTTGATAAAAAAATAACTCGACAGAGCATCCTTCCAGAATCCGGTGCAGGGTCGAACTGAAGGTTATTCATATCTACATCAAACGACTCTGAACGCGACCACTGAGCACTTAAAATATTACGATCGACATATCCATCACCAAATGGACGTAATCCATTACTCAAAATATCCAAATTAACCATTTACTTAACCCATCCTTTTTAAATTATTTTTATCTTCTACAACCCTGAACTGTTTAGCTATCCCCTCAAAGAATAGAAAATGAAAGATAGACAATGAGGCCAGCATTCCTTTTTGGCCTCAGATTCAAATCAAAGATGTCACTATAGAAAGGTACAACCCCCTTCACAATGTAAGTGAACAATGAAACTTTCTAACCGCAAAAATCTCAAGAAATCTTTCAACGAAAATCGTTCCTTCTTTTCTTCCTGCCTCTGCTCACCGGCAATCGCCGCCTTTCTCTTGAAGGACATTTTTGTTGTGACGTAAGAAAAAACACAAAGGACGTGACCTCATCAAAGATCTCTTAGTACTCCTCAGCCCGCAATGTTGCGCTCTTGCCATGATTACTTTCCGACTTTTCGTGCCACTGAAAGAACTGAAGGTATGGTATACAATGGAAATAGCTCAGAGAGGAGAGAAGCAGAAGAAATGAGAATATGTCCTCCTTCTATATAACATCTTTTGGATCATTCGTCCACTAAATGAAATGAAAATTTCTTAATTAATCTGATGAAACGTCCCAGCAGTTGAAGTGGATTAAACGATTCTCTCAAGGATTCTTCACGCGCACCAAATTGCATCCTGGAAGTCCGGAGAGGATGTTAAAAATCAAGGAAGGCATACCGTAAGGGAAAGAAAAGAATTTTGCCCCTTCCTTCTGTTTGTCTTTACGCGAATACACTTCACTGTAACATTCCGCCCTTTGACAGTGAAGTTAAGACTTTCGACTTGATAAAACCTTCAGCGCCGGCAGTCGAGTGAAGGGATGAGACGGGCTTCCTTATCCTTTGACAAGTGAAAAAAATAACATTAATTCGTTTTATTTTGGGAAGAGGAACGCGGAACACTCGCTTAATGTGTTTGTTAAGTCAATGATTCGTAGATAAACTTTTAACGTAATGAAGTAAGCCAAGAAGGATGGATGGTCTTGCGAGGAGAGCATGAACGGGACCTGATCTTAGCCTCTCATGTTGTTCATTTCCAAGCGGGATTGACTTTGAAATATTTGTACGCGTAGTAGGATGAGGATGAGGATGAGGATGAGGATGAGGATGAGGATGAGGATGAGGATGAGGATGAGGATGAGGATGAGGATGAGGATGAGGATGAGGATGAGGATGAGGATGAGGATGAGGATGAGGATGAGGATGAGGATGAGGATGAGGATGAGGATGAGGATGAGGATGAGGATGAGGATGAGGATGAGGATGAGGATGAGGATGAGGATGAGGATGAGGATGAGGATGAGGATGAGGATGAGGATGAGGATGAGGATGAGGATGAGGATGAGGATGAGGATGAGGATGAGGATGAGGATGAGGATGAGGATGAGGATGAGGATGAGGATGAGGATGAGGATGAGGATGAGGATGAGGATGAGGATGAGGATGAGGATGAGGATGAGGATGAGGATGAGGATGAGGATGAGGATGAGGATGAGGATGAGGATGAGGATGAGGATGAGGATGAGGATGAGGATGAGGATGAGGATGAGGATGAGGATGAGGATGAGGATGAGGATGAGGATGAGGATGAGGATGAGGATGAGGATGAGGATGAGGATGAGGATGAGGATGAGGATGAGGATGAGGATGAGGATGAGGATGAGGATGAGGATGAGGATGAGGATGAGGATGAGGATGAGGATGAGGATGAGGATGAGGATGAGGATGAGGATGAGGATGAGGATGAGGATGAGGATGAGGATGAGGATGAGGATGAGGATGAGGATGAGGATGAGGATGAGGATGAGGATGAGGATGAGGATGAGGATGAGGATGAGGATGAGGATGAGGATGAGGATGAGGATGAGGATGAGGATGAGGATGAGGATGAGGATGAGGATGAGGATGAGGATGAGGATGAGGATGAGGATGAGGATGAGGATGAGGATGAGGATGAGGATGAGGATGAGGATGAGGATGAGGATGAGGATGAGGATGAGGATGAGGATGAGGATGAGGATGAGGATGAGGATGAGGATGAGGATGAGGATGAGGATGAGGATGAGGATGAGGATGAGGATGAGGATGAGGATGAGGATGAGGATGAGGATGAGGATGAGGATGAGGATGAGGATGAGGATGAGGATGAGGATGAGGATGAGGATGAGGATGAGGATGAGGATGAGGATGAGGATGAGGATGAGGATGAGGATGAGGATGAGGATGAGGATGAGGATGAGGATGAGGATGAGGATGAGGATGAGGATGAGGATGAGGATGAGGATGAGGATGAGGATGAGGATGAGGATGAGGATGAGGATGAGGATGAGGATGAGGATGAGGATGAGGATGAGGATGAGGATGAGGATGAGGATGAGGATGAGGATGAGGATGAGGATGAGGATGAGGATGAGGATGAGGATGAGGATGAGGATGAGGATGAGGATGAGGATGAGGATGAGGATGAGGATGAGGATGAGGATGAGGATGAGGATGAGGATGAGGATGAGGATGAGGATGATAAAACATTTTATTTTATTTTTATTATTTTATTATTTCTTGCCTCGATTCCCATTGTCTTATTTCACACACTTCCGTGTTGAAAGCATTATTCAACTATCTTGTATATTCCAAAGCATACGGCTTCAAAATCAGACAAGAAACGGATCTTTGAGCAGTTCAAGGAAGTTCTGCAGCTCTGGAGGTCCTTGAAATGGTGAGTCTTTCAACGCTTAACTTCTAATTTTGACTAACAGATTTATCTACGTATCAACGAAACTAACACTTGCTCACCCATTTGTTTCAGATAACATTCCCACGGCTTCCACGACATCATTCCTCAATTCAGCGAGAGACTGTAACCTACTTTTGGGATACCGAAACGACGTCAAACATAACACAAGATTCTAGACATTGTAAGTAATTTTTATGGAAAACGTTCCAAGAAGAAAATGCGAACAAACAAAAAACTGCAAAACATTTCTTTCAAAAGCGCACTGACAAATCAAGTTCTATCGCAAATAACATTAAATATGAACGGAATTAAATTTTGGGTAAAGTTAATGTGTGATCGATAAAAAAATCGAGTAAAATAAAAAAAAAACAATGTATATGAAGGATAGAAACTGTAAATAAATCGATTTTGCATTTTAATTTTTGACAAAATACAAACAAAGGCAAAGAAACAAAATACATTTGTAAGGATGGATGGTTTTTCTTGCCATTTTGCGCTGTAGGACTGAAGACTAAATACTACTTAAGGATTCTTGAAAACTTGGATGTCATTCTTTAATTCTGTATTATGCGTTCGCTGTCAACTAATATAAATATGTCTTGCAATTGTAAAATGTATATTTGAACAATAGGAATGTTTCCTGTAAGAGTCCTTGAAGAATATTTTAATAATTTATTTTCCTTTTTTTTTGTGCCCCCATGAGTTAAAATTGTTTTGTTTCTGGAATGTCAAATTGTTAAGAAACTTTAATGTTTTATAAAAGAGTCCACCATGGTAAACCTACGCTCCAACCTCCTTACGACACAGCGTCATGATATTTCCTTTAGTAAATCTTTAAGGCTTGAGTTGTTCGCGTCTTGTATTGAACTTAGACTTAGAGTCTTTGCTTAAGTAAGATGCCATATGAATGAATTTGATTCTTGTGTATACAAAATATCTCAAATCGATCTCCTCTATAACGTATCGCCAACTGGCAACCGACAAAATAGTCAACAACGTCCTTATTAAGATTAAACATTTTCAAATTTTCAAAAAACTCTCAGCACTTCTGAATAGCTAAAGCGATCGTTTTCAAAATCAAGCCGTACAATACTTATCAAAAGCAAGTGACAGCCCTTCGATATTCTCTTCACATTCCTTCCCTTTATCATTTTATAGTCTCATTCTGAAACTATTACTAAAGTGTTTGTTGTAAATAAATGTGAAATTCGTAATATTTTGCATTCGTAGGTATTAAATGTTAGATTTAAAATGTAAAATGTAAAAAAAAAAACAAGAATAAAAAATAAATCGATGATAGTTTTAAGTAATTTTATACAAAACGGCTGTGTGTACTGAAATGTATATTTAATAAAAAATATATATTATATAGAAGAAAAACTTGATTATATTGCAAAAGAAAAAAATCCGATGAAGAGGAAATATAAGAATAAATAAATTATATATTGATATACAAAATGATTTCAAGAGAAATACAAAAATAAAACTTTTTGACAAAAATGATTGTAAAAGTGGTGTTTTATTTAAGAAAAAATGCATTTCAGAATCTGATGAAGATTTAATAGTCGGGTAATTTTTGCTGTATTTGTTGAACTTTTTATAAAGTCCTTTAGCCAATGCGGGTAAATTCTGAGCACGTGCGACGATGCAGATGTCTCAGAAAATTAAATGTCACATTGGAGAGGTCAATCTTGAATCGATTTGAAGATGGACTACTGAATACTTCCTGCCACAAAAATTCCACAGACTACTGGAGACGCGCAAATTATAGTCTGAAAACGTTTCTACCGTCATACAAAGCTGAATAGTAATAATAAAGTTTAGTTTAAATATAGGACGGCTAGCTCGATTGAAATTGCCATGATAAATACCTAAAGCTATTCGTTAGCAACTATCGCCAGTGAGTCTTGCAGAAAAACACGTTTGCAATAATTTCCGCTCGCCTTATCAAGAAACTAAATATATTACCTTGCTGAATATATTAAAATTTTAACTAAGCTAAGATTTTTATTTGCTTGGTCCCGTGTGGACTGCAAGCCTCTCCCACTAGCGCGATTCCTTGCTAGCTGTAACTAGTTCTGCAAGTTGCTTTAGGGCCTTCTCCACATGGGTGTGCTACAATTTTTGCTTGATTAGGTCAGGTTGAAGTGGCTGACTTCTGTGACACTTAGGCCAGCATGTGCCCATTGTATTACCACGCGGATCTTTGAATACCTATTCCCTAAACCCAATTGTTGCTTGTATTAAAGCGAAGGAGACTACTGGTTCTTGTGATGCTACGTTCAGCCAGTCGATCTAAGTAGTGGGCCTCCGGAAGTTTAAATCTGCGGGTGGGAGAGCACTGCAGCTACACAGCAAGTGTTCAATCGTTTCTTCTTCGATTAAACACGAATGTTCCTGCAGCTTCTGCAGAAGTCATTGTAAGGAATGCCTAGTCTAGAGGCGTGAGTTCCCATGGCGCAATGCGCTCCAAGATTCGGCCTTCTCAATCTAATCAGTTAAGCTCTCGCTTAGAGTCGATGTGGGAAGGAGGCTGGAGGAGACTTATTTGGTACTGAGGATTCCTGTACCAGTTGCCAATGCAATTACTTAGACACGGGCGTTGTCCTGTAGTTTGGGCGTTGGAATAAGCTATCCACGCCCGCAGAAACTTTACGGGTTGGAAGCGTGGACGACGAAGTCCAGAGCCCACAACGCAAACAGGACCAAAGATCTGTTCTGCTTGGAGAACTAATCCCTCGAAGAGATTAAGGACTTTCTCATCCGCTTTTGACATACGACGTGTCTATTGCTCTATTGTCTCTGCAGCCCACAGGAATAGCGATTGGAAAGAGTTATGTCAGTGCCCTTCCCGCGGAGCCCAGGTAGAAGAAGTCTTTCGCTACCTCGAAGTTATAACTGCCTATTGTGACGCTCTGACCAAGTCGTCGATGTTGATTCTTTCTCGATGGCAGCATGTACTTCCTTTCGACCCCGTTCACCAATAGACACATTTTAGCCGCTACAGTCTGATTCAAAATTAAAAACTCAGTGATTGCTCGTTGTGTTTTGCCAGTAATGTCAGTTTCATCCGTGTTTGCTAACAGTTGCACGGACGCTCGGGAGATCGTGCCGCGTGTTTTGGCATGTGAGTCTTGCACGATCTTCTCAAACAAGTCACATGATCAAATTAATTAGCTTGGGTTTGATTCCGTTTGTTTACTAGATTGTTAACTGGTTTCTGCTCAAATTGACGTATTTGTGGCTGTGCCTTAAACTTCGTGGTTTTTGAATACTTTACTTATTTATAAGTGTCTCTATTGAATGGCGCCTTAGTGGAAAAAACTTTAAAACCGCCGAGAGCCACCACAGATTCTGTCTGTCTGTCGTAATCGAGGTAAGGCCGTCAAAAAGCGGACACAACATCTTCACCCACTTTCAGACAGGCGGCATTAAAAAAAAAGCTAGTCATAAATTGAAAACGAATGTACTCAACGTGGGCAACCTCCACAACCTGCAGAAGCTCTAGAACAATGCTGCTTCCCTTTTCCCCACGAAAACAATTGTGAAACTCATCACAACAAATCGGTCAATACGACTTTAGCAAATGAGATAATCTCATCAAGTCCCCAGCCACCCCGTGCCACATGACGCATGGGCATTATCGTTCTCCAAATCCAATATCAGCACGAAGCCACCATCTGTTTGTTCGTCTGCTTACTACCACGGCTGGAGTCTAATCCTCTTAAGGAATACGACTACAAGTCCACACAGAAATCGCATTGCGAAATCTTAATAAGGACACACTTTTTATTTACTTTGGTGTCTCCTCTTCACCTGCCCTGACGCGGATTAAGTACGTTTTATTGTACCCGATTTTACTTGCCACCTCCCGCCAGGCCGCGGGCCCTCGCCAATTTAGACTTCAACCTCTGCCCTCAACCTTCGCCCCTGACTTTCATCAAAATAAACATTCAAAATTGAATTCCTCACACCTCCTCGAGCAACATCACAGTATATCCCCCGTCCCGACGCGCCATCAAGACAGAATATGACGTAAAAGAGAAAACCAAAAACGTCATTACCCCAGAAGGGACAAGCAAAAAGAATCTGTTTCTTCTCGTTTTCCACGAAATCCCGGCCGGCAATGCATAAGCTCAAAGTCGGGAAACAAATAACAAAATATTAAATATTCCAAGTTTCCCATCAATTTTCCTCAGAACGAACAACAACACCATCATCGTCATCATCATCCTCGTCGGTATCTTCGTCATCGTCATCTTCATCTTCATTTCCATCTCCATCTCCATCTGACTAGTCCTCATCCTCGGCATGTTCCGGCGATGGCGAACAGGAAAATTATGAACAGAACGTTCCCTCAATCAAAATGACAACGAGCAGAATTTAACAAAAGAAACAAACCATGAAATTGAAATACTTTTCGGGCCACATCGGCTCTGTAGTGTACGTGTGAGCCAGACTGAGTCTGAGTCGCAGCCACAGGACTCTCAGACTCGGGACTGGGGACTGGGGACTGGAGACTGGGTACTCAGAGTCACATCTCCTTGGGGTGTTGCTTCTCCTCTCGGCGCGGCGCGGCGTCGACGACAATGATGACGAAGTCACAACGTGAGGAATGAGAACTGCTTGGGACCGCTACGGTATGCTGGCGACGATGCAAAGTGAGGCCATTATGAGAGCTCGCGTACTCATTCTGTTTCCATTTCTTCATCCGCATCGTCATCTTCATCGTCCCCCCTATTCATAGGTCTTTTGGTTTGTTCTCCCCCGGGGAGTTTAGTATAATTTATTTTTCGCGCGCAATAAAAGAATACATGGGGACAAAAGACAAATGTCGCTACCGAGAGACATAAACTGTGCTTGTGCTACAGCGGCCACCTTTTGTTAGGACTCCACCCTCGGCATCCTCATCACTGTTCACGGTTCACTGTTCGCGACCACCTCGAGGAGTGTTAGTTACCGACACTGGAGCTGGGACAAGCATCTCTGCAAATAGCAGTAATAAATTTTGCAGAATTTCCACACTTAAAGTTCGCTTTATGGCACAATTCTGCTTGTCTTATCCCTGTGCCGATGTTTAAGGACCGGTTTATTACCGAGTCGTGGAAATGTCCATGGAGTGATCATCGCTTGTTGGACGAGATTTTTCTTTCAAGTCACTTAAGACAAAAAAAACGGAAGCGAAATACGCTGCGAGTTAAGAACGCGTGACTCGAAGGTGTTTGGCGCTAAATGCAATTCACTCACGTTTTACGCTTAAATTTGACGTTCAAACCCTGATGACAGTGTCCTGCAATGACTACAGAAGTGGCTATTCCAACTTTCCAATTATAAGAATGAATTGCTTCTAGGACTAAGGTGGAATTTGGGGGAGCCTTTAATTTCAAGCGATCAAATCAGAATCTCTAGGCAAACTTAAAACTGTCTTTCTTTTTTGGTGGATCACAACATTTTCTTGAGTCTTGTGTAAAGTGAAGTCTGGAGAGAGTAGGGAATTGCTGATTTTTGTTTTAAATGAGTATTGTGATGGTGGCTGTCAGTATGGAAAGTAATTCACAGATTATTGAGATGCCACACGTCGAGCGCTCTCTCGAGAGAGTAGATAATTTCCACACCATGCCTATTTTAACCAGAAATGAAGTATTATAGCCGACTTCACAGCTAATTGCACCCTAGTCTATAGACGAATTTGAGTGCCCTTTTGACAGATATTCATGTATTTTTGACGGTTATTCACGAAATAACGTAAATGCTGTCCTCTGATTGGTCAATTGTGGTTGACCAATCAGAGAGGTTTGAGAAAACGTTATGAAAAACAGTTTTCAAAAATAAGAGAGGTAGAAGTAGGGCTTCTGTGTAATAGTTCATTTCTGTTCCCGCACGTTCTTGAGATTTTGCCTTTCTCTGAGAGATTCCTTAAAAAATTACAGTCTTCGCAATTCGGCGCAGAAAGTACGGGAACAGACCTATTATTTTATTTTTCGGGATTCAATAGACAATGCCTTTATTGAAAAAAAGCCGAAGCCGTAGGACCGTCATTTATATTTTCATGGACGGATAACACGGACAGAAGTACTGCGATCGCTGCCGCATATAGGAGTTTTCACTGTATAATGAATATATAAGTTATCGGACTACAATAAATTGTACTATATGACCGAAGTAGCACCACAGACGACAAGCATTTGATAAACTTTTGTCTGATCCGCATCGTCTGATGAGCTCCCACGAGGAAATAAACTGTTACACAAGCAGTTTATGACATTGACGATAGGATGAAAATATCAGATCGATTCATCAGCTTTATCAAGGGGCACTGGCGTACGCCATAAGGTTTCGTGTGGTTAGGGAAGTAGAATAGTTTTCAGTGGTAACTGATTATCCGAGCGACTCGGTTGTTTAACAAAGTCCCTTCATGGTCAGTGCAGAGAAATGAATAGTTAAATAAAAATCATTGTTTTATTACGAAGCCCGTCGGCTAGTACCACGTAATAAATTAATAATTTGTATCCATATAATAGTATCGCCAATAATTTTGGCGGTCAGTTTTTGGTCCCATACTTTTGTACGGCTCTTCGCCGGTCATAGTGAAACATGGTGTGCCTGACACCTTTCCTAGAAATTTCCTGATAACGCTATTTTGTGAATTTTCATTTATATTAAATATTGAATTATTAAACTGTGTGTTCTGCTATACACATCTACACAGTGTCACATGAAAAATAGGGTTGGATATGAAAAGACGACTGTTGTGACAAACGTCTTGTTATCCTTTCACCAAGCGGTGGAGTTAAGAAGTCATTGGAACTAAAGCTGGTTGTTTTTGTGAAGGTGGTACATTGGAACTTCCCTTTACGGATATCCCTCTTTAAGGGAGACCTCTCTTTACGGACGATTTGTTATGGTCTCGGTATGGATGTATTCGTGTATTTCTCCTACCTCAGAACAGATAACCTTACAGTACGGACCTGGTATCTACGCAATAATGATATACAAAGAGATCTAGGGATCGCAACCGTGCACGAAGAAATAAAAACTTCGCGAGCAAGTTAAAAATTCGACTTCATGGTCATTGTAACCATGCCATACTCCAAACACTAGACATGAGAAACCTCGTGCGCCGTCTCCAACGAATCAAACCGTTCGATTTGGCGCAATGAGTACAAGCCGCCAAAAACAGTTGCAGCAGGTGATCTTATCGAAAATCTACCTGTTTCACGCGTAAAAATAATGAAGTTAAAAATACTTGATAGAGAAACCTAATAAACAACTAAAACAATGGGAAGTGTGTTTAGTCAGTAAAAATCTGACACAACTATGAAAACACGGGTATCATAGCGTCTTAATGAAGATTCTCACCAACCCACGACAAAAAAAAAAAAAAACATTACGGACAATCATGATGGTCGCGCTGCTGTCCGTTATAGTATACATTTTAAATACAATTTTAGGGATACAGAGATTTGGTTTGATACCTTACTGAATAGAGGAGTAGTTGATTTGAGATTATATTATTCACAAAGGGTGAAAATAATATTAGCAACAATAAGAATTGGCAGTTTTGTTTCTTTTGTTGGCTTATGAAAGCAAGAAGAGTTATTGACAGAAGTTACAGAACTGATTCCAACATCTTCCATTAAAGTAAAGGTAAACTCAGGTCAAGATCCTTGGCATTTTTTTGGTGTCACCTAGGGGAGTTAGTCTGTAAGATGTTAATACTCTTTGATTATCTTGATGTTTGCAGATTTTGATGGTTTGGAGATTTTCGGTAACTGCTTGCCTTTATTGTAGTCCACAAATGAGTAAGATTAATTTTCGTAGGGAGATTCCCAACAGCCTGTAATACTATACACATGTTTTACGATCAAAAATAAATATTAAAAGTGGCGTTAGCCACGACTTCAGGAAAGTACCTGGATAAACTTGATAAGCACTTGAATAAAAACTAAAACATTGAATATGAGTTTTTATTTTTAAAAACTTAAATAGACAGTGACTCCAGGGAAACTATTTTGTATATCCACCTAGAATTATGTACGTACTGACAATACAATAAGTAAAGTAAAAGTTACACATGTGATAGGCGTCTGATAAGGACATACAGTTCTATAATAACTTGTTGTTTGCACATGAGATTAAATTGAATATATATATTTTTGTTGGATGGGCAAACATACAGTAAGTGAGTAAATAAGGTTAGTTGCCGGAATGACCGCCCTTATTCTTAAACTGATTCTTAAGTTTCTGACACTTAGTCAAAGCTATGGCCGTGTACTGTTTTCTTTAATTTAGGTACACAGACAAGTTTAATTCTGAGACTGGTGTGCACAAATGAAGTATTACATAGATAACCGCTGCTGATTGCCCCCTAGTCTATCGACGAATTTGAGTGCCATTTTGACGGATATTCACGATATTTTGACGGTTATTCATAAAATAACGTAAATGCCGCCCGCTGAGTGGTCAATTTGGTTTATAAAAACGTTATAAAAAAACAGTTGTCAAAAATCTTAAGAGGAAAGAGAGGTAGAAGTCGGGCATCTCTGTGATACTACATTTCTGCTGGTGTGCAGCAAATTCTCAATGTGATTGAGATCGGAAAACTGAGAAGGCCATGGTAATGCCGACACTTGATAGTCCCTCACCCGAGCACTAATCGAAAGCGCAGCACGGTTTCATATCTGGACGATCGACTTCTACTAACCTATCAATTTATTCTTCTTTCGTGATCAATGAGATTGAAAACAAGAAACAGGTTGATGCAATTTACACTGATTTCAGTAAAGCTTTTGATTCCGTCAACCACTCGCTTTTAATAAACAAACTCAAAGCGTTTGGGTTCCATTCCAATTTTCTTAATTGGATATCTTCCCTCGTCCAAAATAGAACCCTAAGAGTTAAAATTGGTAATTCCTTATCAAAGCTAATTCAATGTTGGTCGGGTGTACCGCAAGGTAGTCACTTTGGCCCTTTATTATTTATAATATTCATTAACGATATTACTCTCTCAGTTAAACACAGTAGATGTTTGCTATATGCTGACGACATGAAAATATTCAAAACAATTCGAAATGTTAATGACTGTATCATGCTTCAATCAGATATAAACAGCATCTTTGATTGGTGTGTAAATAATGAACTTGGTCTTAACTTAAGTAAATGCAATTATATCTCTTTTGCGAAATCAGCTTTGCAAATCCAATTTAATTATTCAATTGGTAATTCATATCTTTCGACTGTAAACAGTGTCAAAGATTTGGGTGTTATGTTTAACTCCCCATTTTCATTTCAAAATCATATCTCTCATATTTTAGCAAAAGCCAACTCAGCCGTCGGCTTCATCAAACGTAATACTAAAGGATTTACTGATCGATTTGCCTTATTAGCACTGTATATTTCCCTAGTCCGACCTTTCCTTGAATATGCGGTCGTAGTCTGGAACCCGGCTTTCAGCACTTTTTCCGAACGTATTGAAAAAGTTCAAAAGCGATTCACCAAGTACATCTTCTTTAAAATGCACTCGAATTTTCATCCTAGCTACAAAGCTAGATGCCAACTGCTTGATATAAAGTCTCTATCAACTAGACGCACTATCCACGATGTTATATTTGTCAGGGATATACTCTGCAATCATATAAAATGTTCTTGTCTCTTATCTGAGATTCAATTTCATATGCCTTCAAGGTCACTCCGTACTTGGAATTTTTTATTTGAAAGGTTTCATAGCACAGACTATGGTAAAAACGAACCATTAACAAGAATAATTCGTGTTTTTAACGAACATTCACAACATTTGGACCTGTCCCATACTAGACAGCACTTTAAAAGCTTTTTACTTTTTAAAATGTATTTAGTTCTGAAATAAAGTATTAACTTATCATTAAATACTGTACAATTATAAAACACTTCACAAAATCTGTTAATACATATGTAATTTGTAGATTTTAGATAAATAAATAAATAAATAAAAATAAATAAATAATTGATAAAAGTTCAGTAGTCATGTGTGCCGACACCAAAGCACTTGAACCATGATATCTTGATTCGATTCCCGGTACTACAAGCGCTTTTCATGACTCAATAAGTTTTTATAAAACTTAAAACTCAATAAGTTTTTTTATTATAAAAAATATTTTGTTTTATTCTCGAGGAGAAGCTTCCTCTTCTTTTATTGAACTAAATCTAGAGAATACATTGGACTTAATGGTAAGCTGCTTTTTTATTGGTTTATGCAGCATCGGCGATTTCTCGGTTGGTTCCGATGAAGTGGATCGTCTGATGCTGGCGGATGTCGTTGGTCGAATTGTTTATTATTGGCTATCGATTTATGGCTGCTGGCCTATTGGTCACTAGTCGTTTTGGTGGTTTACTGCGTACATGATTTAAATGTTTATAAATGGGCCGGATGCTCGGGTGTGGCGCTGCTTGTTGGTTTCAACATATTCGTCTTTAACTTATATAATATGGGTGGCGCGACAGTCCGATACGGACCTGGGCCTATTTACTCAGCAAACACTCGTGTTGTCCCATTGTTCTCTCACGAGTGGAAGGGACCTGCAGTTTAATGTCGACTCCGCACGGTGAATTTGAGAAACTTTTTCAAAACAGGAATACTCTTTGAGCATTGTAAGTGACTCGAAAGAGGTGGAGCTGTGAATCATGAAAGCTGGTCAATTCAGGTATCGAACGTGGCACCCTTTGCTTAGGAGTCGACGCAATAACCCACTACCCCACGGCGACCTGTTTATAAAAAGGTTCAAAAACTTCGCTGTTCGTAGTCGGCATAGGACTATGTGTCCTTCCACTCAGGATAGAATAATAGCACGAGTTAAATGCATACACTATATGTATGTCACCCATCCCCAAGCCCAATCCAAACTTCGAACAGCAAGAATTCATCTACGCATAATATGCAAACTGTAGAGCAGCAGAACTTGTAGCCCAAGCCTAGTCACACTTGCGGATGGGTTATGTTATTTGTTTTCCAACATGCTGCTAACCCAAGCCAACACAAACATGTTTATCAGATTAGTGTGAGGTGGAGGTGTGATGGTTGGAGTTTTTGGAATGATGATCAGGAGTGGTAAGATCACTGTAAAGAAAGAAAGTTGTGTGACAAAAAAAAGATTCCGTAAGAAAAGTTTTTTGTCTAATTTATTTTTTACATTATTCACGGTCGCTGCGATGGGTTGTTGTTGAAGCTACGTCCACTTGAGGATGTATTTAAGCTGATTTACAATTAATATAAACCACCTTAACCGACTTAACGAATACAATTGATAGCCGTTGGCCCTCCAGAATGGAGTACGTCTCCAAAGAAAATTAACTAATAGAATCTCCTCTCTGTGTGTGGTCTAGAAATTTGAAAATCATCATGTATATAGACAGAGAGTGAAATATTTTTGGATTTACTCCTTTTTTCCGTAGATTGAATATGATTTCTCTCCCAGCCACTGGCTGTGAATTGATAACAAAAATGCTTAGAGTACATGCCGGAATCATTGATACCTCAACAGAGTTGACACATTTAAAAATACCTTAAAAAACAAAAAAAAATCCAATTCTCATTCCTTTATCTACCTTCCGGCAAGCGAGGGGCGAAAAGCCCACCCAATCATCTTTCCCCGCACATATTTCAAAAATTCAGTTGATCCGCCAGTTGCTTGGCCCAATTTGTCGTTATCTGCTTCTGAACATCACACGCCCATCCGTCATTTCGCCTCCAAACGAATAATCGTCAGCTTCTCACATGACAAAGCACACAAGAAGCGCTGATTGTACATGGTAAAAAGCGGCTTTCCGTACCGAGTCTTACTTTGCACATGTTATTCACTACATTTAATCCACTTTAATGGCAATTATCCTGTTAAAATGATTCTTAATCTACAATGAAAAAGACACTCTCTCCCTTTCTCCTTCCTCGGGTAACAAGTACCCTTCATAAATTGCCAACCGAGCCAAAGTCACAGCGACTTCTAAGTCACATCAAGGACGAACGAATCGAGAAGACAAAAAACACACAGTCTGAAGCGAACGCAAAAAGAGACTGAATTCCTTCATCCTACAACTTGTTAACGGTTTTTAACATGAGCACAATCATTATCCTCCTAATCTCTTAATCCAGTCGAGTGAATTTTCACTTGATTTCGAAAGGATAAGTTTGCTGCTTCTTCTGTTTCATTTTTTTTTGTTCACCCTCCCCCATCACCCTCATCACTCATCCCTCATCCTTTGCGAAGCTAAGTCGCGAAGTGTCTGCCTTTATGTCTTGTATGCCTGCTCGACAGGAATTATCCTTCAAAAATTTCCTGATAGAAAAAAAAAAAGAGATACGAGATGAAGCAACTTCCTGGAAAGTACTAGATGACATATGCGGATACATAACACACATCTGTGTGCACTCTGCAGGACACGGCTGTGTGTCTATTAAGGCTGATGGAATTGAGGCCTGAAACAGGACATTCCCACTGAAAGCATGATAAATATCCCTGCGAGAAAAAAACAATCGCAATGAAAAAAGTAAAGCGGCAAAAACTGAAACAACAAATAAACGAGGAGCCTAATCCTCCTCTTTTCACAGAGCAAAGGGGCTTGAATTGAATGACTTCGTATGTGGAGCACTTCAACCTTCGCACCCCGCCCACAACCATATCCGCATCCACCCATATGGAGACACAAAATCAATACCGGTGCACCATAAGCCGATTAGGATTTACCTTTGCTAGAGTATCCTTTTTTTTGGTGCGCGCGTTCTTCCTTCACGTTGAAATACTTTTAATTTGAAAATAAAGAGAAGTGGGTTGCCGCAGGCAGTGAATCAAAACAGGGAAAAAACCAACCGGGGGAGGGGCGTAAAGCGCCACCAAAAAAAAAAAAAAATCCGATCCCGCGTCAATCCGTTTTAGTTTGAGCTAAAAGCTTTTCGGTCGGCTTCAGTGCGGCTTCAGCGACAAACTGTTTTGCGGACGGATTGGAGCGAGAAGTCAATGGAATAATGAAATTGTGCGCGCGGTGTAAATCGGTATTTGCGAAAGCGCGTTAAGCATGGACCTCCCTTGGATTTTGGTTTTTTGTGTGTCGCAACTCAACTCCGCCCATGTCTAATGCCATGCGGCATGAATCAGAAAATTGCATTAAATCAGACGAAAAAGTATCGAGCGCGTTGAGTAGGTTCGCAGAGCTCCATTTATCAAATCGACAATTGAATTTACGCCTGCCGATGTTATCCCAATCCGTTGGTACGCTACGCCGATGATGGCGCCAAAAAGGATCTGCCGTCCGTGGGTTGAGAGGCTGTAGTCAGGCCTGCGTTTGGAGTTCCTGATGATGGGGGTAATTCGGGGAACAGAAGAAAGGTGTGAATCGGCGATAAGAAGAGAAATTGGATTTATCCCAATCCCAACCCCTTTTCATGGGATTTGGACTAGGGGGTGTTCACTGAGAAGCTGCTGCCGCACACTAAGGGGTGCTTTTGCGACGTGTGTGAGGACAAGGACACAAGTACAATGACGCTAAAAATGAATGACCTGCCTACATTGGCCATTTGATGTTTTCAGAACATGGTGTGTGTTTCCTTTTCTCCTTGGATTTGTCGTCTTCGTTTTTTTGGTCAACTCCGATAAAGGTATTCGGAAGCTCAGAGAGGATTTGCGCCCGTGACTTTCGTTTATTTTATTTGTCCGCCTTTCAGTCGCCCATTCGACTGGGGCTGATCCCTTTCGCTTTTCTGTAATCTTAAGTTTATGTTTTATTTTCGTCCTTTGTTCGCTTGTTCGGCCTGGTATTAAAGCGAATTCCTGGCATTCACTATGAATGAATGTGCTGCTGGCAATGGACCGTGGGGGGTGTCTGACCAGTCTCACCTTTCAATGGAATGCCAATTGAATGAAATACTTGAGGGGCTCTTAGAGGTAAGTTGCTTGATACTTGCTACAACTACTAGTATTGCGGATTATGTCGAGGAACAAAAATAATCACTCATCTTATTCCAATCCCGTTCATGAATACCCTTCGGAAGACACAAAGTCTCTGAGATTATGTGGGGTGTCAAAAGAGGTTGCAGTTTTCGTGACGGAGTGTTGTGTCTTGACTTTACTTGGTATGTCACTCATGAACGGTCTTGGGGTTTTGCGAATTGGAGAAGATTTTGCTTGGGAAAAATACAAACAGCTTCTGCAGATTAAATCTGGATTGATTATTACTGATTGAAGAAATCGTATGAATCTTTCGGTTGTTTCAGTTGTTAATGGACAAATGATGTAACTTTGAAATTTGTTTTAAGCTTAAGTCTCACGATGACGACTCCAAATCGGGCTTGATTTATTTAGTCTACTCGTACTACTGACGCAGAAAATTAGTCACTCATTGGTGTCATATATTCGCTGGTTGGTGAATTATAAAGCAGAATTACATGATGGGTTATGCCTTCGGTGATATTGATGGCATATGACAGCTGTGTCAGAGAGTACTATCTTGGTAGATTTTTTCTAAAAACTTATCAATAATCTTATAGCCTTACCATCTAATCTTATAGTCTTACTATACTGAAATTCTCTTTGGCGTTACAAACGGAAACGAATACCCCGAATTTAAGAAAATCGCAACCGTAGTTCCACAGGACGCTATACCTGGTCCCACTTAATTTTTGAAGAACATTAACTGAACGCACGCCTACATTTACAGGTGATTCGAGATATCATCTTCTTCTTCTTGGACCTGGGCCTCGACCAGTAAGCCTCTCCAGCCGACACGATCTTTAGCCAGCTGTCTCCAACTGCGCACACCAAGTCGATTGAGGTCCTTCTCCTCCTGGGTGCGCCATCGGTTCAGTGGGCGTCCTCTATTGCGTTGTCCCACTGGTTCGGAGTCCAAAACTCTTCGGACTGGAGCAGTGTTGTCCATGAGCTCTACATGGCCCAGCCATCTTAGGCGTTGAATCAGTAGACGCCTGACAAGGCTCATGCCGCTGTACAGCCCGTACAGTTCGTGGTTGAATCTTCTTCTCTAATAACCATCAACGCAGACAGGACCAAAGACTGAACGCAGAATTTTTCTCTCGCAAGGACCAAGTGCTTCTTCATCCGCTTTTGAGATTGTCCATGCTTCCGCACCATAGAGCAGGACAGGGATGATCAAGGAGTTATATAATGTTAGCTTCGTCATTCGAGAGAGGACTCTACTACTCTATTGCCTCTTGAGCCCAAAGAAACAGCGATTGGCAAGAGTAATTCTGCGTTTAATCTCGGTACTGGTGTTGTTCGTACTGTTCAATTGCGAGCCGAGGTAGACGAATTCCTTCACTACCTCAAAGTTATAGCTGCCTATGGTGACGTTTTGGCCAAGTCGTCGATGCATATACTTCGTTTTGCCCTCGTTCACCGCTAAACAAATTTTGTCTGCCTCCGCTTCAATACCAGCAAACCCTTCATTGACAGCTCGCTGTGTTCGACCAATCACGTCAATGTCATCCGCATCTGCTAGCAATTGTACGGACTTTTGGAAGATCGTGCCTCTTGTGTTAGCGTGTGAGTTCTGCACGATCTTCTCAAGAATAATGTTGAGACAGTCACATCTCGAGTTATCATCTGTTTCCTTGGAATTCTAACCAAAATTGCCTACTTCTTAACCCTGATCGGTTACCCTTATTTAACACACATTAAGTTTAACCTTCGTCGAATCGACGAAGTCAATTTTTAAGCTAAGCTGTGCCCACATTGTACTTAAGATTTTAAAATTAACCTCCTGTACATGGATAGATATTGAAAAGGATACAACAAATTTATTTTAGATAATTCTATTACTGGTGTACGAAAAATCGGCCATTGGTGATGACCAATTGAAGAAGAATTAAACAACTAGTATTCAACGTAGCGGCATACACAGTTAAATAGACGATGTCGGAGCACATTATAACAGAATAAATAATGAATCATATGCAACCATATGCTGGTGATGGAATGATAAGCGGAGCGTCTATTTTACATGGACTCACAATGAACAACACTAGAGTTGTAATAAATCGAGGAAGCACAACGCAGCCTTGGGTGGCGAAAAAACTAATTTCGACGTCATACCCATGGTCGAAGTTACCATACAGTAATGCACGCATTGGACATTCCAAGCCTTGTGTACCGTCTAAACAGCAACAAATAAAGCCGTTCGACTTAACCGTTCACTGCAGTGTCTTCCAGAATAGCCCCAGGATCAGCACCGCAGTGTGAATAATCACCTTACACTGCCTATTAGATCTGCACGCTAAACGACTAAAACTATTCCGCGGAAGCTGCCTATATGAAGAAGAGGAAGACTGTGTGCAACACCTTCTCAGCCTTGTACTCACCTCAACTAGAAAAACCCAACCGGGCTGCTACGTCTGTGATAACTTAAGCAACCTTGGTGAAACGTCAGTTAAATCAATACTGTCGTATTCAGACCGCCTCAAACCCTTTGTGTTAACCCAGATTGCAGTACAACTTTTGCCTAAGTGCAAAAAATCTAACACTACTCTGAGTACTCTGTGTCTCACAGTGTCCAATGCAAACTGATCACCTATCCACTGAAACAAAATAGAACCTCATCCTCATATCATCAACCAACACTGTTGGTGTTAAGGCATTTCAGTTTATTCGATAATAGCTCTTGAAGGATACAGTGAAATCAAGAAACTCTCTTATAAGCTGATTAATGTATAGATGTATACGTACCATAACAAAATGCATAAATTCCAAAACAACAAAACAAATCTTCAGGTCTGGATGAAATTAACTAATGGACTGCAGCTTTATAATCCTATGAAATGGAAAGCCTCTTAAGTCCCAAAATAATCCGGTCCATCGTTTTATGGTGAGTTTTGCGAATTTACTTATCGTCTTTGCCATAAAGTATCCATCCATTGAATGCGTTTTCGATAAGCTTCGGGGTGTGAATACGCATGCATATGCAAAATCTCATGTGTCTGCAGAATGAGGCATCGTTAGGAAGTGATTTTTAACAGCGGTGCGGGGCCATCAAAACTCAATGTCAGATATTGCATAATATAGCGCGTATAAAAAGATTAAGCATAACCTGCAATAAAAAAGCATAAACGAGGGTTTGAGGGAAAACTGAAAGAAGATGCTACAGTTTGTCAGAGATTTGGAGAAAGTACCCTATATTTTCAGAATTTTAAAATTTATGGAAGAAAAGCAGAAATGGTAGGAGGCTTTAACAAACATTGTTTTTGAAGGAGAAATAAAAATTAAATAATGGAATAGAAAATACAAGATAAATTGTTAATCAAAAAATTAAATGTACAAAATTGATAGTACAATGAAGTGCATTATTAAATTAAAAAATAAAAATATTTTTGCGGATGCCGACAATGTTTAGGTCATACCGCTTAAGCGACTTAAAGTCACAGATGTAACCATTAGTTCGTTGAACGACTTATAAGACAGTGACGATCGATAGAACTCGGCTTCTACTGTCAAAACGATAAATAATCTTCTTTGGCTGGCGCAACAGTCAGTTGCTTACGCCACCACGCCTTGGGTGCAATGTATTCCTTCACCTCGTTGTCCCTCGGGGTTGGAGTCGAAAACTTTTCGGGCCGGAGTATCGGCGTTCATTCTTTCTACCTAGTCATCTCAGACGGGATACTCGAACTCGTTGGACAATTTCTAAATCCCGTACAGTATTTTAGTCTCCTCACCCAAACAACTTCGGTGCATACGGAACCAAAGATAATAAGAAGGACTTTCCGCTCGAAGCGAGCAAGAATCTTCTCGTTCGCTCTAGTGTCCATGCTTCTGGGCCATTCAACAGGATTGACTATCCTATATAGTGGCTCTTCAATCGGGCCTATGTTTTCAGGACATAGTAATTTATTGCTCCGAACCTGGTGAGATGCCAGCACGATCAGTCTACATCCACATATCAAGCTGACATACAGCCTCCTCGTGGCAGCCATGCCTCTACAGCGACCCCTTAGGGGTGGGCCTTGTCTATGGATTTAAGCCGGTCCTCCAGGCTCGGGGGCGTCGCGTATAAAAAATGCTATAATTACGAAGTAGCAACGAGCAACGTAAGACGATAAATAATGTTAAATAAAAATTAGTAGTTAAACAATTAAGCAGAAATTCAGATAATATTAGCTGAGAGCATCAGAATAATGTCTATAAGTATGTACCCATTCTGGTTTAGCAAAATAGATTGACAAAGTTGAACAAATAATAAAAATGTAAATCAAACGCCAAGCTAATCGATCGTGAATATTTTTTTTAACTACGACAACACGGTGGCGTCGTTCTAGGTTTTTGAACTTGAAATGTGTATGGAGTCCAGTCTTTATGTATCTACCTCCCGGTCTTCTAGGCCTGGAGGCCAGAAAAACTTTCTACCCTGTAGTCATTGGCGAGAGAAACGAGAGAATGTGGAAGGCACGATGTATATAATAATGATAATATGGGTGGCGCTAGAGATTGTAGAAGGCCAGTGCCTAGATTGTACAGAAACCAATCGTGTTGTGCCATTGTTCTCTCACGAGATGAAGGGACCTACAGCTTTATGCCGACTCCGAATGGCCAATTTTAGGAAGCTTTCTCTAAACAGTTGTTGCTCTTTGAGCATTGTTTTTTTTCCGTGGGTAGGTGGAAAACCACCTCCTTGAATTTATTATGTTCATATGTTCATATAACTTGCCCAAAGTTGTACGCCATACGTCCAAACAGGTTTTGGGATTTGCTTGTATACAAGCAGTTTGTTGTCAATACTTTGCCTGGAATGTTTACCAATAAGCCAGCACAGATCTTTATATTTCATGTCAAGTTCTGCAGGTTTCTACTTAACGTGCTCCTTCCACTCGAGTTTCACGTCAAGAGTCTTCCCGAGGTATTTTGCTTCATTGCTAAAAGGTATTTGGACACGATTTAGGTAAACTGGCAAGTTATTAACGTGCCTGATTTGCTTTCATTAGGAACAATTCGCCATAAGTTCATTCATTCTTGAATTGGCGAATGCGGTCTCGTTGGACATTTCTTTACCTACGTTTTAGGTGCAGGAATCTTAACTGGCGCTAATGCACACGTGGTTTCTTTAGAAGATCGAGATGGTCGCAATCTTGTTACCCTTGAACTTTTTGCAAAAGGGTCACTCAAACGCATTGTGAGCATTGTGCTTTTGTGTACCTCGAAAGAGGTGGTACCGTGAAAATTATTTTTGGTCATGGCGGCAGCGATAGTTTAAGTTGGATAGGATTCGACACACACGATGTATATGATGCGTCTAAGTTAGGGCGGATACCATCGCCAATGATGAACAAATTTAGAGCAATCCGACAATATCCAATAATAGTGCTTCATATAACACAGCAAAAATCGTTTGGTGATTCGACCTTCTGTGTGTGCAAAAGTTTGACTTAATCAAATGGATCCGAAGGACTTCGAGAGACACTTTAACCCGATGATACACATTTGATATACCCTCGCTTAAGGAGCTTGCTCGCGTTCAAACCTAGTTCCAGGTTCCATTTAATCGCCACTATATTGCGATAGATAAATTCTTCTCTAAAATATTCTCCATCCCTCACGTGCCAACATAAAACGTGTATCGTCATGTGTACTCGCGTGTAACCCAACTACAATCTGTCATTTTGTCAAATTCAATTTATGAAACCCAACATTTCTTCGTCAGCACCTTCGTACAGACCACCGCATACATACCCTAGGCCCGGCCATATAAGACTAGCCTTTAAACGGTTTCTTTTTTTAATCAAAACATGGGAAAAGGGATTTTAAAATCTCTTAAATTTCGCTGGCGGCAAACTTTTATGCCCCCGCCCGCCAAAACCCATTCGAATTTATTTCAATCCCCCCCCACATCAGTGGCCGGCACGGTTGGGGTGTATGGTGTGTGCTTGCAAAAATCCTCGACCACCAACTTTCGTTTTTATCACAGGATCTACGTATCCGAATTTATGTCCAACAAAATGTTTACGTCCATTTCCATTCATATTTATTTATGTATATCTGAGGGGGGTGGCGGAAGAGAAACCGAATAGCAGAATGAACGAACAAAAAAAAAATCACCCCCAATGTCTCATAGTGTGCACATAAAACTCTCCTCCTCTGTTACTCCTTTTTTTGATTCGCCTTAACGGCAGCCCAGACATCCGCCGGCGGCCGGGACGGGGGACACCGCACAAACTCCATTCGGATTTTTCGCCCGCCCAGGCCGTGTCCCCTCCGTTTATTATACCATTGTGCTGCGCATCAAGTTTGATATAATTTTCCTCCTCAATATAAATACATCAACTGAACATTCAACTGAGCCCATCGATCACAAAATAACAACGGGCCGGGGCCAGAGAAAAACTTTATTCTGCTCATTTTCCAAAAAATTAACTTGGAAACAGCAGTTTTTCATCGCCCCCGGTCTCACGTTCGTCCTCTCGCTCGATAAGTTCTGCCATGGCAGGCGGCAGCAAAAAAGAAACGTTCATAAACGGTACGAACGAGGATCCGAACCGAACTGATGCCCGGAGAGTGAAAGGGAACGCCACTTGAAAGGGAATCGTTTCCACAGAGGCTAGCAATTTGCATGTGTGAGCCGAAATCGGTTTTATTATAATGGGCACGTTTTCGACTTACGCTTTGCTTTTCGGGGGCTGAGGCCAGGAGCGGGCATACGTATGATAAATGAATGCGCACAGCCCTAAGAGTCTGACTAAATCGGCTCAAGTGCCGGTCAAGGGTTCAATGGAACTCACAATGGGCTTCACTTCATTGCTCCTGATTGTGCGGGGGGTGGGTGGGGTGACCAATATTTCCTCCTCGTATGCCGTGCATGCTCGTGTATCCTTGCGTTCGTGCGTCTCAGTCCCTGCTGAAAACGCATTTCCATTTCACTTAATTCCCCGGCCATACACATCCCTGCGGTGTCAATGTGTCAAATTTAATTAATTTCTTGATTTATTTGAGAAAGTTTTGAAGTTTTCCAACACCAAGCCCAACGTCGTTTTCCACCAATCCCCAACCACCCAGATCGTCGACAATCGAAGAAAACCCACACAAAGACCGAGAGAGTGGATGGGAAAGTTGTGTCTGTATGGTTGCACGGAATAGCTTTCGAAGTGCGAATTGGTTGTGAATTTAGAGGTTTTGAAGTTTTTCAACACTGGCGCTGTGATGTTGTGATGCTGGCCGTATTAGGGCATCGCTGGAATGGGGTCGGGCGCAAAAGTTTAATTCTATCGTTAATCATCTTCAGTGTGGAAGTTAAAGTTAAATTTGTGAATTGTGGTATTGAATTGGTTGGCGGCGAGGGGGACCATTCGAATGGGTGGCTGACTGGGTGTTGACTTTCTTCATTTCTCTTCCACTGACCAAGTGCGAAAGTTACACCCAGAGAAGCGTAGCACGCTTGGCAACAAAGTTTGCAGGATTGGAAAGTAGGTTAAAAGAATAATCAGAGGTATGCCTTCTCAGGTTCGCTTGGCTAGTGCGGGTGCGACGCGGGAGAGTTTCCCGCTTTTGTTTTTGCCTTATTATCGGTCATTGACGGATTTTATGGAGGAAAGTTTTGTGAATTTTTCAAATTGCACTTGGGATTGTGGCCGAAGATGGATGATGGTGCTGAAATGGTTGGATCTGTATAATTTAGACGTAGGTACTTTGGCGGTTAGAGGATATTTTTCCACGTCAAATGCAGCAGCGCAAAGTCGACGGACACTGATTCATTAGAAAATAGGGAAATTCGTTTTTTAAATGGCTATAAATGGGACGTCGGAGGACCGTGCCTCTTATGGTTTTGATGTCCATCACCTAGACTCTTGATGGTGGTGTGTGCTGTAGTGATTTTTAATGCGTAAGGAAGAGGATGTAGCATTGTTGTTGAGTCGATAGAACAGCGCTTGTGGCGTCAATGACTGCTGTTTTTGTGGACATATTTCGACAAGCAATTATTATTCACGAGCTGCAGCGCCACCTATGCCTTCTTATATTCTATTATTAGCAGTTTTTCTACTGAGAACATTCTTCTGCTTCATACGACGCTACCGCACCGCTATCTAATACTCAAATTTTGTTTGAAAAATGCATTTAACAAAATGGAAACCGAGGGACAAATTTTTCAAAGCTTCTTTTTAAAAATACGACCAAATTAACAAAATTAGATTTTTTCCATGTATTATGGCTTTTTAGTAAGAACAAACGTAATAATAATATGGGTGGCGCTACATTCCGAGGCGGACCTGGGCCTAGCTTCTCAGCAACCACTCGTGTTGTGCGTGCTATTGTTCTTTCACGAGTGGAAGGGACCTACAGTTTATGCCGACACCGAACGGCGAAGTTGAGGAAGCTTTTTCTAGACAGGAATACTCTTTGAGCATTGTCAGTGACTCGAAAGAGGTGGAGCCGTGAATTATCAAAGGTGGTAAGATTCGGCCACCCTCTGCGTAGGAGTCGACACACTTACCCACTACGCCACGGCGACCCACTAAGAACAAACAATCAGATTATTTATGCATTAAAACGTCGCTCAAGTGGCTGCCTAGGCTGGCTTCGTTGTAACGCATTCTGTCACCACAATTTTCGAAGACCTTGTTGATGGTTTCGGACTGTAGCTCACGGATAACTTGGATGATGTTGGCCTTAAAGGCTTGAATTGTTTCTGGTCCTTCACGGTTCACCACAAAAAAAAAAGTCCAAAGAGGTCAAATCGCAGCTCCGATGCGGCCAACTGTCATCACCAAGACGGCTAATAACACGATTTGTGAATTTTGTGCGCAAAAGTTCGATTGTGTTGTAGCAAGGCATCCATCAGCACTGCACACTATAGGTCGTCCAAATCGGTGTCTTCAATCTCAGTAAAAAAAAAAGTCGGTTAAGAGGACGCTGTAACTCCCATCGTTGACCGAATTGTTGTTTCCAGCCTAATTTTCGAAGAAAAATTATCCAAAGATGCTCTCGGCAACAGCTTTCATCTGTGTTCTCATCTGTGCACACCGTACAAAGACGGGGACTATGAGTGTTGTCCACTTTCGTACCAGTCTCACGATATTTTTGCACGAACTTGCGTACAGCTCTCGCGGTGCGTGTTTCATTTCTGGCAAAACTTCTATTCAAAAATGCACTGTTTGAGCTACACAGCCCTCACTTTGCAAATAATTTTTCAATATTCCCCAACGTTGTTCAAGCGTAAAGTGTCTCATTACGTTCCGCGGAGGTATGATACTGACTTTCTGTCAAGATTTCGAGTGGGAAACAGCTGTCAGTCAAAATATCGTATGATTTAAAAAAAAAACACACTAGATGGCCCACCCTGTAGTTTTTAGGTTAGCAGTAACGAATTCTTCATTTAAATGGAGTTCATTGCTTAATTTCGGAGTAAGTTTGTAGAAATTGGCAGTCTTTTCCCGCTGCTTCCTAAGCAATCAAAGAGGGCTTCTTCCATTAGGATCTTCAAATTTGCTCTTTCCGATTCCAGACTGGGTTTCTTTTTCTGATAAAATCAAGGTGGGTAAGCTAACAGGGTAAACTAACCTAATTCGAGCCCCCTCATAAAAGCGAGTCCCCTTCATGAATTTTGTCCAAAAGCTAAGCCCCTGCTTTTCAGACATTAACGGTATTTTAACAGAAATAATCTATCATATCTTTTCTTTGTATCGTAAAATTTATTTTCAGGTAATTCGACCTCAGCTGGTAAGGGAAATTTAAAGTGTTCAGTAGTGTGCCGTAAGTGAGAGAAAATCAGTGTAGTTTGTGAAATTTCTTAAGAAACTAGAAGCATTGAATAAGAAAGTAAGTGATTTTCTTTAATTTTTGGTTACCTAATTAAGGCTTAATGTTTTATTATTTCAATAGCAAGAAATAGTTATTTATTAAAATATATTGGGGGCTCGTTAATGAGGAAATCCAATAAGGAGCCGGGGAGGGCTCGTTATTGGGTTAACAAAAATTAATCAAGTTCCAATAACGAGCCCGGCCAATTTTCAACCAAAAATTAAAATACCTACCTACTTATTGCATTTCTTATTAATGCTTATATGCAATATGTGATAAGTATTTAAGTATATTGATTCCAAGCTTTGCTTCAAAAGACAGTAAGAGTCCGAATAGGCATGTTTTCACAACCAAGACAATGCAATTTTCGTCCGACCGTCCTAGATTTTCTTTTATTTTTTCAAGGCTTTAATTTTGGGTTGTACAACCCCATCGTAGCTCTTTCTTTGATTGTAAGGAGCCTGTGTTGCTTTTCCTTCGAAGGAATTTCACGGAAGCGATGGAAGAACTCCACTCAGCAAAAGGCATCAAAAAAGACGAACAAAATGTCAATGAGACTCCTCTATGATGGCGCCATACTAATATGTCCGAATAGCAAACAATTGTCACGAGCTTACATTTTAGAGTAGGTTATATGCCATTTTTTCACATCACAGTATTGGATAGTTCAAATTATCGGAGCCCACAATGTCGAGATTCTTCTGTAGCCACTTAAAGTCACGATCAATGCTGTGGAACAGCCTAGTAAAGCCTCAATTTAGTTAGTTCACCGCAAACATTTGAAGAAATGCGTTAACCAACGACACAATACAAAATGCAGCCATTAGCATCGAGGGACACGGCTTCTCATCGTCAATTTGATGACTCGGTGGCAATCTTTGACTATGTCATTGTACCATAAAAGACAACATTTTAAGTCGAATCCGGTAGCATTTATTCAGTATCGTCATGGTCTCTGGGTCTCTGGATTCCTGTACAAATTAAAATTAAAGCATTAAGCCAACCCCCTGGTTGTAAATAAAATACAAAAAAATGGACTTAAATTAATTTGATTCTTAAATACGTGTCCAATGCGAATATCGCAAAACAGTCAAGTCATATTCATTAAGATCGCCATCAAGTTTTCCAGATATATTCAACACGGAATAATTAGCCGGGGCAGGACAGGCTAGCAGCAGTTACGTCGACGCTGCTCGATAAATACGGACAGTTTAATTAAAATTCAATTATTCCCAATCAATTCCGCCGTTTTAACGAAATGCACAAGGGACAAATGAAAACGCACACGAAAAAAGGTTAACTGCACTTTTAATCTTTCTGTCTCATCTTAATTATACCGCCAAGGGGACGGATGGTCCACCCATTGACAGCATCCCGCACCAGAATCGGGGTTATAACGAGTATGACGGAACTGGAAATGCGACCATGGCAACACCAACGGAGTCAATATTATTTGTACACGAAACAACAACATCATCATCGTCAGCAGTGCCGGCGACATCACTGTCATCGCACTCCTTTGGGGAATGAATTTCGTTTGATAAAATTCCCCACGGGGTGGACGAATAGACAAGTTGCTGTCGACAGCAATACGTTGGATCCTTTTGTCAGAGCGTTCGATGTCACAGGAGTGGGATACCAGTGGAGCCGGGCTGGCAGGCGTTGCCTTTTTTATTCCTGTCGACAGAATAGCGGGAGCAGCAACACGAAACGAAAGAAAAGGTATTTTCAAGCTGTCGATTAGTCTAATGAAATTCTTTTACTTTGTATTGAAGGAAACATAAAACAAAGCTGGAGCTTGGGCTGGAGCATCGGCAATGACGACAACAACAACCTCCTCGTCAATTGTGTGGCATCCGCACGACTACCACGCGTATCACCGAGTGACAGCGTACACAATGCCCTGCGGAGGAGTCAATGAGAAACCACCTTGTCACAGTGGTAGGATCTTCGACAATGGGGGAATGGGAATGAAGAGAGAGCGTTTGCTCTCGGTTGGGTGCTTCTCCGTCGTCATTTCGAATCGGCTGGGTGCTGACTGGTGTGGTGGGTGGTCGACGGAGGTGACTTAAAAGGAGTTGATTTTAATAAAGCTTCCAATTATGTCATAATCATCACGTGATATCTGGGAGCAGTGCTACTTAATTAAATTACTCGCTTGGTACAGGATCCCCTGAATTGTCTACCGACTCTTCTGACTCTCCTGGGTTCATCTTGTAGACATCATCCGCTAGGATGATGATAGGAATTCCTTTCGTTTATATTTCTTTTTGTGTCTCGCTTATCCTTGTGGCGGGACCTGTCGCTGGCATGGCGCAAGGTATGCTGTTTAAGAAGTGATTATACGTGTATTAAGAAGTTGAGTGTTTTGTGTTCGCAAATACAGTAATTGAATGGGTTGGGAAAATGGCGAGACATGAGTGCGGACTAAAATGGACGGGCGGCAATCTTCTTCATCAATGATTGGCACTGGTGTCGAACACGAGCTACGGGAGGTACATAGGACCAAAGGAGGACTCAATCAATTAAGCAGCGCTCAAGACTTTCAAAACTACGCCAAACTGAATCGTTTTCAAGTCGTTTTTAGATCTGTAAGATCTGCTCTTAAAATACTGTCAAAGAGCTCATATAGAAATTTTAAAGAAGATGTTCTTGTCAAGGACGAACGAGTTTACTGACTTGGTTCTCAACAAACGTCGAATAGCTGTCTCGTCACTTGGTCGATGGTCGATGGTCAATGGTCGATGGTCGATGGTCGATGGTCGATGGTCGATGGTCGATGGTCGATGGTCGGTGGTCGATGGTCGATGGTCGATGGTCGATGGTCGGTGGTCGATGGTCGATGGTCGATGATCGATGGTCGATGGTCGATGGTCGATGGTCGATGGTCGATGGTCGATGGTCGATGGTCGATGGTCGATGGTCGATGGTCGATGGTCGATGGTCGATGGTCGATGGTCGATGGTCGATGGTCGATGGTCGATGGTCGATGGTCGATGGTCGATGGTCGATGGTCGATGGTCGATGGTCGATGGTCGATGGTCGATGGTCGATGGTCGATGGTCGATGGCCGATCAAGGCTTGACAAATATTGATTTGAGAGTGAAATTAAGAATGAAATCCAAATGGAATCTCTCAGTCAACAGAATTTGCAAAATTTCCAAGGAATGTCAATAAAATTCAACGCAATGACCATGATGTACATTTGACATGTTTTCCAAGGCAACGCATGGATTTAAATACGCATCCGCCGCCACAGGCCCTCTCAGTTTTAACATGATTGAAATTTGTTTAATTGAAACGAAAAATTAATTACGTTGATTAATGATGCGGCAAAGGTTAATAAAAATATTTTCCCCGGGGGCTGAATTCCTTTCCACTCCACGCACTTACTGATTTACAAAAGCAAAAGCGAAAAAAAAAAAAAAAAGCTCACTGATGATGGCCTCGAATTCGAGTACACACATTTTCGAGATCAGCGGGTGTCAATCAACTGCCTTCAGGTCTCCGAGGAATTTCATCGAACGGGCAACATTCATCGAAACGATTTAGAGATAATGTGAAAGCGGCGAGTCATTACGCTGTTACATATTTTCAGTCGAGGTTGTAAGTGTGATGGTAGTCAAAATTATGCGGAGACCTTCCAAGCTTTTACAGAAAGCAGCTACTTAAGCGAACTGATGAGATGCAAAGCCGTCCTTCGGTACGAAGATGACTCCAGCAGTCGGCCCATACAATCTTACAGAAGGAAACCTGCTCTCAAAATGCATGACGTTTTAATTGGAAAACTTAAAGACCTTCAATTAATTCACAGAACTGCACATATACCTCAGCACACTGCCGGCTTTCTAATGAACTGGGTTTTCGAAAATTAAAGTGGGACCAGGATCTCGTTAGTTCTTCAATGAATTTCCAATAAATTCATGCGACACACTCATGCAGATACCTTGCTGCTCGGTGCAGTGTCGTCTTGCATCAAATTGCCTTACTTAAGTCAATTCAAACCGCTTTGAGGCTCCTCAGCCATCTTCTTTGGCATAACTTCAGATCCACTTCATTGGTAAATAATGCAAGTCACCACTAGAGAAGCTTCTCCATACTCCATAACCATCATAATTGCCTAAACAAACTCCATTGTGTGCATGCGGTGTCCACAAATCAAGTGCCCTTCCTGGCGGAGGAGGCAGCACTCATCCCTTCATCCGATCGGACACACACAGTGTGTACAAACTAACCCCTCACAGAATGAGAGTTTCACAAATCAACTTATTGAGATGTCAGTCAACATCTTCAGAACCCTAACTCCACAGTCAATGAATATTATCCCCGACATCCTCAAGAGTAAACATATATCAACAAATAAATATTAAAACAAGCACTCCGTCTCGGCCACGACAGAGATACTCTCGTGTCACCCTGTCATAGGTCAGATGCCAGATTGAATATCATCCTGCCATGTTTGCTGTGATCCCATCCAGAGTGTGAGGGTATCTGTCCCGATGTCCACTTGACACCAGCACTTGAAGCTGCATTCAAAATGTCCCCGAAACACCACACTCTCCTTCGGAGATCCTTGAACTTATATCTCAATTGATGGATATGCAAATTTGTCACCGAGTCTGTGACTGTGGCTGAGTCTAAAGAAACATTTTCGCCAAATGAATTTCTCGTATCTGCGGATGAGAAAGTTTTTCGGATACACTCGTGTGCGGGAGCAACAAACATTTGTAGCCTCGGATTCATTTTCCGGCGCACGGTTCATGCTTCCGGGCAAGTTCAATTCCTCTGGAACTTTTTATCAGGATTTTTCTTCGTGACCCATGACGAAGCGGAATGGTGAAACGCGGTGGTGAGTCTAAAGAAACAAAGATATCTGCGTCGCATATGGTACTGTGGTTACTTTTGGTTGCTTTTATCCCGAGGAGGTTGAGGAAAACTTTCCATCGCTACCACGCTGCCAAAGGGATGGCTGTAGAGTGTAGATGGTTGCGGGGGAAGATTTATATTTGCCGAGGTATGTGCTCCCTATAGCTCTTATGCAAATGTATTTCTTCGTTATCGACGAAGATTATACGAGGCGAAACTTCTACCGCTCGCTGCTGCCTTCGTGTGACCCTCCTGCTGCTGGCGCTGTGCTGTCGCTCTGCGTGCCGGCGAGCTGGTGTGTCTTTGCGTCTTCTGAAAGTTTGAAGTTATAACTTAAAGCATCACATATTCAACTTTGTCCGGGGGTTGATATTTGCGTCGTCTACATTCTGCTGAAGGTGGTTTCTTACCCTCACCCATGGATTGACGAGTGAACGAAGAAACAACATTCGTTCTTTGGGGTTTCTTTTATTTCTGTGAAAGCTTCAAAGTCAGTGGGGGCCCGGAATGCCCGGCGGCCCTTTACTTGGATCCGGTTTGATGTGTTTATGTATGTTAATGCAAAAGAATGCCTATCAGTCATCAAGTGTCTACGGAGTTTAGCCGCTTTCACGTCGTTCCAAGGCAATAAATTAGGTCCAAGTGAATATATTTTAAGCCGTTGTTATGTCACGTAGATGTGTGTGATAAGGGTGTGGTTAGTTCGGCGCCATCTTGTCTTGGACCCGAAAAGGATTAGGTTGCTTTGGATTGTTTACAAGTCATGTGAGACAGTAAATCACAAACTACAGACGAGGTGTCCAGAGCTCTGCGCTGGATTAGAGTAGGTCGAAAGAGCACTTGTAGACCCTTATATCGGGTTATTGCATTCGACTTATTTTTGGATAGATCTCGTGTAACTTCTATTGTGGCGTCGAGACGAATCATCTTGGAAAGGTTCACACCTCGACAAATCTCCAAATTATTCATCTGTTTTACGAATATCAGCGTTCCGTAAAAAGTAGTTTTCGTGCACTTCGAGTCGATGAGTTATAGCTTTACTCTTCTTCTTTGGCTGTCCCTACAGTCCGGCGTGGCCATAGCGCATCAGCCAACATGACTCTTCATCTATCTAGAGGTCTTGCGCTAGTTGTTTTCAGCTATGCACGCTCAGTGCCCCGATTAAGGTACCTTTTCAGCTTCGTACGCCACCGTAGGCGTGGTCTTCCTTTGCCGCGTTGTCCCTCGGGGTTGGAGTTGAAGCCTTGCCGAATGATTGGGGCATACAGTTTGTCGTTTAGGCTCACCCTCCAAACACCATCAGTACAAACGAAAATCACAAAATCAGGAAACATCTCACTCCCCATTAAAAGCCTTACTAGTGATAGGCGCCATCGACAGTACCAATAGCAGATGGGCGGGATGGAATACATTCAGTACATCGAAAAATATGTGGCCTACAATAAATCCAACGAAAACGAAAGCTCGCCCAGAACTAGATAGAAGGTAAATTAGTAAAAAAAAGACTTATTACAGGCCACTGCGTGATTGGAAATTAGGCTAGAAGACTTAGAGCGCCCTACAATGACTTCTGTAGAATCTGCAGGGATGAGGAGGAGGAAGAGACTGTGCTATACTACCTCGGAACCTGCCCAGCCTTTGCAATGACAAGAAGAAAACATATGGGCAGCTTTCTCTACAACAGCCTTGAAGACATAGCGAACATAAATATAAAGGACATACTTGCATTACTAAAAGTCACCAACTGGTTATATATTGATAACCTATTGGTATTGCATCAACAGAGGAGAAAATCAATTCGAGTAGGTCAACAGAGCTACTGGAAGAGCCGATGAAGTGACAGAGGTCTAAGTAAGACAAATATGCCCCCGTGGAGTTTCTGCCGGTCACATCAACCTATCTTCTTCGGAACAACCAAAAAGCTCCTCGCCCGCCTTGCTTATTGTCTATGCTTCTCCGCCATACAGCAGGACTAGAACTTTAAAGGTCTTACACAGGGATATCATGCTTCATTGAGTTACGGCCTTATTCCGCTTTTTATTTTTGCCCTAAAGTTAGGCTCGGTGATGTGAGTGCCATCAGAAGCGATGGATTCACTTAGTCCCCAAGGTCCATTGTGTTCCCACTGGGCCGGTTCCCATTTGTTGCTCCTGGAACCATTTTATTTTTTGGTCCTTTTCGGCTATGTCCGTTAGTTCGTTAAGGTTAAGGTCAATGCAGGCCAGTTGCAGAGCAGATGTGAGTGTTTGTCCTCTTTTTCTTCATCCGTGCATCTGCTATAGACGTTATTGTATGGTAATCCTAGTCCTGCAGAGTGTAGTTGAAGTCTCCAACTAGGTAACTCAGGTTTTTTCTGCCTATGATGAGGAGGGCCGTGGTTGTTCGAAAGTCCATTTTGGGCACAATTGTTTTGCATGTAGGCATGTGTTAAGATTATCCCATCTTTCACGGGCACTGCTGATCGCAAGCTCTGTGATCTCATTTTTTTTTTAGTTTCTATAGGCACCCTGATGTTTTCAACCTTTGGTCCAATGACTGTTGTTCCGTTCTTGGCTAGTTGCGTTCCTTTGTTTCACAGATGCCTGCAATATCGATATGTCCAGGACGTAAGGTTAGGTTAGCGTGAAGTGGCTGACTGCTGTGCAGAGGGAAGGCAGCCACATTTAGGCCATCATAGGCCTATTGTGTTACCACGCGGATGAAAGGACATCTACTCCGAAAACCATATATATGCTTTAAAAAAGGGAAAAGATGGCTGACTTTAATGTTACTCAGTTCAGCAAAATTATCAAAGTGGTGGGCCGCCAGATGTCTGAATCTGTGGGAAGAGAGAGCACTGCAGCTGTATAGCAAGTGTTAAGTCGTTTCTTCCTCATCCTCATCTCTGCAGCATCTTCAGAAACCATTATAAGGAAGGCGAAGTCCTGAGGCGTGAGTTCCGATTTCACAGTGCCCTGTTAAAACGCCGATGAGAGATCTGACATTCGGCCTGCTTAATCTGATCAGTCTAAGAAATGGTTTAGGAACGATCATAGGCCAGAGTCGTTTGGTGATGAGGCACCCTGTGCCTGATGTCAATCTGCGGTTCGTTTGAGCAAGCGTTTCAAGCTTAAGCAGATGTTTTATAGCAGCGATAGGCATGGAGGGTGGGTCTCCACCCGGAACGCGTGCAGAGTTTGTGCACTTTCTAGTGAGTTCGTCAGCTTCGCAATTCTCTTGAATGTAACAGTGTCCCGACGACCACATAAGTGGGATGTTAGAATTCTTGGCTATCTCGTTAAGATAAAGGCGGCAATTAAGGTAAGTCTTGGTGTTAAAAGCGACTGAGTGCAGAGAGTTGATCGCTGCCTGGCTCGCTGAACAGATGACGATATCTGTGCTTGATATTACATTGTTTTTAGACATGACAGAGCTTCCTTTATCGATATAGTTTCAGCCTGATGGACGCTACAGTGATTAGGTAGTCGTGGAGAAAGCTGAATGTTCAGATCCTTGGAATAGAAACCACTCCTCCCATCTGCACCCATCTTCGATCTATCTGTGAAGATTGGCAGTGTACCGTCCAGCGTCTGTTGTTAAGTCTCCCAGTAGGTTTTGAGGGTTGAGAAATTTTTCTAGAAGATGACCGTTAGGCTGCATTCACTTTTTATCTCGTTAAGAGACATACAGCGAGTCTCACCAATTTATATCTTGAAAATGGTGATTCGAGTGCCATAATTGCTACTTGACGGGCGGTGTTGATCACAATGCTCTAGTTCGATATCGTTCATCAACAGCCATTCAGCGGCTTCATAAATATCAGTTATTTCAGCCTTGAAACAGTGACAGTAATCTGGTAGTCTAACAGTCTAACGGCTGATGTGGATATGTTCCGATTGACTTTACCATTCGCGAATTAAAGTCTCAGTGTACGTAATTATTTGAAAATGTTTGTTGTGTAGTTCAAGTTAAGGTAACGTGAGGTTAAAGTTACTGTCACAACTCTAGCAGTTGTGTCTCACTTAGAACCTAATTGGACCCATTGTTATATCACTGTCCGGTAACTTGCACCGGTTCCTCTTTTATCATAACCTTGGCCTTTCTAGGACCTTAGAGTTTGCCCACTGGTTTCCTAGTAGCCTATACTGGGTGATCCACTTTTTTGCTGCATTATAGCTACTTAGCTTTGCTCATGAATTTTCCTATATGCAAAATCTTTATGTGTGACATGGGCTTCTAGGTTACTGAATAAATAGTTACTTCGCGTAGTCTTCCTTGTTATTTGCGAGGGTTGAGCAAGTGCCTTAGAGGTGTTGCGTTATTTCTTCATCCTCCTCGTCTGTGCTGATTATGCAGAAGTCCTTGTGGGGGGCTCCCTCTCTTCTAGCGTGTGTGCAGAAAAGGACTGGCCTCTGCCTGTGTGTGTGTGCCGAAAGTAATAGCCCTCGATTGTTGCACAACATGAATGCAACGTTTTAAGATGTTCCTCGCGATAACATTACATCGTACATGTGCGAGATACTCATCCATATTTGATGGAACAGTTGAGCACTCCTAAACACGATGGATTCTCCCTCAATCCGCTCCTGAATTTCATGATGATTTATATGGAGATGACATTTTTTATCTCATACCGCTCAGAGGAGCATTTACAAATGTGTGCAGGTTTTATTCTTTCGAAATCAGATTGCTGATGCATTTTGATTAATGCAACTTTTAAATCACTGCGAGAAGGGAAAAGGAGATTGCTTGCAAAAGATATCTACATATTCTGAGGAAGACATAACTTGAGAACAAAAGTTCAAATATTTTCATCGAGATATTCCAGTTCATGCCTCCTGCTTCATGCGTTCCCAGCAAATAAATAAATTACGTACTTTGGTAACGGAGCGCACTAGGAAAGGGAATTTAATTTGTCTGCCATGCTGAACAAAAATTGAATTCAACCAATTCGATTGAATAATCTGGCACGTACTTTCAAATTTTGAGCAGACAGGCAAGAGAAAGAGGCTTTAAAATAAATTCAATCCATTGAAGCGAACTCGTAAAATATCCAACGAAATATGGAAGCTGTTTGCCGATTCAAGGGTGGAAATGCATAAATTTCGGTATGCGATTTTAAATGAATAAAACTCTTGTTGATTGCCTTAAGAAATAAATAAACGTTGACAAATGCCCGTTTAAACTCAACTTTAGGCTAAAATTCAGTTCACCGTTTCGTTTTAACCTTGACTTCAGTTTTTTTGTGTTACTTGAGACAGTTTACATTTGAAGTTAAACTAGATACACAGTCATTCTGTGAAAAAATCTCAGTTCTGTACCTCCGTTGCATTTTATTTCGCTATTTTTCTGCAAGCTTTAGCATTTTCCTAACAAGGCAACTGATGTTCGATAATGGAATTCCTCTTATTTTCCTCCATTTCCTGACGATTTTCGATGAAAAAGTATTTTTTCCCGCGACTAGATAGTTCATTAAGTTTGTTCTTTCAATATTTTTATTAATTGTATCTGACTGGTCAGGGTGGGATTGCTGAAGTGATATTTAAAGTTTTCAAAATTTCCATTCTCAGATAACTCATCTCTGATACGCGCTGCAAAATTTCCAAAGGACTGCACCAACTGCTTGTTAAAGCAACAAGTTCTAGCAAATACATCAGCAAAACCAATTAAAAGTGTAGCAAAGACAAGAACCAAATGAAAAGTATTACCATACTTTTTTTGATTTCAATATCTTAAAACAGTTCAACTGAAGTGACGTTCAGATTACACTTTTAAACGGACGAGTTATAACAAAAGTTTGAACTTGGTTTAAGATTCAGTTGAACAAAAGTGGGAACGTCTCTGAATCTGAGCATTATTTGGCCTAGTTCTGGGTGAATTTTTCTAGTCTTTTCTAGTTTCTAGTAAAACAAAGTGCATTAAAGCTATTGTGTACTCGTTTTTTTTTTAATCATGAACCACCTACCAGACAGATTTTTTTCAGAAATACGATGAATTGGGCATCGCCAGTGAATCAACTGAGCTTAGTTTGTGTTTGCATATTGTACTGAATTGAAGCCGAAAAACCATGCGCAATATTGTTATTGCGAGAACAACATCGCACGGACACAGATGCTAACCGTTGTCACATGCTATTTTCTAAGAAGTCAATAAGGTTGATAATGGATTTCTTTGGTGAAGCCAACACTAGTTATGAACGCTTAAGCCGTGGCTTCTTTGATGTAAAACATCTATTGACCAGGCTTGGTAGTAGCACCGACTCAAATGCCGTGACAACACACGGCATGACGCTGTCACGCCATCATGCCCACTCTACCGCAGTGTACACAAGTGTATAATATACACCTCTTGTTCCTACTTAAATAAAATTGAGAAATAAATAAGCAAAGCGGTATCCAGGTTCAACAGAAAGCGTTTTTTATACGATTTTTGGACCTGTGTCTCTGAATAAGTGTGAGTTAACAGCAGGAATCTGCCCCCATTTTAGTAGTGAATCCATACAGTCTGTAGTTGATCTGATCTTACACTTTTAAAATTCCATTCTGAACTAGGGGTTGATCTGGTCCATAACTTGAATTTGAAAATCTATAGACTCAGGTAGATAGGTAGGTAGATGGGTTTGCTAGTGAATTCACACTTAGACTGTGTTATTCCAGTCTGATAACCTGACTACTGATGGACCACTTCAGTGATAGTGCCGTTAATTTGATCCCAACTGGATTTGGAAACCAGATACTCCCGTGTTAGATTCGAACCGGGGACCCTACTAACGAAGGACAGGCACTTAACCCACCTCGCCATCCAGCCATTTATATGTATCTATAAGCTTACTATAAAATGTTTGACATCTGCATCACGTCACGTGACGATTAAATTTTGTTGCACCTGAAACTGTGGATTCGTCTTCTATACATTTGTATGAGGTCCAAGACATGGAAAATAGTTCCTGACCCTTGAGCTGTATATAAGCTGTCCTACAGCGGTTACATAAAAATATAATCCATCCATAATTTGACACAGTGCTGGAAAGTATGTAAGGCTTCCTGAATTGATTGCCTTTCTACTCCTTAATTTTGAATACCCCATAATATGTCCCTTCACCCTATCAAATAAATCCATTCAAACTGAATGTGTTCGAGTTGCAAGGATTGCGCCATAATCGACATCTATTACGTCGTGACGAAGTGTCATTTCATCGTGTTCGAAAAAAAAAATCCCGCTCCTTCTGGCCACGAATAGAAGCATAAACGGCAAAAGTTACGTTCGAATGCGCCCTCGAAAATTCCCCGTAACCATTAGCACAATGGTCATGACATGCGAGAGTTGCAATCCAATTTTTCTTGTTCACCTGATTCCAACTTTGTGTAAACCCACAGGTGCCCTTTGAGCTCCATGCACACGCTACATGGATGTTAAGCCATTGCCGACTGTGCCAGATGAAAGTGACAGCGCAATTTTCACCAGGCGATCTGAGTAAATCTCCTCCATCCCCAAGCCCAAGCCCCAGTCACAAATAAAGAACAATAAGACTCCGTCAACAACACATTCATCTTGCAGGTATGTGTGCCGCCCTAATCGGGCATACACAGAGCACTCCTCGTCGTAATGGCCATCAGTCATGGTAAAAATGATGAAAACCCTTTCGGGGAAAATTTAATTTCAATCATGGCGCAGCGTTATCCCTTTTCGGCCGGCGGCAGGCGGCAGAGCGAAAAAAGGGATACCAATCTCAAAGAGACAGAAGCGGATTTGTTTGGGTCTGAGACTCCCAGCCTTTTATGCGCCTGCACGGTATGTGTGCGTGTGCGAATTATGGCATCACATTGTTTATAGATTTGCACCAGACAGGTGACATTGATTGATCAATACTTGTGTGTGTTGTCATTAGGAATTTGTCATCGTCGTTTCCCATCTTTTTGAAATGTCATCTGTCAAAATTGATTTACAATGATGTTTGCAAATCTGAGGCGTGCGTTGCCGTCTGGGGGGCGGTCTCTTGTCTCTCTTGTACTCTGTGGTAGGCCAAAGTTCACTCGACGTCAGCGTTCGCTCGTCGACATCAACATCGAATCGAACGTGCGATGCGAATGAATAGAAAAGCAATCTGTGCAGGATGGCAGACAGATGTGGCCGGCGGCCGAGTGCCGAGTGCCGAAGGCGGGAATTGAAAATTAATTTTCTGGAAACGAATTAGAGTTTCGTGCAGACGCACCGGGAGGTGGGCGCTTTCAATCTCATTAGGCGGCTAATGGTGCTGAAAGGTACGTGAACAGTCGACGCACACCAATTTTTGAAACGGACTAAATTGATTGTGAGCATTACTGCAAGAATTTGCGTTGTTGCAAGTTGGGTTTCGAAAGCCGGAAGTTGATTACCGACCAGCGAGCGTATTGCCATAATTAAGGTTAATGTCACGCAAAGGATAACAGCTGGAAGGGATGAGATTTTGATGGGTTTGCCGTTTGAAAGCAATTGTTTGCTTCCTGGAGATCCACTTCAGCGCTTAGCATCTTCGGGTTTTGTATGCTTGTATATTGCTCATTTTATCGGTGGGTGAACTCATTCACCGAGGTATTGAAAATTGATTAAAACTCAACGATGGTGAAAAGAGTTTCACCCATTGTAGATGCACGTTGGTAACGTCTATGAATCTTAAAGTGGTTAACTTCTCCTTTGTCAATCATTCGATGCCAATAATTTACGACGACAGTTACGAACTGGCGCCCAACGCTGGATTGTGTTTCATGGCTTGCTGTGATTCTGTATGTCTTATGTATCCATCGTTCAAGATTTGTATGATATTTCCTTCTTTCACGAACGAGTAATTCAGTGAAATCAATATTCTCACCCACTGCACTTTGGCGACTGATTTTAATATTTTCTTTACAAATAAAAATATATGTAAAAAATAAAAATATAATTGTTATAGAAACTAAATTATATTTTATTTTAACTATCGATGTTAAAAAAATAATTCGGTGAACCCCACTTTTGTAAAAACCATTTATGAGACGGCTTTGTGAAAACATTCCAATGTGCGGCGGGCCGGAGACTTAGGATTCATGCAGATGACATATATGCTGACGCACTAGGTGTAGATCTGAGAATACCAGTGTCCTTAAGGGGATAAATAGATGACAGTAAGACCATCCTGCTTGTAAAGTCAAAGACATTAATTGAAAGGTATCACATTTAGAAGGTAGTGGATGTTTTAATTAGGTTTCTCTACTGATCAGTTCACATTTTAGGTAAGGGCCATTTTCTTGAGCTCTGATTTCACTAACTGCTTTATCCATCTTTAATTGATTTTTCAGGACGCCTTACACTTTGAACTCACAAGGTGTATTCAAAGAACATCCAAGGATTCACACATGAATCTTGTTTTTGAACTGCAGTAGTTCTCACGGTGGTTTAACCCTCATCTCATCCTCAATTGTGAGTAGATTTCTAAGCATGCATTTAGAATTTTACGGCAAAGGGAATGCGTAAAATAAGGTTTATAATAAAGTCAGAAAATTTTGGAAGTTTCCAATATGCGATTTTTGAAAATGAAAATAAGACAAAAACTAGATCATGCGTAGTTTTCTATGCAAAGATGAGATGAAGGTTAACACACTCTGTGTGGACCCAAAACGTTGGTCTAAGTAAGTCACCTTCAGGAGGCCGTTAGGGCACTCAATTTCCTACCTCTGTATTTTCCCATTGAATTCATATCGGGCTCCAAAGAAAAAGTAATCTTAAAATGCATTTTTCTACAGTAAAGCGAAAAAGGGGCTTATTTGATTGACTCTTCGAATAGAGGTGACTAAATGGATGGTTGAGGAAGAGATTGTGCTCTGCCCCATGCTAGTCTTCCAATACTTTTTTGGTGTTGTGATCTGCTTCTCTCGTAGACCCAAGGCATCGAAAGACTTTTCTCTCGTGCCAGGATTTTCGAGGACGACTTTTAATTTTCGACAAGATTCTACTCCCTTAATGACATTTCCGATAGGACCCCTATTTGAATTACTATTTCTGCACTCATTGATGTCTAGTGTTTTCTGCTTCTACATCATAAATCTTTGTAGAATAACCAAACGACTGACAAACATACCGTCTTAAGGCCTCATAGTAAATTCTATGCGACATGCTTCTTCAAGAGATGCGAAGAATTTCAGATACACCCGCATTGCATTTTAATCATTCGACAATGAGTTCACCGAGAGATAAAAAAAAACACAAAGTTCGCGAATATGTTAAAACTGGCAGTTTTTCTGTAAACAATGGGTGGTGCAAGTAAAAACTCTGGCAAAAGCGAGCGGACACTCATGTGGACACAACAGTTTTCGTTAAAGTGAACACTAAGTTTGGTGCGAATAATAAAATTCCTCAGGGTAGGTATGGTCTTTCCCTCAAGTTGACGTTTGAAAACTAGACTGGAGAGCTCTCAAATTAATTTTTATTTTAATTTACAAAAGTGGCTACTAACAAAAGTTTATGCAAAGGGAATTTGTATATTCAGTAATGTCTTAAAACATACAAACGGCAAAAAAGCACGCACGGCGTTTCTGGCAATCGGTTTCTTTTCGAAGAAACCCGTTATCCTCAAAGGGTTTTTCACTTAATCCCAAAAAGTATTCCTCTTTTGAAATAGCAAACTTCATTTCTCTAACTTGTGTATCTCTTTAACTTACCTCCAATTAGATACTTGCAGGAATTCAGGGCTAATAATAATAATAATATGGGTAATACTGTGCCTAGCTTCTCAGCAACCACTCGTGTTGTGCATGCAATTATTCTTTCACGAGTGGAAGGGACACAGTTTAATGTCTACTCCGAACGGCGAAGTTGAGAAGCTTTTTCTAGACAAGAATACTCTTTGAGTATTGCAAGTGACTCGAAAGAGGTAGAGCCGTGAATTATCAGAGGTGGTAAATTCGGGTATCGAGCCTGGCACCCTCTGCGTAGGAGTCGACGCACTTACACTACCCAACGGCGACCAAGGCTAATATGTCCTTGCAAGTTTCAAGGCTAATATGGCCTTCAATAAATCCCAAACAAGCTCACTCTAAATAGAAAGGAAATCAGGAATGAAGTTTGTTATTTCAGGAATGAAGTATGCATTATTACTGGTCATTGCCTATTCGGCACACACGCAAGGAGAATGGGAACCCTCTCCAATGACTTTTGTAGGAGCTGTAGGGACGAAGAGGAAGAGGAAACTATATCTTACTACCTCGGCACCTGCTCAACACTTGCAGCTACAAGGAATAGCACACTAGGCAGCTATTCATTCAATAGCCTTGAGGAAATGTCAGACATTAAAATTCTGAACATGGCAAAATTTATAAAAAATACTAATTGGCTGTAACCCAGCAAAGGTGTGCATAATCCAGGATATGCCACTAGCATAGCAGTGGGTATCTACAGATGTTTCAGTTAGTACCCAAAGACGAATCGGCTCGTAATCTGCCGATTAGTGATATCACAATGGATCCAATCAGGCTCTTAGTGGGCCAGAACTGCTTCAGTGGTGGCAATCACATAAACATAACCTTACCTAACCTACCTCCAATGCACACTTAACTTCTTTATGTGTTAACTCAATACATTCCATCTTTATTCACGCCAATATGGAGGGAACACTCAACTGTCAAAATATTTGACAAATAAGTTTCATTCACACCAGATGGAGTGTTGCACTCACACTTAATTTTTATTAGGTCTCTCTCCGAGCAGATGGAAAACAGCATTTGTCCAGCCCGTCCCTAAAGAGGGCGAATCTTCGTCACCCACCTCGTACCGACGCATAGCACTTACGTCCCTTCCTTCCAAGGTCATGACAATGCTGATAAATCGTCAGCTTATGAAACATCTTGAATCGCGGAAGCTTCTTAATGACCGACAATATGGTTTCCGCAGCGACAGGTCCACTGGTGATCTAATAGCTTATCTCACCGAAAAGTGGAACCAGTCTTTGCAATATGCAGGCGAAAGCAAGATCGTTGCGCTTGTTATTTCTAAAGCATTTGACAGAGTTTGGCATCAAGCTCTCTTGTCGAAAATGCGTGCCTATTGTATCGATGAATCTCTTCTTCTATGAATTAGAAATTACCTTTCGAACCGTTCAATTCAAGTTGTTTTGGATGGGTTCAAGTCTGATATCCACCAAAATAATGCTGGTGTTCCTCAGTGCTCAGTTCTGTCTCCGATACTCTTTCTCATTTTTATAAATGATCCCTTGTGTGCTACTTCTAATCCAATCCATTCCTTCGCTGATGACAGCACCCGTAGCTTTTCATATTCGTTCCAAGACCACCGGCCACCGGCAGCGTATGTTAAGCATAACATAATTAACAGCATACAGCATAATTAACTGGGGAAAAACAATAGAGTGGAATTCAATGCTTCAACAACTCAATGCTGTTGTGTCACTCAAGCGAACCCTTGATAATCAGCCATTATCCATGAATGGCGCTTGTGTCGATGAAACCGGAAAACTTTCCATCCTTGGTATGTGTATCAACACAACACTTAGTTGGAACGATCACATATTTGAGGTCGGCAAAAATGCTGCGAAATGTTTAGGTTTCCTTAATCGATGCCAGAATTATCTCACCCCTTCTGATTTGGCTTTAATTTATGAGGCTTACATCCGCCCTAAGCTTGAGTACAACGCTCATATCTGGTCTGGTGCCCCCAAGACCACACTGCACCTACTTGATAGAATCCAAAAGCGAGCGATAAAACTTATAGGAGACAACAATATCGCAGAGTCATTAGACTCGCTTGAACATCGACGTACAGTCTCTTCTTTGTCCGTGTTTTATCGTTATTTCAACAAACGATGCTCAAGTGAGCTAGCCCTCTCCATGAATTCACCCGCAATACCCATCTCGCCAGGAATGCCCATCAGTATACCCTTAAGCCTACTTTCGGACGCACAGTTAAATTCAGAGACTCGTTCTTCAGCCGCACTGCACGAATATGGAATGCTCTTCCCAGCCTAATATTTGCCACAGACTACAACCCGCAGATATTTAAGACCAATGTGCACAGGTACCTCCTCCCCCGTTCTCCCTCTATACCTTCGGCACGTATTGTGTCTTGACCCGGACACACAAGGGTATTACCAATCCCTTGAGCACGCGCAAATTATAAAAAAAAATAACACCATTCAATAGACATTTGTTTCCCAACTGAAAAGCCATCAAAATATCATCCGTCTCAGCTGTTATCCTTTGGGTAGCATTACCCTTAATTGTGGCAACATCCTTGCTGCTCGGTAATCAACTAATGGCCCACATCCAATTAAGTTTTTTTCGAAAATTTGTGTGCGTCGACTGTGAGATTGGAAGTTGTGACAACAAACACAGCACATGCATACAATTAACGTCTTCTATATCTGTCCAAGTTACTAATCATTCATTTCTAATTTGTTTTGAAGCTTTATTCCAAGGCTATTGATAAGTGATAAGCTAGAAATTTAAACTGGCATGGTAACTCTTTTATAAAGCATGTGGTCGCACGTGATCGGCGACTCTTGGTTTGCCAACAAAATAAAAAATCCTAATTTTTAGTTTCAAAACTACATTTTCCCTCAAAACGTAAGACTTCTCGAGTTGTCTTCTTAATTGTGATGGCTTAGCCCTAGAAAGATGAACTACGCCTCAGAGGCATCAGCGAAATATATTTTTTTCTTGTAAGCAAATTCAGCTCGTCGATCATTACTTGCGAGGGTCAGTAATGTAGTAAAAAAAAATTCATTTGAATAATTTGGTTGCATACTTTTTTGCGAGACTGTAATTGTCCTCTTTTTGCACTTCACTGTACATGACTATCTGATCGTATGATTCACCCGAAATGTTTCCAAAGATTTTAATAACATTCAATGCACTGTAATTAGCATGTCTAACGAATGTATAAATTTCTCAGCGGGCATACATATTGTCTTCTGTTAATAAACGATACACAAGCTGTTTGGCTGCTTGGCTTTGTTTTTTCTTCTCCGCCGACTTGTCCGGTTCGGCTATTACAGTAATAAACGAAAAAAACAAATTTAATCTATTGAGTACAAAAAAATAAGATTATCAGTCTAAGGTTAATGGCTCAATGATCTCCATTAGTGTTGGGGATCTTTAAAGTGAGCCGTTCGTTTCATAGATTCACATTAACCTCGTCAAATAAACGTGCCAACACATTAAAGAGATCAACGATAATCAATGCTGTCGAGATGTCTATCTTGCTCCCAATAAGGATAAGGATACAAACAACATGCGAGTATATCAATTTCTGGCCATATTCGAGTCATCTACTTTGTCTTCGCAATGTGATTAATCACTCAGAGTGTGTAAGTGTCAGCCTTTGATAAGCACACGTTGGTCATCGCTCCAATAAAATGTCCGACATCATAATAACGTTATCACTCGTTAAGGCATGTGCCACGTCAGTAAAACTCAAGTTCGAGGATACTCGTCATCGTCCCACAATCTCATCCATCATGGGACTGATTTCGTTACAACATCCTAAATGATATACAATCAACTCAAGCGTGTCCTTGGACGAAAACCAAAAGAAACCCTAAATCAGATGGCCCCTCCTCGACAAGGAACCACTTGCTGTGCACTCGAATGCGAATTTCCACCTCATTTGCGGGATGTACGATGGTCTCCATCAGCACCCCTGACCAGGATTCTTTTGTCACGCCCACGTTATCATATCTTCTCCCTCTGCTGCCGTTCTCGACATGCCACTTGCATATTCATAAGCTTTGAGTGAAATTTTCTGTCGCTTAATTGTCCGGTTTTGTAAATAATTGATGTCATCCCATGGAACGTCATAAATACCGTCTGATTATTTGCATTTTCTCTCGGCAATCTTGACCCCCTCCACCCATCAAAAAGATGGCCATTCATTGATGTCCTTTGCCGGCGATACTCGTCGCTGTTCATCGTTACCGTCTGCTTTTTCTTTTCAGTTTTGATCCCTGATAAATAAAAGAGAAAGCAGAGCAAAAAAAAACACCGCACAGGAAGAGACGAGAAGAAGAACGAATTCACCACACCTATTGGCGAATGACATGCTGACAGAGGAGGAAGAATCGCTCAGGCTATTTATTTCGGTTTATGAGTATGGCATGGCATTGGACGTAAACGTTAAGTAGCCTATCGTCCGGATTGGCAAAGGACATTCCGACGTGATAAAGGGTCACAGGGGGAGTCGGAAGGGTTTGCTGCGGACGGAAATTCGCGTCGACAAAAGCAGTGATCTCTGTACCTCCTCTGTAAGCTGTCACATTTCCGTGGGATTGACGTCGAGTCTTAAAGACATCTTCTCATGGTAATGAGGTTCTTCCTTGTGCCGCAGCCGGGTCCTTTCATCTCGAGCCGAACGCGTTCTCACATCTAGTGAATTTACATTTTAATTTCTTTCCTCTTGTACTAAAATATAAATAAATAATTTACATACAAACATACACGCGCAGGCTTCGTTCAATACGCATGCGGTATATCGTGTCCTGTATCTCTTCCGTAACAGCGTGCAGCAAACACCATCAACAGATGCGAGCAATGACGACAACGTGGGGTGTCTAGCGTGGTGCGCTCCTCTGCCCGAACCGAAATCCATTTAAAATGTAAATGGTCAATTCTGAGAAAGGGATGTGGCCGACCAAGTCAGCCTCTGCCGTCGTCGGTGTGCAGGCGTTTCGCGCCTGAAATTGTGAGTAGCGACGTTCTTGCTATCTGAATGAAATTAACATTAATTTTTGGCACATTAAGGAAACAGTTTACGATTTTCCACCACCCTTCTGATGTGGCTGCTGCTGATGCTGCAAGAAGTCCTTGTGGCATGATAATGAAAAGAAATATTCATTCTTGCGGTGAGGAGGAAAATGATTTCACTCAGCGCGGAGGAAAAGCCAAACGCAAGATAGAGCGGAAGTGTTTTGTGTTTTGTTTGTACGTAAAACGTATCTGTGTGCGATAATATGCAAATCTGGGCTTAGGAGCCGGGCTTATGACGGTAGTTTGCGGCAGGATTGAGTGTAACCTGTGCAAAAAATTTAATAACGCTGGCTTACATTTTAATAACGGTTCAAATACTTGCCACCCTTAATGAGAATGTGGATTATCGCATATGATGATACGGTTGTACTTTATTTCACAGAGCACCTGGGAGCAGTATGGGCGCTGGAGAGACGGCATATTTTGAACTTTCACTCGACCTCTAAGTTTAATTTGCGCGTTGTCTGAATCTCGGCCTTAACGGGCTCTAATCGATCATAGTTATTTTTTTGCTTAGAGCCAAATTTGGCTTAATTTTGAAGAGCAATTTTTCCATGTAGCTAACGTTTTGTCCTCTTAGCCATCGGCAATGACACGTCTTGAAAGCTTTGTGGAATATCAAAGTCATTCCCGCTTGCGTTCTTCTTCATCTTTTGAAAATGAGTACTGAAGGCGTCGCTAAGGATGATCAATGCGATTTCATCGGTAGCGAAGTTATGTAAGCAGCCCTAGCGATTGGTAAGTATCGCATAATGATCACATTCGAAGTGGAGGATTGCTTCCAACAAGGCAAAAGCACACACTTGGTCAAAATTCACGAAGGACACTTACTCTACGAATTTTTACTGGAGTAGGACGAGGGCATGGGCCTGTGCATCCAGGGCAAAGTTATTGACTACTTTCAACTTGGCTAGATGCCAGCAACGATCCCTGTTAAATGCACAAGTCAAGTTGACATACAGCCTCCTCTGGATAGCCTTTAAAGCAACCGCTAGAGGTGAACTAATGTATGCAGCGGTCCCCTTGTCCAGGGGTGTAAGCTAGGACCCGGTCCTCCAGGTTCGGGGGTTGCGCCGTGTAAAAAAAAAAATTAGTTCAGAAACGATGAGAAGCCTCGGATACGGATGACCCCACTGCTGACGACCATGGACAACGAAATAAGGACAACGATTTTCGGTTCTGCACGTGGAATGTGAGGTCCCTAAACAGACCACGTGCAGCCGATGAACTTGCGGAAGCCCTCGAAGCTTATAAGGCAGATATCACCGCCATTCAGGAGGTGCGGTGGGATGGGCAGGGCAACAAGAGGATGAAAAACTGCGATATTTACTTCGGCGATTGTTACTAGCTAAGAGCGAAGGCAGCGCTTGTTCGGATGCGGATTTGTTGTTCGAGGCAGACTTAGGCAAGAAGTCTTAAGCTTTGAATACATAAGCGAGCGCCTCATAACAATCCGCATCAAGGCTACATTCGGCAACATCAGCCTGATCTGCGCCCACGCCCCAATGGAGGATAAAGATGACGACAGCAAGGATAACTTTTACGATCTCCTAGAAAGAACATACGATCAATGCCCCAGCTACGACACCAAGATCGTTCTAGGAGATTTCATCGCAAAGCTGGGGAAGGAAGACATCTTTGCTAGAGTCATCGAAAAGCGACGAGAACGGACTCAGGCTTTTGGACTTCGTAACTCTCTTTGTGCCAGTACGCGGTTCCCCAGTGGGACAACGCAATAGAGGACGCCCACGGAACCGATGGCGCACCCAGCTGGAGAAGGACTTCAATCAACTTGGTGTGCCCAGTTGGAGACAGCCGGCTAAAGATCGTGCTGGCTGGAGAGGCTTACTGGTTGAGGCCGAGGTCCACCCCGGACTGTAGCGCCATAGGAAGAAGAAGAAGGACGTCACTTACACGTCAACACGAGATGATTGATCTTCCAGAAGTCCTTTCAGCTGTAAGCATACGCGGATGGCATTAAATTGATTGGTAGAACCCAGCCAGCAGTCAATGGAGCCTTTGCTGTCATTGAAGAGGAGGCGGCTAAAAATAGTTTCGGTTCGAACGATGTACTCTTTAGCATTCAGACTCAAAACCTGATTCATTGTACTACTTGACAGTAATCAAATTTGTTCGCATTTTTTTTTGTCTTCCGGAGAAAGACCAGCAGGTTCTTCTGAGATGAGCACCACACATCACAAGCTCTCACTTCATCTGCACCGAATAACTGCAATCTGATCCGAACAAAGGCAGGACAGTGGCAGAGGAAGTGCTCTACAGTGTCGTTTCTTCCACAGGCCTCGTCGTAGGTTTCATCGGTAAGGCCAAGGACATTTAGGTGTTAGGCGAAGGTATAGTGGCCCGTTAGTACGCCTGCAAGTCGTTTGCATTCTTTTTACTCAAGGGATAACAAGAATATGGGGTTTCTTACCGCCATTGGGGACAATGCACTTGGTCGTCTACATCCTGGAAAGTCATGCCACCTCCGGTTGTGCTCTCGGTGGTCCAACCAGCGACGGAAGCTCTAACTGAGGTAGTTCTAGCGCAGGTTCAGGTCCTGCGAGTACCTCCTCTGATCCTCGTCTAGCAAATTCAAAACTAGTGGTAAAAGGTTTGACCTAGGCCTTGGCAGTCGCTAGAGACACGGATACTTCCCCCCATCCACCGGTTTTTCAGAATATACTTCGCAGTCATTAGGACGTCATAGACTTACTCTTGGTAAACTGACGATAGGTGCGTAGTATAATGTTGTCACCATATACGAAGGCGCCACCACCAACGAGGTAGATGTCGTCGTCTAGAAAGGACATACAACGTCGACGTCCTGGACAAGCATCACAATGGACAGCTATAACTTTGAGGTAACCCAGAATTTCATCCAATAGGAACTGGACTAGCGACGACAAGTTTTCGAATGAAACTCAGAATAGTTTTTGCCAACAACTGTCTTTTGTACTCCATGCGCACGACACTGATTGTCACAGTCTTGCTGTAAGGTGCAGAGCCAGGGACAATGTTGATAGTTGATATGGAATTCGTGCGTCGAACAGTAGGTACTGATGATGGCTCTACGAATTGATACAGTCTCAGACGTAGTAAAGACGATATTGTCTGTTTCATCTGGGCTCTAGATTGAAAAGAGTGCCGAAAACCAGAATCACTTTGACATGCTTACGGGCAAACACCATATTCGTTTGTCAAGCCTTCGACTAGTGCACCGTCAGAAATTTGAAACATTTGTATGGTGTGCCAAGCCGCCTTATGTTAGGACATGGATACCTTTTGTAATGTTAGAGAGCTCTCATCTACAAACAATGATGCATGATCCAATTAATATGATAGGTACGACTGGGAACAAAGAAACTTCATAAGAAAAAATCCATGAACAGAGGACATCATTCCATTGGACGACATATCAATTGAACTGTTTCCAAAATATCCAAAGGCCGCCAGAAAAACCGGTTGCGACAAAGTTGATTAATGAGACACTGCTGATTGTGACAAATTCAAACCGGTGAAGGATAGCATTTTGAATACTTATTACCATTAACTACCATCTGAGTTCTTCCATCAAGATATGACGCCATGAGGACGGATAGTATAAGCCCCAAATTTATAAAAATAACGTTGCCTGTCATATGTAAGCACATCACACACATTTTCAATACAATAATAACAACATGTGTGTTTCCTCTTAAATGAAATGTTGCTAAAATTCTCCCTCTTCCCAAGTCGAATAGCACCGACTTTAGACCGATTGCTATCCTCCCATTCTTAAGTAAAGTTCTCGAAAAAATAATAAGTAAGCAAATAAAAGCAAAAAAAAAGTGTGGGTCGCCGTGGCGTAGTTGGTTAGTGCGTCGACGCCTACGCAGAGGGTGCCAGGTTCGATACCCGAATTTACCACCTTACATATTTCACGGCTCCACCTCTTTCGAGTCACTGACAATGCTCAAAGAGTATTTCCTGTCTAGAAAAAGCTTCTCAAAGTTGGCCGTTCGGAGTCGGCATTAAACTGTAGGTCCCTTGCACTCGTGAAAGAACAATAGCACGCACAACACAAGTGGTTGCTGAGAAGTTAGGCCCAAGTCCGCATCGGACTGTGCCACCCATATTATTATTATTATAAGCAAATAAAAGCATACTTGGAGAAAGAGAAATTGGTGACGAAGTTACAATCAGGATTTCCCAGTAAGCACAACTGCATTTCTGCGCTTCTAAAAGTAATTCAATTCAAATCTTTACGGATACTTCTTTGTAAGGAACACCTTACTTTACGGACAATGCGACATGGTCCAGACAGAAAGGGATTAGTGTATTTCAACGCCTACATCAATGACAGTCATCACTACATGCCAACATTTTTTTTGGCCGCTTCCCCTATAGAGGAAGGAAAATGTGACCTGCCCCCTAAAGAAAAACTGCAGTTTTAAAAAAAGTCTAAGTCTCGAAAACGTTGCGTTACTCGGCATTGTCGCATCTTATGAGACTTTTGCTCTATACAGAATAAACCGCCCGCTACAGAGAAACTTCACTATACTTCTTCAAACAAGACCAATCATAAGAAGCGCCTGCATAAACACTCCATATTAGATTCTTAACTTCACTTCCTCTACTACAATCACCTGGCATATGTTTATGCTCTCCAGAGAGTACCCAATTAAAACAAGAACCGATTTCTTGTGTAATTAATCTGAAGGAATGTTTCTCCTCATCTGGACAAAGGACCTATTCATAAATTTCATTGCCGCTGGCGATGGTCCCCCGCTCTCTCTCTCACTCTCTGGCTCAGTTTTTGTCATTTTGGAAATAGCAATAAAAACGTCCCCAGCACCACAAACAACCAGAGACGTACGAATAAAATGAGTGAAATGACACAAAACCAACAAAACGTACAAGAGAGACTGCTGCCATATTTGCGCTGTAATACAGCACAAAGGACGAGCAGAAATCTTTCAGCACATCCTCACTATAAAGCAAACACATTCAAATGCATGTACAGCAGTGCACTTTTGTTGTAAGCATGGCACAAATGTCACATGGCAGCTGTTGCTGTACATAAGGCATTCTAAGGCACCCACAAGCCACCTCGGGCACATTATTCCCACACTCCCTACCACACAGACAGCACCCACAGGAGGAAAGCGTGAAACGTAAAACGTGAAAGGAAATCCTGATGAATAAATAATTTGTATGCATTGAAAAGTTTATTATACCCTCCTTGTGGGCTGTGTAGTAGGAGTCAATTTCCTCCAATGATCCTTCACAGCATTCTCAATGCATTTGTCGTAATAATATTTGTTTAACACCCCCACCCATCACCCATCACCCATCACCCGTTGTAGGTCCTTCATGTGTTCATGGTGTGGTCTGGCTGCTGTGTGTGCAATGAACTGCACTCGAATGCAAGGGAAATTCCAGGGTTTTTCACTTTGTAAATAATGTACCGAGGTTGCTAGGCAGCATTCATTTACGTTAAGTTTTCGAGATGATTTTGAAACCCTTTGCCGGGGAGGGGGGGACACGGGGTGGCTAGCTATTCAATTTGACATCTCATAACGTTTCACATCGGCGGCGACGGCTGTTCCTCAGCACAGAGTCGAACTGAATGGGACATGTGCCACGTACGAGATGATGAATGGAGCGAAGGAGGTGACGAGGGTTTGGGAAAAGTTTTCAAACAGTTTCATGCTTCTCAAGTGCTAATTTGAATGTGAAAACTGGAAAATGTTCTTTTGTCGTCATGGCGACGTGGGAGGGAGTGTTCCTCCCTCCAGAGATTCTGCATCGACACGCACACAATCGTGTGAATTATGAGAGGTTCCGAATTATTACGTGATTATCGAAGCTGAAAAGATGCTGAATGACGGCTTCCTAATAGCAACCAGGCTACCGCCTCCCATTTGATCCGAAGAAAGCCACAGTTTCCAGGCGAAATTTCAACAACCATCGGGACAGGACGCAATTTGCGGGCACAAAGTTCTGCATTCTGGTGAGAAAATGTAAAACGTTTCGGGCACGTCCAGCCGGAATATATGCGTTCAACTCTCATTCATGACATCTTTTCCACTGCAAATTACTTGACATTTCCTTTTAGGCATTTGCCAGTCACACCTGGGCCCCGATTGAAATGGGCGTTTGCCTCTCCTGCCCCATCATCGAGAATGGGCGGAAAAAAGGTCTCAAAATCCAAATGTCATTCACGTTCGCTCACTGATGACAGAAAATGAATCTCGTTCTGCAATTTGATTGCTTTTGCCAACACAGCCCCATTCAATTTCATCCCTCTTCAACTTGACTCTGTGTTCCTTCTCTCGGGGACAAATTCCATTAGCAGTGATTCTAGGCACAGGGCAAAAAAAAAAAAAAACATAGCAAGGCACACACGCCTCCTGCCGCCCCATTCACTTGTAACAAAAGGACACACGATTTTAAGCTTTATCCTTTAGTCTTTGCCGAACGAGACACTCCTTCGGTGTGAGTTGCTCCTGTTCGCTGTGCGCTGTGTGCGAGAGGGGTGATGGGGAACAAAACATTGAACTGCGAATCAATTATTCAGGACACGTTATCCTTTTTATTGTGACAGCGATAAAAATGAGTAAGGGTTACATGCACACGAAGGCATAGCTTCCACATGAGCTGGAGTTGGGCCGCGCTGTCCTCTGTTGTGTTCAGAAGAGGCACTAAAGATGTGTTTTTTTTTTCTTTTTTCTATTGAACAAGGGGCCGCCAGAACTGCAATGAACTAGGTTGGGATGGAGTAGAATTTCACAGCTCAAACATCAATGAACAAGAATTTCGCTTACCTTTTACGAAACACACTTTTATTTCTTTGCCTTTTCGAACTCGTAAAATGCCCTGTCAATTTGAAGAGGTGGTGGCTGGCATGCATGGCATTGTGGGACTAACAAGGACTACATGGCTGGCTGGTGTGCAGAATTCGACACTCAATGGTTAATCAGGGAATTGAGTATGCCTACTTTCCTTTTAGAGTCCTGCCTCTGCTAGGCTTAAGAAACCCTGGAGGCAATTTCGCTTTGAACTTATTTACTTCTCAGACCGTTGACCTATTGAGGGTCTCAGTCTGATACCACCATCGTTTATTGACGTTTTCGGGCAGACTGCCTCCGGTTATTTAAGCCAAGTTGTCTTATGCTCTTGATGACTTGGTCTTTGTAAATGAGGTTCGATGGTTCTCACAGTCTCGGCTCAGGGCGTTCGAGTTCGAAGACTCTTTTAACTGGAGCAGTGATGTCAATGAACATGACGCCGTGCTAATGCAGTCGATGAATTGTTACCTTCCCAACTACATCCACATAATTGTAAACCTCTTAGCATTCGCGGTTACTTATTGTCATCCATTCAGCTCGCAGACACGATCATATATGATGCCGAAGGTTTCATTTCGAAGACCCCTAACATTAGCTTTTTGGTTAAGGTCCAGCTACCAGCTGGAATGGACTGGGAATACGTGGGCTTCGTAGAACAGAATTTTGGCACAGGTTTCCAAGGCAATTCTACATCCTATATACACTGAGAGCTATATGTGGAGATCACGTCTGCCTCGAGGTAGACAAACGCTTTAACTTACTCCAAATTTTTGCTACCGATCTGAACTAAGTGGTAAGCTATGGAGGTTAACATCGGCCCGTGTCATCTGTTTTTCAATCGCCGTCTAAGTTTCCATTTTGAAATCTTGTCGTGTGGTTCATGGCTTCGTCAAGGCCATTCATCGCAACGTGAAAAAGTTTGAACCACCAATTAGATGGTGTCTGGTGCGAAATGAAGAGAACATAGCCACCATTGCGGCTAATACCAATGGAGACTCAGAAATGATTACCTTTCAGTTGGATTGGGACCTACAATATTACGCTGACGCAAGAATTAAAGCTCGAGAATATCCCATGCCGTGAGCTCGTTAATTGTTGGACGAGGAGATTTTGGCGCAGTGTCTAATTCAACAAGTAAAATTGCCGTTATCCGAGCGTACACGATACACAAGTTAACACAACATTCAGCTGTTTCTTCTTCTTTATTTGGCGCTTAAGTCCGTGGTGGACCTGGGCCTCAACCAACAAGTTGGCTCCAGTGTCGCACGGCAATTTGGTTGAGGTCCTTCTCCACCTGGGTGCGCCACCTTAAACGCGGGCGTCCTCTGTTGTTGTCCATACGCTCTTCAGGCTTTCAAGCGTTGGATCCGAAGACGCCGGACTAGACTCATGTCGCTGTACATCCCGTACAGTTCGTGGTTGAATCTTCTCCTCCAAAAACAGTCAACGCAAACAGGACCAAAGATCGCACGCAGAGCTTTTCTCTAAAAGAGACCAAGGACTTCCTCATCTGCTTTTGAGATTGTCCATGCCTCTACGCCGCTGTTTGCTTCAGTTTATAACATGAAGGAGAGACTGTTACTTTCAGTGTCAATAATCTCAAGTAACCGACGAGAGTTAACCGACTTTCTGTGATCTATTATCGACAAGATCGATGTATCCGAGCTGTAGTTAAAGGCGGTGGTCGCGACGTGACATGCCGTACAAACGAGGCAATGTTCGACATTGTGAAGGAAACATTTGTAAGACTGGATCATCTCACGAAGAATGTTCATGTGACCGCCTCTATCACGCGACCACCACTCAATTATTTTCTTTAGAGCTACCTCATGTCCATGCAAACCAAGACGACCATTTTAGTGATCTGTTAATCCACACATAATAACATGAAGGTAGCTTCAAAATTAAGCCGGAATCAATTGTACATCTCACAACGTTACTGTACTATTTAAATTTCTTCTACTGTCGTTGTTATCTGGTTACTCTGAAGAAATGATCGGTTTTGTATTTGCAATTGCCTGCCGAATTATATTCTCCAGTAAATACAAGATCGTAGAAACTACTACCGTCCAACTCTCATTCATGACATATTTTCCACTGCAAATTACTTGACATTTCCTTTTAGGCATTTGCCAGTCACACCTGGGCCCCGACTGAAACGCCGTTTGCCGAACTACAGACTACCCCCTTTCCGAGAGGTATTCAGATTATGTGACTGTTTTGACCGGAAGCACTTGAACCTAACGCGCATGACACATCTCATAGGTTTAAGCGTGGTGCGACACAACCACAATGAATTTTCCGGCATCCCGAAGTCGGACGCATACGATGCCGTCCTTAAAGTTGATGGAGTGCATCCATCTTTAACTTGGAGTTTGCTCCGCGATATAGCTTATGCTATGTTCCAACTTAACGAAGTTGGAAGATTTCATCAAATTCCAAACCTCCGAGGTTAAATAGCCTCGCGCCTTCGGCGAAATCTGATTGAAACTCCCTGTAGTTTATTCGTCCGTAAGAGGTTGTCAAGCCTACACGTTCACCAGCCCTTCAGTTTATTTTGTGTTCATCTTTAGATGTCAAATATACAGTGAAAGCCTCATTGGCGGACAGCGACTTTTGTCCAACTAAGGGAGTTGTCCGTTCATAGGATTATGTGGGACTTCAATTCAAGATCCACTGTCGTGAGAAATTGTCGTCAAGGGGATTGTTACTTGCCTATCACTCTCTAATTTCGTTGCTTAACACACAGCACAATTTTGATACTGGCCAGTCTTTCTTAACACATTCGTGGAACCTTCGGTCTATATTAAAAACCTGGGCTTTTATCGTGTAAGACGACAATCGTCTGACGACGTCGTTTTGACGATTGTATTACTTTGAGTAACGCTATAATTATTGAATCGTCTAGTGGACTTATTTTTTGACGATTCACTATTGCTTCGTATAACACATTGAACTGTCAAAAGCCGACGATTAAACGATAGTGATTGAACGATTGCTATTTTACAATCGTTTCATGCTTCGTGGTTGATTGTTGCTTAGTTTCGTTTTTGAATTTTGTAATAAAAATCGAAAGAAAATGAGTCGGCATTACAATGTGTTGTTTTTCGATGATGAAGAAAGTGAACATTTTGTTGGACTATTGTGAAAGCAAAGGACGCTTGGAGATTCATCAGATCCTCTTTCACTTTTACACGCATAGGAACAAATATTATTATTTTTAAACAAAAAACTTGCTAAATTGTATTTTGCATCTTAGTCTTGTTCAACCTTTTCGCTTATCCAAAGTGGCGGTAAGCCCAAGGCGCGGCTCACGGTCAACATATATTCCTTGGACTTGGTGCTACCTTAGAGGTCCTAGCTGGAGGTGGCTACAAATGGTTGGTTCGCATCTTCCTCCGTCTCACAGTTCGCTATGTTTGGCTCTCCGTGCACTTCGACCGCACCATAGCAATTCGACCTGATACCTGTCACAGCACTTCGAAGGGTAGCCATCAGAATTGCTTTTTCGTCCAGCTCGGGTATTGGAATAATTGACAAAAAGTTATTTAATACTCACATGTTTTCGAATTTGGATTTCAAATAAATAGGCGAACGTATTTAAAAAGCGACACCATAAATTCTGTTTTCTATATGATATTTAGCGTGCTTAGTAGTTCTCAAACTGGCTACTATTTGAACTATTGACGGCACGATTGGACGATTCAATTGTAGTGTTGCACGAAGCAGACTTTTGACGACGTCGTTTAATGCAATCGTTTGAACGACTGTACTAATCACTAATGGTCATCTACTTCAAGTACATCGAAGTGAATGTTCTCCACGTCCTGAACTGGATCAGCAACACAGAACTCCCCGTCTGTATTCTTCGAATAGTTGCATAAACCACCAGTAAGCAGTCTAATTTCGAACGCAAAGCAATAATCCTGAATCTTTATCTTAAACAATCCAAATGCTCTTCGATTTGTACGATACCCTTCAGACAATTTCAATACATGCTTACGGTTCATCCGAAAATTTGCGATACGACGCGATAACTTGCAGGAAATTACGTCTGTATGCCTAACGACACCCACGGGGAATGAAACTACTTCAAGAATGGACGAACAAAAAAATAGAAGGAAAAAAAAACGAAAACAAAGAACAATCATTTTTCATCAACTTTACCGTGTGCCAAAGCCACCCCGTCGTTAGACTGCAGTGGAGGAGCCCGGCACGGTCTTGTCACCAAACGGCATTCTACAGAAATTGGGATGTGCCCTGAATCTGAAATTCAGACCAAATGCGAAAGTAACATCGATAACAGCGACATTTGATTCATGCAACTTGTTCTATCCCCATGTACACTTAGACACTTGAACAATACCCAAGCATGCATATAAATCCGTCCATCCCGAGCAGGGTGACAAGCACTCGCAAAAACTGGGGACATCACGACCTCCAGTGATGGTATGATGTGAAACGAAGAATCCTTCCATTACAACAATCACTTCGACTGACGCTGCTGGTGGCTGCTACTGCTGCTGATGGCATGTACTTCGCACGTACTACTCCATGACGTCTCAGCCTCAAGCGCGAAATTGGAGAAGAAGCAGGACTCTTCGCATTGCAAATCCCAACGAAACAATCTTCTTCGCAATTTGAATTCAATAATAGAGGTAGGAACATTGAATTTATTCAGATACGGATTTCCAAAGTGACACTTTCAAAAAACGAGCAGTCGAAGAGAAATCACCGTCGCCCCACACCCGTTCTTACAACACCAGCAGCCCAGCCACCTACCGACTCGGAGCTGCTCAGAATGTTTGATGATGGCAGTGGAGCTGATGATGGGCACCAGGACGACGGTGGATGGATGGATGAAGACGCAGACAAGGCGATTGAAACAATGTCGACGACTCACCCGAACGATAACAACTGTGATGATAGTAATTTGATTTCCGAGCATGAATCATGGCTCTTTTGTTGCGAAATTAGAGATCCACCACCCACCGGCAGTAGAACGTGGGCTTGTCATGCCAAATCATTCGTGGACCTGGGGGGTGGCAGAGAAAAATGAACGCCAAATGCCCCAAAACAAATGAGCGATGCTAATTTTTAACCCAAGACAAACGCTCATTGTGTATATAATCTATTGTCTTGGCGATCCCTCTGGATTCCCCCCCGGAGTGAACCAGAAGCAAGAAAAACAAAACATCCCCCACAGCTCCTGGGACAACTTGGCTTCATTTTCCGAAAGCATTCAAGTGCGAATCGGCATCAGCCCCCATTCACCCCACCCCAAATCTCGACGACCCAAATGAAAGGTGTGAAATCGAAATTAGGAAGGCACACCAGCACGAAAGGAAAAAATTCGAATCCGAATCGCAGACACCATCCGCAGGGACACGAAGAAAAGGGCAAGCCCTGTTAGCAGTCGAACCACGTACCGTGCCTGTCATTACATACTTTTTTCCTTCGAAAATATTCGCCTTCTTCCTTTGACGAACGTTGGGATTTGTCATTTGTCGAATTTAAATTTCAATTTTTTTTTCCTCTTTTCAAAAAATGATAAAAACAACGTTGCCAGCTTTGGGGGGTATGCTCCCATAAATATGTGCGTTGCGTCGTCCCTGTCGGGTGGGTGGTGTAGCCTGGGGAGGGAGGAGATGTGCGAAAATATCAGGCATCAGCCCAACGACAGGTGAAAATTCCAACACGCACAGGCGAAAATCAATTTTACCACGAAGACCGCCATTTTTTATGTGTTTTGAGCTTATTATTTCCCTTTTGCTGTTGTTGTTTTGTTTTTCGCATTCGCAAGGGAGCTACAAGGCGGCCCTTAACATTTTGCATATCCACCCGCCCCCCCTCCAAGCGACGACCGCGACGCACGGCACGATGAGTTTAAGTGCGGATTCGAAAACGATTTAACGAAAATTGAATGATTCCGAAATTGTTTCTTAAGGTTTTCTGCTCCTCTGCCTATGTTGACAAATTATCTTATCGCCACACACACGTGCGTGGCGTTAGTCAATAAAATCGAAATACACTCAGTCGCGATGAATTGTGTACACATTTTTGTTTTATTCGAATCAGATACTGGCGTAATTTATGGGGATTTTAATTGAGGAGGAGTGCGAGTGCTTCGAAGGAGATATTTTCGGTAATTCATCTAATGGACTGAAATGATTGATTTATGAATTTGTCTTTTTCTATTCTGCGAGGTTTGGGTCGCGGCGCCATTATCTTGAAAGGCACAAAGTTGAACGCCCCCATCTGTCAGCAAATGTGTAAATGAGGGGCTGTGTGAAATGAGGTCTCCTGATTCGAGAACAGTGAGTTGTATGACATTTGGTGCGATTAGGACGTGTATGAAATCTTGTTGAGATGGACGAATAAATTGCAGTTCGGAAGGCGGAATGGTTGTCCCTTTGGCTATAACTTGAAATAACTTAAGGCCTTTAGTTAGTTTTTTTAGTTCCTTATAAAATATAAAAAATTCTCGTGAATTGTGTTAAGGTGCAGTTGTGGGCGATATGTGCTTTCAACACAATAATGTGCCACATGCAAGCACAGGCCATCATATAAGTTTATTTCATTACGCTTATTATATGTCCACACTTAAGCCCGACCATAATGTACACAAGTAAACTTAAAGCAAATTAAGTAAACGAAAAAATACACTAAACTGATGCAGTGCTACCTCTATAAAAACTTCGTTCAGTTTCGTTGAGTTTCGTTTAATTGAAGCGGCTTCTGAATCCAAGATTTTGTTACTGATGACTTCATAATTTCCTTTGTGTTTTCTTTCCTCTTATCTCACCTCCAACATTGCAAATCGTGTGACCAATTTTATGACCAAAAATTAAGCGGTCTCCACATACATAAAATTCCAACCCACCCCAGAGCGACGGCGCAGTAGAGGAAGACCGCGACTCAGGTGGCTCACGCAAGTGAAAAGGGACCTCAACTAAATTTGTTTGCGAAACTGGAGGCAGCTAACTTAAGATCGAGCTGGCTGGAGACGCTTGTTGCTTGAGGTCAAGGTCCTCCCAAGACTGTACTAAGTAAGTAAGTACATATATAAAAGTCATTTGATATGATTCCTAGAAGCTTTTGGATATTTTTCGTTTGATTCTCATATAAGCAATAGTCTACGTACGTCCATTGTGGTTGGCTCTTTATACATTGGCCATTTAGTTGCCGTTGTGTAGTTGTTGATTTCACCTGCTGTTGGGAGTAAACAAGCTTGCGGGCCAAGTTCGAGCTTACTTGTGGTATACGAGGCCCGTTCGATAAGTCAGTGAGTTTGGTCCAAGATGTCGCTCGGATAATGTACAGGATTTTCGAGATGATGATTATTTCTAAAAAATCTACATATATGTCAAACAGTTAAATATTGCGTTATGATATTACGCCAAATGGAAGAAAGTGAATTTCGCAGTTCAATCCTTCTCCTCTTTTTGCATGGTAGAACCAATAAACAGACCAAGCTAATACTTTATGGATCCACAGCTCTCTTACATGGAATTGCGCTTAAGTGTCACTCAAATTCGTTCGGAGGGTATGAGTAACAAAACTGTTGATTGTCGAATGATGACGCAACGGAATAAATTATCAACAAATCTACGACATTTTGTTGGGCGTCGGGGCGGATTGCAAGTTTCCTGAGATACCTTCAGTTGTAGAACAGTGTAATTTCTTTTTACGGACACCCCTCTATAAGGGACACTTCTCTTTACGGACAAATCGTAATGGTCGAGGGCTGTTCGTATATTTTAAAACCCTTTACAACGGATCGCCCTTATACCTTTTTTTCAGTTGTAACCCTGAATTAGGGACACACCAAGAGTTCCAACGTGTCTAGAGGACGAACACACTCTGTGTACACAAGAGTATTGTGTTTTTACCATCCAAAGGTCTAAACCAGTAGAAATAACGAATATGAGTAGACGACTTGTATGTGTTTTCGAACCGAATTGACACCATTTGCGTGTTACGCTGTTCAGTTTATTGATGAAATTAACACCCCTATTCTGGTTGTGATGTGGTCACAACACACGAATGTCAGCGAGGCGGAAATTATGATGCCTACCTTGTGAGGTTTCAGCTATTTGGTATTCTGGCTAAAACTTCACAAGAAAGCACACAAAAATAGTCACCATGGTGAGGTGAATTCGTTGCCATATCAAAAATTGTTTTTTTTTTAACAATTTTTATATTCGCGCTTTTTTTTCTTACTGAGCGTATCTACAAAATAAAGCAGAACGTAGCGAACAAGGTAATATTGTGTATATTAATGAAATATGTATAAGTATTTATTAATAATGAATATTTTGCAGCAACAAGAAAATATCAGCGTACATCTCAGGAGCAGTTGGACCATTATTCGAATTTCTTGCAAATAAACCTGTTTTTCTTCTGGGCAAAAATGATCCAACTGACCCGAATATGATGCAGAATTATTGGGCCGCATTCGCAGATGAGCTAAACGCCAAAATAAAATCAACATCTGTTTATTTTTCCTTGTGTGTGACAGTTCTTTTGTTGCTATTTTTCCTTGTGATGTGCTCATGAGAACATCACAATTTTGACGGTTCTTGTGATGCTCACAAGCTGTGAGGTTTTGCTCAGAATACGAGAACCTCACAATTTGTCACTCACCATGCACTTGTGAGGTAGTTATGACTAAAAACACATCACTGAGGTTTGCTAGAATAGGGATGTAAGAGTGCAAGCTTTCTTTCTGGTTTGTAAAATATCTCTCACTCTAACCCAAAAGTGGAATTCAATTTTATTTCTCAACGGACAATTATGATAGTTTCTTAGAAATTTCCTAGAAATGCCCAAATTGAACCGTCATCCGAATCCTGGATGACCAACCTAGCATAAGCCAAAGAGTTTCCAGACTTATTCAATGGATAAGTCTCAAAAACAAATTCACAGCAGCATTTACAAGGTCTCTTGAAGCAGAATTCGAATCAGTCATGCTCTCCTCTGCTCTAGGATAAGGTGTTAGAAATTAATTAAGAGACATTTTCCATTTTACCTTCTTCATAATGTCTTTTTTTCTGTCCGAATGTTTTAGCAAAGTGTGAACGAAGTGTCGAATGGGTAAAAAGTTCGGACAGAAGCCTGACGGTACAGGAATGGATAGAATATGTAAGAATAATTTCTGCTGATTGTGAAACGACGATGAGGACACCAATACTAGCTGTAGCTGTAAGGCAGAACGATTAACTCCCCACAATGGAGAATTCCGTCCCCCCGACTTCAACGAAGTCAAGGCAGCGATATCAAGACTAATGTCGAATAATGCTGCTCGTGCAGACGGACTCGCTTTAAGGCTACAGACGAACCGGTAAGGTAAATGCATCATCTGTAAAATATGATCGGAGGAAAGCATGCCCTACTAGTGGAACCTCAGTATCGTTTGCCCAATCAACAAGGAAGGGGGCCCTTCAGCCAACTTCCAAGGAATAAGTCTCATAAACATTGCATATAAGATGTTCTCGGCTGTTTTGTATGAGCATGTGAAATCATTCGTGAAGAACTAGAAACGTCCTCAACAGTGCGATTTCAGGCCGAGGAAGTCCACCACCATCAACCAAATCTTTACACTACGGCAGATCCTGGAAAAAAAAACCGAGGAGATACAGATCAACACCCAGCACATATTAGTCAAAATTTTTTCAAGGCCGCGTGCAAAGAGAGAAGCTTTACAACGCTGTGTCTAGTTTTGATTTTCCGGACACACTCGTTAGGTTGGATGACAATGCAGAATTCTCGCTGCTCTATCAAGATCGAAAACGAATTAACCGAGACATACAAGGTCTTTAAACAAGGTAATGTCTTATCATATGACTTATTCAATATCATTCTTGAAAAGATCGTGCAAAGACCACACAAATTGACTAAGGCCAAGAGGAACGATCTTCCAAAAGTCCGTGCAATCGAAAGCAAATGTGGACGATATTAACGTCATTAGCAGAGCACAGCGATCAGTCAAAAGGCTAGTCAATTGCCAGACCCTGACTAGGTGCTCTCTCGGAAGAGAAGATGGAGAAGATGGTACATTCATGGGTAGCACAGTGACATGTCTTTAGCCAACGCCTAAGCCTAAGATGGCTAGGCTATGTACAGCGTATCTACAACTTAGCTCCCGCTCGGAGAATATTCGACTCTGAGGTCCAAAGAGGACCTCAGTCGGCGTGTTGTGCTAAAATGGAGCCAGCTGGCGAGAGATCCGTCCAGCTGGAGGGGGATGTTGAGTGAGGCCCATGTCCACCACGGACTGTATTGAATTTAGAAGAGTATGCAGATTGTAGTACTTCCCCCTCAAAATTGAGAGGACGGGGCCTCCCACGTCCAATCTATACTACGCTTCCAGCTCACAATTACAAAGCTGAATGAACGAGTCCTGTGCCGCGGTTATATGAAGGAGACCTTCACTCGATTTGCAAATCATATGTACCCTCGATAAAGTGGTAAGTACACTGTTCGATATAAGCCTCCATCACCTCAGACTCCGTGATCTCACAGAATCCATCTCAAGTATAAAACAACAAAATCATTTCGATATCACGATTCACATAGGATGTCGCCCACTGTACAACTTTCATCAGATACATCATGCAAGTGGAAAAAGTTTGCCGAGTTTATTCTAATCTTTCGACTTTTGTTTGTGTTGTATTTGCGAGCGCATGAGTGAAATAATGACAGCCAAGCGATTGCTGAGGGGGGTGGTGAGTTGTTTCACCAGACCAAATCCGCTTAAGGCCCCCGCACGTGGGAAAATGTGTTCGTCAGGAATGTGGATATTATTCTTATCGTCAAACTGAATGAATAGCTAAAGAGGTATTTCTTGGAAATCCGAATACGGGTTAAGGCAGTTTTTTTTTATGAGGCAAGCGAAGGAGAACAGAACTAACGTCGGTACGAGGTGTGTGCCTAATGAATAGTTCGAGGGATTTGGAAATCGATCCGACCTGTGTGCTTATGAACACGAGCCGATGGGGGGGATTAAATTTGTAGTGCGGTGTGATAAGCCTGTCACTGATTGTGGAAGTAGTCAGTGCTAATGTGAACTAATTTTCTTAGGAAAGGGTTTTTTTTGACTCACTCAAGGATGTCGCCTTTGTCTACGTTCTTTTGTGGGTTTTTCTTCTCAAAAGAGCATTTGTTATGTGAGGAGAGTGGACGCAAAGTTGTAGGTTTACTTACTTACTTAGGTGGCGCTACAGTTCGGGGTGAACTTGGGCCTCAACTAGCAAGCCTCTCCAGCTAGAGTGGTCCGAACGACTGGATGGCGCAGTTGGTAGAGTGCCTGCCCCTCGTTTAAGGGGTCGCAAGTTAGCAAAGTTAATACGCTTTTGTCTGGTTTTCAAATCTGGTTCAGTCATCATTTGCCGTTCAGATCAAATTAATGGCACTATCACTGGAGTGGTCGATCTGTGGTAGTAGTCTAACTGTGGACCAATATGGTCTAAGTGTGCTGATGAATGCACTATCAGCCCCCGTATCTAACCTAACTCAACCTAGCGTGGTCCGTAGATAGCTGCCACCAGTTGTACACTCCAAGCCAGTGGAGGACCCCTTCAACTTGTGCGCGCCAACTAAGACAATGTCTTCCTCTTTTGCGTTCTCCAACTGGTTTAGATTAGAAGACTTCCCGGTGACTTGGTGTCCATTTTCTCTACATTTCCTAGCCATCTTAAGATACTGAGGCGCAATTTTTTGCTCTGTTTGTACTCTGTACAGCCCGTATAGTTCGTAGTTTAATCTCCTCCTCCAGAGCCCTTCAATGTAGCACAGCGGATATCCTCATCCGCTTTTAACAAAGTCCATGCCATGGAGTAGAATTGGGATAATCAAGGTCTTATACAGAATCTCCTTAGTTGCTCGGGGCAGGACCTTAATATTCAATTGTATTCTCATCCCAAATAAGCAGCAATTGGCAGCAGTAATTCTTGGTTTTATTTGTGCCGACGTGGTGTTGTATTTAAAGCGAGAGTTTAAGTAGAGCCAAGGTAGACAAAGTCCCTTACTACCTGAAAGTTATAGCTGTCGATTGTGGCGTTCTGTCCAATTCGTGGATGTTGCGTCCTCTGGTAAATGAGGGCATTTACCGCTAAATCAATTTTGAGAGCTTTCTTTATGATAACGCACCATTGACAGCCCGAAGTGTTCTGAAAATTGACATAAATGTCATAATCGTCGGCGTACGCTAGTAGTTGCACTGACTTTTGAAAGATTGTGCCTTCGGTGTTGGGGATTGAATTTCGTACAATTCTTCACCCGAGCTTATAAGTTTGTCAAGTCACGTCCGGTGGGGCGATACTAGTGCCCGGTGGTTACGACGGAGCGGTAAAATAGGCACAGTTGATGTATAGTCACAGTACGATGAGTGCCTACAATATTCCTACAAACATCCACCACCAAGTTGTACGTCTAGGTTTCGAAAAATGTATAAACTAAATCCATTGTGAGTCACCCTCAAAACGGCATTTCACCACATAATAGATCTAAATATTTCTTGCAGTATCCTGCTGCCAGTTGCAGGCATCCACATTGGAGGACCCACGACTGTAATCAACTGTAGCTCGTTACCCGCGCAAACACAAAGAAGCAAAAGTTTCAACCACTTTCATTATTTAAACGATTTTCAATTCTTATAAGTCCGTTCTACACATGAACAAAATCACCAAACACTATCGATTGCATAGAATTCTCAACGCGCTCCCCCACCCGCCACTCAGTACCAGTCACTCGTCTCGTACAATCTGTATACATCGTGTAACCGAAAATTTCAAATGTAAATAAGAAATTTCAGCATGATATGCACGTTCGACTGAGCAGGACTCTCCCCCAAGCAATTCACCAGAACGGGGTGAATTTTTCTTAAAGCATTACCAATGTCGGCACGCTGCTTGAGGGACTCACTTCGCTCTTTGATTTGTAATGTTAGCCAATTTCTATTAACTTTGTTAGCCGAACACAACAGAGAATCAAGTCAAAAGGGGAAACCACAAACAGTGGCTGCACACCAGCACCAGCACACAACCACCAGCAGGTCCATGCCGAACAGTAGAGACCCAGAAGACCGAACAGACCGAACAAACCGAGAAGACCGAAAAGACCGCATCCCCAGCCAACCGGTCTGACCAAAACAGAAACGATATCAAGATCCTGATAAGGGAAATGAAAAACGACACTCAATTGACTATTCGAAAACAGTTTTAAGACCAAGCACTGGAACCAAGAAGTCGAGAGTACTGCTACTGTGTACCTAGAGGAGCCAGAGAATACTTTCTGAAGTCGTCGTGTCCTTACGTACAACAACTGCCGTGAGTGGGAGAGGAGCGCCCCAGAATCGGAATGCTCAGCACGTTCGCTCTTAAGCTTTTTAATGAACAACAAAATGGTGATAAGGTCTGAGTGGGGTGCGGAAAGGTGCAAAAAAGCAATTTCAACCCATCCGAGTAGCCAAGGGGTGGTTCATCGTGATCACCACTTTGTTGAACACGAAGGCAAAAGCAGTTTGATAAACAACATTTTTCTACCATCGTAAGCACCACCGACCGACGGCCCGGGTACCGGGACCGCACTACTCGACCGACACGGTGAGGCAAGGTGATGCGATGCAACAGATACTGCTGCACTCGGACTCCTAGTACAGGCACCACCACCACCAGCGCCTCGCCGCACTGAGTTTATGCTAACGTGCAAGAAGACTGTTTCGAAGTTTTTTGTGCTTCGATTACTCTGCCCCGCAACGACCAGCGGGGTGGGGTGCCTTCGTTTGGGATGAACTCAGGCAAAACAAATGCGAGTGCAAAGGAACGAATGGACTTGGCGGACAGGATTGAGAGCAGAAAATTCACAAAAAAAAAAAAAGACGCAAATAACCATTCCCAACAAGCAGCGTGTGCATTCCAGCCAGAATCAAACAAGAAATGTGGTCCTTTGTCCACCGGCCAACCGAACTTGGTCAGCGGAGCTCGTTGAACGGACGAGAGTGAAAGTGGGATGAGGCAATTTTCATTCATCGGCAGATTATACGGAGGATCAGAAGGAATCAGCAAACTTTAACGCAAAAAAGGGATTGCGAAGCCCGGTTAATATGTTACGCCCCCTCCTCCCACCGTTAAGCCCGTTCCAAATACGCGCTCCACATCAGCCGGCTCCTATCTCGAAAGTTTTTTTTTTAAAGTTCCTCTTGGATTTGTTAACGTTTGGTTTCTTTTCTCCTCTTTCACCGGAAAACCGAACCGAAAAGGAATTTTCATTTCATGTTTTTCCAACCATATAACTTCTGTTTATAACTTTGTTACCAACATTTTCGGTGAATGAATCCGAGAACGTGAAGCCCGTCAATGGGCGACGTTCCCCCATGCGGGGTGCAGGAGATAAAAATGATGAGCGAGTGTATCAAAACGCAAAACACTTCAACTGCGGTCAAATTGAGGTGGTTATTCATATTTGTGCTTTTCCGTTTCCTTTTGCGTCGGGATTTCTTTAATTTATGTCTAACCCACCTACCGTGATGGTGGTGGGAAGCGAGGAAGTGAAATGGAGAAACCACCAAAAAATATGAATTCTTGGTGGGACGGAGTTCATTCATTCATTCAGAGTCAGGTCTTGGAGGGAAAACAGGTCTTTGTTTCTGCTAAGTGTTGCGGCGATGTGGTGTATTCGAACATTTGCTTTCTTGATTTGTTTTGGTTTTCCTATGGTGGATATGGTGAATTGTGAATTGGGGAGCGTTGACACAGATTTTGACATGATTGATCAAAGAAAAGATGCTGGGAAGCTCAAGCTTAGGAAGATTCGCCTTTGGGTCAAATCTTTAGGGATTGGGCTTGCTGATCAACTGACAACTGCTTCTTATAGACATGCGTGGAGTATACAACGGCTATCGCATGACTGACACTCCTGGATGAAAACTAATTCGAACGTATTATATCACAACTAGGGGTGTAGGGCAAGTTGTTGTTTGCTCCCAACTTGACGGGATGCCACCAACGATTCATATTAAAGCTTAGATCAAGTTGACATTCAACCCCCTGGCGGTGCCCCTAGGATAGTCTCTACGACACACGTTGTGAAGTGGGATGCCTAGGCAAACGGGAGTGAACCCATGCCGTGAAGTCTGGCTTTTGTGTGTCATAGAAAATTGCTAACCGCCTCGGAGCACCGGACGGACGTGCAACGAAGACATGGCACGAAAAAGATGACCCTTCGGAGGTGTGCTCGTGGAATGTAAGGACATTGTATACTCCGGGTGTCACTCATACAATGGATAGCATCCTTACCAACAGTCAAACTACTGCTCTCGAGGAAATACGCTGTACATGACAAGGAATATATTACAGCTGTCCGAAAAGATGGCACATATTGTGATTATATGGATCCATAGTTGGAAAAGGTTATGATCGATGGTGATCGGCGTGCTCTAATCCACCTCGAAGGCAGATCTTCAAAATCAGCCTTATATTATAGAGGAACTACTACGACCTCTTGGACGGTGTGTGACATACGATGTCAAATTCGAAGATTTCAATGCCAAAATCGATAAGAAAACACATATTTGTCTGATCGATCGGGAAGCACAGCCTTCGGCTTCTGACTCACTGACTTTGCGACAGCACGTCAGTACTTAAGTAGCACGAGGTTTGTTCGCAAAAGAATCCACACACACTGGCCATCTCCGGATGGCCGAACTGCTTACCAAACCGATCACGTGCTCATTGAAACAAAGCCAGTCAATGTCCAATAACCAACTGCATTGACGATTATTCAAAGGGACACGGGTAGACTCTAACTCATTCAGACCTCGACAGTCCCCTCTCCGAAAATTTCACCAGCCAACTAAGACATTGAACACTGAGGACATTGAAACCAGAAATTTCCAGAGCCTACGAACGGCAATTAAGTGAAAGACTGTCCACTATCCCTTCTTCTTCTTTATTTGGCGCTACAGTCCGAGGTGGACCTGGACATCAACCAACAAGCCCCTCCAACTAGCACGGTCTCTGGCTAGCTGTCTCCAGTTGGTTGAGGTCCTTCCCTACCTGGGTGCGCCACCTGAAACGCAGGCGTCCTCTGTTGCGTTGTCCCATGGATTCGGAGTCGAAGACTCTTCGGGCCGGAGCTGAGTTGTCCATACGCTCTACATGGCCCAGCCATCATAGGCGTTGGATCCGAAGACGCCTCACTAGACTCATGTCGCTGTACAGCCCTTACAGTTCGTGGTTGCATCTTCTCCTCCAGAAACCGTCAACGCAAGCAGGACCAAAGATCGCACGCAGAGCTTTTCTCTCGAAGATACCAAGGACTTCCTCATCCGCTCTTGAGATTGTCCATGCCTCCGCGCCGTACAGCAGGACTGGGATGATCAAGGTCTTGTATAAAGTCAGCTTGGTCCTTCGAGAGATGGCTCTACTACTCAATTGCCTCTTGAGCCCATAGAAACAGCGGTTGGCAAGAGTTACTCTGCGTTTGATCTCGGTACTGATGTGGTTTGTACTGTTTACTGCGGAGCCGAGGTAGACGAAGTCCTTGACTACCTGGAAGTTATAGCTGCCCATTCTGACACTCTGTCTAAGACGTCGATGATGTGTGTCCTTTCTTGATGACAGCATATACTTTCTTTTTTCCCTCATTCACCGTCCGCTATCCCTACGTCGGAAATAAACGTCAAAGATATGAAGATACAATGCGGTTAGGTCACCAAAAAGGTAGCGGAAAGAACCCAAGACCGACACCCCTGGTATGATGACGACAGTGCAACCGACGAGATATACACTGAGGCGCTGCAACGGAAAACAAGAGAAGAACGGGACTAGAAGACGGGAGGAGAATAAGCTTCTACGCCTAATGAAAACGTCTCTCGCAACAGTCAAGCTCAAGGCTAAGACAACTCGACTCCAAAATAATCACACCAAAGCCAATCCGGGAGATGACCAGCGAGTTTCAGATAACCGCCGCCTACATTAGGATGAGTTCATTGTTTTTCTGAATCAATTAGATAATTTCGAGTAACAAAAAAATTTGCTAGTAGTGTGTACATTCCTGTCTTCAAGGAAGGAAATACAAAATCGACGTCTTGGACTGAGCTACACAATTGGCAGATATATCTTAACACTCAAAAAATATTCATTCACATCTATGTTAACCGGACGTAACCGGACGTGGGAACGGTTTCTTATCAATATTGACTGGACATCACCCACGCAACAAAAAAAACAACGTCGTTCCCAAGAATCCACTTGCTGTCACCCAGGCAGGCGTCTCGCTGCACCTGATCCTCTCGACATTTTTACAATCCCACAAGTTGACTTTTCCTTTTAGAGTAAGATATGTGTAAAATTTAGTCTTAATAGAAAAGTCCAATAAAGAGCTTACCCTCCCTAAAATAACAAGTGATTCTTTTTATGAATAGACTAATACCAAAAAGTCTATCTTATACCTTCGAGGTATTTAAGGACTCCGAAGTAAAAAGTTCATAAGACATCAGTACCGTGATATAACGCAGAGTACATCATGCCAACCACTGTTTCTATGGGCTCAAGAGACGATTGAGTAACAGAGCCTTGAGAGGAGCTTGAGTAACAAGTTGACTTTATATATGACACTGATAAACCCAGTCCTGCTGAACGGAGCGGAGGCACGAAAAAATGTCAAAAGCTTATCAGGAAGTCCTCGGCCTCTTCGAGAGAAATGTTCTGCCGTCTATGCAGCGTCAAGAGCCTACCAGGGATCTACAGATCCAACCCCAAAAGTTGCTGCTCCAAGTAGAGCGTTTGGACAACTCAGCTCCGGCCCGAAGAACTTTCGACTCCGAAACTGTGGGACAGCGCAAAATACTATGCTCGCGTATATGGTGGGACACCCAGGTGGACAAGGACCTCCACCAACTGGACGTGCGATACTAGGGACAGCTAAGGTCAGCTGGAAGGGCGATGAGAAGAAGAAGGACCTTCTGTGGAAGAACAGTGATTTCTAAGAAAGGCAACATGAAACAAAGGTCCAGCAACAAAAAAAAAACAGCAGCTTTTTGAAACGGTCATCTCATGGAATCACTGAAGTGATTCAAACTCGAACAGCTCATCATCCAATAAGCAGTGCTCGAATTTCCTTAGCTGTATATTCTTAGATAAACTAGTAACATTTTTGTAAGGTCAACCAGAACTGAGGAAAACCTATAAGTTCTGGACTGCTGCAGGCGCACACACTTGTAGGAAGCTCAAACTTTTTCAATTAACCTTACTCACATCATGACTTTGAACATTCCCATGGCACGAGCAAATTAATATTATTTCCAGTGCATCCCCAACCAATCATCCCAAACTTCACAAACACTCGATTTTGATAGTTTTTCCTCTAACCCAGATCAAGTCAAAAATTTAATTTATTTGCTCTGTTCACTTTGAGAATCGGACTCGTACCCAGCACACAGAGGAGCACAATTCCAACGAAATATCAATTAATACATAGTTTTGACGTGTGCATATCTTAATCAAATGTCAAGAGGAATATGCGTGTCTGGCCAACTGCCACAAACACAGAATTAACCAATTCCCCAAGAAAAAAAACCGATGGCGTAGGCATAATTTCAGAACGATATTACATCCTGCATGAGAAAGGCACGACCAAAAAAGACCCCCAAACTGCTCCCCCATTGGCTCCATTCACCCCATTCGACGACCACACAAAGGAGCACAGCGCTTCTACCTTGCATCCGTTCAAAACAGAACTTAATGAACCAAACAATTTTACAATTCCGGCACAATATTTCACTGAAATTTCATTATAAAACTGGCAAAATTATTATACCGTTATAGTGGAGAAGCCATTCTCTCTATGGCCGTATGGCTGCTCGTTCCCCTGTTCCCCACGCTTCAGTCACGGCGACCAGCCAAGCAAATAATTTTCGTAATTGAATTTCCATCGTCGTTTTTTTTTGTAACGCAGGAGCAATAGCCGTTTGGCACTCCTGTTGCTCTTGTCGGCCGGTCGGTCGGTCGGTGTTGCCCTTCGTGTGTCTATGTCGGGAATATTGTTGTTGCCATTTTTTTGAGGGGGCTGGGCGGCAGATACACCGAGGAAACGTCACAGAGAAGATTCCTGAAAATGGTTTTCATATTGCGCAAGCAATTCCTCCCAAGAATCATTTCTCCTCCATGAAAGGATTCCAATTCAATTGATTTCGATTTTTCAATGCTGCCCTGGGTGCGTGGGTGGGTGCAGAGGGGAGGGGGAGGGGGCACATTATACTGTGCCTGACAGGTAGCAGCAAATCGGCAACGTTGGACAGGTTGTGAGGTTCCATTTCCGTTTCCACTTTCCCTGGGATACCACCAGACACACAAATGCGACAGAACTCTGCGACGAAATACTCGCACAGCGTCGGAGAAAGTGAGTCAGAGGCAGGAGCATTATCCGAAATGATGATGTCCTTAACGATGTCGTAAATGCTCGAAGGAGATTGCGGCGGGCGTTCGGCGCGGCGTATGCTTCGCCGGATGTGTGACTATTTGTGTGCACGAAATGAGGTAGTAAATTCGGACAAAACCCAAATGGCTGGGTTCAACCATTTGTTATCCTGCACACGGTAAGCGGTGAGGGGGGCCGGCCGTACCTTGGTAAAGGATATGCCAGACTAATTTGTTTGAAACTATTACGAAAGTACTCGGGTGCCTAACCTAGTGGGAAATTTTAAGATTTTGCGCGCCATTGGAGTGGAAACTTATTCAGGGGCGGGGATTCCTGCTCGGTCGTAGGCATGGACTAATTGCCCATGTGAATGGAAATGGTAGCTTAGTGGGGTTGGGCTCGTGGGATCAATGTATTTCGAAGCCATTGTGTCGGAGACAAAGAGACATTACAAAAGGAAACAGATTTATTTAAAATATCAATTTGAAGACATAAACTCCCCTCGTTTCTGGCTGTGAATGACACCAAATTTCCTCGAAAAGCGTCGCAACCGTAAATTAGTTTCGGCTCCACAGCGTACATCCTGGAAACCGCGCGATGAATTCGAACGAAAATATCAAGTGTAGGTAAATGACTACACCTGTGCACATGATAAGAGCAATCCCTGAATTCGTTCACATTCGCAGGTGTGTGTGTTTGGTGAGCAGCCACCACAAGCGACGTCTCCTCCACATGTCAAAGAGCGAAGTTCTGCACTCGCAGAAACTTCCGCAAAACCAAATACAAAACGAAAATAATTTAATTTACGATACTCCTGTGTGTACATGCCCGAGACGTCTCATAAATATCCGCCAACCTTGGTCGTGCCACGCTCTGACCGCCTAACAAATCACGTATCTGGAAGATTTGTTTTCCCCAATCGTGGCGCACGTTCTTGCGATTCATTCGCAATGGCTGTGCCGCCCACAACAGCAGCGTTGCGTGGTGGCACCGTAGGAAAACCTTCCCAGAAAGGTGCACCAAGCCACCAGCTGAACAGACGTCTCTAATTGACACGAAGAGATAGATACCCCTCGACGAAAGGGAACAGACGGCAGTCCCACAACAACTGGAGTCTGTTGCGTTGCCTTCGCCGACGCGTCAAATCAAATAAATTCTCCTTCCGACAAAGCATAACCTCATCCTGTCGCAAACTATCCGGAAATTGTAATTTGTGGTTTTTGATTCCGCACTGCAACCGAACCGACTGGGTCAGTCCCGGCCACGCTGGTGACCGTTCAGATTTCCCAAGGAACTACAGTCACCCCAACCGAGTGCTGTTGGCCATCCGAGGGCAACATCGATCTAATCGAAATGAGCCCCAGTGTTTGTCTCGCCTCAGACTTCCTTGTTCGCTCTCTAAGACAGGCCAGACCAGTCCCGCCAGCAAACCACTCAACCAGCATTGTAGTAAGCACACTCCGAGGGCCTAGAGGGTGAGCTTTTCTATTGGATGTGTTGCCGCAAATCGATTCAATTCCATCCTCACATGGAAACGGAAACATTTGTGCCTCGTTGCTGCTGATGGCCCAACTCGATGCCGATGCCGATGTCGATGTCGACGTTGTTGTTGTTGTGCGGCGATGGGTGCTATTCTGGTCGCTTCGGTGTAGCCGAACGGACTTAACCTGCCCGCAATAATCTTATTACGAGTTAGTTGTTCGAACCTAATCAATTACCAACGTAATTAGAAACTTTGCTAATCTGCTTTCGTACACATATTTAGCTCAGTGAATGAACACTGTTGGCGGAACGATGTTGGTTGGCAACCAGGGCGACAGCGATTGTGACGCGATGGCTGAGGGCAGAGTCGCTGAGTAATCCGAAAATGCTTCGTATTACAAGGGGAATGGCCCAGTGTTCACTCATGATCGACACTAATTGCTTCGCATGCTCCATGCAGTACGGTGCACATGTTTTCAAATTGATTCGGTGCGAGTTCGACATTTTGGAAGGAAAAAGAAAAAAAAATCGATTGAATTGCGCGCATAGATTTGTTGAAGCTTGATATTTGGAAAATGTGAAAAGTGACAGTGACAACCATTGATTGTCGTTTCCATTAAGTCTGAGCTTCGGGCACCATTAAGATACAGAAACATGCATTTTTGACTAGTGTCAGAGGTTTTTTTTTCTTGAAGTTTTAACTGGGCAGTCGCCTGTGCTGAGTCGTTTGTCTCATGCATACAGTCCCTATATGGGTTGGCAGTCGTGGCGTTGTGAGTTGATGAGTTGAACCTTATGGACTTGAGCCACTTGCACTTGCACACATACTGTGTATAAAATTGATGTAATCCGATTGTGACATCCCTGGAGCGGAGCAGTATAACATCGCCAAAGACATCTCTGCATTCGACGAGCGCTGAGCCACACAGATGGCTACCGCGTAGCCTGCGCGAATAGCCACAGGATAACGGCATTATGACCAACGGCGCTTGCTTGTTGCTAATCACCAACGTCCCTTTATTAGCGACAGCAGGTGAGACGTCGTGGTCTGATGATCTGATGTTGTTCGGTCTGTTCTGTGCTACGCTTCAACCGAGACGGTTCGGTGCTTTTGTTAGGATATTAAGTCAGTATCGAATTAAGTTCTGTGCGGAGTTTCACTCCAGTTCAATTAATGTGTTCACTCTGTGACACTCATGTGACACTCACGTTGTCTCTCTTTTTATTTGAACGTTCCGTCCCTGTACAGAATATAACGAATACAAGAAAGTTAAACGATGCCAAAAAATTCTTTCATATAGTTTATAATAAAAAGATACTTCCGTTCGATAAGGTTTATTATGTACTCATTATAACACTTGTAGGCTTACGACTTACGACTAACTTAGCTTAAACAATGTAGTAGGCTTAATACCTGAAACACAATAGTGCGCTGCGCCAGCCGACTTCATGTTAAGGAGAGAGTGCGATGACGCACTGCGTTGAAATAAATACTCAATTGATCAGCTGTTCTCTCTCTCATCTAATAGATAAAAAAAATTGGCGCCTTTCTGCATACACTCATTCGAAATGACTTTTGTAGTTAAATTATTTGTAATCCACTGTTTTCATTTCTCAAATGACAGTGGACACAAAATACTCCCAATTTCGAAGAAAACTCTCAATCTGGGAGAAAATCTCTCTTACAGCGCACCCCTTTGTCAAAAAATATCCAACATGTTGAATAATGACGTGCGATGGACTACGTTTTACGTTTTATTACGATCCTCTCAATTCTCTCAATTTTCACTAACGCAGGTCGACGCTGTATTTTGTGCTTGGCCATTGAATTGTGTGTGTTGAGAGCCAGCGCAAACGCACTATTGTCTTTCAGGCATAAGTAGCGTGGCTCTCTCCAATCCTATCTTCCGAGAAAGATCAAGTTGGATAGAGAGAGAGGGAGAGAGTGTCCTCTCGATAAAGACCTAGGCGGGTGCATATCAGCGCACTAGAAATGTGCTTACTTATGTCGTAATATAGCCAATAAACGGTTATAAGAAAAAAAATATGCTTATTTCCGAAGAAAGGATACAAGCAAAAAAATGTAAGAAAAGCTTTTATTGAGAAAAAATTACACTTTATATGAACAAACAAAACGTTAAGAAAACGTAAATAATGCTTTGCACAACAGTGTGCTTTTAACAGCGTTGAAAATGTTAACCAGCGTATAATGTTGGAGGAAAGTGGGAACGATATTTTCCTTGAAACGATCTGCAACTTCAAAATCAGCAGAAAAGGATTCTCTGTGGAGTTTCTTAACTGGAATGTTTCGACCTTTCCTCCACCGCTGAAGCCAGCCTGGGTTAGGTTTGAAGTCAGGGATTTCTCAGTTTTTTCTATAAGAACTTGATCCGTAATTTTTGTGTTTTTTCCATCATTTGTAGAAAAGTGTATTTAGTCTTGTTATTATAGTAAATCAAAATCTTTGGTTCTTTGGAAGTGTTTTTAAAAAATTTTATTTTAATTCCTCCTATTGTACCGAGTACGACCATCACGGTTCACCTCGACTAACGAACTAACTTTCTTTTTTTGACTTTTGACATCTCATTCGAGTGGCGGTTGTGTTGTTGTCGTCTGAGTGCGTCCGTTTCCTTATATCCAATCAGCGCCTTTGCTAAGTGTGTTTACACCCGATGCGTGAATCGAGATTTCAGGGCGATTCTTCGTATTTATAAGTGCTGATCGTTGACTTAGTATTTAGTCGTATATTATATTCTTGCTTTTATTTTTTATCCTCTATTGAATTCATATTTCTTATAATCTTGCCAAGAATATATATTTGCTGTATCATTTATTTTTTGGTTTCAGCGCCAAATTGATTTTCCTACTGACAGCTTTTTACAAATGTTCATACATTTTGTATGACACCTATTTTTTTTTTGATGCACCCAAAGTCTTTGGTGTATGGAAAAAGTTTCTTTTATCAGGTTTTCAACACCTTCTGTTTTTGCATCAATTTGAATGAAGGAGTATATGATGTATTTGCTCGCGATTCTTATAATCGGTTCTAGTCTAGCATAACCTTCTCACCTTTTCCGTTCGGAGTAGCACAACACGAGTGGTTGCTGAGAAGGAAGGTCCTGAGTCACATGCTAACAACTATGCAGACTGTACTATTTGTGACAACTGAACGAAAGCCAAGCCAAGCCGAAGCCAAGTGCTTGCGATAACCCAAACACGCTCCCAGGCAGTCGCGAGATGTTGCTGTCCTTTGGATCAAGAACGGTATAACCAAGCCAAGCGACAATCCCATGAGTCCAACCACGCTATGCAAGAAGAAGCTGCTGATATCAAGCTATCTCATTTCCGCTGCGTGTAAGCTTGTGCCCGACAATACGCTCTGCTTACAACATGACTTGTTGTGGTGTCTGTAACAATTTGCTATTTTACTCTTTCTTCTCTCCTTTGCTTAGAGTACTGTTAAGATAATTGTGTAAGCTAGGTTTAATTTTATGTTAACGTAGTCTTTCACTCACTCGATGTTTGGACTCAAGTCAATAAAGACCTACTTATTATAACGATTGATTTGAGCGTTTAAATTTTTTTTGGGACCACGACTGGCCCCGACAAACATAAAACTCCTGGCACTCTACGGGCTGTTTCGCCAACCATGTTATTATATGGGTTATATGCAATTGAAGCGGTGGCGGCTAGAATGGGTTTAGCGGTGAACGAGGGCAAAACGAAGTATATGCTATCATCGAGAAAGGACGCACAACATCGACGAGTTGGCCAAAACGTCACCATAGGCAGCTATAACTTCGAGGTAGTGAAGGACTTCGTCTACCTCGTCTCGCAAGTGAACAGTACGAACAACACCAGTACCGAGATTAAACGCAGAATTACTCTTGCCAATTGCTGTTTCTTTGGGCTGAAGAGGCAATTGAGTAGTAGAGTCCCCTCTCGAAGGACCAAGCTAATATTATGTAACACTTTGATCATCCCTGTCCGGTTCTATGGTGCGGAGGCATGGACAATTTCAAAAGCGGATGAAGAAGCACTTGGTCTTTTCGAGAGAAAAGTTCTGCGTTCAATCTTTGGTCCTGTCAGCGTTGATGGCTATTGGAGAAGAAGATTCAACCACGAATTGTACGTGCTGTACAGCGGCATGAGCCTAGTCAGGCGTCTACGGATTCAACGCCTAAGATAGCTGGGTCATGTAGAGCGCATGGACAACACTGCTTCAGCCCGAAGAGTCTGCGACTCCAAACCAGTGGGACAACGCAATAGAGGACAGCTGGCTAAAGATCGTGCCGGCTGGAGAGGCTTACTAGTTGAGGCCACGGTCCACCCCGGACTGTAGCGCCACCAGAAGAAGAAGAAGGTATGCAATGCGAGTTTTCATACAATTGGCGCCCCTTTGAGACTTGACATTCCTTAAATTAACAGCCCTTGCTCATCCAGCTCACCATAAGGTAGAAAGAACCTGCAAAGCACCCAAAGCTCCTCGTACGAGGATCTGTAGAAGCGAAAAATGACTCCTAGTGTTAGAATCTCAGTCGGTGCTGAGAATATAGAAAAACTTTGTCTGTAGACTATATAACGGCGACGATAAGCAAGATGACGTTGTCATGCAGAAAGGACCCTTCAACATTGAGGATGGCAGTTAAGACTGTCGTCCACCTGACCACCCCAATTTGAGGATTGGAGTATCCAAAATTTAATCAAACGAGGCTGCTGGGCTTGACGGCCTACAGGCTGAACTGTTGAGTGATGAGTGAGTAGCCAACTCATTTCTAAGAGTGTATGCCTACTGAATGAAATCTCAGCATCATTTATCCCCGAGCGACAAGAAAGGAGACCCTCTCAACGGGCCAACTATAGTGGCATCAGTCTCCCGAGCATCGGATAAAGATCTTATCTGCCATATTGTGTGAACGCCTTTAACCCTTCGTCAATAATCTGATATTCGCGTATCAGTGCGGTTTCCGTGTCAGGTCACAATCGATCAAATTTTCGCACTTCGGCAGATCCTCGAAAAAATCCCAAGAAGTACAAATTTATACCCACCATCTGTTTATCGATCTTAAAGCCGCACATAACAGCGTTTATAGAGACGAGCTATAGAGAATCACTTATATATTTGCTCTTAATCTCCGCGATGATGATAATGACTTTGATAAGATCGTTGTTTTAGATTCCAAATTTAGAGACCAGAAAAGGCGGTTCTTGTCTTTTTCTGGGAAGAAAGTTAAAATCATGGTTGAAAATAATGAATTCGATGAAAACGGAGTGAAATGATTATTAAACAAATATCCGATTCCACACAATTTAAATATGTGGTATTGATTTATCTAAATTCTCCCGAGGGCCCCTGCTTCTCGTGATCGGCACAGTGAGGCTTGATGATCCTACAAATTGGGTGTGTATGCAAATAGTTGGAAAGCGATTATAGATATGCTGGAAAAAAGAGTTTTAGCAAACCACTTGCCGAGTCAGAGGAAGCAAATCAAAATGATCGAAGGATTCATATCCAAATATTTCGCGCAGATAGAGCTGCATCATGTCGGAGCTGCTCATTCCCGAACAGGACACTTAGAGCGGCAGACCCGAGGCCTTGAGTGAGATAGGTGGAGAAAGTTATTTTCCCGACTGAATTGCTTAAAGTTGGCAAATCCGACACTGTGAATGAAATCCGGCCAAGAGGCCCTTAGCATCAGGCCCAGTCAGTTAAAGGGCAAATTACAAATTCCTATTATTAAAGTTCCAATTACTGTCAGTCTCTTCCATCCACTAGAGGCTCCAAAAGCCCCACATTGCAAAGTTCCTCGAAACAATAAGCCTTTAGTTGTAATTCTCGTGAACACAGAAACTCTTCCGTTCAACGAATCCATCAAGTTAGGATTCCCGAGATTTTGTAAAATGAGAATAAGTGAAGTCGACCATCTCAAAGGCGACGGTTCCTGAGTCTAATGACTGAGCAAGTTTTAATTGTAAAGAAGGTTGTAACCTCTCCATAGAGTCCCCATAGAGCTGCCTCTCAAGAGTCTCCCAGGAAATCAGTTCTCAATAATTCACGTATTTATGAGGGGTCAGTCCGGCAGAATGCAGGATCGTCCCTTCAGCAACCCTACGATGCAATGATGCCCCACAGCAATCATCTCCTCTAATTAAGGCTCCTCCATCGGGCAAACTCTTATCATTCGGGTTTTCAGTAAGCTATTATTATTACTTATGAAACCAGATATTAAAATGAACATACTTCCCAAGAGTCCTTAAGGACCAACATTTTACTCGGTTCACATTCAGCATCCGTCATGTAATGAATCAGAATTACCATTTCAATAGTTTCCACTTGAACAGACCATTCCCAGGGCAGATTGTGCACACAACTTATCCAATGCAGTATCCAGTTAACCGCAAGGACCTTAATGTATTCCTTTCATTCCTAATTAACGTTCTTAAATATCATAGCGTCCATAAAACCTTGATGAAAAAATCCATTTTCCACCGTCTACGTCCTGCCGGGGAGGGTGAAGGAGAGAGGGAGCGGATTTGCAATATTACTAATCCTAAGACCTACCTTTTTTCCCGTCCCCCACCCACCCCTAGCTCAGAGAGGGAAAAAAAGTGAACGAAGGAAGATGAAAAAATGCATGTGGAGAGAACACAAACCGATACCATAGAAAAGATTTAAATTTCATTTGAATAGGTACAACCATATGCAGTTCATCAAGGACTCAAGGACTAAAGGATTCCCGCAAGGGCACCGTGTTGTGTTCCGGAGGATTATAATACACTCGTGTACTCTCCACATGTAGTGTCCATGTTTTGCATGGGCGGAATGTTGCACGACAGGGCGTGTGGCGAGCGATGGAGGAGAACATGATGACCAGCAACCCCACCACCCGGTGAGCAGCGGCGACAGTGGCAATGGCCGATGGGTCGGTTCGCTGACTGAAGGGGAGAAGTGCATGATTAAGAGTGGCCACATATGAATTTTTAATCTTAAAAACATCCTTTTTATTTGATTGAATTCACTTTCCTCTTCCTTTTCATCGTACACATTCACCGCATAGACAGGATGTTATCCCTTAAGTCCATTATGGTTGAGTGAGTCCTGTCACTGTCATTTTTGGCTCGATGTAAAGAGAAATAGCTGACAAAAGCGAAAAAAAAGAATCCCGCCTCACAGAGCAAGAAGACGAAGGCAAAAAAAAAATGAATAACGAACGCAGAGGAGACACACAAACTCTGGATTTTGTTGAAGGAGAGCGAGTGCCGGACCACCAAAACGGGATGAAGCCGAACGGACTGCATGAAATCGAGTCCTTTAAGGGGATAAGCAAATGCCTGGTCTTAAGCTTTTATGCATGGTACTTTGACACACAGCAGGAGATCCGTGGGCGGAAGCGGAGGGCTGGACGGCTGTGGCAAGCTGCTTGCAGGGAACACATTCGTATCCTTGTCAGGATAACTTTTTTCCCTAATTAAAATTTAAAAATTTTTGGAAAATGATGTGCAACGGTCTTAAGCGGGATATGAGTCCAGGGGAGATTCGCCTTCGCAGTGAGTTTGAGATACTTTACGTTATTTGATCTTTTTGGTGTTTTGCACATGACCACATTCGACTTAAGCTGGGCTAAGTAAGTTGTGGTCGTCATAGTGAGCTGATGTTTATGATTTTGCAAATGAAATTCGCTTTATGATGTTAGGAGAGTCATTTCATTTCTGGGAAGTTTGGACAATTTGAGCTGAAGGAGAATGTTGTTGCAGCAATGCTTACAAGTTTATTTGAATGATGAATACCTTGAAGCACGCTCTTGAAAGGTCCCCGAAACAAGCGGACGGCCTCGCCTTAAAATTGCGAAGTATGTGAAAGAGTTTATATATTCTCGGAAGGGGAGAGTGATGCATAAGGTAGCACCGTCTACTAAATTCGATACAGCTCTTACAATTTTGGAGATAATTCAGCCAAACCTAGTTTCAACTGAAAACTCATGTTTCCACTACTAATTTATTTACAAAAATGTCTTCAAATGCTAGTTGTTTTTCTGTTTAATTTTCTCCTGTAAGAGTGCTTACTTCACTGGCGTGTCGGCTAATCAAGCTGATTTTTTCGATTTCCTGGTTGGTTGGTTTGGCTATTCGGTTTGTCTCAATCTTGCAAGTAACATAATTGTGCTATCTAGACGTAGACCTTGAATTAGCAAAAGCCGACCTGTGAAGTTCAGGTCACTAGGGAAAGGTTTGCCGAACAGGAGATGTCTTGGTTTGGCTAGTGCCGACCATTCACAGAGAAAGTGAGTCAGACTTTCCTCTGAGTAGGTGTCGAGGCACCTGCGACAGTGTGGGTTGAACGGTGTTCCTAGTCTAGAAGCGTGGATGCCAATGGGCCAGTGTCCCGTGATTACAGACACGACTCTAGCTATGTCGGAGCGATTTCTATTGAGGAAGTCATCAGTCGTTCTTTTCGTTTATAAGGGCCAGGTTTTCCTAGAGAATTTGTACTTGGATGATCTAGTCCATCTTCTATTAGCTTCTGACAGGAAATGTTGACAGATTAAGTGGTGGTGGGTGGAGAGATTTGGTTGGGTGGGTGGGGGGGGGAGGGGGTGGGGAGGTGCACCGAACAGAGTGGGGTGTTTCCGGATGCTCCTTACTTGGCCAGTTTATCGTCAATCTCATGTCCCCATATTTTGATGTGGCATGGAATCCCGAGAAGAGTGATATTGCACCTGCTACTACCCAGTTCCTTCCTTGCACTGTTGCACCTGTTTTGAGGAAGTGGTGACTGAGTATTTCCTAGTAATGTGAATTTTTGTTTGCACCATCGGATAAGACTTACATGTTCTTCTTCTTCTTCTTTATTTGGCGCTAAAGTCCCGGGTGGACCTGGCCCTCAACCAACAAGCCTCTCCAACTAGCACGGTCTCTGGCTAGCTGACTCCAGTGAAGGATGCCCCTCAAGCCAAGTTGGGCGTGGGCATCCTTTATTGCGTTTTCTCCCAGGTTCGGAGTCGAAAATTCTTCGGGACCGGAGCTGAGTTCTCCATACGCTCTGCATGGCCTAGCCATCTTAAGTTGTTGTAGAGCCCGTACAGTTCGTGGTTGAATCTTCCTTCCTCCAAAAACAGTCATCGCAAACAAGGCCAAAGATCGCACACAGAACTTTTCTCTATAATCCGCCTTTAAGATTGAGATACAGCAGGACTGGGGATCAAGTCAGCTTGGTCCTTCGAGAGATGGCTCTACTTCCGAATTGTCTCCTGAGTCCATAGAAACAACGGTTGGCAAGAGTTACTCTGCGTTTGAACTCGGTACTGATGTTGTTTGTACTATTTACTGCAGAGCCGAAGTATATGAAGTCCTTGTCAACTTTGAAGTTATAGTTACCTATTGACCGCTATTTTGTATGTCCTTTCTTGATGACAACATATACTTCGTTTTGCCCTCATTCACCGCTAGACCCATTTTAACCGGCAAATATCCTCAGGGTTGGAAAAAAGCAATGCTCGTGTTCATAGCATAGAGAAGAAACAATCAGCACTGTACCTCTTTCGTGTGAAGAGTTATTTTTATTCTGGTGGCGCTACAGTCCGGGGTGGACCTGGCCTCAACCAGTAAGCCTCTCCATCTGGCACGATCCTGCGTACACCAAGTCGATTGAGGTCCTTCTCCACCTGGGTTCACCATCGGTTACGTGGGCGTCCTTTATTGCGTTATTCCACTGGTTCGGCGTCCAAGACTCTTCGGGCTGGAGCAGTGTTGTCCATGCGCTCTACATGGCCCAGCTATCTTAGGCGTTGAATCCGCAGACGCCTGACCAGGCTCATGCCGCTGTACAGCCCGTACAGTTCGTGGTTGAATCTTCTTCTCCAATAGCCATCAACGCAGATAGGACCAAAGGACTTTTCTCTCGAAAAGACCAAGTGCTTCTTCATCCGCTTTTGAGATTGTTCATGCTTCCGCACCATAGAGCCGGACAGGGATGATCAAGGTGTTATATAATGTTAGCTTGGGCCTTCGAGAAAGTACTCTACTACCCAATTGCCTCTTTAGCCTAAAGAAACAGCGATTGGCAAGAGTAATTCTGCGTTCAAGGGGATCAAATATCAAAAAAAATAATAATAATAATTTTACATAAAAGTGGCCTTTGGGCACCCATTGCAGATCTCTCCTCTTCGGTATTCAATGAGCAATAAATTCTACTGCATGACCGAAGTAGCACCACACCCGACAAGCATTTGATAAACTCTCAGCTGACCCGCATAGTCGGATGAGCACCCACGAGGTAATAAGCTCTCAAACAAGCAGTTTATGACTTTGACGATAGGATGGAAGTACCAGATCGATTCATCAGCTTTATCAAGTGGCACTGACGTATGTCATAAGGTTTCATGTGGTTAGGGAAGAATAGTTTAGAGTTGTAATAGATTATCCGAGCTACTCGGTTATTTAATAAAGTCTCTAAATGAAATAAAAATCATTGTTTTATTGCTAAGCCAAAATTTGTACAAAATAAACATTTTTTTCCTTCGCGTGTAATTTTTATTCTGAGGCTGTTTCATCTTACCTTTGTTATAACTAGCCCCGTTCTCCCCTATCGTCGTTGACACGAGTGAGCTGGCCCTCAGAGTAAACTTCTCCATGCCACCCACACATTAATATCCAAATACACAAAGAAATTGAAAATTTTGAGCTAGCTTTGATTTTTTCCTTGCGTGGATGCAAATGAAGCTAGCTAGATGTCACTTATTATATATAAGCTGTCCATATCCCTACGGAAGTAATCCATCACCAGGAGAGGATCCAAAGTGACCCATTTCGTACCTATTTTCTTCTGCTGAAGTAAGCCTTTTCCGAATTTTCCAAAACTGGTGGAAACCAAACGCAAAGAGACCATGTCCTACAAACTGTCGGCAGAATGCTCACAAGTAACTGAAAATTAATCCACAATCCTGCTATTGACCAATGACTTACCAACACCGCCTGAAACATTAAATCCAAAATTAAATACATCAGCAACAATCTCTCTCCAAACCCCAGCAGTCAGGTACAACCGATGAGAGGTATTACAAATTTACGAATTTCCCTATTTAAAAGTTGTTCCCCAATCATCTCCCATATTGCATCCCAGGTCCCTTATTCCGAGAAAATATAAGATCCGCATACTCACGTTCAACTGCATATGTAAATTAAAATGAAGGAACCATTCAGACAGGTGAAGGCAAAACGACGAAGCGGACTACATGCAGCAGTGGCAATTGGGATTCCCATTGCAAAAGTATTTTGATTGCCTTCGTCGAAATTGGAATTCCCATCGGAAGCAGGGGGATACCTCTTTGATCGGAGAACCCTTGCTCGAAATTCGCACCACTCAAAGTGAAGAATCCTTCAATGAGTCTGCATCCCAACTACCGCCTTCACCGCCCACTTGGCATGTTCTTTCATTTTACTGCGGGGGCAAAAAAATAAACCAAACAATTTCCATTCAATCGGGGAAACACAGGGACACACACTCGTACCGGAGATGGAAGAACTACACGACTAGAAGACAGTATTCCTAAGCCGTGGTCTATGCAAAACATTATTACTCTGTGCCGGCAGCACGATGCAACAAGGAGCAAAGAGGATTCAAAGAATTTTAATTACCACAGTCGTTGATAAGACGAATCTTTTCAATGAACAGCACTGAGGAATTCCATGCACGACGGAAAAGGAAGCCGAACACATGCAACTCGAAGGAGACACCTCAACAGCTTGCAGGCGTACACAAGACAAAGATACAACCGAGTCTCTGTGGCCCCTGAATGCAGAATATTAATTCGCAACATGTCTCCCATGGCTCGTCTATCTTCTCGAGTGAGGACCTGCTCTGATTTCGAATGCCGTTCGGGCAAGGTGAACTGCATACGGATGGAGGCGGCAATGATGATTCGAAGCCGCCCGTTGCTACTTCCGAGTGAGAAATGACGAGAAAGTGTCTGCATACAGGACAATGGTGGGGCACCGCCGCAGCCGCCGGCCTGTTCGATTCTCGAATTTTTATTGTTAATAATTGCCAAGTCGAAATGGCTATTAATTTCGCTCGAATATAAATGATGCAGTCACCAATTATGTCATTCGCTGGTGGCGTTGCCCGAGCGCACATGGACACGGCCATTCGATCGGGTGCGCTGAAGCAGATCCACTGTACTCCCGGGAGCTCATGACGGCGGGAAATCAAATCGAATATTTATCACAGAGTAGTGTAGCAGTTGGCTGTGATTGGGATTACGTGACTTAATTTTTATCTGGAAAATAATGTTCCCGTACCGGCGCGGCGGGGCGATGGAGCGAGCACGGCATAGCAGCAATTGGCAGAATGAGGCGGAAGACGACGAGCATCTCTCCTCGGCAGCTATGGCAAAAGAGTTGGGCTCGGGCATTATTGAGCCACGTACGGCATGTATGGAGCACAAAAGGGATTAAGCGATTTATACGCGTACCTAGAGTTTGCTGTTGGCCCGGGCTGATCGGGGTGGTGGTGGAGGCGGAGAAGGATTTCTTGTAAGTAACAGTGATTTCCTCCTAGGGGATACCCGACTGGAGATGGAGATGGAGACATTTTGTTTGGGGCGTGAGTGTATCGGTCTTAAATTGACAGTCGGTACGTGTTGATTGCCTTAATTTCCCCTAAGCTGTTACTGTGAGTCCTGTGTAACGGTTGACATTGACAGGGTTTAATTTATTTCCCTGCAGGAGTTGGGGACATAATCTGTGTTTGTGAATTTGCTTTTCGAGCTTCTGAGAAGGGGACGCAGGCAATCTGAGCCAACTCGAGTGTTTCCAATACACGAACAATTTTTTTTTACTTTCAACACGAATAAAGTTTTGTCAACGTTGATGATTAATGAATGCGTTGAGAATGATTAGTTGAGCGAGTAGAATGCTAATTAACCCTGCACGGGTACCCTTAATTGAATATGCAAAGTCCAACTTATATACTCTCTAAACTATGGTTACCTTGAACATGAGTTTTTTAAAGTCTTATTTGTGCATTTTAAAAATACAATAAATTTACATAAAGCATTTCTCCTAGTATCTCAACTACTGGTGTATGAAAAATCTGGCATGTGGGATGAACTATTAAAGGGAAGCTAAAACATCTTATATATAAAACTATGTACGAAACTTGTTTTTGTTAAATGTAAGTAATCGGGGTACAAAGGAAAGCTGTCTGACCAGCCGATAGGTGGTGCTGTTGTTCTAGAAACATTCTCTTAAAACTGGCAAAGCGATCGGGTTTTTTTTTAAATGCATTTTTAGGTTGCTGGATTAATCCGCTGCAAAACATTGGCCGACTCCCCATGAGGGCGTCTGTGTTACCCTTTCTACCCCGAGTCTAAAGGATTTGACGAGGGAGTTCCTTCGCTCCCCAGCCACCAGAATTTTCGATGTTGCATTGCAACATCCCGTATATCCCGCCTGGAGACCGCCATACTAAGCCGGAGGAGACCCTTCGTTGTGTGACGGAGCGGTCGTGGTTGTATCGCCCATCCAGAGTTGAACGGGCGGTATGAAAGAGGAGCGGTACCGCATTTATGTCTTGTGTTAGACCGTTCATGTCAAAATAGAGGAATGCTTCTGGGGGGACAAAGCCTTTGTGTTGTACCCTTTCATGGTATAGTGGACTGGGGTAGTAAGCCCCCGAGATCAGATTATTGACTGCGTTCATCGCTCTAGCAGTATGACCTCGAATCAACTTCAACAGGAAAGTGTCCACTCTTATCAGGTTTGCCCTGTTGTATAATACCTCATTGGAACAGAATTTTATATACTGGGACTCTGTAGTTCTATAAAGGCGAAGGCAAGCCTTAAGACAAGCACTCTCGAACAACCGAATCTTTTCATTAAGCTTGCACTCACGTTGAACCACACGGGACAGCCAAAGATGAGCATTGGCCGGATGAGGGCCATGTAGCAGATTACCTTCACCCTCGCATCGAGTTGGCTGTTGTAAAACAGTCTCCTTGTCGGGATCTGGCCAGAGCAGCATTTACATGTTTGTTCTCCAGGTATCTGACTACAGTCTTTTGCACCAGTGGTTCCCCGTGTCTTCCAACAATTGAGAACTTTCGCCAATTCTTTTTCGTAACCGCCGAGGCCTTATACAACGGCGTCCTGAATATAATGGTTTCCGACTTCCGGAAGTTGATACTCAACTTCCAGTCATCGTAACTTCTCATGAATGAATCGAAGTTACGCTGCGTGAGAGTAGTGATTTCCTCAATCTTTTTGCTCAAGTCATCGGCATACGCAATTGCATGAGGAAGAGAACTTAAGAGATCGCTCAAGTAAATGTTGAACAGGATCGGCGAATTAGCAGCACCCTGTCGAGTTCACGTTGCCATTTTTGACTACGAACCGTCTACCGGAAAGCATGTTAAACAGTAAATACAGCAGTGGTTTGCTTATGCCTAGCCGATTGAGCTTGTAAAAAAAGACCTAACCATACGGTGTCAAAGGCCTTCTCCAGGTCAATCAAGCAGGCACCCGTATATTGTTTCTGGCTCTTGTTCCATTAGATATCCGACACCAGTTTCGACGCGGCATGAATAGTGTCATGCCAAGGCGAGCGGGGTTAATGCTTTATCATTATATCTTGCTTGTGTTAACTTACCCGTGTGTAAATATAGGCTCAATGTCGCCTAACCAATCCTGCCCAGCGTACCGTCTGGACGACTTGAGAAAGCTGCACCAGCCAACAAAGAGGAGTTTTCACATTGGTCGCCTAACCACACCGGTGAATTACCTAGGAGATGTTTCATACTCTTGTCAAACATAAACGCGAACTATATGTGATTGCATTACCGCTCGACCATCAAAGAAGTAGTGGAAAGCACTTTAGACTACTTAAAACCTCCGACAAGAAACCCGTCATATGATGGCTAGAGTGAACAGAAGAAACTGGCAACCGACGAGGCATACCAAAAGGCACTGCAACGGAAAACAAGAGCAGCGCAGGAGGAGTACCGGGCTAGAAGACGGGAGGAAAAAAGCTTCTACGCTTGAAGAAAAGGTCTCCCGCAACCTCGCAGCTCAAGGATATCGAAGAGTCTAGAGACAGAAAATACGGACCTTTTATAAGAAATCGAAAAGCCTGGTGTCAGACTATGGGAAAGGCACCAAGCTCTTTGAAATTGAGAGGGTAATCTAGTTACTGATCAGCAGGCAGTAGTGGATGTGTTTAAGTAGCACTTGCAACAGCTGTTTAGAGGGGCTGACCAGGAGAGAGTGATAGGTAATCAGGAGATCCCAACTCCAGTCCATAAAGTAGTCCTCCCACCTAGCTGAAAGAGAAATAGGCACCGACATTAAAGGGCTAAGGAACAACAAACCCGCATGCTCCAATAGCTTACCATTGGCGGTCTTCAAGGCCGATGGCGATTTTCTGGTACGGAGCATGCACCTGTATTTTTTGTAGAACTTGGGAGTACGAAAGCATTCCCGACGACTGGAATATCAGCTCAATATGCTCCATCCACAAAAAAGGCGAGTACTGTGTGAACGTCTAAAGCCGTCTTGCACCGTACTATTCGGCGTCCGGCTCCGCAAATCGACTATAAACCAAATATTCTCACCAAGGCGAATCCTGAAGAAGACCAGCGACTTTCAAATCAATACACACCACCTCGATTTTTTAAAACTGATTCACACACCCAATGCACAGTGCAGTTTGACTCAAGGATTTATTGGAAACCTGCACGGGATTTCGGCAAGGGGATGCTCTGTGTGTGTATGACTTCGTCAATCCGGAACTGGGGCCGGATAGGTGTGAGCTTCTATGCATCTTTTATAAGTCAGTCCGACATCAACATCGTCGCAGTTTCCCGGTGATGGGAGCTATCACGGCTCAATGAGGATATAACGATATATATTCTGTCAACCAAGTAATGTTTCATCTTACTTACTTACTTATCAGGCTGACCACCCATGCATTGTCCGAGCCTGATCGATAGCTGCTTTCCATTCCTGACGGTCCCGGGCACGCTGCTTCCTATCATCAAGACCAAGCTGTCTTGCATCCGCGTTTACTTAGTCTTTATACCGGAGATTCGGTCTTTCTCTCCTTCTCGAACTAGGAAGCTCGGATTCGAAGACCCTCTTAGCTGGAGCATTGTTGTCCATGCGCTCGATGTGGCCGAGGCATTGCAGTACAGCTCGCAGAGTTCGCGGTTGTCTTCTCCTCCATTCGCCTTTCTCGCAGACGGGACCATATATCCGACGTAGAATTTTTCTTTCGAAAGCGCCAAGTATCAGCTCCGCAGTTTTGATTATCGTCCAGCTTTCGGCTTCATAAAGCAGGACTGGCAAACAAAGGGTTTTGTAGAGCATGATCTTAGTCCTTCGAGTCAGGAGTTTTGACAAACTGAAGTAAGGCCGGTTGCCAAAGGCGGTTCTACGTTGGATCGCCACAGTGATGTCGCTTGTGGAGTTTACGTTAGCCCCGAGGTAGACAAACTCCTTTACTACCTCGAAATTGAAGCTGTCGATTGTTATATTTTGTCCTAGGTGGTGCGTGTCGGATCGTTTTTTGGTCGAGAGCATATACTTAGTTTTATCCTCATTGACCTTAAGACCAGCTCGATTCGCCTCTTCTTCAATTGCCGTAAATGGTTCGACTACGGCTCGTTGGGAGCGCGAGACGATGTCGATGTCGTATGCATATCCCAATAGTTCGACTGACTTGTAGAAGATAGTGCCTACCGTGTTTACAGCTGCCAGCCAAACTATCTTCTCTCCAGTACGAGATAGTTCGACAGCTACCCTATTAATGAAACAGTCAACGAATCAGTCTACCTGTCGTTGCGCCAAACGTAAAATACACAAATGCACAGGAAAGTTGAGATCCGACGTAGAATCGCCCTTGCCAACCGATGCAACTTCAGTTTTTCGCAACAACCGGGCTCAAGACTCCTTACTCGAAAGACCAAGATTCCCAGCCCTTATGTAAAAAAAATTCCGTGGCAGATATATTGTCTCGTCTGAGAGGAAGGCGAATGGAACAGACAACCGCGAACTCTACGACCTGTACAAAAATGTGGGTATAGTCCGGAAGGCAACTACTTGTCGACAGTACTGACTTGGTCACATCGATCCCATTGACACCAACTCTGCAGCTAAGAGGATCGTCGAATCCGATCCTCCTTGATGGTAAAGAAAAGGAAGACTGACATTAATACAAAGGTATCGCGTGGGTCGCCGTGGCGTAGTGGGTTAGTGCGTCGACTCCTACGCAGAGGGTGCCAGGTTCGAAACCCGAATTTACCACCTTTCATATTTCACGGCTCCACCTCTTTCGAGTCACTGACAATGCTCAAAGAGTATTTCCTGTCTAGAAAAAGCTTCTCAACTTCGCCGTTCGGAGTCGGCATTAAATTGTAGGTCCCTTCCACGCGTGAGAGAACAATAGCACGCACAATACGAGTGGGTGCTGAGATGCTAGGCCCTGGCCCACTACGGGCTGTAGCGCCACCCATATTATTATTATATTATATTATCGCGAATGCCAGGTAGTTTGGTCTTGTTGACTGAAAGCAGCATGTCCAAGTCTGTCAGAAATGGAAGGCTCAGACATTCCAAGGGTCGCTGGACTGATAGGGAGGTAGTATTGACTTCAAATTCTATTAATTTTTGCGTTAAAAAGACGAACAAACTGTACACTGGGACGAGTTATTGTGAGCAGGCGAGGCCTTGTTGAACCCCCCTTTGTACACTCAGGAAATGACAGGTGAATAAATAACTCTGACGTGTCTAAAAAATGTGTGTGCTGTTTTTTTTTCTCGTGTTTATTCAATTTTGTAAAACACACCGTCAAATGCAGATGTATCAATTGGTGTCTTTGAGCTCTTCAAAATGAATTTAATACAACACGGTTTGCAGTGCAATCGTCAGTATCACCTCTCATAATCCGTCACGGCAACATGGCTGTCAAAAAGTCACTTGCACGCTTTTTTTTTAAACCTGAGTGCAATAAATTGCGCAACTATGCGATTTAACACAGACCGACAGTAACATGCGTCCTATTTCAGCGCTGCGACATTATTGAGGACACTTCTTTGTGTGCACTTTCATTAAATTCACAAAAGCATTTTTCCAATCTACTGTGCAATTTCTCGGCTGACACCTCGCCTGACATTCACAGGTTTCGTGTATAAAAAATGGTTTGCTCTTAGTGGAGCATTTTTTATCATACGTCCTGTCGGAATCTCGTTAAATGAACGGGAGTAAAGGAATCAGAAGAGGAGTGGGTTTCACAATGGCCAGCGATAAATAAACTGCCTAGCAGATTGAGTCTGAAAGTCACTCCAATCAAAATCAAACCCTGTTCAGTTACACTTTATTTGCTGATCTTTTGTTTTTCGTGAAGCTAAATTAGGTTAAGTCTGGTAGGCGGACTGCTCTCCGGATTCAATGAAATCCTTCTGAATCCATTGCGAGAAAATATCCTTATGCGACTCTACTCTGTTATATACGTAGTTATGGTTGCTTCCCGTTCCTATTTGTTAATGATCATGAAATGAGCATTCTCCCCTATGTTTTGTTTTCAAACTGACAGAGGTGTAGAAATTGACGGAGATACGAGTGGCCTTTCTTACCTCTTCGTCACTACAACCTTTGTACGCTGTCGAGACGTCCTGCTCCAATGTTGTTGCACTTAAGGAGCACATTTGTTTTCGCACTGTTTAAACTGGGCCAAAGTATTCATGTGGTCTCAGAGGTGGTGAGAAAGGCTGCGTCTGGTGTTTCGATCCATAGGACAAGTCAGTATCACCACTTGAAAGTTAACAGTTGATTCATTGATCCAACCTACAATAATTGAGTGCTCCCAAGAACCTTAAGTTCCTCGTGGCAGCATGTGACCAGCTCGGCCTTGGTCCTCTTGAATGTCAATGGGAACGGGAATATCATTAGGTGGGATTTTCGACTTCTTTGACCGGGGAGATTCCTATTCCCGCTTTCAAAACATTGCCGTCCTCAGAGAGACCGATTGAGCAGTGCGGGCTTAATATTTCGCAGAATATGCCCACGCCTTTGCCTATTAATAACTTTGATCTATTCTTGTAGACGTACCATTATTGATGGGGTTGATTGTTGACTGACTGCTGTTTGTTTGGGAAGTGACACTCAAAGGTTCGGCAGTTCGGACGCTTGTCCTTTATGAATTTAATCTTGGACGTAATGCGTCACTGGAAACGAAAAACAACGCATTTGGCAATACATTCGTGGGAATATTTCTTAGCACTGTAATGAAACATTTAATGAGACTTGTATAAGTTTAAAAGTCAGAGTGTCTAGTGTGTGGGAAGATTTCGAGACAAGTGGGTCAGCTTTCAAGAGATCTCGAAGACTAAGGAAGGCACCATGGCCAATTGAGTAAGTGGGATTTTCGAGAAAGAGTGTCTTCTTGCGTGTCTTGTGCGTCTGAATCCGAGTTTAAACGGGGTCTTGGCCAATGAGTCCAACTTAAACAAGGTAGATAATTTTATAATTATGTCGAAGGCATATGACTTCTGCGGGGGAGTTTTGCCAAAACTCCCAGATACTCAGTTTGCGACGGTTTTTCCGGTGGGCCCCCAGCCAGTCTAATCCTCGGCTCGGGTCATGTGACACCTTGATCAAGCCCCACAAATAGAACAGGATAAGAAGTATAGGGCTGGGAGGGAGATGGATGGTTGAGTCCTTGATTCATTGACCGCTACTTCGCCTTCGCACCGCGACAATGTGCCAACGCACAGGAATGACGGTCTAATGCTAGCCATATGAGATTGCACAACCTAACGTTCCTATTCCCCTGAACCAAAGACGCCTGGAAAAATCCTGGAGAACGATTATGGAAAACCATTCTGATTCCCATTAACAAGAACAAATGTTCAACTATTCTTCAATATTATCTTTTCCATTTACAGTGCACTCCTCCTTAATCGAATTGTCCCGGGACACAATAATTTGTTTGAGTTGGAGAGAGTTTGACTTAGAGAGAGGTTTTTGTATGGAAAATTGAATAAAATGTATGCAAAAAATGGCAAAAAAGAGTTAGAATTCGCCTTAGGGAGAGTCCACTGTATGTTCGAGGTGGACCTGGGCCTAGTTTCTACAACAACCACGCGTTTCCATGCTGTTGTTCTATGACGAGTGGATGGGACATACAGATTAATGCCGACTCCGACCGGCCGATCTTGAGAATCTTTTTTCTAGACCAAAGAACGCTTTGAGCATTGTCAGTAATTCAAAAGAGCTAGAGCCGTGAATTATGAAAGTTGATAAATTCGGGATTCTGAACTGGAGTTATGTCACAGTGGAAAACGGTTAAAAATCAAAGTCAAGTCACCAAATTATGTTAAAAAAAACAAAGTTGACTTTATTCTCAAAACTCGAGTGAAGTATATTTTCGAAAACAGAAACTAACAGCTAATAATATACCGACAAAAAGAGACAAAAAAGGACGCTTTACTAAACGGGAGCATGCAGAAAAGAGACACGTGACAATAGCTCCTAAACACCATACATACATGTTTGTACATACTTGTTGCGGCGGCGTCTTTTGTTAGTCAAGCCTGCTTGGCAGCAGGTTGTTTGGGCTTGGTTTTGGGCAGACTGTACCCGAACTTTGTTGTTATGTTTGTCTTGCCACTTAGAGACCTGTGACTATGTATGCATGTTTATAAACATACTAGATTTCGTACCCGGCTTTGCCCGGGTTTGTTTCTCCAACCGGTACTTTACCTGCATTATAACCGCACTTTTTGTGGGTCGCCGTGGCGTAGTGGCTTAGTGCGTCGACTCCTACGTAGAGGGTGCCAGGTTCGATACCCGAATTTACCACCTTTCATATTTCCCGGCTCCACCTCTTTCGAGTCACTGACAATGCTCAAAGAGTGTTCCTGTCTAGAAAAAGCTTTTCAAACTTGGCCGTTCGGAGTCGGCATTAAACTGTAGGTCCCTTCCACGCGTGAGAACAATAGCACGCACAACACGAGTGGTTGCTGAGAAGCTAGGCCCAGGTCCGCCTCGCACTGTAGCGCCACCCATATTATTATTATTATTATTACCGCACTTTTTAATTTAAAACAATAGCTGCGTTTTTTTGCAAGCGTATATACGCCTAAATTTCACTTTGCATGTTAAATACACTCACAACGAGTCCTGTATCCGCTACTTACTCATCATATCTATCGCCGCTTAAGGAATAAGCGCGGATAAAAACAATGCGTCCAATCTTTATTTTCTGTGTGTTCATTCCTGAATTCATTCGTTGCTGTATGTGGCTTACACCTGCAGGCTTGGTTGATGTATTAGATAATTTTTCAATTTTTTGGCATCCATAAGTATGCAATTTTCGGTATATCCAGAGTCTCTGCTATACATTGCGTTTATGTGTCGTTATCGATTCTTTTCATTTGATGAACATTTTTTTATTTTATAATTATTAAGTGTTTTTGCTTTTAAATTGCTACACAGTCACAAAACGAAGGTTGTGCCCATTAACGATCAACTATCACCTTCCACGACTACACCCCTGAATGCTTAGGAAATGTCATAAATGTCGTCGGTGCTGCCAAGATTTTATGATGAATCATTAAGCGCCGATGATCGTTTTTTGTGCACTTCAAAATTAAGCGTATATACGCTTGCAAAAATCACAGCTAATAATAAGACTGCTCGAACCAGAACTGAATATTCTTTTGTCATTGATGCCTATCCCAAACTCTCATTCACATCCCTACTCATAATGAGTTGACTGCGTGCATACATGTTGAAGTTTGAATCATCAATGTGTGCCGCAGCAAAACGGACGGAAATTACGGTTTTTTCTCAACCATTTACACACAACGTGGTGGGATATCAAGCGATTCATAAAATAAGTTCTTGGAAATCCCATCTATGTACCTACGCGCGATGTTCACTTGTTGTGCAAATTGAAGTCAAACTTCATGAACCATGGAAAAAGTTAGCCTATCTTGTAACACATTATGTAATTTGTCTAACTCTGAAATTTTATCTAATCGTCTAATCCGTTCAGAAGTTCAATATTCACAATTTCAGCAAAATTGAATGATTTGTGTGTAGCTGTGTATATGCACATGCATAGATAGTTTGGGTATGACAAAATAAGAAAAGTGCGAAAATGTTTATTGTTTCCATTTCGTTTGGTGGCTCAGGCAGTCGTTCGTATATGTTCGATTTACACGTAGAAAAAAATGAATGGTTGCGCCAAAGCAAAATATGAAAAATGTGTCTGTTTATATGAAAGTTACAACACACTGGGGGATGGTTGATATCCACGACTACGCAACTTGAAATGGTTTCATACCGGATTGATGCAACCACCCATATTTTGAGAATTTTATTCCCGCTTAAAAGTGCTGGTAACTTCCGAACCGTATGTCGTATCGACTTAAATATAATCATATTCAGCATTAAAATTGTAGAATGATTTTTGTTGAAAATTTCAGAGCTCTGCGACGTGTAGTCTCGGAGCCTTTGTCGGTCAGAAACACAAACTCTCTGCTTTATAGTTAAGAAGATTAAAATGAGCTTGTTACTCTGGGACCCTCCACGTAGGAGTCGACGTACCAAACTACTACACTACAGCTTAAAATGAGACAATAACGCAGAAAAAACAAAGAAGCTTTACCTACTACCTTCACCGAAGTGGAATGGCTTCACATACAGGTCATAACCTTTTGATTTTATATCATCTCCTCTCTGATAGTCACATTGCTAATGTTATCACCGTTCGAAGGTGGCATTGGTTTCTGCTCCTCATGGGAACACAATACCAAGCGCAATTTCACAGGTTGTTACAGAAACGAGGTCCAGTCAACGGTCTTTGGCACTCGAATACGTCAGTCTTCATTTTAATCTTGTAGCAAGCTGTCTTTCGTCACTGAAGGATATGACCGAGCAGCTAAATATTCGCCTGCGCTGGGTGGGCTCAAGCACAATTTTTTATACATTCCGGGGAATTGCGAATAGTGACAACCAAGAATAAAGTGGTTGGCTGACGGGTCCCAATCGTTTTGTTTTTCTTTCGAACTGATTCTACCCCTTCCCACCTTCTTCTATTGGTAAATACAGAGGATAACGACGCAACGCAGCTAGGAAGATATGGAAAGCAACCACACCTCCCTTGCTCCAGCAGGCCACTCATTTCTGAGGGATGTAAGCTAACGCCCCTCGCATGTTTACATCGATTCATCCTAAGCCTGCACGCAGATCACTCTCCATCGCGGCTTAATAGATCGACTCTAATTGATCCCCACCAGATCTGGTCTTAGTGTATTTCTTCAGCCACCTCAACTTATTTAACTATAAGACTTGGATTAGGTGGAACTTCTTCGCTGAATCCTCCCACCAGCATGACACTTCGAAGATGTATTCGTGGCAGTCTTGAAATCTAGAATGTGACAGAAATAAAATTCCCCCACACATCTGGAAAATAATAGTAAGTCACCTTCGCCCCAACTTAATTCTCATTCACTTGGTAACACAAGTCAAGTTCATAAAAAAAACCAACTCCAAACTCTACAAACTGTTGCCACTCTTTTCACGCTTCTCTGACTTTGGAGAACAAAAGAAACAAAACTCTCCACTGCATTAAATTTGAAATAAAATCACCAAAATGTATGTAAATGGAAATGTTTTTCAATTTGAGGAGGAAATAAAGAATTCATAAAAACAGATTCCTCGGCCCAAGCATGAAATAGAGAGAGACCGAGTAGGAGAGAGTGAATCAAATTCAGCAAAACTAAGCACATCGTGACTCAATTATACAGCCATCTCGGGCAAAACTTCCTCCTGGTGCGGCATAAGTTTCATCTCCACCACAAGCTAATTGCATCTAGCAAAACTTCAACCAAAAACCAACGACCGACGTTTCGTCTTTTGACCAAATTGAATAATCTGCATAATTTTTAAAGAAAAATACAATTGTTCACACACCTTTCGCAGTGTGGTCGGTCGGTCGTCTGTGTGGGGTGAGTGGAGGGAGGGGTGGTAAATTTCAAGAGATTTTCATCGTTACCACCAGCTTTTGCAGCAACGGCTCAGGTTATCAAAACACACAATGGCAACTGTCTCCAAAGACAACTTGTAACTTGCCATCCAAGAGTGGTTACAATTAAACATTTTCAGATGACGTCTCCAATAATCTCATTCTCGGGTCTGACAAAACTTTGACAAGCAAACAAAAACTTCAACCAGCCAGCTTATACGTCGTCGTTCGGCACCACTTGCGACAGCATAGTACACCGTACCAGCATAGCCGCGCCGTCGTCGTCGATGGCGCTGCCTTCATCTGGAGGAGAAAGTTTTTTGTTTATCTTTACCTCTGGGAACGGCTTTTAATACGTAAAATCGTTAAGTTGTTCAGTCTTGCTTGACAAAGGTAAATTTCTGCGTTGTCCCTGCGTCTCCCCTCGAGCCCCGGGGACACATGCTCGCCCGCAAAATAACGACAAGCGGGCAGCAATAACGGTTTGGCAAAATATTCCAAATTTCCAGCACGTCCTTTCGAAATCACACGGCAAACTGCAGTGCACACCATCCACCCCACCCGTTTAACCCAGACCCAGGGCTGCAGGTAAATCGCAATGGTCGGGCCTGTGGCTCCGAATGCTCGCAAAATTTTAATCCTTAATTAACTTATCAAGAACTATGGAAAGTTGGCACACTCTGCACCTAAGGGCTCCGTCGGCGACGCACAGGGCTATGCAAGTCCTTGTCACACTGATTGTCTGGACCAAGCGAGGGGATTGAGCGCTGGGCTGGGTGGCCACCACCCCGTCGGGTGAAACTTTCTTCTACCGAAACGAAAACAGATTTATTGGGACCATTTTCCGACCATCTAGTCGTCTATGGTGGGTCCCGTGTTGATTGTTGGAAATTTCATAAGCGGATTAATTATAACGAAGTTCTTGTGCGAAAAAGGACATGTGCACATACACACACACACACACGACCATGGGCATGTGTGTGTTGGAGTTTCTTTAGAAAGTTTCCCCAAAAGTCATCGTCGAAGTTGACTCTGAAGTCTCAAGTTAGTGTGGAATCAGCTGCCATCATCACACGTGTGTGTGTGTACTTGCAGCAAGCGGTGGTCAAAATTGCAGTTCTTCACATTGACAAGAGTCCTTTGATGGCCATGGACGAGACCACACGAAGCAAAGCTGACTGATGCGGTTTTCCAAGCAGGGTAATTAATTAAGTGCACACATGCAAGTCGATGATATGGAGTTGAAAGATTTGCGTTTGTGGTTTAGTTAGCCTCCATACCCTCCACCAGCCAGGCAGCCATCGACTATCGCATTCAGTGTGCGGTTGATGGTCTGATACCCGTGGGGATACTCTAAACGTCTAAGTGTCTAAGTTTGCGTCCGTTGAGTCCCATTCCGGTAGAAAAGTTTTGCGCCATCAAGAACCAAAACTAACCAACTATTGCACCTTTGTTTTAGTTGATTGGGTTCGGGTCCGGTGGTTTGACATCGCAGACGTGGACGCCCGCGCCGCCGCCAGTTGAAGGTGAAGTCAAAGTTAATGGAGTGGAGTGGGGTTAAGGGGAGGCACTTGGTCTGCCGCAGCTGCAGCTGGTGCCATGGGAAAGGATTGCCAAGTTCCTTGGGAAATGAGCGATTTTCATTTGGACGAAATTGAAACCTACTATTTGTGTCACTTTTGGTGGAGCTTTTGTGTCATCCGAGAACCGGTGATGAAGGAAATCTGTTCGGGTTGTCATTCCGGTTGAAAAGGTGGCAATGGGGTTTGCTTGTCGGAGGAATGTGTTGATGGTTCTAATTAAATTAATTGAGCATGAATAGTGAGTTCGAAGAGACGGGACGTCTGTGAGGTGCGAATGGGAATGGCTTTTCAAGTTTCCGGAGCAGGACGATGGACGAATGCTTTCACCGTGGAAGTTACTGTGCTGTAAGTTTACAAGCTGAGCTTGTGTTGATTGTTTTGACAAAAAACCCGGGGAAACTTGAAAGGAAGTTTTGACGTTATCGCATTTCCCCTGCAATTGAACATTGATGTAAGTTTTGGAACTAACTCGTTTGAAGTGCGATTTTTCGTTTCGGTTCGGCTTTCTCTGACCTTTAACCTAGATTGCTTAAGATCAAAACTTTAATTTGAAGACACACACACTATATGTACAGTCGACTCTAGATAATTCGAGTCTCAATGACCTAATAAAAAATTTGAACCAACGAACAAATTGTCGAGTTCAAGAGGATGACGGAGACGACATATTGCACATATGCAACAATCTGGCCTAGCGAGGTAACCGTTCGGAACGCAAACATTTCCGCAACATACAACGTCGTACAGTGCTCCGATATACATTAGTTTTGGAGAGCCTCGGACAATTTTAACATTTTCCTGACACGAATGTTTGTCAAAAAACCAAAATTAACGCGTGGAATCGCAGCAATTTGGGTTGCGTCATTTTCGTCGTCAAAAGCTGTTCGAAATGTTACTTCAAAGCAAAAAAAAAAAAGTTATACAGTCGCTATACAGCCGGACAAAAAACAGGGAACAAAAAAATAAACTAGAAACAAATTCGTGGCGTGTTTGCTGGCGGCCCTACTGAACAATCACTTCGAATTAATGAGCGTACCAAAATACGTTTTATGAATACGAGAGAGGTGTCGCAAATGTTCTAAAAAAAATACACGACTAAATTGTTGAATATAGGTAACAATATTTATTATATGAGGGAAATAAAAAAATAAATAATATTAAATATAATTGAATAAATAACAATATAACGACAATGTTCACTTGACTTGTTTAGTCCATCTGCCAGTGCAGTTCAGTACACGCTTCTCATACAGGATCCTTCATGTGCGTTCGAATGAGCGTGTGCGTACATCATCCGGTCATTTTCGATGGCGTTGAAAGTGGTGTGACCAAAGTGACTCAGAGCGTTTATCATTCGCCTGGCAGTGACTCAAAACACTCAAAGAAATGCAAGAATGATTAACATTAAGAACATAATAAATTACAAATGTACAGATTGGAGTATAAACAGACGATAAAACGATTACAACGAGTCCTAAACAATACGTAAGTTTTGTTTTTCAACGGACCTAACAATGAGTTCGAGATCGTGAAATTTGAACTATCGAGGATCCGTATATGTTCAATGAAAAATCCCGGCATTCGAGCTACAAAAAAATATATTCAACTGAAAAGCAGGTGTTGTAACTTTGGAAAGGATAGAAAATAATATACATCCTCGTACTCTCACTGTTGAAGTAACAGCCTTTGTGAAAAAGGCTTTGGTTTGTATGTCTGCTCTGAGACTGAATACCACCCCTCGATGCACGAGCAAACTTTCAAAACATGGAGGTTCCAGAATTATGGTGTGAGTTTGCGTCTCGCCCTACGGCAGGCGTAGGACAATGAATCAACATTAATACGTTAATATTCTTGAGAACGTTATGCTGATCCTTATGGTGTGTTGGGAATATCTTTGGAATGGTTGTTTCAGCAAGATAATGTTGTACCCCGAAAGGCATTGATCAAACATATCCGCTCAGTAACAACGAACTGTGGAGAGGATTCTTTGAATTCAATACCCTCAATGTATCGCCAATCAATCAAAGATACATTTCGCTCTGAATCCCCATATTCTCGAAAATATCGATAAAAACATGACAATCGTTGAGTCTGACCGTCTTGTAAGCACTTTTCGATTGTTCAGGAGCTAAGCAGTACACAAAAAATCGTGTGAAACCACTTGATCAAGGCTGCATACAATATGGACCTCTATGTATGGTTCCACACGGGTAAACGCCAAATTACCTCATCGCCCGATTTTTCACCTATTTAATCGCAACAACATCAACACATTTTGGTGACTACTGGCGAAAGATGGATCACTTACGACAACGCCAAGCAAAAAGGGTCCAATCGCGGTGAGTTGGATCAAACGGTGACCAAGGCTAGGAAGAATCCACAACCAGGAGTTCCTGCTGTTTGGTGGGATTGGCAGGGAATGATCTACTATGAGCTGATCTCATATGATTAGCCTCTGAACCTCTTAAAGTCAACAAGAAGAAATCGCTCTGAACCGGCTCATAGGAGAGGCATTGTGTTCTATTTGGTCAACGTCAGGCTACACACATAAATAGCGATTCGCCAGAAGCTTCGTGAGTTTCATGCCACCTTTTGTTCTGGACTTAGCACCAAGTGATTACCACCTGTCCTTGTCCATGGTGAACGATTTTGCCAGTACAAAGTTGGTCTCAGAGAGGCATGTGTAACAAGATAGTTTCCAGTAGGACAAGGGCTTTTACGAGAAGCATAACGGCTTAACCATCAAAATGTTAAAACAAAAGGACACATATGCAGCCTTAAAGTAGCTGGATCCAAAAGCCAAGCATCTTAGTATTCATAGCAGTTGACTGACAAACAGACAGACATTTCCACCAACTCAACAACTAGATGCAGAGAAGCCATAGATGATTTGCCTGTGAGTACAACAGTTAGGCTATGCGATGATGATCACATGCCTCATAACCAAGATAATTTTCGTGGAATGTGACATAATTCAAATGGACTCAGCGACATCCTAGGTCTGCGCGTAACCGAATGATTTATTCTTCGACGACACAGATGCGTCTGGGTGAATTCAAATGATGGCACAGTTAATCGGTTTCCATCGGCATTGGCTTATGGGCATAGACCTCCAAATTGATGTTACACAAAATGAAAACTCTGGGCTTTCATAGCGCTTCTGTCTAAGATTGCCATGTGATCAAGTACCACAAGCAAATTAGTGATGTGTGATCTCTAGGTAGTCTTGGGGTCCCTTAGTCGAAAATTCCATGGATAACATCGTCTTTTCCTATGCTTCATACACTAAGACTAAGATGATCATTGTATTAGATAAACTGTGCTTGATCCTCTGAGACAGGGCACTTTCGCTAAATAGCTTCTTGCACTTTTCTCTCTTGAGGAAAGCGACCTAACGTTTTTTTCATAAAATGATTGTCTCAAGCATTGACAGGTAGCATAAGTAACCACCCCATTTCCCATTTCCCCATCCCATATTCTCTTTTTGGGAGGATGATCCTCCTTCTTGAAGAAAACTTTTTTATAACCTCCAAACCTCCAAACCTCCTTCCTCGCCCTAAATCCTCCTCTGAACCTCCAATCATCCTGCTTTCCTGTCGACACGATTCCAATATTATTTCCGCAAAATGCGACGAATGGATGATGCGTTTAATTATTTGGTAAGCAGGCAGCTCCAATGATGGAACTAAAAATGTTTTCGTGGGCGATGTTGCGCACAGTTGCAGTATGAGAAGATGTCGAGGTGCTATGCTCAATTTGAGCGCGCAAAAATCGTCCGACGCACCTAACAACTCGCCGCTATTACGCAAGGAGTTTGGCTTCATGAACAACTATTGTAAGCAAAGAGAACTTCAATAATGGAAAAACGACAAGATTCCGGTAGCGAAGGGTCGAGGTACTCACCCATTTGGATACAGAAAATTGCGAATGCATGGAAATGGATAGAATGATTGAGTGCATTCTTTGCCTGCCCGGTTCAACAGCTTCGACTGAAAGAGTTTTGGCTGCTTTGAATAAGACGTGATGACAGAAAAACTCAACTACAAGTCATCACATCAAGGACCATTCGGAAATTATATTCGTTCATCAAATCGCAGACAGATATACTTCGCCATCAGCGGTGACCAGCGACGAACAAACCGTGGACGAGGATGAAAATTAACTTAAATTTAGTTTACATTTTTTTCTCAAAGTCAATAAATTGATCCTCTTTTCATCCTCCTTCTGGAGAAACAAAAACCTGCTTTATTAAAATCGTTCAGTCGTTTCTATCTCTCCGTACTTTCAAAGCTTCAGTAAATCAGAGCTTCTCGGACAACAAAATAATTAGTGCTGGTCCCATAAGGCTCTGTCCTAGCTCCTGTCCTGTATAATATATGCACCTCTGATTTCCCAAATCTAAATAACTGCAGTATTGCTTTATATGCAGATGATACATGGATTTACTCCTCGGATGCAACTGGTTCCATTATTGAAACCAAACTGCAATCTGGGATAAAAGAAAACAAATACTGTCCTTCAATATTATCAAGATTGGAAAATTAACATTAACGATTCTAAAACGCAAGCAATTTTTTTCACTCGAAAAAAAAGCTTGTTTACTTCCAAGCAACAGCCTTCAAATTAATGGTTTTCCGATCGAGTGGAAATCAAGTGGAAAGTATCTTGGGGTACATTTAGATGAAAGGTTAACTTTTAGGCTTCATATTCAAGAAATTATCAAAAAGGGAAACTTAAGGATAAAGATTCTCCATCCATTCATTTGCAGGAATTCTAAAGTAAGCAATGAAAACAAAATATTATTTTTACGTCTATTTTCCAACCTATCAGGTTCAATGGGTCTCCTGTCTGGGGTAAGTGCGCCAACAGTCATATGCGTAGACTTCAAATAACGCAAAATAACCTCTTAAAAATGATTCTAAATCTCCCTTGGTTTTTCTTGACTACGGAACTTCATAAGATATCCAAGATCGAAATGGTTACAGCTAGAGTTGAAAATAAAGCGGAAACGACTTGATTTCAAACTTAGCTGCAGAATGAGTGCAATACTTACCTGTTTATTTATCTATCCATATATTTATTTGTTTCATATGTTAACATATTTATTTATTTACTTATATATTTATTTGTTTATTTACTTATTTACTTACTAATTTATTTATTTGTAGTGCTATTTGCTTATTATTTATTAATTTATCTATGTATCTTATTTATTCATATATTTATTTATTGTCAATCATTTTTGTGTTTTCTAAAACACTCTAGTCAGCAATTTCAAATCAAGACTATCCACTTCTCTCTTCCCTCCAAAAGAATTAGAATCAGTAATTTTTTCTGACATGAAGGTTATTGTAGTATGGCTTTTCCTGCATACTACAATCCTATATTTATGTGATAAATTATATAAAGATTATATGCATACTTAGTAGTAAGGTGATGCAAACCAAATCTCTGTGCAACAAATTGTATGCAATACATTGTAAAATTTGTGCCGCTATAAATAATAAAAAAAATCTGCTTTTAGGAAACATTTTTAGGGAAAACCCTCCTTTTTTGACAAAGTAGCGATGGGATGGTTAGGCATAAGCGATAGTTGAACCCATTCGCTCAGACACAAATCTCACTTTTGGTAGATTCAGCTAAGATTTGTACACAAACGAACATTTTATCGGACCACATGGATCGTCTGGGGTGAATATCTAGCTAACAAAAATGAGTTTTGTGTCTGAGTCACTGCACGTCATCCTACTTCACACAATAAAGTATAGTATAGACGCAAGTGTCAGCATTAAGTTCATCAGAAGAAAAGATGCACAAAATAAAGATGAAACAAAAGATAGATGCATAATTGCATCCCTTTCAAATAAAATATTAGGTTAGACACAACTGGAATTACCTCAATTCCGAGCATATCCTATGAACTATGAACTCCGTCTGTAAGACATGAAGAAGCCCCATAAGAACGTAGATTGCTGATATAAATAACTCATGTCACGCTGCGAATGTGAATGCCCTGAGCAAATCCTTAGTGGTGCTGTTCTAAATTAATTCATAATAAACTGAAACAATAAGAGAGATAGACAGCATAGAGTGCTTTACAGGGTTTACAGCATACAATTTGATGAAACAAATTTTAAAGACAATCAACCGAGCGGAATGACTGTAGTGAAACACAATTTATCGCCCAGCAATCCCTCAGCCACCCACTCATCACCGCAACAGCAGTCACCCTGTGTGTGCATGGTGATTTCCAAGGATAAAATGTACACACAAACCTGCAAGAGCAATGAATGGCTAAATTTGAGGACTTCTAGCCCTCAACAAAACGGAAAATTGCATGAGCCCAGCCATGTAAATGACGAGAACGCAGTCTTCCCCCATGCCACCGGAGGTATCCGATTGTTAAGAATGCCACCCGACTCTTGGTGCATATCTTCCCAGCGCCATGGTCACCGCAGAGCCATTGTCTTCAAGGATCATAGTTCCGAACAATAGAGCGACAAGGAATAAGATCTGTCATCACAGGGCCTGCAGTTGTGGGTGTGCCTTGCCCCTGCTATCAGTCATTCTCCAGCAGCAGAAGCAACAGCGCCACCGCCAGGCAAATACACGGGAGAGGCGGTGCAGCAAGTGGGGCTGCATGCCGCATAAATGGCAGCGTGTCTAACTCAATGATGACATGCTTAGATGAGCTTAGGATGTTCTAACAAAAGCGAATTCCGGTTTTTTCCCAACCTCCTCCTCGCATTCTCTGGGCACACAGCATCCAGGTGAGAAAATTAATATTTGTGCTCTGTTGGAAGCCGAGAGCAATGGCAAAGGAATTAATTCTCTGATTAAGTCCGAGGGAGTGGGCACGATGTGGGGGCGTGCACCCTCTCTCACTCGCTCACCCGGGGACTATTAACTCGAACAGTAGATACAGATACATGCTGTATCATTCACAGGTTGGCACGCTTGTTTGATCATAACTCAGCTCACAGCAAGAGCAAGAGCTCCGAACATTCTGAACCCCATGAACACCTCGCTCCCGGGGTCGGGGTCCTACTCCCCAAAGGAGAAGAGTTTATATCTGAGGGTGACTAAGCTTCATTCTTCGCCATTTACACGCACACGAAGGTACTGCTGAATGAGGTGGAGACTCTGAAATAGTTAAAAACCATAGGGGGGTCGGGACACGGAACAAAGAAGTACTGCAGTGTCGCCAGAGTGTAGCTTTTAATTATTTTTATTACTTTTTTAATTTGCAAACACTCTGGGGATGCTGCTGAGTGTGCGTTCATTTTGAAAAATTCTTGTTGAATTAAGCAGGGCGACGAGGCTGGGTGGTCTTTTGTTTCAGTCTCATCCTTGTCTTGTTTACATGTGCGACCTGAATAGTCAAAGTGTGGGTTTTGTACAGTTTCTATGTACGCAGCAGACTAGACAAGGGAAATGGCAAGAGGACTGAGAGGCATGGAGGCGGGATACAAACAGAAGTTGGTAGAAACTGGGACTGTTGCCTTTCAATTGAGATATTAATACTTCTTGGTTGGTTGGTTCGAGTACTGGCTCTTAGGTAGTGGCAAATAGGAAGTGGAAGACGGTAGCCTGAGCGGGCAGAGTACTGCATAGGGATGATCATACAATATACTATTGTTTTATGCGATATAATGCATCGATACGTTGCATCGATACTTAACGAAAACATCGATGTTTTCGATACATCGAATAAAAACATCGACGTTGTTTAAAAGAGGATAAACTAGGCAAGGTAATCTTGTAGGCGCCAGAGGAGAGTCATACTGGGGGCTGAGAAGGGGTGGGAAACACCAAAAATTGTGATTTGAGATCTCAATCAGCGAGATTTGAAATAACCTCATGTGTGAATGTGGCCAAAGTCAGACGCAACTTGCAACAAAATGAGAAGAACTAAATATTGAATCAGGTCTATCACCATGGGTTTCTTCGTATTCATGTTGAAGAATTTTCTTTCCTCTTCTTGGAAACACATTACCACAATTACAAAATATTAATATGCAAGACCGGTAAGAAGCCTTGCCGGAATAATGTTCCACAACTTCCACCAAAAAGTGCCATTTTATGGCGCAGAGTCTCACAATACGGTATATTCCTATAAATGTGTTTGTTTATTTTAATCAAGTTGTCCAAATGCCGGAAATGATTCACACAAAGCTACGCACGATTATTCAAACCATTTTCAAGACCGTCGTCCTTAACTGAGATGTCAACACTAGATGCAACTCCTACAAGTCTGTGCAAGTGGTCGCATATGTCGAAGACGGTAACAAGCTTAGGCTAATACCAACAAATCCACTTATCCTAGAGGACCAGAGATGGTGAAATAAAGACTAGAGTTTGTAGGTACCAAGTAAGTTCCTGAATTATTGGACAATCCTTTTCACTCGGTAAAGTTTGAAACCGATATGAAACGTCTTGCTTTACTTGACGGCGCAATACCTACCTTCATAATTTATATCATGCATCAGAGTAGCACACGACCATGACAATAAAGTCGTTTCAAATCAGATGACGCATTCCCACAGTAAGGACACAAGGTGTCAGTTTCAGCGGTTTTGCATCAGCTTTTTAAGAAAAGATGTGAACACACAATGCGCTATAATCCATTAAAAGGTTGGGCTTTACTTTGCATCCTTCTACAAGCTTTTTATAATTCAAAAGCACGTCGTGTTGTAGGGACGTATCTTAGTATCTTCTAGTCAAAAAAAAAATCTACATACGATTTTAAATAATATTTATTTTTCGTTTTGTTTCTTTCGAGTAATTCTTAATTATTCAGGGCGCATAAGCAAAAGTACCTATTTTATATTGTTCATAAAAGTCACTATAAAAAAATTCAAGTTAAAAAATGCACCTTTCCTATTTTCAAGAAAGAGGCAATTCGAGAGAAATTACGCTTCGTATGTAGACTTTTGTGACTAGGCGATGTATTCATTAAGATTTAACTAGCCTTCGACACTTTCAGAAGGATTGTTTTATAAAAATGATCAACAGAATGGCATCACTCTGAAAGTGCCACAATGAAATTTGAATGAAAAAATATCATAAAGGGACGATCGTGCACATAGCCAACGTTGCCGCTAAGTCTGTTACTTTTGGTGGTACTCTCTGTGTCGGTGTTGTGCTTTGCGTGCTTTCGTCGTTAATCATCGTTAAACATCAAATGTATCCGATGCATAGGATTGATTCGATACATCGAATATCAAACGTCAATGTTTTCGATGTATCGATGTATAATGAACTGCAGATTGATATGTTAGTGGATAGCTAGAATTCGAATTTATTAATTGCTGCACCTTTGCTACGCATCAAATTTAAAAAGAGTTTTGTATGAAATATAAAAGAAATAAAAATTTGGGACCAAAACCTTTTTCACAGAATTCAGAGTTTCCAAGAACATCAGTGTTGTATCTCTTACCATTTAAGAGTCTTAAAAGAACAAACAAACAACATTGAATGAATGCATGCAAATGAATGCCTTGAGATCTCGCGGCTCATCAATGAAAAATAAACAATTCGAATTCATTCGATTTGATGAGGGACATTCATAGAGTTCGCTTGTGTTAGTAGTTAGTAAATTGTAATTGCAGTAGGTTCTTGATTAACTTAACTTTCGCTTCACGCACCTCCTCCTCGTTATCGCAACAGCTTTTAACGTAACTTTCGTTTCACGCACCTCCTTCTTTTTTTCGCAACAGCTAAATTTAATTTTTTATAAATATTGACGCATTAATCGCAGCTTTTCAAGTAAAAGACGTAACCTCGATAATTGCAACTACCCCAGAATCTATTAGTTGCGATAAGATCGAGGATGTACTGTGATTAGTAGACGTTCCAATGATTATGATAATCCAGGTGTTGTTTTAATCGATTATCGCTCGAATTATCAGTCACCCCTCCCCAATTAAATGTACACCATCTATGTAAGGCGATGCTTGATAAACAAAAGCAAAAGCAGTAAGAACTTTGTTCCTTAGAAGAAATATCTTGAAATGGCTTGAATGTGACATCTTTGTTCTCGTCTCGTTGTCAGTTTACGAATATGCGGCACTTTATCATCAACATTCTTTCTCCTTGAATTGAAACCAAATTTAATGTATCCCATCTATCAGCGGTCCCCGAAAATGTCATCAAACGTATCAATATCTCACTTTAGGGAATATTAGTCAATTTGCGATGCGAAACTTTTTCCTTTTTTACAATTTCGCAGGCATTACACTGACAGAGATAAAACATCGCATCCTAAACATGTTGTGCAAACAGTTCAACGACACACTTCGCCGCCATTATGTCACTTGTACGACATGAAAATTTATTCGTTTCAAGTGAGTTTTTTTCCCCCAAAAATCCTATCAAAAGCAAAATGCGAAAAACAACAAAAGAAAACGACGAAAAAAAAACCAAACAAACTTTCCCTTTGGTGATTTATGAGATACAAACAAAAAAGTTGCCAAAAAAAAAAAAACAACAAAAAACAGAAAACATTTTCGGACAGCATCTGCTTGCCGTTTAAAGAGGAGAAAAAACACGCCTGTGGATACCCGTCGCACCAATAAATCATAATTCAATTATCTGACGCCCAAATTACCATTGCCGCTAAGTAAATTAGGGAAACGGAGGGGAAATTGTATCACGAAGGCTGGACAAGAGTTTATCAAGGAATTTACAAATCAATGCTGTGCAGCACGTATTGACAAGTAGGATACGACGTAGGGCTGTGGTAAATTAAGATAAATTTCGATGTGATTTGTGCTCTCAAAATGTCAATCATTTGATTAATTTTTTTTTGGTTTTTGTTTTTTTGTATTTTGTTTTCCTGGTGGAGTTTCATTTAAGATCTGAAGAGTGAGGCTGAGTTTTCAACTTACGGAGCTTAAAAGTGACCCCAAAATAATTTCAAGCTTTAAGTTTGGTAACTTTTTCATCAATATGATTGATTGCAAAGGGTACGTAGGGAATTTCCGGCAGAAATTGTAGCGATTCAAGACATTCTGTATTGATTCAAGGATAAGGTGGTAAGGTATTCATTCACCTGTCTGCATTGTCATATGCACGAGGGTTGATCAATAAATACAAATGTTGGAAAGCTGGTGGCGTTACAGAGTGAAATTGGATATACCTTTGTGTAAATAAGATGGTGCAGAACCATTACTCAATTTTTCTTTCAATCTTTGGCCCTGTCTGTGTTGATGGTTATTGGGTAAGAAGATTCAACCACGAACTGTACGGGCTGTACAGCGGCATGAGTCTTACCAGTCGTGCGCAGGACAACACCACTGCTCCAAGAGTCCGAAGAGTCTTCGACTCGGAAGCAGTGGGACAACGCAATAGAGGACGCCCACGGAACCGATGGCGCACCCAGGTGGAGAAGGACTTCAATCAGCTTGGTGTGCGCAGTTGGAGACAGCTGGCTAAAGTTCGAGCCGGCTGGAGAGGCTTACTGGTTCAGGCCCAGGTCCACCCCGGACTATAGCGCCAACAGAAGAAGAAGAAGAATACCTTTAGGGACTCATATGTGTCTGTTTATTTTTTAATAAACGTTGAAATATGGGTCTCTTATACTTGTACGATTAATACATTTTCCAAATTTTAATCTGTTTCTCTTCACAGTTTTAAAGTCAATGAATGTGACTTCAAACAGGTATGAAGTGGCGAATGGCGGTAATAACATCAAAACGCCGTCTGCCAGCTCAGGATACTCTCCTCTTCTCTTTATTCAGAAAATTCCAATAATTTCTAAATTGATTTCCAGTCTGAGCATGTTATCTGTAGATAAATCTATACGACTTTTATTCATTTCATAAAAATGTTACGTATACGACACCGTGGCCTCGCAAGACAACTCTCAAGACTGCCTCCTCGATCCTATGAAAAATGTTACGTATACGCCACCGTGGCCTCGCAAGACAACTCTCAAGACTGTCTCCTCGATCCCATGAAAAATGTTACGTATACGCCACAGTGAAAACGTCACCATAGACAGCTATAACTTCGAGGTAGTGAAGGACTACCTTTACCTTGGCTCGCCAGTGAACAGTATGAACAACACCAGTACCGAGATTAAACGCAGAATTACTCTTGGCAATCGCTGTTTCTTTGGGCTCAAGAGGCAGTTGAGTAGTAGAGTCCTCTCTCGAAGGACCAAGCTAATATTATGTAACACTTTGATCATCCCTGTCCGGTTCTATGGTGCGGAGGCATGGACAATCTCAAAAGCGGATAAAGAAGCACTTGGTCTTTTCGAGAGAAAAGTTCTGCGTTCAATCTTTGGTCCTGTCTGCGTTGATGGCTATTGGAGAAGAAGATTCAACCACGAACTGTACGGGCTGTACAGCGGCATGAGCCTGATCAGGCGTCTGCGGATTCAACGCTTAAGATGGCTGGGCCATGTGGACAACACTCCTCCAGCCCGAAGAGACTTCCTCCCGAACCAGTGGGACAACGCAATAGAGGTCGCCCATGGAACAGATGGCGCACCCAGGTGGAGAAGGACCTCAATCAACTTGGTGTGCGCAGTTGGAGACAGCTGGCTAAAGATCGTGCCGACTGGAGAGGCTTACTGGTTCAGGCCCAGGTCCACCCCGGACTGTAGCGCCACCAGAAGCAGAAGAACCATTACTCGAGTGCTGATGCTGATTTTAAAGTCCACATGCACGTCCAACTTATGAAATCTTGCATAAGCCATCTCACCTCCATCCTTTTTGGAAGCAATTGGGTGGAACAGCGACGAATATAATAAAAACTTTCGGAGAACCCATTAGACATCTCTCTTGAAGGGAAGAAGAGGAGATGACCAAAATGGGCTACAACATACAGGTGGATAGCTAAATTCATAAGTAAGACAACCATCAAGTGTTTCATTTAAATCGAATACATTTAAAAAAAATCACACAACTCATTCACGAAAGAAAAGGATCATGTCTGAACAACGGACTCCCGACTGATCATCTGTGATTCAGCCGAATGGTTTTTATACAGCGAAGTCAACTCATATTCTCATTCTGAAGGATTTCTCAGATGATGAGATGATGAATGTTTAGTTGGCTGCTTATGTGACGGTCCTTGTCAATCTTTTCCATTATTTCATCGACTTTTTCAACGATAGGTCGACCAGAGCGAGGTGCATCTTTCACATCGAAATTTCCAGAATGGAAGCGAGCGAACCGCTGAGAAAACCCGCTGAGATGTTGACAATGAGAATAACAATTCATGCGACATGCGAGGAATAGTTCGAAAGCTCACATGCGATTTCTGCACTTATGCAAGAAGAGAACACCCCGCACTTCTTGGCTCCCTTGCCCGAAATCTCGTTTTAGTCCGACAGAATCAGAACGTGTGAAGGGATTCAGAGAGGTGGAGACATAAATTGTGGAATTTATTCATAGCGGGAACGCACTTACCCAATAGCCACCCGAGAGAACAAATCTTTAGGTGTTCATTTCCCCCCTTGAGCTCCAATTAAAGAACCCGCTTCTGAGTATAGTCTTTCTTTTTCGCTTAAAGAGAATACTTAAACTCATCGCTGCACTAAGAGCTGAGTTATCAATTTGAAGTAATTGTGCCATAATTACCTACAGTTCATTCCCTCGATTCGTGTACGAATTGCAATTAATCACCCACACAAGTGCAGTCCCTGCTCAAACAGAACAAGCCCCATGCACAATTGAACTACTTTCCTGCCAAGCCATTAACTTCTCCCGCAGACAGGTGAATGAATTCCTGTTACGTCCCTGCATAATGTATGGCATACTGTACGTTCGTCCTGTCTGTTAAATCGTGTTTGTGAAATACAACAATCAACCGGATAGCTTCTCAGTCTCAGTTCATCCAAGTGAATGCGCTCTCCAGCACAACCCGCAGGGTTCGTGCACTCATTGACTTAATGCACACAAGTAAACACTCGTCGAGGGGGAGCATTCAAACTCAATCAATACATGCCGAACCAGTATTCGATTTGGGAAATGAGAATGTATAGGAATCTCAAGGAAATGCCAAAGTTACACTGCCCGCCATCTCTAAGATGGACACGCGCTGGAAGATTAAAAACAACCGAAACCCCAGAAAACTAATTACAAAAATGGACGAATGATCCTGTTTGGGATTTCTCGTTTGCGCAACGAACAGCAACAATTTGTACGTGTTCTGTGGCCAGAGTCTCTGTGAACAGAGTAAGCTAAACGTGAGTGGCACATGGTGGCCGGGAGCTGGTGGATGGCGGGGTGGAGTTGGACATTGACTGAGGAGCAGCACACAGAGATCAAACTGAGATTAGGGATGCATTTTGTGTATTTTAGATTGTGCTTGTTTTTTCGGAAATGAAGAAAAGTTAATGCTTCCGATTCTACATACATAAGCAAATAATGGCAAAGTTTTTCACTTCATTGTAGCATTTAATCAGGACGAATGCATTGGAAAACCCCACACAAGGATATGTAAGGGTAGCCTTTCCCCTTCGCTTATCTGCAGCTTCGATAACTGAGTTTCCAATTTGATACAAATTGAAGTCGAAGGGGAGGAACGTTAAAATGATTACTTCGCAATCTTTCTTGTGTTTTTATCTGTGGATGTGCGGGGGAACTGGGTTGGACAAATCACCTAAAAATGGGTTGATGGGGGGTGGTAGAGTATTCAGAAGGAAATCGGATGATCGGATCAATTGTTGCGTGGCAGATAGGAAGGTGGGCGTGCCACAGTATGATGCTGTGGCCACTTAGACCTTTATGATGTCAGAGATTCGTCATTATTCCATTTTTGAGGTGTAAGGGACCAAAATGAGGTGGCTGGACCAAGTTCATAAGCTCGCCTGGTAACGCTGGGGCATAACATCTGATGAGCTAGATTCGATGGCGGAGGATTAAGTTGCCAGGAGATCTCTCGTGCGTGCTTCATCCACGTGAATAGTTCCGTGCATGGTGCTGGTGAGAAAATGTTGATAACGGTGAGACCAACTCCATTTCAAGTGAAACATGCCCATACCATACGACCTTGGCGCAATTGGTTGAGTGCCTGCCCGTGGTTAGCGGGGGCCCCGGTTCAAGTTCCATTGAAAAGCAAAGTTAATACGCTTTTATCTGGATTTCAAATCTTGTCCAGTCACCATTTGCCGTTATGATCAAATTAACGACACTATCAATGGAGTAGTCAATCAGTGGTATGAGTCTGAAAATAGAGCAATATGGTTTACGTGTGCTGGTGAATTCACTAGCGGCCCCCTTACCCAACATAACCTTACCTATGCCCATACCATAATATTAACACGACGCACAAGCATAGTACCTTGGTAGACTTTTCTTGGTCTAGGATTCCATTTCCATTATGCCTGCTAACCGGTCCAAGCAAATTGAATTTAGTTGCATGGCTCCAAAGGATGTTTCGCGACTTAGTAGATAATAAAGGATTGTGGACACTTAATAAAAAAAAATGTGTATTGAATTTTAAGCACAAGTGTGTACACCAGTCTTCATTCTGCACATAATATCCTGTTTGTGATGGCATCTGCTGGTAGTGAGCTTTTATCGGTTTTGATTGGCTGCTAGTAGTACGCCGTGTCTAGCTAGTTCGTCGGATCTATCTTTGTTTGGAGGACAGCTATGCGGAGCTTAGGTGGTAGCCGTGAGCGTTCAAATATTGCCAAGGATGTCAAATGTGATTGGATTGAATATAGTCCCAACAACGGTTGCGGGGGTAGACCTTAGTGAATATGTCCATTGAACTTCATATCTTGTTCATCTTCTTAAAACCTACCCGATTTCCAGTACTGGCCACCAGCATCTAGTCTTTCAATATTGTTATGTACAAGCGAACCCTTGATAATCAGCCATTATCCATGAATGGCGCTTGTGTCGATGAAACCGGAAAACTTTCCATTCTTGGTATGTGTATCAACACAACACTTAGTTGGAGCGATCACATATTTGAGGTCGCCAAAAATGCTGCGAAATGTTTAGGTTTTCTTAATCGATGCAAGAAATATTTCAGCCCTTCTGATTTGCCTTTAATTTATAAGGCGTACATCCGCCCCAAGCTTGAGTATAACGCTCATATCTGGTCTGGTGCCCCCAAGACCACACTGCACCTACTTGATAGAATCCAAAAGCGAGCGATAAAACTTATAGGAGACAACAATATCGCAGAGTCATTAGACTCGCTCGAACATCGACGTACAGTCTCTCCTTTGTCCGTGTTTTATCGTTATTTCAACAAACGATGCTCAAGTGAGCTAGCCCTCTCCATGAATTCACCCGCAATACCCATCTGGCCAGGAATGCCCCTCAGTATACCCTTAAGTCTACTTTCGGACGCACTGTTAAATTTAGAGACTCGTTCTTCAGCCGCACTGTACGAATATGGAATGCTCTTCCCAAACTAATATTTCCCTCAGACTACAACCCGCAGATATTGAAAACCAATGTGCACAGGTACCTCCTCTCCCTTTCTCCCTCTAAACTTTCGGCCCGTGCTGTGTTTTGACCCCGGACACATAAGGGTATTAGCAATCCCTTGAGCACGCGCAAATTAAAAAAAAAAAAAAAAACATCCAATGCACTACCAGGACAAAAATCAATCTTTGTTTGAAAGCCTATGAGTTTTTTCTGGGCAATAGAGGCGTTGTATTATTTCTCAAGTGTGGTGTGCTGTCCAGAATGACGCCTAGATAGTTGGGGTGTCCTTATACGCTGTGTTATTTGCGTTTAAGTTTTGAAGTGTCGATCAAAGGTAAATTGTGTCTTCTGTTGAAGAGTAGTCATTCTTTTTTCGAAGGTTTCGGGATTTTCTCCAGAAGATTCCACGCTCAAGTGGCGTCTATAGCTATTTCGTAAGATTAAGCGTTGAAGTACTATTGTAAAATAAAGCTGGACAAGCACGAGGTATGACATGGCGTGGGGGGTATGCGTAAATGAGTGCAGAGTGTCTACTTTCGATCCTAGGTACGAGACGTTTCATGAATGCACTTCTTTCAGTTTGCAGTGAGTGCTCCGAGTCGGCTAATCAAAGTTTAGAGGAAAGATCAAGTCAAGCTCAGTCAATGAAACAGCCAAGAAACATCCGCAGCTCATCGAAGGACTATATCTGCTGGGATATTAATCTCTATGCAGTCAACTGCGAGCGGTGTTCTTGACCTCGAGTCACACGCTTACAACTATGCAGACTGTACTATTTTTGACAACAGAATGAAGGCCAAGCCAAGCCGAAGCCATGTGCTTGCGATCACCCAAACACGCTCCCAAGCATAGTCGCGTGATGTTGCTGTCCTTTGGATTGTCCTTCGGTATAACCAAGCCAAGTGACAATCCCATGAGGCAAACAACGCTATGCAAGACGAAGCTCCTGATCTCATTTCCGCTGCATGTAACCTGTGGCCGACAACACGCTCTGCTTACAACATGATTTGTTGTGGTGTCTGTAACAATTTGCTATTTTATTCTTTCTTTTCTCTTTTGCTTAGAGTACTGTTAAGATTATTCTTTAAGCTAGGTTTAATTTTATGTTAATGTAGTCTTTCATTCACTCGATGTTTGGACTCAAGTCAGACATAATAAGTAGGACATAAACGATTGAATTTAGTGTTTCATTTTTTTTGGTACCACGACTGGCTCCTACACATATAACTCTTGGGGTCCTCAGCTAAAAAAATTGAAATCAAATCGACATGTACATACAGTGTGGACCAACTTGTGTATTCTTAAAACTGAAGTTATTTTGACACCGACAGCTGTTTCCCACTGGAAATCTTGACGGAAATTTAGTATCATACCTCCGCGAAAAGAAATGAGTCGCTTAACGCTTAAATAACGTAAGGTTACGTTAGGTTAGGTAGGGGGGCTGCTAGTTAATTCACTAGCGCACTTAGACCATGTTGGTCAATTGTGATACCCACAGTCAGACGACTACCACTGATTGACTACTCCAGTGATAGTGCCGTTAATTTGATCCGGATTTGAAAACCAGATAAAATCGTATTAACTTTGCTTTCACTGGGATTCGAACCGGGGACCCAGGGGCAAGCACTCAACCAACTGCGCCATCCAATCGTCTAAATAACGTTAAGAAATATTGAAAACTTATTTTCAAAGTTAATGCTGTGTATCTCAAACATTGCGTTTTCTTATAAGAAGTTTTAGCCGAAATGAAGAACCCACACCGAGACTGCTGTACGCAAGTTTGTGCAGAAAGTTCGTGGGACTGGTATGATAATGGACAAATTTCATGGTACACCTCGTCTTACAGATGAGAATGTGGCTGCTGTGGCTGAGGGCATCTTTGAAACATATTTCTTCGAAAATAAGGCTGTAAGCAATGTTTCCGTCGTCGGTGAGCTTTACAGAGCTATGCTAACGGCCTGTTTTTTACTGAATTTGAAGGCATGCATTTTGCCACACAGCTCATGCCAGAATCCATCTGTTGCTCACTAAATTGCAAATTGTGTTATCAGACGTCTAGGCGATGTCAATTGGACACCTCGGAGATGAATTTGACCTCTTTTTTGATGACCTTTTTTTTGGGGAACTGTATACGATCGATGTTATGCCAGCAATCCAGAAACCATCCAAGCACTAATGGCCATATCATCCAAGCAATCCGTGAGCTACACCCCGAAACCATGAACAAGGTCTTGTGAAAATTGGATGCTCTACTGCGAAGGCAGCCGAGGCAGCCACTTGAACGACGTTGTATCATACTTATAAAGTCATCATAAATAAAAGGCTGCTTCTCCAATCTTTATCTTCATCAAGTCTTCTGAAGCATGCACATGCCACCGAAAAGGCCGATCCTGTACCCCATACCTTATGACAATCAAAATGTTGCCTTGTGATTTTAATTGTTTGTGTATTTTCTGCTTCTGTCATAACTAATTACAGTCACAGTTTGCTTCATGTGCAAAACGCTGTGCATGAAATTAGAACTCCCGATTAAATCTCATTCAATCACAAACCCATACACGTACAGACAACATCAAATGCTGCCAACAAAGTTTTCAATTTATGGCAATAATTTTCTATTAAAGCAGTAAACACCTTCTTTGACATAAGATTAACTCCCCACAAGAATGAACGAAACAAATCACTCCCTTTGTGCAACATCAACGAACGAAGGGCTGTCACCCCATCTCCTCTCGTCACTGGTCGTTTCCAAGAAAATGAAGAAAACTTCAAAATACTCGGATCCCCTCCATTGAACTTTCATTATGTAGCAGCATCTCAACGCAGCTGTCCCATCTGTAAGAATATCTCTCGCTTGGACAGCAACAAGAAAAAAAAATGTATTCTTCTGATACAGTTTTCTTTCTTCCTCCTCATTCTTCTTTCATCCTACCTATCAAAAGTTTCATCAGATCCCCCTCCGCTTTCGAACGCCAGACTCTTCTAAATGACCCACAGCTCTGGCGGAAGGGCCAGTATTCTGCTCCTTCCGTCGTCCGATTTCTTTTTTTTTGTTTGTTCTTCCTCGCTTCTCCGTTCATCGTTGTTGATGATGACACAAAAGGTGTTGACCCAAAATCCCATAATTCCACTGGTTCCCTGGCAAAATGATAAACTTTGTCACATTTTAAAATTCAAACAGGCGTGTCGTGCTTGTCATACGCGGGATGGGCAACGGCCCACGGTCGGTGAGGGAGGCGGAAACTTTTCAAATTAATTCTACACAACTTGATAGCGACCGCGGCGGGGCACTGTCAAGGGGTGGGACGTAGGGAAGTAGCAAAATGTTTGATTAAAGTTGATTTTTATCGAAGGAGATAGAGGGTGAGAGGCACAAATAAATGTCACATCCCGCCAAAATCGGAGGAGATTGAGGATGGTCGGCTGGAAACTTCTACAAACGTCGGACGAATCAGCGCTGAAAACGGATAAAAGGTATCTTTACACGCCTAGCGTCAGAACTTTTGCCGTCAGCGCTTGAGCTCTTGAGGTAGAAGATGAACAAGAAGAACAAAAAATAATCGACCCTTACTTTGTTTGCACCTTCACAATTACTATTGTGAATAACTCTCCTTGCGCTACTGTAGCACCGTACCGTATAGCAGCGCAATAGAGGTCGTAAACAGGGCAATTTCTTCAACTTTCCAAACGACAGTTTTGAAGTTTTGAACAATAATTCCACGATGGACGCGAGGGAAAAATAAGACGGGCATAGACAGCGATGCTGGGGTCTTCGTGAGTGAAAAAAAAAAGTGTACGATGAGAGAAAATAAGAAGAAAAGCTTATTAGTGCCCGTCCATTGGAGGGTTTTATAGTTTTCATTTTCCCTTACTTTTTGCCACTTTTAAAAGTGAAATCCTTGCAGTGCACCAGCGGGGAAGCAGCATCTTCTTGGGTCGAGACGACGTCCATTTGAGGTTTCCCGAACTTCATCAGAATCAACCACTTGCAGTTTAAGCGTTATTTTTTTATTTTTACTTCTTGTTTTCGTATCTTGTGGACTCATCTTTGACTGCAATTGCTGTGGTTACAGTCAAATCGACAAGAAATGTAAAAGCTTTTTTATGTATAAAGTCGATATGCAGTAATTTCGGTGAGAGTAGCACTTGTCGGTTGGCTCAAGGTTAAGTAAGGTCGATAGCAATTTTGGGTATTAAAGGAGGTGGCAACGTTTCAACAATGTCTCAAAATTATTAGAACGTTTTTGTTCAAAAACTGGTTCGGAGGCGTATACGTGACATTTTCGATTAAATCATGTCAATTATTCCGACTATGTATGTTATGCATTTGTGTTTAGCTTTAATACTAACCTGACTAAATGTATGGCATACGTACATTTCCAATTTGAATTTCAATCACTTGCGATAATCGTACCAAATGATTGAAGAAAGTTTACACCAAGTACATCGCATAACTGATGTTATAGAAAAATCGTTTGAACAAAAGCGAGTCTTTTCAGCTGTATTTCTCTGCGTTTCTCAAGCCTTTGACAAGGTTTGACACGAAGGCGTGAAACACAAGCATCAACAATTCCTCCCGAGAAAACAGCACAATTTTATCGAACTATCTATCGGATAGAATCTTACGTGTGAAATATGGGAGAGAAATCTATACAAGCTGGAGTACCACAGGGAAGTGTTCTTGGTCCTCTTCTTTACTTATTGTATAGTAGCGAATACTGCAGGACCAAGGCACATTTGCTGACGACACCGCCATTTTGGTAACTGCCAAAACGGTCATTGAATCAACTAGAAAATTGCAATGTGCTTTAGACCGGATACACGAATGGACGAACACTCAGCGAATTGAGCTCAACGAAGCTAAGTCCGTTCATATAAATTTTACGTATAAGAACGTGAATAACTTGCCCGTTTTTATATACAATGTTCAAATACCCTTCGGCAATGAAGCGAAATACCTCGGAATGACTGTCGATGTAAAGCTTAAATGGAAGAAGCACGTCAAAAAGAAACGCGAGGAGCTCCAATTAAGATACAAAGACATGTACTGGCTTGTTGGAAAATTTTCCAAGCTAAGTACTGACAACAAATTACTTACATACAAGCAAGTGCTGAAACCCGCCTGGACCTATGGTATACAACTATGGTGTTGTACCAAAGAAAGTAATAGAAACATACTACAGACTTCTCAAAATAAAGTGCTAAGGACCATCGTCAACGCATCCCGATATATACGAAACAACGATATCCACAGAGATCTTGGAATTTCATCAGTCCAAGTTGAAGTTACGAATTTTGCTCGTAAGCATAAGCATCGCCTGGAAGAGCACATAAACTCTGCTGTCCTTCCATTTCTCGACGAAAGAAACTGTTTTCGCCGTCTTCAAAGGACTAAGCCCCTTGACCTACACCGTGAATTCAACCCGCGCTTAACTGCGTTGTTAGCAAGAAGTCTCAATGGAGAATCTCTTACCAAATGCGTCTAAGCCGAGAAAGAAAAACTGCTGGATAAGTGTTCAGCTTAGTTGTAGTGGAAATATATTTTATTTGAAGGGAAGTGTTTTCATTGGGTAAAAATCCCTTTCGCTATGCGGGAGGGTGTCTTTTGAAGATTTTCACCTACCTTCGCAAAAAAAAAAAGCGAGGTCACAGAGTAATGCCTCAAATGCCTGTTAACCATTCTCTGAGGCTGCCTAGAACTTCTTGCTGCATTTCTGTTGCTAAAACACCATTACAGAGATTAGCGAATCAATCGCAATTGTGGCTACTAACGCCCTTCAGTTTGGTCCCTAGTGCCTAGGGTCCCTAAAGTCATACCAAAAATAATCTCTGACAGAGATTTTCTTAAGATTGGATATGGTCGACGCAAAATTGACTGTCATTAGGTAAGATTCTTGCAATGTAAATAAAGTGTAATGTTTTGTATTAGTTTTTAGGAAGATTACGTACATACCTGTACTTCAGAGTAACAACACCGGCGGTTTTGCTGGTCGAACAGAGTATTTTATTGAAAACTGTTTGGTTCGTCAGTTATAATCCGTCTATCTTCTGGTCTTTTACTTTTCTTGCAAGCGCTTTCCCCTCCATCCCTGGTCATACTACGTTCATAACGGTCAAGCATGAACCCATAGTCTTTTTGAACATGACGTATGAACCGCAGTTGGTTTATGGCGAAGTTGGTTAAGTGCCTGCCCTTGGTTAGTGGGGTACCCGGTTCGAATTCCAGTGAAAGAAACGTTTTTACTCTTTTATCTCGTTTTCAAATTTAGTCCAGTCAAAATTTGCCGTTGGGATCAAATTAATGGCACTCTCACTAGAGTATTCAATAATTGCTGCGGTTGCGGTTTGACTGTGGCTCTCGCAATGGGCCAACATGCCTCAGGCGTATTAGTGAATTCACCAGCAGCCCTCATAGCTAGCTACTTACCTAGGACTCATATTAATAGGGTGTTAAATTTTCAATCCCACATTCACCCTATGATTCACAGAGGAAATTCTTCCCTTGTTCATAAATCGCTAGCCCAAAAAATGTTCCAATCCCTACGTTACCAAATCCACCCATGTCGGCATAGAATATGCTTGTCAAAATTTCGTCCCCACACGGAAGCTACTCTTTTCGTATGGAATAAGTAGATTTACGTGGTTTCTCGTGGTCTGATAGTCTTGTTGTACTACCATATAAAGATGGAATACAGTTGTTCGGCTTGCAAACTATTAAAAATATCTGCGAAGTACCTGGCAGCCTCTTTGTGTATCAACTTTTAACTGGAACAATTGATTCGACTGAACTTCTTGAAATGATTCTTCTCAACTCCACCCTTGTAGCCTAAGGTCTGTACCTTTCTTTCAACTCACTGTCCAACTAGCAATTATGACCAGTCCGAGTTCATCCGCAGAATGTTGCGTTAAGTAAATTTATATTGAAATTCCCATGAATATGATCATCCATACTGTCTATGAAAAACTCTTTTCTCACGTTCTAGTGAAGTTAATAATATAAAATAGTTCATTCAAGAAAATTTAAATAAAATAAAGTTAATTCATTTACCATCAGATGCTGATGATAAGTGTAGTTAGCAGAAAATTGATTAAGGCAAAATTTGCGCTCCAGTCGTCCTCCTCGTTTTTGGGATGTTTCAACGTGGCACTTATTTGATTCACATGCTTAATCGCAAGCAGGAGGCTTGCTTTTGCATAAACTTTTGATTATTATTTCGACATTTCTGTTGACGATACCCTTTGTACTGAGAAGTATATATATATATATATATATATGCACAATGCATTTGGGGCGTCTTGATTCTATTCATGGCTTCCCTGAACGAGTAAATCTGTTAACAACCCTGACTGGTCGAGACTGTGAGAGCAAACGAAACCCAAAAATTTGACTCCTGAGCCAGGAAGACATTCAAGACTAGTTAGGTTAGGTTAGGGTATGTGGCTTCCATCGAAATTAATGGATTCACTGAACCCAGGGGTCCATTGTGTTGCCACTGAGCCGGTTCCCGTCGTTACTCCTGGTACCATTTTGTGTTTTGTACGAATATCCAGATTGACTGGACATCCTTTTCGGATATAGTAGTTAGTTCATTTATATAGAAGACTGGTTACTTTAAGAAGACTGCGTTTTAATGAATTTTTTTATTTTTTATTTAACTCGGCAAATAATTTTTAATAAAAATTGGACTAATGCAACGTTCCCACCGAACCGAAAGAGCGTAGTTTTGGTGATCTTTTACTTTAACCTCAATACGCTGCATTTCAGGCTGTAGGCTTATTCGATTTGACAGTCTCTTACGGAAGGATGAACTCAAGGGGGTTTCAATTCAGTTTTGCCAAAAGAAACCCCCAAGATGTCCTACGGAAATTCGGAGGTTTGGATTAATTTTATGAAACCTCGCGATTTCGTATGCTGGAAACATACTGTACATTGACGGGCGACAAATTTAGAGACCAAACTGAAACTACCAGCAACCAGTCGTTTTATTCGTGATGTTGTACTTTCGCAAGTCAAGGGAATGTACATCCGTATGTCCTGGAGAGGTAAAATCTGAGAAGTTTTCTTTAGAAACTCCTGGAGTATTGTCAGTGACGCTTAAGATGTGAAAAAGGATGTGAAGCCATGGTGATTGTTGTTCAACTTAGAAGTCGATGCACGAATCAATGCAAATCGTGTTCAAAGCCGACCTAATCAGATTTGTCCTTTCAATACTCAAGCGCCCGTCAAATCGAATACACATTCGTCTAATTGAAAAAAAAAACATATTTACATGAATCCATTCTTTCCAGCTTCATTGTACAGGGCATTTTTAATTTTCATTTTCCCATGATCACACTTCAAATGGTACTGGGAACAAAAAAATAAACACATTTTCACTGTCCATCCAAAGTTTCACAGGAAGCGTCTGAGGACACACCACAAAACAAAAAGAAGAAGAATGAAATTAAAAGAAAAAATCCTTAAAGTGCTTCTCTTCATTTTACCGAGGAGAAACTTTTTTCCCACTGGCCCTCACGGGCGCACAGTTCTGACAGATCTCATAAAAATGTGTCGTTAAGGATTTCTTAATTTTCTTTAAAAGGCCACAAAACACCTGTGAAAACTAAAATATTTCCCTAAAGGCTTTACCTATATCGTTGTCCATATCCCTTTTCTTATGTTTTTTTTTTTTTTTTTGTGGTTTGTGGTTGTTCCTCCATTTCTTCATCCGGCTTCCCAGCGACCACCATATCGCCGTCTGCGCTTTGCAAGGCTGACAAGTGGCAGGGAAAGTCTGCCGACATTTTCGCAGTCCAGAAGGGAAGGAGGTTTTACACGATTTTCTTTAACCGCTTTAGCGTAGCGTTTTTTTTTTTTTTTTGTTATATTTGTCTGCAGTTCTTTTTGGGTCATGTCCAGGATTACAATATATCACTGGTCGCATTTTCGACTTTTTTAATTTTCTTTTTTTTGTTTCTTTTGTCGCTTTTTCGGTTCGGAGAAGTTTTCCCGCTGCGTGGAGGGGGTGTTTTGGGGGGTCTAAGCCGAGGACTACCATTTACTGGGGCATTTGAAACGGAGATTTCTGCAGCTGTTCTGAGGATTTCAGGATATTCTCGCTTGGCATTTCGTGTTTGCTCTAGGTATGTGGGGAATTTATGCGATTTTAGTTAATGTGCTTTGGAATGTGTGCCGAAGTTTAAATGGGAAAGCATTTCTGAGATAAATGTTGTATTTAAGCAATTTTGTTTCTGTTGTCACGACATGCTAGTGGGTGGTTGGGGGCACTTCTATGTGCAAACTGGGAGGTACAATTAGCGGCGATTAGGAATGGGTACTTCGCGTGACATTCGTTCGCACACTGCATCGTGGAAAATAAAATGTTCACATTTCAATTACAAATTATTTGAACTTTAATAAATCTTATTCTACTTGAATGGGATGTGAACTATCACATTATTTGATAAGATGAAATTTTTGTCAGTGACTGAAAATCTATAAGCGAATCGAATCTTCGACCAAAAATAGAAGAATGGTCCAAGAGCATCGACTACTCCTGCAGACTGTTAAACGGTTATGAAGTACAAGTACGGCTGTCAAGCTGAATTTTACGAGAAATCCGTCCACCCAACCAAGGCAATGTCGAGATAAAATTATTGATGCTGAAGAAGAAGAATAAAGCAGATGGTGCGGACGAGCTGCGGTGCCGTTGCAATATTAAAAGCAGGCCATATTCTGTTTGGACACATACACTATCACGTATAAAGAAAACATACCCCTGTTACTGCGCCTTCTCCATAACATTGCATAAGTAGGTAAATTAGTTGCCCTAGCAGCCTACTGGCCACAGCTCACTCAGACCAACGTGTCTGTACCATTGTATATCTTCTTGTTTATTTGGCCTTACAAACCGGGTTTAACGTGGGCCTCGACCAGTAAGCCTCTGCAGCCGGCACGATCTTTAGCCAGCTATCTCCAACTGCGCACACCAAGTCGATTGAGGTCCTTCTCCACTTGGGTGCGCCATAGGTTCCGTGGGCGTCCTCTATTGCGTTGTCCCACTGGTTCGGGAGGAAATCTCTTCGGGCTGGAGGAGTGTTGTCCATGCGGTCTACATGGCCCAGCCATCTTCTTCTCCAATAACCATCAACGCAGACAGGACCAAAGCTTGTGGCAGAACTTTTCTCTCGAAAGGACCAAGTGCTTATTCATCCGCTTTTATGATTGTCCATGCCTCCGCATCATAGAACCGGACAGGGATGATCAAAGTGTTACATAATATTAGCTTGGTCCTTCGAGAGAGGACTCTACTACTCAACTGCCTCTTGAGCCAAAAGAAACAGCGATTGGCAAGAGTAATTCTGCGTTTAATCTCGGTACTGGTGTTGTTCGTACTGTTCACTTGCGAGCCGAGGAAGACGAAGTCCTTCACTACCTCGAAGCTATAGCAGCCTATGGTGACGTTTTGGCCAAGTCGTCGATGTTGTGCGTCCTTTCTCGATGACAGCATATATTTCGTTTTGCCCTCATTAACCGCTAAACCCATTTTGGCCGCCTCCGCTTCTATACCAGCAAATTCATTGACGGCTCGCTGTGTTCGACCAATCACGTCCATGTCATCGGCGTATGCTAGCAGTTGTACGGACATTTGGAAGATCGTGCGTCTTGTGTTAGCGTGTGAGTTCTGCACGATCTTCTCAAGAATAATGTTCACAATAAAATTGAACAATAAAGTCACATGACAGCGCGTCGCCGTGTCTAAAACCTTTTTTGACATTGAAGGTCTCGGTGAGCTCGCTACCGCCCTTGATGGAGCAGCGAGAGTTCTCCATCGTCATCCTGCACAACCTGACGAGTTTGTCAGGAATATCAAAACTAGACATGACGTTGTATATCTCGTCCCCATACACGCTGTCATATGCGGCCTTGAAATGAACGAATAGGTGGTGGGTGTCGATCTGCATTTCTTGGGTTTTTTCCCAGGATCTGCCGTATTGTGAAGATTTGGTCGATGGTGGACCTCCCCGGCCTGAAACCGCACATATAAGGACCTATCAGGTTGTTGACGAATGGTTTCAGGCGCTAACACAAAACGGCAGAGAGGATCTTATAGGCGATGTTGAGGAGACTTATCCCTCTATAGTTGGCGCAGTTGAAGGGGTCTCCTCTCTTGTGGATTGGGCAAACGATACTGAGATTCCACTCGTCGGGCATGCTTTCGTCCGACCATATCTTACAGATGAGTTGGTGAATGTACCTTACCAGCTCATCTCCAGCTGCCTTAAACAGTTCCGCAGACAGTCCGTCTGCACCAGCAGCTTTATTCGACATTAGTCTCGATATCGCTATCTTGACTTCATCTAGTTTGGGGAGATGGAATTCTCGTCGATCATCGTCAATTGCATTGAGTGGACCATTCTGCCTGACAGCGTTATTGGAGTCTTCCTCGCCATTTAACAGTCAACAGAAATGATTTTTCCAGATTCTCAGTATCGACTACGAATCTACTACGCCAATCAACCGTGAGACCTACTGCAGCTATAAACCAGACCGATTCATCTGCGAATCCTAGGAGGCTTTTTAAACCAACACCGCTCCAGTTCAAAGAAGAAGTGATTCCCAAGAAAATACCTTCTTTTCATTGCTAGGGTTGAGCGTTCGCAGAGCAGATGGTGGATAGATTCTCTTTCTTCTTCATCTCTGGACCTTCAGCAAAAATTGTTGTGTAGTATATTCATTGGCATTGCATGTGGACCTATGGCACTGTATTGCTTAAGGACTCCTAACAGCATTCGTACCTAATTGCGCTTAAAGCCAGTCAATGATGTTGACCCCTTCTTGCCCATATTCAGCCATATGGCCTTACTGTGGCGGCAGTATTCAGGCTGAGCCAGCGAGCTCTGTTCAGGACTTCGCCTTCCAGCGGTTTTCATAAGGGAGCTGAGTGGCATGTGGCGTACGATATCGCACAGGATCACCAATGGCATTTTGAGGGACCGCTTATAAAATATTTGATATTGAATGAAGTACATATAGTTATGCGGGCTACTCTCTCTCCCTCCCAACCCTCATAAGCAGACAAATTTCTCCGTGCCGTTAGTGTCCTTATGAGAGAATTCACTGTTCACCACCATCTCTGATTTTGACATTGCTGCCAATTTCAGATGCAGGATGTTGGAGAATTTTCGACGAACTCATCGATACCAAGCTGGATGGTGCCGCCACCTCACGTGCGGGATAGTTGGAGAGAGTTGCTGATGGAGTCCAGGATCCAATCCTGATTGTCGCATGATGATGAAGGTACACACAGTGGACAATCGCTAAACACGCTGTTGACTTCCAAAGTGATTGATGTAAATGCTTTATCGTCTCCAGTCGGGGGTCGTTTTGGCGACCAAAGAAAAATTATATCCAACAGCCGCGATCCCTCAGTTATTAATGATAACTCTGATATTAAAATATTTCTATTTTTGGCTTCGTGTGACGGAAATGACAAGCAATTAACGACTGGGATTCCAAAACGAATGAGATGCTCGTAGGAATGCCGAAATGACAAAGCGCCTTCCACTAGAACACTGTCTCTTGTTGACCTTTAAACAAACGAAAGATTGTTTATTCATCCCTAATGATTTGTTCTGCAAAGTTCACTCGTAAATCAACTTCCATGGGTTGAGGCTAATATCAAAAGAAAAGATTCCAAAGCCTGTCACCTGCTCCATTCAACAGGTCGTAAATCTTGAAGTGAATTTCCTAAAGTTCACGCAGATGCAAATCTAATTAAAAATGTGTATTCCCTTTGAGGAGGAAGAAAAATGTCAGTATATGTAGATCATTTTTAAGAAAATGTCACTTGTATTCATGGCTTGCATATTTCTTGTAACCACTTCTAGACACATCCCATGCCAGCCGAAATATTATTCATATGCAACGGTACCCGTTCAATTAAGTCAAAGCTCATTAATATATATTTTTTTATTTCTTGCTTTTCGTCTACACCAAAAATTCAATTAGGATTTTATTAGCTGTCATGTTGAGGGAAATGTTTTTTTTTTTCGAAATTTACGAATTTGCTGGATTTTATAATATGTCTGCTGCAATAAAATCTCAGAGAAGAAAATTACAAAATATGCCACGAAATTATTAGAACGTATGCTCTACTGGGAAAAAAGAAATAAGGCAATTTGAAGTTACGCCTTCATGCTTCGAATGGTGGCGGTGGTTGTGAGACGGGTCGTTTGTGTTTTAATGCATGTTCGGTTTTAGAAATTTATTTGGGAATTTTTGAGTGTTCCTATATTTAGATGCTTGAAATGTAATTCATTCCAGCAGTCGTATTTTTCAATACAAATGCGAGGACTCATGAGTGAGTGTATGATGAAAATGATGTCGATTGGCAATTAAGAAAAAAAAAACGAAATAGAGTTGCAATAATGAAAGAAGGTGGAACCCTCAGTTGTAACGTCAAGAAATAGCAGCTTCTTGTGATTTTTTTTTCGTGCTCACACACTGGTACATTTGATAACAAATGTTTTTTAACACGAAGAATATGTATTTTAGAAAAATAATTGTAATTTTTTTTATAAAAATATAAAAAAATACTTTTGCGGGGAGCCAAAAAAATGGTTTGGCGGTGATCACTGTAGCTCATCACCGGCTTGCATGAAATCAAAGAAAAATATCAGAGATCGTAAGTTAATATATATAGATATGATGCTCCGATTGAACGAAGGAATTTAAAAAAATTTTGATTTTTCTAACAATGGCGGACGTTGAGACTCAAAATTGATGTGTTTAAGTTCTCGCACATTTTCGGCTGTACAAAAAAAAAAAATCGTCCTTTGTGCACAGTTAGGACAATATTATTTAGAATATGTCATAAAAATTTCAAACAGACCGATAAAGTCGTTCTCAAGTTACAGTTGTGTACTTCGAAGTCATGGTTTCGAGAAAAACGTGTTTAAAGTTTTGACTGCGTTTAGCATGCAAATAGAGACGGCTCCACTCAAAGGCATTTATCTCAGTCATTTAAGTGTTCTTCTTAAAAACAATGTTGAATGGAAAAACACTCTTTATTCTTTTATTTCTTTCGTTTTTTGTATTTCATCTTTACACTCGCCGGTCCAGAGAGAACTAACCCCTCGCCTACTACCATACAACCAACATAAGTACATCAAGTTGGTTTTTCTTACATTATTAGAGAGAGAGAATTCGAGCAGGGTTGCCACAGTCAGAATAATTTTGAACTATTTTACTTTTAGAAAATTAAAAAAGAAAAAAATCGATTCTCATTAGTTTCAAATAAAATCAAAAAAATGAAAATTTAAAAATGAATACCATAAACAGACCTCTGACTGAAATATGTACTTTTCTCAGCACACCGCAAGACTACAGTTCAAACAAATGTCATTAAAAGCAATCATGTATACCACCGGCGCGGCGGTATACGCGGCCTCATGCTAAAAAAGAAACGTGTCCACCGGTGGCTCACGTGGGAACGAAAGTTATAAGCACGGCTTGCCTTTTTCACGAGTGACAGGAAAAGCAATGCCTTCCTATAGGATTAGATAAGCGGGTGGATTTTAATGAAGGTTTTTCGGTAGCTTTTCTTTCTAAAATCCTAATTATTTTACTAACATATTTTCTTGCAATTTATAATAAGTTTTCAGTAATAAAGTAGTGTATACCGTATCTCTGTAAATTGTGCAATGTAGTTTTAAGATAAATGTACTTTTTAGCTACAATAAAGAATCAATCAATCATAAGCGGGTCGATTTGGACGCAGTTTGGAGGACCTGTAAGCAGAAAGCCCGAGCTTTCCCTCAACTCTCACTGAAAGAAACAAAAAGATCAGGAATACTAGCTGACGAGACGAAATTTCTTTCTGCTGTTGTGGGAAGCCTGCTATTGAGCAGCTTCTTCTTCGAATGGAAGGGGCTATGCTTCAATGGTTTGGGCACAAAGAACGAATGTTCCCATCATCACGACTTCCACAGCGGGCCCTGAATGCCATCAGGCAGGCGGGCGCATGTCAAACCCAGGACCAGATAGTTTAGCCAAGTCAAAAAACTCGCCTGGTTGCTCTTGGGTATTAAGTCCTGATAAGTTAGATCGAGTTGCCTGGTGATCTCTCGTGCGTTTTTAACCCCTTGGACTTCTTAAGTGGGTCATGCTAACCAGAAGATGATCGTACGAATAAGAAGCACAAAATTAAGTTTTGAGTTCGTTTGACAAATTTGGTACAAGCACAGGACCTTAGCCACTCAAGCAGCACTGCATAGTGCATTTCATATGTTGCATCGTAGCGTAACAAAACCGGGTAAAATTTGCCTCGCTGTGAATGCTGTCGTTTGAGGCTTAAAAACACCTAACTTGACTTGTCTGCCTCAATAGTGCCTTTCCCGACCCGGAAGGTTCGATTGTTAAAATTCAGGTGTTCATACTGTGTGACAGGCTGGAAAGGACACGGTGGGATAATAGGAAGTTGTTGTTCAAGTCACTGGGACTTCCAGTACACTTCCAGTATTCCATTGCCCTCTCTTTCTCTTCCATTTTAATTAAATTACGGGAATATTTTGTGATTAATAGCTTGATTAATTTCTTGGTGAATAATCAGTAAGGAAAGAAATTATGCTCGGAAGTTAATTTTGAAGAGTCCATTTCGAGATTGTATGCTCCAAAACCACTTGGAGCTTTTATTTCCTCAGATGTGCTGAATGATTAGCTCAGGGACCGCTGTAGAAAGTGTCTGCGCAACTGTGGAGACAATGATGTAACCCAAATTAACCACCACCAGACGTTTCACAGGCTCTGCCTGCTAGACTGCCTGGATTGAACTCAAGAACTGAAATGTAACTGCTGGCATACGATCCGCATTCGGTATAGACTGTACTTGGCAGTGCTTATTGTTGTCCAAACATACTCCCAAGTCCAAGCATTTTTATTTATGTGCGTTGGAAGCGCTGGAACAAAGCCAAGACAATCCCATGTACTTGCGATTGTCCAAGCAGGGTCATAAAGGCTCACGTGTTGCTGCTGTGCCTTAGAAGAAAGACTCTGCAGAAAACCCAAAACGTCGATTATGTTATGCATCTATTTGGGAGACACCTATTCTCTCTTTCTTCATATGTGTACAACTTGTACCTGGCACTTTGCTTTTGTTGTCTGACTTTTAGTGATATTGATCCTGTCTTAAGTTAAGTCCTTATGATTTTCTCTGTTTAATGTTTATTTAATGAAATTTATGAAAAGTTCACTTTAAGGTGGGAAGCCGGAGTGATAAATAATGTTTTGTTTGCTTGCGCCATTACGACGGGTTCCCACACTCTACTGAAACACTCAAATCAACAGTACGCCGCTGGAAGTAACCGTCGAAGGACTTTGCATCTTCACAAACGTATTCTGCAGCAGCTACATGGATGAAGGCCATGGATAGGATTGCATGTCACACCTCCTTTGCTGCTGTCCGACTTTAAAGTCCCCTGAAACTGCAGATATGTCCCCTTCTCATATAAGGATTACCAGCAGAGTGCATGGGAGACTGCTGGAATTACCCTATATCTGATGGGCTTGTCAAAGAACCCCACTTTGTACTTCGATAACACAAGTGTCGCCAGAAGTAAATATTAATTTCATTTTAGACTGCAGTTTCATGGCAGGTCATATACCATTTTCAATCTAATCTAATCTAATCTGAACTCAGACCCAATCTCAATACAACGCAATATGAGAAAAACAACAAATTATGGAGAAAAGCACATGAGCTTACAAGCAAACATTTACGACATCAAAAACCCCATTTAAAGCGCTTTGAATTTAATCCTCAAAGTGTTTTCCACATCGAGAATTTGAAAAAAGCGGTGGCTGTGTGTTTGCCGAGACTATCTCCACATTGACACCGTATCCAGAACCAATGAAGCGCTTCTAGCTGTGGGAGACTGCAATGTTTCGTCACATATCTCGCTTTCTGTTGGACCCACAACATCAAATACCAAATTTTATAGACCGCCAATCGGCAAACACTGAAAGTGTCTCAGATGAAAAGAAATGTAATAAAATTGCCTTCCCCATCCTCAACGATTTTGTTTACAATCCCTTTCGATCGAGGTCACCTTCAAGCAAGGCCGCCTCTGGCGGACAAGTGTTTGTGATCACAACAAGGCGCTGTGAAATATGGAAGAGGGCGCTCATTATCGCGCTTGAATGGATGTGGAAAATCGGAGAATATCTTGCAGCGAATAGACTATACTGTGGCTATCGTAATCTGAATCATAATTCGAATCGGACGCGACTTCAGCTGTCGAAGATCTACGAAAAGGCGGTGGGCAGCACTGTCATCGCTTCCGAATCACACTCCAATCCGTCCCAGTGTTTCTTTCCTGAAAATAGAAAATCATTAAAAGCACAAAATACCATTGACTCGAGTAAGAGCCTGTGAAAGAATCAAAATGAAGAAGAAAAAAAAAATATTAATTATTATAGCACGAATGAGATTATATCTGTTTAGAAACATTTTCCAGAATACATTCGCTCTTATTTCACTTTCATCGGCATCGGATGCTCTCGTTGACACACACTCGTAAGGCGTTTGCGGCCACATTCGCATTCGTTAGTATTCGCTTCCATCTCACCGGTAATTTGTTCGTTCGCCTGCCCATCTGTCCGCTTGGAAAAATTATTAAGCACATGTTGATAATAAAAACAAGGAAACAAAAACAAAAAAATAAATAAAATACAAGATACTCTACTGTCAGCCATGTGTTTTTGCAGTCCAGCATTCGTCAACCCGGCAACAAATAGCAACGTCGACCGTGCTGCGTCTCTGACGCTGTCAATACGACAACCGACCGACCGACGACGACGGCCGACTGGGCCCAAACGGCAACAACAACAGTGACATTTTCCACGCGGTGGAAATTCCGCTTCCATTGCACTATTCGTGAATACCCGCTGAAACTGAGAGTGTAAAGTGTGAAGTGTGAAGATATCGTTGCTTTGTTGCGAATTTCGACGCCAACCCGCCCCTCGGTCGAATGCGTTGGAATTAATTATTTATCCGGGTGAATTTTAAAGATAGTTTTTTTTTCTTGTTTTATTCTTTCTTGTGCTTTTGTATATCTTCTCGCGCTGAGTGTATCTTTCGTATGGATCTGTTATAGATGAGATGCGTGATCTTCCAATTGCGATGATGATCATCGCCAGAGTGTGTCGGTGCTTGGAAAAAAAGCAGTCGCAGGAATTCCATTTCGAGACGAAGTGAAGCTAAGAAGTATCCGAACACCCGACCGTCTGACAGTATTCTGTTCGTTTTTCGCAGCCGGAATGCGCACAAGATTGTCTGTTGTTTATTATTTTCGAGCGTCGTCTTTCGCTTTCGTTTCTGCTGCATACGTGCATAGATGCCGCGTTCTGTGTTATTGAGAAATGAGCAAAAAAATATGTTAAAATTCATTTAAGGATTTTTGTGTGAAAAAGTTCAGCCGATGCTGTGGTCGTCGATGCTACCCGAGTGCAAGTGAGTGAAAATCCGTGAAGGCAGTGCAGTGGGAATTTCCGAATAAAAGAAAAATAAACAAAAAAAAAAGAAAATTATTTAGAACACATGAGATACCGCATCCATGCTTGAGTTTGTTGATCTCATTCGAAAGATCGTTGATCCATTGTTGCATGCTGCAGCTACTCAGCCCGGTAGGAGATGAAATTGTTCCAGAAAAAATATATATTTAATCTTTTCCTTTTTTATACAAAAACCAAACAAAATGTGTACGGCCTCGCACTGGGAGATAAGGGAATGCACGATGGTAAACAGACACGTTAATGTATACAAGTGTTTGGCGAATCTCACGAGTGCTGTGTGTTGTTGTACTTGCACTCGAAGCCAGGGTGACTAATATACTGACGGGGTGTACGTGCATATACTTGGGGCTAATTCATCAAACATTTGCGGGAGACGAACTCATCTCTGTTCGAATTCAGTGTTGTTTGATCGAATTTCCAAGTGAAGGTCATTCGGTTTTTTATGCACCTGTAAGCGTTGAGTTTTTCTTTCGAATGTTCTAGACCGAATGAACAACAGGATTTGCTTATGCACTGCTAGCTAGAAATACATTCTCTGGTTGGTGATAAACACGTCGTCACCACTATTTATACTTAGCTGCATTATCCTCTCTACCGTTTGTACGTTGCTATTTTCGAGCAAAGACTTTGTTTTAATTAGTCGTATTTTTGTAAAAAATTTCCAGTCGAAGACACACTGCTTGTATGTGGGTGGAGACCATTCGGTATACGAGCACAGGTCTGCGCAGCTTCATGTGACCATAAGTGGTGGAGCTCCTAAAGTGCTTTGATAAAGAGCTCAGCTTACTGAAATAACACAATTTATAACTAATTTACTGCTTACCAAAAAACAAGGCACTTGCTAGTGAAGGCCCATTATAACCAACCATACATCAAAGAGTTTTTTTTTTTCGAATGTGAGCACACACCTCACGAATTCCCTAGACACTTCGTCAATGATTCCATCCTTGGACTTCAAAGTTCAGCTGTCACGGTTTGATCTTTTTATAAGAAGACATGATGAACTCACCTGACGAAAGGAGAAATGAAAATAAATGGTCTGACTAATTGATTGCTTTGATGGATGTCATACACGCTGGAAAGGAAGTTTATGATAGAGGTTCACAAGAGAGAACTAAATTTACACCGATGTTCGGAACTGGGTTATGGTTAGTCAGTGAAAGGCGACTAGAGGACGTCAGGCAGATGATTCGACGTAGAACAAATCATACTTACTGGCTTATCAGCCCGGAGATCCATGGAGAGTCATAGCTTGAGCAATCGTTGTTTTCCATCGCTGACGGTCCTGGGAACGTTGTTCCAGTCATTGAGACCAAGCTGCCTTGCATCCGCGATGACTTGGTCTTTGTACCGGAGATTCGGTCTTCCTCTCCATCTTGAACCAGGAGGCTCAGATTGGAAGACCCTCTTAACTGGAACGTCGGTGTTCATGCGCTCAATGTGTCCAAGTCACATCTTTGCCCTCCAGACTACATCCACATCCTGGCACACCTCTTAGAGTTCGCGGTTGTCTCTTCTCCTCTATTCACCTTCCTCGCAGGCGGGATTATATATCCAGTGTAGAGTTTCTTCTTTCGAAGGCACCAAGAATCAGCTCTTCAGTTCTGCTTAGCGTCCAGCTTTCGGCCTGAACGATTCACAGGGATCAGAATTTCTCACAGCAATGTTGATGTACACATGCAGTACAGCATTCATCTGCGCGTTTTATTATTTGTTGAGCTTAAAAAACTCTTCGAAGCAATTGATCTCTCTGCACATTGCCAACGACTTGACGGAGGTAAAGTCGTGAATTATGATAATGTTCCCTCATCTGAGCAATCGAACCCTGAGGAGTCAGCGCTCCCACCAACTTCTGCATTGTACCCGCTCTGTATGTTTATTAGAAATAAGAAATCTTGTTCATTGGAGGTGAGAGAACCCGGCCTGCACTTTACACAGTATCCAGCAACTCAGGTTCGATTTCAAGCAATCAAGCGATTTCACAGAATAATCTCTCTCAGCATAAATATTCGAACTCGATTCTTGTATTTCACCCCCAAAGGCAGCAATGTGAAGCTGTATGAAATAATATGACACGCAGTTGATTTGATTTGTATACTTACATGTTGTTTCTCAAATACTTGTAGAAGGGGAAATGAAAGAAAGGTCAGTTGATCCAGAAAAATGTGGATATCTGAAGTTCTCTTGCCGATTTTAATCATTGAGCGCTTTTCTCAAGCCCCACAAGTCCTTGGCAGAGGAACCCTTTCTACCTGGAATATAGTCAGTGAACTTACATAAATAATGTTGTGTTTATCCGTTCACAACACTATCCCATTTCTAGAAAAAGAAAAGTTGTCACTTTGTGACCATCTCAAGGTGCGAAAGTGTAAAAGTTATCAATCAACTCTTAAATATTAAACTGCCTTCGGACAGGAGTTTCAACTTGACGCATTAACTTCATATCTGCTCCTGATGCTGTTGGCATTAATTGAAAGGCAATTGTTGTGCATGTGTGGTCTAAACGCAAAATACTTCTGCACTATTTTTAGATTTGAGAACAAAGAATATGGTGATTTTCTTTGAGAATTTATTTTGAAACTGTCACAGATATTCAATTTTACATATGAGAAAACATTTTAAAGCTCGTCAGGGTGTTATGTTCTCCGAACAATGATTGTCCTAAGATTGATGCGATATGCGATTTCTAGAGAAAACACCGTCTTTAGAGCAAAAAATGCACACATATTGATTCACACATATTCATTCGTACAGTGTATTGGGTAAATACCGTCAACGGTTTTGATGCCACATACATTCGATCTCAGAATTAGGTAAGCAACATAAAGTCGTCTGAGTTCTTAGAAGTAATTAATTAGAAACGAGCCAATAGGAAATTAACCTTGAATACAGTTTTTTGTAATGTACTTAAAAATCATACAAAAATTTAACGAAATTTACAGCATACCATATGTTAAACGGATACAAAATCAATGGTATTGATCGAATCCTACAACAGTCCTGCGACAAAAGCTTTTGCAGGCAAAGTTCATTTGTTGGTGACGAAAATTCCATTTTTTTTTCTGTGGCCTTTCACGTTCAGAACACAGGCAAATTTGTGGCGTTAAGGATTCAAAATGCTTTTTTTTTCTCCACCGATAAATGGTTATGTGACTGGCGTGCCGAGCCATGGCGCTACTTCCTACACACTTGAACCTTACTAATCTTACCACTGGGTTCGATTCCCGGTACGACAAAAAAAATAATTTTCACGACTCCATCATTTTCCAGTCACTAACTAATGCTTAAGCAGAAAATTAAGGGCAAATAACACTGTCTAGAAAAAGCTTCTCTCATTAAATCGTTGGGAGTTGGCACAGTAGGTCCCTTCCTCTCGTGAGAGAACTATAGAACGCTGCACCACGAGTGGTTGATGTAGAAACTAGACCGTGTCCCTCTATACTCTATAGAACCACCCATATTATTTTATTATTATTATAATGTGGTATCTAATGTACCTGAATTTTGTTTGTCACTTTAGTTAGAATTCTCTTTCAAAGCATAGCTTGTCGCGGATCTCCATTGTAATGTTTTGCTAAAAGATCGATGTTGTATGGATGAAAGATTGTATAAGAACTTCCATTTTTCTTTGCTAACCTCTAGACCCATTTTGGCCTTGCAGCGAAAACTTAATCAAGAAACTAATGGGATTTCTAGAATATCCTGCCTATAGTACTTTCCGGTGAGCTTTGCGAGACATTATCAAGAAACATATTGAAGAATTCAAACAACTTTCTTTTCTCATAAATTTAATATGAACATAAACACTATAATACCTAAGCTATATGTATACAATCAGCGCCAGATTCGGATGCAATGTGAAGTTCCTCGTGTCACCTTTAATAACTGCTCAGAAGATTATTACGATCATTTAATAACTTTAACTAACTACATACGTTATTTCGGAAAATAATTTCTTTTGAGCTCGAATTCATTTATTAGAGTAATACAAAATTGTTATAACAGAAAAATATATACGCCTTGTTGGTGAACTTCATTTAAAAATCTTTAAGTTGCATGTTCTTTTTCAAATTAAAAAAAAAACGAAATTCGCCCCTAAGCAGTGAAAATGTATTCTGGGGTTTCTTTTATGTAAAACCGACATATGTTGGGACCTCACTTATTCATTGGACACAATCGGTGAGTTGTGTAAATACCTGACTCCGTGTTAAAGGAATGGACTACCGACAGTACTCATACAGTTTACAATGGTCAACAGGATCTTCTCAAATGGTCAATTGTTGCGAAGAAACATTTGGAGTTCAAATAGATCAAAATTTCAGACGAAATGTCATTGAAAACATATTTTTCTTATACTATACAAGAATTTTTCACTGAAGGTGATAAAATGCCATGTGTGGCAGCGCTAAGTCAACCCGATTGAAAAACTCCACGGCTCTCTCATTGCGTGAAAGCCTATAAACTACGACTTCTATAATGGATATGTAATGCGATTATTGCAGCAAATGAAAGAAGAACAATAATATTCATTAATTAACATTATCTCAAGTCGTCTCATGTCCCACTCTGCAAAAAAGAATCTGGTCTGAATCTGTGCCATTTGTAAACTTATTTCGAAATTCAAAAAAAGTGCGTTCCATTCGTAAACTGAAAAGGGCCGGTTTAAAGTCACTTAATTTTCGTAATATCTGAAAATTCGATTAACGAGAAGAATTAAACTTTGCATCACAATTGAACCCCACAGAACTGCCAATTACAAGGGAGCAAATCAAGTTATACACACACAATGCTTCCAACTGGTAAGAAAATAATTTCCCAGACCCATGGCCTAAGGAAGATATGATGAGCTGGACTGTCGTCATAACCGCCATTCTTTTTGTTTTATGACGTCACTCAGGGTCCGACATTGAATAGATGCGTTATTTAAGCCCACATCACAATTCAATTTCGAAAGAAATGATGTATGAAGAATACGTTGCAAGAATGAAAGAAATTAATTCATTTAAATGCATTCTTGCTGAAGCTGTAAGGAGTGGAAAAATGTCGAACAGTAATCCGTTTTAATTTTTAAGTCTGTGTTCAATGTTTGTTATTGATTTTGCCTTTATGCTTATGTTGATATACAAATTCCTACGACAACGTCATACAGTACCACTTTAGAACTGTCCAGCTCACCTTATTTTCCTTCCACCGTGTTCCAGTCCATTCTCTCTGTTTTTTGTGTCAAAACTGAAAAGCTTGAGGCAGCTCAAATTTGAAATATTTCAGTTCCCCACAACGCTTATGTTCAGCATGAATTGCTCAAAAATGTATATCCAGAGTAAGAACTCATTGTTTGTGCAACTTGACATCACTCACAATGAGACCAAGCCAAACAAAGCAAATAATGTCGACTTTGTAACGGCAGTAATTGACAACATCGCAGCCACATCAAGTTATATTCTCGAGCAATTTATAGAACACCGTCCACTCGTCGTCATAAATTCTCCCAAAATAGTTGAACATATCGCCGCACTAATCCCACTTAGTCATTGGCGATGTCGATCTCTCATTTCTTGCAACAATCTGCCACAAAATTACCCTTTCTCTTAAAGAATCTCTTCGCTTTTGATTTCTTTTTGATGTGTCTGCTCGTCGACATATGTATGTAACGGTAAGCACAATGTGTCTGCTAATGATTGACTAAACTGGCAGATTCGGCGCCAGCGTCTTGTGCGGTACCCAATCGTCTAAACAAACAGATCTCCTTCTCTAATCTCAGTCGCTCATCCATCTCCAAATGTTTGCATGATACTCCGCCCCACTGTCAGCGCCAAGGGAACTGAGATAAAGGGGAATGTCAAAACTATTAAAATCTTATTTATATCAACTTATGTCCCCAAAATAAGTCCGCCTCCGCTTATTAATAAAAATCACAATTCTATTGATGAAGACCGCCGGTAAACGTATTCGAAGTGGTGAACATTTGTGTTCGGTGCTCGTTGTCTGCCGCCAAATAAGTCCCAATCGCAGCACACATATGTACGCTCTCGCTGACACGCGTGGGTGTCATGGCAGCACTCGCTTATTAATTGCGCCCATTTAACACCCCGTCCCGGCATTTGGATCCGACACCCTGCAAGCTGTCCCATTCAATTGATCTGTCAAAATCTGAACTGTAAATTTAATTGAACCCATTAATTTGAGATGAGAATATTTGACACTTGCGCATGGATTGCGGCCGAATTTAGCGCACGTCACTCACGGAAAATAATGCGCCGACGTTTGGTGTGTTCCTCACTTGAATACTCACTCCTTGTTCCGCTGGCAAGACGGACAACAACTTGCGGTAAAAATACATCGCAAAAAACTCAGATAAATATACCAGACATCTTCGAACCGCATTCGGCACACGTATCCGGAGGCAAGAAGTCCGGTAGGAAAAATTGCAAATTTAGTTTGCCCAAATGCTACTGCGTTCGAGTGCCACTCACCAGGAATCCATCGCGCTGCGCCGCTGGCCGGCTCGAAGCAAGTCAAAGTGTATTGGCATCACTTTTGAATTTTGATTGACCGCCATCTCATGCGGGTGGGACACCAGGTTTTCGATTTATTTTTAAACTTTTCCTGCAGCAGAAACCGAAAGCAAACAGCGTGCCGGATGCAAAAATTAACTTTACGATGGCACATCTCGTTCGCGGAAAAAACAGCCCGTGGGTGTGGTCGGATCGGTACATTTCCGCCGGCGGAGGCAGCGGCGGTTGCTGTTTTTCAATAGCAAATGTCACTTTGACAGTAAACTTAATTTCCCCGGGGGCGAATCGCCACTAAGCCAGAGCTTCTCAAAATTGATGAATTTGAAAATACGACGAAGCCGCGTATTGAATTGTAATTAAGTACAAACGTGACAGATACCGTTGTCTGGGAGTCCTCCACCGCTGGCCAATTGCCAGTATTTTTCGATGCAGAGCACACGCAAGGGTACCCACTCTCAGTGCAGTTGATGTGGTGCACGATGTAAGCCATGTGGCTAATGTTTTGAATGGCTTAGGACCGGCATCAGCGGTGGGGATTTTTGCGATGATTTAATTTCGGTCGCATTAATCATATTACGGCGAGTGGAAGAGATGGTGCATTGAACACGCCGCATGCTTGTCAGAGGGCTGATTTATTAAAATAAGTGTCAAATTGTTTGGTCTAGCGCACAGCAAATTGGCGATGATGTGGTAAATTGGCGTTTTTTAGGCTTGATCTGTTGAATGAAGCTATAAATATATGCAAACTATGTTAATCATCTGTTTGGACGAAGGGTGGCGAAAACGAGTTTGCTGCGACGCTAAGTTGTGTGCATTCAGATGTGCGCAGATTCAGATGATGCAGAGGAAATGTACTTGAAGAGTCGGTTAATTTTGGCACGCTTCGTCATCTGGCAGACACTTGGACAAGAAGTTTGACACGCAATTTTGTCCGAAATCTTCCTAGATGTCATTTTCCAAAATTATCTTCAACCTGTCAGCTGTGTGCACTCGAAACACACAATCGCAAGAAAGGGGTGTGCTTTATAATTAATTGTCTTATTTACCATTCCAACCGTTCGCCAATGTTTATTGCCGGCTTTTGCGACGGTTTTTTTCCATTAAATGCGATATTTTTAAAATTATTTCTAAAACACCACCAGTCGTGTTTTCTCTTGTTTGGCCTGCATGAGTGGATGTAGCTGCAGTTGGTGGCATTTGTGACTTTTCTTCGAGAATGCTCTCTCCGTTAGGTGGTCATGTGAAAGTGGATGTTAGTGTATCGCTTGAGTGGCGAGTCATCAGTCTGCTCTGTGTCCATACAATGAGCGAAGTGATTCTTATGGTCACAGTGCATCATTTCTGAAAGTTCGCTCGATGGTCTCATTACGTTAATTACTGGCTTAGTTACGAGACCTTAAGCCCATTGAAGGTCTTAGCCTGAACATACTAGTGTTGTGCGATACTGCACGACCAACAGAAATGATACGTTTCCTCAATCGACTTAACCAGCAACATAAAGTACCGTCTTGAGTGAAAGAGAGAGTGGCTAACGATCGGATAAATCAGAGAGCACTTGCATTGGCAATCATCTTTGGATCGCAAAAGCGTTCGATCGTTGGTTTGCTCGTGGTAAGAGTTCGCCTTTAATACAAGTCAGACCTTGAGTAATTATTCCTACCAACCATTCATCCTTTAAATAATTTCTTTTGCTGGTTACTGTCAAGAAAGTATTTGAATACCATCGTGATGGTAGGCTTATCAAACGTTGTCACTCGGGCACAGGATAGATAATCGTGCCAGAACAGTAGTGCGCAGCCTGACTGTTCGACAAACAAACCAATTCCTGTTTCCATACACAACCAGTCCGTGACTTTCTTTCATTTCCTACTCGATAAACATATGATCACCCAAGATTTTATGACTTCTAAAATGCTTTTATATTCGCACAAGCAAATGAAGCTCCAATCGGTAGCTATCCGAAAAAAATTAAGGAATTTCACTAAACAAACAGCTGCAAGTTGTTAGAAACAATTTAAATACAAATAAATTATTTTTCTTAAAAGAATGTAAAATATTTAAATATAGTCCATGTGAAATGCGCCCGAATATTAGGCTTATATACTGATTATACTTGATTCAGTCAAAACAGCTGCCGTTCTGCCTCTTCTCATTTAGAGAATGCTCTTCGAAGCGTTGCATGGAAACGTACAATTTTAAAGCTCTGAATGATGAACCCACTGAGGATAACGTTACGACAATGACCTCATTCCAAATTGTGATTTATGGAATTGAATTTATCAAAGATCGGTTGGATTTCGTTTTAAATTATGAAATGTTCATAATTGCTTGAATGCCACGAAACCATACGAAGGGTATGCAAAATGATTAGACATTTGCATGCTTGACCCAAAAATAAGCCGAATAGTCACGGAAACAAACATTTTGTATTTTGTTCGAATAAAAAATAAAAACAACGAGACTGCATATGCTGCAGTGTATATAATGTACTCCGAAGAATACAAAAGAGGTGGAGAACTATCGATAGGCCCTGCCATCAATAATAATCGAGAGTTTGTGCAACTGTGACTATCGTTGATTATTGATAGTTTCTTTTTCATTAAAAAATTAACGTATTTTTGTGAAAATAAAGTAAAAAAAATACATTCGAGAGTTTTAATCCGTTGAGCCACTTATATGGAATAAAAATCCTTCATCATTGACAACATTGACAGCGGCTATCAAAATCAGTGATAAGGCTGTAACCAGTTCTTTTTTCCTTCGAGACTCCGAAGGGCTCGTATTTTGCTACCATTTTTAAAGAGGGATTCGTTGAACTCACTTTGGAACTCTTACTTGGAAGCAGAAGCACAATCGGTATTAATTGTAATATTTGAATTCTCATAAGAATTTGGATGAAATCGTGTCAAGCGATCAGAAAGATTGCTTGTATTGCCGCCAGTATTGGATGGCTTACTGCACAACGAAAATGTGGGCAATATGTCAACTGAAGATTTCTTGCAAAAATCGGCCTTTTTTTGTTGCATCTCTTACTTTCTTCGTCTTCAAATTATTGACAGTTTGAGTTGATTTATTTGTTGATTAATAATAATAATAATAATAATATATGTGGCGCGACAGTCCGAGGCGGACCTGGGCCTAGCTTCTTTCACGAGTGGAAGGGACCTACAATTTAATGCCGACTCCGAACGGCTAAGTTGAGAAGCTTTTTCTAGACAGGAATACTCTTTGAGCATTATCAGTGACTCGAAAGAGGTGGAGCCGTGAATTATGATAGGTGGTAAATTCCGGTATCGAACCTGGCACACTCTGCGTAGGAGTCGACGCACTTACCCACTACGCCACGGCGACCCTTATTATTTGTTGAATGAATTGTTTTATTTGTCAGTTAGTATTTGAATTGAATTGTTTTCCATTTTTGGATCATTTTCGGCAATTAATTGCTTTCATAAATAAATATCGAAAACTATCGACAGTTTTTCAAAACACAAAGTAAAGCCAAAGTTTTTTTAACGAACTTGATCTTATTCGTTCCTTTTGCTGCTTTTCTCTTTTATCTTGAATTGGTGTTAGAGTTTGGAATATGGAGTCAATTTTCATGTCGCAAAGTTGGATGTAAGGAGTTTTCCGAATTATGGAGTTGACTTATTGAGTTTAAAATATGGCAAATTTTAGTCTTGGATCTAGATATGTTCTGAAACGACTTAAAGAAACCAAAGGATTTTTGACTTGCAGAGAATACATGGTTTAGACAATTAAATTAAATTAGTCACAGTTGTTTAAATAGGTGTTAAACTATAAACTTTTTCATCGGTCCTCACTCGTGTCATCAATTGTGGCGATCAATTCAAATAGGAAGGTACACATTTCAGACAAGGCTGCCGGTGTGGCACAATCGTGTTATTATGAAATTTTTCATTGAAATGATACTATGCTCCTTTAATATTGAATATGGCACTCTGGGAAAAATTAAAAAAATTAATAAACATATTTACATGAACTTTAACTGGTAGCTAACGACGGTTTTGGACAAAAGTATCGATACTGTCGATAATTTTACAGGTTATGTGTAAGAGCAGCGCGTAGTAAATGTCGAATCTTTACAAACTCCCCAGTTTTTATCGTGCTTCGAGGGTTATCCGATCAAACTTGCTAACACTATTCATGAATTTCAATCTATCGGAATATATCATTAATAGCCTTTCAAAATGTGTACAACGTATGTATACATATGGTGGTATCAAGTCTTACTCAAGTCTTATGTTACCAGTACACTGTGACTGACCATGGCAAGTGTTGAAGGAAATTCCCACAGCTGTCCACATTTCAATATTGATTGAAAAAGATGATTGAAATTTTATTTGATCAACTATTATTTTCAGTTTCTGCCCAATCTCCTTTCACGGGGAATCTGCACCTTATTCCAAAACCATTTTATCTGACAATTCAAACTTGTCTTCCTTCAAACCTAAACGAATATATTCAAACCTGCATGATTGGAAGTTCGAAAGGGCATAAAATCAAAAAGAAATCTTTGGAATAAAATCACTTTTATTCAACATTCTTAACTTTTCTTGGCTTAAATGGCTTTCTGCTCCGATAAGTGCTGCTTGCTCTTGATCTTTCTTATGATACATCACATCAGTTTGAAGAAGTTGTCATCGAATACTTTTTAACTGCTTCCTTTGATCTGATCTGTCGCACTGCAAAGATTGTTTTCAAGAACTGGTATTATGAACGCTAGCAGAAGACTATTAGCAGCCTATCATTGCTGTTTAGACAGCAAGACAAATTCAGAGAGATCCATTGACAATTGATATTTAATTCAACTAAATGAACAGTCTTAGCGCGCTTATGACAAACATCCTATTGCACATTTATTGCAGATCCCGAAGCCGCAGCGCGACCCCAAGGCAACAAAGAAAATATTGGTGTCAACAGATATCTACATGCTTGTTTCTTTTTAAATGAGTGTTAACTCTTTATGTGGACACACAATTACGAGTATTTCCTGAATGTTTATAGAAATTCTTGCTTTCACAGGAACATTGGAAAAATTTACTGTATCTACTATTAATCGCCTTGAAAAAGTGCCACACCAATGGCTTTCTTCGTGATTTTGAAACACGTCTTGTTAAAACCACATGATGCCCACAGTTGTGTCTTGTAATTTAAGCACAAGAATGTGATTTATCATGTCCTGTAAATTGTATGGATGATGAGAAACTATTAGAAGCTCTACTCTTTTCCACTGCTGAATGATCCCTTAATTTTATCCATTCATTGCTTATGAATCCTGTATCCTTGCACATCCCTATGAACTTTCACGAGTCATACCGAGGTCACAACAGAGATGTAAGTGACATATTGTTTTAAGTCCGGAAAAAAGTCGGGTCGAGAAATCAGGATGTTAATTGATGTCCACTGCCATTGTGTATTCAGAATGAGCTTTAAGTATGAGAAAAGTTAATTAAATTGTCAAACTTGTCGCTTCCTTGAGTTGAAGCATTGTCCATTTGTCTTTTTCTTTGGGAATCTACATAAAAGATGACTCCAGATTCCTTCTCTGGAGTTTCGCCTCAGCTAAAATATGGATATGCAAAGATTATCCTGAAATCAGATCACTTTTTTAGTCAATTTTCTGAGCCTTGTAGGATACTGAAAAACTTACCCTATTCTCTTCCCTTCAAGACCAACTAAGTTAAGCGGTGTTCAGCTGCTGATAGACAGGAGTTCTTGAAAACTAGTAATGCCTTTCCGGTGAAATGTGTGTCAACACCCGCAACTCGACTGGACTCGTAGTATCCGATTCCAACCAATAATGAGAAGTCCAAAAACAAAATAAATACTTAAGTGTGTCCTTGTTGAAATATTCACCATCGCACACAGAGAGCACTTCCAAAACATCCACTCGAACTAAATTGATATTTATATCCGCATCTTGTTCCAAGCCATGCAAGTAGGAGGTCCCTACACTCCAGTGCAACAGTACGCAGCCGACTGAGGAACACCTTTGGTCCCAGCGCCACCATTCATTCTGCTGTACAAAAATTAATGCCATTATGCTCGGTGATTACCAGCACGAAACACGCCGAACACGACCTTTTGTCCCAAAGACACATAAATACTCACGACGCACGACTCCGTGTGTAGTGTAGTAGGAATTATCCTAAATTCAATACAATCGACCGAAGTTGGCGGTGGGCTGGCACTGTTTCTGCCTCCTTTCGTTCCCGTGTGTGTGAGAACCCAGTCTGGGTGTACCTATCTACCTGGCCCACTTGGCGTCGCCCAACCACAAAATCGAGTTTCAAGGCTTTGACTTGGTCTACCTGCATTTACCTTTTTTCGGGTTCTCTGATCTCGGTACTCGGTTGGGGTGTGTGAGTGCTTTTTTTGTTTCTCAGTTCCCCTCCGCCCGACCATCCAGCGACCAAAGGCTAACGTTTGGTATCCGTCCAAAAATTATATTGAACTGTGAAGGGATACCGAAGCCCAGCGTATGCGATGACTAAATTCCTGCCTACACACACTGCAGTTGGTCCGACGACAACGACGTCGCTCTGCAGCGTACTCGATCCGGTATGTGGCTCTCGGAAATGCCCATTGCCGGTTGTGGTAGTGTTCATGTATAGACGAGGAGCTATCCTTGTTAGTTTTTTAATGGTACCCATGGATTCGCCCAGCTGTGAATTTTAGATAACTTTGGTTAATATTAATGAAGTGCTTTTAAGCGAAGTGTACAACGGTGGCGGTGTGGTTTCAAAACCGAATTGTTGTAGGGTAATGGACTGATGCTATTGCCGGGCGATTGAATGGCGAGCGGGGGGGTACGGCATGGGGGCTATATGGCAGTGTGCAGTTTAGAACATAACTATGGTGGCTGGCGTTGGTGGGACAAAGCCCCGGGCGTTCAATACAACGCCGTCGCCGCCGCCGCCGCCTGGTGGAAAAGGTTTCCGTAGGTAAACGATGATTGTCGATAGTGTGACAATGGCGCTGTTGAAGTTCTCATACACCGAGAGAATTTTGTTGTAAAAATTCAAATATTTATCGAGGGCACAGACATTGCATGTGATTAGAGTTCTTTTTGGTTATGCCTGGAGTACGTTGTGGTGGACGATTAGGCATTGGTCGATAGATGGCTAATGGATACGGTATCCTTCTTTTGATCTTGATTAAGAGAATGAAACTGTGAGAATGACATTTTTGTGAAATTTGAATGATTGAGTGAGAATCCATAAGAAAGGAGACCCCTTTGACTGCGCCAACTATAGAGGGATAAGTCTCCTCAACATCGCCTATAAGATCCTCTCTGCCGTTTTGCGTGAACGCCTGAAACCATTCGTCAACAACCTGATAGGTCCTTATATGTGCGGTTTCAGGCCGGGGAGGTCCACCATCGACCAAGTCTTCACAATACGGCAGATCCTGGAAAAGACCCAAGAAATGCAAATCGACACCCACCACCTTTTTGTCGATTTCAAGGCCGCATATGACAGCGTGCATAGGGACGAGCTATACAACGCCATGTCTAGTTTTGACATTCCTGCCAAACTCGTCAGGTTGTGCAGGATGACGATGGATAATTCTCGCTGCTCCATCAAGGTCGGTAACGAACTCACCGAGACCTTTAATGTCAAAAAAGGATTTAGACAAAGTGACGCGCTGTCATGTGATTTCTTTAACACCATCCTGGAGAAGATCGTGCAAGACTCACACGCCAACACTAGAAGCACGATCTTCCAGAAGTCCGTACAACTGCTAGCATACGCGGATGACATTGACGTGATTGGCAGAACACAGCGAGCCGTCAATGAGGGGTTTGCTGGCATTGAGGCGGAGGCGGCTGAAATTGGTGTAGCGGTGAATGAGGGCAAAATGAAGTATATGCTGGAAAGGACACACAACATCGACGTCTTGGACAGAGCGTCACAATGGGCAGCTATAACTTCGAGGTAGTCAAGGACTTCGTCTACCTCGGCCCCCCAGTAAACAGTACAAACAACATCAGTACCGAGATCAAACGCAGAGTAACTCTTGCCAACCGCTGTTTCTATGGGCTCAAGAGGCAATTGAGTAGTAGAGCCCTCTCTCGAAGGACCAAGCTGACTTTATACAAGACCTTGATCATCCCAGTCCTGCTGTACGGCGCGGAGGCATGGACAATCTCAAAAGCGGATGACTTCCTCATGTCCTTGGTATTTTCGAGAGAAAACCTCTGCGTGCGATCTTTGGATCCAAGATTCAACCACGAACTGTACGGGCTGTACAGCGACATGAGTCTAGTCAGGTGTCTTCGGATCCAACGCCTAAGATGGCTAGGCCATGTAGAGCGTATGGACAACTCAGCTCCGGCCCGGAGAGTCTTCGACTCCGAACCCGTGGGACAACGCAACAGAGGACGCCCGCGTTTAAGGTGGCGCACCCAGATGGAGAAGGACCTCAACCAACTTGGCGTGCGACACTGGAGACAGCTAGTCAGAGACCGTGCTAGCTGGAGAGGCTTGTTGGTTGAGGCCCAGGTCCACACCGGACTGTAGCGCCAAATGAAGAAGAAGAATGATTGAGTGGCTGTTAAACGCTGTGAATAATAATTGTTTTCCCCTAAATTTTAGTATAATGATAACCAGTTCAAATTCAATATTCAAATAATACACAACCGCGACTATATGAATAATATAGCTTAGAGGTGAGCCACGGCTTGGCCCATAAACCAGACGTGTTATACTTATTATCGTTCTTTCAAGATGAGCACGAGAGGACGTGCCATGAACGGCGAAGTTGGAGAGGCTTTTTCTAGCCATTACCTTATTACTCTTTGTTACTTACTGTGAATCTGGAGAGATCACTTCTGCCATACCACCGTCAGTCTGAATATTCCACTCCACAGAATGGACGATAATAGAATAGAATTCAGACCCCACGACCTAGACGAAGTGAGGATAGCGATCGTGGGGACTGAATTTTCTTCTATTATCGTCATTCTATGGAGTGGACTTCTACGATAGACGGACTGTCTGCGGAACTCCATAGGGCAGCAGGACATGAGGTGGTATGGTCCAAAACTTACTCATCTCTAAGATGCTGATTAGTGGAACCTCAGTATCATTTGCAAAACCCAAAAAAGAAGACCCCTTCAACTGCGCTAACTACCAAAGGATAAGTCTACTAAACATCGCTTATAAGATCTTCTCTGTCGATTTGTGCAAGCGCCAGAAACCGTTCGTGAATAACCTAGGTCCTTCTCAGCATGGTTTCAGGACGGGAAGTAAACTTCACACTTCCATTCTGGGAAAAGCACAAGCGATTCATAGCGACACACACCACCTATATATCGATTTCAAGGCTGCTACGACTCAACGCCATGTCTTGTTTTGAGATTCCTGCCAATCTCGTCAAGTTGTGCAGGATGGCGATGGAACAATCTCGCTGCTCGAAAATGAACACACCGAGACCTTTAATGTCAAAAAAGTTTTTAGACAAGGCGACGCGCTATCATGTGACTTCTATAACATCATCCTGGGGATGATCATGCAAGATTCAAGACCCAACAGTAGAGGCACGATTTTTCAGAAATCCGTACGACTGTTAGAATACAGCAAGCCATCAATGGGGCGATTGCTGTCTTTAAGACGAAAGCGGCTAAAATGGGTCCAGCGGTAAACGAGGGCAAAACGAAGTGTAAGCTGTCCTCAAGAAAGTACATACAACATCGACGTCTTGGACAGAGCGTCACCATGGGCAGCTCTAACTTCGAAGAAGTGTTCCTCAGCTCCCAGCAGAACAGTGCGAATACCACCAATTCCGAGATCAATGAAAGAATAACCCTTGCCAATCACTGCTTCTTTGGGCTCAAGAGGTAATTCTCCAAAGACCCAGCTGAGATTATGTATGTAATACCTTGATCGTGCCTGTCCTGCCCTATGATGCGGAAGCCTGAACAATCTCAAAACAGATGAAGGAGCCCTTGGTTTTTTCGAAGGAAAAGTTCTGCGTTCAATCTTTGGTCCTGTTTGCGTTTATGGGTCTTGGAGAAGAAGATTCGACCACGAAATGTACGGCGACATGAGCCTACTCAGGCGATTACGGATTCAACGCCTAAGAAATCTGGGGCATGTAGAGCGTATGACAACTCAGCTTTGGCCCGAGAGGTTACTCAATCAAACATCGATTCCGAAATAGTGCGACAACGTAATAGACGACGGTCACTATACCGACGACGTACACAAGTGAAGAAGCAGTTCAACCAATTTAGCGTGCTAATTAACACAATGGGCCTATACTTGTCCTAAGTGTGTCTGCGGTCCGTATGCGCTGCATTCAGCCACCTCAATACAGCGTGCTAAATTGGAAGCAGTTGGCTAAAGACCGTGTCAGCTGGAGAGGCTTGTTGACTCATGCCCTGATATATTCCAAACTGTAGCGCCATTGAAAGAAGAAGAAGAATAACTCTTTAAGCAATGTGAGTTACTCGAAAGAGGTATGTCTGTGAATATTATGTTTGTCGTACCCGGTAGCGAACCTAAGGACTGTAGGTTCAAGTGCGCACGAGTCGGTGCCCAGACCAAGGCTACTATGCTTTATTGAGTAAAATACTCTGTCTAATCCTACAATCCTGTAAATCTTAAATTCAAATTTAATTGGTACATTTTTGGTTGAAAAGAATTGTTTTTCAGAAGCGAGCTTTAGATGGCAATATGTAGCTCCATCCCTCGTTTGTGAGAGAGAAGCGGCACGCACAGCATGGGCTAGGCACATGTACAGACTGTCATGTCACCCGACATGCATGAATATTAGATCGTTAAATAGATGTCGTAGTGATTGGATGCAAGTCTTAGTCAAAGTAGAGAACCTATTACGATTCCCATGAAACTTCCCCGCGAATATAATCGCTTACATTATTTGTTGGATTCCATAGCACTTGTTCAGAACATCCCCTTGCAAAGTATTCAGTAAATGCCTTCGAACACCTATCAAACCCAATTAACAATTTAAGAATAATGTAGTGCGACAGGTATCCACTCATGTTGTGTGTGCTCTTGTTCTATCACAGTTTAATACCGTCACAAGCTTCTTCTAGACAGGAGTACTCTCTGGGCATTGTCTGTGACACGAAAGGGGTGTAGCCGTGTATGATAAAAGTTGGTTAGTTCGGGGATCTAACCTGTGTAAGAGTCGACTTACCAACGCCACGGCTACCAACAACCCAACGACTACCAATGAACAACAAGTTGAATAGCATTGTAGATTCTATGCATACTATATAATTACACGTGATCACGTGGCACATACGCACGTGCCACTTTACACTAAATTTAAATGATTATTTCACTCACGCGTCTGCTTAATAACTACACTTGAAATTCACGTGATCAAGTGAATGTCCTAAATGCATTGTGATCACGTACACACAAGTACATTATGTTGAAAAACAATAAGTTTGATTCGACTCAAATTGGTTGTTAAGTATAGAAAGCAAATGGCCTGCAGAGGTGGCTTATGGATATTTTGAAATTCGAAGAAAAACTTAAAAACACGTGTAATTCGATATAGTCGAGTACGTCCCAAACATGCAAATCTCACGGTTTTCATTCCTTTTTTCTAAATTCATCTCAACATCTACGCGTTTGCAAAAGATGAATCCACTCGCAGTACAAACAGCAACGTTGGTGGTCTGAGTCAGTCCCAAGAGGAAAATGAGAATTTTCGTCTTGCACATATACAATTTTTATTATTTTGGATTTTTTTATTGCTATGCATTGGCCAGAAATATTGCTGCAGTGTATTAGAGCTTGCAGATTTGCTTGTGACCATTGTTGGGCATGTTGTTTAGATGCTTTTAATGTTATTTAATACAACTTCAAAAGAAACTCCAATGAATCTTGTCAAAAATCTCGTAAAATGTGTTGTTTACTCGTATATAATCGTTCCACACTCAGTAGCTTTTTTTTTGTTTTTCCATTTGAATTTTTATTAAGCAATGATTTTCACCTCATGAATTTTATTGGCCCAGACTCTCACACCAATCGTTCAAAAATAATTTCTAAGCAAGAAATTTAATGTGTGTTGTGATCATCACAAAGGCTCCATCGGGACCTGAGTAAGATGTGGCTACTGCCCGTCCACCCGCTAAGCTAATGTCGCAGTAAGTTCGCTGGAATTCATGTGAAAAAAATATATGAATTATTCCCTCCATCCACTGGATAGCAATTTTACGTGTTCGAACGCGGAGGGTCCTCTCACTTACTTCATACCGTTGGATCTGCAGTAAATAGCAGCATTTCAGCAAAACTGCCATCATCCTCTTCCTCAAAATGCCTTTAACGGTGTTAATTTGAAGCGCGTAGTAATTTTGGTTTTGATTTCAACCTTGGCGAAGGTGGTTAATGGTGCTCTCCAAGCGAGTGTTTTACATTTATAATCAACTCGACTGTTCCTTGTGAGTAGACCTACTCATGTTGTAGTCGTTTCCAAAGCCCTGTCCCTTCGGCTAATTAGTCATTGCGTGTGGCGTCAATCAAAAAAAGGCTTATTACTGAAATACCACCATGCACACATCACTTGCGTGCTCTTTTGTTTCTGTCAAAAACCAATTTCCAATTGAAACTCGGTGTTTTTTTTTCCGGTGTACGAAGCAAATCCAAGCAATTACTTCGTCAAATATGCTCTTTACTCCTCGTCCGAATCCTCATCTATGTAATTACTCAAATAGACATTACTGCCACAATGTAATGATCGACAGGGTACGAACGAACGAGTACGTACGTAGCGACGTACACACCATCGGAGACAGGGTGGTCAAACTTTATTATTATCTCCCAACCCACCGTTAAGGTGCCCACTATGCTCGACGGAGCTATTGTCCTGTTCATCGTTCGCATTGGTTGGACTTTCAAGGCCCGATTTCCATTAATATGAAAACAATTTGTACACCGGCCATCGATTCGTCCTCTTTCCACACCGCTTGCCCGTCGCACTGCCTGGCGGTGGCGGTGGTGGTGGCGATGGTGTGGGCTTCGATTCAGAATTTTTTAATAGTCGGGTGCAACTATGATTACATGGATACCTGGGTGGGGTGTAGCACTCGTATGTCACTTTGTGTAGACAGGACATACACACAATAGTGGGTGGTGTTGCTGGTGGTGGTTAGTTAGATATCTCTGCTGTTCTTGTACGGGTTTTTTTTTTTTTTTTCTCCTTCATATTCAGTGTGTTTAGCTATTCAGGATTTTTTTTTCTATTTCTTCTCCTTTTGTACCCCACTAAGGTGTATGCCAGTGGCCCACTTAGATAGGTTGAGTGTTTGTTGCCCTATAACCGGAGCACAGGTGGACGGAACACACTCTATGAGGACAACACTTTCTGCTCGGGCTTTAGTTTATATTTATTATCAATATCGAACGGAAGACATCCGCTGGCATTAATTGTGGATAGCTGAGACCGGGTAGGCTATGCGAACATAGCGCTGCGTTCGATCGTGCTTCAGGCGGTAATAATGGAATGTGTTGTGATGCGAAGAATCGATGGAAATGTAATAATAACGTGCGTTCGCGGATAAGTTGATAAGAGTTATTAAAGTGATAATGGATTGATTTGCATGCGTGCACGTACACCCGTCTGTCAGGTGTTGCCGTCAAGTGAACTCTGGGGCGGTTTTAATGAGATTTTATGTGAAAATAAAAAAATGATACTGCGTGCGAGGTGCGTTTTTTAAGGGATGCTGTTACCATTGCAAATGTTCCCGCCAAGTGGATGTGGTGAAAGTGAACAGCAAGGAAATCGCTTTAGTTTACGTGTTGATTGTTAATTTTCAAGTATTTACAAACACGTTGGTGGTGTTCTGAAAAAGGAATTAATACACTAGTTTGGTTACAGAAAATGCAATTCGCAGGGATGTTGGATACATACTCGTACGAACAGGTTGCAAATTAGACTCAATTTCTGATCTTCGCATATGTCCATGCGTTGCAATGGTTTTGTTCATCTAGAATGAAACTGAGATGTTTGATACGAACAGACAAATTTGTTTGTGGATGGCGACAGATATTCTCAAACGTATCTTCGGCTGCAATTTCAGCGCAATTAATAGATATTTTTTCTTGAAAATACGAGATACATTCGCTCCACTGGATCTAGACCTTGCGTTACATACGTTGGCATTAGATTTTTGGAATGCCTTGTCCATTATTCTCACACTGGACTGAAGTATCAAAGAAATACACGCTTTCGAGTGAAGTTATTGCCAGATTTGTGTGACCAGAGTGGAATAGAACACAAGTGTCAGTCAAAACACCATTACTGTATTACCCATTCAAACTTTAACTTAAATTTATTTAAATTAATTCCACACATTTAAAATATGGGTGGCGCGACAGTTGTTTCACGAGTGAAAGGGACAGACTACAGTTGAAGTTGAGAACCTTTTCACTGGACAGGAATACTCCTTGAGCATAGGTAGAGGTGGAGCCGTGAATTATAAAAGTTGGTTTATTGGGGACTCGATCCTGGCACCCTCTGCGTAGAAGTCTACTCACTGATCCACAACGCCTCTGCTATCTTACTTCTTTCAAAAAAACCCATTCACCCTGGAAGGCTAAAGAAGGCTTATTGATCTCTTAATTGATTAACTTCAAAGAGACATTGTTCCACTTAAGCTCTTTAGCCAAGAGTTCATTGCAGGCATCTTCTACGGATTTTTAATTCCCCTTCTTTGATAGGGCATTTATGGCCTACGGTTCGACTGGACTTTAAACAAAAAACATCTCCAATATTTTAAATTCAGATTTAATTATTTTCATTATCTTCACTATTAGCTGTGTTTTTTTGCAAGCGTATATACGCTTAATTTTGAAGTGCACAAAAAAAAACGATCATCGGCGCTTAATGATTCATCATAAAATCTTGGCAGCACCGACGACATTTATGACATTTGCTAAGCAGTCAGGGGTGTAGTCGATGGAAGGTAATGGTTGATCTTTGATGGTCACAATCTTCGTTTTGTGACTGTGTAGCGTGACCATCAATTTAAGAGCAAAAACACTTAATAATTATAAAATAAAACCAATTTTCATCAAATGAAAAGAATCGTTTACGAAGCCAAAACGGAATGTATAGCAGAGACACTCTGGGTATACCAAAAATTGCATACTTATGGATGCCAAAATAATTGAAAATGATCTAATACATCAACCACACCTGCAGGTGTAAGCCACATACATCAACCTAAACAATGAATGAATGAATTCAGGAATGAACACACAGAAAATAATGATTGGAAGCATTGTTTTTATTCGCGCTTATTTCTTAAGCGGCGATAGATATGATGAGTAACTTAAGCGATAAATTATCGATAAACAATATTTTTGAGTTGGTTGCATATGGTTTTCTTAATGATCTACAGTAAAATATGTCTTAAGTGAACAGCCAAGGGACCCGAAAATTTTGTCCACATAAGAGAGTGTCCGTTCAATGGAATGAAACTAAAAGAGATCACAGAACTATTATCTTTTATTTATTTGATTAAGAAATCTTCAGCAAAACTTGTTGGCAATTACCAACATCTTTGCATGTAACTGACTCATAGTCACATTGAAGAAAAGATCACATCTGCAATGCATTATCTTTTACAGATTTCAAGGCATATTTGCACACCATTTCACACGCGACTTTTCTACATTCTTATAGAAATATGGATCTATTGCAGTGCCTGCTTCCGAACAGTCTGCATCCGCGTCATCGTCACATTTGGCGTTGATTCTAACAAAGGCTTCATCATCATCTTCAGACAAATCCCATTCTTCATCGGTTTGAACGTTATTGTCACAAATGTCAAACTCAAAATTACCGCCTACGATTCTTCTGCCGAGCGAGGATACATTTTGAAAATATTTACAACATATCAATGCTATGCGGATTGTCAAGCTGTTGGTACGTTCCACACTGTGCCGTGACAATGTGACAAGCGATATATTAATAAAATGACGCTTTTCAAAGTGGCTTTAGGCCAAATATGAACATTTGGCATGAGGTCGCTTTGGTAAAGCCTTACAAAACGATATTATGTCAAAATTGCATTTGTATTCTTGAGCTTCGGTGTGTAATGTCTGTAAAACCAGACAATTTCTTTAACAATGAACAGTGGAATAGATATGGGGGAGGACGCTTCAAACCACTGCCTAGGACATGTTTATGATAAAACAATTCAAAATTTCGTATGATTCCCTGGCCGAAGGTTTGAAAAAGGGGCGTGGTGTTCGCTGGGATAGACAGAGTGAGGAAGTAGTTTTCAAATGTTTAAGGAAGTGTCCACATAAGAGGGGTGTCCAATAAGACAGAGTTCCCTGCCGTCACTTCTTGGATTTTGTGTTTTTTTTTTGTTCTGGGGTATGAGCTACTCCCAACGGCATTATATGCCAAAACCACTTCTCTTTGAAGTAGACACCAACTATATATTGTAGACATATCCGACAGACTGTTGCGTTGTCTGCCGACTAATTTGAGTAATTTTGCACAGTCAATGATGTATTTTTGAAGTTAATTATGAAATCATGTAAATGACACTCTGGTTGGTCCGTTTGGTCGGCAAAATATGTTATTAAACATTGTCAAGAAAAAGGAAGGACAGTGGGTAAAATAGATAGAAGTGGCGGATCTCTTTGATAGTTATTTCGTGGCTGTGAAAATGTTGCCCAAAACACTGTTACCACAATGCATGAGTTATTCCATCAAATTATTGACCAATTTGAAATAAATTAATTTTCATGATCCTTCCTAGCGCAAGTCTCTGATAATGGAGCGATCTCTGTTGGAGAGATGTTCCATGGGTTTCACGAGGTGTGTTGATCGCAAAAACTTGGCACCTGCTCGCAAACCAGAGTCAAAATAAGTACTAGTTTAACCAATCAATTTGAAAGTGGCGGATCTCTTTGATAGTTATTTCGTGGCTGTGAAAATGTTGCCCAAAACACTGTTACCACAATGCATGAGTTATTCCATCAAATTATTGACCAATTTGAAATAAATTAATTTTCATGATCCTTCCTAGCGCAAGTCTCTGATAATGGAGCGATCTCTGTTGGAGAGATGTTCCATGGGTTTCACGAGGTGTGTTGATCGCAAAAACTTGGCACCTGCTCGCAAACCAGAGTCAAAATAAGTACTAGTTTAACCAATCAATTTGAAAGTGGCGGATCTCTTTGATAGTTATTTCGTGGCTGTGAAAATGTTGCCCAAAACACTGTTACCACAATGCATGAGTTATTCCATCAAATTATTGACCAATTTGAAATAAATTAATTTTCATGATCCTTCCTAGCGCAAGTCTCTGATAATGGAGCGATCTCTGTTGGAGAGATGTTCCATGGGTTTCACGAGGTGTGTTGATCGCAAAAACTTGGCACCTGCTCGCAAACCAGAGTCAAAATAAGTACTAGTTTAACCAATCAATTTGAAACCAAATACTTCTCTGCTTTGGTTTCTTTCCTAGTTACCGGCTGACTATGAGAGTTATCTACCCCTGTGTTCAGCAAATTTGTCGATGTCGGCGAGAAATCGGTCAATCCACAAGATATCTCATGGCTGAGTGATAGATAGCTACAATCAATTTTAAGTGTGCCTTCCATCAAATCTATGAGTTCATTAAAATTGTCGTGCTAGACTCTTTTAATGTTTCCAATTAGTCCACCTCGTGTCGTAACGTGTTCAAATAACTCAAATGTTTCCTTTTCTTCTAATAAGATTACAACGCGTAGAACTCATTGATTGATGTCTTCAAAAATAAGGCATATTTCGCTGTGAATGACTTGGTTTAAGTTTGAAAGTTTTTTAAAAACGACCCACTTTTTAAGAATGTTGCGATTTAAGAAAACCGTACGTTGGTTCATTGCATCAGATATATGGATCTCTAGTATCTAAAATAAAAAGCTCTGCGTGCGATCTTTGGTCCTCTTTGCGTTGACGGCTTCTGGAGGAGAAGATTCAACCACGAACTGTACAGGCTGTACAACGACATGAGCCTAGTGAGGCGTCTTCGGATCCAACGCCTAAGATGGCTAGGCCATGTAGAGCGTATGGACAACTCAGCTCCGGCCCGAAGAGTCTTCGACTCCGAACCCGTGGGACAACGTAACAGAGGACGCCCGCGTTTAAGGTGGCGCACCCAGGTGGAGAAGGACCTAAACCAACCAGACCGTGCTAGTTGGAGAGGCTTCTTGGTTGAGGCCCAGGTCCACCCCGGACTGTAGCGCCAAATAAAGAAGTATCTAAAATAAGTAACAAACATTCGTCAAACATTCTCAACAATCATTCGAAAGCTGATTATCATATCACATCGACTTACTTGCCAGATCAATCACAATTCAGATAAGGAGCCTTTAGTGAATGTACTGGATTTTAAGATCGAAAAATCGAAGCCATATTGATTTCTCCATTTTTATTATTTTTTAGTTGTACAGTGAAGCTTTTCTTTACTAACACCCCTCTATAAGGGCACCTCCCACTTACGGGCAATTCTTCACGGTCCTGGCATGAGGGTAATTCAAACACTTCAGAAATAATAATATAATAATATTGGTGGCGCAGTCCGAGGAGGACCTAGGCCTACCTTCTCAGCAACCACTCGTGTTGTGCATTCTATTGTTCTTTCACGAGTGGAAGGGACCTACAATTTCATGCCGACTCCGAATGGCGAATTTGAGAAGCTTTTTCTAGACAGGAATACTCTTTGAGCATTGTCAGTGACTCGAAAGAGGTGGAGCCGTGAATTATGATAGGTGGTAAATTCAGGTATCGAACCTGGCACCCTCTGCTTAGGAGTCGACGCACTAACCCACTACGCCACGGCGACTCAGAAATAACACTCCTAAATAACGTACAATCATAATGTCCCCTGTTGTCCGCTATAGAGAAGTTTCCCTGTATTTGTTCAAGTTGTACAATTCACACTCACTGACGTCAATTCATCCATGTGCCCCAAGTAAAGTTCGCTGCTTTTCCCAACAACCTTGTTGCTTCTCCGACATTCCCCAAAGTCTATAATCCAACAGTAGCATGCAACGAAGATAAAACAATCATTTCATCTTTTCATGGTTTTTCTCAATAGTACTCCCATAAGTTAAGGGATGCAACAATTTCGACAGGTTTAGTACCTTTGTCATTACGCAACAACATGTGTCAAGTACGTAGATACTGGTATTTTCAAGCAGTCCAAAAAAGACCATTTTCTCAATAAAACTTCACCGAATCTAATCAAAATCATACAAGTGTAATTAGTGCGATAAACTTGATCGCTTCGATACGAGCTCCTTCCCCAGTCTACGCACAAACACAGAGACACGATAAAGCCAGTAACGCAATTGTGATTCCTTCTATGTGATGTCACGAGGTCACACGATCCAAACAGGTATCTCGATCTCTTTCCGTTTGACTTTGCTTATCTTATCGATGTTTACCCAAACTCAACCACTAGTGCAAGGTAAATCTTACACCGGGTGGAATTCTTTCATACTCCCTGTACCCATATGTTGGCAGCCGTGTGTGCGCCCCGAAAGATAACACAGTTTACTTTGTTCCTACGTCTGTAGTTGTTGCTGTTAAATATAAAAAATACATATATATGAATAAAGATAAGAGGGAAGATAGTGCCTTATCGCTGTTCTCTTCGGCGGTTTGGAGCTCATTACTATCGAACGAAATCAGGCGAACTGTGGAGAGGTGGGACCAGAAAAGGTGACATTTGTTCGTAAAATTATTCTGTCATTCTCGCCAAGCAGTCAGTGATTTGGATATTCCGGTGTGCGCGGTTGTCCACTCGGTCCTACAAATCGTAATAAATCTAGTTCCTTTAACAGTGGTGAAATATTTTGAAAAAGATGATTAAAAGTTTGTGGAAAACAAGTGTAGGGATCCCTGAGCAGTGCAAAAGATACACAAAAACACATCACACGATATAGAAGATATCCAACAAGTTGAGACCGGAACAAATTCAATCGATATCCTTTTGGAAATCTAATGGTAACGTGTATCCCCAACCTTTATTGCAGACTATCGAACTTGTTTTTATGGTATCCTTGTCCTGTGAGATACGAGTTTATCCAACCGCGTGTAAGATAAAGCACATCAACTCAAACTGAGGCCAACATAAAAGCAATAAACCGACCCTCGTTGTGTGTGTGTATGTGTAGGAAGCAACAGCATCACAGTAATCCACTCCCCAAGTCCTAACTTGCTAAATATCCTTTTTGTGAAACACAAGCTCGCACACAGGACAACCACCACAGTCAGGGCAGTTAGCCTCCACCTCCAGTGTGTTTTCAGTTCATTGAACGCATCTACTGTCAAGTTGATAAACTTCGGTTTACGTTCGCCTCAAGTTCTCGCAAACTTTCATTTCTAAGTGTATCCGTTTCGTTGTCTGTCCCACAGAGACTCTCAGTTTAGTGCGCGGTTAATTTTCGATTGATGAACAATTACCATATTGGTTGCATTATTGAAATTTGTACTCTCTTCCCACCTCTCTCTTTCACACTCTCTCTCTCTCTCTCTCCAGCTGTGGGTCAACGTGAGTGCTTAGGAATAAATAAATCAGAAAGTAGAAAAAATATCCCCGTGCAGTTGATTCACGAAAGTGCGTAATAGTGCCCCCGGTTACATGTGGGAGAGCAATTATCCCCACCCAGTGTCTGCCTCGTGTACTTTCAGTAAATACATACATTTTTTCCGTATCTATCGGTACGAATTTATGTGTTATCTCCTCGGCTAATGTGTGTTTTGTTTCGCTCCCTTCCAGTGTTTAATAGAATATATCAAATAAAGTAAGTGACAAATTTAATCCATCGCGCGATAAGGTGCCACCGCAGAGAGTTGCAGCTCACCCATCCACTCACACACACACACGCACACGCGCCCACACAGTAATATATGTGTAATAATGTTGAACTCGTTCGAAATCGATAATTTTAAGGGAATCTTAAGTGCTGGTGTGGTGGCTTTAGCACCTGTTGCGAACAATAGTAATATTACGTTGATGAATAATAACAATAATGTATTGGAAAAAACTCTAAAATCACGTCCACATCCGTATCTGCGGGAGCCAAGTCAAAAGCAGCATCAGCATCAGTTTCAACAGCATCCAGAGCAAATACAGCAACTCCAGCCGCTCCAGCAGCTCCAGCAGCTCCAGCCGACCAGGATACCGGAACAAATCTCAAACGTGGGTGGTGTGATGAATTCTGTCAGTGGATTTGGATTAAGCACAATGAATTCATCACCGCCCATACTGGCGATTGGTGCCAACAGCACGTAAGTGTAATTCTTTATTTATTTACTTTTTTGGGTGCAGTATATTTCGTTTACCTACAAATTTTGGGGACACGTACCTGTTTTATAAATCACCGGACTGCTGGAGTGTTTAAATTTATATTCGTTAAATAGCACGCAGATTTATTACTTAAGACTTTGTTAAACTTGAGCAATGCATAAAATATGTTAGCATGGGATATTCGAGATGTTGTAGCTCTCAATATCGATTATCGGCAAGGATTCGTTTGTTGTCTCAGTGGTTTCCCGCGAGGGTCCAAGGGTTACGTAAAGAGAAACTTTTCACCGTCACTGTCTGTGTCCATCTGTCCTTTGCTTATCCCAAACACTTTAAACAACAAAACTCCAACTTTGTTGCTTCATCACTTATTCTCAACTCTTACGAAACTTCGCGACGTATTCACTATGGAACTGCACGAACCGGCTTCAGCTTCGCAAAATTGCATTGAACAGTCTTGTTGTCGTGTTGCTCCTCTAGTCCTTCCAGTCAGGTTCTAAAATATGCGATCCGGATGTAGTCTGATTCGAGTACTTTTTATATAAACCTAAGTTGAGTGTAGCAATAAAATGTTTGTGGGGAACCCCAATACCAGGAGGGCAAATGGAAGTATATACTGTTATCGAGAAAGGACGCGCAACATTAACGACTCGGCGAAAACATCAGGCCATTGCGTGAGATATGACTTCTTCTTTTAAATAAACGTTAAATGCTGTGAAGAATCCAGCCAGTGAAGAGTGCAGAATTGTTTTCTCTCAATTTTAGTGTAATAGTAATAAAAAATAATAATAATATGAGTCGGAGGTGGACCTCATCGTATCTTCGCTCATAAGCCACTAGTACTATAGGCACCCTAGAGTTGTATCCTTTATTCCGAATGGCGAAGTTGGAGAAGTTTTTTCTAGCCAGCCAGATACAGAGAACCTTGAAAGATCATTTCTGTAGATTGTTAAACGGTGAGAAAGACACCCATACCCAAACCGCTGACAAGGGGAATGTTCCACTCCACACTAGGGACGATGACAGAAGAGAATTCCGTTCCCCGACCTAGACGAAGCCAAGGCAACGATATCGTGACTACAAAGATTGACGGACTAACTGCGGAAATTCATAAGACACCTGGGGATGAGCTGGTAGGGTACAGTACCAAATCATCTCTAAGATACGGTTGGAGAAAAGTATGTCCGACGAGTGGAACCTCAGTATCGCTTGCCTTATCCACAAATAAACATCACCTATAAGATTCTTCTGCCGATTTGTGTGAGCGCCTGAAACCATTCGTGAATAACCTGAAAGGTCCTTATCATTGCGGTTTCAGTCCGGGGAATTCCAATGTAGACCAAATCTTCACACCTGCAACCTGGAAAGAACCCAAGATTTGCTTATCGAGACACATCACCTATTATAGATACCTATAGACCTATATATACCAGAGGATCTGTCTTTCTCTCCTTCTCGAACTAGGAGGCTCGGATTCTAAGACCCTTGTGGACATGCGCTCAATATTGTCAATGCCTTCTGGACTACAGCCACATGTTAGTACAGCTCGTAGAATACTCGGTTATGTCTTCTCCTCCATTCTAGAGCATAATCTTAGTCCATCGAGTCGGTCCAGTTGTTTTAACAAACCGAAGTAGCACCGGTTGCCAAACGTGATGCTACGTTGGATCTCTACTAGCTTGCCGTTCGTGGAGTTTACGTTTGTCCAAGGTAGACAGTCTCTTTTTTTACCTCAAAATTGCAGCTGCCAATGGTGATGTTTTGTCCCATGTGGTGCGTGCCGGAGCGTTTCTTGGTCGACAGCATACATTTCGTTCTTCTTTTCTCTTAGGCCTGTTCTTCAATCTCCAACTTGGATACACAAATTACAAGTATGTTCTTATCCCGAACATAAGTCATATCTCGACCAACCTTCACTCAAATCCGAACACCCTTTTAGTAGCCTGAGCACCATAAACATCCAGACAACAAATTATTATAATTATTATTATTTGGCGGATGTTTGTGCCAGGTTCTCCAAATCGTGTACCCACACAAAGCCCTTTTTCAGAAAATAACTCAGACTACTAGAATTGCTGTATTTAACAACCATAACTTCCAACGTTTCCCCGAGCCAATCAAACAAGTTGTTCACAAAGAGGAATCCCAAAAGTACTTAGCCTTCGCAAATAAACAAAAAAAAACACCATAAAAGTCAACTCAGTGATGAGATGTCTAAATGCGCAGATCAGCATAGACATTTCCATCCTCACGCGCCCCCCCTAATCCGGTCAAAAAATCAAGCTATCATTCCGCGGCCCACAGCCTCACCCTACAGCGCGACTGTAAATTAAGCCCCTTATAGCTCGGTAAATACCCGAAGGACGCGGGTGGAAAAAAAAATCACAACTCTGAGAGAAAATAATAATTAATTCAACTGCGCCCTGTAAAGCGCCCCGGCACCAGCCGTGTCAGTCTTAAACAAATCCCAGGCCAATTTAACATCTACACTTTGCCTAAGCCTAGAGATGAATTGCACTCTGTTCTTCGTTTGTTTATGCTCGTTTTGTGTCCTTTCCTGCGAAAGCCACCCCCCACAGGAATAAATGATATCACCAAAAATCGCGGGCGCCAGAGGAGATTAAACTGCGAGCTGCCAAGCGAGCCCCTCTGTCCACCTAACGCCCAGTGGAATTTAAATCCCCGACACTGGTCTGCCATTAGATAGGTTACGAGTGTTGGTGTTATTTATCGGGGATACTCTGTTATGGTGGCACAATAAAAATGTCCCTTCATAAATCTATTATCTCCATCACATGTAACGGCATTAAATCGTATGATGGCGGTGGCCTTCATCTTGGCCATTGTCCTTATTGTCATCGTTGCGACACTAATTAATTTTCTAAATGGAAACTCGGGAGATTAATGGCGCCCATTTGGAGGAGTAAGTATCTGCAGACTCGGTGTAGCCGCAGGACATTTTCAATTCCCACCAAACCCGCCCGGCAGGTGTGCTCTTCGAGAAACGAATTCATGGGACTTTTGAAATTTGTTCGACTCTCCGGCCCGATGGCAGACCAGCAGGAAAAATCAAACGAAAAACACCAGGCAACCCGTCTATTGCCCCCCCGCACAGGCGATGGTAAGACCAGTGCCGCCGTGCTATTGGTCATTTGGGTGAACCGCCGCCGTCGATATTGTAATGGAGATAATTTGATGGGTATTGATTCGGATTTGCTTAACGGGGTAACATACCTTGCATGTGGTCGAAGCCACTGCACATCCACAAGGAGACATGTCCACCATATTAATTTTAGTTTGACGGCTGAGGGAATGGGGCGGATTGGTGGTGAAGCAGTGATTAGATTGGATGTCCGAACTGTTGGAGAGGCGGACAACTTTTGCCTCGTTTGTCCTCGTTTCATTTTTCCTTCGATCCTTTGAAGGCTTTCATCGATAGGCCGGTGAATACATGACGAGCCGATAAAATCTAATTACTTAAATTGTTCCACAGATACAGATACCGACGGTGTACACAACTGGGGCCGTTGGACTGGGGTCGAAAGCCGAAATTTCGATTTGAAATGATTGAAGGTCAGGACAGGAGAAAGTTTTGTCCATTAGATCCGATATTTTATTTGATGGCTGGCTCAGGTGTGGGTGTGTGGCTTGAGTGAGTGTCCCTGCTATTGGGTCACCCTCCTGAAGGGATGAATTCCCAATGGTAATCGATTTGAGAGACTTTTACTAATGACAGTAGCATGACATTGATATGATTTTCTGGCAGGTAGTTGTAGTTATCCTCTGTCGGCATCATCGGTGTAGTCATTAAGGTAATGTCATCGATAAGTCTTCGGGATTGGATTGATGGGCTTATACGTATTTGGTATTCTTCCATTTTGGTTTGGTAATTACATGGGAGGAGACGAAGTAGGCCGGGAACTTTTGGTAATGATCGAGGGAGTGTGTGCAGTTAGGACTTTGATCGCCATTACATTTGTCTACCGTGCCAGGTAGTAACCATTGACTAACTTCTTAGTTATCTCACATAATGTCATGTCAGAGGAGCAATATGCCGGGTCGGACCTGTTATTGCTTTAAGAAAAATCCGAACCTGTGGAACAAGGCCGCAGAGGGCGCTCGCATTTAAGGTGGTGTACGAGGTCTAGCAGTACATCAACCAACTGCGCGTTCGTAACTGGAGACGACTAGCCAGTGATCGCGCTAGCTGTGGCGACTTGGTGATTGCGCTCCAGATCCAGCCCAGACAGTAGCTCCAAATGAAGAAGTTGTTTCTTCAAAAATGGGGGTGATCCAACAGGTTTTTTTCCGAGCGACTAAGTTTGAGGTTTATGCTTCGTATGCATTGTGAGTGACTTCAAGAGATTTGAAGCAGTAAATTACTATATTTGTTGGTAACGCCAAGTGAACCTCATGAGACTCAGCATATGAGTCGAACCGCCGTAGTTCTTACACTAAGGTAACATAAACTCGGCTATATCGCCCACCCTGCCACAGAAAACAAGCAAGAATGAAGCTGATTATCTGACCATAGCTATATTCCTATCATGTCCTAGGATCTCTTGCATTAAGAGCCAGCATGATAGTCACTTACTTACTTTATTATCTGGCCAACTACCCTCCTCTCCTTCTCGAACCAGGAGGCTCGGATTCGCAGAGCCTCTTGGTTGAAGCATTGGTGTACTTGCGTTCAATAGCGTCCATTTTTTCCGGTCTACATCGCCATCTAGTAGGTTACGTCTTCTCCCCGATTCGCCTTCTTCGCGAACGGGACCACGTAGTATATTTCTTTCGAAGGTACGAAGAATCCTCTCTGTAGTTTTGCTGTTTGCAGCTTAGCACTAGCAAAAGAGTTTTGTAGAGCATTATTTTGGTCCATCGAGTCAGTAGTTTTGAGCCGAAGTTGCCAAGGGCGATCCTAAGTCGTTCGTGGGGATAACGTCCGTCCCGAGACAGGCAAACTCCTTTAGCACCTCGAAATTGTAACTATCGTTCGTAATATTTTGTCCAAGGTGGTGTGTGGTGGAACGTTTCTTGACCATTTCGTTTTGTCCTCATCGACCTTGAGACCAGTTCGATTCGCTTGTTCTTCAATCGCCATAAAAGCTTCTACTACGGCAAGTTGAGAACGCGCAAAGATGTCGATGTCATCTGCGGAACCCAACAGTTGAACTGACTTGTAGAAGATAGTGCCTTCCGTCAGTACTGCTGCCCGCCGCACTATCTTCTCCAGTACCAAATTTAAGAAATCGCACGACAGCACATGTCCTTGCCGAAATCCGGTGCAGATCAAACGGCTCGAAGGCTCTTAAGCCGAACAGCACTATGCATCGCGTATTTGTAAGCGGTGCGACGTAGCCAGATCAATTTTCCCGGGATCCCGAATTCAGACATCGCTTCGAATGGTTCCTTGTGATGAATGTTGTAGGATAGGGCTAGATGGGACAATTTTGAAGAAGCTTGGAAGAGGTTTAATCAGAAAAGCGGAGATTGTGAAAGCCAAGATTGTGTGAAAGCCAAATGTGGTTTTCAGCTATATTGTTTTGTAGGTGAGATACCTACAGTCATGAAATTTTGGCAATAACCGAAAGAATAAAACCGCGTATACAATCTGCTGAGATGAGATTTCTTCGAGGTATTGTGGGAATTACTCATAGTCTGTGAGGAACTTAACATTGAGCAGCTGCTCCTTCGTACGGAAAGGGTTATCTTTCGATGTCCCCACCATCACGATTTCCGAGGCGAGCGTTGAATGCGATTGCATCAGGTAGACGACCGCTTGGCAGCACGAAAATGGTTATTGAACCAAGTTCAAGAATTCGTCTGGTTACGCTTGGACATAACTCCTGATGAGTTAGAGTGGATGGCAGAGGATCGAGGTGCCTGGAGAACACTCGTGTGTGATTTGACCCTATAGTGGATCATTCGTGTCAGAAGATGATGATGTTGACATATCTATCCCGTGTCAAAGACCAACCCCGAATAGTTTCACACTAGTAAAGGGACCTAATTTACCAATCTGTCCAGCCAACATTGTTTTCCTTACATAATGTAAATTACCTGACCCATTTTGGCTTATACAATAAAACTTCTCTTTATACACACCCCTTTTATAAGAGACGCCTTTCTTATTTTACATGTTTCTATAACAGTCACCCCTACATAATGGACAAACAAGATGGTCCCACGATTTTCAAGGATACAGGCAGTAGTTGTTGGATGTCTCTATATGATTTCTGCTCTTCCTTAAGACTACTGTTTTATTAATCTTCTTTCAGTTTTAATTCGCATCTAATTGTCGGTGAAAAAGTTCTCAATCATTATCGAAGCGCCTTCGTACATTTCAACATGGCATGTCGCAGTTCGTTGTACATCCACTCAGTTCAATACAGAATATTGTCCCAGAATACTTCGATGGAAAATGTTCACGTGTTGGCTGACAGAAGCAAGGCAACACGAAAATTGAGAAGCTTTCAAACTGCATCCTATTCACCTGCGAGTGTCATGCCGCGGCATACACCAGAGCATCCCTGTGCATCCTGACGGAGTCCACCCACCCACCACCCCAAAAGCTATCGGTTACTTATTGTGCAACCTTGTAATTTGTTTAATACGAAAGTGTATTTGTGCCGTTGTTTCATGGAAATTCAATCGTCCCTTAGGATCCATCTGAGCACATAAAACATTATCTACGCGACGTACAGACATGCTAACTCAAAGCCATTCAAGTATTTCCATTGTACCCCATCCATTGATCTTCCACTTCCTTTATTGATGTACCAGCTAGGCACAGCTCGGCTTTGCGGGAAGAGCAACTTTGAATACGTCTGCGTCACCCCCAGGTCAACCCCTTCGACATCGATATTCTGAAGCACATTATTACCGAGCAACCCCCCTTATCGTGTCACCGAAGGGAAGACACTAGCGTGTTGCCGGATTAATCTACGTCTAGCTACATGTAATTCTGGAAATGTAACAATTTTCACAGGTAGTGCTCCCTCCATTATCGGCTTCCTTTGAAATTATTGGACAAACAACAACGGTGATGTGAATGACAAGAGGGAGGGGAGGATGATGATGATGGCTGGCTACCGATAATGATGATGAGGACCGATGACAATGACGGCAACGGTGATGAGAGGCTTCCAATGAAGTTATTAAGGCGCAGCATCAATTGTGTTCCCTCTGGTGTACTTTGTTGATTTGCTGCTTGGGTGACATCGGTCACGATAGTTACAAATGAGAGTGTCGTTGTGTGTTGCGTGTTTTGATAGCGTATATTTTCGGTTCGACTGGATCCGATAAATGCTCACCGAACTTTCGCAGAGGAGCAGGATTGAGGGTGTCATTGCTAAGTGGAATTGATGCCATTATATATTGTGTGGGATTCCTATTTCTGGGCCCTCTGAATCAGAAAAGCCGCTTACAGGTCGATGTGTGCTGCCTCTAAACAGGTCGAGTGAAAAGTAATTATCATTTAGGCTATCCTGTGCCATTAGAAAGATTACGTATACATAATTCAATCAATTCAATTAGAAAACTTTCGATTAAAGAAAAATGGGAGGAATATATTTTTCGAAAACAGAGCTTATGACAATCATGAGGGAATACTTGCGCAATGCGATTGGGTGGCATTTCTTGTTTGTAGAAATAATGTTGTGGCATATCATACAATCGTCGTCAAAAGTGGGTACACAGAAAAAAAGTGCTTGCATGTCAAACAGGGCTCCAAGATTATATCCTAAATGCAGTTTTCTAAAGCAATTAGTTGTGTACTTAAAACAAAAATACAAGATATATCAAAAACCATAGGGACAGCCAGTCATAAGTCAAAAAGTGAAGCGAAATTCACATCTCAAAAGTAAGTACATAGCTTGGAAATCACAAAAGGAAATCTGTTCTATTAGAAACAATTTTTTTTTTTTTAAAAACCAAGCAAACCTTATTTAAAAACTAAATCAACTTGACACTTTATTCCACTAATAAATTAAGACTTCCTCTTCATTAGAATCTCAAATCTCGACTGCCTCGTTTTTCCTTTGTTCCATCTCATCTCCTACATTCCCACATCCCACTTCGTTTCATTCTAACAGTTCTAATATGGGTGTTTCAGCTATCATCTAACGCGGTCAATTTAAAATTAAAAAATTGTCCACTAAGCAAAAAATGCAACAGCGTTTGCAAGCAAAACTCAAAATGTGATCTATATTTCGTTACGTTTTCGGTTTATGACCCGGACGTGCCCATAGTTTTTAAAATCCTCATTACATTATTATTGGCTTTAGAAAACTGTATATACATTTTTCTTTCTTCAGGATCCCGTTTGAATTAAGTATTATTTAAAACGCAGAACGCTTATATGCTGCCCACCCACTTCTGGTGCTGACTGTGGATATCGTTTTCAACGATTTTTTGGACAACAATCTTCCGAAATCGAGTTTGATTTTGTTTCGATAACAGAGCTTTCCATTGATTGGTAGCAAGGCGGCGGCCTATAAGTGGCTGATTTGAGACGAGATAACCGAGCATAGCTAGGTAGGTACTAGGTAAGGGGGCTTTCTACTGAATTCAGTAGCACAGTTAGTACACTTGATCCATTGTGATACCCAAAGTCAGACTACTACCACTGATTCACCACTCCAGTGATAGTGTGGCAAATGGTTAAATTTGCTTTCACTGGTATTCGAACCAAATTGGAGCTTCCGATCATAGTCAACTACATTTTCGCTGGTGAGTCTTACGCTCTTTCTGAACTCGAAGGCATATGTATCTGCTCCGAGGTCCATATTTTATTGCCTAGCCTTGTCCAGCTTGTCTTGTTTAGTGTCCAACATTTGACCTCGCTTTTAATGGAATAAGGAAATTTCAATTTCGTAACCCTTTACAACTCAACGACGCATATTATTTCTCTAAAAAGTTAATTTTATTAATAGGTTTTAATGAATATAAAAAGCACTTACTTTTCAGTTTTGCTTTTTTCTTATGAAAAAGCTCAATAAATGAAAAAATAACATAAATGTTACACTGACTCATGTAGTGCGCATATTTTACTTATTATAGCATATTGCTACGCCACATTGTCCTGTCATACAGCAGGCGGACGGACATATTGGGGTGGACCTTTAATAGCATGAATTTCTACTTCAAAATATCGGCGTTTAAAATGGTTGGAATGGAAAAGCAATCACTTCACAGTGATGATTTTTTATAACGGCCAGGCATGGAACATGCCAAGATCCAAGCAATCTTAAGACACGCGCACCTGTCACCTCTTGCTTAAATTATTTCGTATCAGTCTATTATACTGTCAATCAGACCGACACCGCCCATATGGTAATTGTGGTCTGTCAATGGTTACATAAATTTGGTTCACCTTGTCGTTTATTGACACTTGGGCAGTTCACCGGGCTTTGAAGCAAGTCTTTTTTAGTTTTCCAATCGATTGCGCGCATCAATACTGCCAATATACTGAACTGAGTACCTATGTTCTATTTGCTTTATCGGTGAGCATTTTAGTTTCGTGGTATTTCACGTAAATGTCGGACAATGCCAATTGATGGAGCCCCTATGACGGACTCACTAGACTCAACCATTTGTTCTGTTCCTGTTTTCGGGCTCAAAAAGCCTGACTCCACTCACATCACTCAGGACATCTGATTTTGTAGCCCCATTTACAGATAATACATTTTCAAATGATCTTGCTTTGGCAGAGAAAATTTCCTCTGAAATACTTTTCATATTTCACATTCTGGCACATTTTATATCGTTCTTCGACTGACCAATATCCGTGGCGTATCTATAGAGGTAATAAAACAATAGCAATAAACACAGATAATACGTAATTTTATAAGCATAGCTTGTATCGGATACGCTCCGCGATAGTATTGTACCAAAGAAGCGGTATTACGCAATCCAACAGAAGTGCTGTTAATAATTTGTTGCATCAAAGATTGCTTGTTAATAAATATTAAATACAAAGATTTACAGCACAAGTTCGACGACTACTTAGTTTGTATATTTTGTAAAGTCACCCACGAACGAAGTTGCATCATGTGGCATCTGTACAAATATATCATTTTAGACCGAGAACACGATTTTTATTATAATGTAATAAAAAAATGCTGTTACTTATTCTCGCACTGAAGTGAGATATTTACTGAGTTTTGTGTTCTTCTTCATTTGGCGCTACAGTCCGGGGTGGACCTGGGCCTCAACCAACAAGCCTCTCCAGCTAGCACGGTCTCTGGCTAGCTGTCTCCAGTGTCGCACGCCAAGTTGGTTGAGGTCCTTCTCCACCTGGGTGGGCCACCTTAAACGCGGGTGTCCTCTGTTGCGTTGTCCCACGGGTTCGGAGTCGAAGACTGACTGAGTTTTGTGTTAGTAGCAAGTAATTAGTTAGTATCCTGACAAATGTGTTAGTAGTCAATCGAACAATTTTGGGAATCGACACGTTGAGTATCGCTCGAACAATCATTCGAATGCACCCACCGTGAGTGACCATTCGATTATGAAAGTATCACGAATAATAAAGTACTGATTTTAAATACAGTCGATTTGCCCATTACTAGTTCACATATCATTGTTATTGGTCTATATACTCACAAGTTTTTAGTCAAGTACTGCTTTAATTTTCCCCTCCCAATACCTCAGAGTACCTCCGGCGTCTTAAAAATCTCTTTGCCTCAAAAAATCGCTGCAGATTGGTTTAGCTCACACTTAACGTTATAAGTACATAACCTTACTTTGTTAGATTCTTGTCATCTTGTATTCTGTTTACCTTCGGTTCTGTTTCATACCGAAGAGCATTTGCCTATTTCTTAACCTACAAATACTGAGGATATAATAGTCTTAAAAATAAACACTTTCTTGCCTTGACAATTAACTTCTCCAGTGGCATATTATCTCGCATTGCTAATCTCAAAAAAAAAGTATCCACGACTTGTGTATAATGGTTAGATTAGATTCAGCTGCACAAATCTTAAAACGCACTGAAATCGTTCAATATAAACTCCGCTCATTAAAAACACAAAGCCTATTTCTTCCTTAAGCATTTGACAATCAATGTATTGCTTCACGTCTTATAAAATCAATTTAAATCTAAAAGTCAAACCATAACTCTCTAAGGTCCATAAGTCACTACAGGCCCATAGACGAATTGGCCAGACAAGGGTATGAAATGGACATCAGCGAAGCGGACACTGCATCCACCGATCAGTGCATTATACTGAACCATAAGCGATACAATACGAAAATAAGCCAACAACAAAAACAGCCACACTACAAGATCAGCGTGATTAGAGCTTAAAAACAACTACGCTTCTGGCGTGTAATCGAATCTCGATCGGTGTGCTCGTCGGAGTAGTCACAGAACACTACCCCATGGGAATAATGCTTCGGAAATGGAATGCGGTGACGGAAAAATTACGGCGACAATCCAACATCTGCTTTGCCACTGTCCAGCAATCCAGAATCAGCGTCTACCTTCACTGGACCAAAAATCCTTCTCAGAACTTCGGACTTAGGGCATGCAGACATAAGTTCGATTATTGGTCGCAGCAAATTCTGTTTAGTTTGCATGTAGTTTGAACTTATTCATACAGCACATGTTTCCGTAAATCTTGAAAGAAGTTTGCGATGGTCACATAGGGCAATACATCTCGAAAGACTGTGCAGGTTTCCCTGTGCTCGTTTTAACTTACCTGCCTTCTATAAAGAAAAAAATTCTCCAAACGCAATTCATCGACCTTTTTCTCGAAGAGAGAAAAAGAGAGAGAGCAAGTTCTTTAACGCATTCGACAACAAGTGGGACTTAAATTCACATTCATAAAATCCCTTCACCGAAACGACAAATTTCACACGATGGTTTCAAGCCATGAACTTACAAGCTACCAATGTAAAAAGGGATCTATTATTTATTTTCTAAGTGAATCAAATCTTTTACCCCCACCCGACGCAGTTACCAGCTTACTTCAGTCTTAAGCCTCACAAGTGTCCTCGAATTTCCACCCTCAGGTCATACATTGTGAATCTCTTAATTTCCTCTGTGTCAGATTCATGACAAGAAATACAAAGGTCGTCCCTTTCTTATAATTTCGGATCATTCAGGACGCGTTGAAGACAGCGTTAACGTTCCACACACGGAGGGTGCGATACGCGTTGACAAGGTCCCTCATCTGCGTCTGGCTTGTTTTTAATTTTACCAACCCCTGTACTGCTTAATATTCAATTTTATCATATCTCTTATAACGGCGACACCTCAGTTTGACTCAATTTGCCACTTCCCTTTACACAAAAATAATTCGCACATAATCACAAGAGTATGCAGGCAGATCTCCTTGAAGTTCTCGTTTTTGTCTTTTTTTTTTCGGGGGTTGAATGGCTGCGTTTACATTTTGTCTGCATTTTTTATAAGTGTAATTTTCCAGCAATTTTCTTATGAGACGATTTTCTCTTTCTTCACCCCCAGGGAAATGCCTGCGGCACCGATGATGAAAGTTGAACCAGATACGGCCAATAACAATGAGGGTAATACGGTGGAGATGCTTGTGAACGGCGGCACCAATGGCGGCAACACTGCCAGTGGTGTGGCTGCTGGTGGCATTGTTGGTTGTGGCAGCGGCAATGGCGGAAATGTAACCCAAATGAATCCCATTGAAATAGCGTCCGTGGAGATAAACCAAAATGATGTTGATGAATTTGCTAAGGATCAACCGGATCCGGATAATATCAAAATGTTTGTCGGCCAAATTCCAAAGTCAATGGACGAAACGCAGCTGAAGAAAATGTTCGAGCAATATGGCCGTGTTCACACGATAAACGTACTTAGGGATAAGGTGACACTGCACAGCAGAGGTGAGTACTAAGCAAAAAATACACTTATTTTTTGTCTTTTTTCTTTCATTCACTGATAGCCGGTGTGTGGCAATTTATTGCTCGTTATCAATTCGCGTCATATATTTTTTATGGGTGGACTGTCTACAGCTGGTCACCGGCTGGTGACTCAGTGATTTATTGACTGAAACGTTGTTTATCTGTATTTGAACCCTTGAATGAGCAGAGGGTATTGGGCGCGATTTGACGGCAATTTATGGTACGGGATTTTACAAAAATGGTTCACATCACAAGCTGCGGTTATGGTCACAGTTCTCGAGATTCTAGTGCGCTCTAAGCTCTCTCTACTCCCGGTGTACCTCTTTGAGGTTCCCACACTTCCTCTTTGCATTCGGTCCTCAAATTTATATCACCCCTGATAGATATCAAATGGATATATGAGCAAAAGTCGACATTTTCCGTCTAAACTCTTTCCTCACGACCGCTCTCGCTGCAACAAAGTGATTGTTTGCGACGTTTACAACTTTTGTTGATGTGAAAAAGAAAAGGCGAATAAAACAAAACAGGAGATAGACAGGCAAATAATGTTTTATTATACTATTCTTTCGCACGTGCAATGGTATCGTTCGCATAAAACAGACCGGAGTCATGATTCGTGATGGTCATGAATTTAATGTGAATATTCATGTTGTCTAATATTTCCGAGCCATACAAACACGTACATCTACTTATGACTCGTTGAAAATGAAAGATTTACGAGCATAACCCGGCTGATTCAGTTTTATGATTGCCTGTCGTATATCTGGCCATGGACAGGCTTCCAACGCGGCAGGACTTTATGCTTGCATTGCCCCCGTCAAATGACTGGAGTATCATTTCTTCCTGTTTACGTTCATACTTGCACTTTTACAACAGAAGCGCTCATGCCGTTTCCAGCGACATTATCTTGTTGCATTTATTTACTTGGCGTGCCATGGAGCTTAGGCTTTCACGAGTGGCTTTCAATTATGCACATGTTTCTCGGTCGGTTCTCCACCCACCGTAACAGCGGAATATGACATTGTAATCATTCCTTTGTTTCAGATCCAGTCAATTTGAGTTTAAATGTTGAATGTTATCTCGTCGTACGGGCCATGCCTCGGTTGACGGTCATAAGAATTACTTAGCGCCGATTGACTCAACTTAGTGAGTTAAGTTTGACTGAACAAGAAAATAAAGTCTTATCGGTTTTCACGAATCGAAGAGTAGACAGATCATAAGCCTTTAAGTAGTACCCACTGACAGTGACATAAAACCATGGAGGAATTTGTTAATAAAATTGCGATGCTGAAATTATAATATGGAGTAATGATAGACATTTTAGAAGTTGGAGTTCCACCTCATTTTATAACTTTGACAAACCTTCGTTCTATACCCGATTTCGACTAAGCAATGACACATCAAAAAAAATCTTGGTAAAGTACTTGATGCCTTAAGATAGAATCAAATTTAGATTGTGCTTTCAACATGTACATTTGCTAGTGAAAAATGGCAACAAACATACATTTTAAAGAAATAATTCGATTGCACATAGCATTCAACTTCTTGTTTGCTGATTTTGGAGAAGTGCACGTTTTGAGTGTATCCAGAATGCTTTTGCTGTAGACATAAATAACGAATGTGACATCTTAAAAACGAAGTAAAGGTACCTACATTAAAAGCAAAAAACCGTATCATAGCTAAGCCCAAGCAAAGTCTTAGTCATAGCTAAGAAAGCAAAGTCGAAGTTTAGGTCTAAGTGTAACTTGGCTATGAATTAGATTTAAGTGTAGTATCAGAAAACGGCCGTTAGTAACTTAGTAAAGGACAGCATTTTTGAATATTGACTTGTTGATTTAAGTTTGGGTATTTTAATTTTGGAATTTTTCTACCACACGCTCCGCTTCTCACTGGTGCACGTCCTATATACAGTCGCGTCTCACGAATGGCAACTAGTTGGGTCCATTGTTTGGAGTTTTCGTACCACACCCCAAGCTTCTCACTGGTGAACGTCCTGTTGGGTCCATTGTGACTCCTATTTGATACAAATGCCCACTTTGAGGACTGGTTTTACTGAAATCAAACAGATTTAAAAATATAAACCCTCAAGGGCCTTTTCAACTCAGTTATTTTAAAACTTCGATCACTCCAAAGAAGTCTTTGACGTGAAGACTCTTCAATTTCGCTGGACAAACATATACCTTCGCATTGAGCAGATGTCTGTATTCACTGCATTTATGCTGATGTTCCGCCTATATAACTTGACAAGTGTTTCGAAGACAGGTTATCCCACGCCACGGTTATGTTTGCAGTCTACCTCTCGATTCGTCGGATGCGTCGCATTGTTGATGCTGCTGCACTCACCAAAGTCACGTTAGACAGCATGGCGATACTTTAGTAGCTAAGGACCAGGAATATTTTCGGTTCTGGTTTCTCTTCTGCTGTCATCAGTATCGGTCTAACTGACCCTGCTTCCCTCCTTCTTTGCTTTTGCCACTGGACCAAATATCCATATGTCTGAAGGAGCCTAACTACAGTTATATTCAAGAATACCACAGCTTCCACAGAGCTCTGGAATTTTTGTCTTCTCCCAAAAGATCTGTAATTCGGTATTTCCGGAGTAGATACGAAAATGCTAGACGCGTCGGTCATGATACCTGTATACCACCTCCCTGCAGCATCTCAACTTGTATCAACCCATAAAATTCCGGTAGCATCTCAAATTGTATCAACCACTAGAATTCCGAGGAGTGATGAAAGGATTTGTCTCTGTGCTGTCCGTCTGTTCGCTTTCAGAATGAAAGTAGGTCGCATGGAGATGATGATTTGACACGATTAAAGTATAAGCGTCTAATCCATTACCAAAGCGCAGCATTGTATCCTGGTTTGCCTGACTTTCATACAATATTGCACAACACCGCACACCGGTTAGTTACAAAAATCATTAACACAGCTTGTAGAGACCGATCGACCGCATTGACGAATTCGAGTTATGATGCAACTAGAAAGGCTTTGAGTTAATTTACCATTTCATGCTCTTGTAGATGCCTTGCTGTTAAGGTCTTGATATATAGCACGCCACACTTTTCACACATCGTTTCGGAAACACCGTCACAGTTAGGATACTTGCCTCTTGTCAGATCATAAAAACTTTATGATGTTGTACAGCTGCCGGAGGGACATCTTGAGCTGGACCTTTCTTGGCTTGAATTTCGGGTTCGCTATTTTGAATTTGCCTTGATCCCTATCTTGTACAACACCGCAGGAATCACTTCACAGTGATAACAACTGTGTACCTTGCGCTTTTTTTGTCTTGTGTGCTCTTCTGTATAACAGCTAAGCATTTGACATGGCAAGAGCCAAGCAATGGTAAGACTTGTAATTTTGCGCGCCTTTAATTTCTTGCTTCAATTATTGCGTATCGTTTCATTATATTGTCAATCAAATCGACACCGCACATATGGCAATTGTACTCTATCACGATGTTTGGTCGTTCAATGGTAACATATCTTTTGCACTCCTTATGTTATATTGAGATATTGAGACTAAGACAGCTCACCCTTTAAAGGAAGTTTTTACTGTCTTTCCAAGCGACTGTGCACATCCCCGTTTTACCGACTTCCTGCCGACATACTCAACCGAGACCTTCTTTTGAAGATTCCTTTATTCGTGTGCCGTGGGTCGCCTCCTACGCAGAGGGTGCCAGGTTCGATACCCGAACTTACCACCTTTCATATTTCACGGCCTCTTTCAAGTCACTGACAATGCTCAAAGAGTATTCCTGTCCAGAAAAAGCTTTTCAAATACGCCGTTCGGGGTCGGCATTAAATTGTAGGTCCCTTCCACGCGTGAGAGAACAATAGCACGCACAACACAAGTGGTTGCTGAGAAGCTAGGGGCTGTAGCGCCACCCATATTATTATTATTTATTCGTGTGCGGAGTAATTTTGATTCCGTTGTATTTCACGTGAATGTATGACAACGACATACTTTGCTTTAGCTGGGGTCCGGGGTGGACCTGGGCCTCAGCCAACAACTTCTTTCAGTAGAGCGATCACTGGCTAGTTGTCTTCAGTTTCGCATGGCGAGTTGGTTGAGGCGCTTACCCGTCTGAATACGCCAGAGTTAACGCAGGCATCCTCTAACGCATTGCCGCACAGGTTTGGAGTCGAATATTTTCCCATGTGCTCTAGATGACCCAGACACCTTAAGTCTTGGATTCATAGACCCCCGGCTAGGCTTATGTGGCTGCACAGCCCGTACATGCCTCCGTGCTGCAGGACTGTGGTGATCAGTGGATCAAATTAAATCAACTTGTTCCTTCGGCTCTAGTACTTAACTGCCTCTTGAGCTCATAGAAACAGCGGCTATGTTGTCCGTAATATTTATTAACTGCGGAGGTAGACGAAGTCCTTAACAACCTCGGGACTATATCTGCCAAATGTGACACTCTGGCCAAGACGGCGATATTGTATTTTCATTCGTGAGGAGGGTACATAAAGAGTGTTCTATAATTCACGGAATATATAATTTTTCATAGAAAATATAGATAATCGTACCGGCCATGCCATGCATACCTTATGAATCAAACTAATTTTAGGTTTCTAATTAAGAACCTGTATTTTCTATCAAAGTTGCATTTTGAGTGAATTGTGGGACACCCTTTACTTCGTCTAACCATCATTCACCGCTATACCCAGCCGCTTCCGTCTCAATGCCAACATACGATAAATTCTCGGCTAGCTGTGTTCTTCCAATCAAAAAGCTGGAGGTGACCACCGTCTCCGTCACGTGCTTCTCGTACTCTTTCTTGTTCATCCAGAAGATCCCGGACTCTTTCCTTCGCCTCTGTTCGTAGAGCTAACGAGCCTTTAAGGTTAACTGGTAAATTCGTCTACAGCTTTCACTCAAATAAACGCCATTTCTTGAGCCACATAGATGCCAGCCAGACCAGACAATAAAGCGGTCAATAAAAAAAACCCCCCGACGAAAAAAAGCCTGACTGTATGTACTTTCCAGCACTCCACTCCATTTGCGTCCGTCTCTATCCCGCCAGTTATGTTTATTAATTCATAAAGCAACAACATCGCTTAACAAAAACTCAAGAAAAAAGGAAAAGACAGAAATGTGTCAACCACATGAAGACCGTGTCAAATGGAAATGAAATGCCTTCCCAATTTCTTGGTTATTCCCATAATTGTTCAGTTGAAAGGAGCTTTCTTCTGTGGCCCCGCTCCCGCAATGTGTTACCAACAACCTATCGTCCCCTTGGGGCGAAACGCATAAATGTCACACATAAATAACCGTAATGACATTTAATAAAAGAACATAATCAAATACAGAAACATTAAAATTGGTGAACGTATACAAATTGTAATGGCCTGCCACCCTTGGCCTTCCTTTGGATGCCGCCCGTCGCAACCCATCGTCTGCTTCCTCGCCTCTTTTATTGGCGGCCAACACACATTAAGGGCGCAAGGACTAATAAATGAATAACAATACATTCGGTGCGGTATTGTACATAAACATATTATTAAACAGGTCGAAGTTCTTGTGTTGTTGTTATTGCCTCGAATCGACATATTGAATGGATACAAAAGGAGCAATATCCCCGTACCGAGAAGAGCAGACAAGAGAAGGAAGAAAAAAAAAAGTCAAGTCAACACAAGGACCTTTGTGGTGGCAATGTTATGGCATCACAAGCAGAAAACTTCGAAGGATTGTAATTGCGACAGAAAATTTATTTGAATCGAACGGAACAAAATACCTTTTGGGGCATGGGCGTGTCCGTGAAAGGGTGTAGGTGTACGCACATGAGGCAATTATCTGGAAAAGTTCGATTGCTATAAATTCTCATTCGTTCGTCCCCCGCTCCTTCCGCATGCATGAAGTTTCAGCGGACTCGGCAATTAATTCAGGTAACACCTTGTGTGGGAATTGTTTTCAAAAGGGTACGTGTTCTGCGGCGAATACATTGTACACGATCGCAAATAGAACACGCAGTATGGAGGAAAATGTTAACTAGCGTGTTCAAGAATGCACGAGGGATTCGATAAGTCGTCGTGTGTTTTTTTGTCTTTAATTCTTAGAGCTGTTTCCGCTTAAAGCACCGTGTCGCCGAGGTGTTGATTCTTACGCTGGGTCTCTAGCTTTAATTCCCCTAACGAGGAACAGTTTTCATAGCTAGCTAGCAAAGCTAGCGAGAAGATACACTTCGGAGTCCCCTTAAAGCTTTAGGTTTCAGAGAACAGCACAGCACCCTTAGCAATCAAAAGCAGAAGCCGTTGTTTAATCTATTCTTAATTTGATTAAGTGCAAGATATAATTCCAAACACTTTAAAAATCGCACCCAAAACATTCCGCACCCGCATAGAAATAAAGTATGTTGGCGTTCGTTTTAAAGAAAAGAAAGCGTTTCGATTTTTTTTAAAAAGAAACTCACACAAGAAAACTGAACAAGAAAATAATAATAGAGGAACGAATGATGTATCGTGAACGAGGTCCTTTCTCTGGCTGACCGCTCTTCAATTTTCCCTTATTCGGTTGACAGCTCTGTCGAGGAGTGCGTTCCTATACTGCAGCATTGTGTCAGACTTCAGCTGACAGGTATGGCCTATTCAAGTTAAATTTCCTATGTCAAGCACATGAACGCTTATACGATTCCGCACTGAATAAGTGTCTCTACTTCGATTTAATTAAATAGGCATGTTCAGTGCTAGCGGCAATGTGGCTTGCGAAGGATCTTGAAATTCTGTATCATGGTCCAAACCAACGAGCAGTCTCCTCCACTTTTTTGACAGCGTTTTCTTAAAACATTTCAAGGACCAATAAGAGTATAGCATTAGGTGATATATTCACAGAAGTGTGCATTCATGTGAAACAGTGTTCAGAGATTCGTGATTAGGTGTCAAGCAATTCCCGAATCTGGTTTACTCAGGTTTCAATGGACAGCTGAGAAGGCGCATATCTTTCTCCAATTTCGGAGATTTGTTGAATCAATAAGAAGCCAGGAAAAAAACTTTTTTGACAAACTAAAACAACATGAACATATTTTTAGGCAGGCTTTTACCAGTCCAACTCAGTCACAAGCTTCTAATGCAAGAAAGACTCCATAATAATAATATGGGTGGCCGTAGAATGCCAGGGCCTAGCTTCTCAGCAACCACTCGTGTTGTGCGTGCTATTGTTCTTGCACGAGTGGAAGGGACCTACAGTTTAATGCCGACTCCGAACGGCGAAGTTGAGAAGCTTTTTCTAGACAGGAAATACTCTTTGAGCATTGTCAGTGACTCGAAAGAGGTGGAGCCGTGAAATATGAAAGGCGGTAAATTCGGGTATCGAACCTGGCACCCTCTGCGTAAGAGTCGACGCACTTGCCCACTACGCCACGGCGACCAACCAAGAAAGACTCCATCCCTCCAGGTATATTGTTAAGCCACATCATGATTCTTTAACTTAAGATTTGAGAATAGAAGAACTTTAAAGTCGGCACTCACATGGTCATCTAAAAGTAGACATTAAGTTCTTAAATAAAGCCGTTAAGGATCGAGAATTATAACTATTCCCAATTTAAAAATAAAAATACAATTCTGAACTTAACCTTAATTGAGACTATATTGAGACTTATGTCCAATCGTACAGTGAATCTTTAAACTTAAGTTCAGCAGAACCTTAAACCGAGTTAGAGCTGTCCGTATGCGCGGCAGCCAGGCACCTCAACTTAAACCGAGTTAAAATTTGGTTAATTTATTTTCAATTCATCCGCTTTCACAGAGTATTCTAAACTTCGTTTGCGATCAAAAAAAAAATGGAATATCGTCCATTTGATGAATGCATTTGCTCAAATCTTTATTGGTGATTTATCTATTTTACTAAATTGCAGTTTCAAAATGCCTTTGATCCAGTAATTTGGAACTCTCCTAACTGTCATTGGAAAGAGATTGGAGAGAGATTTTGATAACAAAATTTACGAACCACTTCAGACAATCCATCTCTGATTCTAAAAATATAATAAAAATAAAAATGGATAAGAAACTTAACAAGCTAGTCGCTTTGCAAAGAAATGGAACGCAAGGAATGGATTCCATTATCGAAGATCAGTTTTCCTGGAGATTCAAATGCGAAGGCTTGAAACACTGCGAAATAAAATGCAGCTGTGGTGCAAAACTGAGATTCATGCGGCAGTATACTCTCGTTAAACTTAAATTACCAATTGAACTCAGTTCAAGGTTTAAACGAAACCGTGAAACGGACTAAGTCGTTGAATTGAAGTTTAAACCAAGAGTGGAGCTTAAGCTTCCAAGAGGAAACTAGCATTATACTTTTTCGATCTACTCAATGTAAGCTCCACTTTATTTCAAAATATTTTAACCGATAGAAGTAGCAATAATAAAACACTTGAATATATTTTTTCTGATCAACTTTATTGAAGGCACGCCCGTATCGCTTCGCAAACTACACAAGAGTGCGGTAGTCCCTTTTACATGCTTATCTCTTTTTCTTAGAAGAGTGTCTGAAATCGTTATAAGGGCTGCTACAATATATATCGACTGATAAAAATCGGTCTCCATAGGAAACCATTTTATATTAGTCTCCATAGAAATGAACAGGTGGCAATCGCTTGGTGATATGGACGGGACGGACTATAAGGTGCATAGCATAGGTTAGGTTACGTCGTCACCAGCACCAGCACTGATACCATATTATAATTATATAATATGGGTGGCGCTACAGTCCTAGGCGGACCTGGGCCTAGCTTCTCAGCAACCACTCGTGTTGTGCGTGCTATTGTTCTTGCACGAGTGGAAGGGACCTACAGTTTAATTCCGACTCCGAACGGCGAATTTGAGAAGCTTTTTCTAGACAGGAATACTCTTTGAGCATTGTCAGTGACTCGAAAGAGGTGGTTCCGTGAAATATGAAAGGTGGTGAATTCGGGTATCGAACCTGGCACCCTCTGCGTAGGAGTCGACGAACTTACACACTACGCCACGGCGACCCACTGATACCATATTGGTCCATTGTAATACCCGAAGTCAGACTACTACCATTGATCGACCACTCCAGTGATAGTGTCATGAGTTTGATCCTAACAGCAAAGTTGACAGGAACAGATTTGAAAACCAGATAACAGCGTAATAACTTTGCGACAGGACGTGTACAACCGATCTGACAGAAACAAACAACTTTTTCAACCACCCTAACAACTTTACATGTGAATACCGGTGCCATCCTTATACTCCCCCTCACTTTATAGAAATATTCATGAAAATAAACAAATTTCTAAATCTAAACTATCATACCCATCATTTCATACTTCCGTTCTGTTGATGCGGCCCTAATTGCGTTGTGCTGAACTTTCCCAAAAAATCAGCTATTTTCTATCTGAAATTTCAATTCAATTTACAGCAATCCAATGAATATGCACAAATTCATCAAAATAATATTTTCATGGAATTTTAGAAATCTATTCAAAATAAAACACAAATAGTCTATATATCCGAAACTAATTCAACGTAGTTTACCCCTCCTATCTTTTGTCATCATTGTGAATCGTAACCATGTTATATTCGTCCTTGTACCTATCAACCTTATGATAATGCGAAACTCAAAAATTAAAAAATTGTTTACCCTGTATGTATGAGCATTTGACCGTGAGCAAAATAACTCGCATTGCATGCACATGTTGTTTTGTAAGTTTCGTGTACATTTTTTTTTTGGTTTTTTTGAAATGAAAAATTTAATTTATATTGTATTTGTTCATGTGCGTTTTTTATATGTACTCGTTTGCTTTCTTTTTTTCTCTTTTTTGTGTTACAGGGTGCTGTTTTGTTACGTACTACACAAGAAAGGCTGCGCTAAAGGCTCAAGACGCCTTGCACAATATAAAAACTTTAGATGGGGTAAGTTTCATTTATTGTCCTTTGGTTTTATTTTTTTTTCTTTTCTTGTCTTGTGAACAGAAAAATGTTTGAGTACAATTCCGAAACCAGTAAACCGTCATCTAGCGATGTAGAATGTTATGAGATTGTGTATATTACCCCCTCCCATCCCATGTTATGATTTATGTGTGTGTGTATAGTGATTTGGATTAACAAGGTGACGAGTGGCTTTTTAATCTGTTGGGCAACAATGTAGCCTTGTACGTAATTGTTCATATTCAGCTGGGTTATGAATTCAAATTATGTTGTGCCAGTAATCAATGAATTCATAAATTCGTAATGAGGACTTAGAAGTGCAACTTCATGTATGCATTTCTAATAGTTCTCTACGGCTGACTGAATGTAAATAGCCGCAATCGATGGGATTTTGTTCGCAACAAAGCGAATGAATGTCAATTTCTGCACTCATCGAGTTTTTTGTTTAACATAAATTTAAATGCAAATCTTAAAAACGAGATAAATATTTTAGTAATCGTTAAAAATATTGAAAAACGAAAATATGGATTTAAAAAATGCAAATAAGGGTTAATATTTAAACATTTTGAAAAGTCTTTAACCTTCAATGAATGGCTTCTGGTATAACTACATATAATTGATTTAATTCAATGTAAGCATTTACTTCAAGAAGTATATGAGTGCACATTGCTTTACTATTTCTTCCATTGAACGGATCGGCTCTGGCCATCTGCATTGCTCAGCTGTGAGCTATATGTGACATGACTGGCAGAATAAAGGATTTGCATACACAGTGGGTGTCATTAATATTCGGTTTTTACTTGAATGTGTGAAAAATTTTCCTGCTCTGTAATTTCTTTAATTTTCTTCGAGATTATGAATTGAGGATTCTGAGAGAAGATTTAAAAGAATGCGCTGAAAAAATGGGAATTTCCAGGTCTTTTTAATCTTATCAGGATAATGATCCTAAACATAAAGCCCATATTGTCCCCTAATGGCTGCTATACAACTGTCCAAAAGTTATGGCAACACCTGCTCAATCACCTGAACCCCATCGAAAAATTTGGATCGGCGAGAGCGGGAGAACCCTCTTTCTTCCGTAAACGCCCTGGAAGAAGGTTAGGTTGCAGGAAGAATGGATTAAAATAAGTCCGGAAGCGATTATCCCAAGTTTTGAAGAATAAAGGATGCGCTACAAAATATTAATGATTTTCTTTTTTTTGTGATTATTTTAATTTTCAATGTAAATTAAATAAAATAGTTAAGAAACCGTATATTAATGAAGATACTTTTTTCATAGTTTTTTCGTGTAAATTCAATATCTTGTGGAAATGGCAAGAGTTTTTTACTCAAAAAATTGATAATCTCGAAGAAAATTAAAGAAATTACCGAGCAGGAAAAGATTGAGTTTAAAACCATTTGGTTTCAACCTGTAACTGCAATTTTTCACACACTCGAGTATAAAACAGAATATTAATGACACCCACTGTAGATACTTCTACAACTTCTATTAGGATTTTGGATTCATGTTTTTTGGACGACCAGAAATAAGGTCTACGAGGGAGATTCTGTCTTGTATCATTAGTCTATAATATGTAGAGTTTACTTCTGGCCGTGGGACATAAAATGATGGCTGTCAAAAACGAGCGAAGAATCTATTTTTGCTCTGCAGCATATATTTAGAGGGTTGATGTGTCCTATGATTCCAGGTTCGATCCCCGAATTCAAACATAATTCACCTCTTTCGATTCACTGACAGTGCTCAAAGAGTATCTTCTTCTTCTTCTGGTTCCGCTACAGCCCGGGGTGGACCTGGGCCTCAACCACTAAGCCTCTTCAGCCGGCACGATCTTTAGCCAGCTGTCTCCAACTGCGCACACCAAGACGATTGAGGTCGTTTTCCACCTGGGTGCGCCATCGGTTCCTTGGGCGTCATCTATTGCGTTGTTCCACTGATTCGGAGTCGAAGACTCTTCTCAAAGAGTATCACGGTCTAGAAAAGGAAAACGTTTCTCAACTTTGCCGATCAGAGTTAGCATTAAACTGTATTTCCCTTCCACTCGCAAGTTATTGTAGAAGCTAGGCCCTGGTCCTCTACGAGCTGTAGCGAACAATTGCTGAACAAAAGACGCGTTGCTACGCATATTTAAAAAAAAAATGCAAAATCCTTTTTCACAGAATTCTGAACAAAGTTGACAGACATAAGTCACATGAGTGACAAGACATGAGTGCTCTTTCTCTTACCAATTAAGAGTCTACAAAGGACAAACAAACAGACATCGGTTTGTATATTGGTAAGATCAGCACAAATCATCAGCTTGTGTGGAAGTGTCTACAGAAGCTTAAGGAGTTGAACGGAAGAAACAGGGTGAAATTATATGAAATGGGCGACTCCCTAGCAAGGAGAGGTACTTCGGAATTTTTCGCAAGCCCCGAACTTTTCTTCGCTATTGTCCCGAAGGGATTCATCTAATCCGGACAGAAAACTGGAACAACGCTTATAGCATAACGCAGGCTAAAAAATTCTTCGATGAATATAACCGAAAGAGGTTTGAGACATGTATCCCAAAGAGCAAGGGCAACCTCCGAGTCCTTACAGGCATCCTAACAGGGCACTCTAGACTCAGGTTATACTCAGGTATCAAAAGAAGATCTCTACAGATTCTTTTGTGGGGACTAGCCTACAAAAAACAAAGATATCTGGGTAAGCAAATACACTTGACACACAAAGGCGCACTGGCGTCCCTGGGAACATTGAAATCTGCTAGGCATCTATACTCTGCTATGGATATCATTCTGGACACAGACACATGTCTTAGGTCGGGTCGCTTTGATCCGGACTTGGAAGATCCCGGGTACTGCAACTATTCATGGACAGGCTTTCCGACTGCCAGAAAAGTTGCACAACAAATAGCCAACGGAGTTCCGACAACGGGAGATGGAAGTCTGCCCCAGGAGTTCGGAAAAAATTTAAAGTATTTGTAAGTCTTTAGCATTGATGAAGGGAATATTGATCACGTAGCTTAATATCCTCTAACAGAATACGACGAGTTATATAAGACAGTTCACAAATGGCATTCAATCCACATCACAATCATCATTCACTAGAACCACGTCTCATTCTTAGATTCGTAAAGGAAACACTAGAATCAATCTCTTCCGCCTATCAGCAACAGGAGTCCAAAGCTCTCAATACAACTTTGAAAAAAACTGCATGTGGGAGGAACTCTTGAGAGAGCAAAGGTGTGACTCAATAGATCTAAAGGTTGATGGACAATATACGCTCAACAATAATAATAATGTAAACACAATGTCAGCGTCCACCTAGATATCTGTTTCTGTTGAATAGAGGATATTTCTTAAATAATACAGCAGGGTGTCTAGAACTCTATTTAATGAAATCCACTCAATTGAAATGCGTGCTATACAAACATTGAAATTGCTGCGTCAATGTACACATGTGTGTATTGTTGCAACACAAATCTTGCAACTTATGCCAACAAAAGCCAGCATTTGCGTTAGTACAACAGTCTCACAATCAAACAACGCCGTCTGCTACGATAAGTACACAAAATATAATATTATCTTACCATTACAATCCATTTATCGTAAGACCATTCTAAGTGGAGACCTTATTATGTTTGCTTTAAGCACAAAAAAATAAACACTGAGCTTGCTCTTATACAAGTGGGCTGTGAGATACGGGGAAAGATGCAGTCCATGCGGGGCGCAAAGGACATCTCACATGGTCGGAGGTCCCGCCCGTAAGCTCATCTCTTCATCATAAGACCACTGCATGCACCAGAACAGTGCTTTTTCAAACTGTGGGTCGCGACCGCTTTGGGGTTGCTAGAGTTCCTCGGAGTCGCAATCGCAACCCGGCAAGTTTAAAAATCAAAAGTTCAGTGCTAAACAAAAAAAATAAATCACATTACTTTTAGGGGCGCATGGACAGTCTTCGACTCCGAACCAGTGGGATAACGCAATAGAGGAGGACCACGGAAACGATGGCGCACCCAGGTGGAGAAGGATCTCATTCGACTTGGTGTGCGCAGTTGGAGACAGCTGGCTAAAGATCGCGCCGGCTGGAGAGGCTTACTGGTTGAGGTAGCCTGGTGGATTTGCACCCTGGTGGAGAATGATCTCAACCAACTTGGCGTGCGACACTGGAGCCAGCTAGCCAGAGACCGTGCTAGTTTGAGAGACTTGTTGGTTGAGGGCCAGGTCCACAGCGGACTGTAGGGCCACAGGAAGAAGAAGAATAAGAATGCTTTTAGGGACTCATATGTGCCTGTCTATTTTTTCAAAATCGTTTAAATATGGGTCTCTTATACTTTTACTATTAAATCGTTTTCCAAATTTGAATCTGTTTCTCTTCTCAGTTTTTAAGTCAAAGAATGTAATTTCAACAGGTATGAACTGGCGAATGGTAGTAACTACCTCAAAACCCCGTTTGCCAGCTCAGGATACTCCCCTCTTCTCTGTATTCAGAAAATCCCAATAATTTTTTAATTGAATTCCAGGCTGAGTATGTCACCTGTTGCTAAATCTATAAGAATTTCATTTATCTTTACCGATGCTAGATCGACTGACATATTTCAAAAAGGCCTTAATGTCCATCTCCGCTTTCAGAATATAGTGCTGGAAAGTAACTTAATAGTTTCTCGTCTAAATTATGCAAACTCTTTACCGTGGAATGAATATGAGAGCTAACTGATATCGATTCATTTGATGAAATTTCTTGGAGGATATTTTGAACACAGGGAAACGACTGTGGCCAGAAACGATGTTTGGGGGGAATCCTCTGACTTTGTCTTGATATAATGCAAGATTTTTAAGTTATTGAATTGCCAGATTTCGAATGTTGTAAAACCATCTATAATTCAGATTCAAATTCCAGAACTCCTGGCAATACCTTCCTTTTAACAGCCATCTGAACTCTGTGTGATAAAGGACATTTGATGGAGTGAACCAATTTCATCATGTTATGATCAAAAACATCCGACTTTGCATGGGCATGCCTTTCATAAAGTTCACAACTCTGTGAACTCTGTGATCACATCATTCAATTCAGAAGATAACACCTTGAATGCCAGAACTTGTCGATGAAGGAAACAGTGTGGCCACGAAACGTTTGGCTTTATTAATTTAAATTTTGCAATGAGACCTCTTTTGTTGCCCATCAAAGCTTAAGAACCAGCGCTACAAACAGCAAGACTTGTCGTCAATCTCGAAGTCGCGACAGCTTTCTAAAAAAACATGTCATACATGTAGTTTTGGGAAACAAAATTTCCTCAATGTTGTGTCCCGCTTCAAAACGAACAAATACCACAAACTGTGCCCAGTTTGAAAAATCAGTAGATCCGTCCAAATGCAAGGCAGCAGGTGGACTCTTCATCAATTTTTCGATTAATTGTTTTCGAATGTCAACGGCCATGTCACTTATTCGCCAAAAAGTTTCCACATACAAGGGGGTCGCATACGTGAACGTTTGGAAAACACAGAGTATACAATATTCCGTCCAATCATAAATCCTGAAAAGCCCATAAAATTGAATTTAAAATCATGTCGGAGTCTCAGCCATCCATCCGTTTGATTTTATGCGGAAATAAATATTCATTGCCTTAGTCGTTCAAGCAATTAGTACATTCATTCGAAACATACTTTCAAAGCTCACCACTGGATAGGGGGTCCAGGAAATCCCCTTACTCCCCTACACAACCGCCCACCATGATCCACAAAATAAATTTATTACCAACCTCATTTGCCCTGTCACATTCCTCTCACATTCAGAATAAATTTGCTCAACCACAGATTAGAATGAGTTTAATTGGATACGCGAGAAAAAAAGCAACAACAAGCCAAGACGTAAATCAATTCGAACCCAGAATATACAATTACCCCTCATTAATTAAAATTTCTTGTTTTTCTAATTCGCCCACGGATCGATAACAGCAGTGCCCGCAATAATATTTAATTGCTTTCGATTAATTGGTAACTGTAAACCGCACCCCCAATGCAAACATGCCGTGTAATGATGATCCCCTAAGACTCGCCCAGCATCAATGTCTCAAAAGCGATTAAAGAGGTATCCTCCTCCCCCTCCTTCCATTTCCACGACGCGGGGTGGTATAATAAATTCACCGCCTCATCAAACAAAGTGCCTGGACAACAGGCGGGGGGTGTATCTGTAATAGATAGATGCCCTTTTCATAATTGAATTGGCACTAATTGCTGTCGCAGTGCCACCGCAGACGTAGTCGTTGGTACGCGCCTTCCATTCGGTCGCACGTTAAATTGAAATTTTAGCATCTCACCACCACTGACGAGGGACTTCCAAAAGGGGTACTCAAGCCCATCTAATGTCGTTTAACGACGTCTGGGGTGGTTTTATTGTGCACACACCGTCGCATTTCTCCGCATGAGCCTGTCCATCATGCATGCATGAGGAGAAATGAACATAAGCCACCTTCAAAGGACTCTTTGATCGGTCGACAGAAAACTGGTGGGCGGCGAGGCGAGGAAGGAAATAAACCAATCCCTGGATAAGTATGCATTTTCTGCCTACACAGCCAGACAGTGTGGCAATTCTGGAAAAGAATGACGCAGTCCTTAGAGCCAAATTGAATTTTCATTCGCTTGGGAATGTTGAAGCCTTGAAGTATCGTTAGACGACGCACCACCATCGCCAAACCAGCGTCATTCAGTGCTCGCTTTGAGGCGGGCCCCTAATTGAATTGCAATGTAACAAGGAGCATTATTCCAAGTGTCAGCAAGTTCCATTCCGCAAGACAAGTTTCATTATTTCCACACATTGAATTGGCAGACAGGCATATTGACAGCCATTCGAGAGTGAGAAGCGTGCACACAAAGGAGGGATATCGCATGGCGTACAGTCGGTGCAGGGAGTTTTAATCCTTTTTGTGTGTCACTGCCAGTGTATCTTTTCGGAATATGTTTTGTTGCATGCCTTGTGTGTGTGTGACTGCAAAGAGTTCCCCTTCCTCGTCCCACAACAAGGACACGGACTCCACACACATCAGCTTGTCCTTCTGTGGTATGGCATTTCTGCAAATTCAAAGGGGGCCTTTAAATTGAATTTCACTTGTCAGTCGGAGGACAGTACAATGGCCTGCAATTGGCTAACCAAGGTAGCAACTAGCAAACCACCGAGACTGCTTATCCCACACTTTGATTTGAAAATCGTTGCTCAAACAATTCCCACTGATCCATTGACACAAAAACTGATTTTATTAAAAACTAATCAAGCACGACAACAATAGATCCATCGGCAGCATGTATTGGAGAGAATACAGGAAAAAAGGCACCATTAATGGAAATGTAAAAAATAAATGATTAAGGATGCGGCGTGGTGGAATGACTACCGCCCATTCAATGGCAACATACTCGTACTTCCAATACTCTGCCCAACAATTATCCTGTCGATCGATTGAACGATGATGACGATGATGATGACGACGACGACGACGACGACTATGCTGCTGCTGCTGATGATGAAACGTTACAAGTTTCCAATTTCAATTTGCTATCGAACGTGTTCACACAATGAGAAATCATCAGAGGCCACAATATCATCCCGAACATACTACCCGATGCCCCGTGTAGTCCCCGTGTGGGTTAACGGGGGGGTTGTTGCAAAAATTCCACATTCTTTCAAAATCCCCTGCACATCCCCGGTATTAATGAATATCATCTTCATTCGTTCGTCCGTCGGCGATGTCGTGCTCGGTGCTTAGTTATTAATCCAGTGGCGGATTAGATGAGAGAAAACGAGCGACAAGGCGCCAAGTCATGAGGTTTGCGGTGATTTATCGATGAGTCGACAGTTTAACGAGAGAGAGAGACAGAGACAGAGTGACAGATGGGATTTTTTGTGGTGTGTCATTGGGATTGAATTTAATTGGGACTTAAGACAGATTCCCTGTGGACGTTACAAAATCTGGTTTGATTGCGTGGATTGATGTGAACATTTGGTCTTCAGCGTATTTTCCCACACTTGCAGGACTTACATCAGCCGAAGAAGAATATCGCGAGTTCACCAGTTAATTTAGATTCGGAGCAATTTATCATCTTTCGGAGTAAGTGCAAAAGTCCGTTTGACAGCCTTCAAAAATTAGCTCGAGAAATTCTAAGCACTGACTGCAGTTCGAGGACCAATTGTCCTTATGTACATCTACAAGCTTCTGTTAAAAGCTTACGCATACCCATTCGATTCGTTGGATTTTACCAAAAATGTCGTCCTGAGATCAAGGGAAGCATCCTGGGTCCTGAGCTATGAGGGGCCTGTCAGTACTTGTTCTCGAATCATGTTTTACAGAACAAGCTGCTTTTTATGGTTTATGCATCAATATCGCTGACGCAGTGTCCACAGAGGCTAGGTCCTTAAGATGGATCCAGCTTCCAAGTTCTAAACAACCACTCATGTTGTAGGTGCTTTTTTCTCACGAGTGGAGCCGACCTAGCCTAGCTTCTCTGCAATCTCTCGTAAGGGACCTACAGTTTAATGCCGGCTCCGAACGGCGAAGTTGAGAAGCTTGTTCTAGACAGGCATACTCTTTGAGTTACAGTAGAGCCGTGAATTATCAAAGGTGGTGAATTCGGGTATCGAACCTGGCACTCTCTGCGTAGGAGTCGACGCAACTACCCACTACGCCACTGTAGTATACCGTAGCTTGTTTTTTTTAGACTGTTACACTTATGCCCGAATTAACAGTGCAACCTTATCTGCTTGTTAAGACAAGTGTAGGATCGAATTTAAACTTCACTCAAGAATATCTCGTTTCAATATTTAAGGGCGGCTTAGGTAAGCCATGGATTGACTGGCATTGAATCCACCAACCATGTGATCCGTGAACGAAATAGTAATTGTGATTGAACACGAACAGCACCCTGCTGAAGAAAGGAAAAGAGAACACACCACAACTCAACAAGCGAGTGTTTATGCATGTAATGTTGTTATAACGTGTGCTTTCTGTTCTCTTCAGGATCATTGCCAGACAAAATAATTGGTATCTTATGTGGGTTTTATCTTTATATCTTGGGGTTGAATTTATTTTAATACACTTAAGGCAATAATGTACTCTCTGGATTGACACTCAAGTTATTGCCATCGGTGGCTTAAGTTAAATCACTATTTAAGTGGAATCTATAACTTAACTTCCACTGTGAAAACGAAATTTCTATTTATTCGGACTTCAGCGATGGATTGACAATTAAGTTCACACTGTGAACTTGGGCATTAGTTAACTTAGACTTAGTTATGGTTCTTAACTAACGCCACGCAGCCGGTGACTGATGTGCATGCGTACTGGAAGATCCTCTTGGTACTTAAGTGTGTCAAGTTTGCAGATTGGGTATGCTTCTGCTTATCAAGCCAGCGACTCTTATGTAGGCCCTAACGCTGAGGAAAAGCTGACTTCACTGGATATACTGAGCCCAGTAATAAAGATCAACCACGTCCGTAAAAGCTTGGTCCTCCGGTATTCTCCTCGAATCAGGAGGCTCGTATTCGAAGACCATCTTCGCTGGAGCATTGTTGTCCATGCGGTTGATTTGGCCGATTTTGCCTTTTGTACTAGATTCACTTATTTATGAATTTCGTATAATTCGCGGACATGTGTACTTCTCCAATCTCGTCTTTTGCATACAGAACTACTTTTCCAACAAATAATGTTCTGGTAGAGATAATGAAGTATGTATCGCTTGTGGAACATTATTACTCGCTAAATCGCCAGCCACAGTTTGTAGCTGAAAAATAGCAGCAAATGCCTATCTGAGTCCTTCCCTCAGTTCCTTCCAGCTTTTCTCACGATGACCATGAATGGAAAGGGCTAACCGACTGTGTCAGACTTTAAAACTTTTGAACGAAGTTGTACTGTGTTACCGAATCGAAATCGCGAGGTTTGGATGAAGTTTTACTGAAACCCTAATAAACCATTTCCACCGAGTTTTCAAATGTCATTAGTTGTCAATTTTGAAGTGACTGGCAAAGCAGCTGTTTTTGACTGAATATAATAGTGTTGAGAATTCCATGAAACCAAAACATCAAAAAAAAAACTCAAGTTGACGCGTTAGGCCTGTTCGGTTCCACAATCTCCCACGGAGGGATAATCTAAAAGAGGTTAGAGGCGCGAGGCTTATAAATCCCGAAAATATATGACGAAACTTTGGAGGTTAGGAGAAATTTGACGAAACCTCGCGATTTCGTTTGGTCTAAACATAGCATTACCGCACTAGAACTGTGAATATGGTAGATCCTCACAACCAAATAAAATGCAAGGACCTTTCCACTTCTGTAGTAAATCTATTTTATATTGCGAAACTTTTCGAACTACTGCTACACTATTCTTAAATACCTTCAGATTGGGTTTCATTCAGGGCCCTGGTGCAGATGGGCTTTTTAACTATTGTTCATTGGACAATACAGTCGATGGTCATGTTCTACTTCTTGGTGACGTGCCACATTTCGGGACGGACCTCCAGTTTTCGGGACAGACTGTTTGAGATCGCACTCCACTTGTGTACTTGTACACCTAAACATGGCTGAGACTCCTCGGGTAGGGGCCAAGTTTTTCATTCGTTGACGCAGTTTCTCTACCGTTCGGTTTGGAATCTCTTCCTCTCCTCCCTCAATAAGAATAGTAGGGCATGCCATTTTCTTCGCCAGAGGACAGCAAGATTGGAATTATTCATCCTCCACACCGGTAGGCTTTGTACAATTTGAGATCAATGGTTATATCCCGCCCATCCAATATTCGTTAAGATAAAGGAGAGCATGCCTTAATGGAGAACATGCTTATACTCAGCCAGTAGCCCTTAAAGTAGATCTCTTTTCTTCTTTAAAATTAATTTATCAGAGCTGACCCATGGCCAGATGAAACCCTTTTGCACTACTTGTTCCAACGTGCTCATCGGCAGCTTTTTATTTATATTTAAAAAAAGCAATACCATCCAGCGGCACTGCCAACAGCAATCAGAATCAAAGCAGGTAATCACAATTTTCAGCCAGCACAGTCCGCCGGTGGTCTTCCGAGTTGTTTCCAATATTGAGAGTGGCTTCCAGATGCTTTACAGACCCTCAGTTAATTAATATTCACCGTCAGTTACGTTTACAGCGATTTCCTTAAATATCGAACCTTTCCAAATTACACTCGACTACCCCTGTCTGGCGGTAAGCAAACACACCCAAACCTACTTTCATAAACCTTAATCCGCTCCTGTGCTCATTCACTCCTTTCCAATCCAAATTGACGGTAGTAACTTTTTTCTCATCTGCTTTTCGTATTTTCTTTTTTTTTCTCTTGCAGATGCATCACCCTATCCAGATGAAGCCGGCCGACAGTGAGAACAGAAATGGTAAGTCATTTTCTTTACGTTCCATGCACACAGCCATTCGTGTCATCGTTGGATTTGTTTTTGGTTCGTCGTCTGGCATCCTCCAGGATGCAGGCGCAGGACGATAATTGGAAAAATACAAAAGTGAGGGACTAAAGCGAAGTGCTTTGTTTCCCCTTCGCCTTACAAATGATATTTCTTCCTTTTTTCTCACTTTTCGCTCTCTTCAAAAGGATACTCCATCGCTGTAGCCATATGGGCACAAGCACGGGCACGGTGTGTGTGCTGCTGGGTGAATGGGTTGCGAATTCGTGCTCGTGGGTGTAGTGGCATATGTGATGCACTTCCCAGGTCCTGGCTAGTACATCCTGGCTGTGGCGGCAACTACGACCGACAGACTGGTATTGTCTGTGATTTTCTATTTCTTATTTAGTGTTATCTTTGCTGCTGAGGGGCGACGAGGGAGGTCAGCTTCTCTCGACGACCCGGCACCGGCACTCTGGCTGGCATAAGCTGGCTGGTTTCCACTTCGTTTTGTATAGTTTTTCGATTCCGCACTAAATCGTCCTTTTGGTTAGTTTTTCTTTTTAATTTATCCTGTTGGCGGCGGTTCTGAATGAGAGATTGGAAAATACGCCCGACCGTCCGGTGGGTGGGTGTGTGCTTTGAAATGCATTCGCACTCACGACACAAGCTGCAGGCGATGTGTCCCCCACTTGAACTTCATTTGAGTCCGTGTTGGCGGGTACAATTGTCCCAGAGAACAGGAATTGTTTTCTCTTCTTTCCCCTGCTCTTTTGTCCTTCCGTATGTTGAGAATCCTTGTCCTTGCTGTTGGCACTCTGCTTTTGAATGTAACGAACTTGAATTGTATCTCGGTGACAATGAGAGAGGAGTGCCATGGGAAATAAAAGAAAAACACGAACCCCAACTCGATTGAACTGCATAGAGTCCTGAATATCCGCACACGTATGTGTGCTGCCAGTGAGAGATAAACAATTCTTGCAGATGACGACGCCACACTGAAAGTGAGAGACTTAAGCATAAATTATGTAACGTACACTCTCGGGATGGGGGGGAGTGAGTCTGGAGGGCAACTGACAAGGACACTCCAGCCACTCTCACACTGTGTGGGTGAACGATTCTGCCTCCTTCATTTGCATTAAAGCTCTGCTCTGAGGGTGTCGCACTCAAGTGCATACAAATGAATCTTAAAAATTTAAATCCTGTTTTCAGTTTTCTTCTCTTTCAAGCGATCCTGTTTGGATTTGCAAATCGATTGGAATTAGAAATCTGAAACTCATGTGTGCTTCGTGGCCAATCGCATCGCATGGATGTGGTGGCTCTGCTGCTGTGTCATGTACTGAGATTGGAAATTAAATTAATTTTCAATTTTCATTGAGTTTCGCAAAATTGATTTGGCATGCTAATTTCCAGATTTTCATTTTCGTCCTCGATTGCAACTGGGTTCCCTTTGCAATTCAATTGAGGCATGCGACTGAGAAAACACACACGTACGTTACGTACGTCGAGCGTCGAAAATATGAATATTAATGGGAAAGCAGACTTATCCGAAAGTTCCAACTGCGTCTATGCACTCGGAGCGGAAGTGGTCGACGTCTCTGAAAAGACCAATTATTTGGCCAAAGTAAGTTGACCCACATTTGAGATATTTTCTGCAGAGAGAGACACGCATTTGGCCAATGCACCGGAAAATTGCAAGTGACTCAGGAGTTTCTTTCGATGTGCTTGCAATCGGACACAAATGGTGAGGATGTGGATGAGGGTATTATTGACGAATGTGGGCCAAGAACTGTGTGCGGACGACTTGCATCAAACGTCACACGATAGGTGACCAATTAATGCATTCGAAGTTGAAAATTTTGGAAGGACTGTAATTCGAGAAAAATTTCAGTGCACTTTGTTCTAGCACTGTGTTCAAAGGTCTGTGGGGTCTGCTGTGTTTGTTGTCTGTTGTGTATTCTACTAGCCTCAGGAGGAGAGAGGACTTACAGTCTTGTTCGAACTCTGAATGTCGGTGAAGGCGATAAGTGAACGATGTTACGTCGGGGTGAAGAAAACGTCCTTGGCGAGAATAGAACCAAAGACGTTCAATCGAGCAGCGATTGTTTTAAAAAATTTCTTTGTCGAACGAACCACGTCACCAATTCAACTGTCACATTTTACGCTTCATTTTTACTTTGGACTATATGTCACGAAGAAGAGCGGAAGTCACTATACGCCAGCACCCGTTGGCTTGGATTTTAGTAGCTTCTATTGGTTTCTAGTGTGGCTTGGTACGTCAATTGCTACTCTGTCAGGTTCGATCCCCGAATTCACCAACTTTCATAATTTACTACTCAATCTCTTTCCAGTCACTAACATACTCAAAGTGTACTCCTGTCTAGAAAAAGCTTCTCTAACTTCGCCATTCGGAATCGGCGTAAGACTGTAGGTCCCATCTACTCGTGAAAGAAAAATAGCACGCCCAATACGAGTGGTTGCTGTAGAAGCTAGGCACAGGTGGTGCGCCTAGGACTGTCGCGCCACTCATATTATTATTATTATATTAGTTTCTGGTAACTGACTGAATTCCTGATAGATGACATACTTAGGCCAATAAAGGCACATTGTGATACCGAACTCTATAATTCGTATTCCTGCAGTCTGGTGGTGCACTCGATTTACCTGGTTTAAGCTCATGTATCATGTATCATGCGCACAGAGAAGCTAATGTATGGTACCCTCTTCTACTTCTTCTGGTGATGCTACAGTCCGGGGTGGACCTGGGCCTCAACCAGCAAGCCGCTCCAGCCGGCACGATCTTTAGCCAGCTGTCTCCAACTACGCACACCATATTGATTGAGGTCCTTCTACAACTGGGTGCGCCATCGATTCCGTGGGCGTCCTCTATTGCGTTGTCCCACTGGTTTGGAGTCGGAGACTCTTCGGGATGGAGCAGTGTTGTCCATGCGCTCTACATGGCCCAGACAGTGTGGTACCCTCTTCCTTCTGATAATTCATTGTATGGGACCTATCTTAGCCCTGACACTTCATAATTATTAGGCATGACTCCCAATTATACACATGCAGCGATGAGTGTCTTGACGGATGTTCTACTTAGTATGATCAGACAAACTCTACCTTTGAGTTCTTTGGTATAGACACATCCTACATCCGTCGTCGATCCGTCTGTTTCGCAGAGGACCATCCAGCTTCTTGTTAGACTTGCTTTCGAATCTGGAAGGGATTCTAGTAGAGACCTTGTTCTGGAAGGGAGGTGATACAACAGGTGGTTGGTTTGTCGTTGGGATGACAATTTCTTGAGAATTGTTGAGTGTCCAATATGAAGTTTGATCCACATTGGATGTGATATGAATCTCACCGCAGTACTGACTGTTGCTCATTATATCGAACGGAGGAAGGTGAAGACGTATCTAAACTGCAGGGAATGAATTGGTTCCTAATACTGCAACAACGCATATGCGAGCATCGCTTGCAGTTAACAATTTTTCGAAACATTCTAGACAGACATTTTTGATTTACCAGATTTACGAGATTCAACGCACAGTCACTCGCTTCTTGAGTTCAAGTTGAAATTAGCTGCTGTTTTTACAATTCTTTTTTACATTCGTTCTATTCTATTTTATTCTCAATGTTTGACATGGTATAATAAGTGCACATGAAATAACAATTCAACTTTTACAGGCATAAGATTGACATTTGAGAATAGTTAGTGACATTCATATTAAGTTAAAAAAATAGAGTTAATGTCACATCATTTAGTGTGATAATTCAGAATGGGCCGATCAGGACATTATATTATAGTATAAAAGAAGAAGAAGGAAGTTACAATTATAGTAGTATTATGATCGTATGATACCAAAATGACATTGGCCAATGAAGTGCAACAAAATTTCAATTTCACAGTGGTCAATATACAAAACCCAAGACTTAGCTTAAGACAAAAATGGATTTAAAGTTCTGATGGTTCGAATATCTCCTGGAAGTGAGTTGAATAATTTGCAAGAATAATAATAATAATATGGGTGGCGCTACAGACCGTAGAGGGCTAGGGCCTAGCTTTTGTGTGTGCTATTGTTATTTCACCGAACGGCGTAGTTGAGATGCTTTTTCTAGACAGTAAGTACTCTTTGAGTATTGCCCTTCCTTTATTTGGCGCTACAGTCCGGGGTGGACCTGGGCCTCAACCAACAAGCCTCTCCAGCTAGAACGGTCTTTGGCTAGCTGTCTCCAGTGTCGCACGCCAAGTTGGTTGAGGTCCTTCTCCATCTTGGTGCGCCACCTTAAACGCGGGCGTCCTCTGTTGCGTTGTCCCACGGGTTCGGAGTCGAAGACTCTCCGGGCCGGAGCTGAGTTGTCCAAGACGCCTGACTATACTCATGTCGCTGTACAGCCCGTACAGTTCGTGGTTGAATCTTCTCCTCCAGAAACCGTCAACGGAAACAGGACCAAAGGTCGCACGCAGAACTTTTCTCTCGAAAATACCAAGGACTTCCTCATCCGCTTTTGAGATTGTCCATGCCTCCGCGCCGTACAGCAGGACTGGGATGATCAAGGTCTTGTATAAAGTAAGCTTGGTCCTTCGAGAAATGGCTCTACTACTCAATTGCCACTTGAGCCCATAGAAACAGCGGTTGGCAAGAGTTACTCTGCGTTTGATCTCGGTTCTGATGTTGTTTGTACTGTTTACTGCGGAGCCGAGGTGGACGAAGTCCTTGACTACCTCGAAGTTATAGCTGCCCATTGTGACGCTCTGTCCAAGACGTCGATGTTGTGTGTCCTTTCTTGATGACAGCATATACTTCGTTTTGCCCTCATTCACCGCTAGACCCATTTTAGCCGCCTCCGCCACAATGCCAGCAAACGCCTCATTGACGGCTCGCTGTGTTCTGCCAATCACGTCAATGTCATCCGCGTATGCTAGCAGTTGTACGGACTTCTGGAAGATCGTGCTTCTAGTGTTGGCGTGTGAGTCTTGCACGATATTCTAGAGGATGATGTTAAAGAAATCACATGACAGCGCTTCGCCTTGTCTAAATCCTTTTTTTGACATTGAAGGTCTCGGTGAGTCCGTTACCGATCTTGATGGAGCAGCGAGAATTTGAGCATTGTCAGTGACTCGAAAGAGGTGGAGCCGTGAATTATCAAAGTTGGTAAAATTCGGGTATCGAACCTGGCACCCTCTGCGTAGGAGTCGACGCACTTACCCACTACGCCACGGCGACCCACAATCAAATAAAAACTTCTATAACAAGTGGTTCGAAAAGACGGCATGGTTACTTGGGAGCTAGTATTGCTACGTAGGTTCCGATTTTCGTTGAGCGGACTCGATAAGTAGCCAAATGCCTGACTGGCAGAATTTTCGGCTTATTGAATGAAACTAATCGAATCCATATTCTACCAACTTTTAAAATTCACGACTTCCACCTCTTTCGAGTCACCGACAATGCTCAAAGAGTATTCCTGTCTATAAAAAGCTTTTCAAATTCGCCGTTCGGAGTCGGCATAAAATTGTAGGTCCCTTCCACTCGTAAAGGAACAATAGCACGCACAACACGAGTGGTTGCTGAGAAGCTAGGCCCAGGTCCGCCTCGGACTGTCGCGCCACCAATATTATTATCATAAAGATACTTTACGTATTATCCAATATCTTTCAACTTTGATCAGCTTTGTCTTTAGTTTTGTTTGTATTGTTAGCACCTAAAGCATGGAAAAAGGATGTTGACTATTCGTATCATCGGTTTGAATACGGCATTTTGTATGACATTGCTTAAGAACAGGCAACAATTGGACTATATTTTCTTAAAGTTTATGAAAATCTAATGGCGACCCGTACGGAGTACTGTAGATGATCACTCTGTGAGTGGTTCCACATCTTGTATCTATGATATGTCGAACATCGTTTTTATGGCAGAAAAAAAGTCGCGCTACAATTTACGTACCATGTCTCAACAAGTTAACTCGGTCTACAACTGCAACGCGTGGGCTTCGGAAGGTTCCTCATTTAAAGGGAGGAAACACTCCAATCTCAAATTATGTGAGTGGATGGTTTTCGTTAAGCTCGAAGAAACCTACTTATTCACACGAGATGGAACGTTTCCTCCAAAATGCTGATGGCAGATTTACAGGTTTTCCAAGCTGTAGATGTAGTTTTGGAAAGATGCTTGAAATAAAATGACCATGAAGGAGAATGCTTAGTCTGGAATAATGCTAGAGTCTCCTACCTGCTGGCATGACAATCTAGACAAGTCAAGTGCAGGAACTCGGTAAAGAATCTACTTGAGTCCCCACGGACCGCTTTGAATACAGTGTGGATGTCAAGAGATGACTCAATAAAAAGCTTCAAAAGCTCTCTTTCATTGTGCTGACAAAATTTACTTTAAAAACTATTAATTTCAAGCGTTTTATTGGTGCATAAATTAACATGAAAGATGACGAATAAAAGTGGTCTGTCTCTTTGGCATTTCACTCATTCATTTATGACATTTTTCACACCCCTACAACTAGTAAAAATAGATCTCTTTCCAAGGTTGTGCGACATGCAAACATGACGTCAACCACCAGTTTCACGAGAAGATAAGAATGATTTATCTTTTGTCGCACCTTAATTCGTTAAACCACGGCAGCATATTATATTTCCCCAAGAATTATTGTTTCAAATTTTAAAGATCTCGCTTACGTACTGACACTTGGCGCCGTTTGAATGTTGAAAAATGTCCCACTAAACATCATAAGTTCCCTCAGGATGATAATAATCGATGTCAGAGGAGTATTGATAGCACGAGAACAACTCCAAGAAGATGAGACGCTGACTAGAATCCTTCTCTTCATCCCCAAACCGGAAATAGTACCAAATTTAACACCGTCATTGGATCCACAGTCGAGATTATGATCACGCAGGCCTGTAGGCTCGAGTCCTTAATAAGCACAACCTACGCCCAGCATGTGTTCCAAGAAACCCCCTTCTTTTTTGGCAAAAATTCGTTTTCTTGTGTCCCATAAATCCTCCGCTCCGGTCGTCAGTCTTTAATAACCAAGAACTAGCAGCCATTATCCAGAGCAGTTTGCCCTACAGGTCCCATCTGTTGGTGCGCGAGTGTGAGTGTGTGTGTGTGTGTTTGTTCCGCTCTTAATTTGGTGAGGTTTTGTGTGTTAATTTTATGATCCTTGTTCTCATATGTGGTTATTCATATTTCCTCTTCCTGCCACAATTGCTCCTTTTGTTCTCTACGTTAACCAATCTCTGGCCACCCTCTCCCTCCCCCCTCCAATGGCCCTTCACCAATGGTGTTCTTATTTATGACGAGTGCACTCCGCTGAGTGGGGAAAACAGAAAATCCAAAATGAAACAAACAAACCGCACAAATGGAAAAGTCAAGACTTAGTCCAAAATACTTTGTGGTTTATTATGGGTTGGCCTTTGTTCATCCGGGCACACACACACAAGCACACACAAACCAAGGTAGACAAACGAGAGATATGGATACGGAAGGACCTCTTCACCGCCAGTCCCCACCGTGGGTGTTCATCGCGCGCGCAAATTGTTGGCCGGAACTGGAGTGTATACTGTATGGTACTTAATTCGGGATGGCCTTGTGCAGATGGATCCCTCTAAAATGCGGAGCTTATGTCCATATCGGTTGGGTTTTCATTATTTTTTTCCTCGTATTCCCTTTGTCCATTTCGCATTTCAACAGTAAGCAACGAGCAAGACACGTGTGTACATGTGTGTTTGCAATTTGAGAGGGCCGAGCGAAAAAAAACGCTGCGAAAGTTGCATGCGAACGAAACGAAACAACACAGAACAAGTATGTTTGCGCAAGGATATCTGAAATGGGGTTTCGGTTATCAGGATAATGAATGAATTCCACGTCAACGGGGGTCGGAAAGTATGCAGAGAGGACGGCAAACCTAGATTAGAGTGGGCTGTGGTGTGCGGCGGCAACGTGGGTGCACTTTACTTTTACGAATTTTGTAATTTTCCCGAATCGTGTGCGGATCCTTTCGTTTCTTTCATTTCGCTTAGCTGCTTGTGAGTGTGGATCGGTCGGTGGTGTAGACCATGTTTAACAGATTGCGCTCCGGCAACTATAATTATTTATGCATTTCCAGCTGTACAAAGTGGTTTTACAGTTGGATTGCAACGTCATTAGTCGCCATATTCCGAGGGCGGTGTGAGAGACCGAAGGAGATTTGACTTCTTCTGTTGAAAGTTAATGCTGTAAATAGTTTTGTTGCGAATCCGCCGAGTGGAAGTGTGTACATTTCCTGCTCTTGGGTACAATTTTGCATACGATTTTTGGTTGGGTGTGGTTGCCAGCTTAAACATGAGGATTGCCGACGAACAGAATAGAAATAAGGACTTTAAGGGTTTTTGGTTAAGGTGCATTTACCTCAGAACAATGCGTCTGGACGGCTGAAGGTTGTTACCGATTAAATTAAATTCTAAATTGGATAGTATGAACACAGAAATGTTCATGCGGCATGTCAAATCAATTGCCAGCTTTCGAAATGGAATCATTTATGAGAGAGGCGGTGAATTGAACCATGTGGGTGGAACAAGCTCTGCTCTTATACAACTGCCACGACTGTGTGCTCGGCTCGGTAGTGGCGGTAGGTCTTCTTGAGTCTAGATGAGCTACCATAAGCAAACTAGTAGTATTTTACTGCACAACGTCTTAATGATCATGATCACGTATGAATTTCAAGATTTCGGGACTTCATAAATAAACTTTGTTGCTTAATGGAAAACGCTACACCAATTTATAATAGAATTCTTTTCTTCCTTCTATCGCTCACAGATATCGTCATCTGTTCCGATAGCCAGGCAACCATCAAATCTCTGAATTAATAATCCGAGGCGGACCTCGGCCCAGCTTCTCAGCAACCACTCGTGTTGTCCGTGCTACTGTTCTTTCACGAGTAGGAGAGACCCACAGTTTTATGCCGACTCCAAACGGCAAAGTTGAGGAAGCTTTTTCTAGACAGGAATACTCTTTGAGCATTGTCAATGACTCGAAAGAGGTGGAAGCAGTGAATTGTGAAAGTTGGTAGATTGGGGATTCGAACCCGACACCCACTGCGCCACGCGACTCACATATTCTCTAAATTCAGTCACTTTCAACTCCAAGACTTCCCTTAATTGCCGCCTATCTCTTAACAAGATGGCCAAGTATTTTAACACCCAACTTATGTGGGTACCGGGAAACTGTCACATTCCAGAGCGAAGCGGAAGAACTCGCTAGAAAGGGCACAAATTCTGTATTCTATCTGGGTGGGGAGGTGGGGACCCACCCTTCAAGCCTATCGCCACTATACATCCTCCACGCCTATCGGCACTATCAAGCATCTGCTAATGCTTGAAATGCTTGCTCAAGCAAAACGCGGATATCTAGGCACAGGATATGGCACTGGATGCCTCATTACCAAACAACTATGGGCGATGATCGATCCCAAGCGATCGTTTATCTCGATCAGATAAAGCAGGCCAAACCTCAGATCTCTCATTGGCGTTTTTACAGGGCATTGTGCCATCGGAACTCACACCTCTAGACTAGTCCTTTCCTAAAATGATTTCTGTAGAAGCTGCATGGACGAGGATGAGGCAGAAACCATCGAACACTTGCTATGTAACTGCAGTGCTCTCTCATCCCGTAGATTCAGACGTCTGGGGGCCCATTTCTTTGTTAATCTGGCTGATCTGAGCAGCATCAGAATCTGCCCTCCTCTTCGGTTTATCAAAAGCACAAATTGGTTTGAGGAATAGGTAGCCTAAGATTCGCGTGGTAACACAATGGGCCTTCGCTTGGCCTAAGTGTGTCTGCTGTCCGTATGGGCGGCAGTCACCCACCTCAACCTAGCCTAACCTTCATGTTTTTTAAATGGCGTCATAGCTCTAAATGCGCTGGGGCCACAGCCAGCAAGCTCAACACTGCAAGTTACACATGCGCTCTACATGGCTTAACCACAATAGGCACAGTCTACCTAGATGCCAGTGTACTTTTAGTACATTCTTCAATCTTTTCCTCCAATCGCCTTCAACGCAAATAGAGACGCAAATTGGTTCTCGAAAAGACAACAAAAACATCATCATCCTCTTTTGGAATTATCCACATTCGGCTTGAATTGATTCAAGTTTTCTTAAGAGTCAACTTGATCGTCTGAGGCCGACGTCTATATGGTTTACGTATGGCTTAGCCACTTAGGCGTTGGATGAGATAAAAACACACCTCGCTAGACCCTTAAAGCTTGTAGTCGAACTTTGTCCTTCAGATGCTCTCAACGCAAACAGGAGCACACGCAGAATTTTCTAAATAACAGAAAGAGAACTTCTTTATCCACTTTCAAATTGATTTATCCCTCTGCGTCATAAAGTAGAACTGAGATGAGCAATATTGATCTTTCTTTATAAAACTTAGCCTTCGTTCATGATTTGACTCAATGAGAAAATCTAGTCCCTTGTGAACTTTGTTTTTTTTTTTTTCTTGTATCGGGCAAACGGCACTGGCTAGTGAGATGTCACTCGTCGGGACTGCTTCCCCCTATTCATATTCTTAAGTGCCCTAAGCTATGCGTCAACCGGATCATCACAAACCTTATCCACTCAAGCCAGCCATGAAAATGCTGCCCCACAGCGGTGTGAAGGAGAAATATTTTCTTTTTTGACTCTACTCTGCAAGTAGTTGTGCATGCACGCCCCACAAGCTTCCATCTGAGATCTAAATAATATTAGGGTCTCGTATGGTGATATAATTTATTCTCAAGGCTTTATTCAAAGGACTTAAATGTTATCCTCTAAAAAAACGTAAATAATATCAAAAATATAGAAAGGATTCAGAAGTGTCGACCTTATCAGGAAACTTTGCTTTGTTGCGAAAAGAGGATGCATTACTTATGCTGTTTGGCTTGCGTGAAGAGTAACGAGATGATTTAAGAGATCGTCAAAATTATATGGATTCAACGGCCACCCGTCCCTTGTCTGTTTTGACTTACAATCGCAACCGAAAGCATTGCTTCACGTTGCGTGGCGAACACAAATATAGCAGTGCATATAATTTAAAAATGTCCTTCATGAAGTTGCCATAAGTCGTTAAAGAGGCATGGCAATATGGCACTCAACACCACCCTGGAACAGCGATTTGTTTAAGACCCACATTGCAGTAACCCTTATCAAGAAAGAGAGAAGTGTATTTTAATTTCCAATAACGTTAAGTCTACAGTAATTATCTTTAATCGGAGAGCTCCAATAATTTCAAACTTAGTCCCAAGACAGTCCTTGAGCGAACATTAAACGGCTATCCATTTACTGCATGCGCGCCCGTCTACGAAACGAACAGGTCTGAAGGTCAACGAGTACAAGAAATGTTCTGTCACTACCTAACATTATGAACGACCGCTACAATTTTGAGGTAGTAATGGAGTTTGCCAACCACGAGGAAACGTGATCATGACAAACGACATCAGAGAGAACCGACGTAGAATCGCCCTTGGCAATCGTTGCTACTTCCGATTGCCGAAACAGCTGAGATTAAAAATCATGACTCGTAGGACCAATATCATGCTTTACAAAACTCTTGTTCCGACAGTTCTGATTATTGTGCCGGACGCTGGGCGATAAGCAAAACATCAGAGCTGATGCTTGATGCCTTCAAAACAAAGATTCTGTGTCGATGAAACCGGAAAACTTTCCATCCTTGGTATCTGTATCAACCCAAGACTTAGTTGGAACGATCACATATTTGAGGTCGCCAAAAGTGCTGCGAAATGCTTAGGTTTCCTTAATTGATGCAAGAAATATCGCACCCCTTCTGATTTGGCTCTAATTTATAAGGCGTAAATCCGCCCCAAGCTTGAGTATAACGCTCATATCTGGTCTGGTGCCCCAAGACCACACTGCACCTTCTTGATAGAATCTAAAAGCCAGAGATAAGACTTATAGGAGACAACAATATCGCAGATTCATTAGACTCGCTCGAACATCGTCGTACCGTCTCTTCTTTGTCCGTGTTTTATCCTTATTTCAATAAACGATGCTCAAGTGAGCTAGCCAACTGCATTCCTCTTCTCTATGAATCCACTCGCAATATTCGTCTCGCCAGGAATGCCCACCAGTATACCCTTAAGCCTACTTTCGGACGCACAGCTAAATTCAGAGACTCGTTCTTCAGCCGCACTGCACGAATATGGAATGCTCTTCCCAACCTAAAATTTCCCACAGACTACAACCCGCAGATGTTTAAGACCAATGTGCACAGGTACCTCCTCTCCCTTTCTCCCTCTATACCTTCGGACCGTGCTGTGTCTTGACCCCGGACACATAAGGGTATAATCAATCCCTTGAGCACGCGCAAATTATAAGAAAAAAAAAATCTTCGTCGGATATACGGTCCCGTCTGCAAGGAAAGTGAACGGAAGAGAAGACATAACCGAGAACTCAATGAGCAAAAATCCGTCAGCTGTTATGGCTTGGCTATATCGAGTGCATGGACTTTAGTTCTCCCTGCGAAGAGGGTCTTTGAATACGAGCCTCCTGGTTCGAGAAGGAGAGGTAGACCGGCCCCTGCTATAAAGACCAAGTTATCGCGGATTTGTCTTGATGACTGGAAGCAGCGCGCACCGGACCATCAGCAATAGAAGGCTACTATAGCTCTGATTCAAACCCTCCATGGGTTACTGGCCTGATAAACAGAGGCATAGCCAATCTACATACTTCACCCACGGAAGGATCAAGCAGCAGCTTCCCACGCTCCTCCATAAAAACCAGAGCTAAGCCCAAACTATTGATATTTCTATTTCTAGTGGATAAAACCATTTATGTTTCGAGTGCAGTGACCCTCCTCAAACCGAATTGCTCCCACTTTGCGTCCTCCCATTCAGGCTGGCCTCTGTTTGGCCCGTCATTAATATGCATCACTCCAAAACTCACTCACTCACTTCACATTTCTTTTGTTGCATTCAGATCTCTGAACAGCGGCAGCTTCCTGCTCCCACAGCAACCAATATTAACACTACTCTCAAATCGTGCCGAGTGCCTCAATTTTCCATTCACACGGCTCGTGAAACTAAAATCGGCAGTTTTGATTCCCAACCACGAGGCAGCTCTTCACGCGAATGTGTGCCCCATCACCAAATGCACACTACGGCCACTCTGAAAGTCAAATTAACACCAACTCCCAAGGCGTATCTATGCGGCCGCACTGAAAACTGCTTCCGTTCGCACCCTCATTCGCATAAGTGTGCGCTGCGTTGAATTTGCATTCCCATTCAGGTGGATAGTGAAATGGGGCGCATTTCAGTGCAAAAAGTCCGTACAAAAATAACAACAACAATTAGTTGGATGTGTTTGCATGCGACAAACATCGAGTTTGACACAAAACCCCGGTTCAATTGAGCGTGGGGACCTTGTCCATTTGCCGTACACCTTCGCTCGCGGGGCGAGTGTGCAAAAACGTGAATGCCGCCCCGGGTTTCCTGTTTACCTGGAGCCGCCCTTATTCCACTCGATCGGCTACTAATTTCGTCATTAAGGCCCAGCCTATAGATGTTCGCGTGCCGGGGCACTCTTCAAGTGCTTTTGCTGGTGTTTCGGTATCTCGGAAACTGCGCTCTTGGGAGCTTAAAGTCACAGACATTGTAATATGTCATTCAGTTGGAAAGCGTGGCACGGAGAGGGGGGCTGTCACGGCTGTGGCAGACATGGCGATGGGTTCCACCAAGTGGCGATGATTTTTGGCGCGCAATCGGTTGGAGTCGACTGCGGCGTGTGTGCGCGTTTCTTCGTGATGGGATGACGAATGCTGGGTAGCTGCTGAATGACATGTTTTAAGCTAGTACATTGGAGTCGTAAGTCCGAGCGGGAGGTGTGCCACACAGGAGGTGGTAATTCGACGGATGGCTGGCATTTAAATGCACATCACGAGATGGCAGCGCGGCGTGGCTGGCGGACGCGATAATCGACTGGGAATGGTGGGACATCGGTCGTCGGATGCAATTACTGGTGCATTGTTGAAGTGAGTGAGTGGTCAACCAGAGAAGGCATGGGGCAGATCCAGTTGTTTTGTTGTAATTCCTGCCGGCACATGTCGCAGATACATGGTGGGATAAGTGAGTGCTAATCCAACTGACACACTCGACGGCAGTCGAGGCGGCTGGGAGGCCGCGACCCATGTCCGGTCGTTTCTCCAGCAGTCGATTGACATGTCACGCATAAGGGTGCTAATAGTTTGCGGTTGGAATAATAAGCACGTTTACGGTTTGAATATTCGTACTAATCAACTGCAGTTGTGTGGGCGCACTGAATCCTCCACGGGATGGATAGGATGCGTGTTTTGCGGAGCTGGCATGGATTAAAGATGACTTTCCCGAGAGTCTACCCAAAAATGCGTGGCGTTTGCATGTGGCCCACTGGGGATTGAAAAACTTGAAAATGGTTTTTCTCGGATCGCCTGAGAAATGATTGCGTCACCCCTTGGGTCCCTTAAAACGGCGGACCAAGAACTTGGACGGAATCCGTCCCTGTCTTCGCGTTTGACTCGTATGCACCGCGAAGTTTTCCTCAAAGAATGGAACCACATTCTCGGTCACCTTCTGTCAAAAAAGTCCCCGCGTCTCCCTACATCTTAAAAAAGAATGTGAAACGAATCAGTTGAACTGGCGCCGCTCTCGGGATCCACATCTGTATCATCTTACGGAGAAAACTTTCGATGAAGCCTCACAGTATGCCGCATCAAAGAGATATCAATCCCACTGTTAATCAAACTGATGCGCAGCACACAGTGTGTAACAAAATGAAAGCAGAGCAATCTTCATTTGATCAGTTTTCGTGTACCACTCCATTCTCATCAGAACATCCACTATTTGCGATTCATGTCTTCAACAAACAACGGCTCTGTTCGCATCCATCTTCTGCTGTAATGAAGAACTTCAGACGTTCAGATGTGCAGGTACACTCAGGGATCTTCTGCTCATTCATGGAACCCATCCTAACCCAGCACGAAGCAGTAATACCCTTAAATTTTGCTCCCATCACGGAAGAATACCTCCCTTCGGTCTCCCGCCCTTACACAAGTCGCGTACCTCTCGCATTCAATACATTATTCCGACACAACCCCTTCGTTGGAGTCATTATCCGACCTTTCAACAGGGGAAACCAAATCCGTGTCCAAGAGAGAAAGGAAGCAGCTCTCCTATCGTTCATTAAAAATCCTTGCAATCACCGCCGCTCCGCGCCGCCGTTCCCTCTTCCATCCGCTCTCATGTATGGACGTGCACCTATTCACATATTCATTTCCCGTACTTAACAATTTCAATGGCTAAATACACGGACAGGACGTGCGGAGGCTGGAAGGCTGGTGTCTGCAGACACGCTGCCTGCAGCAGCTTAGTGGCAACCCAACTATGTATCCTCGCACTTTCGTAATGCAAAAAGTTCGAAAAAGATGCAGCTATGGCCAGCCCTGAAGTAGTTCGTTCAGTTACCTAATTACATTTAAATGGTAGCGCAACAAGCGAACACATTATACGAAACGATTTGAAGGCCATAACGACGATGTTATTGCAAGGGGGAACGGAGGTGGTTAATGTTCTGCTACTGCTGCTGCTGGATGTTGGCTAACAGCTCCGGTACTCGGTATTCATCCCCGTAAAAATGTGTATATGTGTGTGGGTACATTTGTAATTCTTGAGCATGGAGCATCCTGAAGCGAATGAATGTTCATGCCACTTGCATGCTACCCAGCAGCTAACACCCTTCGGTTTCGGTGCTGATAAAATATTGTTTCAGTAGACACATTCATTAGCTGCAGTCGCGAAGTAAACCAATTGAAAAATAGGAAAGTATTTCTCAAAGTCCTCGCGTTGTTTGTTGGACTGGAGGATGCTGGCTGTGGACTCTGAAGGGGTGGGTGGTGATAAATTCAAATTGAGGTGCTTTAATGGATGGCAGTCAGTACCCTTGTTGAGCAATAATTTTTCATCTACATGACTTTGTCGTATTTGGGGTTCAAAATGTGATGCTTATGCTGATGGTGTTGAGAAATCAGTGCAGTCACTGCGTCACAGGACATTTTTACAACACTCGACGAAATAAGGATTCATTTTGTCACCAGAGAGTTAGAAACCATGAGCACAAGAAGTGGAGCGTACTCATAACAAAAAGGTCTCTCAGCTCATATCCTTGAGCCACCAAGAGTCTATTGGCATACCGGCCTTTTATAAAACAAATCCAAAAACCTGACCGCAATCTTTAAGAAAGCTACGCATGTTCTTCGAAGTTGAGACGGTAAGTTTGACTCACAGGGACTTGTAATTTATATTTGTTTTTGCATATCTATTTCTATTTGAAATTTGTAGTTCAAAGGTCTTTAGACCAATTGATGTTTTCAAGCAGCCCTTCTAAGCCTAAACATGTTCAACTTTAGTCGCCACAATCCTGCAAAACCATAAAGCCGCTGGTTTACCATCATAACTCTTCAAGGCAATAAGTACGTTCTCGTAGGGAGCAAACTCCATATCATCTGCAGAACTTACGAAGACGAAAGCAACTGCCTGACAACTGAAACATCAGCTCTATATGCCCAGTCGACAAGGAAGGCTATCCTACCTTCTGTGAGAACTACAGACCTTTATCCCTTGGTTTGTCTACCTCGGAGCAAAACTGAACTCCACAAATGGGGTAGTTACCCACGAACACTACGAGCTGTACCCAGATGTGGATGTTGTCCTTGAGACAAACTTGAGTCGACTGCACTGACTAGACCTAGACCCCATAGAGCTCATGCAAGTTCCATTTAAAAGCACATTTGATTCTCCTGGCTAAAGAAGGAAAGGCTGACATAATCTGCTCTGTTTAGGACATCTTGATCTTGATAACTGGAAACACCTTTCCCAGGAAGGTGGCTGTAGCTCAGTCGCGGGCCTGATAGGGCAGAATACATGACTTATCTATGAAGCCTCGAAGAAAATGAATTTCAGGTCGAACGCTTAACTCAAAGAACCATCCCGCCGCAATTCAGAGATAAATTCCAAGTCTTAAGCCCCTGTATCGTCGGGTCAAAACATCCTCGCACAGATCACAACTGCCCTGAGATAAGATTGGACGGGCACACAAGATAACAAAGGGAGCTTAGATACATGTTATGACTCACGAGTGATATGGCATCTCCAGGAGCACCTCCCACTCGACCACGCTCTTCCGTAGTGTTGGCAATACACTACAGCCTCAGAAGTTGCTCACAACAGCTAAAAAACAAGTCCTTTAAGCTGGCGTGTAGTAGTGTATTTCAAGTAAAAATTCTGGCAAGCGATGCGATCACATCGATATTCACACCATTAGTCAGGCAGAAACCAGACTAGCCATGAAGGGCCCTGAAATTGAGCTCTCCGGAGCTAGCGAAAAACCAGCAGAGGGACGACAGAGTGAACAACTCCTCAAACTAGGATGACTGAAATCTCATCGGAGAAATTTCATGCCACTGCTGTGTTGGATTATACGTCACAAGAGGCTAGTTCTTCGGAAGATGAGGTTGAAACGCACTCTCATCTCCATTTTAGGCGCACTTTTCTCCCGGTTACGAGACTGGATTTTGGCGGTGTAGTTCTCAAAGCAGACGTACCGTACCTTACACAGCCGAAGGATCTGGATGGTCCCAGAGGGATGTGGGATCACACGAGGTGAAGAAATCTGAGGCATATGCCAACTGTACAATGCAACAAGATAGTGACTAAATCTCTCTATTCGACTCTGACAAGTTAAAAAAAGTAAGAAGCATGAAAAATTCCTTTCAATTTGACTGTTGTGTATGAAACAACTTGGCATACACTGCTTTCTATGTCATTTTGATATTCTTGTGCTCCTATCTGGCAGCAACAGAAAAATGATGAATAGCAAGAAAAACAAAATGAATCGACTCGCATTCGCTTCAATGTGTCACAGAATTACTCATTCATCATCGTCAGTCAATGGGAGGAAATTCTCAGCACTGCGAGGTATTCCGCGGCACAAGTGGTTTCACGCCTTAATTCACATTCGTTTTTAAATTGTTTGTTGTTCGATTTCTCAAGAAAAAGTTGCATACATCCAGGCGTTTGATATAGAACGCTCCTGGAATCTGGAGTACAGGTGGTCGTACTTTTTACAGGCCAATAATAATGTGGCAAAGGTTTCGAAAGTTGTTGGGGGAGGGGAGTACTTTTTAGAAAGATTTCAATCGTGTACACTGAGCGGTGTAAAAGGTGTTCAGAATTAAAGTGAGATTTTTAATTTTTTTTTTGAAATAGAAAACACAGTTGTTAGTCTTTTGATTGTTTTTTATTAAATCCTGAAGTACATAGGAAAGGGTTATTAATGGTATAACATACGTGGAAATGGCCTCGGCTTTGACACGAAGCTACGCACTCATTTGTCGAAATTTGTCGTGACCATTCTACGTAAATGTGGCTGAATTTCGTTGATGAACCGTTTAACTCTCTCGTCGTTTTGCATGGTCATTAGAATACAGTTGTTGTGTACATTAAAACGTGTAAGCATGGAGACACAGATATTATGTGAGCATACCCTGTAAAGAGCTCATTTAAATTTGTAATTCTTGTAAACTACGCCGAAGTGATGTTCCTGGATTTTCATCCACACACGCAAGCAAAGCTTCGATATTGGTGTTTATGCGGCTTATTTTTGGAAGTCCGGTATGTTAAGAGTCTCCCACTGACACAGTCTCCTTAGGTTGTTCAATTGATCTCTTCACAGTTGGCGAAGTTTAAACACTGTTATGTGCCTATGTCTGTGTCTTTTTGTGAAATATTGTTTAATAATGAAAGCAAGTTGTTGTATAGTGTGGCAATTTATTTTTTACTAACTTTAAACAGCTGCCCTGGGGTCGCCGTGGCGGAGTGGGTAAGTGCGTCAACTCCTACGCAGAGGGTGTCAGGTTCGATACCCGAATTTACCACCTTTGATAATTCACGGCTCCGCCTCTTTCGAGTCACCGACAATGCTCAAAGAGTATTCCTGTCTAGAAAAAGCTTTTCAAATTCGCCGTTCGGAGTCGGCATTAAACTGTAGGTCCCTTCCACTCGTGAAAGAACACGCCCGCACGCACGCACAACACGAGTGGTTGCTGAGAAGCTAGGCCCAGGTCCGCCTGTAGCGCCACACATATTATTATTATTATTAAGCGGGTGCCCAATTGTTTTTCTTTCAGTGCTGTGACCATAAAAAAAGTTATTGCAAAAATGGCTGCGAATTTAAATCTTGCATTAATTTTTGGACTCCGTTTAGTTAAGCCATTTCACAAAATTTAACATCAGATACCCTTAAGAGTTGAGTGTTGTTGAGTGAAGATTCTAGCATACAACAACTGAGGTGGTGTGTCAACAAAGACTGCGATTAGGTGGTGGAATTACAGTGGACTCCCCCTATGTCCCCCTATGGACGAATTAGAGGGAGTTTGGCTTAAAGAAAATTCGACTTAGGGAGAGTCCATTGTATGTATCTCAAACTGTTACCAATCACAAATGACTGCACGTTTGCCATATTTATTACAGGATTCCATTGTATGGCGTATTATAAAACAATATCCTCTTCATGAAGAGCTCAATCTTTATATAAATATGTGATGCAGTGAACAAAGTGCAACTTGGACAGTGAAGCTTGAGAAATGTATAGGTTTCCCCAATCGTTGCAAGAAATAATTCAAACCCTCTGATTTGGCTTAAATTAAAAAGGCTTATATACTTAATATCCTAGGCATATATATATAATGTTATTGGCGCTACAGTCCGAGACGGACCTGGGCCTAGCTTCCCAGCAACCACTCGTGTTGTGCGTGCGTGTGTGTTCTTTCACGAGTGGAAGGGACCTACAGTTTAATGCCGACTCCTCACGGCGAAATTGAGAAGCTTTTTCTAGACAGGAATACTCTATGAGCATTCTCAGTGACACGAAAGAGGCGGAGCCGTGAATTATGAAAGTAGGTAGATTGACACCCTCTGCGTAGGAGTCGACGCACTAAACCACTATGCCACAACGACTCACATCGCCGATGTAAGATTATATAAACAAATTATTGTGGATAGAAAGAAGCTCAAGTGAGCTTGTTAATTCCATTCCTCTTTTTCGTGAGTTCAAACAAAATAGTATTCCCACCACCAAGTCATGTTCATCTTGACGTTTTCGACTGCCTGACCTGTTTTCCGTTGATCTACATATTGATGGTGATCTTGCTTGATCTTGCTTGATGCCGATTAGCTACTCCTAAAATTGGAACCAGATGGTTCTTATGCATCGGGTAGGTGGCTAATGCTGATAATGAAACAGTAGGTCCCAAATTGAAAGTACCGGCGCCTTGCCAGAGCTCCACACCAGCAGAGGATGTGGTCTCTACCTCCTCATTATCCATGCAGTTTCTGCAGAAATCTATTTATGCGCGGTGTATCTATTTATACGGGATGTATGCCAATTTCACAGAGCCCGCATATGACACCGATGAGCGTCCTGAGTGAATGTCTTCTTATTCTAAGCAGACAGAATGATGGTTTAAGATTTAGTGTTAGCTGTATTTTCTTTAAGGTGGGTAGGTGGTCCCTTCAAATCAATTGCGATTGGTTGTTGTAATTGCTTGTATCCCCAGCTGTAGCGATCGACTTGGAAGTTGGAACTCCTACTGGCGTTTGAGAAGACATTGTACCACAACCAGGGCCTTCACCGCCATTGCAAATGACCGGTATGTCCCAATGTCCTGACACCCACATGAGGTGTAGATATTTTTAAATACTGGGGCATCTCATTAAGGGATAGCCTGCAATTTAAGGGTGTTTTTAAATTGACCATGACACTGTCCAATGACTTAATTACTGCCTGACGGTCCGGACAGATGGTGAAATGCCTTTTGGATATTATATTGTTCTTAAGCCCGGGAATTGCCTCTGGTTTCTGCCTGCAAGACGCCACAGTGATTATGAAACTTCAAGGAGGTAGCAAAATTGGAATCGACGCCTACATCCACCCCTCATCGGTCTTCGATCCGCGTATTTATGTACGCAAGGGATCAGCACAGCGTCTGGTCTTAAGACATAAAATCTGATCTGGAAGGAATCCGGGTGGAGAATTTCTTCTCGAAGATAGCTTGGGTAGGACGCGGTTGGTGTCGTTGGGAAGGACGTTGTATTCGTTAAAAATGGTTGACTGTTCCACGGTACGTTTGAACCACAATCAAAGTGTTTAAAGTTGCAAGGCTGTGCTGGGTGCTATTCGTTTGCCAAATAGCTCCATGATGTTGTTCTTAGGTAGAGCCAAAAAGTTGCGTGGGACAAGCAGATAACGCAGCTTAAGGTGAATGGCAAATTCGTTCCCTCAACTTCCCTCCGTGATGCGCCGGAAAACATAATTACATGATGTCTCAACAAATCATTCATTCATTAGTCCTTCCAATTAAATGCATTAGCACCATCGTTTGATGATGAGATTCACTTCTAGGAATATGAATAAAATAACGATGTGAGAAGAGACTGATTGGCTCGAGGCCAGCACCATGGGGACTTGCCCGCCACTATTCCTGTTGGGCGAATCGCAGCGAATCTGTGCCCAAACAATTTCTCGGCGCATCTTTGTAGTGTTCGTGAAGAATGAATAAATTAAAGCAATAGCGACGACAGATATCACGCAACGGTGAACAGTGGTGTCATACTTATCTTTTACAAGAATGTTTGCATTCTTGAGTGGCAAGTTCCATTTTTCGCGAATTGATATTGGGCACAGTATGATACTGTGGGTGGCACTGCAGTCTGAGTTGGGCATGGGCCTGATTTGCTGCGCCTTCCATTTCGTCTGGAGCAGGGGAGCCCTTTCTTTTCCCGGTGACTCTAGTCAGGTCGTGAATTATGAAAGTGGGTAAGCTCAGAGATTTAACCAGTCACCCACGGCATTGGGATTGGGCGGGCTGGCCCCAAGCCACGACGTCCAAAAACCCCAAGCAATTAATTCTAAACTTCATCACTTCTAACTGTGTCCCACTAAGACTCATTGCCCAATCAAAGTGTATCACTCGTTACAACAGGAGCCCCCCTCCACTGCACATAATCTGTTTCCGTTGTCATTTCCATACAAGTATGATGCAGACCCTAGGGGAAACAGTTGCACCTTTGTGAGTTTAGCCTACTTTCCAGGTGAACACTCAAACGAGATGAGACATGAAAAAAAAGCGATACGACGAACCGCCGACACAAGGAAAACCTATTAATTATAGCTCTCAGTGCGTCCCTTTGATGTGGCTCTCGCTTTGGACCTTACATTAGTCGCCTAACAGGTGTATCTGAATATTTTATGATTTCTGTATCTACGTGCGATATGAGTTGCTTAAGTGAATATGTGTCCTTTTCTCCCTCTCTGATTGCCTGTCGTCTCTCTGTTTGTCTCTCTATTTGTCGTTGTTTCAACAAAACTCATGTACAATCTATCTTCAGCACATAAAATACGCTCGGCCGTGCACATACGGACGCACATCGTTTTCTGTTCAAAAGTAAACAAAATTCAAAAATAAAGTAAAAGGCAACGCACACACTTCATGGAAAAGATACTCTCCGTATGGAGTACATACTCAAGTGTGTACTTAAGTGACATTTAATGTGACATCTGCTGTTTGTGTGCGGCTCTCTGTCCGTTTGTGTGGGTGTTCTTACGTGAGTTTACCTTCGCATTGTGTTTCTTTTACTTTTTTTTCTTTCATTTTTGTCTTTTCAGGAATAAATTTAAAATTCTAATCACACGTTTTTGGAATAGTAATTGTCGTTGTCGCTGTCGTCGTTGTATTCGTAGTCGTCATTGTGGCTGTAGTTTTGTTGTTCTGCAGTGTCTCCCACTTTTGAAGACCAAATCAACGCATGTTAGCGGTTGGAAGGCAACTTATCGAACGTATCTTAGGTCTGTTTAGAATATCGAACGGTAATTGAGGTCTTAATTTAAATCATTCATACGTTTGGGTGTTCAGCACCCTTTCGATGGTAAATTGGAACTTTTGCACCGAACAGCAGAGAGAAAACAAATTCCGGTGAATGTTAATGAATTTGTTAGTTTTCTTCAATTGGTCTCTTTTTACGTTTGTGGCCGTGTTGCCTTGGAAATGCTTACATGCAATACAAACAGTCGACTATCTACATTTCGAGACTCAATTGAAATTCCAAGAAATTCGAATTAACGAGAGCTCGAAATAACGAAAAATTATCGAACAGTAGCACCAAAATGAAATAAGTTTGTATGTGTGGAAAAAAATTACAAAATACAGTGGAATCTCCCTTAATCGAAACTCTCTCTAACTCGAACTTTTTCGCCATATTTTACATACATTTCCCTCAACTTTCCATACAGAAACCCCTCTCTAAGTCAAACTCTCTCTAACTCGAACAAATTTTGTATCCCGTGACCATTCGACTTAGGGGGAGTCCACTGTATACACATAAATCGAATTGCTGAGAGGAAACTAGCTACTGATGAGATTTGGAGCTTAGCCCCAAACAATCTAGCATCTTTCATAAATTTGGAACCACCGACCTCACGGCACCTAAACTCATCTTCGAGAGAAATGTCTCAACCAGCATAGCCTCCAGATCTAACTGGTCGTCTGCACAACAGATGCTGGACTGTTCTCTTTTTTACAGATGGATCGAGGATGGGTGAAGGAGTGTGTGCGAGTCTACTCTAAGGATCTGAATTTCCAAATGTCATTCCTCCTACCCGCAATCTGTGGCTCTTTCAGGCAGAGACTATAGCAATTAAGGAAGCTCTGTCGTGGCTAAAAACCAAAGTTGTATTATCCATTCCAATTGTCAGATCTAAACTCCACAAGCGACATCACTGTGGAGATCCGACATAGAACCGCCTTTGGCAACCGGTGTAACTTCGGTTTGTCAAAACAACTGGCGTCAAAACTCCTGACTTGAAGGACTAAGATCATGCTCTACAAAACTCTTATTTTGCAAGTCCTGCTTTATGGAGCCGAAAGCTGGACGATAAACAAAACTGCGGAGCTGATTCTTCAATTCAAATGGAGGAGAAGACACAACCGCCAACTCTACGAGATGTACCAGGATGTGGATGTAGTCTGGAAGGCAACGATCCATCGACTGCACTGGCTCCTACACGTCCAGGGCATGGACAACAATTCTCCAGCTAAGAGAATCTTCGAATCCGTGCCTCCTTGTTCGAGAAGGAGAGAAAGACCAAATCTCCGGTATAAAGGCCAAGTAACCGAGGATGCAAGACAGTTTGGGCTTGATGGCTGGAAGCAGCGTGCCTAGGACCGTCAAGAATGCTCAGGCTCGGACCCTGCATGGGTCGTCAGCCTGATAAGTAAGTAACACACATTGTCATCTGTTCGGACAGGCAGGCAGCAATCAAATCTTTGAGCGCAGTCGCATTTAATTCCAAGATTTTCCTTAATTGCTGCCTTTTCTTTAACGAGATCGCCAAGTATTTCAAAATACTTCTTATGAGGGTACCGGGATACATTCGCATCCCAGAGAATAGCGAAGTAGACGAACTCGCTAGAAAGATACGAACATGCCTATCCACACCAAACGTTGATGGTCCTCTGTAAGAAGAGAGCATTATACGTCTTCTTTGGAATCGCAGTGTCCTGTCATAGCTCAAGATTTAGTTACTTGAACGCACTAAATTTGTACGACTTGACAAACCAAAGTTATGTTAGCATTAGTCGTCTTTATCGCTTTATTAAAAGCTCGAAATGGCAACGGTCCTACCTTGGCCTAAGTTTATGGCTAAAAGCTCCCCATATCAGCCCACTGCCTCAAACGTTGTCTCATTTGCGACTTATTGCCCAAAACATGTCAGGAGGCTATGAAAATCGTCTGTTTCCATACAAATTGAACTTTTTTTGCGTCACTAAAACTCACTTGTCCACGAAATCTGATTTCCAGCGAACAACAATCGCACAACTTTTTCTCTTGTGCCAATGTTTGACCGGCTTGCAATAGCTGTTGGACATGTCGTACTCCAATACTAAGGTGTAATTTTGTCTTTATTGGTAAAAAATAAGGTTTGTTTTTGCATTCTCCTTAAACAATTTAATTTGTTTGGCCGTTTTGTTCCATAGCATTCTTAGAATCTTCTTAGTTTGACATTGCATACTTTGAAAGGGATTACTCCAACTTAACGTCTGAGCAAATACAAAAAAGAGTATCAGAAGTAGAAACATAAACCTTTCATGTCTTAATTTTCTTTTCGATGGATCTCAGTTCAGAGATTCAAAAGTATTTTTTGGAAATAAATACAAGGATTGGCTCAAAGGGGTTTTCGAAGTGGACTTCACAAAAAATGTATATTGCCCAAAGCGTCAATTAATACTGGCAGACCGCGAAAGCGTTTTGAAGAAGTTTGTTTGATCGAGCTGGAAGAAAAAACGTTTATTTCAGTATAACATCAAAACCCAAGAACTTTAGAAGACTGGCAATAATTTTTTTATCCAAAATTTAACCAAATTTTATAAAAAAAAATTTCTTCTTTAAATAAAACAAATATTAATAATCTTAGCATGCTCTCCTATACAAACCAGCCCAATATGCGGCGTAGTGGTAAGGTACACTTTCACAATTGGGCCGGGTCAGCTCAACGCATTTCCTGTATATGCTTTTCTTGGCTGATAAATACCTAAGTCGTCGTACGGAAAACATAGTTGTCAATTTTTTCTTGCTGCTGTTCAAAGAACAATCCCGGAAAAGAACGTGCAATATAACACTTTCTTTCAAAAGGACTTTTATTTCATGGGACCATTAGTTCTAAATTTTTTAAACAATAAATGAGCTTGATTTCCATTGAACTGAATTTTTGACACAGTAGGATTAACATAGCTGATTTTCATCTTCGCACAATATTGAACAATCAGCACTCTTTCTTTGTTAAATTAAAGGCACAATGAATATCTGTAAAGTTGAAAAAATTCTTTTACATTATTACTTCACAGAACTCAAAAGAATTTAATAAAATTATATATGAAGAGTATGATGCTCACCGTATCTTACTTTAAATCCACCTTATCTCGTGTACACAATCAGTACAATACTTACATACTTAAAACCAGAATATCATATTATATGAATACTTATGCCAATATTTTCTTTTGTTTCAGGTATGTGCTCTACCAAGTCATATGGGTCGTAAGTAGACTAAGTGTGTTGACCTTGCTTGAGTTGTTGTACCGCACGCTAAGTCAGTTTCATAATTTGTAGATTTTTGTATAATTAGCAACCGTGACACACTTAAAAAAAAACTGGGAAGCTATTTAAATTCAGACGAAACAAGAATGCTTTGTGACAGCACTGAATCCTATTCAGCACGTTCTCTTGTTAATAAATCATTCCCTTGGAATTAAGAAAACCTGCTACGGTGCAATTTTCACTCCTATTGTCGTTTTGCTTATTGTAAGCTTAGGTTTGAGACTTAATGAAAGCAATAAATTAAACGCGAATGAGTTAAAATTGGCAGGTATTATATATACGTGTACATTTGCAGTTATGGACAAAATAGTAGAACCACCGAATATCTTTTAAGATTTCATTGCAAGACGCTGAGGCCTTGATGTTGCATTTTTTGGATGCAATGCCCACCTCTTGCCGTCAAATGAAATTCGCATTTGTCTCATTGGACTAAGGAATATGTTGTAATATTTTGCTTCACCTGTCAAACCACGACCTGGTCATCTGCGAATTTAAAACGATTTTCCCTGCGTTTTTTGTGTAAGGACCGGGGTTACTCTGGGACTTCTTCCGAAGAGAAGAGTTCGTCAATTCTTCCTTGCCTTGATGTAGATTAGACTAGAGAGTTTTATTCAATCATCTCTGAAGCTAACTTGAAAGGGCCTTCCATGGACAGACTTGTTATTCGACCATCATCTTTAGGAGATCTTTACGTGATTGACCTTTTGGCATGTAAGGTTTTGATGGCTGTAAGGCATTAAAAACAGGTTTCAGGGTCGGATCTCTTTCGGTTACAAATATCTCCACGGACCATTTTTCCTGTTTCCAGATATTCTTTATTTCTATTCTTCAAAAAATAAAATAAAGCATAACTAGCCACAACACAAAATCAAAAACAAGACCGGATTAGTCTTATTATTTTGTCCACACCATTTTGCAGGTCGATCTCTTTTCCGAAAAATTATGTTTATACATTCATTCTTACAAGAGCAAGGGTTCACAATGGAAAATATGAGGCCAGGATTTTGGAAAAGATGATCTGGGCATTCGAATACCAGCAGGTTCCTCCAACTAAACAGCGAAAGGCTTTTATCGAGAAAGCATAAACTAGTTTTAATATATTTCGGAGAGGTGTATGAAAAATAACTTCCAGAATATGTAATGCAGATAATACTGGTCTCATAATTTTCTAATACAATACAAATTCATACCTTAATTAATCTATGTATGCCAATGTGGTGTACTACTCTACATTAACCACACTGTTAAAAAAAATAACCAAAACTCGAACCCGTTTAATAATGACAAAGTTTGATTTAAAAATTCAAAGAACATACTATTCTAAGAGACATTCTTAGAGTTAGTAAAAAAATTAAGTGAAGAAATGTAAGTAACGCACATAGAAGTAAGAGAATTATAGCAATATATTTTTGTGTATGTAATTTTTCACCACACACTATGGGCCCACAATACCCGCCACTTTTGTAAAAGGTCTATTTTGAACTGTTATAAAACTCTTACATATATTTAATTCATTCGAATAAAATTAAGCACAAGAATAAATTGTGTTTCCAACATTAAAACGATAAAACCTTTTATACCTTTTCAGAAAAAGCTTTAGTATCAAAAATAATGATGAAAACAATAAGGGTGCTCCACTTTACCCGAACTTAATAATAATAATATGGGTGGCGCTACAGTCCGAGGCGGACTTGGGCCTAGCTTCTCAGCAACCACTCGTGTTGTGCGTGCTATTCCTCTTTCACGAGTGGAAGGGACCTACAGTTTAATGCCGACTCCGAACGGCCAAGTTTGAGGACCTTTTTTTTGAGCATTGTCAGTGACTCGAAAGAGGTGGAGCCGTGAATTATGATAGGTGGTGAATTCGGGTCTCGAACCTGGCACCCTTTGCGCAGTAGTCGACGACCCGAACTTACTCTAGTTAATTTGCCGCAAAATAAGGAATTAAATTTCGTTGTTTTTTTCCCTACAGGTCTTATTGTTTTGTCCGTAACTGTATATGTTTTGTATTGTTTTGTGGGTAAGTGACATCCGTCATATACTGACTAAGAAACATTTAAGCCTTTTTCCATTCTTTTATCCTTTATTTGTTTTAACATTTCTCAAAGACCCATTTATTGTGTAAATAAAATGCAACAATTGGTAAGCATTATTAGGATATAAGTCTTGCCATGATGAAATTGCAGTGCTGAGTAAGAATGTTTGGCTTTTGAAGGCTATCACAAATCACGCATAAGCTAATGGTTCTCCGATATGCAGCAACCCCACAGACCATTCCGAAAACTGTACCCTTTTAAATGCTTTCAAATGGCACCCCCGGATTTTGGCTAAACAATAAATTCTTTGTACAAACAAGGGAATTGTTAATTTGTACACGGCTATACCAGATCACACAAAGAACTAAAAGAAAGTATCCACATGTGGGGAGAAGAAGACTCCCCTCTTTCACTCTGACAATTAGCACATTTCAATGACACTCCGTTCAACAGCTTCCATTCGACTGCGAACAAAAACACTTGCGCTCAAATTGATCAACAATCGAAACCACTATGATATCAGAATCCAATTAACATTCAAAAAGTAGAATGCACTCACAAGCACACACACACACTTGCATGTGTCAGTCGTTTTAGGAGAGAACATGTTCTCATCGCGATTAATTAAACGAATTCACGCTTAATCGAATCAAATTAATGATTCAAAAATAATATTCCCCAACACAGGTGCACACGCATTCTCTGTGTTCCGTGCAATTATCCCGGGAGTTCGGCGTCAGTGCAAAAAAAAAAATATTATGCACTCAGGCATCTGCAGCGCACCACCCGGCGCGGCACGGCAACGAGGTGATTTAAATCAAAAATTCCCACATTCATCCCCGTGCGGGTCCAGTGGACCGATATTGATTCGAAACTCGAACTCTTCAACTGCACTAATTAATCAGTTTTTCGCCTCATTCGAGTATCAGCGGCAGTATTTAGATTCTAATTAATTACCTAATAATATTGCAACTCATCACTCGATGATGAAGTGGTGGATGGGGTGGATGGGGTGGCTGGTGTAACACCACTCGTCTAGTGTTGTCGGTGAGGTCATGGTTGTGCTGAATTTCACAATTAGTAAGTACATGGCACTGCTATAATAACGATTGATAAACCGGCCGGCAAAGTGGGGCGCGCGCAACCCACTCGGGTGGTGTGAGTGAGAAAATCCCACCCCCACTCGGATCGATAGGAAAAATTGTGAAAACTTGCGGAAAAATAAATAAGACCTACGAAACGAGTGAAAAGATTAACGCGAAAATCTGATGGAAAAGTAATAATGGGCGGGATTATTGAAAACTTTATCCGTTCGAGTAAATTTAAATTCCATTTAATGCTGATGTTTTCGTACGGATTCAACAAATATGTATTATTATGAGATGTTTTAATTTGTTTGGCTTTTAATTGTGCAATACGCTGAATCTGTTGTTTGTGGGCCAATTACGAAAGTTTTCGAATGGACTCTTTTGTGCTGGTATGCGTTTTTCCTTGTTGATTTTTCGAAAGAGCCAAAATTATTCACAATCAAACAGTTAAGTTCAATAGGGAAGCATGCTATTCTGGATGTGGACTTGATATGTTGGCGTTGTTGTGACCAACTGTTGAACGTGGGAAACTGTTGAACCCCTCTTTCGTGTATGTACCCTGCAGTGGTGGACACATAAAGTACGTAAATCTCCTTCTTCTTTTTCTAAAGGCATTAGAGTCCGGGGTTTACCTGGGCCTCAGCCAACAAGCCTCTTCAGCTGGCACGATCTTTAGCCAGTTGCCTCTAGTCGCGCACGCTTAGGAGGTTGAGGTCCTTCTCAGCTTGTGTGCGCCACATAGTTTGAAAGTCGAAAACTCTTCGGGTCGGACATGAGTTGTCCATACGCTCTACATGATGGCCTTAGGCATTGAATCCTCAAACGCCAAGCTAGGCTTATGTCGCTGTACAGCCCGTACAGTTCGTGATTAAATCTTCTCTGAAAACTTTGAAAACAACAAGGAGCAAGATTGAACGCAGAACTTTTCTCTCGAAAATACCAAGGGCTTCTGTATCTGCTCTTAAGAGTGTCCAAGCTTCCGCACCATAGATCAGGACAGATATGATCAAGGTGTTATATAATGTTAGCTTGGTCCTTCGAGAGAGGGTTCTACGTTCAATTGCCTCTTGAGCTCAAAGAAACAGCGATTGCCGATTGGATTAATATCTGTGCAGATGTTGTTCGTACTGTTTACTTGGGAACCGAGGTAGAGTCCTTCAGTACCTTTAAGTTATAGCTGCCTACGGTGACGTTCTTTCCGAGTCGTCGATGTTGTGCGCCCATGCTCGATGACAGCATATACTTAGTTTTTCCCTCATTCACAGCCATTTTGGCCGTCTCCAATTTAATGCCAGCAAACTCTTCATTGACGGCTCGCTGTGTTCCACCAATCACGTCAATGTCATCCGCGTATCCCAGCAACTGTAAGGACCTTTGTAAAATCATGCCTTTTGTGTTGGCGAATGAGTTTTGCACGACCTTCTCAAGAATGATGTGGAAAAAGTCGCTTGACAGCGCGTCGCCTTGTCTAAAACCTTTTTTGACATTGAAGGACTCGCTGAGTTCGTTACTGGCGTGGATGGAGCAGAATTCTCCATCGTCATCCTGCAAAATCTGACGCTGTACAGCTCCTCTTTATGTACACTGTCATAAACGCCCTTGAAATCGATGAATAGGTGGTGGGTGTCGATCTGCATTTCTTTGGTATTTTACAGGATCTGCCGTAGTGTGAGGATTAAGTCGATTGTGGACTGTCCCGGACTGAAGCCACACTCATAATGACCTATCTGATTATAGGGGAATGGGAAGTTGTATAAAAGGGACCATTTACAGGGAGGGACATGGCAACGAACCACGACCTGAAGAGATCTATTGCATCGAACGATTGAAGTCAATCCAAACGTACAACATCCCTTTTGAATGATAGAATGTGTGCTTTGGGTGTGGATCTATGTAGTTCCACTGAAGTGACTATCTCCTTATGGAAAATACGATTCCTTAGCCAGAGTTGTGCTCTCGCATAAGAGACATACATCACATATGCCATATTTGGCACAGGTTTATTTCGTTTAGGTAGTTCTTCGGGCTCAAATGGCCAGTAAAATAGCTCGTTAGCATTCTTACACTTTCCTTATCAAGGCAGATGATTTCCTTATAGGAATCATTCCTGTTTAATCGCCTGGATTGCCTAGGTTCTCTAGTCATTGATTAAGTGGTCTAGGCGTTTGTTTGTTTTTTCATTCGTAATCAGCGTTGTATCTGCTTTCCAATTGGGGTTACAGCACGGTGCAGGGCCTATGAATGCAGATACAGCCCTAGCGAGCTCATCTGCAGATTCTTTGCCTTCAATCCCCTTGTGTCCAAGGATCCAGCCGAGCTTCACTTTGTTGCGTCTAGCAACATTTGACGTTTAAATTCGACTAGATCGGAGGATAATCCCTTAAGTGTTGCCTGACTGTCTGAAAATATTTGAATTTTTGCGGTGGAGGAGATCTCAGATCTCAATGGCGTGGATTGCGGCTTGAAACAAGGTAGGAGACGAATCCATATTCTTGTGAAAATCCTTGAGTTGTGTCCAAAGACTTCAGCTCCAGAATCAATTTTTCACCAGTCTGCACTATTGCTCCAATTCTCAATAACCTGCCGAAACCATGCTGCTTGACGATTATATCCGGCGTTGCACATAACATGTGTCTTTTAGAATTAAGTTGAGTATTCTTAAGTGAAGTGTTAAGTCGCCTAACTTGTACTTATGATCTAGCTGCAGTTTGACGGCAGAGCTATCCCGATATAGCTTCTGGAGCTGTTGTTGGGCAGGTGAGCATAGCAGCTGTCATACCAATGCATGAAGTGCTTTGAAACTGCTGCACCATTTTGCCATTCTACAGTAACCAGTCGTTGTGTCCGTGAATAATCGCACCAGTGGAACTACAGTCTCCTTATTCAGAACAGAGAGGTTCGAGAAACTTGTTCTAGACAGGAACACTTTGAGCGTTGACTCGAAACAGATTAGGATACACCTGAAATAGCACCAAGTAATATAAATACAATTTGGGCTTAAGAGAATGGGGCTTACCTTCCATCTTTAGGTGTAGCTCTCAAATGACTGCACACCATGTAACTGACTGCTGACTGCTGATATGTACACAGCCATTCACCAGCTCCTCCACCGCCATTCGTAAGAGAATATTAGCCCTTGTACAGATTCAGTCACCCCCTCTTTCAGTTGCCGCCACCAACGATTTTCCACAAGGATCGCCCATCCTCGGTCCAAGGTGATCGGCTTCAAGAAGAGGGTAAGAGTTCGTTGACAGCTGTTGGGTGCAAAGCTCTGAAGTCCGATATAAATGCTCGAGGATACTCTAAATTCGATGCTCCACTCCTTAGCCACCCCGAAAAAAAATCAGCATCAAAATCAGCCCTCTTCTTCGCTTTATAAAAAGCACTGATGGTGTGAGTGTGTCTGCTGCTCGTAAGTGCGGCCGTCAGCCACTTCAACCTAACCTAACCTAACCTAGCCACCCCGAAAGTGCAAGTGATGGGTCCCCCAATGCATGGAACGTTTTCATTCGTTTTCCCCGAAACAGAAGTCTTTTCAAAGTTTCCCAAAGACTGTAGGTAGTGTAACCAACTTTTCTTTTATTTACTTTATTCAAATGCAGGCACACGTAAAATCTTAGAAGCTACGCTCCACTGAGTTCTGAGGAAAAAAATCATCGACATGCAGTCTCGGTAGACGGCTGACCACATAGGTGCATGTGTGACTGTAGGGGATGCTCAGGCCCAACAATTCCTGGAAGTTACCAGCCAAGAGTAGCCGTGCACATTTTTCCCATCTGAATTCTGCCTAAACGACGACGGTTTTTACACTTCCTGTAGGCATGCCCGCCTGCATTGTTACCCAAGTAATGTGCCGTGTCGTGCTCTAAATTGCATTCGAAGCATTTATAATCGTTTAGTTTAATTATTTCCATGTGCATAAAATATACTCGTCATGCACACCAGTCACGGCCATTACTTCTCACTCACTCAACTCTGCCAGAGGTGTGCTGTAAGACTTTTCGATTATTTCCACTTGACAATGTGGAAATCGCATCGCACTCTGATTTGTTGACGCAATGAGAAAACATCCGAATCTAACAACACCACACCACACCCAGGGGGAGAGCGCTGAATTTCATAACTTTAACACCTCATCATCGCACTTAATTGTTTCACTTCACAATACGTCAATGGCTTCATTCGGAAACTAGGTATTTGAAGCCAGCTTCTTCAGCTTCAGCTTCGGCACAGCACTCACTCTCCCGCGCTGAGTTGTTGAACTTTGCATTCTAATTAGACGGCATCGCCTAGTCACTTTGCGCTGTTTGCATAATTTAATTAACAAACTTTACTCGATCACGATTTCAGCAAAAAACGCCCGACGTCAAACGAAATAAAACTCCATCTCGAAACTTCACAAGCAGTTACCAACCTGAGATATAATACATGTATGAATTTAACAAACGTATAAATATGTGAGAAAAGAAACAGAAAAAAAAGAAAACCAAGAACTTTGGCAACAAGACTCTTTACCGTAAAACGACGACAATTTCCATTTGAACCTACAGTACCTTAGTGATTGCATAAATAAATATTTAATAACCGTACCCTGTACATAGGCACACACACACGTCAGCTGTGTGTGTTAATGCAATACACATTTACAGGGCACATACTCGTACGCGCTGTTAGAGCACGACTCTGGAATACGTTATTAACCTATGCACATCCAATAGTTTTACACAAACTCTCTCAGAATATCACCAACAGCAGCGAGAATGAAAAAAAAGGTGACACCGTGCGACGCGAGTATGAACATTAATTCGCCTTTTCACGGTTTACCATATCACATTTTCCAGTCAGTGCCGTGAGTTTATTGCAATATTCTAAGCTCAGAGCTGGCTATTTGGTTTGCTTAAGTACTCTTGCGCTCTGGTCTCAGTCGAGAGACGAGACAAGGGAGCGCGCCTGCGGTGGGAGGCACAGGGAGTGGCACAGTGCCAGTCAACGCCAACTACTGCTGTCTCTCTGATCGATCGTCGATCGGTGATCGTTGATCGTCCCCAGCCGTAATTGTTGGCCGACTGTTGTTGTTTTGTTTTAGATGCGTTGTCGTCGCTTCGTCGCGGTCGCTTCATTGGGGATTCACGATTACCGCCTGGTCAGCAGTTAGCGTTCTATCGCAGTCGGTTACAGAAGGTTTGTTGTGTGTTTATCCGCATTGCTTATTTCATTAGCCGCAGCACACTGTACATCGAATTCAAATTGCAGAGAAGCGTTTGAGTGAGTTTTGTGCGCATGGATATCATCGCCGCGCGCATGCAGCAACTTTGTACAATCCGTTCAATACGTGCAGCAGTGCCTTCGGTCGGGCGGGCGTAGCGTCTGTAAATCCATCCGTCAGTCGTTTCGGTTCCCATTCGGAAGCGTGACTTTGACTTCGAAGTGCGTTTGGATTTGCTGCAGCTCTCGGGTGTTTCTTCTTCACCCACCAACTAATTGATCGTGTGCGCGTCGTCGTCGTCGTCGTGGTCGTTGTTCAGCTAAACGATCGTCGACACGAGAGCTGTAGATTTCCGGAAGAAAGTGTGCAGATGTATGTTTTTGTTTTTTTTCTCCTCTGTGCACGCTCAGCTGATGGACTGTTTGGATGCCCTGTGTGGCTGTGTGTTCAATTCAAGTGAAAATATCAAACGTCGAAGTGATCGACAATGATCGTGCTATAAGTGCGTGTAGATGTGAAAATGTACCTTCTGTCTGTATAAGGCGTAACGTGAGAGCCGAACAAACTATTTGATCACTGCGTTTATCAACACCGTCTTGTACTACTTGTCGCCGCGATCGACAGTGGAGAGATCTGTTCGTCTATCTGGGTGCCTTAACTTTTTCTCTTCAGCGTGTTTGTTTTGCCTATTGAGATGAAAATAAACCAATTGACAACTGAAAACCGCACCGAGCTCCATCGCTCACTGTCTGTGCAGCCAACTTAGACGCTTGAGAGAAACCATTTTCACATTTCACTGGGCCCGCACACGATCGTCGTCGGCGCGAGGGAGTACGGTATCTACAATCCATCGCCTAGGCACGAGCATATTCTATTAAGCAGATATTTTAAGAAAAATTCTATGTATCTTAGGAATCATTCTCATTTCCCTTTCATTTGAGCAACCGTCCGCAGTTTGAGTGAGTTCAGTGAAACCGTTTAAACGATGAACTCGCCGCTAATAGATAAATGGATTCATTCGAGGATAATTTGTTTGCGTTGAATGAGTGGGAAAACAAATCATACCTCTCGCATAGGTAGCGGCGGAGAGAGAGGGTGGCTGGGCGGCGGATTCGTTGTAATAAATTCGTTTTAATAACTTTTTCCCTGATTTTTCGATTTTTCTGTTTTATATCTTTTTTTTTTTTCGTGGGGGTGTAGGTCTCGTAGTAGACAACAGAGGAGAGAGAGAGGGAGGGAGAGAGCCCATATGCTTGGACTTGAATTTAAATTTGGAGGTTTGTTTATTTTGATTTTAACGAAATACACTCACGAGGGTGATTTGTGTTCAGTCTTTAGGGGGGAATCCTTGTGTCTCTCAGATGATTTATAGCGCAGATACTTTATGTTATGGCAAATCTATTGACTCAAGTACATTCGTTTATAACTGGGTCATTCATGTGGCACACATCACTGCCTCCGGTGGGCGGACGACACTTGATCTTCTCGTACACGCGTTCCGCTCCACGTGTCGACAAGTTAATTCCCTTTCGTGCGACCACAGCCGAAATTAAAGAATTACGTTTTTCACGGATTCCACTCTATTTTGGTTTTCAAATGTCGAATGTTGGAATTTTGAAAATCATCGGAATCGCCAAGAGTGTCAGTTGAACCGCAGCCAAGTTTGTGACAACTCTGTAAAGCAACGTTATCTCATTCGATGACAAGTCTTCGCTGTCTGACACTTTCTTATTCTATTTCTATTCCTGCACACAGCTGGCGTTCGGACTAATGAGAAGTGACATGGGTCCGTGACCTGGACCCACTCATACATATGTATGCCTGTGGTTGGGTGTATTGGCCTCAATAAATATCGCTTCCGCGTCGGCTAGCAGGTGACATCCGTTGACTTGGGCTCTGTATTGTGTGGCTAATTGAATTTCTACGCAGCTCAAGTTGTTTGCTTTGGCGAAATAATTACTTTGTACATCCATCGGTGAGGCACAGCGTCTAATTTTGGATCACTGCTGACATCCGTCAGCAATTTTTTTTTTGTCCTCGACTCTTTTTTGAAGGCTTTTTTTGATATACACAGAACCTCGTATCTCATCTTACAGCCGGGTCTATAGCCAGTGCGAACGTTTACTTTGGTATGTGATGTGGTCGAAAGATTGATAAATATCGCTCTGCCTTGTCAAATCTCCAAGCACCATTCGACATTTCCCCAACCAATTAAGCTTAAGTTATTGACCTCGATTCTTGGTCCAAATACGTAATCATTCTCGTGAACACTGCTTCGTCAGTGCACTCAGAATCCCAGCCCCGTTGAATTGCTCACTTTAAGGTACCATGACCTAGTCCCCAGCCATCCAACATGGTCATGAGCTAGTCCTCTCCAGCTGCTTGCTTTACCGCGTTGTCCAACGAGCTTGGAGTCGAAGGCTTTCCTGACCGCAGCATTGGTGTCCATTCATTGCTGTACCGCCCATACAGTCCATCGATAATCGGGATCAAAAATATACGATAGTCACGATCGTGTCCTATCTTACTGGACACAAACTCAATTTATCCAGCGTCAAACAAAGTCAATGTCGTTGTACGTTGCTCGAATTCTTATCATCATGACTTCCGAAGCGAGCCTTGAATGCTATTGCATCAGGTAGGCAACCGCTTGACAGACACAACTGAGGTGGTTGGAGGAAGTTCAAAAACTCGGCTGGCTACGTTTGGTCATAATTCCTGATGACTTATAGTCGATGATGGACCTCTAATGGATCTTAGACTCACAAGACGATCATGACTTCAAAAGATTGATATGAAAAACAGTATCATTCAGAGCTGCCTCTTAAAATGATTGACCGCTTAATTCCTTCAAATGGAGCATTTTATAAAGGTTCCTACAAGAGTTAACTTCAAAATAATATATGAATCAACCAAGCCCTTCATTCCCAAAATGTATTGATGACGTCCTTTTGCAAACGATCTCATAAACAGGGCTGTCCAACATGACAGGAAATCATCTCACAATCTTTATTATCGACTGTTTACACATTTTTTCAACTTTTCGCAACATTACTATGTGTTAAAGTTATTTTCAGTGGTGTATTTCCGTCCTGGTATCTAATGTCAGTTAATCATTCATGTAACAACCTCTGTAGTGGAAATTACGAAAAATAATCGATAATTTGGTTTTAAGTGGGTCGCCGTGGCGCAGTGGGTAAGTGCGTCGACTCCTACGCAGAGGGTGCCAGGCTCGATACCCGAACTTACCACCTTTCATATTTCACGGCTCCACCTCTTTCGAGTCACTGACAATGCTCAAAGAGTATTCCTGTCAAGAAAAAGCTTCTCAAATTCGCCGTTCGGAGTCGCCATTAAACTGTAGGTCCCTTCCAAACGTGAAAGAACAAAAGCACGTACAACACGTAGTGGTTGCTGAGAAGCTAGGCCCAGGTCCGCCTCGGACTGTCGCGCCACCCACATTATTATTATTATTATAATCGATAATTTGCGTTTCTATTCAAAAATATTAAAAGGAAGATTGAATAGAGAGGGGGTTTAATTGGCATGGTTTAGAGCAAAGAAGACGACTCTCAGTGATCACTTCCACATTTAAATAAGTAATACCATGCCTAAAGATATTTATCGTGACTTCTTAAAGCATAAGTATGAAGATGCCGTGTGCTTTAAATAACATGTCTTAAGCACTCATCGAAGTCGGTGAGTGTTGAGTATAGGCTGAAGGACCATCAATTGTCGCTGTTACCATGGCATTATAATGCTAAGTTCTCACCGAATGAAAATGCGAAGTTTCATGAAATCTCTCCAAACCTCCAAGGTTTCGCCATACATTTTCGGGGTTTCGAAACCTCAGGCATTCAGCGATAGCAGTTGAAACCCTCTTGAGTCTATCCGTCCGTGAGAGGTTGTCAAACCGAAGAAGACTACTTCGTGAACATCAATATATTTTGGAGTTCTTTTTCATCTTCTCTCTCTCTCTTTTCTGGTGTTCTCACACTAGTATTTCCATGCCTTGGCGGCCAAAAAAAATTGAGAACTAAAAAAATTTGAAATTACTTCGAATCGGTGAAAACGGCCCCTAAACATCACTGTTTCGGATATAAGTCTCCCTATCTTTCGGCGTAACTGAAAAAAGCCTTGGGCACACAGACATTTAAAGACACAACTCAGCTTTGAACTGAAGTTGAAAGCCATTGAAAGGTCGTTCCTGCGAGGAAGTGTTGGAAACTGATGGTGTCTAGCCCAGGGTCGAATAAGGGCCGTGCTTAAGATCAAGAGCGGCCATTCCGGGCTTTATTCACTATGTGGACGAATCTAACAAAAATGTATATAAATATATACATTTATTTCACTACTATATTATTTTAAATAGTGTGTGTACTCGTAAATAGAAGGAATTTTAATCACAAAGAATGAAACAATAATATGAAATCAAAAACAAAAAAAGACATATTCAGTGAAATATTTTCAAAATGGAGTCTCATATTAACTAGAACTGTACACTTTCTATAGATAATCCTTAACAAATATTCGGACTTCCAGTTTGCACACCTCGTCATGCACAGTCAGACGCAAAAGTGATAATACTTGATCGTTAAAAGATAAATTGATTACAATAGATCCTACCATAAAACCCCATATTAGGGCAGAACTCTCTAAGTGATTTGACTTAAGGCTTTGTCATCACATTTCGACTGACTGTATAAGGGTTTTGATATTTGGCATACGGAAACTTTTAGGGACGGAAGTCTAATATGTTTGTCTATGAAGTGTCAGACAACTTTTCAAAGTTGGGGCTTGGCTTCAATTCAGTCTTATAGCTTGGGCCCCACCGTACATGCTTCGAGCGACCTAGAAAAAGGAAGCCGGAGCTCTAAGGGAAGACTGTACCAATTGAAGGCTAGGTTGCACTAAACATGGTCAGTGGTCTCCGATGTTGAATTTTCGGTCAAAACAAAACACTTCCTTATGTTCATCGTTCACACAAACTGCACAGATGCTCCTACTCTTGCACTCCTCTGTGAGGTCTCCCAAGACAAAGAGCGGTGAATCTTAAATTCCCGATATTTTCGTATCGTGAGCAGAATCTCACAAAATGTGAGCAGCACGCAAATTGTCAAAATGTTTATATTCAAGGTAGAAATGTTTTTGTAGAAGTTTCAAGAATCAATAGTAAAAGCAATTGTTCGCATTATTTGTGTTTACAACTAATATCCAAAGGAAACTTCTCTCTGGACAAATGCGTCATGGATGATGACTCAAAATACATGAAAACTAATTTGTCAAACCTTGGTAACTATTCTTTGTTGAGTTCACACATGATTTGCTTACCAGAGTATCGAACAGCTGATCACTCAGAAAAAAAACCCCTCCTCGTCACGACTTGTTTGAGCTGCGAGAACACCACAATCAGAATGCGGCCCCCGATATATGAAAGTCCATTCCCTTTAGTCACTCACTTGTTAAGGCATTTGGGGTACATGCGTATGGCATTCCAGATACTCCTCCCAGAAGTAAGCTATCTATACGCCACATAATCCCACCCCTCGAACAAATTTTGCCATTCCAAAAATATATCACCACCTGGCAACCCTTCAACAAGAGGAAAGAAGATGGCTGAGGGAGCTAGAGAAACAAAAAACCCACATTTTACGCATCTTAGATATCTTATCAACCACTGCCGGTGTTCAATTCCATTCCATTGAGAGACAGCACTTCCCTGCCCCCTCTATGCCCAGTCAAGTGCGGAGAGCACACAGTATTTTCTATTACTTACAAACCACATCAGACAAACAGCACACAGCACATTTGGTAGTCGTCATAACCCACCGCAGACTCTCGCTCCATAATGGATCAGCCGGCAATTTAAATTTCAAATAAAATTTGATTGCCCTCCACTTCAGTCGGTGCGACTAAAACTCCGGCAGTGTGCCGGTACTCTCGTCCACAGGCACAAGCAACTCGTACACATTCGTTGCATGTGTGTTCAGTGTTGCTGCTATTTTTCAAGTACACTAATGCGATTCCGAGTACTTCTAGTGTCGTCATCGCTGACGTTCTTGTCTATCCACGCTCGCTCCACCAGCACACACAATCATCATCATTTTGGAGTAAGTTATTGTATATCGCTGAGATACAATTTTTCTTGTTCAGCAAAAAAATAATGCTTGTGCATGTGGTGTGCTTGGTATCCATGCTTGGATCTCTCTATTTACCGATTGTCATTCCATTTATTGTTATTACTTGAAGCTAAAGCGCTGAGCTACTCGTGCTGTGCCGTATTGGCAGTGGCGCGGCGGTGAGGTGTGTAGCTTCGGACGGACAACTGACTAACTCTCTGACTTACGACTCACTCATGGCTGCTCTCTCGTTTGCTTGGGCTGGCTCTTCCACTCACTGGTCTGCTGGCCGGAGTGTGTTTGTGAACTTCATTTACTACAAGTACGTACGAGCGGCAACAGATCCATAATCATTCATCGCCGGTCGGTTATTGAAAGACAATAATTCGTTTTCGAAGACGACGTCAAAGTGCTGCCGTTGCTGTGCGATCACGGATTTGTGAGTGAACACGCGTCGAATACGCGACCGAATCCGAAGTTTAATACGCGAGCGATCGGAAGAGTTAGTCATTCGTTGAGGTTATTGAGTGGTCGAGCTTTTTTGTTTTTTTTTTTTTTGTTCTCCTTCCTTAGCAAAACAAACAACTGAAAAAGAAATATATTTGGTGTCTGATCGGTCTTATTTTTAATTTGCTCGCTCAGTGGCAGTGCTTCTGGTGGTGGCCCTCCCCTCCTCGTGTGGTATTTTTTTTTCTTTTTGGTTTATTTACAAGTTCTCACCCAGACAAATATTCGAGGATATCCTCACAGATACTCACGAAAATCGTGATGAGTCCGAGAGTTTTTGTTTCAGTCCGCCCCTGCTGACTGAGCGCAGTGCAATCTGATAAGACCAAGATACGCCCGGCTCGAATTAATGCAACTGGTGGCGAATTTGTGTCTCCCCTCACAGCGTTGTGTGTGTGTGTGTGCTCGTGTGACTGTGTCTGACTGTGGCGTGAGTGTGAAAACTATTAAGTTGCATTTTTGAAATGTTACTCATATTTGTATTCGCGGCTGAGATCACATGAATTCGATCGCAATGTCAGTTCGGTTGGTTAAAGTCGTTAAAGCGAGCTAAACTTGTGGAAAAACCAAATTGCAATGCCGCGTGTAGGAGATTTGTGTGCTCGTTGCATTTGTGATGGGAGCACATGTGAGGGCAAGCGGTAATGCTTAATACACATTTTGAATAACAAGCGAAGTGTTCACTCGTCACTCGCACACCTTGAATTCGACGACTTGCTTGGCAGTGATATCTTCTCAGACAAGAGGATGTATTCCTTTAGACAGGCAGCACTCGCCTTTGACCTATAATTCGTGTGGAATTGTGTCAACACAAATTGCCTGCATGCGTGTTTACGGCAGAGGTTGCGTGCAGGGGTCGAATAATTATTGTCATTCGTTGTTTTTTTTTTTTCTTGTCTTGAAATACCTTGCCGACTGTGATCATATTCATTTGCAAATGACACTGAATAGCATGCGATGGATACCTACCCTTGAGCTGGCACAAGGTGTGCGTATCTAGTGGCGAACTTCAATGTGTATCTTTAGAACGCACGTGGATAATATTTCCTCGGTAGTTTCAATTACAACTTGATACGAGGGGGATAATTATGAAAATTAAGATGTCTGTGATAATAAAGGGTTTCGGATATACGTGGCTTAGCAGATTCAATCTTGTCAATGGTGCGGGGAAGGTGTTTTTTAAATTTGGATGAAATTTGTTTTGCTCATTTTGAGATGGTTATAGAAACTACATCAGCCAGATAAAGGCTTAAACTGTGACGACTCAACGTATGTGCTCTGTTGAATCAATGTTAATTAAAAATGTTGATCAATTTGGATTGATAATAGGTCGCGTCAGAGATAGTTTCGGCTTCAGCAGAGTTCGACTTAGGGGGAGTCCACTTATTTATCTATTTATTTTTTGAGGTTTAGAAAAATTGACGTTTTATGAGAATTTTGATTTTTAAAGGCCTTTCTGCCTAATTCCTTCTGGCACAAAGGACTGATCCATAAATTAATTAAACTTAATTTTTTGTGGTGGCCGCGTCGTTGTGGGTATGTGCGTCGACCCCAACGTAACTTAACCTCGCTGCCTGGGTTCGATTCCCGGTCGGTACGACCAAAAGCAATTTTCACAGTCCCACCTCTTTTGAGTCACTGACAAAGCTCAGAGAGTAGGAGCTCAGGAGGAGGACTCTAGGTTCATTCCACTCGTACGTACGACAGCCGCTGTAGAAACTAGGGCCTGACCTCATTTTCTTAAACGCCTTGTTCGAGTCTTGTTAAAATGTTCACTTACTCGTTCTCATCAAGTATACCACAAGGTTCGGTTTTAGGACCCACATTATTCATTGCACCCAATTCTGTTTTTAAACGGTTTTGAGTTAACATGGTCTAGGAAAAAATTCGTTTTTACACAATTTCATTCGATTCAGCCCCATTAAACCTAGACTCGACCTGTGCCAAACCTTACCACTAACGCGAAGTCCAACAGAAAGCTTTTGTTTAAAATTAAACGTAATATAACATAAAACTAACTTGTGAAAAAGCATACAAAGTAAGCATCTACAATTGCAACCATCTGCCTACGTCGGTGGTTAACAACACAATTAAGGTAGATAGAGTTTAAGAAACATCAGTGGAAGGTAGTGAAATCAGATTTTGGTACTACTCGCGTCGTCCCACAAACGAGGCCTTAGTCTTCTCGGGTTAAAAAAAGCTATTCGATTGAAATTTTATAGAAAAATATTTCTTTCAACCGGAATTTTTTTAAAATTAAGTTAAGTTAGTTCCTTTTTCTAATTTATACGGTTTGGCCTGGAACGTGTTTACCGGGTAAAAGCAGCCCTAGGTGTATATACAGATACAAAATCCAAATGAATTAAGAACCAGAAGGTATTTTAAACGAAGCGCTATAATACGTCCCCAAAATGTCTACTTAAAGTAGGGCAAAAACTCTCGCAGCTAATAGAACCTCCGTGGTCTGATCTAGTTTGCAAACCGACGCTATAGGGCCTGAATTTTCAGAATGGTGAGGTTGGTGGAACATGCATATATAATTTATGTTAACTTGACAACTTTCCAATTATGCCACATGTTCACAAAAATACCGCAGTATCATTTGTTCCATGTTTAAATCCCTGTGGTGCAAAATAAAAAACAAACAAATAAGTTAACCTTGTCAGATTGCCAGAGAAACACACCCGATGTGCTTACACTCGGGCACAATAGCTCACATTTGAACAGACAGGCCAGACAGGAATCACCTTCCACGTGAAAATCATAATCCATAGCAAAATAGTGGGACGCCGTGGCGTAGTGGGTTAGTGCGTCTACTCCTACGCAGAGGGTGCCAGGTTCGATACCCGAATTTACAACCTTTGATAATTCACGGCTCCACCTCTTTCGAGTCACTGACAATGCTCAAAGAGTATTCCTATCCAGAAAAAGCATCTCAACTTCTCTATTCGGAGTCGGCATTAAATTGTAGGTCCCTTCCACTCGTGAAAGAACGCACAACACGAGTGGTTGCTGAAAAGCTAGGCCCAGGTCCGCCTCGGACTGTCGCGCCACCCATATTATTATTATTATTATAACAAAATAGTTGTTTGCACCTTTGTACGTTGCCGGTTCATAAATGTGAACTTTCGATTTAGCAGAGTTTGCGCTTCCGCCTCCTCTCCATTCGCTGAGGACATTTTGCTGTTTTATTTTAGTGCTCGTTCTTCCATTCGTCAGCTGAGACTTGATCCAAAAAACTTCTGTGTACACTTCGGAGTTTAACGCCACAGTGGTCAAATATTAAAGTTTAAGCTGACTAATTTCAAGATAGTCATAAGCATGTGGGGGTATTTTACTTATCTTTATTTAGACATACATTCATGTACTTTTAGCACAGTCATCCTATGACAACTCACGCTAATGTATCTAATAAGTAAGAGGACCTTAATTTGTTACTTGCGATCTGGTCATTAACTTAAGGTTTTTATGTATCTCACAAGACAATACTACATTAGATCCCATTATATTTAGAATTATCTTAGATGCCACCTAAGAAAAAGCAAAATCCCAAATATTTCCATCTCAATTTCAATTCTTTTATTATGTCCCTACTTATGAATGAGTCATAAGTAAGAGAACGTGCTTTAGTTGGTTTAATGAACGCAATCGAGAACAATTCATGTCAACAAATTACGCACTCGAAACGAGACAAAACATTGACACATCCTCGAAGAATAAACAACAAAAAACGGGTCTGATATGCTACCATAAAACGCCCTTTACTTGGTTCATATAGTAAAGGAAGAAATTTATCTTCGATTGCTTAATTGAATTCTCGATCACGTCATTGACACTGTGCAATGCTTCACACTGATCTGCTATCAATTTAACTTTTCTTGTAGACTGTTTCCTGCTCTCAATTGACCCACAATCCAGTCATTAAGTGATATTTCATGGCGCGCTATTGTCTCGAGTGAACACATGATCTCTAGCAACCTGCAACGTACTATTGTCCTCTCCCCAGTTGAAGGGACATAGATTGGTATGCCGTCTGCATACGGCGAAATTGTTCACTCAGACACTGTGCAGCGACATCTTTGTTTTTGGTGGCCTTTAACATTATTAGAGGTTGGATGAGGTTTGAATACTATTTGACCTGGGTCTAGCTTCTGCAAGGACAGCTCGAATTGTGATTTTTTTTCTATTACGAGTAGATGGGACCAAACCCGTGCGGTGAAGCTGCTTTTTTTTTAAACAAAAATTCTCTGAGCATTGGTTACATGATGAGGATTGTACAGTACATCACAGTGGGCGGAGTGGGTATCTTATTATATAGACTATCCTGGTTGCGATCAACTTCCAGCGTCCGTTTTTGCCAAGTGTGCTTTACAGATCGGGGTGAACCTGGGTCCCAACTAAAAAACTTCTCCAGTTAGCACGTTCCTTAGCAAGCTGCATCCAGTGGCGCACTTCAAGCTGGTTAAGGTCCCTACAACTTGTGGGCGCCACCTAAGCCGATGTCATCCTCTACTGCGTTTTCTCTCGGTTAGATTCGAAGACAGGCATTAGTGCCCATTGGCTCTACATATCCTATCAGCAGTTTTTTTTTAACTAGGTCCAGGTCGCTGTACAATCGTTGAATCTCCTCTCCCAGAGACCATATATTTACAAATGAATGTGCCTCTCGAACCGACCGATGATATCCTCATCCGCTTTTGACTGAGTCCATGCTTCAGCGCCATAACATAGGACTGAGATGATCAAGGTCTTGTATAGGATCTCCTTAGTTGTTTGAGATAGGATCTTACTACTCAATTGCCTTTCTTGCCATAGAAACAACGATTGACAAGAGTAATGCTTCGTTTTATCTCTGCCGAGCTGCTGTTGTAAGAGCTTATACTAGAGCCAAGGTGGAAAAAGCAAAGCCAGGAAACAAAGAATGTTCTGCCTTTTTACCGAAACTCCGTGTGCTCATCGAAATGATCGCAGGGCACTACCCCATTGGAGCAATCCATCGGAAATGAAATGCGGAATCTAGCGATCTCTGCTAGAGGAGCTGCGGCGATGATGAAGAGACCGATATGATCCAACATCTGCTTTGACACTGCGCAGCACTCCGGTGCCTAGCTTTGCTTGGTGAAAGATTGTTCACAGAGACTGCGGACTTAGCGAATACAGATATATCGGACCTTAAAAGATACGTAGAAAGCACAGGGTGGTTTAAGCCATAACTTAACATGATAGGTTGACCGAATGTGTACCCCACAAATGAAGGGATTCGCAATGGGTCCTAAGGCCTCCGAGTGGAACTGATGTTCAAACATCACACTCATCTTCCTAAACCTAACCTAACTTAAGTCTCATATGAATGGCCGAAGAGGTGGCGAAGAAATTCCATTTCTCTCCGGCAAGATGAAAAATATACGTACACATATGTATCTACATCCAACCCCAAAAGTATCCATTGCGCAAGTTTTCCCATTGCTGCATCCACTCATCTACGAAAACCATTTCATTTCAAAAAAGAAAACAAATTGCTGCCAAGTTACTGTATCTTTATATCTCGTCAGTTCACAAGATCAAGGTTTTAAATTAATTTCCACGTTCCCAGAAGCTGAGAGCTGAGATGCTTCTCTCGTGTCAATTCACTTAACTGAAATGGTAGCTTCTTCATAACTCAACCGCATTCGAGCTGATATTTCAATTCCATATCACACATCAAGAAGAGCCAACAAAACGAAAAAAAAGCACTAAACTTTCACATCATCCGCACAAAGGAAGCCTTTCAGTGGAAAGATATTCTCCAACCGCAGTACACACCTTTGACACAACCTTGAGGTGCTGTGACACCAGCACTACTTACCAATAAAACCACCATCCATCTCTGAGTACATGCTAAGTGAACAGAAGTATTTTCTATTTGTCAGCTTCTCTTCAGCTTTCAGACATCATACACACAATTCACACACGTTTCCCGTCCACATGCTCACATAACTCATTTCTGTCTCATTAAAAGTCTCGAGGCAAGATGAAATAGAAATTGAAGAATACACATTCGCATACGTATCTGTATCATGTGCTGCTTCCTCACCTATGCAGTGATAAAGTTATTTGGAACTGGCAACCGAGTGAGAATGCCAGTGATCGTGGCTAACTCGTCTGGTCAAAGCAGATCAAGAAAAGACTTACAAATTGTAGTTGGCTTATTTTTATTTATTTTGTTTGTGTTCCCTTGCTGTCTCTCGCTTTTCGCCATCGGATATTGTTCTGTGCAGGTTTTTCTCTTTTTTTTTTATATCTCTTCTGCCATTCTGCTGTCTGACATAACGCGAATTGATCGGCGAGAGAGATACTCAATGTTGATCTTGATTTCGTGGTAGTATTTCATTCCATTTCTGTCATAATCTTTTGGATACAGACAAATTAACGTAGGGAAGGGGCAAAAAATGTATCAAGTCGAGAGCATGTGCTAAGTGATAACAAGAGAATGAGAGATGGAAAAATAAATAATACCGAGTATGATATTACTTTGGTGGAACTCCGTATTTGTGCTAATATAATATTTGTATCTGCCACCAAAGACGCAGTACTAGGCATTTTACCTTAAATTTTGTGAGCATATTTTGATGTTTCATATTTTTTTTTTCCATCTCTTGTGTATTCAGTTGTGATATAGTGCGATTGGAAGCAACAAAATTTATAACACGAAATGATTGTTAATTAATTGTTTACACAGAAAGAAAAGAAAAATAAAGTATCGTCCCACTTGTACATACTTGGATACGATTTTATTTTGAATATTTTCTCCATGAAGTGAAGTCGAAATTCAGTGCTTAATGTGAATTGTAATAGAGTGCAACAAAAGTGGAAAAAAAAAATAAAATATAATTCTTTTTCGATAATTTTAATTAAAAAAAAATTAAATAATGAAAAATCGTATAAAAGTGGAAAATTCGCCACCAACTAGTCAGCATGGATGCAACGGCAATATAAATCCGAACAACATAACCACTGCAATGGGTGGCGGCAACGGCAACGGCAACGGCAACATGATGGCGAACAATAATTTGCAACCGGCGTATCCATCGATAACGTCGACCTATTGGCTGCCAGCACCAAATCCAGCACCATACATAATTCCAGGTAATTTCCTTTTCGTTCTAATTGCAGGATATTGGCTTTCGTAATTTGATTATTTTCATCTCTGCGAAATATATTGATGCGGGAGTGAGAGTAGCCATTGATACTGATTCAAGTGAATTCGGATTGTGTGTCGAGAATTTTATTACTCCAAGCTGGAATTAGTTTTTTAGATGCGACACAGACTGGGGTTGGGATGGGTTTTTATTTTGCTTGTTTCTCATTCAGGTGGGTGTTTGTCTATAAATTCGTTGAATTGCAAAAGCGGATAGCGATAGCTACGGTTACTAGGCGGCGCGAGTTATGCTGAAAAATTCAGTTCAATTATGGGGTTGCTTTGTGTATTCAAATCGGGAACCAAAATAGAATGTAATGTCTCTTCGGGGTTATTGAAAAATTCCTCGAAAATCTCAGGAAGTACGTAGTAAAGTTCAAGGATGTGACGGATTTTTCCGTAATTTGTCTGATTAACTCTAAGAATCACTCAGTGGTTTGTTAGAGTAAAGTCATAAAGAAGATAACACGGCAGATAGGTAGGTACATTGACGGTCTACTGACCGCAGCTTACTTGGACCAACATGTTAGCCGCATTGCTTAAGCTACCGTGAGACATACTATAGTTCTAAAATCAGCCACATTCATGTGTGCATCCTAGGAGGTTTCTCAAGCCAACACCGCTGAGGTCCTCTAGATCCGAGAAGAAGTGTTCTTCTGAAAATAGAGTGGAACTTCTCTTTACGGACACCTCTCTATAAGCTACACCTTTCCTTACGGACAATTCCCCATTGCCCCAGTGTGAAGATAAAAAAACAAGTTTACCACCCTACAACGCACACCTCTTCATTACGGACAATCATAATTGTCCCTCGCATGTCCGCTATAGAGAAGTTTTCCGGTACCCCCTTTTCAATGCTAGGGCTGCCCATTCGCAGATGTAGATTATTTTTCTTCCTCGTCTCTGCAGCTTCTGGAAACATCTTGTTCAGTCGCATTGCATATGTACCTATGACACAGTGTCCAGTGAGGACTTATTTTAACGTATGTTCGTTTCTGCGACTAAAAGCGATCGATGATGTTGATCTCTTCTTGTTCAGCTTCGGCCATAGTCCCCTGGCTGTGGCTGCAGTGTTCGTCATAAGACAGTGAGTACTGGCTCTATCCAGGCCTTCGTCTTCTAGCTTCTTCTTCATAGAGCAGAGTAGGGTACGCGCGTACGGGAATGACAGGGATAGTCGCAGCTCCGAGCCCTTCTACGCGAGACTGTCCGCAATTTTATAACCTAGAATTCGAGTAGGTCCCATCACCCTACAGAGGGTCACCGAATTCTCCAAGGATATCTCGTTGACACTTTGTCAGTACAGTTCATCCAGCTTCGATTTCAGAATGTCCGAAGCTATGGCTTTTATTGCCGCTTTGCTATCAGAAAAGATGATTATCGATTCGCTTGTAACGCCTTGGTTTTTCAGCACAGTTGCTTGTCATGTATGGTAGCCCCTCCAGCTAACGCTACAGTCGCTCTTTAATGCCAGGGATCTGTCCAAAATGTCCCAGATGATCGCTGCGCCTCTACCAGCTTTCGTTTTTGAACCATCAATGTATATGGCAATCTCCCCCTGTGCTCGTTCCATCCTTGGTGGAAGGTAATCGCTTTGTCTTATGTCCTGCTACATAACATGGATTCTTTCAAATTCAACTCAGCAATACCGTCAGAATGTCGGGCCGTGAACAATACATGCCTTTTGCCTTTCATCTTTCACTAGCTGACCTGACAGACATAGGCCTGTCATAGCTATGAATATTCAATACGAAATGGAATAAATAAAAAAAAGCATATATTTTCCACCGTGTAAATAAATTATGTTCATGGTTTTCTGAAACCTGAACAGGCATACATAGAAGATGTGTAAAGCATGGATTTTCAAGATTGATGGCACAATCACTTAAGGAAATTAATTTGACGACTTTGTCAGAAAGCCATCAAAGATGCAGCCCATGGAGTGATGGGTTTGATTTAACAATGAGATGCAATACTGGCCTTGCGATTTATTCATTGACATTGCAAAGGCAAACTGGACTGGAAATTGAGACCCTTTAAAGTTGTGTAGCATGTTGTTTGGATCAAAACGTCTTAAGGCATCAGCCTTTGATGACGTTTTTCATTGAATTCAGCGCTCGAACTATCAATTATGACAACGTAGCAGACATCTGTTAATTTTTAAAAAAATGCATGGATAATTATTTTGTAACAAAAAAAATTAAAAATAGCTATCTGCTAAATTCTCATTCATCAACAACGTCGTTTCTTGAAATTATCTGCGCAATTTTTAAATTTTTGTTTTTCTAAAAACCGTCTGCAAAGATTTAGAAAACTTAGAAAAAAAAGATGAATACAATCGGCAGTTTCGTTTACAAGCTATAGCGTAACCAAGGGAAACAAGATCTCATTTCTATAAACATAGATATATTTCTTAGAGGTTACTTCATCAAGTTTTCATAGACCAGAGATATGTCTAGCTGAAGAGTCTTTTTGGTGGATGCCCAGGGTCTGCAATTTAACGCTACACAAAGAAGAAAGTAGACGGTATCCACAAGATTGAAATGCACAATATGGAAACTTGATCGCTGCTCATCGATTAACCTTTGCTTCCTAGCAATATCACTCAACCAGACACTTCCTATGATTTAACTTATGACTTTGATCATTCCAACAGTCGATCGTTATTCATTGCTTAGCTTAGTCAACTGATTGAATACTGGCTTCTGGTCCACCACCCGTTTCAATCTCTCTGCTCTATCGTTCTTGTTCTCAGTAAATATAGGATAGACAATTTAAAGAGACTAATTTTTGGTCCTTTGAGACGAATTTTTCTAAAATTAATTTTTAAAATTAATATTTTTTTTCGAGTAACACACCGTATCACCGTACTTCTTGAGTTTAAGTTCAAAGAAAAGGGTTTTTCTTAATATTTCCGTAGGTCTAAGGAAGGCCCATAGCAGCCGATGGCTCTCCTACGCCGTGTCCTTTTGTCGGCGATTTTTCCATGTTGTTGGCAAGGGAGGTCAGACGTGATAGGGGTAGCCCGCGTCTCGTGTGCTCGAGGTTTGCTTTTGGATTTTCTATTCTCTTGTATCTCTCTTCGTTTTTTCTTTGAGTTCCTTTATTCTTATGTTCTCTCTGTTGGGTATTGGAAGCATGAGATGACGCATGTGAGAGAGAGGGTAGGAAACAGAAAAAGTTCAGAATTAAGATCTCCATTGCAGAGACTGAAAGATTTCCTGTGTGAAAGTGGCTTGAGACCACAAAGGGAATTTGAAAAAATCGCCGACGAATTTTAGCGAGTGTGAAAGCGGCCTAAGTGGCGAACTGACCAAAATGACAAGAATATGTGCGGTATTTTTAATTCTTTGTAGAGCCAACACTTGTCACACGTTTTGTAATAGAGGCTCATTGTATACTCGTCTCACATCCAATTCTCCAAAATCTGAAAGGAAACGAAAAATGAAAACGCGATTGGAGTTTCGAACAATGTATCGAAAGAGGTGTGGAAGTAGAAAATAATGTCGCACCCAAGAACTTCAATCAATTCATCCTAAACCAATCTGTATCCCCTGATTAAACAAAGAAATACAGAAAAAACAGGCTTGCAGGCACTTTCTTGCACTCGACTTATTAACAGCACTTCGACAAGTAAAGAAACACAGCAAATTAACTCCGCGCGGACTGGGTGATATGCGGACTTTCCCGCTAACATTGTCTCTGTCCGATCATCTAGCCAGACCTTCTGCGCGTAACAAAAAAATAGCAGCCACAAGCCTTCACGGTGGTCAAGTGGGAAAAAACCTATCTGTTCCACATCTGGTATTTTCTGAGTTAACCTTAATCAGCCGTTAAACTGGCACCGTACCGTGGTTTGGTTATCAATTGAGTAGATTGTTGAGCACGTGAAAGTATTTGCAGCAGCATTGCACTTCGTGATTAGCATCAGTAAGCAGTTCCGGAAGGCTGCAGATGATGATAGGCACCTGTTGATGATTAAAATCAAATATTTTTGGGTGACGTTGCGCTCGTGACTGGTCCCTCTGGAGTGAGTGAAAATGCTGCGTGTTAAACGGTAGCTTGACGTTGGAAGGTCTTTAAATAATCTAGTGCCCCACTTGCATCTCATCACCCAGTCTCTTATCACTCTGCTCCATCGGCACACAGTCCATTCACTATGCGACGCAAATAGACCGTGTGGTTTTGAAATATGCCAGCTATCCTGCCACCACTTAATGGTCTTCGTTGCCATTTCCATAGACCAACAGGGCTCCTCACCCACACTGCTCTTGGTTACCCATCGGCGGAGCGTGCTTCAATGGCTATCCTGGATTTGAATCCCCTCTCCCCCCTCCCACACACGCACACTATTTAAAATACTAATTAAACTCTGCAATTGAAGTTATTGGCAGCACGGGCGTCTAGCACGCCTGAAGAGTGGGTCGAGTTGAGACTCCTTAACCCTATTTCGGTGCTTGTGCAATGGAGCACTTCTTGTTGAATCAAGTGGTCATTAACACCTGGCCAATTACGATGAAAATAGCAGCAGATTCCGATGGAACTTCGGTGCTCTTGTTTCACAGCTAGCCGTATTGCTGGCGGTGGCTCACAGCAGATGCCTCGTGCGGTGTCTTTTCGGTTTGTTTCGTTCGGTGTGCTAGCGGATACGGCATTTCAAGCTTGGAACGTGTCTCCTGTCAGCAATCAAATGGAACTCCCGTCAATAACTAGATTATCAGTTTTTGTAGTGCTTCAGCTGAGGTGCTGTTGTTTATTAACGCCGGAGAGTGTCAAGCATCGCATGCCATCCCAGCAGTGAATGAGAAAAACGAGACCCGGAATTAATTAGTGATGCTGCGCTGCTGGGACGGTTGTTTGTGTTCCCTTAATTTTCTCGTGCGATTCTGTTTCTCGCTCTCACTGTCGCCTCCGACAGCACTCGGAAACGAATAAATGTTACGAGCGATCTTTCAGACATTCTCATTTCAAACATTATCGTTTTAGTTGGTGTTTTGCACTCCGTTCGAATGTGCACTCAGGTTATTGCATTCGCATCCATCATTCACCTAGCAGGCACCTCTCAACGCAGCGCTTCACTTTGGCAGCGGTCATCAATCAGTCTGCTTTTAAATTCAAATTTTTGCTTGGCAGTCATTCAAAGGCCGGCAGCGCGTCTTGAAAATGAGAATGTCGAGCGTTTTGAAACTAAATATAGATTTCACTTTGGACGGAGTGTCTTTGATTTTTCAGAAAGCATACAAATGGATATTCAATAATTTTGTTTAACGTTCCAAATCGATATTTGTTGGAGACAGACACAGTCTCCGCATTAAATTCTGACGTAAGTATCATACGTTTGGTGGAAGATGATCAAACGTTCGAACAACAAGCACAGCGATGACCGAAGATCGAGGATCAATGGATGAGTGAGATGTTTCTATGGATAAAGATACAACCAATTAAAACGCTCGCCCCTTTCGGGGTTGACTGATTTGTGGACATCATCTTTCCCGATCTGTCAGCAGCACTCTGTTCGACGCGCGACGTGAAGCCTAGACATTTATCGGGAATGTTGAGTTTGTCATAAATTAGTGACTAGAAGAGTCATCTGTGGCGGCCGTGGTGTTGGGGATATGTGCGTCGACTCCAAGAGAACTGAGCCTCGCTGCCTGGGTTCGATTCCCGGTACGACCAAAATCAGTTTTCACGGTCCCACCTCGTTTGAGTCACTGACAATGCTCAAAGAGTAATAACTGTCTAGAAAAAGATTCGCAAACTGGCCCTTCGGAGTAAGAGACTACTCATAAGAGAACAATATCACGCACAACACGAGTGGTTGCTAGGCCCAAGCCCTCTAGGTGTTGTATTGCCACCCATATTTAATTATAGAAGAGTCATCAGAGATTAACCTATCAGGGCGTGAACATGCTTGAAGGTTAGGTTAGGTTTAAGTGACTCTCGTAGCTCAATCAATTGTGACCCACTTGGATCCGGTAATTGATACACCGATTCCTAGTTAGCCAAAGAGACTAACAATCACCTAGAGTACCTGCTGGTATCTTAGTGGCTATCTTAAGATGATCCACTCCATTGCTGGCTTACAGTCAATTTATTTGCTTAATGAAAAATTCATGAAATGTCCAGAATCTTAATATCGAAGACATTTCTAGGATTCTGAATGAATAATTCCCTAGCGTACCTTTCCTAGTTCTTGCAAGGGCTGGGCAGGAGTCGAGGATGTAGCGTAGCTTTGCTTCTTTTTCTTCGTCACTAGAACAGATTGTACAGAAGTCACTGTAGGGGGCTCACATTCTTCTTGCGTTAGCGTCCATCAGGCAGTGACTGGTAACAACACTCCCGACATTGCTTTTGTTTAAATTTAGAAGTGTGCTTGGGTTTTCTTAGATTTATTGAAGGCCATCCTTGCCTTGAAGTCTTACAAGTGTCCATTCGATCCATCTCCTATTGGTTATGTTATTGGCATTTGTAAGTCACAGGCTATCTATTACTTGGAGTGAGGTATAGGGAGTCTCCTGATTCTTGCCAGTGGCAGACCTACCCCTGCTCGTGCTACTTCGTCCGCTATTTCATTGCCTGGAATACCACTATGCTCAGGGATCCAGCATAAGGTAAAGTTGGGACATGTCTGAATCCTTTGAATAAAATTAAGGACGAAGCTTCTTTACTCCAATAAAGAGCTATGTGGTTGCTTTACACAAGCCATTAATTCTTAAAGTGTATGATCTGCCTTCAATTCTGGGCGGCAGGTCGTAATCCACCTAAGCATTAGGCGTGTTGTTCTGCAGCTTGTTGATGAATGTGCCGAGTTCTTCAATGCTATCGATAAGAGTTGGGATTTCTTGATTTCCTATTGGTCTCTCCTGGCCATGTTAAGTTGCTCAGGTAATTGTTGCTTCAATACAAACATCCATTGGTCCTGAAGCCTCGCATGATTTTTCTTGTTATTTTCGCTATCAATGATCTGGGAGGTTGCTCTATAGTACAAGGGGCCAAATAATTAATTTTTAAAAATGCAATAAAATGAACAGAATTGTGTATAGAATAAAAAAAGAAGAGAATAAAAAAAAGAATTAATTATGAAATACAAATTTTACGAATTACCAATTTTCCTAGTCCTTGTTGATGGTTTCGAGCTGTAACTCAAAGATTGCTTGGATGATATTGGCCTTAAGCGCTTGAATCGTTTTCGTATTGTATAATTAACGGTTCCCCAAAAACAAAGGGATAAAACGCATCTCCGAGGGGGCAAACAAAACAACGCCAAGACGGCTGATAACATAATTTGCCTGCATTAACCAAAGGTCGTCCAAATTCATGCCTTTAATTTGGGTAAGAAAAAAGTCGGTTAACATGGCTCTGTAAATCCCACCGTTGAGCGAAACTTTGTTCCTAACCTCATGTTCGAAGCAAATTGTCCAATGATGCTCTCGGCCACAGCAGTCACATTCTCATCTTTGCGCACCGTACGACGATGGGTACCATGAGTGTTGTCCATAAGCATACCAGTTTCATGAACTTCTTGCACAAAATTGCGGACAGCAGTCTTCATTTCAAAAAAAGCACCGCTTGGGCTAGACAGCACTCACTTTGAACATAAGTTTTCAATATTTTCCAACGTTGCTTATGCCTGAAACACAATAGTGCGCTGCGCCAGCCGACTTTATGTTAGGATGACGCACTGCGTTGAAATAAATACTCAATTTATCAGCTGTTCTCTCTCTCATCTACTAGATTAAAAATATTGCCGCCTTTCTGCATAGACTCATTTCAAATGACTTTTGTCGTTAAATTATTTTTAATCAGCTGCTTTCGTTTCTTAAATGACAGTTGATACAAAGTCCTCTCAATTTGGAAGAAAACTCTCAATCTGAGAGAAAATCTCTCACACAGCGCAGCCCTCTGTCAAAAAATATTCACCATATTGAATAATGACATGCGATGGATTTACGTTTTACGTTTTATTACAATCCTCTCAATCTCTCTCATTATTCACTGACGCAGGTCGACGCTGTATTTTGTGCTTGACCATTGAATGTGTTGAAAGCCAGCGCCAACGCACTATTGTGTTTCAGCCATTAAGCGTAGAGCGACTCATTTCGTTCCGCGGAGTTATTTCTGTCAAGATTTTGAGCGGAAAACTGATGTCAGTGTCAGTAAAAACTACCAAATTATAAGTGACACAGAAAGGTGGTTCACCTGCACAAAATGGGGCAGAGCACCTCAAAACTGTCAAGGGAAACAATCGAACACTTGATCGTTGATTGTCATAATCACCAGGCAGGTGAAAGCAGATATGAGATAACGAACAGGATCACCTTAATGAGTCTAAAAACATACTATCAGGATATTTCTGGACTCCATCTGGAGAGATCATCAAATTTCTCAAGAGCCCTGAAGTCCTAAATTATGGTCGTGGTGCTATGTGATTGTTACTGTCACTCCCTATTCTCTTCAATTCAAGTGCCTGAAGTAACATCTGCCCTGCTCATCTACCCTGAGTCTTCTTAACGCAACTACTCTCTTGTAAATGGCTCCCTGTTGAGCGATTTCCAGGTAGCCAGTGATGTAGCTAGGCTTTTATGCGCCCTGTGCGAGCTTCCAAACTTACGAAGAGATGAAGTTGATCACGGTCATTTTAGGGCACTCCTGGGCCTATGTAAGATTGGGTACCACTGGCACCTTCCTAGTTACGGCACTGCAGCATGCTTCAGTTGCTCCAAAAGTGGCAATCATCCCTGCTCTGAAATGCATCCACATATTTTTGTTTGTCACATATTGCACTTGTCTTGACACATGCCTTGAAAATGGATTAAGAACCACCATTCGACTCATTTGCATGTCATCCACTAAAATCGACGATTAACACTGTCATAATGTCTAGAGCCCATGACAAGAAAATTCTCATTTGCTCGCTAAACGTTTTACTGCAGCATCAAGAATTAACTCTACAAACTGGGCCATGTATCAGCAGTTCTGGTACGAATAGCTTTGAACTAGATTTTATGACAAAGGTGTTTTGTTAACTGAACCATTAATTGATTATGTCCACACCTCGTGTGCATTGAAACGAAAAAAAAAGTCTCATAAACCTGCGACATGGCTCGAGAAATAAATGATTTTTTCACGTCGCACATGAAATGATTGTGAAATAGTTTATTGCAAACACAAGACCGCTTCACTTGTGAAATCATCGCGTCTATAAAAGTATCGTGCATTCCTCATAAATCCATCCCTTCAAAGTTTATGCGTGTGTCTTTGGGAAACTTGGGTGGGACATCAAATTGAAGAGATGAAGTTGCTTTCTCTTTAAGATTTCTGTTCCTATTCATAAATCTTACAATCACTTTGGGTTTCCCTCGTGCGTAATATCAAAACGTCGCATTGCGACACGTAATGCGGCAACTGTTTTCCAGAAATTGAAATCCCTAATCGAAATCGCGAAACCCTTATGAAGGGATGGCGAAGGCGTTCCATATTTGAGTCAGGGATTCATAGGATATTCGATTTATTTTGTACCCAACGGTGGGGTCGTTCTTGGTCTTGTTGGTAGTTAAAATGGTGAAGGAACACGTGAAATCGTAATAGTGGCGCGTTGGAGTGCTCTGTTTACTCTGCGGACTGTTTTGACGGTGGTTCCGGTGCGGCAGTAGGTTAAGGTGACTGATTGGACTTGGATTGGATCAATCAAACACTGGTGTGAAGCAGCCAGGTCTGAGGTTGAAGTGAATTGGTGGTTTGCGATGGGGATTCTACTCGAATCACTTGAGTCGTTGAAAATGTTAGCTCTCAAGAAACTTTATCTGCTAGGCACCGCAGCCGGGTGGGGGGAGAGAAGGTGTCAACTTTCAACAATTCTGTAGAAGTTGTTTATGAAGTCAGCTCGACTCCTAGCATGAACTCTCAAGAGGCAGCACCTTCTAATGCCTTCAACCACATGCATTGTATCAAGTCTGTTTAAACGGAGCGGGTGGTGGTATACGGCCATCGTGATCTAGTCTGGACTAGTTCAATTTGGAGGTCTGACATGTGGTGCTTGCTGTCCATCACCATGTCCTTCAAAATTGTCAATAAAATTTTGCCGACGCAGTGGATTAACGCACACCTCCACGTAACCCGAAGTCGGCTGACAACGCGCAATTCTGTTTCAGGCACCATTTTCATGGAGCACAAACTACGTCATGCAAACTGTCATTTTCAGAAACAATGACATTCCACGTGCACGCGACACTTGCCGTCAATTCCCAGTACAACAAGAGGAAATAGCGTAACAATTTTTGTGCGAGTGACATTTGCACATGTTTTTTGTTCATGTCATGTATGGTTTGCGTCAATACCTTGTCGATGATGTGTCTACTCTTCTGCAATGGGTTACACTGGGCGGCAACAGAAACAGACCTCACAATGTTGCATTTTCCACCTTGCCTTCATGTCCTAATCTAGGTGAAGAACTTAAGGCCTTCTACATGGTCACCTGCTTTGGGATTAAATTTAAATAAACACACACTTGTTATTTGGATTTATTCTGAAAAACAGTTGCCGAAGTACGTGTCGCAAAAACGTTGCTACATTTTTTAACAAAGACATTAAAGAGGGACAACTAACAACTTCTTTTCCAAAACTAGTTGTTGCCTCTTGCTCCCACCAGAGCACGCACTAGGGCATGGCTGATCAAGGTCCTCCGGGGTTGCTTTAAGGGTGATAGCCCTTAGAACAGTTGGCCTAGCTACCGAAGATATCCCAGCTGAAGGAGGGAGTCTCATCAGTACATCATCGCTAGTAACTTCCTGCAAAGAGACCTTTGGGCAGTCGGGAGTCGGCCTACCATCTACCATCGCTAAATGTCCTGGGCTCGATAATGACGATGCTTCTGTTCGCAGTCGGTACTTGTTCACGGAGACATGTCCGCGGAAGTCGGAACTATGAACTTCCACTGATATGAGGAATGGTAAATGTTCGCAGAGCTTTTTAGTTACATGTGACAAATTGGATACGGAAGAAAGATTGGTTTGCGTGGAGAATTGATATGTCCGAACTATGTGACATTTCCCAATAAAGCGTGTGGAACGATTGGAACTAGTTTCGACAGTGGACATAATCTTAGAAACTGTACAGTTCCGGATCGGCCCTACTCTTGAAAAGTGGTGTTCATCTAATCGATTCAAATCCACATCTTGGTAAAGTTCTTAGAGCTCGAAGTTGTGTCACTCTCATTAGACGATAAAAATGATGGCAAATTTAAAATAAATGTTTTCTCGAAAATGTTTCGGGCGGCAATTGCTGGATTCAATGCCCAGGTCATGCAGACGAAGCTCCGAGGAATTATGCTTCCTGAAGTTGGCAGTTGACGTCAACACAATATTTCTCTCATAGGAATCGCTGAATTTTAACACTCTTGGCGGTGGTGGTGCTGTTTCGCTGGTGGTACGCTTTTTTGTTCGGAATATGTTTGTGAGAAGAGGCGGTCTGCAATCAATTGAGTGACACAGTCTGTTGAGCATTGGTTTCATTGGTACCCCAAAAAGCATGGCATCACAGGAGATTCCCTTTTTCTCTAGCATATTACATTGGGGGGGTTGATGTTGCACCAGTGTCAGCTTCAAGACGTTGGACACGATCGATGATGTTAGTTATGGTGACGTTGACCACTTCGAGTTTTCGACTCCAGAACTCAGTAATTTCCTCGACCTTACGAAGAAACTCTATTCGGGTGTTGGAAATTTCGTCCGAAAAACTCTGCCGCAGAGAAAGAGATAGCTTCGACAGTTGGTCCTCAAGGATCTTTACAGTGATGGGTAAACCGTCACCGATTGGTTGTTTATGCGAGGGGGAACACTGGAGAGGTGTAGAAGGGAGATTTGTTGTTGCTCTTGTTCGATGCTTGGATGCAGGCATGTTCGATTGTCAGGAGAGAATTTGAGACTAGAAGCGGTAAAGACTCAGCGGCGTAAAATTGCTAATTGATTTTCACTTTCAATTATAGCGTTAAATATAGAACTATTCCAAAGTTATTTTATCGGGGATGTCAAAGAAAATGATTTCGCACGTATGAGTGTTAATTTAGGGACTTGCCACTTGTTTTTCCGCTCACTTTAGCCGAAACGAACTGGAGATCAATTTAAGCAGGATCATTCCGCGACTACTTGAATGTAATAATAATTTGACACTCGTTTATTTGAATTTCCTAGTATAGACACAATTTGATTTTTTTTTTCCCGTAACTTGAAAAATACTCGATAAATTGAATAAGATCAGAATTAATTGGTCTGGTAATTTTAAGTTGAGGGAATAGCATGTTACCCGCCGACATTCGATAACTTGAAGTCAGACTTCCCCTACTTTCTGTAATTTGAAGCGTTTTCATGCACGGGCTTGTCATTTTTTTTATATGCAATTTTGTTTTATTTAAAAAATTTTAACTTACATGCTAGACGAAAGTACTTAAAACTAGCTCAACTATCTTACGAATTTAGAAACGTTCTTAATACTAACCTACTGACCCTATGCTGGTACTCTAAGCTAAGCACAGGATTGTCATTTGTTTACATACATGTACAGACCTGTCGAGTGCTTGTATGAACGAGATATGAGGGAGTTCGGAGAGATAACCTTTGAGTATGAATCTCATGTTGACGATGACATCACAGTCCGATGGTGAACTGTTGGACTTGTCCACTCTAGATGAAGGGTAGGAAGAAAGCGAAGGGGAACAATTGCCAATTCCAGTCACATTGAGCGGGCCAGGGAGATCTCTTGCCACCCCAAACTTCTATGCCCTCATAACCGACACAAGCGATGATTCGAAAATGCATGGGAAATGATCGAGGGAAGACGGTCACTGACAACAGAACATTACGGACATCTTTTCAAAGCGAACATTGAATCATTGTTCAAAGGTCTGAATAATAAACCACGAATTTTAGTCAAGCTCTTGCTTATACAAATTTGTTCCTCCCTCCTTCTTGGTTATTTAAACTCGTGTTATTGTAAACTCTTGGTAATTTGAAACTCTTCTCTGGTCCCTTGAGTATCAAACTATCGCGAGTCGACCAAAATGTGACCACCTCCTCATTCAGTCAATTTCATACCGAAGACGAATTGTTTAACTCCCTCTCAAAAAAATCTAATCTCACACACACCAGCCTCCTCGGAGAAAGAAAATGTGTGTCAATAACTAAGCATCACTTTAAAACCTCTAGAAACTAATTAACATAAACACCAGTACCAGCATATAAGCTAAGTTCGAGCATGTTCTACCGCCATTCGCAGAATCAGGCTACAAGTTAAATTAATTATCTCCACCCGCAATTAAACTCCACCCCCTCCCACCGGAAGAGCTGCTTCACTCTGTGCCACTAATATGATTTGCAAAAAAGCAAATTCTGTTTACTTCGCTCGATCTAGAATCCGCCAAGAGAGAGAGAGAGAGAGAGAGACTTTACTTGCTTAACACTCTCCCGCTCTGTCATTTTTGGGTCAACACTACAGAAAATCTCACTGAATTCCTAGCGCAGAACATAGAATTCTTCCAAGCGCTCCTTAATGGAAAACCACTTCATCTTAATGCTTATCACTGTACACAGACACCGGCAGCCACACAGAGCAACGCAGTTCGCTCACGAAATCCAAATAAATCCGTGGCCCTTAAACATCACATCTGTGTCGTTCTCCTTATGCAAGTTACAAAGTTCAGAATTAACATTCATGTGACTTCATGATTTGAGACCGCACCGAGTATCTTAATTCATCCCCAGTGATTTCAACCCTTCAAAATGGGCAAAAGAAATAATGTCTACACACACACACACACACACACATGTGCCCGTGCCAACTGTGGGCGGGGGAACGTCTTGCAATTTAATTTCTCATTTTGAATTACCATAGATACCATCAGTCAGTCGTTGGTTTCCTCATATCTCACTCAGGAGGTCACAAATTCACATCAAAAACCACGATAAATGCATAGATAGACGAGGAGAAAAAAAAAAGGAACCGAATGTACGCCACCCTCTACCGTCCTCTTATGCTAACGACGACGACGAGGACGACGAAGCACAAGAGACGCGGATGACTCTTCTTGGAGGAAAAAGGGAGAGAAGAGAATATACGAAGGCGACGACTGCCCCGGGAATACGTCTGCATGGTGTGGGGGAGAGCTGTGGTACCCTTAAGATCCCGCGAAGTCTAAACACATGCCCTGATTATTATGCAACCCACATCGCCGGAGTCCCACATTTCATCTTTGCCCTGCCTCTCCCCTGCCGTTCGCTTTGTCATAATATTTTTGCACCGTGTACAGGGCGGAAGCGACGCGACGGAAAGGGGAGAATTTAAATTTTTGTTCTCTTCTTCATTTTTACTCCTTTTCGACAGATGGACGACAATGTGGCGGTGGAGATGATGATTGTCGTTGCACGACGCGGCGTTGTTACCGTCGAGCTCATTTCTTTATTTTTCCTCTTGTATTGTTCCACGTCATCGCCCGAACGGAATCGTATTCGTCTTCGGAATTAAAGTGTATCTTTCGTGTGCCTATACGGGCGCGTCAAGTGCACGAGGGCTCTCGTGTAGAATTCAAATCACTTCAAGTAGCCGTGCTTACTCGAATGTCATGGTCCATCCGGTTTTCAGTGCGACCGCTGAGGAATGTGTACTTCACAAGATTCTGAGCTGGCTGGATGAATATTTGATATCGCAACGTAAGCGTGTTTATTTTTGAACACATTTGTAGCTTGACAAACTTTCTCAGTCACCTCATCGTTCGTCAAGCCCGGCTCTGTCTGATAAGCCCAGACGAGCAGAGGGGGTTTCAGTCTACGGAGTGCGTAAAGCCGGCACTTGACTTCAGCGTTCCGCTGCAAACGTTCATCGAAACACAGTCGTCTCCCTGCACCTAGGCCGCGTTTGTTTATTCTCTGAATTGTGAAAAGAGAAAATTGAATTTCACCGACACCCAAGCATTTGGGCATTGACAGTGTAAGTATTGCCGCTGTGAGCCGCGGTGCCAGCACGACACAATCGGCAGCAATCGCGTCGTAAAATCATCGCATGACCGTGGGTATCTGTTAGTACGTCAATTATCGCTTCCATGTTAAATTAAGTAAAACTCTCTGGTTATGTCGAATGCACGGCGGACATTTCACCGCCCGAAAACATCTATAATTTATTAAATCATTTTGCATTTTTCTCATAATTGACGTACCTTCCCCAGTGGGGACGGACGGACGGACGGACGGTGACCAGCGGTCACTTGTACGATCATCCATAGAGCAGTTCTTACTGCACAGGCACTGGTACCGTCCACCCGTGGACTTTGTTCGCAATAAAGATATGCAAATTAGCTGTTCGCCGCAATTGAACCCTGTCCGCTGAACATTGAACACTGAAGCTCCCAGCACGCGTGTGTATGCGTGTGGGGGATTATAAAATTGAATCAAACGTTCCATGCGTAGCCGGCCAGCTCCTGGGATTCCACGCTCTCCGGCGCGACGTCCCTACGTGAGCGCTGCGAGTCTATTCGTTCACAAATGATTTCCCTAACCCGCGCTTGTTACATGACAAACGCACTGTGTTTCGGTGGAGGGCCTGCGAACACTGACATGAGAATTAAATGTTTCACATTGTGCAACGTTCGTTAGTGCCGTTGTTGCACTTTTTGTTTTTTGCGTGTTCTTCACAAAGTTATGATTATTGTGTTACATCAGTGCACTGTGCAACCGATGCTGAACTAATGTCACGTTGGGTGGAGTGCAGTCGTATGTTCGCAACTAATGTTCGAGTTAATTGAGTTGTAAATGATACCTGTTCGGTACGGAAAAGAGATGCAAAAATGTGATGAAAAATAGCACTCAACTGTGAATTGCGATACTCTGGACAAATGGTATAATCTATCGGTCACCCTTCCGGGGTGGTTTGCATTGAGAATATTCATTTGGCTTTGCTAATATTTTTCAAGGACTGTGGAACGAGTGGAGTTTATGTCACACACAGAGGAACTAAAAAGTAATTAATTTTACGTCTACTTACAACACACAATTCCGATAAAGCATATTTTTGTCCAAGACCGTATACTTGAGCCGCTTCCTCTCATCGTTTCATTTTAAGTGAGTCCTTCAAACATTCCTTCTTCATTTTGGTCAGTCAAAGAACGACGACGAGTCTTGGACAACTGTCACGTTCTCTCAAGGGAAGACCGCAACGGGTGGCTGTAATGTTCGAAGGCAGAGACCAAATTCCCTGTAAACTGTGTTCATCTGATCCGTCTGTAATGAACGTTGAATAATCTAACATGTGTCATTCCATGTAGACAAGTACACATTTATTGTCCAACCGTACAGCAACACGCAACGTCGCGCCGGTGACCTCGGTTAAAAAGTTTATATTGCATTAGTGGCTCACGTCAGCGGGAGACGACTTTGGTGGCGGGCCAAATGTATCCCATAAAAACCGCCCAAAAATGATTGCTGTACCCATTGGCTCGAAATCAATTATAATTTCGTATAGACGTCTTTGGTTACCGAGAATCCACAAATAGACATCCACTCCATGCAGCGTACGTACACGTCCTTCCCCAAGTCTCTTCCGATTCCTTTTGTATTTGTGTTGTCTTTTGTTTGCCTCTTTCCTTATCTCTTCCGTTCCATTATGGGTCTATTTTAATTGATTTCATTTATTAATTATGCATGCCACATGCCCAGTCGCGCCATCGATGCCTACAGAGTGTATCTGCCCCCGTCTCGCTGATGTAAACGTTTTCCATTACACTGGCGATGAATGTACGAGTATCTGTGCGGCACAATCGATAAACCACAAGTGATATTGGATGTGCGCTAGTTATTCGGATTCCCCTTTGATATCCGACGATGCGACGACGATGAAGACGGTGACGGTGCGATGCGGTGCGGTTCGAGCGGGTGCATCTGTCTTTTGAGCACGACTTCAAGTACGAGTGTATTTTCTTGCACTCCTTTGAAGGGGCTGCTGCTCATGCAGAAGGAGAAACAGAAAATGCCGGAGACCAAGTGTTGGCCAGACGAAGACGATAAGTCCAAGATGAAATTTTCCATAAATTGTTTCCGGTAATTGAGTCTATCCTACTTAAGAGTGGGTTGGGATCTGTGCACGTTTACGTTCTGCTTTTGGCATCTTGCCGCCCCCGATGCGATGGGACCGGGTTGAGCACTTCAACATTCCTCAATATACCGGAAGCGATAAGCCATTTGTTAAAAATGGTCAAATGGATGGAACGGATACTGTGAAGCTGTACGAAGGCAGTGGTAGGCCAATGTACAGCGTTTGGTGTCGGATCTGTCGATGGATGTGACATTTATGGGATTGGTGATGGCACTAATAGAATTTGCACCCAGGAAAGTGAACAGGGTTCTGTATGACATCGATTGGCGTTGAATAAAGCTAATTATCCAAGCCATTCAAGCGGTGATATTGTAATTATCTGCGAATTAAACTAAGCCTTTGTTACGGCCAGCAAAGTGGTTGTGTTCAATTTAGTGCTCCGAACTCACATACAGAGCACCGGGCGCAACGCTTCACTAAGCACTGGTGTATCTCGGGCTCGGCTAAGGTGCATTGAATGGGTTCCTTATCTGGAAAGACACTTGTTTCTGTTAATTGAGTTGCTTTCGATACAATGAGGTCTAGGAGAGCTTATAGCGCGTGTCGAATAGGACACGACGTTAACTTTTTGTGTCTTGAATGTTTTAAAAATTGATCGGACGAAGAGTGTATGTTAACCGAGTTTTCTTTTTTCTCTTTGCAGGTATGTTGTGATTTATCGGAGAAAGACGGTGTTTTTGTGAGTATGTGAGTAAGTTAATGTGTTAAGGCGTCAATAATAGCCAAAAAATAAGGCAAATAAAAAAAAAGTCCAAAACCCTGACGCAGACGTCGTCTGCTATCCCAGATTAGTAAAATCTAAAGCATGCTAACTAATGCAAAAGTAAGAACTAATGGGTTCAATAGGGTGTCCCTTAAATTTCAAGCTCGACATAGACTTACGAATAGCTTCTTAAACAATGTGTAATAACCGAATATTGTCTTGAAAAAAATGTTAACCAGCTTTATAAACGATAACCCGTGCCATTTAAATTTCTCCATAGAAGTTGCGCGGGCAATGCCCTGCGACCTGTTACTACGTCGTCATTTGTCATTACTTACGTGATTTTCAAAATAATTAGAGCGGTATAGATTATTGCATAAACGTGTAGGAAAAAATACGGAGTGATACAAAAAATATTTTCTTTAACGGTCAGTCATAAATGGTGCAAAATTACCATCTATCCGCCTTTGAGATAATGTGACAAGATAATGAAGACAAGGTATTTTTAACGTAATAGAGACAGTCAGGTCGACAAGAATCGTCACTTTGTGTAGACAAATAATTGGAGAGGAAACAAGAAAGAATTAGACATAGACGTTGTGAGGATAGGAGAGGGATGCAGAGTTAGGATGGTAGGCAGGGCTGCTAGTGAATTCATCGCCACACTAAGACCATATTGGTCCATTGCGATACCCACCACAGTCAAACTACTACGACTCATTGACCACTCCAATGATAGCGCCATCAATTTGATCCCAACGGCGAATTGTGACTGAACCGGATTTGAAAACCAGATCAAGGCGTATTAAGTTTGCTCTCACTGGGATTCAAACCGGGGACCCCACTAAGTGCAGTCACTTAACCAACTGCGCCAGCCGTTAGAGTTTTAAATGTAGAAACTACTCCACTACAAATAACTGGAATGTCCAGAAGTTTCGAGACCAGAGCAGATTTTTAATTCTTAAGCCAGCTTGCCAGACATTCCCTGTCCTAAAAAATGTTCAAAAAAGGTACAAATTTTGTCATAACACCTAAACTTGTCTGAGTTTTAGATCGATGCCACTTAATAAAGAAGAGATCCCGTTTAAACTCTTTATGCGGTCGTAGAGACGCTTGGTCTGAGCAGCAATAATTTCCCTAATAACAAATCGTCACGAACTCGCACTCGGACGAGAAAATCTAGGGTAGAAGCAATAATAACAGACTTTCAGGACAATGTACCTACCTGACATCGTCACATTCTATTGGGATGTAAAACTATTACCCGGACTGGATGAACGAAGCTTAAAAGAAGAAAATGTTCCATTAATTGCTTCCATTGATGATAGAGAGCAGATTCTTGCAGTGTCAAGACTGCAGTGTTCTTCTGTAAAACATCAAGCTAAGACCGTCTCAAATGCTCTCTTTGACTGGAACCTTCATAATTAAACACAAAAAATATTCTTCGACACAACACCGGCCTTTGCCATGGAGCTTGTGTAGTTTTGGATCAGAAAGAGTATTTTTTGATTTTAGCTTGTCGTCATTAAGTTTATACAATGAACTATTTCAGAAAAAAAATAAGTTGCCGAGACAAACATCGCATGTTTGTTAAGTTTTTTTATGGATTTACCGCGAATCTGTTGGCATATGCGCAGTGTTTTTTGGAGGAGATACAGAGAAAAATAAAAATAAAACTCAGGCCATTATATTTACTTATGCATCATGTACGATGGACCACGAGAGCTTCAATCACATAATAAAGTTCATATGAAATGTCGATGAAATTTCATATTTGAGAATGTTTTTGAATTTATAAAAAACTTCGAGGGTATGCATTTCGAATTAAAAACAAAATGTTTGTCACATAAAACACCCTTGCGTTCATGTTCCGGAATATGGACACTCGTCAGAGATCGATCGTGCTCAAGACTAGACACTTAAACCGTATCAAGCTGGATGTAGTACTTTCGCTCGCGTACCATCCGTACGAGCGCATACACTCAAACTCAAACTTGCAGATGGTAAAGGCCATATCTGGGATAAGGTGACCATTTTTCCCCGAATTGTGCATCATCATATATGAAACCTGGCTGAAAATGTATCATCACTCTGAGTGCTTGCGCATGTATTTGAGAACAAAGAGCGTAATATTTCTCAGTACTCGCCGCAATCATAGATGGCGCACTAAAATGTTCTCCAAGCGAAAGTACTACAGTGGACTCTCCCTAACTCGAAACTCTCCCATACTCGAACTTTTTCGCCATATTTTACATACATTTCCCTCAACTTTCCATACAAAAACCTCTCTCTAAGTCAAACTCTCTCTAACTCGAACAAATTTTGGTATCCCGTGACAATTCCACTCCCCACTGTATTAGTTTCATATACTCTGTCATATACAATTTTTTTTTATTTCATTTTTAATTATCAATTCTTTACATATATGTTGACATACTAAACAAAAATGCTTAAGCTAGTTGGACGAACGAAGATTCTGTTTTCAATTTCTGGCCCTCGGCGGGCTCTCTAAGCTAAACCTAATTTTAAACTATGTCTTTCGGCTTAACCTGAAAATGCCTGATTAACGCAATGAAAATAAATTTGTGTACTTCTTCTTCTTCTTCTGGTGGCGCTACAGTCCGGGGTGGACCTGGGCCTCAACCAGCAAGCCTCTCCAGCCGTCACGATCTTTAGCCAGCTGTCTCCAACTGCGCACAGCAAGTTGATTGAGGTCCTTCTTCCATCGCCATCGGTTCCGTGGGCGTTCTCTATTGCGTTGTTCCACTGGTTCAGAGTCAAAGACTCTTCGGGCTGGAGCAGTGTTGTCCATACGCTCTACATGGCCCAGCCAGAACACAACTTAATGTTCAGAAAATTGCAAAAAACTTAATAAATGAAGATACCATTCATATACAGTGGTATCATGCAATTATTGTCTTCAGCCATTATGACGTCAAAGTAGGCTTCACAAAAACACTCAAACACTCAAACACTTTCCAATCGACCAAAAAGATTTCCATTCCAATATGACTCCAAGCCAGAACAAATCCAGTTTATTTCCATTCAATGCCAGATCACTGTGCTGCAATTTGTTGCAAATACGAGTTCACTCGGTGCTCAAACAGTCCCTTTCAATAGAATCAGAGAGTGACACAATTTTCCTTTCAAAGTTGTGCACAATCCGCAAACAGAGCACACTCCTCCTCCACAGTAACGCACAGAATATTCCACTTTCACAGTGCCCATCAAATGTGTACACTCCTTCAGATGGATGAAGCAAATCTTTGATCTCCCAATTTATCCGTGCACTGCTTGCTTTCTGTGTCGTAGATTTTCATAATTTCAACATGCTCACATGTAGCACTCAGCCCCAATGTCAACCAGCAACCCACAGCTCGCCTAAAGTTAATTGAAGAGCCTCCTTTTCGCCCAGCGATGGGTGGAAAGCTAGAATCCAGCTCAAGGTTGGCTCTCGAAAGACGAGGTATATCATCGACCTACTTGTTCTTTGTGTACACTTCATCCCATCGCACGCATCTGTGGACCCAACATGTTAGTTGGCCTCATACAACGATAACGATTTTTGTTCCATTACATGAGTCACCACACGACTGTGTCACCAAGTCTAGACTAATTGAAATGGAAGCGCACACTTTCGCCTAGCTCGCCTCCTCCTTTCACTTGGGGGCGAAATGTGCTGCATAAATCCGTGTCACCGGGGGTAAACCAGACCTCGGCCCGAAGCTGTTCGTAATGAATCAGAACACAAACAAACGCTGAAAAATCACTCACGTACTCCTCGTGCTGCCACACACGGCTACACGCCAACAGACGCTCGCAGATGAGGATAGATATACTTTAATTAAACCTCAGCGACACATCACCGCGTCGCATTGTTTGGCGTTCGAGGTGGCTCTTTATATGCCGCAGCCATCGTTGTTTACAATCCGAAATCGAATAAAAGTTCGGTAAGTGGCTTAGGCACTTGGCCTCCGATTCAATCACTTTCGGTGGCGCGCAGCACAACAGTCGCGCCAAAGTCAACGGCTGTCAAGGACATGCAAACCTTGCATTCGATTCGATTCGGTGGGATGAGCAATAGTATTCACAACTCACTTTGGGAACTGCACAAAAAAATGAGTAAATACTTACACCGTGCAAGCATAGTTGGGGTTGAATCCGATACGGTGACCATAAAAATGCGCATTTGGCGGGGATCGTGTGGTTTTTGCTGCGATTAGTGCGACGATGTTAATGAGGTTTTGGATATTTTCATTGCTACAGGTGTCGGGGGTTCTCGATTTCAGTAATTCAACTCTAGGGGCACCCAGCGAGCGCACATGTTGATGGGCAGCTCTGCGGAAAGTTTCTAATGAAATCGTTGCACGTCTGGACGACATTTACCTTCTCACTGCGATGTGACCGTGTGTTTGTGTGTGTTGAAGGCCACGTCATAAAAACAATGCGGTTTATGTACAGAAGACTTCGCTTACATAAGTATACGAGCATTGAATCAAATTTTACGATAATTACCGAGATGTCACGATCAAAGTTCGAATTGCAGCTTTGACAGATGATGTGTGCTTTGCGTTGATGTTGCGGGGTCTTATGACATCGAATCGCGTGATCGCATGGCCAGATCACGTCGCTTGGGAGTGGGGTAATCATGTCCTCCAATAGTTCAAGGCGTCTGCAGACTGCCAGGTGGTGCCTCCTTTCGGTTGGGACTTCATATAATTAAATTGGAATTCCTATCACGGGCTAACCAATGGCCGTACCCTTTCGCGATCCAAAGGCAATTGCCAATGCATGTCCTCTCTGTCTCTCTCTCTCTCTCTCTCTCTCTCTCTCTCTCTCTCTCTCTCTCTGATTCACCCAATCGTTGGCCACCCTCTCTTCCACTCAAGAGGGTAGTATAAGTTGATGGTTGAGTCGATTGAGGAAAGGGATCATTTTTATTCCCCTCGAAATAACGGTCAACAATATTGTTGTCTGGATTAGAAGCTTATTGTGGGCAAATAAATAGGTTTTCATCGATCCTCAAGCATGATGGCATCGATTCACAATGTATAGCAAACAGTGACTGCCAAAACCCTACCCGTTCGCGCGAAAATTCACCCTCACCGGTGAAGATGATTTCTTGGCTGACATGGGCGTCCCAGTGCTTCCGAGTAGTGCTCTTTATCTTTCCAGGGTAATACCTCTTTTGACAATTAATCGAGTACACGGGTACTTATTGCCTTTAAGTTGATTGTAAGTAGCAGAATAATTTCGAATAATAAAATAAAATAATAAAATAATTTACGGTTAGTATTCTGAATATCCTCAACGAATTGGTACCCGCTTAATACCTGAAAATGCGGTTACCCGGGTACCCGGATGTGGTTCCGGGAACGCTGGTCTCTGAAACTTTACTTTGGAGTGCTTGTCAATCGTCCAGTCAGAAAATACACGGCGAGTTCCTTAGACTTATGGGTACAGTATGAATGTACGGCCAAGTGCCGACGCAATCTTCACCAAAAGAATTTAGTGAAAGGTCTGGTTAGACCTACTCATTGACAGAAGGGTTAAGTCCCTGATGTCATGGATGAAGGAATCGTCAAGGTGTCGTCACCTGAAAGTCGCTAGAGTGAGGCACTTTCAGATGCTGGATGCAACCGGTTTCCACCTCATCAAGTCTTCTTTTGCTGATGCCTTCATTCAGTGATGATACCCTTTATGACGCTATGCTCGGATTCCTTAAAAAAAAACGATCATTATAAAGAAAGAGAGAAAAATTTTTTTTTTAAAACTCTTGCATCTTTTTGCCGTATCCTCACTATTGTGACTCACTGTAAACTGTAAACATTTCTGACGTCAACTGATTGATATCGAGTCGATTAGCTACACCATGTGAGATGCAGTAAATAACGATGCTGCGCTGAATGAAGAATTAGACATGTTGTGACTCTCCGACTCTCTTGATTAATTAAGCAAAATTATTCCTGCCAGGTGCAGTGGATCAAGTGCATCGATAGAATGAATTAATTTATTGCAAGCGAGAATGAGAATGCATTAAGTGGAAAGTGTGACAGCTGTGCAGGTTAATCACTGTACAGTGCAACAGATGTGCTCTCCGATCCGGGGCATAAGCAAACACTTTGTCTCACTTCTCAGTCATATTCCAACACCGCCTTGCGTTCGTTTTCAACAAGTTTTCCATAATCCAGCCAGATCCACCCCAGAGTTGGTGGCAACACCAATAGAAAATACAAGGAAAACAAATTAGCTTAGATGGGAGATAAATCTGTTCTCAAACACAAAGAAACAAATAAGTCATAATCCAGGCGCAGGCTGACAGGAACAATGAAATTGGGTCGCTGCCAGACTCAACTTTAAAGCTCTTAAGCCGTGAAAACTTAACAGCAAATCTCCTGCCAGGGGCTATGACCCGCTTTTCATAAACTTGCCCAAGCACCATTCCAACAATGGGCACCGGACTTCTTAGGCAAACTACTTGCGCCAACTTGAAGGCATTTCCTAATTAAGAGCATTTAGAAAATGCACTGTGATACTCGTACTCCCTCGTTGGTCTTAGCAAATAAGTGAGGATTTTCCTCTTCAAGGGAGTATGAGATGAATGAAGAAATCCCCGAAAGGATACGAATGACAACTGAAAATATCTTAAACTTATAAATTTCACGATATCAAGTCTGAAATCGAAATCGAAATCTTTATCTGCTTAACGGTAAGCTGCTACCGATTGTAGAGGGAAAAATACGAAAGTAATAGGATTTACTTCGAGACGATTTCCTCCATCCATCCGGCAGCGCATCCCGGCTGTGGGTGCGTCGTCGTCGCCCACGCCAATCCTCGGTCATGGCACCGCATCACAACGCCCCCCCAAAACATTGGTAACAGATTTTCTTCTTCATTTCGAAGACAGTTCTATGTGGCAGATTATCAATTTTCATTCGAAGAAGAAGTTGTTCGCTTCTCGTTGATTTTTGCTTGTTTTTCTGCTTTTTCTCCTCCATCGTCTACTTCTCTTTGAAGGGTTCTTCTTGAAAACATCTCTTAAATGCTACACACCGAGAGGTGGATGTCGGCGGAAAGTGGAAAAGCAAACGCACCGGCATGGCACAGCGAAACCACTACAGCGCGCACTGAACTTTTGCAATTGTAAGTGGAAAACTCTTGCTAAACCATGCCGCAGAGGACGTTTTATCCAAAGTTTTCGCCGTTTTCCCTTTCCGCCAGATTGCATGTCACTTTTCTTTTTGCCCTCTTTGTTTCTCACTAGTTCCTCATTGAATTTCGAGGATTTTTCAATCAGTCGAATTTGAACAAATGTACTCAAGTTCTACGGCTGGGTGTGCGTGTGAGGCAGACTGAGTGGGTGTGAGATGGTGGGAAAGTTTTCCGCAATGGAAACTCTATTGTTTCTAGTTTCATCAGCGATATGGTTGCCTGGTGGATAATGTGGTTACTTGTTAACTTTTGTTTGATAAATTTGCGATAGAAGCGGTTTTAGCAAAATTACATACATCCTATTGATAGCCAAATGGAAAGGTTGCAAAATGAATGAAATGGATACAATCCCGAATGGCCGCAGGGGTGGTCGATGAGTTTAAAGTGAAATTCAGTTGAAAACGCTGTGCTAGCTGGAAACTTTGTTTCGGCAATTTCTCCTGAACGTTGGCATACAGTACGTGAATAAGCTGAAAATTGTCAAAGATTTTAAAATGTAAGGCTGGACTCTTTGAACATATTTAATCAGTTCTGGAGTCACAATAAATATGAGACAAATGCAGGATAGTGTCCGGAAAAGCACTCACTTCCGATTTCTTGAAATTTTGTCTATTAAAAGTCTACTACATAAGATGGTTATAGCCAACTCGGTTCTTACCACAAACCACTGGAAAGGATCGACAAGAAAAATATAATAATAATAATATGGGTGGAGCTACAGCCCCTAGAGCACCAGGGCCTAGCTTCTCAGCAACCACTCGTGTTGTGCGTGCTATTGTTCTCTCACGCGTGGAAGGGACCTACAGTTTAATGCCGACTCCGAACAGCGTAGTTGAGAAGTTTTTTCTAGACAGGAGTACTCTTTGAGCATTGTCAGTGACTCGAAAGAGGTGGAGCCGTGAAGTATGAAAGGTGGCAAATTCGGGTATCGAACCTGGCACCCTCTGCATAGGAGTCGACACACGAACCCACTACGCCACGGCGACCCATAAAAATAATGAAAAATTGACAGACTAAATTCAAGTCAATCGGAAGTGAGTACTTTTCGGAACTGCAACCCCAGGGCAAACTTACGAACATGGCATTTTTTATACTAAACATGTATTATGGCTTAATTAGTAAGAATAAACTTTTCCCATAAATTGTGAAATACAACGTGGTTCAAAAAGCCGCCTCGGTTGGCAGGTACGCATTCTGTTAATTCAACCTTCCAAGACCTGGTAGATGTCTTCGGGCTATAGTTCACGACTTGCTTGGATAATATTGGCCTTAAGTGCTTGAATCGTTTCCAGATTGTTGGCTAAACGTCGGTCCTTCACGGTTCCCCACAAAAAAAGTCCAAAGGAGTCAAACCGAAGTTTCGAGGCGTTCAATTGACATCGCCATTATGGCTGATAACACGATTTGGGTATTTGGTGCGCGGAAGATCGATTGTGGCATGGCGCGACATCCTCCATGAACTAAAGCTCGTTCTAGTCCAAGTCTAAAAAAAAATCTCGATTGACATGACTCTGTAACGCCCACCCTAGACCGAAACGTTGTTCCCAGCCTCATTTTCGAAGAGAAATGTTCCAATGACACAATCTCATCTGTGAGTGTACGACGACGGGAACCAATATACACCAAACAGCACCGAACTTCAACTTGGCATTGAACCGTGTGCAGCCTACTGAATTTGTTCAACAACAATGTCTGTGTGTACGTGCAATGTGAAATTGCTTCACACCGAGTCGAACTATTTGCTGTTAAATTAATCATTTAACTTAGTTTCGGCAACTCAGTTTGACATAAAGTTAACCCTCATCTCATCCTTGCGTAAAAAACTACGCAAGAGCTACTTTTTGTCTTATTTTCTTTTTCAATAACCACATATTGCTTACTTCAAAATTTTCTGACTTTATACATTCCTTATTTTACGCATTCCCTCTTCCGTAGAATTCTAAACAATGTTTGAAAAAAAATCCTGTAAAACACTCTAAAATCCCACAAGCGTAGGATTCTATGTACGATTGAGGATGAGAAGAGGGTTAACTCGGTTTAACTCGGTTTAGATGTAACTCGGGCTGCCTCGGTTTATCAACTCGAGTTGACCCATCACTAATAGAAACTAGTACAACTAGCGCTTCAGGCTATAGAGTCACCATCTGAATAGTTCCATGCCCAGGCTCAGCGCCTTTTTGCGAAGTGAGTAGGAAGGTATAGAAATGACCAAATGGCCTTACAACTGCGACTCTCCTTAGACCATGATTTACTATTTACTACGCATTTTCTGAAACCAAAAAGGTCCTGCAGAATTTTTAGTTCTAGAATCAAAATTCAGACTTGTGTTTAACAGACTACATCCTCTTCCTCGAAGAGTAGATGTCGAACAGATTTCATCTCTTCTCCGTCGATTCAACTTCTAGAAAAGCCACTATGAGAGACTTCATGGTCCAGTACATATGCCCCGAGTGTGTGCATAAGGCATCCCCTATTGACAGTCCTCCTCTGCTTTTTCATTTCCTTGGATACCAGTATGTCCGGGTACCCTGAAGAGAGTCATTGTATTTATTTGTGATGATAAAATAAGTACTTTAGCCTTGGAGAAGCTGGAATTGGGCGTTAGGCCCATCTTAACCGCTCGTGTTGAACTTTTTTTGTTTTTTCGCAAGTGGAAGAAACCTGCAGTGATATCCTGACTACGAGCACTCTCTGAGCAGTGAAGTATTAGTAACTCGAGCTACTTAAATTCAGGACTGAACCTAGACATCCACGGACGACTGGATGGCGCAGTTGGTAGAGTGCCTGTCCCTGGTTAGCGGCGTCCCCGGTTCGAATTCCAGTGAAAGCAAAGTTAATAAGCTTTTATTTGGTTTTCAAATCTTGTCCAGTCACCATTTGCCGTTGGGATCAAATTAATGGCACTATCACTGGGAGTAGTCAATCCGTGGTAGTAGTCTGACTGTGGGTATCACAATAGATAAGCAGGCCAACTACATAATCTAACCTAGACACCCACAGCGAGAGTCGATGTACATTCCCACTACGAAGCATTGGTCACAGCATTTACGGTGCAAATGTCACCGACGGTGGGTCTACATAACCCTTGCAAAGTTTGGATATCTCACACTATGACTGCAGCTGTGATTGCCAGCCATTTATATGCCAAATGGCTTGCGGACTTTGAATTTTAGCACCATTTCATTAATCGCAGTAACGTCGCGTTGGCTTAAAAAACAGTACAGTCGTCTTTTAGTGCCAGGCACCTACCAAGATGTCTAAGGACATGGACTTACTCCTTCTTTAAGCCTATAAACCGACTTCCACCTCTTTCCAAACCATGGGCTCACGCCAATCTCTTCCGCCCTGTGGGATGGTAGATTTTTTTTTCTATGAGGTTTTTAAACACTACACAAGAGCACTGAAGCTCAAAAACTAATTCATTGTACTGCCAGGCAGGAACCTACATTCGGTCTAATTTCTCGGCCTTCCGAAGGAAAACCAGCTTGCGCTTCTGTGATGGGGAGCCCACAGCATCAGATTTCACCACATCAGCACAGCTGCCACCCTTAACCGAGCAAAGGCGGGACGTTGACAGAGGAAGTGCTCTGCATGCACGTCGTCTTTTCCACAGACGTCGCAGAGGGTTTCATCGCCTAGGTCAAGCACACTTAGATGTTTGGCGAAGGTGTAGTATCCCGGTAGTTTACCTGTAAGTCGTCTGCATTCTTTTTTGTTAAGTGGTAACAAGTATGCCGCGGATTTCTCATAGGCTCTAGGGAGCAAGTGGTTTTTCTGTCTGCATCCTGGAGAGTCATGCTACTTCCGATTGCAACAACCACGGAAGCCCTAACAAAGGCCTCAGGTAGTCCCAGCACAGGTTCAGAGATGGTAGTTATGCCATAAATAGTTTTTGTCGAAAGCTCTCTTCTGGACTGGCAGACGCCAAGCTAATTCATTCTGGAACATGGAAATGTATTTCGTCACTTAAACTGCTTTGCTGTCAGTCGTCGAATATACATGTGAAACCACTGTACTTGGAGAAGAAATCAATATCCTTAATGTACAGGAAACTGCAGTAATTTTGACAAGACTGTGTTCACATACATGCACATCGTTAACCATGGGTCATCATAAACCGTCATCTCATTCAAGACCAGGGAATCATCACCCATACCATCGTCCATACTCAATGAAGTACGGTACCATTTAACGATTCCTCAAAACAGAACCCTGAGGTTCAAGTTCCTCTAGAAATGATTCCTTCCCTCCCCTCACGACGACGTCCTCTCGTGCTGAACAGAAGTTTCTGCAGACACCCCCTCAATTTCTTGGATAATCAGAAAAAGCACTATTCTCAGTTGAAAAGCATTCAACTCATTAAAACTGAACGTACTTTCCAAGGAAAACCTCTTAAATACAAGCTATCAGGTGAACGTTTCTGTTTATTTTAGTTTCTTATTTTTGCACGTTTTCACATTTTTTTAAAGCATCTTATCACGTAGATGCATGGCTATAGAGGCATGTGAGATACACATATGAACCCGACGACGGCCACATATTCGAGGAATAAAACTTCTTTTCAGAGGAAAACTTTCAAAAAATGTAGACTCCTAGAATTAAGAGCAAAAAAAATAAAAGAGAACGAAATGAAAATATACGAAACGAAAATAAAAAAAATAAACTTATCAAAAAGTTTATCTTTCGAATGTTCATCGACGCCTGAAGTTCGCCCAACCCAGGCGCACTTGACGTTTCGAAAGCCCGTGGCACGAGAAGAAAAGAAAGTAAATACGTGTCCTTAGGTTTCCTTCATATCTCCTCTCTTCTATAAATACGAAGATGAGGACGAATGTGAGGTGGGGCAAAATAACAAGAAACTACCATGAGGACACAATTATCAACGGTTTTCTTCAACTTCAAACAGCAACCATTGATGATAATTTGGACTCGACTCGAGGGAGAGAGAGAGAGAGAGAGCCGGAGAGAAGAAGAGGGTATCTGACTGGCTGGCTTCAATCCACCTTCCGTTGACATTAATATGTGAATAAGTTGTGTGTCAATTTGCGGTAATTGGATCTCCAATTCCAACCAAAGTAATGAGGCGGGAAATCCCGTGAGAGCAGAGACCAAGCACGTTGGGGAAAACTGAGAGGGAACTTGGCCATGTATGACAAGATAACTTAGCAGTGTAATCACACAGTTCTTACAGTTGGCGACAAAGAAGTGAATCCACTTAGACTTTTCTTGGCGTTTAGAGTTGGAACTAACAAATCCTGTCTGACAGAGGGCGGTAGGGTAGGTAGGAAGGGCTGCTAGTGAATTCACCAGCAGCTAAGCTATTACCACTGATTAACCACTCCAATGATAATCCCGTAATATGATGACAATGGGACATGGTGTCTGGACCAGATTTGGAAACCAGATCAAGGCGTATTAGCTTTGCTTTCACTCGGATTCGAACCATGGACCCCACTAACCAAAGGCAGGCACTTAACCAGCTGCGCCATGCAGTCGTCGCCGGTAAATACAATAGCTTGCAGTTTTATGGTATGTTTTGAAAAATGAATAAATGTTCTCATATCTTTTTGTTCTTCATTCGGCGCTGGGTGGACGTGAGCCTCAACCAACCAGCTTCTTCAACTATCTCGATCTCAGGCTAGCTGTCACACGTTAAGTTGGTTCAAGTGCTTCTTCACTTGGTTGTGCCTCCTTAGACGCGGGCGTCCGCTGACACATTGCCTGGAACTACGTTGTCTCGCAGTTTCGGAGACGAAAACAATTCAGGACGGAGCGGAGTTGTCAATGCACTGCCACCTTAAACAATGGATCTGTAGACCTTTGTGTAGGTTCATGTCGCTGTGTACCACATAAAGTTGCCCCATACGACATAGAAGTCGAAGGAAATCTCTGTGTGGTGTGCGTCGACTCCGACGTCTGTGTTTATGTTCAACTCCTGACACAATTCAGAGCCTCACGTCTCAGAATCCACTGACAGTACTCAGGGAGTAATCTTCTCAACCTCCACCAGTCATGCTTGTTAATCTTTTCAAATCCTTTAACTTCCAAGTAATCAGTCTGTTCACAGAAGGAAGGGCCATTTTTTCATTGCCCAATACACTTGCTGTGTCATTGCATTTTCATTTAAACTTATTTTCCTCATCTCATCGGCTTGATTTCACTTTCCTTTCAAACTCACTGTGCACACCGACTGGCCTCAAGTGCGCACTCATCAAGTCACCGAACTTGCTGTTCATTCGTTACGGCAGCCAGTCATAATGACTGCGTGGCGCCACGTTCATCGCTATCATTGGGACACGTACGACTATCACTGCAAATGCAGATACAACGCATCGCAATGCCTTGCAGTGAAAACGTTTTATGCGAGCTTCTAATTAAAAGCCAATCACAACCAGGAAGCACTAATGTTCAGCAACCAGTGAACCTTGTCACTGTCAAGGACTTTCGATCGTTCGATGACAGCGCTCATACTTGTGCCAGAACTTTGTTTGACTTTTTGATGGCAAACAGAGGGTACTTTTCTTTTTGCGGTTCAGCTGCAAATAATTCTTAGAAAGCATCGCACATTACTGGATTGTGTTTGTTTGAACGAGGTGCGTCATTCGACTGACATATTGTCTGGAGACTCTTGGCTTTGTGCTAAGAATTAAGTATGTTAACACAGCTGGTGTTGTATTTATGCGTTTTCTTTTTTTTTTTTTTTTGAGAGATGAATCTTACTGTCAAAAATATATCCTTTCACTGATTGTTGGTGGTCTCTTCAAAATGGAATAGAATGGGGTAACAGAACCTTTCGCAGCGATGGTTGACTATGTGATTACCTGCAAAGCATCTAGGGCTGACCTAAAAGTGGCACTACGCTTGAATCCGCTTTCGAGAGATTGTTTTCGTTATTTGCAGATTTAAGTAGCTTCGCAAGCTGGCCAATCATTCTAGGGATTCTCCTTCTTCATCTCTGGGCACTACTGCAGTCGCAGTTGGTCTTGCTATTGCAGCAGTCATTCGTGTTGTGGGGTTCTCAGACGGTCGAAGATATCTACAGTCTGTCATATAAGCCTCTTTTCAACAGTTCTTCTCTGAAAATTGTCAGTGACTCGAGAAAGGTAGTATCGAGAAAAGAATGGTATGGCCAAGCCATGAACGTCCAGCACAAGAGTTAATATTTTAAGGTTTATTACGGCTCGTGCTGGTAGGATTTATCTGAATGAGCTATTAGACTGTTCCTTCTCAATGGTCGGAGGATCTAAACCTAGAATATCGTATATATATATGGAATATACAAAGATGGGATTAAAAATAATCCTTCAAGTTGTTATTCTGCCTTTGGTTTGTTTGTAGACGATCTTGAGTTGGCGCGTTGAGTTGCAGTGCAAAGTGAACAGGTGGTGGTGATAGGGAACAGGTCGCAAATGTTCCGATACTGATCTCTTCTATGGTCTCACGAGTGGAGGCGAACTGATCCAACTCCGAATGTTGAAATAAATGAGGCAGGGATATTAACAGAACAGTCATCGGCACGTTAACGGGGCACGCATTAGGAACTATTTGTTGACGCTAAAGGGACCGGGAAAGGGGAATACGACCATCAACTTCTCGGTTCGTTAAGAGCCTACTCCATTGTTGAAAACTCCCCTATTGCTCACTTATATGATAACTTGATCGAACGAATAACAGCTGTGTTTTTTTACAAGCGTATATACGCTTAATTTTAAAGTGCACAAAAAAACGATCATCGGCGCTTAATGATTCATCATAAAATCTTGGTAGCACCGACGACATTTATGACATTTGATAAGCAGTCAGGGGTGTGGTAGTGGAAGGTGATGGTTGGTCTTTGATGGTCACAATCCTCGTTTTGTGACTGTGTAGCGTGACCATCACTTTAAAAGCACAACCATTTAATAATTATAAAATAAAAAATATTCATCAAATGAAAAGAATCGTTTACGAAACCTAAACGGAATGCATAGCAGAGACACTCTGCATATACCAAAAATTGCATACTTATGGATGCCAAAATAATTAAAATGATCTAATACATCAACCACACCTGCAGATGTAAGCCACATACAGCAACCTAAACAATGAATGAATAAATTCAGGAATGAACACACAGAAAATAATGTTTGGAAGCATTGTTTTTATCCGCGCTTAACATCAACATCAACTTCACTGGAAGCACTAGGGATCCGTGTGGTATTTTTATTCTTATTTTTTAACTTGAACCTAATGTGTCTAGTATGAAAGAAATTAAAGCACTGACGCTACTCGTCGTTGGACCAGCAACATCATTGCTTACATTCTTATTCTTATTATGTGTCTAGCTCTCTCTCTCTTTCTCTCTCTCTCTCTCTCTCTCTCTCTCTCTCTCTCTCTTAATAAACTACTTAATTCAGAGAGTCACCTCTATCCTGAAAATAATATCTGCTAGTTACTAGAGGAACCAAGCTTAGGAGCTTAAGGGGTCAGGGGACTCTAGAAGCCGAAAAAATGGGACTTTGTTTTCAGAAATACTACAAAATAAATCGAGATACCAATAAGGAGTATTTATTATACATATCAATGACAGTATACAAACATTTTTTGAAGCAATTTGTTTCAAAATGGCGTTTTTCCGATAACGTCCTCGTTTTTTCAGGGTCCTCTGCCGAAAAAACAGAACTGAAATTTTTTAACAATTCATTTTTGTTTGGATTTGTAATAACTGCTATAGACGTGCGTGAAAAAGAAAATGAAAAGTTTGTCTTAAAAATCATCAAATAATTGTTATAACAAATGGGACATGCAATATTAAGAAAATTGTAAATACTTCCATAGACAATGTATTTTTCAAGATATATTCAATATTTCAAGTAAATCGGTTGAAAATTGTCCGAGTTATGTTTTTCCAAATTGCCTTGTACTGAAATTCGAAAACTGAACTGTCTGAAACGAAACTGTCTGAACTTAGAGATTTCCATAATATTTTGGGACATCATTTTTCAGCACTTCCATTTCCTTAAAGCATTTCCACGGCTAAGCAGTGAATATTGCTTCTGAGCTTATTTTGAAAATGTAACTTTATCACCAACAACGACCGATGTTTTTCAGTCACTTTAAGTATAATTGCACAATATTTCCCTTGGCGTCCAAGTTCACCTACTTCATCACTGAGGCGAATCTGCAATTCGGTAAATATTTCAGGGACACCAGAGCTGACAGTTTCAAAATATCGCGACATAAAACTAGCAAACGACCGATCTGTTAATTTTTATTGTTGACGTGCTTGGCATGCAAACCATTTGTCCAACTAAACACGAAGATTTGAATTTATTTTAAAACGTCAACCTCGTCACGATCGTAAATTAACTATGAAGTAAACAAATGGTTTTTGCTAGAAACTGTCAATAGTCATTTCTTCTTCGTAAAATTTTGAGGAAAGAGAGCCTTGCTTCGATATGCTTTAAGGAGCATGTTGTCTTAGACTTTAGAAGACTCTCCTCTTCATTGATTGAAGTAGATAGGTAGGTAGTGGAGGCTGACCATATTGTTCCATTGTTATACCAACAGTCACGCAACCGCAACATTTCTTCTCAAGAAGGCTACAGTGGGCTACAACTAGCTTCACTCTATATTCAGTGGTAGCACTGTGAGCAAGGAACTATTGCGTTTCAAAACAAGTGTCACCATCTAACCTAACTCAACCAACCTGTTCAAGAAGATGCCGCCCTGTATATATTTTTCCCTACGCCCTTCTCCATGAGCTCTTCTCTTCACTAACTTCCACATCCTAAGCAATAAGACGTGTTTAGTAGTAGAAGGGCGTCGACTCGATGTAAGGCTGAGCTTGGTAGGTTTAAGTTAGATTTGGCTTAAGTTAGGTATATCTATAGGCTTAGTTTAGGCTTATTTTAGGATATGTAGCTTAGCTCCGCGGACCTTCTCTCGGGTTCTGTTGGTGGTAAAGCCTCTGCCTTTACTTTGAACACATTTCTTTCTTCATATTTTGGTCAATTCTTTTTTTCTCTGTTTTAGTTGTCCGCCTCTGATCTACATTTGGGTACTAGTCTTTCTATCTCTTACTATGTTTTCCTCTCTCTCTCTCTCTCTATCTCTCTATCTCTCTCTCTCTCTCTGTCTCTCACACTCTCCTCCTAGTATTTGTTTGTCAGCAAAAAGGTGGTGTACGAGGAAAAGGACAAGAACCAACGAGTACGGCCATGCAACCATAAGCATGCCACCCTCCTCCTCCTCGACACTGAAGCTTCCCGCTTCGATTATTTTCATTTAGCATTATTTAGGAACCATCCAACAAAAATGACGTGTCTATAATTTGTCAGCGCTCGCTGTTCAAGTGAAACACTACACCATTCCCCGCACGAAGCCAAGTAAACTTTTTCAACTTGTCTCATTCTAATTTGTCAAAAATGAGCTTCCCCCATCCACACCGCATCGTCTTTTATCACCGACAGCGATATGGCTAGGTTACAGTCCGAAAAATAAAGCAACAACCACATTATCTTGCACGATTTATGGAATGAGTAAAGTTGAGGTCCTTCCTGCAGCCTCGTCCTCGCAGAGGAATTCAATTAAATTCCGAAATGACTCTGCCTGTGTCATACAAGTAACTCCATCGATGTTAATTTGCTCAGTCAATTCGATGGAGCAAGGCTCCTTCCAAGTCTGAATAGGGTCGGACCATGCTCACCTCTTCCACCTCATTCCCGAGACCCTGAAAGTTAATTAATTATTGCACAAATTTTTGCGGGTAGACTTCGTTTTATTCGCTCTCGCTGGTTTGCGAGCAACATTTTTGCAGTCTGACAACGAAGTTGAACCGCATTTTAGGCGGCTAGCGACGAAACGATGACGGCTGGAGCGTGATTGAAGTTTTCGACTGCACGGAAACATGTTTGAATAGTTTCACAGCGGAAAGCGGAGCGGACGGCTCGCCTCGGGGATGTTATTTTGAATTTTACATTTGAATTCAGTTCAAAGGAAATCGAATGGAGTGCGCACTGGGGTGAGGTGAGCGTAGGCGTGGAAGTGAAGTTAAGTGAATTAAATATTTATTTTTAGTTGGCCGCGGGCGGTGAGCGAGAATTTTTGAAGTTCACTTTTACATTTAAAATTTCATTGCGGAATTTCAGCGAAATGAAAACGATTATTACGATGATGGGATATTGTTATTGTGCATGATAGCCGGGAGCGGGCTGTAATAATTGCAGAAATGAAATTAATTGTTGTTCAGCTCTGGCAGCGGTTCGCGTAGCTGGTGTGGGGCGTACTTCCGCTGCTCATGTTGATTTCCAAACTTGCTGGTGGATAATTGGTGCTTGAGAGGGAACATTATTATTCAGCGGGGTCTCGAAGACTGAAACAAAGTGTTGGGGTACTTTATGTGGCCACATTATAATGATTAGGGCACACCCAACTCAAACTGGTATTGGAATTGGTGGGGCACAATCCCTTTAGAAATATTGCTTACTGGTAGACGTTGCTGCCAAGCTCTTGAGATTGTACAGGATGACGGTGGCGAATCCTCGCAGCAATATCAAGGTCGGTAACGAATTCGCCGAGACCTTCAGTGTTATACAGGGACCTAGACACAGCGAGAGGCTCTCATGAAACTTCCTTAACAACATCCTGGAGAACCTTGTGCAAGACTCACAAGCCATTATTAAATTCAAGCCCGTACAACCGTTAGCATGAGCGGATGAAAATGACGTGACTGGAAGAGCACAGCGAGCCGTGAATAAGGGGTTCGCTGGCGTGGAGATGGAGGCGCCTAAAATAAGTCTGGGGGTGAATGAGGACAAAACAGAGGAAGACAGAAAACGTGAGGGTTAGTTAAGGACTTCGGAAGAAGACTGGATGGCGCAGTTGGTGGAGTGCCTGTCCCTGGTTAGCGGGGTCCCCGGTTCGAATCCCATCGAAAGCAAAGTTAATAAGATTTTATCTGGTTTTCAAATCTGCAGTTGGAATTAAATTAACAGCACTATCATTGGTGTAGTCAATCAGTGGTAGTAGTCTAACTAGGGGTATCACAATGGACCAGTATGGTCTAAGTGTGCTGTTGAATGCACTAGCAGCTCCCCCCACCAAACTTAACCTAAGGACTTCGTTTACCTCGGCGCCGCAGTAAACAGTGCAGACAACATCAGTACCGAGATCAGACGCAGAGTAACCCTTGCCGACAACTGCTTCTATGGGCTCAAGGGGTAATTGAGTAACAGAGCCGTCTCTCGATGGACAGAGGTGACTGGTTGAACGGCGCATAATTTCAAAGGCGGAATCAATTCAAAAACTAGACGTCTACTGATCCAAATTGTAGGGTGCCTGGGCGATGTAGAGCCCATGAACAATTCGAGTCCGGCCCGAAGGTTCTTCGACTCCGAACAACAGATGAGGCCGACGTCTAAGGTCGAGCACCTAGGTGGAGAAGGACCTCATCCAATGTGATGCCCAGGTCCGCCCCTTTATGCAGCGCAAAATAAAGCCAGCCAAGTGATGTCGGGTCGCTGTGGCGCAGTGGGTAAGTGCGTCGACTCCAGAGAGTGCCAGGTTCGATACCCGAATTTACCACCTTTCATATTTCACGGCTCCACCTCTTTCGAGTCACTGACAATGATCAAAGAGTATTGTCTGTCTAGAGAAAGCTTTTCAAATTCGCCGTTCGGAGTCGGCATTAAACTGTAGGTCCCTTCCACTCGTGAAAGAACAATAGCACGCACAACACGATTGGTTGCTGAGAAGCTAGGCCCAGGTCCACCTCGGACTGTCGCGCCACCCATATTATATTAAGTGATATTTAAGGCAGACGTTGTTTTTTAATCATACGAGTGAATGAAACTTGAAAGATGTTAAAAACGTAGCATGGAGCAGAGTCTTAAGAGTACATTTATATAAACACACATTTATGGTTAGATTTCGATCAAAATGGAGTCCGATCCGATCATTTACATGTCCCCTGACAGAAGTCGACTCTAATAAGGTAATTTTCGATGAAGGTCAACAGCCCAACTTTGAGATCGTGCGGGTTGTGATTATAAACATGATCTTTACGTAAAGAAATGCAGTGGCGTCAAATCACATGATCTTGGTCTTGGATGTTTATTGCAACTAAGTTAAGGAACGGATCCTGATGGGTGAGATGTGGCACCATCTTCAAACCACATGTCGAAAATTTGACGGAAGAGGAATGAAGTAAACATAGTGCTTTTGGACTATGGATGCAATTGTCTGTCATCAGTTTCTTGGGGATTTTCACTTCAGCGAGTGCGACAGAGCCTTAAGTCAGATATAAGAGTTAGCATCTTATGATATACCACGTCAATGTCGTTAACATCCCATTATCGAAATGCGCTGGGGAGGCATCTGTATTCGTACCAGTAAATCTTCTGAATATCAACCTCCTCTAAAAACTGCGTATCCAGGGCTGAAGCTTATATCTTTTCCCAATGACACTAGAGTCACAACCTCTGATATATTTTGTCATGACAAGGCAATTACTCAAGATTGAGCTAGTTCAGGGCTATAATCGCGTAAGGCGACATCGCGTAAGAAGCGCATCGACGATAGTTTCGCTTCATGTAAGCATAAAAAAACGATAGCGTCTGAGAGATATCGTTTTGTCTGCTTCGCGTAGACTGAAAACTGTCATTAACTATCGTCTCGCAGACTAATTTTTGGCGATACCTATTTCAGTATCGTCTCCTATTAAATGAGAACAAAATGTGTATACATATCTTGTTCTACACTTTTGAGACATTTTTAGGTCGCATTTGTATTAGTTTTGTTCGCAATCTGAAATGAGCATGTGTTAGTGAATTTTGAGAGGAATGAGAGCACAGATGTCATTGAAGAGAATCGAAAGGACGATAGTCGCCTGAAAAGTTACGCGATGAGAGCCCAGAGCATTCGTTATGCCTTTTCCAGAAATCAAAATTTTTGCTCAGAAAGCATATCGTGAAGTTAAGCGAATCGCATTCAGATCTATTGGTTGGATCAACGATATCTATGCATAGTACATACTTCTTTACTTAACTCAAGCCATGTTAAGAGGAATGTGTAAACAACCCTTCTTGGATATAGGGTGGTGTTCGAAAATGGTATACTTGGGTTGGAAAATGAAAACAAAGTGGGGGCTAGTGTAATAGGACCGGGGTGTAGCCTACAGATTCCTCTCTGCAAGGAAACTATAGTTTACCATAAATAAACAGAAAATACGGAGTAAGAAGATACTTTCAAGGAATATCATAACACAAAGTTGACACATTTCTGAAGGCAGCATTTAAATCCTAGACCAAAAGTGAGAAGGTCACATAGATCTTTACTGCAGACTCACAGTACTAGTGTATGTAAGAAACACGGCTCCTTATCTCTCGACATGGCACTGTATCTCTTTTCTGTGTACAAAAAAAAATCGTTGTAACGTTCGATAGCGAAGCCTTTTTTGCCTGCGTTGTATGGAGCCATTGGTAAAGTTTGCGAAACAAGGTATGTACATACTTATATTGTAAAATGGCTGGACTTACATATTTAGTCTCGAGTGTAAGCTCTCTTTGACGTATGTTACTCAAAGAGGGACATCAAATCCTGACCACGAATAGGACGAGAATATACTTAACCAAGGCCTCATATATTCAGTTTCACACTCGAACATCTCAAAACCAATGTTTCCATTAGTCTTCCACGGACAACGCTCCCACGCGCATCTTGAGTCCTTAGCTCATGAAGAATGCATCGTGTAAAAGTACATCCACTAATTGGACGCGAATAGTTGCCGCTGTGCAAACAGTTTAGCATTCTAAATTATTTCTGGATTCAATTTCCACCGCAAACGAGAACAGCATGTCCCTTCTCAAATGCACTCTCGTCTCATTGCAAAGTTATGAAGTCAAACAATCCAAAGCGCCGTCTATCTGCCAGTCACTCCAACAGCAAATTATTAACTCTCGCAGAATTTCACAAATCAAGTGCATTTGTCTCCTTGGCAGCGGATCCAAGGATGCACACACTCGCGCATCTGCAAGCGTAAACACTAAATACAAAACACCAATTCACCCACACAGATGTCAGCCAAACTGAAAGCCATCACAGTTTTCGGGATATCGCATAAATTACTTTGGAAGCGCCTGGATTCGCACAAGTATGTACGTGGCGGGTATTCCCTGTGCGACGGCGGCAGCAGTGCCACTATAAAGGACTACATCTGTATCCCCGGTGCACGTACGCCTTTGTGCAACGCTATTAAATGTGCATTTCCTGAGAATATATCCTTTTGTTCCATCAGATGCAGAGCTTCCATCAAGGGCGAGACTGTGCTCACGCTCCAAGGGGACGATCCACCAGCAAGCGCAAGCGGTCTTGATTGTTTGGTTACGCTGTTGGAATTCGGAATCTGTGAAATCTATGCAAATTCTAAGTTTGCAAACAGGTGATTATTGTAAAATTTGTTTTCTCTTATACCTGCCAACAAGCATGTTCCCCGCGCGATGGGGACACGGGATGTGGGCTCTGGGATGTCTGGCAGAGAATAGGTATCTGTGTTCAGTTCGAGATAAAATAGGTTTCGGAGTTGGGAGTTATTTGCTCATTAATCTTGTTCAGCGAGATGCATTGCATACACACACACACGCACCCGCCTGCACGAATGCAGTCGTCTTCCCAGCCCCAGCCGGGGATGTGTTTTTGTTCACTTGTGATCCAGATTAGGCAAATGCCAGCATTTCTGATGCGGATGCGAGTTAATGTCTTCGGTGTGGTGTGGCGAGCGGCAGAGTGGGCCCGATGCTGGTGGGGATAATTCAGCTTAAAGTGTTTTTGTACTCGCATGCGTCGGAGGAGGGCAAGCGATTTGCCCAATTTCAAGTGAGATTTCTGGATATAAGAATTAGTCAGAAGTCTAATTCATGATGAGGTAAGCTTTTATTTTCTAGGCACTGTACCGCGCAGCATTTTAATCAGAATCGGGAGGGAGGATTTTCAGTTGGACTACGGTTTAATTTCATCCTTGGTTGGTGAATATGCAGAGTGGTGAATATAGGCAACCAGAAAGGAGGTTTCTCCACCTTCTGTGAGATGTCAGAGCAGTGGGGGTTTAGTACGGGGTAATTGCGTATGTGGACATTCAGGGAATGAATTTTTAGATAAGTTGAATAGGAAAGGGTGGGAGCATTTGGAAACACAGTACTGTCATGCTAATTCACATCAATTTTTGCGAGCGGGTAGTCGGATTATCAAATTATTCGGAATAACGAGTAGAGGAAAAGAAAAAAGAGTTGGTTGTTTAACGAGACAAATCAATTTTTATTGCTGATTGAAAGTAAAAATTGCAATAATAATAAAAAAAACTAAAAAAAACTTAAAATAAACTTAAATAAACAGACAGACAGTTCAGACGAATAAAATAGAATGTTGTATCAGTGCCCTTTTCTCGTACTACCGCATTTCGTAATTTTTATTTCGTTTCATCTTGCCGCCTATTTAATAAGCTCCCTCGATCAATCGGAACTTTAACTTTTTCTGGAAAGCTTGGAAAATATCTTAGACGTAGATCATGATCACGCAAGTATTGAATCCATATTTTCTGACATTCTGGTGTAACTACAGGCTTTCCTTTGTGCATTTTCATTTTTCATCTTTTTTCCTTTTGAATTTAAATCTTTTACATGTATTTTTTATATATCCTAAATTTTTATTTTTTTTCTTCAATTATGTAAATTGCTTCTTAGGGTCATCCCACCCGTAATTAAAACTGTTTACTGAAGCCAATTGGAGTGCCATTGGACACTATTTTAATACTTGAAGTATGCAAAATATAAAATGTCACCCATATTAAAAAATATAATAAATAAAATAATCAAGTTTTGAACTCGAAATCAGTCAAAATTGTGTATTTTATTCTTTTGCCTTTGTATTACAGTCAAGCCTTTCCTTAAGATCTTGCAAGACTAATATATCGAACACAAAAACAAGTTAACAAAAACAAAAACTATATAACACGTGCTTAGCCCGCAAGAATGCCAAAAAATATGTAAGATGAGGGAAGCAACAATTAATAATGAATGAAGTGTGTACACTTAGTATAATAATGTGGCAGTCAGAAGGTGAACAACGAGTAACGGTTGAACAAGATTACGGAAAGAACTAAAATAACTGAAGACCAATGCGTTGATAAGGTTTTTAGTTATAATTCGGATGTATTTTAAATCGGGGTAGGTTCCGACTGTAGTTTGCCTCTACACTAAGGAAAAAAATTAATCCTTTTTTGGACGTATCCATGAGATGGTTGATGGAGATATCCAACTTCGGCCATTTTTACCGCCAGCCATGTACCTTGTATTTCACTTTTACTTTTAGAACGCTCGTCTATTCACCACAATATGGTGAATTTTGTGGGAAATAGCGGCAGTTTGACTTAAGTGGGATAATGGCAGCTGATTCGTGAATTTTGCCAACAATCCATGTACGATCCATGTAACATACATTTGTATGATGTTCGGAGGGTGTTCAAATGTCAACTAGTATTTTTAAGAGAACATTGTTATATGAACTTTCGTGAGTAAAAATGTATTGTAATGCCCATTTAACTGAAATTATTTGACCTAAAATGAATTCTTAAGTGTATATACACTATATTCATAAACCATACCAGACAAATTAACTCAAAAAATGAAGTCGGCTTTATACGCTTAATTCATGAATTCTGAAATACTCATGAATTCAATTTAAACAATTTGATAAGAATGATGCCAAGATATTGCAACTATTACTAATGCATAAAAATAGTTGTCAAAACTTCTTATTTGTGATTCACGCTTTAATAATATTTTTATATTTTTTATATTATTTTTATATTATATATAATGTAGGGAGGTAGAAGTTGGATTAGTTACCTAAACGTGTGAATGTATTATTAATTTTTATTTATATGCAAAAATTCACACTTTGTCGTGCATTCACTAATTATGTCCTAGTAACTCAGATTGTAACTTGCTCAAGGTTTTAATCAATCCACATATGCTTTGTTCGTTCGTTTACCCCTCCATACTGTGTTGAAAATTTAACAGCAAAATTTGAAAAAACATTCGAATAACGAGCGAATTTTCAAAAATGAACTCTAATTCACCTCATTACTAAGGTGGGGAAGGGTATCAGCTGTTCTCAAGAGCTCACACGTATTCACAGACACGAGACAAAAAGCGTATAAAAAACGCTGTCAGATGAAATCAAGGGGCACGGAAGGTAGAAGTTTGATATCTCTTTTATAGGTTATCTCTGGTATCCACAAAAAACCATTCGGATCCCAAGTATACAGCTTTGCACATCTTTATTTTTCCTCTACACATTGTGATGAATTTCCGCATTCTGCCAAGATGGCATCATACTGAATGGTAACAGCGACATGCTAGTTAAAAAATCAAGTTTTTAATCTATGTTTTTAAAAATTTAATTTAAAAAATAATGTATATAAGATATAAGAAATGTACAGATGTATAAAAGTGGGTCACCGTGGCGTAGTGGGTAAGTGCGTCGACTCATACGCAGAGGGTGCCAGGTTCGATACCCGAATTTACCACCTTTCATATTTCACGGCTCCACCTCTTTCGAGTCACTGACAATGCTCAAAGAGTACTCCTGTCTAGAAAAAACTTCTCAACTACGCTGTTCGGAATCGGCATTAAACTGTAGGTCGATTCCACGCAAGTGGTTGCTGAGAAGCTAGGCCCAGGTCCACTTCGGACTGTCGCGCCACCCATATTATTATGTTATAGGTATATAAAAATTGAGAACAACATAGTTCTTCTGTCTCGAAAAAGCATTTAACTATGGGACATACCTCAGAAATTTGGTCTATTCCATCGCACCTTAGTTGGTTTATAAAAAGCGAAAAAATATGGCAAAAACTGACGCCAAAACACTAGGAGCGTACATTACGTGAGAGGACTTTTAAGATGACATTGACTAGAATTTAGCTCGTGTCTGCTATACAAAATTAAGAAGAAACAGCACTATTTTAAAAAAAATATATAAAAATACATATAGGAAAAAATGTAGGCCCGATCAAATTTCTGCAAGGAACGCAAAAGTTGTTGAGTGACGTTGTTGAAATCGAATAATCGAAAAATGCGTCTTGGGCACATAACAACAGACCTGGTGGAGATCTAAGTGGGTGACGGCGTACGTCATGATAGTCACTGTGTGGCCCTAACTAATCCTGACTAGTGGAACAACATTTCTAGCAATAGTAATATATCCACTAGTCTCTGTTGTTCGAAGGAAGCCCTTCAATCATAAGTGACCTCTCAATGTACACACAATGACTCCCATCGAAAGTCAGACGTATGCTCATGCACAGATCTGCAATATGGTGGCTAGCACTCTGTTGCAATCCTTTCAACTCGGTGTCCAGATTAGCTTACACATGTATCAGCGGACCATTTAGGTCAATAACTTCCCCTGCTCGAACGTACTAATTTACTCAACGAGACCAATTTCTCTTGCATCTGCGATAACTTGGTCTGTATTCGGGAGGTTCGGTCTGCTTCTCCTTCTCGAACCAGGAGGCTCACCGACGAAAGCCCTTTTAGCTGCAACATGGGTGTGGATGATCCATATGGCCGAAGAAAAAGCAGTCGATGGATTTTTGCCCTCGGAGTACATCCTAATCCTGGCACAAGTCGTACAGCTCGCGGTTATGTCTTCTCCTCCATTCACTCTCCTCGGAGTGACCCAACATAGAATTTATTTTTCGAAGCCACCAAGAATCAGCTATGCTGTTTTGCGTGTCGTCCAGCTTTTGGCAGGACTGGAAAAATAAGAAAAATAAGATTGTAGAGCATATAAAACTTATAGGAGACAAGAATATCGCAGAGTCATTAGACTCGGTCGAACATCGACGTACCCTTCTCTTCTTTGACCGTGTTTTATCGTTATTTCAACAAACGATGCTCAAGTGAGCTAGCCAACTGCATTCCTCTTCTCTATGAATCCACCCGCAATATTCATCTCGCCAGGAATGCCGACCAGTATACCCTTAAGCCTACTTTCGGACAGTTAAATTCAGAGACTCGCTCTTCAGCCGCACTGCAAGAATATGGAATGTTCTTCCCAGCCCACTATTTCCCACAGACTACACCCCGCAGATATTTAAGACCAATGTGCACAGGGACCTCCTCTCCCGTTCTCCATCTATACCTTCGACACGTGCTGTGTCTTGACCCCGGACACATAAGGGTATTAGCAATCCCTTAAGCACGCGCAAATTATAAAAAAAAAGAGCATGATTTTGGTCCCTCGAATCAGAAATTTTGAGCCTAGTTTTTTTGGACAAACCCATCGCCCTTGGCAACCGATCCTACATCCTCACTCTGTGATGTGATGTTGTTTGTGGAGTTGACGTTGGTTGCGAGGTCGACAAAAGGCCTTTACTCCCTCCACAGCACTTACAAGCTTCCTAGCACTGGTCTAAGTATAACTGAGTGGCAAGCCTTCTGAAAAATCAAACATAACCTTAACTGGCCTGCTCCCTAAGCACAACCCCTACGATTTAAGTCAAGGGCCAGACTTGACATAAAAGTTCACCTAATTGCGGCATTCCCTTGTCTTGTGAGCAGGGGCGAGCTCCATCACATTAAAAGTAAAAAACCCCAATTTACCCAAAGTTCCACCATAAATGATCATCTGTGGCAAAAACAGTCCAATGCCCCCTCTTGAAGGACACTCAAGCAGTGGGGTACGAGTGTTCCCAAACGAGTTAGAAAGAACCTGCACACAAAATGAAAAATTAAACGTGTGCTTTACGTGTATGTGCATGTAATGATGATTATGATTATCCTTTTTCCACAGTTTGTTTCCTTACCGATGTTGAATTGCAATTCCTTTTTTTTTATTTCAGAGAGGAAACTTTTCGTTGGAATGCTGAACAAAAAGTACAATGAAAGCGAAGTGAGGCAACTATTTACTGGACACGGAACAATAGAGGAATGCACCGTGTTACGGGATCAAAATGGACAAAGCAAGGGTTGTGCCTTTGTTACGTTCTCAACGAAACAAGCAGCAATTGGAGCAATTAAGGTAATTTCAAATGTAATATGAACGAAGCAACACAGTCCGACAGGCGAACGACGCGCGGGGGGAGTAGTAGAATCAAGCAGCAGTCAGGATGTGCATGATGAAAATTCGTATATACTCGTAATTCTTGATGAATAATGGAAAGAATGTGTATTTAATGGACTGAGTGGAATGGTAGAGGCAGGCTTCTTCCGCTCGTAATACTGAAGAATAAATTAATGTCTACAGGGCCCGAGATGGGCTGGACGAGAATCCCTTTGCTGTGCAATGGTCTTGAATTGTGATTTTCATTATTGCTTTTCGTATTATCCGAGCCAGAAGTGGGTCACAGTGCGGGAGGCTGGGAGAAGAGTTCGTATTGTTGAAATGCAACAATGGGATGGGTTTAAATGAAAGTGCATCCACAAGACGATGTACTGTACGGTTCATGCTGGCGTGATGGGCTTGACATTTACCGAAATGAAACTTGAAATGCTGACGTTCTTACCTTGGATGTGATGATTATTGGGGCATGATGGCTGATTAGATGACAATGGATGCAACGATGCGATTTGTGTTAGAAAGAGGCATTTAGTTCGCATCTGCCTTAAGTCATTCAGATTGTATCGGAGTGGCGTTTAGTGCGTGATTCGGTCGCTGTAGTGGCCACCGTGGGGTGGTCATTAGGTGCATCGACTGTCACACTCGGTGTCTTGGTTTAATCCTCGGCACAGACGACTTTCGTTAATTACGGCTGGCCTTGTCGAGCGTCACTGACAATTCTCGGAAACAATTGTCTACTTCTCCTGATGAGGGGCGCCTGATATTCCCACATCATTTGACACTTCTTTCCCTCGCCCTTTTTTGTCGAAAATACCTTCCTGTGGTCTTATAGCCTCATTCAATTGAAATTGGGTCGAGTCTGAAAAGCTGGTGCCCCTCAAGGTTCTATACCAGGGCCGAGACTTTTTTCCGATTTTTACACCCCCACCCTATCTGCTTATGGGACCTATATCCACCCCGAGTTTGAGTACCACACTCACATCTGTTGTGGTTGCCCAATGGCCTCTCATACATTCAAGATTGAATCTAAAAAGCCACCAATTAAGCTTGTAGCCAGAAAATCCGCCAGGTATCGATCTCAGTGAATTCTTCACTGGTCTCTATCAAGCAGCAAAAATTGTCCATCACCAGTGTGCAAAAATTAACCAGTTTCGATGCAATGGACTAGATGTTGGGGTCTGTACCACCCTTTCACAAGTTGCCCTAAGACCGACGAAGAGATGCATGAACTCTGTATCACGCCTCATAAATTCCATCGGTCAACACAATCAACTGTAGCTTCCTTTCTCCCAGACACATTACTCGAGCCATTGTCGACAAGTGAATACACAGTCGTCCTTAAATTCTTATCATAACCTCGTTTCAACCTTCACACAAGCCACCACCCTGCTGAAGTACAAACATTAACTTGACATCATGACATATGCCATACCACCAGTTCGTACGTTACACCATTAAAGCCAAGAGCATGTGTAGCGTATGAAACCTCGACATTTCACTTTAATGCTATGCACAATAACCCAAGGAACCAGCAAATCATCAGTCACCGTGTAATGGTATGCAGTTTCCAGACACCATCCGGGGACAATTGTTGCTCTCGCATACCACGGGCTTCGATGGCAGAGTGCATGCCCCAGAGTGCACCACAAGCACAAACGCTTCACAAAGAAGGCGCCCTCATCCTCAATGGAGGGACGGAGAATGCCAGTGCAAGCAAAAGAATTCGGGTAAACGACCCAGAAAACAATGGTCTCTTAGGAAGCGCTATCAAACGAGCTGAGGTCGCTTGTGCAAAGTATCCCTGTGCCGCCGCCTGTTGATGTTGGCTATCCAGCAGAATCTAGCATATTTTGTATACAAATTGGCGACAGTCATTATGAGGCGAGGGGAAGAGCAAAAACGGCATAACCGCCGGAACCAGCACCGAAGCTCTGGGACATAAAAGAAACACTCAGAAGAACCGGCAAAAAAAAATGGTCTCTGTCTGAAAACCTAAACACTGTCGGAAGTTTGTAATTTAGGTCTGTTCTGGGTGTGCACCGTCGAAATTTACTGCATGCCTCATGGGATCACTTTGTGTCCTGTGCGAGGAGAGTGTGCATCTTTGGCAATTAATCATGGCACAAAAGCGAAAGAAAAAACCGAGCCGTGTACGGAGGAACTAATGTTCAGACGCGACCCAAACAAACGGGTTTCATTAAGGCAGAGGATGTTTCTCAATCCTTTTGATTCTGCCTCTATCTCTATCGTCCTTCCTTTTTCCTGGTGTGCATGAAATTCATAACACGCCGCATTGCTTGCTTTGTGCTATAGATCCTCTAGATGGGATTTTTTCCTGAGCGGAACGAAAGAGGGAAAAAAAATGAACCGGAATCCCCTCAATGAGATTGTAATTTCAATAATTTCTCAAAGAACATTAGAGCGAACTTCCGCGTGATCTAATGCATCCGCTAGACGGAAGACATTCGCAGTGTGTATTACGATGGAGAAGAGTCTGTTACGCAAGAAAGTTGACATCGTGGAATTTTGAAAGTCTGTCGGACTATGTCGGGGTCTACTAGATCCAGGATTGAAGGTTTTAACGCGTACATTAAGAGGAAGATTCACTGGTGAGAGTGCAGAAGAGGTTGGATGCAAGTGAGACCTATTTTATTTAAGAAAGCTTAGCATGGCCCAAAATAACTGACATTTCCATTTTGCATATAAATTCGTGGGAATGTTGTCCGCGACGAGCCGCATAAGGTCCTTTCTGAAGGTCCAATTTTGGAGCACTGCTTCCGTCGTTGCGCCCAGTATTTGCTAATAAAGCAACATGATGTATTCGGTCGCGTATCTTGAAATAAGGAGTAACTTTCGTTTGCATCATGTGCATTCTTTGCGGCAGAAAAAGGCACGTTATTTTCTTTATTGGTTACGTCCAAGGATGTGGCAATCTTCGAAATGTACTAATAGCCCGTGCTACCAGCAGGCACGATTCACAAACGCAAGTACTCGATTTTGGGAATACGCCTACCCACACCCAGTACACTTCAACTCTCACGGCGGAACTACCGGCCGTCAGATAGGACTTGGCTACATTGTATAAGAACTAGAAATTAAACTCAGTTTTATGATTTTTTAAACAATAAGGAATTTAGTTTTATTTTGCGTTTCGTTCGTGCTCCTGGGCTTTTCTCGTGGCCACCTTCTTCTGGTGGCTCTACAGCCCAGTATGGACCTGGGCCTCAACCAGCAAGCCTCTCCAGCCTGCACGATCTTTAGCCAGCTGTCTCCAACTGCGCACACCAAGTTGATTGAGGTCCTTCTCCACCTGGATGCGCCATCGGTTCAACGTCCTCTATTGCGTTGTCCCATTGGTTCGGAGTCGAAGACTCTCCGGGCTGCAGCAGTGTTGTCCATGGCCCAGCCATCTTAGGCTTTGAATCCGTAAACTCCTGTCTAGGCTCATGCCGCTGTACAGCCCGCCAAGTCCGTGCTTGTATCACCTTCTCCAATAACCATCAAGGACCGAAGATTGAACGCAGAACTTTTCTCTACAAGTCTCAAGACCAAGTGCTTCTTCATCCGCTTTTGAGATTGTCCATGCCTCCGCATCATAGAGCAGGACAGGGATGATCATGGTGATAAATAATGTTAGCTTGGACCTTCGAGAGAGGGCTCTACTACTCAATTGCTCCTTGAGACCAAAGAAACAGCGATTGGCAAGAGTAATTCTGCGTATAATCTCGGTACTGGTGTTGTTCGTACTGTTTACCTGCTAGCCGAGGTAGACGAAGTCCTTCACTACCTAAGTTACAGCTGCCTATGGTGACATTTTGGCCAAGTCGTCGATGTCGTGCCTCCTTCTTGATGAAAGCATATACTTCGTTTTGCCCTCGTTCACCGCTAAACCCATTTTGGCCGCCTCCGCTTCAATACCAGCAAACGCTTCATTGACGGCTCGCTGTGTTCTGCCAATCACGTCAATGTCATCCCAGTATGCTAGCAGTTGTACGGACTTCTGGAAGACCGTGCCTCTAGTGTTGGCGTGTGAGTCTTGCACGATCTTTTCCAGGATGATGTTCAAGAAGTCACATGACAGCGAGTCTTGTTTAAAGCCTTTCGTGACATTGAAGGTCTCTGTGAGTTCGTTACCTACCTTGATGGAGCAGCAAGAATACTCCATCTTCATCCTGCACAACCTGACGAGCTTGGCAGGAATGTCAAAACTAGACGTGGCGTTGCATACCTCGTCCCTATGCACGCTGTCATATGCGGCCTTGAAATCGACGAATAAGTGGTGGGTGTCGATCTGTATTTCTTGGGTTTTTTTCCCAGGATCTCCCTTTATGTGAGGATTTGGACGATGGTGGACGTCCCCGGCCTGAAACCGCACTGATAAGGACCTATCAGGTTGTTGACGAATAGTTTCAGGCGCTCGGACAAAACGACAGACAGGATCTTACAAGCGATGTTGAGGAGACTTATCCGTCGGTAGTTGGCGCAGTTGAAGGGGTCTCCTTTCGTGTGGATCTCGTTGCCACCGCCTTCCGCAATTTCAACTGCCCATCAAGGACGAAGGAGCTAAGATTGTTCTAGCTCGTGACCTTCTCGTGTAGTGGATCATGTTATCTACCAGTGGAAGATTAATGGACTGCCATTCTGCCGCAAAGCATTCTCGCAACTTCATCCACCGGACAGAAGGACACACTTTTCTGTAGGTAGCCGTCGTGTTCTGAGAGGATCTGCATTAGGTGGTAGATACAGACTGGAGAGACACGTGTGTATCTCTCAATGTATTCATATCTTCTAAGACGCATAAGAGGGCTTCCACAGCATTGTCGTGCGAAAAAATCCGTCTCATTTTCCACGGAGTGTCCTCAGTCTAGATGGGTGCACAAAGGACACAGTTGAAGCCCATGACCTAGAAAATTACTTACGCTTGTCACTTTAAGCCAGATACTTCCCAAGAGCATCAATGAATTTGGGAGATATCTTGACAGTTTAACACGATAACTCTGGCACCTTAGATAGTCAATCAGGAAATGATTGTCCATGAGGAATAAGGAAAAATCCATAATGCGTCATTTCTTGTCACAACTCATTAACAGTTTATTCACCTCAAGTTTGCCATCTCACGAAAGATTCCATAACCTTCTGGACACACTATATTCTCTCTTCTGGCCGCCTTATTCTCATTCAAACAGAATTTGTCTCGCCGACCAGCGAGTGACTTCCTAATTACTTTGCAACTACCACTCCACGGCAGCACGGCCGAGCTAAGGGGACACTGTAGTGTCCTTTGCGTATAATGTAGCCGCTGTTTATAACGCTGTAACAAAGGTAATTAAAGGCTACTTCCAGTTTTATGAAGCAAACTACCGCGTCGGCCAAAGGACCACACCGCACCGCACGAGGAAACAATCTCATTTTGTTCGGAATGCACCGCGCAAAATGTCAGTCGGGGAAAATGAATGGCAAGGAACCAGGTAAACGATGTTTCTGGGATGGAAATCCGCCGTGTCATCTCTTGCCTAGCCAGCAGCATAATGCGAACTCTGTCTCTATTGCGCTAAATAATCTCTCCTTGGTCCATGATTGTAGTCCACTCCAAGGGGAGCGGGGGCTTGGATGCAATCACACACAAATTGAATGGATCTTTAGAGCAAATTGTTGAAATAAACTAAATTCAGCAAAATTAACGAGTCTCGTCTCGGAGCAGTGGTACTGCACTAATCGAGTGGACTGCATTTGTGTTGGACAGGAGCCAAGATAATTTTTCACATGGCACACGTTTCCAATTTGACGTGACCAATTCCAAATTGGGCACGGCAGTTGGCACATTTTATGTTTATCATTTGGACTTCCACTTCGCAGGGGCCACTCAAGTGCATGCGACAGGAGAAATCTTGGAAGAGCTGATCTTATGACGGTTGCACAGTAAATGCGGAATGCAGAATAGGAGAATAGGAAACAAAATTTTGATGTGCGTGCTCGGATAAGAAATGAAGACTTGTCTCAGGTATCTCTTATGAGACGAATATATCCAAAGGGATACTTGGCGCATTGTTTTTGGAATAAGAATACACGCCTTGTATTGGGTTGATCATCTTTTACTTTCATTTCATTTTTTGCTGCAGCGATAGGGTAGGTAAGAGCGGCTGGCTGCTGTTAGCAGACTCATAGTGATACCACGCGGATTGAATTATCACTACACCCAGGGCTAGTTGGTGATTGTGATAAGTCAGTTAAGCTGGATTGTATTATTTTACTAAAGAGCTTTCTACACTCCTTGCACGGGGTGCCTATTTTCTGCTTGAGATTTTCCTCTCTACCTGCTCACATAGCTTGTCAACTGGGTGGGCATAATACTTGAAAGAGATAATTGGTCAGGTTAGGTTAGGTAGAGGGGCTGCTGTTGTATTCACCAGCACACTTAGACCATATTGGTCAATCGAGATACCCATAGTCAGACTACTAGCACTGATTGACTACTCCAGTGATAGTACCCCAACACCAGTATTAACGTTGCTCTCACTGGGATTCAAACCGCGGACTCCGCTAACCAGGAACAGTCGAAAGAAACATCGTTTACCTTTCGACACTGATAATGGTCAAAGAGTATTCCTGTCTAGACAAAGCTTCTTAACTTCGTCGACATTAAACTGTAGGTCCCTTCCACTCGTCATAGACCAATGGCACGCACAACACGTGTGGTTGCTGAGAAGCTAGGCCCAGGTCCGCGCTGGACTGTCATATTATTACAACGCCACCCATATTATTATTATTATCACTGGAGTGGTCAGTCAGGGGTAGTATTCTGACTGTGGGTTTCACAATGGACCAATGTGGTCTCAGTGTGCTGGTAAATTCACTAGTAGCCCCTACTTCCTACTTACCTCCAACATGACTCAAATTCCGTGCCCACACAAAGATTTCTCGCTGAATTCGGGTCTCAGTAGTTCCTTGGACATTTATCTTACCCTCTAAATACACTATTTTTCCACCCACTACTTGAGGCCATGTGTGCGGAAATACGCGGTGAAATCGAAAACATCTGCTTGATCACCTCATTCTAGTTTTGTAGCACATGAATATAAAGATCGATGTACCAGTGCATCGTCACAAGCTGTTACGTGGGACAGACTAAGAGTTCTTAGGTATCTCACCTCCATGCCTACTATACACTTATTGTCCTCTCTTCCCTTCCCTTGCTTGAAATACCTGCAGTCCCATCCCACTCTACACGATCGTTGGGTCGTGTTGTCTAGGTGAAACGATAAAGCACGAACTTCTCACCTACCTTTCCACTAAATTGTTGTGCCTTGTTGTTGCAACGTGGTTGCATTGTCTAGTGAATCTCATGGTGGTCTCCGTTGATAGTCACACCGGTCTTGACTCGACGATCGCGTCTTTGAAGAAATATAAGACGCCACCAGCTTGACAATGACTTCAGCAAACATTGTGTCACCTGACCACTTGTCACTAAACCACAACAACCTGTGCGGGCAAGATGAGCATCGAAAGTCTACAATGAATGAGTCCGGAACAACTGAGAGGACATGCTAGACTTGATGCCTGCCTATGCAACTAACTTCTTCATAAACTGGTTTTCGATGGAAACTGAGTTCAATCCTTATGCGACACTTCCACGATCCATTCACGATCAGCGGCAGTGGCACGTCGTCTACGAAATTAAAATTTGAAGAAGTCACACTCTTACCATTCACTCTCCTTTTGTGGATCATTCCTGGACTTACTGTCTTCTCATTTAATTTCGTTGGCATCATCAAAAGCTACTATAGACTTTTGAAGTAATACACTGCACAAGCACTCCACTTCAAATATAATTCTATGTAAATTAAAGCCCCCCACTTTCACAGTCACGTTTTACGCTTCTATTTGCAGTCACTTCATCAAAGCCAAACCATGGAAGGATGCTCGGCTCCCCTAGTTGTGAAGTTCGCCGATACCCAGAAAGAGAAAGACCAAAAGAAATTACAACAGCTGCAGGCGACTATATGCGGCAACGGTCTCACTACAACGTCTGTATCCTCGGCACCGGTTGTAGCGCGTTCAAATCCTACCGTCCAGGCATTGACAACCCCAACGCTGAGTGCAGCCGCCATACCCGCACCATCCTCACTATTAGCTGCTAATCCCCCGCAACAGGCCTCACCGTATCTGGCGGCCGATGCAATGGTCACGCCAAGTCAAATGCAGCTGTTCCAACAGCTGCACACCTATGGAATCCATCCGCAACTTCTGCAAGGTGAGTTACTCTGCGCAAAAGTCCCCCATCCCCCTCCACTAAGATTTCCCCCCAATATTTCACTTAATACGTATTCGTATACATACTACCAAGTATATACAGTTAAATGTGTTTGCATTCATCCATGTGATTCAGTAAATTGAGAAAACAAAACAAACAAATTGATCAGTAAAATATGTTAAGCGCAAAGATGTGTCCTTTCCCAATGTGATTTTTATTTTTCAAAATCTCAAAGGCTTGTGTTTCACCCTCTCACATTGAGCCTGAAGCAGCAGCAGCGCAGCAGCAGCAGTTAAATAATGCCGCCAATATGAAAGTTCTTTCCAAGCTAACCCCGTAAATGTTTTTTAATGGATTTTGTTCTATTGTCCTTGTAAAACCTGTGAGTGTTACACATGTGGCTTTTCCAAAATGTCCTTCCTATCTTTCTCTCTCTCTCTCTATCTCTCTGTATTTCTCCTTTCATCTCTTTATCTCTCACTGCCTCTCTCCCGATGTCTCTCTGTACTACCACTTGTATTGCCCTCTAAAATGGAAAGAAAAAGAAAAACGTCGAAAGATAAACAAACCTTAGTACATACATAGCGCACCGCTAGTTTGCATCGCATTTAACATATGGAGCTATCCTTCCTGTGTGTCCCTCTTCGTCCGTGTTCGCTTCCTTCCCGCGCGCGTAAGGGATATTTAAATGTCATGCTTATTCCAAACCTTATTCATAATGTCAAAGCTGCAAGAGTGATGAGGATAATTCTTCTTCTTGCCCCACATTGCTCGGTGGAAAAATCTAGGATCCTCCTCATTCAATGTTGTTGCTTTCTTTCCTCTACGGGCTCGGTTCTGCTCCCCTAACATCCCTTGCAATATGAATGTTTGTGTGCATGGACTTGAAGTTAAATATTTCAATCATATGTGGTGAGAAGATAGTGAACTCTGTCTAGGGAGCCACGGCCAGAGTGTTGCTGAATTTAACGTGCGAAAAGGAGGTGGCGGGCGGGCGAAATAAAATTTGTAGGAACACACAAGCTGGTTGGGATAAAGAGCTGACTTGAGGAAAGGATGGACTTGTCGACGTTTCTGTCTTCAATCATTTTCAGATTTCCATATTCTTTTCCTCGCTTTTGTTGTATCGTGTCCTCTCGCAAAGTGAAAGGCTTCTGGGCGGCAAGGAGTGGCACAGTGGCGAAATGACGAATTGCTGCGAGGAGTGTAATATCCCCGAACCGTCATAGAGGCTTCACAAGCAGCCGGCTGAGCCGGTATGCCGGTTGGGGCGGTTTGTATGCGGAGCGCATATCAAAAGGACAATCGTTAAACCTTAGAACACGAAGAGCATCATTCTCGTTGAATACTTAATCATGTTGTTGAGGGAAATGTGGTTGTTCCTAAGTTTTGATAGGTATATGGATACAGTATGTCTTACAGGGGGTGTAACCCGAGTTGGGATCATCATTTGTAAGGATATTTGTGTGTACTCTGTAAAGAGCATACAAAATAGCAGTGCTTACAGGGTGTAATCCAAACTGTCAGTTTACTGCTTTGCAAGTGCTTTAAGAGTAAGGGATGTTTTAGTTCGCTGTAATTAAGCCATTTTGTCGAATTTGAAGAAAAAAGAATTTCTAGAACATAATGACTTTATCTAGCTAATTTCACGTAAACCTGAATATCCGTGTAGGAGCTAGACCTCCAAAAATAGCCATTCTCATAATTCATTATTTTACTTAGTAGAATTTTTTTCTTGGTTAATAATACTTTAAAATTCAAAGCCAATCCGTGAACTCATTCCAGCACCAGCATTTCGCTTTACTGTACCTGACAAATTTCGTGAAGTCTGCAGATATGTAGGAATTAGTGATTCCCGCAGTTTATACCGTCCTTCACTTATTTTCACAGAAAAGGTTTAAATTTAATTCAGCTGAACGCTAAGCCGAGTTCAAGTTTTTGTTTTTATTTTGGTCCGGTTTCACAGTGAAATCTGAGCATCAGTTCAGTTGAACTTCGTTTGTGTAATGCGATCGAAAAAAAAATGGCAACCCTTACATTTGGTGCGTGTATTTGCTTCAATTCTTATTGGTTTTTTTATGTCTTTGCTATACTTTGTAGTTTTTAAATACCTTTGGTGCAGTCCTTTGAAGCTTCTTTAGCGCGTCCACGCTGTTATCGGAAAATTTAGATTTCGGTAACAGGCACAGAAATTCACTTCAGACAATCCATGCCTGAGTCTGACCAGTGTTGGTCCATTGTGCCATCACAATCTGGTATGAGAATCTTGGCCTCTCAGAATCCATTTGAGAATTTTTCCTGTCAATTAGAAGCTTGATTGTTAGAACTTTTAGTTGTTAGCATTTTTGGTGAATTTAAATATGGCTCGTAACTTGGCATTAATCATTCTAGGCCGTAAAAACGTAGCTGCCTAGGGAAATGATACTTCATCACCTCGGCTCATGCAGTAATCTTACAGTAACCAAGAAGAGCGTGATGCCTTGTTACCATGCTTGAGAGCGTTCAGACTTGTTGCCACGCGCTTCCTAGTTACTACACGATCAGGGAATGAGCCGAAGTGGTGGAGCTTCATTGCCCTTTCATCCAAGTCGAACGGTTAGTCGGAGTGAATAAATTACGTACCCACCTGTCGTCGCTGACATCCAGTCTTTCTAGATATAACATCTCCCAACCTTGTGCTGGTGGTTAAGACGAAAGACTGATCACAATTCAAGTTCACTCCCCCAGCTTATTCCCCGAACATGCATCTATTTGTTGGTTTCTGTCGCGAAATTTCAGTGATTCTGCCTTCTCTGGCTCTGGGAATGATATAGTCACACGCTAACTCCTTGGTCCAGCATGTATTTGTTTGATTCCCTAAGACCTATCCCGCCAAACGAAACCACGAGGTTTCATTAATTTTCCCCGAACCTACCAGGTTCCGCCATACATTTTCAACGTCTGCGCGATTTCCGATAGGCCTCAAAGCAGCCCCGTTGAATTCATCCGTCCTTGAGAGGTCGGCAAACCGAACAAGCCTACAGAATGAACTTCACTTTATTTTAGTGTTCATCTTCTCATTTTCTCCCTTTTTTTCTGGTCTTCGCAACACCATTATTTTCTGTCAACAAAGAGCTGTTTTCCCAGCCACTTAAAAATACGCATCTAATGACATTTGAAAACATTTCGACGGCCTATTGAGGTCTCAGTAAAGTTCACTTAAACATAGCATAATATCCATATCGCAATCACGCGTTCAGGAGTTCGGGCTTTCGGACATTGTCAGTAGGTTTCATGTAAATCATATGTTCAAGCCGAAATGGGGCGGTGAATTTTCACAGCCCGTAATATCGAAAGCGCGAACATCAATTTCTAGGTCGAGCTACTATCCAGTCACTCGGCCTTTTTGACGTTTGTGAAACATTTTTTTTTAAATTTATTTCTCAATTTAAATGTTTGACAGACTGAGACGATTACTTCAGCTAGGAAATAATTTATTCTAGGAATTTTATTTACAGTAATCTCATTAGAGTAAGTTAAACGCGCGCGTTCATTTCGATATGAGGCTGCCGCTTTCTGACACAACATTCTCGTAAGCTCGATAAAAAGCGTAGCAACGCCTATCAAAGACTGACCACGCGAACGCGGCTTTGCGATTCAGATTAAGACTTGTAGCATATGTCAACTGCGACTGACTGCTTCCAGTACCATTTCAGTCAATGTTCACTGATGATGTGCACGAGCACGGGTAGATTAATTTTATCTTTGTTCGTTCCTGGGAGAGTCCGCCTTCTAACAAAATCCACCCCTCTGACAACTGCATCGTCATCTGCGTCACTCCCAAACGCCACTCCAGGCATTTCTCCAAATACCCCAATCAATAAGATTTCTGATTTGGACTCAGCCTTAGATCCAGAGTATTTATTCTTTGAAAACGAAAAGCCCAACCGTGTTCTCCCAAATGAATCTCCATCGCATTGAAGTTTCTATGACACGCACGTTGGTGCTGATGAGATATGACAGATGTGGCGTGACTTTAGCAACGCAAACCAGTGCACTTCGAATGAACTCTAGCTCTGTGGGTAAATAAGTACTCACGAGATTTGCATTTACAATACGTGCCTGTAGCAATTCAACACATTGTTTCCAATCGCCTGCTAGGTCATGCTCGTTATTTGCACAAGTGCAACTTGTTTTTGTAGAACGACTGCCACATCGTTCGATGAATGCGACGCATTAATCGATGATTTATGACTTAAGTAATGCCTTCCGTTCAGACCAGAAATCAATCACCACAGCTTCCAGCGCTCTGTTCTTTGTCCAACTTCGCGAGAAGTGTTGGCTTCCAAACCCTGGGTCTATAGGGGCTCCAACTACCGAACTAAGTTTCACACGATTGTACAACCGTCTCTGTTTTAACTAACCACCAACCTGCCATCACATATTACAGACATTCAAACGCTCCTTGAACCAGATCCATTCACCTCACTGATGCGCCCCAACCCAATCGAGATCTCCATTAACTTTCTCATTCCCCTTCACGTTCGCATTTGTAACACTCTTGCTGAAGCTTACCTCAATTATCCCATCTATTGCATGTGTGTCGTCCAACCTGCCCGTCATACTGTTCGTTTTGTGTGTATGTGTGTTTAAAGACTTGTAGGTGCTAAAAGCATATGTCAACTATGACTGACTGCTTCATTCTGTATATAGAGCGTTTTGAATTTTTGCGACTTGTGCAGTATTTTTTTTTCTTTCCTTTTTGTCTTGCAACCCCTCCATTTTCTGTTACTTTACGTAAATCGTTATGGTGGCCATTTTGTGTCAATGTAACCCTCACGTTTTTCGCTAGTGGAATAGTAAAAACATCCTTCTGCCCTCGACGGCCCATCGGCAGGCGTTGCATTTGTGCGACTCTGCTTAGGTTTGCAGACGACCACTGTTCGTTGCACGCTGCACGCTGTACTAGGTGCCATTGCGATGGAATGAGTCAGAAATTGTTAAGTCAACCTTATGACGCTTAAGTGTAACCCACGTTTCGCTCCAGTTTCTCCTGAGCTCGCAGCAACTTCGTCCGTGATTTGTACAATGTCCATTGTTTTGGGTTTCTCTCTGCTGCTCGTTTCTGTTCAGTTCGCCTCAAGTGGTTCTCGCAGACGTGTCGAGCAATATGAACCGGGGCGGCGGGATGGTGTGCAGTCCCGTGGTAGCTACCAGTTTGAGGAGTTGTTTTCGTTGTGTCCCTCCGAGAAAATAGTCATTTCAAACCTAAAGCCATTAAAATGCATTATTTTAAGTACCGTTCCGTCCGCATTGCTGACTGTTTTCTTCACTTAAGAGTTTCACTTGTCCTGTGGTTGCTTGAAAATATATACCCAAACATAAAGACGTATGTGTGTGTGTGAAGGGAATTCTCTTTCAGTCGCTCGCTCTCTGCTAGTCGTTGCAGTAGCGGTAGCAGTACCAGTGGCAGTGATCGTTATCGTTGGTTGATTTTTTAAGCGTCACACAGGGTGGACGACGACGCCAGACGGATTAAGGATAAAAATGTAAATTTCCCCATTGTCAGTGTGTCCGCATTGAATTTTGTTTAAGCAATGCAATGCAGTAAATTTTTAATGGCGGTTTTATTGAAATTTCGTCCAAGTTTCGACTGCAGTGAGAGTAGCTTCCGAGTGCCAGAAAGTTATGTTTTATTGAGAAGCAATTGATATTATTCGAACGAATATAACCTATTCTCTTCTGTTAATGTGGGGAGGAAGGGGTTTAAAAAGTTGACTGCTGTAGCAACTGATGCTGGGCATACATCCCTTCCTTCCACGGAACCATTTGTGCAAGTAAAGCTTGACATTGCGCGTTTTTTGCTGGGATTCTTGAGAAATGGATTTCAATTCGGGAAAATATTGGTCTTTGGACTTATCGATGAGCCTCCTTCGAAGGAAACTTGCCGCCAAAAGTGCAGCGACTTCAATGCCGGTGCGGTAGTAACTTCCTCCCGCACATTCGTCTTCTTCTGGATTTGGCCAAGCCCTTGATCTAACCTTCTACAGCAATCACTCATGTTATCCGCACAAGTGAAGGGAGTCGCGAAAAGGTTTTCTACCACAAAATTCGATGTTATGTGCAGAGTTGAACCTAGAGGATCACGAGTAGAAAGCCTGGTCCCTCGGAAGACACTAAATCTAAAAGCTATCTATGTACACATCTATGCACTACTTCTGAGGAAATCTAGACTGAAACTTGACTGGGGAGGCCACTTAGCTACTATTGGACGCATTGCGATGCCCATGATGGAACATTACCTCTTAGCTCCTACTTCGTGCTTGCCGTCCTTGTTCTTGTCATGTTGTTATTCTGGCCATCCGAATAGACTTATAAGCCTGAAAAGACTTTTTAGAGGTATATTTGTTAGATCCCGAAGGTTCTGTAAGAAATGTTCTCCCAGTGTTGGTACAGAGACTTGGACAATGACATAGGTAGCTAGGAGTGTACTGTTCTTGTTCCATGTCGCCGCAGACTATGATTTGTTAGAGCTTGGGCATCGTATGCCTTATAGCAATGGTTAGACTTTTCAAAGGAAATCCAACAGCGAAAGGATCGTACATTTTTCCTGCCGTGAAGTTAAAACGTTTGTATGACATTGCTAACATTGAAACGACATGTCGTCTACATCCATATCTTAGCACTTAGCCAAAAGCGATGGGAATGGTGATGATTAAGTAACGGTGTTTGTGTGTGTTAAGTGGCGGTTCTGGGTGATCCCAATTATGTGTGGTAATGGGCTTAGAACCATCGAGCGGCGATCAGGAACATTAACTGTGCCATTTTGTTATCCGATTTCGTCTTAGGTTAGCTATGTTAAGGAAATGTGATGTAATTTGTGCCCTAACTAGGCCAAAAGGAATATGTACATCCAGCTGTAGATCTCGACACCTTTTTGGCCAGTTCTTTGAAATTTTCATTACAGCAAAAGTTACTGCGCCCTGGAACTCAGGTAAGAGTAACTTTGAGGTTTTTCGATACGGCAGCGAGCTCATTTCGACCTTCTAGGATTAATTTTGTGGTTATGGTGGAAGGTGCTACAGCCTTGATGGCAGATTGACTATCAAAGAAAATTTGTATACTTTCCATTTTGGTAAAAATGTTCGTTGGGATCTGATGATTGTACGTCTCCTTGATGGGAAGGATTCCCACTTAAAGGATTCTGGCGTAGTTCGGGAGTCTAAAGACTGTAGGGATGTCCTATTTACTCGCACCCACTCCACACTTAATTTTACAGCCGTCTGTGTACGCGCTCCCGTCAGAAGGTAGGCAACGGCGCTTCCTATCCCAATCTGAACTTGTAGGGAGTAGCACATTGGTAGGTTTTTTAAGATCTAATAAAGGTCGTGGGTGGGTCATCGTGGCGTAGTGGGTAAGTGCGTCAACTCCTACGCTGAGGGTGCCAGGTTCGAAACCTGAATTTACCACCCTTGATAATTCCCGACTCCACCTCCTTCGAGTCACTGACAATGCTCAAAGAGTATTCCTATCCAGAAAAAGCTTCTCAACTTCGCCGTTCGGAGTCGGCATTAAACTGTAGGTTCCTTCCACGCGTGAGAGAACAATAGCACGCACAACACGAGTGGTTGCTGAGAAGCTAGGTCCAGATTCGCATCGGACTGTCGCGCCATCCATATTATTATTATTATAAAGGTCGAATATAATCTTTACGCATGCGCATGCCATGGTTTCAATACGGCCTTGAGCTCCATGGTCGCTATTCTCTGAGTCTGATCACACTATGCATTGCGGTGTTTTCATTATTATGGCTCTATGGTTAGAAGATTGAGCATGACCGTTGTTAACTCATCATTAGACTTTGTTCTGATCGTTCCTGTGGTGCCTGTACATGCCCAACAGTGATGGTTTCTTTTTTCTCCCTTATCGCTCTTCTTGGGGGCATCAAGCTTCCACTTGGCTTTCCCATGTCACTCGGTTGGTTTTAGCTGTTTTTACATATATTGGTGTAAAAACGGTGATGGTTACCCTTCCTCAGAAGAACTGACCCATCAAACCACCAGACCAAATTGTGTGCAAATGCTGATATTCAAGCATTCAATTGTCAAACCTTCCCCTGGGCTCAATTCTTGAGTGAGTCTGTTTTTCTTAGGGCTTAAATGCAAATCCGTACCAAAAATACACACCCAAATCGGCGATGGAATCGATAGACTTAAACCTCCTTCAACGCTTTCACTAACAGCCGTCGAATTTTCTACAGAGCTTGCATTCCGATGATGAATAGCCCCCAAGACATCTGTAATCAGACAGTCTCCTCCAATTGTGGAACGTAGAAATGCTTAGGTGGACGAAGAATGTACTGTTGCAGTAATTTCAAAATGTCCCTTCTGTCGTCATTGAAAATTGATATCCTGCAATTCAGTCGAACATCCCACCTCCCTCTTAACATTCCCCGCGCAAAGAGGAGTATGAATCGTCGTCGTCCTTCAAAAACACTCAACCTGCCACAGCCGATTGGAACCAAAACCAATCGTTTGCCTGAGTGAGTAGCAAACCACTCGTTCCATGGCCATTTCTCTTCAAACCTGGTGTTCATTGAAAAACTGAAGTTACATTCGAATATTGCAACACACTTCATCCATGCGACTGCGATAAAACCTAAGTGACAACAAATCAGGCATGCACACCTTTCCTGTCAATCCCATCGTAATTCATTTTTATCTCTCACCACGTTTTCTGTGTGCGTGTTGTACCTTGTTTCTGTTTTCTGTGATTTTTTTTTTTCCTGTCTACATCCCTTCCTGTATTATCGGTAATTTATTTTATTTTATTTTCACATTTAATATTCCTCTTTTCTGTTATTTTGTATTTCTTTTCTTTTTTTTGTGTATTTTTTTTTCTCCACGGGTACCTTAGGCAGTGAAATGAAGGTATTAAAAATATTTAAAATCTTGAACGCCGCGGCGCTGAAATGTGAGATGATTTTACGCGACAGATAGAAACAGAAAATAAAGAGTCTAGATAACACATTACCATGGTTATGGCGATAAACAATAAAACAAACGAATGGCGCACATATTCAAATGCAGACGATTGTACAGATACTCCACACACCCAAGCATGTACATATGTATGTCTGTTTGTGGGTAACACGCCAAAACGTGCATCGAATAATTAGTTACCCCTTGGCCCCAACTCTCGTTGGCTGGGGTACGCCCATTTAATTTGTGGCAGATAACATGGCGTTGGTTGCACAAATTCGCACATTTATTCGAAGAATCAATTGGCGAAAATTAAACAAAAAAAAAAAAAACGGCAGCAGATACATTTGATGATAGGACTAGGTACGTAACCATGACAGTTTGTTCAAAAATAAAATGTTCCCATATATTCGTGTACTGGTCGTGTCGTAGTCGCTAATAAACGACACAAAACGTTCGAAAATACATCGCATTGGTAATGTGAACAAGTAAACACATTTGTTACTGCTAATCATATTTTTGAAGCATGTGTGGTTTTTTTTTTCTGTTTGTTGCCACTGGCACACACATACATAGACTAGAGTAAATCAAAAAAGTATCTCACAAATTGAAAAATAAATAATATCTGTATTCTGTATTCTGTATTCTGTATCTGTATCATATTTGTTTTCTTCTTCGTGCATTTTGTTGTTACGATATGTGTTCGATTCGCATTTTCGTGTATACCTTGTTTTGTTGCGTAGCTAATTAAAATTATACACACCCACACTCACACACACACACCCTCTCTCGCGCGTATGTTCACCTGTATCTGTATATTTATTTTATCACAAAGCAGATTTACTTGCCTGTTGATAAGTATTTGTTTGTTTGGTCTTGTAAACAAAAGAACTGCTCGAACTCGTGGCTAATAACATTTAATTTTTGATTGCTTAGTTACTTCTCCTTGTCTTGGATTGAAATGTAGCCACACACAAAATGTATGGCTTTCAAATGATAGATGTTTGTTTTATTGTCGTTGGTCTTCGCCAAAGTGCTTGGCCAAACACCTATATGGATGTTAATTGTTTTTACGTGGTCTCTTATAGTGATTGTGTTCGCGCAACACTAAATGTGTTACTTACTGTTTGTAGATACAGCACGGCCGATCACTTATTCATTCGCATTGGTGCTTGGTTAAGGCGATGTCACGTTTGTCTATAATTCAACTAACGTTCTTTGGTAGATATCGGTTTAGGAATGCCCACCAAGTGATTCGGTAATGGTTCCCAGAATCCCAGAATGATCGATGCAGTCGGGCAAGTTTCACCATATGCGGTTGAATCATGTGTGTCATTGGATATTTTTGCACGAAATTATTAAATTATCATTCTGCTCACTGCTCTGGCTGTCGACATTTCAAACTATAAATAGCGCACGTAGTTGGGGAGTCCTTTAAAATTTGGATTGCATTTTTCGTGCCCGTTTTGACTTGAATGGCATTTTTAGGCTTCGGTTTTACGAAAAAGGTTTGATGATATCATCGTGGCGCTAGTAAATTAACACCGTTTGTGTTTTGTAGCCCGCTAAAAGACTCATCAGTGGGACCTTAAGAAAATTAGTGCAACAGCCGGTAGCTTATACAACAACCCCTCGAATTGTCCATGCTACGTTTCTTCACGAGGAGAGGAGAGCTACAGTTTCATACGTACTCCGAATGGCAAAGTTTGAGGAGATTGTCGGGGACTCCAAAGATGTAGTGCCGTGATTCAGAAATGTTTCGTGGCACCGGGAATTGCTCCTACCCACCCTAGGCTCAAGTGTCACTCAAGAATTCGATTGTCCTTGCTTTAAATCCTTAGCCTTGCTTTAAATGCGCTCCCACTATTACAAGCTCAGATTTTATGTGCGTGAAAAAGTACGTACTTCGTGAATTGATTTCACGTGAATTTACAATTCCTTTTCACCAGATTTTAAATTCTTCTTTTAAGTTTATAGTAAATATCTAAGAGCCAATTTTAAGCCACCTATCCATGGTAGCCAAAGTTTTACATTAGAAACCCACACACTATACTTAGATGAATCTCAACAGAGGGAGTAGAAAATAGCTCCAATTACATCGGCAACACTTCGAAAATTCATGGAAAGTGCCATCAGAAGAGCCCATGAGTGCCTGTATTCTAATGGCGCCTACTTAACAGATGTTCCATGAAATACACTTTAATTTACAATTTATTTTATTAGTTTTTATATTTTGCTTGAAAATTTTATCTAGATTTACAGAGAAAAGGGACTTTTGACCCACCCTGTATTTTTCATAAGCAAAAATAAATTGTGCGATCATTTACCATAACAATGCACAGGAATCTACGTGACCACGTTCGCGTTCACGTAATTACTTGAGTTAATTTCACGTGTATTAAGGAATACACGTGTTTATGTACATTTTATGCAGTGTATGCGCCTTCTACATGATCAAGACGCTCTGAATCCAAGATTCTTTCTGCCACACAGTGATTTAGTAGCCAACCGCAGTAAGCCACAGAAAAAAATTACATTCACTCATGTACTCCCTTTGTCGAGCTGTAGGCAATTTTCATCAACTCAAGACTGGTAAAATAATCCCTTTCCTTAAGCACCACCTTCCTGTGGAAGGTCTATCATCTAGGAAGGAAGACTGCATTTTCTCCTTAAATCATTTTTTAATTTCTAAATTGAGTTGATTTAATGCATTCAAAGAATGGAAGCCTTCTTTCATCAGCAACATAAAGCAACCAACGCAGCGCTAATATTTTTTTTTACTTAGAACTGAGATGCTTTTAAGGAAATTCCTATTCCCGCTGAAACCACAAAATGAATAACACAATGATGCTGAAGGTTCCCTTCTAGGTATTTTTTTTTTCTTGTTTGCACTCATCTTAACTATTCAGCGGTACCACTCAAAGAGAAGCCTCTTCCAAGTCCTTTACTTCCTTTCCTTTACACATTCATACATATTTTCATTTTCATCGTGTATGCGTGCCTGCATTTTTCTTGCACATTCACTCCTTCTCCACAGAAACATGATAAATATCTTCAACACACTAACAACAAAGCTTTGTGCCAGCGCGCTCCGTATCTTCGTCCACGAAGAAACTTCACTAATAAAAGTCTTAAATGTTACACCGAGATACCGACGTGTACATATTCAGATGCTTACGGAGAAACTATACAAGCGTTTATGTAGAAAAAAGGATTTGCTAGTCGTTTGACGAAAGACTGGTTATGTACAATGGGAGAAGTTTGTTTGTTAGTAGTCACGCTATTCAAAGTGACGATTTTCCACTTTATGATTTTCATCACCCTTATACTGACGGCGGCGCGGCGGCAGCGACGGGGTGTAGTTTAATGGAATTCAGTTTGCTTCCTTGGTCCTTTGCCTTTATGAATATTACTGCAGGACTTTGCATTCATGTTACATGGAAAACGGGGAAGGCACAACAATTTCATCGCTGTCTAGCGGAATGCTTTGGTTTGTTTTTCGAAAGTGCTGAAGTCATTAATTCATGTGTCCTGCGACAGAACTGAATTTTATAAATTTTGTTGAATATTTCATTTGTTGCTAAAGGCAGAAATTTGAAAAAGAATTTTCGCTACCTTATGTTTTGCAAGTATCCCGTCACTTTTTTCTCGTGACGCTATGATCCGAAGTGGATCTGATACGCAAACCACGATCCTCTTCACTTAGCAAATACTCTTACTAGCTCCTCCCGATAAGAGAGTCCCTCCTAAATTCTGTGCTTCACCTTTATCATGTTTAGCCTCTGCTGGGTTGTCCCTTGGCCTTCATCGATCTCACATCGAGTTCTCTTGTAGGCGATCGAAAGTCGTCACTTTGATTTTTTGACCACAGACCTTTTGTCAAGAAACAGTTGGAGTTGATAGTACCTTCCACCAGGATGCTCCTAGCTCACAATGTTTCCCCAATCGCCACAGAATCCGACACCAGAACTGCACCACAACATTCTCGTTAGCGTCTTCTTAGTGATCGCCGATCAATATAATGTATCAGACATACGATCTATGGAGGGTTTGAGCCTGAGGAACTGCTGCCTTTCATTGCTGACGGTCCTGGGCACGCTGCTTGCAGTCATCAAGTCCATTACTTGGTCTTTATTATGGAGATTCGGTTTTCCTCTCCTTCTCGAAGCAGGAGGGTTTTATTCGAAGACCTTTGCTAGGGCGTTGGTGTCCATGCGCTCGATGTGGCCGAGCCAGTGCAGTCGACGGATCTTGGCCTTCTGGACTACATTCACATCCTGGTACAGCTCGTAGACCATTGTGTCTCCTCCATTCGCTTTCCTCGTCTTTTCTTTCGAAGGTACAAAACCTTAAAGACTCTTTCTTTATCAACCATATTTTCTTGAACTCGTGGTCCATGTATAAGCCCATGAGACTTCATTTCGCCGCCTCCCGCAGAGTCCTCAAATCTGACAAGCATGCCTGTCCTGTTTCATTTCAATCAGTCTTAGCTTACACCATCCTCCTTTCGGGCTCCTCAACTACTCCCGTTTGTACCATCGACTCGGCCCACTCTCAAAAACCTCCCTAACCACCCGCCCCTAAACAAACATCCCCTTTGCTGTATGTATTTGAAAACAAGAACGTCGATTTTGTTTTTGTTTTATTTGCATTTATATGTATATTTTTTAGTTTTTCGTTTTTTTTTATTTTTAAGTTTTAAAATTAAAACATTTAAATTCTTTTGTAAATGTAAATAATCCATTTTGGGTGTGTGTTTTCTTCTATGTTTTATATTTGTTGATTTTTTGGTAATGTCTCTTATGACTCTGTGGTCATTAAAAAAATACAAAAAATACATATACAAAAAAAAACAAAAAATATGGAAATATCAGGACTAAATTTCCCACCGGATCACAGTGCCACAGCTCTATCGGCTACCGGCGGACTTATTACACCTATTCCAATGCAGAGTTTGGTCACGTTAGCCGCCTTAAATCCGTCGCCGCATCATCTTCATCAGCATCCCCATCATCAGCACTTGTCGCATCAGCATTTGAGTGCGGCCGTTGCAAACAGTCCAGCACAGCCTATTCCAGCACAACTGACCAATCCGCAATCGGGCCAGGCCACCTTATGTAAGTTAACAATTAATTCATATTTTATCTGTTTTCTATGTGTTTTTTTATGTTTAATCTCTTAACTTATGTTTAACAACTTCCGCGATCCATTCTTTGATTCACAGCATGCATAGCCTAGGGGCAGTACTCGATTGTGTATTATACTTCTACACTTCTGTATAATATTTGTGTGTATCCTTCGCTGATGGGCGTGTGTCTATTACATTATATTCTATTTTTATGTTTGTAGATGAGTGTCTTAAAATAATATCTAATGAATGGTTTTCTGTGTTTTGGGTTGTATTTTTTCTTGTATTTCCTAATGAAGCTGTCAACACGTCAATAGCGAACGCACATATTGGGACGGTTGGTGTTTTAACGCAATGTGTGTTGATTACTTTTTGGGCGTACTGTGCCATTACCATTACTTGGAATGTTTATTTTTATTTTGAAATAAATGCGTGACAATGATTGCTAGAAAATCATTTTCATGCGACTATACTCTCGCTCGGTACCAGATTGGGAACGCGATTGTATTACAAAGTACTTGTGGGCGAGTAGTTTTAAAGCAAACAAAAAAAAAAACAGCATCCGTTGACGTCAAAGACTTCAATAACATCCGGGTGTCAAAAGATTCCATTTAAACTGAAAGACAGCTTTAAGAATTATGGCCATCATTCTTACTCATCATGCACAATGTTAGACTGACCACATCAAGATAAAATAAGTTAAATTAGGGTATAGACCATGAACTGACGTATCATTTTCGGGAAATCAAAAATGTACTCATAAATTATCAACGATACTGTCGGCAAGTCGAGTCTTATTTATCTATACTCAAGCTGGGAACATAGCTTTTTTTGCATGTATTCTAATTAGGTATAAATCTGAATGACATTGTGATTTCTATTAATGAAGCATTATAGATAGGGAAGTAGGTAAGTAGGTAGAAGTATTTAATCCATACTCCCCTTAGCACACAGTTCCATTGTTCTGTCGCCATCAGACGTCAAGATCTTAGCTACTCGTTAGCCTGTTATCAGTCTTTTTGGAAGAGAAGATGTTAATTATTTATGAGGTTTGTTGTTATTTATGAGAAAATGTTAGTGGTCACCGTGGCGTAGTGGGTAAGTGCGTCGACTCCTACGCAGAGGGTGCCAGGTTCGATACCCGAATTTACCACCTTTGATAACTCCCGACTCCACCTCCTTCGAGTCACTGACAATGCTCAAAGAGTATTCCTATCCAGAAAAAGCTTCTCAACTTCGCCGTTCGGAGTCGGCATTAAACTGTAGGTTCCTTCCACGCGTGAGAGAACAATAGCACGCACAACACGAGTGGTTGCTGAGAAGCTAGGCCCAGGTCCACCTCGGACTGTCGCGCCACCCATATTATTATTATTCTCATAGGAATATGATTAGCCTAAATCATATTTCAGAATATTGATGTTTTTTGCCAACGCTGAGAATTTAATAAGATTTAACTGAGTGGCCCGTCAAAACTAATTAGGGAGTTATTGAAAGCAACTACTCACACTTTTAGCCGTCAAGAAACGGACACACGCCCATATTTTACACGCTGCACGAAATCACGATTGAACTGATATCATCAATGAAAGCCCTTCATATGAAAGACCAAAATCAACATCTAGCAGAATATTTACGATACCGGCTCTACTCATAATCCGGAGCCCTTTTCATGTTCATTTGACAGTAAAATTCACTCTACGGCAGCCGATAAACACAACACACATGTGTATTTTCATTTCCTCTGATTAGAATTCACTCCATTAAACCGCAGGAGAACAAAAAAAGAAGGCCATACATTAACATAACCCCCATAATCCACTCCAGTCAAACCCCAGATAAGGTCCATAACAAAGACAGCCCTTAAGGTTCACTTAAAACGTTTATATCCATCTGAAGTCTGAAGTCATCGACATTGTGTCGTTATTCCAAGGACAGAACCCTACACCCTACATCGCCGCCATCCAATCCGACATATGGTTACACGCACGTAACAAAACCGGCGAACTCATCAAATTCCAGGTCCGGTGCAAAAAAACACAACATGGCCCCTCCGATAAGAAATGCCATCGTAAAAATCCAATATTTAGTCCACGAAACAAACAAAAGGCAATAAAATGTTTACACGTAAATACAAAATGGAGTACAACAAAACCAACACCACACACCGAACACCGAATACAGCAACAGTAACAACAATACTTATGTTCTTCGAAATCAGCCGAATGTCCGTCATACGTGAGCGCTCGACCGTGTATCCTGCAGTTTAATAAAAGGGATATCTTATGGTATGTCACAGTGTGACAAAAAAGGGGGGCAGTTACCTTTTCATTTTCGTTTTATGGCAACGACATAAAAGGACATAATCAAATTCATGTAAATATTTTTTGAAATTCTCTCGAGTCTTTGAATGCTGAACTTGATCCGCTCAGGCATACCAACACCGAAGGGGAGCGCGTTCGCGTTTGGGTGCCCTTTTTTGAGAGTCGTACCATTTGTCCTTGTTTTGTTGTTTTAATCACCTTAATCCGTTCAGAGGGAAATGGGCTTTTTCTCTCATTTGTTTCGTCCATCAAATGCAAATTATGTTGTTTTCTCGTTTTGATATGTCGTCTATAATTATTGTTATGTTTTGACAGGGGCTGGAACCGAGGGATTAACGTCCAGTTACGCACCAACTTTGACTTCGCTATCTAATGGAGGCTATGGAGCTGCTACATCACCACTAACAGCATCTGCTCTGACAGCAGCAGCTGCAGGTGTTGCCGGAAAACAAATCGAAGGTGAGTTTTGATGGAATTCTAATTTTGAAATCTTCGATTTAAGATCTGTCGCGCCGTAGTGGAGGTCCCTGACAAGGCAACTTTTATATAAAATGCTTATCACAATTGTTTCGTTCGGAATCGTCATTAAATTATAGATCACTTTTACTCGTGAGAGAGAAGAAGCTAATGCGCAGAGCATCCCAACCTTTATATTTTTGGAATATTAACCGCTAGAAGACTATTTCTACTTTGGCATAAACCCATATGCTCATTTTCCAAAAGACATGGCCTGGATTAGAAGAGTGGTCAAGACGGCTGCTCGTCATCGTCTCTAAGGTTGTCCGTGTCTTGCTTTTCTTAAGGCCCGTCTCTTGTTTCAACTTAAGTAATTGTATGAATATACAGAAAATACACACTCTCCGTAATAACGACTTTACTCAGTTTCGATAAGTTTCGTCAAGTTTCGTTAACTTTTGAATTTTTGCTCTCTTGGTTCAACTTAAGTAATTGGATAAATATACAGAAAATAAACACTGTGTCCGTTATAACGACTTTACTCAGTATCGTTAAGTCTCGTTAAGGTTCGTCAAGTTTTGTTAAGTTTTGAATTTTTTCTCTCTTGGTTCAACTTAAGTAATTGGATGAATATACAGAAAATACACACTGTGTCCGTAATAACGACTTTACTCAGTTTCGTATAGTTCGTCAAGTTTCGTTAAGTTTTGAATTTTTGCTTGAGCGATATCTCTCTACGTGCGTAACTGATAGTTGTTATTTCAGCATTGCGAAATTTTCTGCTATTCGTCCTCTAAGGACTTAAGTCTATTCAAGTCACTATCGTTGTGTAACAATAGGGTAACAAATTGCCAGGTGCCCATATCTGGAAGAGGGCCATCTCTACCTGTGCCGATAGTGCCAGGCAGCGATCAAATCTCTGAACTCAGTCAATTTTTACTCCAAGACTTCCCTTAATTGCGGCCTCTTAACGAGATGGCTAAGTATTCTAACATCCATCTTGAGTGGATACCGGGACACTGTGACATTCCACAGAATTACGAAGCGGACGACTTCGCTATTAAGAGCACAAACTCTGTACTCTTTCCGGGTGGAGACGCACCCTCCATTCCTATCGCTACTATAAAGCATCTGCTACAGCTTGGAACACTTGCTCAAACAAACCGAAGATGAACATCAGGCAACGGATGCCTCGTTACTAAACAACTCTAGTCTATAATCGTTCCTTAACTATAACTTAGTTTGGTCAGATTAAGAAGGCTGAATCTTAGATCTCTCATCGACGTTTTAACAGGGCACTGTGCCATAGGAACTCACGCCTCTACACTAGGCCGGCCTTATAATGACATCTGTAGAAGCTGCGGAGACAAGGCTGAGGAAGAAACGATTGAACAGCTGCAGTCCACACATCTGGAGGCCCACTACTTCGATAACCGGCGACATTTAGAGTCAGCTATCTTCCTAGCTTTATTAAAAGTACTAACTGGTTTGCAGAATATAAAGAAAATAAATCCTTAGATCTGCGTGGTAACGCTGCTGTCCCTCTGTGCAGCAGTCAGCCACTTTATCCTAAATATGGTTGTAAGGGACCGCATCCGAAGAATTTCCTACGGATCATAATAGTGGTATGGCACTGTATTGACGTCGACCCTACTATTCCGCCGATCGTTATGGTAGCTTACAAAAAGAGCCTACAATGCATGGTAACTTCAGTGGGTTCTGAGATAGTTACAAACTGATCATCAAAATTTGACCCTCGGCAGGGTAACCACGTGCCATTCTTGCAAAGCAATGTTTGACACACGTAACATGAGTCCTTCATATGAGAACTAGTCGATGTTAAAATCAAAGGGTTCACCAAATTCCTGAAATAATCGTTATAAAACCCTTTTTATCCTTTCAAGATACTTATGTCTGACAGCCTCCAAGCCCACAATACACTACTTGCGCGGACCGATTCGAAAGCATGCCAAATCCAATACAAATCTCACTACCACTGAGAGTTAACTCAGCACAATCAGTTGCAAAATACCCGGAGCCTTTATTACAACCAATACTCTTACACTTTATAACCCGTTCATATGTCATTTTTGTTTTTTCATTCACAGGTCCCGATGGGAGCAATCTATTCATATACCATCTACCTCAGGAATTCAACGATACCGATCTCGCATCAACATTTCTACCCTTTGGCAGTGTTCTCTCCGCAAAAGTTTTCATCGATAAGCAAACCAATTTGTCGAAATGCTTCGGTTTCGTGTCATACGATAATCCACTCTCAGCAAGTGCAGCCATTCAAGCCATGCATGGCTTTCAGATTGGCACGAAACGACTGAAGGTTCAATTAAAACGCTCCAAGGATGCTGGAAAGCCATACTAAGAAACGTTGCCATTGCACCAAACCACCATCATCGCGGCACGCAAACATGTTCACCCGCTACACCCGTGGAAGATCATCATCGCGATATGAGCGTAGCGAAGTACTTTTTTTTTTTCTTTTTTTTTTCCTGCTCTCGTCGTATTTTCCAAAGCAAACAATGAAACTTTATGCAGAGCTGGCTACGAGTCAACAACAGCTGATAGGAGTAGATAAGTTTGAAAGTTTTTATTTGCAAAAAAGAAAAGAGAATGAAAAAATCGCAGAAAATATAAAAGATTTTCATGGAAACATGTTGTGGTTGAGCTTGTGAATCGTCCTTAGAACGCACGCATAGATACATAGATAGATAGATTTTTTGTTTAAATTTTTACGTTCTCGGTTTTGTTAAAAGTTCCATAGTATTTTGTGCCTTAGGCTTGTGTTAAGTGAGGGGAGTAAGGGATGCGAAAGGGATATATGTGTATGTTATAGTAAGGCAAATGTATTTTTTTTTGTTTTTAATATTTTAATGTTCGTGTGCAACTATGTCACTTTTGTAGGGAAATAAATTTCAAAGTTTATTCAAGTTAATTTAAGAAAATAAAATAAATGCATGTAGAAAAGAAGTCAATGTACATACCAAGATGCATCAGATGGGGAACAATCAAGGGCCTTTAGTGGTTTACTGAACACGTGAAAGGGTCGTATGCCGTTGGGCGTGAGTTCATCAAATCAAAACTGACGAAGGGTGGACTATTTTTTTTTTTTGCATGTTCTGGTAACTCTGTGAACACCTGGAGGTCCTCTTCGTCGTTACTACAGGCCGTTGGTAGCTTTGCTTTTCTTCCTTGGGCGTTAATGTCTGGGATGCATCAGGCCTGAACCAACCAACTGTTCTAGCTAGGCCCTAAAATGTACAGAATCATGAGTATGGACCGTCTCTGATTTTGTTTACAAGTTAAGATGCCGAACTCATCTATAACCTTGCCCCACAGGCTTTGAGTCCTAAAATCCAAAAAAAATTTCTGTTAGCTCCACACTGGTCAGCCCTCAAAGACTTAGAATTCGTGGTTCCAGTGATGTAACTAGGGCGGTTCCAGCGGTGAGAATGCACACGGCAGGCCTAGGAGGGCGCAAAAATAACCAGCACCAACTTCAATCACACACATACGAGGGTGTAAATGTAGAAGCTCGCACTGTGCTAATAAAAGCCTATTTACGGCACTGCGTGGTACAGTCGGTTCTTGAATCTTTCAAATGTCACCGCCGCAAACAGGACCAAAGTCACGCCTAGAACTTCTCTCCCGAGAAGACCAAGGACTTCTTCACAGGCTTCAGAAATGATGACAAGCTTTGAATTCCACGATACGGCGTAGAGCGCAATTTCATGCCTCTGTGTCTAGAACGAGCTTTGTTTGTACTCTTGTAACCCCTCTTTTGTCAGTGCCAAGTTTCTAAGTTTTAGCCACGTATGAACTGAACGGTTTAGACTCAACGCGGCTTTGTTGAAAGCCCAGACAATTTGTGTGGCCGCATTCTCAATTTTGCATTCACTCCAACATCAACTTCTTACTCTTGCACCAATGTACTTTAGAGGGGCATAAATTCATATTCAAAAGTAACAAAATACGCTTTCCCCTAGCTGTAGAAAATCCGCCAGATGTTCAGATTAGAGAAACCCATCGGCATATACTTTATTTTCTCACGCCTTGAACCACTGCATCCTTAAAGGAATCCACTTTTTTAATATTTTTTAATATATCCAAACTAATAGAACAATGAAAACTAATGTAATTGATTGTTAACATTTTAATTGTTTAAAAAAAGTAATAATAATCTAGTTTTTATGCAAAATAAGCAATTATAGGGGAGTCTTAATTTGAAAATCAAAACAAACACTTAAAGCAATTGGATTAAGGTTATAATAAATATAGGTTATGTTTATTTGTTCGTCGTTTTCAGACTGCTTAGGCTAAAGTCATCGATTTAAATAACCAACCATGTAGCCGTCATCGCAGTCAAATAAATTGTTGAACTTTTTTTTTTATTCCGAATGAAATATCAAAAAAGAAAATCATAATTCAAATTTAAATGAAAATACATGAATGTAGACCAAAGAATCAAATCAAAAGAAATCAAATTTTCCATTTACCAAATAATCAAATCCATTCGATTGAAATTGCATTAACACACAAAAATCAAAGATTAAAGCCAGTTAAAGTTTTTTCTTCTATTAAACATAAAATTATGTTTATTCGTTAATTTTTTTTTAAATGTAAGATAACTATTCTGAGCAACAAGCTTAAATCGTTTTAGTGATACCTCGATGTTGTAAGGATTTAAATAGAAATTTATTGTAGAAAATATATTTATAAATAAAAGAAAAAAAAAAAATTGTATATGAAAAAAATCGTATTACTTTGCCCTCAAGGGTGAAGTAAACAAAGTCTGCTATAATACCTAAGATAGATAATCTTTGTTCGACATGCAGAGTTTGCAGTCAACAAATTGTTTGTTCTTAATTTATTTTATTTTTGTTTTTCTTTCAATAATTCATTTAAACTAGGGTATTTTAAGGATATACAGATATGGCTATTTAGAAAAAAATACCAAAAAAAAAAGAAAGTAAAAAGCAAATGAATGCACTTTTACACGGAATCATAGATTGTACCCTGTACTTTTATATTAGAGTTGTTTGATGTAAAATAAAAACTGAAATGTATTCTAGCAAATGAGAAACATTGTTTACGCAAGTGTACTTAAGGCAATTGAAATGCCTTTCTTAGATTTTAGCGGATAAAGAGTATACTGTATTTAATTTAGATGAATTATACAAAAGAAATAAGAAATACACTAAATATACATTATATACACATGCATTATGGGAACAATTTCAAAAGGTTTTGTTTGTTTTTTCTGTGGGATCTGAAAAGGATTCTGATAGCAATTCAACTGGGGGTCATGGATTGGGTGAATGAAGATCCAATGATAAGTTGGCTAGATCATGTAGAGTGAATGGAAACTAATGCTCCGGTCCGGAAAGAGTTCGAATCTACTTCCGAAGTGCGGCACGATAGTGGAAGACCGCGACTCTGATGGTGCACGCAAGTGCAAATTGACCTCAACCAACTATGCGTTCGAAACTGGAGGCAGCTAGAGAAAGATCGTTCTAGCTGCAGACGCTTGCTGGTTGAAGTCCAGGCCCACCCCGAGCCGTAGATCATCTTTAAGTAAATAAGTAAATAACCCACTAGTGCTGACACCGAATTGTCACTTTTTCGAAAGAATAAAATAGGTATTTCCTGTTCGGTAAATCCATTTTCTATCTAAAATGTTCTGAATTCGTTCGACGAATGTTCATATGTCAGTCGTCCGACCAAAGGGAAAAAGTTGAGCTCCGATATGCTCAATCTGAGCGACGAACAGAGCATTTATACCGAGATACGTCAAAACAATTTGGCGGATCAAACGAAATCGTCAGTCTTCCTCGCACTATTTGTAGTACAGTGTGATGGACGATAATGCCTGAAACAGTGTTCCGATGCGACTACCTCGGTTTTTTTCCAACACAATCAATACTAAGGCAATGCCAAAAACTGCTTCGTTCTACCGCTCTTCAGGTCTATTCTGCCTACAGATAGATGTGAACTTGCCAGAGCGTGTGAATTACGTGATTATCAAGGTGTGACTCATATGTACAGCACTTTAAACCTACAAGGGGCAACGAAGACGATGACGAACATGTTCATGATGAAGACTACAGGGATGTTAAGCCGATAATTTTCTAACAGCAAATAAATATGCTTCATATTGTGCATTGTCTCCTAAATATATGCAATGAAATCATTAGGAATAATATTGTCCTGAAAATGGTTGCATACCTTGTATTGTGTAAAATAATTAGGGATGATTCGGAGCTTCCACTCCGAATACGATGTGTCAAAGCCCCCGTTTAAATTGCAAATCTGAATCCGACTACGGTTCCAATATAATCACAACGGATGTTTTTCGGACTATTCTCGATAACGACCGACGAACACGCACGACAAAGAGTGATCCAGGGCAGGTTACAATCACAATACAAATTCATTTTGACTCTTTCATTAGATAGATGTATATATGTAGATGTACATTGAAGTTGACAGTGCATACATGAGATGCGTGAGGTAATGATTGGTTTTTTGGTTTAGTAAAAAAAAAACAGATAAGTTGCTTTTATAAAATATTATGTGCTCAATTTAAAAATTAACTATTAGTCTGTATTTTTATCTTGCTTTTCTAATAAAAATTAAGATTTTCATATTTTATTTTGTTAAAAATTGAATCTGCGACCTCTGCGTCCGACACCGCAGAGGTCGGTAGAAGGGTTCCGACTCCGACTCCGATATCACCACCGTCGTAACATCCCTAAAAATTTATAAGAGGTGTATGCCCGCAATATCTTTACTTGTTGGGCATTAGTACACAGTACTTGACAAAAGAAGCTACCTGGCACAATAGACGGGGAAAGGAAAGAGAGGATACACCTTTGGATTTGCCAAAGATACCGACTGATAAGTCTTGCCACAACCTTTCCCGCCATTTTATGTCAACGCATGCAACCGTTGTGCCGAGTATGAACTGATCTTCAGACTGTAGTAAATCATGATGATACCCAAGAACGGAATATCCGCACCCATCAGTAACTCGTTGACAAGAAGCATCATTCTGCAGAAGATCATACAAAACTCAATCACAACTCACACGTAAATTACACGCACTATCTTCCTTCCTGCATCTCCTCCATTCGGTTGCCAGCATACGAGGATGACGTTGACATTATCGGTTGCATGCAGCGAGCAATTAATGAGGCTTTTGCTAGCATTGAGATGCAAGCCTCTGAAATGGGCGTGGTGACAAACAACGACAGAACGATGATTTCACAAATTCCAAAATTGTATTGAAAATATTAGAAATATGAAAAGAGACATTCCAACCCTCGTCAGGGGCACCAGAGCACCATTCGTCTGACCATGGGTCTACGGGGTGAATGTCTAAGATGGCTAACCCATGTAGACAGTATGAACAACTTGACGCCGACCTGAAGAGTCCCCGATTTCATGCTTATTTAAAAACACAGCAGTGGAAGCCATTGGGTGATGTGAATAAAAACTGAGTGTGAGCATTTCCTCAGCATTTTGGAGCATTTTTTCGCTCCAGCTGGTGTGAATAAAAATTTATTTCGTTAAGCTTAACGAATCCTCTCCGCTCAGATATATTGACAGCTGAGTCTTTCCTCTGTTTTGGTGTGAATAAAGATGGAATATGCTCAGATATCGCTTTTAGAAGTTGAGTGTGCATAAGAGGTGACATCAAGAAAGAAAACAACTGAAAACAATTTAAAATAATGGAAAATACTGCGACGGAATAGGAATACTTTGACGGATTGAACCTTGATCCACAAAAATAAAAGGAAATCTGGAATGGACGATGTTTGAAATTGTATCCATGCTTGCTGGAAAAAAAAGCCAAACTCCAAACGGGAAAAGTTGAAAGCTATGGAAGAAAAAATAAAAAAAAAATCAATGGGTTTAACTTGAACATCTCGTAAATAAAGAAAAAAATTGATAACACGAACACCCGCGTCAAATCAAAATGCGATAAGAAAAAGACGGATAATCTTCCAGTTACATAAAAAAAAAAACAGAAAACAATCAAAGTCATGGCACCACCACGGGTTGCTTCAGGAATATCGGAAAGGAAATGAGTACTTAACCATTCCATGTTATCAAACTCGAATCAATACACGTTCTTGAAATTATCCCCCGTGTCCCCGAAAGGACGTGAGTTATAATTCTTTATTTTTCGCTTTTGTATATTTAAAAACGTAATTGCATATATTTTGCACCCACCTTTACCCGACTTTGCACTCACCCTTAAACGCCAAGAACACTAGTTTTCAAACGTCAACTGAAGGGAGGGTACCTACTTTGAGGCAATTTTTTATTCACACCAAATTGTGTATTTCCTTCAACGAAAATACTCGACTGATGTGTTCTTACTCGGAGTGTTTTCTCAGTTTTTATTCACAGCACCCATTGTCTCTGTTAGTGGAGTCAGTTGGCGATGGAACTAAATTAACATGATGGTCGCTAGTTGTTTTTTGATGCCCCGAACGTATTAGATAGTATACCGAAATACTCGATGCCAGGAATGCGCCTACGTGTTAATCAACATCCAGAACCCTCCCACCGTTCTCCACACGAGACTACCGATGGGTATTACCTCGCGAGGCTGGTCAGAAATTAAGCTAAATCTAAGCCCCTTGTGCTACTAATCTTTCTGCCCTTCAGAGTTAACCCTACACACACTAAGTTTTTGCAGATATCCGTCAAGTTTTGCTTGGATTGCCTCAAGTTGCCAGGTCAGTCCTGTCCTCAGTGGAACATCACGTGCTTCCCATCCTCATCCATGCTTGGAAATTCCTGGGAGTAAGATGAGTTATCGTATCCGCATTTGAATACTGGCGGTAGCCCAGACAGAAACTACGAACGGTGGTAGTTGCAGTCCCATGTCATTCTTGATGTCCCAGGTTTAATGACTGGTATAAGCTTTTGGGTTCACCTTCCTTTCGTGTAGTTAGTTCAACGGTATTGCCACAGCACTCTTTACCGGGCTTTAATGAACTGTTTCTCTTGAAGGTTTGGATTTTGCCGAAGGTGCACTCTTTGCATCTCGTTTCCTGTAATCTCTATGGGAATAAACCGGGTAGCATGCAAGCGTCTGTGGTAGTTCTGAAGCCGAAAATTGTACTGATCGCACAGAGCCTGTGTCCAGTAGTCATCTTCTGTTTTGTTGTTCCACTGCAAGTGCCCCCTCCCATACAATGCGCCTGTAGTCACACGCTGCCTCCTCACAGAGAGGCCATTGAGCTCCAATGTAGTTGCCACCGTTTCGCTTACAATTTTCCAGAAATTATCACCAAAATTAACTCAATTTGAGAAAAATATCCCTTTATCAAGTTTTCGAGGCGAAAACGCAATTGGAGAAGTGCGAGAAGACTGCAGCAGCGCCCCGTTTGAACAGCGAACAAAGGAAGCAATCAGGGAGCCGATAAACAATTCCGTGTTACAAGCCGTAAATAAACTTCGAGTTAAAATCTTCCAGGCGCAGTTGTGAACGTTACACATTTCTCTTTGATATTGAATATCGAAATTGTTTTTGAAATGTATATCCCTGCTGAAAGTTTCCATCCTCCCTTGGAATATCAGATTCCTGAAGTTAAAGCGTACGCAGTGCAAAGTAATTCAGAATAAACTCTTCCATTTGCACATTTTTTTTGTGTTCACGCTGCGCGCACCCCCTCCTCGGCTGAACCACACCACACCACAGCACAAGCCATCATCCCAACCTTTGTGAAAATTTATATCGCCACGCGCCACCCACCGGGTGGTATAAGTTTATTCCTTTCGTCGCACACTGATAAATGTCCTGCGAAATGTTGTGCCGTTTATTATTTTCATTTATTGCAGTGTTTCAATGATGATTTCACAGGTCCTACCGGCCGGCAATGGAGGACGACTGCGAATCCGAGTCTGACTCCGATTCCGACTCACTTTATATGCAAACTGCCTGCCGCTTCGAAATTTATTGAAAAATATTTCATTATTGTTTTATTAACTTTATTTTAACGAATGGGGATAGCTGTTGGGAGCTGCAAGCGAGTGGGTGAGGCTGCTCAGCAGCATATCAATCCGGCGGGCTGTGGGCGGGGGGTTGTCCAAAAGGATGGCCGTGTGTAAAGCGGATGTGTTTATACTGGCCACCTGGCAACGCGATGAAATATGGCGAATGAAATCCAATTCGTGGTGATTTTTTTGGTTTTTTCCTTGTTTCCCGTCATATTTTTGAATAAATATTTTGCTACACGCTTTTTTTCACTTGGACGGCAGTCTAATTTGTTTTTACGGCAACCATAACTTATGTAGACACGCAAATCGAGGAAATCCGATTTGTTATGCTGGCCACATCCGTGCGAGAGTGGAGGGAGGTTTGTGAAACGGTGAAAATTCCGTTTATTTTGATTTCGCAGATAGTGGCCGCTATCTGATTGAATGAACGTGTAATTATGAGGAGTTAACTTTGCAAATAGAGTGGCAATGAGTTGGTTTAGCGCCGCATTTAACCGCCCTAAGGGTGTACAAAAATGAATTACGAACACTAAGTGAGCAAATTTTAATGAGCTACTTCTGAAATTGGGCAAATTATTTACTGTGCTTAGAAAGACCGAAATGTGGGTTGGATCTAATGGTGGACATCGGAACTTGATGAGTGGAAAATAAACTTTGTATTTATTTAATACAGTGTGATTCTTCAATTCTTACAGTCTTCCTAGACGAATGGATGGCGCAGTGGGTTAAGTGCCTGCCTTTGGTTAGTGGGGTTCCTGGTTCAAATCCTAGTGAAAGTAAAGTTAATACGCTTTTATCTGGTTTTCAAATCTGGTACAGTCACCATTTGCCGTTGGGATCAAATTAACGGCACTGTCACTGGAGTGGGCAATCAGTGGTAGTTGTCTGACTGTGGGTATCACTGCGAATGTACCAGCAGCCTCCACGTAACCTAACATAGATTCTTCTTCTTCTTATTTATCTGACGCTACTTTCCGGGGTGGACTTGGGCCTCAACTAACAACCCTCTCCAACCACCACGATCTCTGGCTAGCTGCTTCCAGTGTTGCACAACAAGTTAATTGTGATCCTTCTCCACCGGGGTGTTTCACCTTAGACGTTGGCCTTCTCTCTTGCGTTGTTCGGAAGGTTCGGCGTGGAAGACCCTTCGAGTCGGAGCTAAGTTGTCCATATGCTACATGGCCTAGTCATCTTAGGCGTTGGATTTGTAGATGCCTGACTAGGCTCATGTCGCTGTACAATCCGTACAGTTCGTGGTTGAATCGTTTCCTCCAAAAACTGTAAACGCAAATAGGACCAAAGATCGCACGCAAAACTCTTGTCTCGAGAAACAAAGGACAAAGGACCAAGGACCTCATCCGATTTTGGAATTGTCGATGCCTCTGCGCCGTGAAGCTGGACTGGGATGATCAAGGTGTTGTATGAAGTAAGCTTAGTCCTGCGAGAGATCGCTCTTTTACTCAACTGCGTCTTGAGCCCATAGAAACAGCGGCAAAAGGGGTACTCTGCGTTTGATAATAATATAATATGGGTGGCGCTACAGCCCGTAGAATACCACGGCCTAGCTTCTCAGGAACGACTCGTGTTGTGCGTGATATTGTTCTCCACTCGTGGAGGGGACCAACAGTTTAATGCCGATTCCGAACGGCGAAGTTGAGAAGCTTTTTCTGGATAGGAATAGTCTTTGAGCATTGTCAGTGACTCGAAGGAGGTGGAGTCGGGAATTATCAAAGGTGGCAAATTCGGGTATCGAACCTGACACCCTCTGCGTAGGAGTCGACGCATTACCCTCTACGCCACGGCGATCCACGTCCTATGCATATCTTGTATCTACTTAAAGACTTCATTGTAAAGTGATTACATCACATTCATAGGAATCTATTACTTTTAAGTGTTTATTTCAAAAAATGAATTGAATTGAAAGTATAACTGATTTTTTTTAAGATGAATTACGATCATCACTATTGACCTCTGATGGCTTCAAAAATTGTTAGTAACTGCTACAGGAAATCGCTTTACCATCGCGTATTCCAATTGTCGATGCTTTATATGAAAAGCCAGCAATCCCGGAAAATTGCTGCTTCGTCTCATCTAACTCTGCCGCTGTGAAGGGACACTTAATGAAAAGAGGATGTATTAATGAGGTCCTTTTTGCTATATTTTTCTGTAAGATTCTACGCACTGCTACTGCAAGTAGCTACTGCAATGCAAGTACAATCGCGCAGTGGTATTTGTCAGTAAAAAGGTACCAGTTCTTTTGTTAATATCTCTTCTATTACCAACATAACATTGATGGGCATGTCTTCAAAAAAAAAAATGCAAAGCTACCAGCAATTGTAGATTAGTTAGAATCGGCAGTGCACCATTAGTTTGTGGGTTCTGCCACATCCAGAACATCAATTAAAAATGTTACTGCAATTTTTACGAACCTGTATCGGGAATAAAATTCTTCCTCCTATAACTCTTCGAATTGATACCATCGCGGTTTGTATATTTTTGCCGAGAAATCCATTCAAATATTCTCAATTAAATATCTCAAAATATTGATCCACTGGAAAAATTTTCAAAAAAAAAAAAAGGCAAACGACCTTAACAAATTGAATCCTACAGTCACTTGAAGCCGCCTTATATTTTTAAAACTATGTTGTTCTTTTTTTAAATTTAAAGTCGACTATAACCTTAGAGTCTACTTAAAGATGACTATGAATAAAAAAGAGTATACTTTAAGTTTAGTAGATGAATAAAATCTCTTAAAGTCGACTTTAAATGACTATGAAGGGCATTGTATATATATATTTTAAATATGTCTGAGCACTTAAATCATCATTAAATTAATATAGCTAGTTAAAAAGGTCCAACCAATTCCATTTTCCAATCAGAAAAAAATCAAAGTAATAAATTCTGACAGTGTTAACGCAAAATTGGATTTCAAAATTTTTGTGCCCGAAATGTTGAATTTAGGTGCTGTGTAATAGTACAATTACTCTGCGTTTTTTTTTTATGTGCGCTGACTCTCTGTCCAAGACGTTGATGTTGTTGTAGGGACTTCTGGAATGTCCTGTTTCGAGTGTTGGCGTAAGAGTCTTGCACTATTTTCTCCAGGACGATGTTAAAGAAGTCACGTGACAGTGCATCGCCTTGTCTAAAACCTTTTTTGACATCGAAGGTCTCCGTGAGTTCGTTACCGAAGTTGATGGAGCAGCGACAATTATCCATCGTTATAAAGTATATCACCGAATCACCTAAACCTACGTCACTTGAGTCACGTATGTTTCTAAGGGACAGTGTCCAATGAAGACTTCAATCACTGCACCAAATTGCATCAAATTTGTATGGATTTGGCCAGAATATACTTTGAATTCGTATGCATTTTGTCCAATGGTGTGGTCCATGGGCGCCCACGGGGGACACCCACCCCACCCCCTGATTATTTGGCTTTGAATTGCATGTTGCCAGAGCAAAGAACTCCCCTGCGATTTCAACTACTTCGCAATTGACTCGAATGTCTCCACTTCACTGTCGGAGCACTGACAGCACTGGCGTATATCCCTTCAAGGGACGAACGACATCCGACAGAGAGCCATTTGACACTATCGTGTTCACATTAGCACCCATTACAGGCATTCCTTCCCCCCTGTGCACCGGAATCCTTCTTCCTGTGCAATTAATTTCCTAAGAGATGCCGAAATTACACAAAACAAAGTACACCTTTTCCAAACAGAGAAAAACAATTCCACATCATTCGACTTGAGTGAAGTACGCAATTTGTTTCCCCACCCCCTCGCTGACCCACATAGTGGACGGGTGCCATTGTTGTCCCGTGCCAGTCATTCACTACCAGTGTACAAATCCAGGACACCGAAACTGATGATGTCCACATGATGTTTTTTTTTTCCCTTTTCTCCCATTTACACAAGCCCTCTCGCTTCACATCAACCCGCGCTCCGGTATTTTCCTTTTAATTTACTTCATTTCGTCCTTTCACAATTTATTCTTTCATCACAACAACCGGAAGAGGGTGGACGAATAACGAATGAAAACTGCAGTCTACAACAGACGGGGGGTAGAAAAAAAAATATGGAAAAAGAGAAGAGATACCATTGACAACGGCAGCCAGGCCAAGGCAATTAACTTGGCGATGAAGAAGAAGCTCCTCGCGACTTCGCCATTCAACCAAGAGCGTCATCATTGTCCACAGGGAGAGGACTTTTGCACAGCGAAAGAGGAGCCAAGCATTGAAATTTAAAAATTAAAGTGATTTCCAACATCAAAGGGAACCGGCCCGAACCAACCGCCACAACATCAGCACATCAGAACATCAACAGCCACCAGAGCCCCGTCTCTTCATTCGCCATTGGTTAAAAAGATTGTTTTCCAATTTATGTTTTCACACCAGCAATAAGGGCTCCGGGGCGAATAAACAAAGGAGAACAGGATGAAATTGAAAGAACCCCGACAACTAAAAATGAAATCATAAAAAAGGCGAACAAGAAAAGGAAATAAGAGAAAAGCCCACCAGAAAATGTTGGGGGGAGGAAAAAAAATAAGTGAAGAACAGGAACACAGCGCATGGGGCATGGAGCACCGAAGATCCTTCGAGGCAAGGGTGTGAGCCTCGTAGCACAACGACGACGACGATAACGGTGGTGATGGCAGAATAGAGTGAGATCCCGTCGAATCGATATAAGGGAGTCCTTTGCCGAAGCAAATTATTATGTGTGTGTCGGGGGGATTTATAGTTGGCATTGGTTCCAGGAGTTGGATTGGCAACCAGCACAGGAATGATTCCTCAGTGCCTTGCATATGCGAGTACGCCGCGCCGCACCGCGCCTTGTCGTGCCGTATCGTGTAGTGAGTGTTGTCGCACTCCCTGGCCGAACTCCTGGCCGTCTCCACCAAGAAGGATGTGAATAATGCTGAATGTCTGCAAGGACACGCTGGTGGACGGAGCAGGGAGTGGCGCACTGGATTTCCTCGAGGATATGTGGGTTTATTTAAATTTGGTTAAATCAATCAATTGCGATTTCCCAACGCCTGGTGGCAAAATCGTAATTCTTTTGTTGTTGGCTCGACCGAGTTCCTTCGATGGCCCGCCAGCCCGCTCGCCCCTCTCTGCTTCAGCCGATCCAGCACGAGCTCGGATGGATGGATGGGAAAAGGCTGCTCGATGTGCTTGTGAATGAAGAATGAATGACGCTTCGGTTGTGGGGTTGTGGGCTATAAAACCAAAATGAGCATCGGGATGTGGAAATAAAAGAGATGTATTTGGAGCGAAAGTGTATTTGTATTTGTTTCATTTTTTTGTGTCTTCCATTTCCGTTCCCACTCACTCGACGCTCGACAGAGCCCGAGAGGAAGGAAACTAAGTCGAAAATCTGCTGGATGTGTTGTTGACATTGCGCTTGGGGGCGGGCGAAGGCTGTTTTTTTATTGCCATGGATGTAAATAGTTTTAGGACGGAATTCTTCCTTTTCCCTCAATTCAGCAATACTCGTACCACGGGGTGTGAGCCCCTCGGGCTGACGGCAATTTGATGGGCGGAGAGAGCTGATCAAAATGGACTGCAGTTGATTACATGCTGAGGTGGAATCTCTTAAGTGGTTTCGAGATGTGTGCCACCGTGGAACTTAATGCGACACATCGTACGGCATTTTACGTGCTTGACCTTCACCGCAGAGAGGGCGTCACAGGGGGTGTGTTGAACTTGTAAAACTCATAAACCGTCTGTCTGGGTGGATTAAGTGGGCATTTAGGTCAACAAGTCGTACAAGCTTACGAGGATTCTTTTTATGACTTTTTAATAGAATTTGCTGCGATGACAGTTAGACAGATAAACCAGGCGAGTGGACTGAGCGAGATTGGATCAAAGTTTTGAGTGGCCCCACACGCACCGTGGGGCCAGTCTGTCTGCAGAACGGCTTTTTGTTGTATTGCTGTAGACATCGTCAGGGTTTTACGAGGCAGACGGTGTCTAAACCAAAACAAGAACGAAGTAGTGGAGCCTGAGCGTAAATGGAGCCGACAGCTTCGACGAGCGTTCTTGTCCCATGAGTGGGTGCTTAAAATGTCATGCTTGGGTTGAATATTCTATGAGTTCATAGTTTAGGATCAAGTGGAAGAAAGGAAAATAAAATTCCGCGTTGTCATCTTGTTTGAGGTAGCAGCTGTTTGCATTTGTGTGATGAAATTTTAATTCATCGGCTTTTTCCAAAAATACAAATTGTGACATTAAAGTGAGGGTAGTGCATCGTGCTCTGTCTATCAGATGGATATTTGACGTCATCAGGGGCATTTTGCGTGGCAGGTTCTGGGAAGTCCGAAACTTGGCAGTCCTGGGAAGTGTGTCACTGAGATGACACATGCATCGAGCGTTCGGTTTTTAGATAGATGCCACATGATCACAGGGGAATTTCGTCTGCTGTTGATAGATAATAATCTACCGCATGAACTCGTGCTCTAATAAGACTTTTCAACGTATGTAGAGTGTCTAGTCATCACACAATTATTTAAGACAATAACACTGAGTAAGAACTTTGGCACCAGAATAAATTGTAATATAACCAGGGGATAACAACGATGCACGGGGCACAAAGATAAAGTCGACATTATTTGAAAATTGAACCCATGAAGCCACTGAACGATGAAGCCAAGGCAACATTTCTATATATCCTTTTGACCTCAAACTAGGATGATCTCAGTTCAGTCCTTGCTTTGCGCCCTACAAGAAAAAAAACTGTGTCGCGAGTCGACATTTATTATTTGCAATATCACTCTGATCTGGATTCCAGGCCACAGCAACATAGGGGAAATGAGATTGCCGAGGATCTGGCCAAGCAAGGAGCAACGCCCACACTTAGTTGTTGAGCCCCACAATCAACGACCTCAAATACATCCTCAACACTTCCTGTTCTTAGCTGTTAGAAGGTGGATAAAAGTACAAATTCTGTAGGGAAACCTGGCCGTGCAGGAAGGCCATAAAAAGGACTGATAACCTCCTCAACAGAATGCCACCCGAAATAGCAAGAGTCGTGGCTGTAGGCACGGAGCACTGGTCCATAGGCATCAGTAGCAGTAGCAGCAGTTGCCTCGACATCCACTCAGAGGAAAGACTGCCTCACTTTCTCTGTCACTAGCCGAAGAAAGATATATTGCTTTCGGTACACCTTTCCTTAGTGACTACTCCGAGATATCTAATCAAAGTACATCGAAAATGACCAAACTGCACACGTTGAATTTAGCTAATTCAAACAACCCAAGTCTATGAGGTGTGGTATCAAAACAGCGCGCTACTGCTCTACTTTTACCCGGTTTGAGCCAAATCGTAGCCACTTAAGCCAACCAAAAAACCACACCAACCAAGCACATTTATTTTGTAAAACATCGTCTAGTCTGAAAATGTGTGTGCCGGACTGGGATTAATTTTATTCGATTTTATTTCACGGATTTGCCGATTTTGCCAATTAAAGCCATTACAGCACCGAGTGCCATAACAAATCCCTATTCCTTCAATGAGCAACTACAGTGGACTCTCCCTAAGTCGAATTGTCACGGGATACCAAAATTTGTTCGAGTAAGAGAGAGTTTGACTTAGAGAGAGGTATTTGTATGGAAAGTTGAGGGAAATGTATGTAAAATATGGCGAAAAAGTTCGAGTAAGGGAGAGTTTCGACGAGAGTCCACTGTAATTATATTGGGTTATCATTCTTCCCACAAAAACTGGTAACAGCTATCGAGACTTGCTATAAAACAGTGTTCGTTTTGGACCGACAGAATACGTGGTTCCAATGAGACTGCTTGGATGTGCATTTGGCGGCGATATTTTTCGATTGGTTCCTCGCCCTCTGGCTTAACGAATTCAAATTTCTTCCAATGGGAGCACCCGAAGTGATTGACTTGCTCCTTAACATTCTAAATGAAAATGTTAAAATCACACCAAAAACGAAGTAGTGGCTACCGTTCCACAGTGAGTAGGTACTTTAACTCCTACTCTGAGTGTCTATGTTCGATTCCCCACACGACCAGCTTTACCATTTTCCAATTCTACTGCTCTCGTTTCACTGCCAGTGCTTATGTCTGGAAAAAGACCTGCAAGGTTGGCTATTGGAGTCGGCAAGCAATCATAAGTCCTCATCAGCCCTATGGAACAATATTAAGAATAATACGACTGGTTGCTGTAGAAAAAGGTGCAAGCTCATCTGAGACTGTATAGCTACTCATCTTAATATATTAAATGTTCAGTCTAGAGGCCATTTAAAAACATCTCAAGAAACCCTAAAGAAATCATGTGATTAATGTTTTGCGATTTGCTGTTAAAAACATTGCGAAACATCATTTCGAATCAAATCATCATCGAGAATTACTTGTTATGCTGGTGTTTTAATGTAAGCAAAAAAAATTATATTAAATATATAAATTAAATGAAAACACGTACGTTTTATATCATTGCTTTAATCTACCAAAATCTTATATTTCGTAATTCACAATTATGAAACTGCAGGAACGCCACGTAATACTTAGCATGACGTATTTGCATTCGACTCGCTTGACATAAGTAAAATTAAATGATTTTGTCGAATATTCGCCAATCTTAAAAGATCGATACTCGTCAGATAAATGATATTCCACACAACGGATGTGCCGAATATTTGACGAATATTAATACATACTAATTCTTAAATTACCATTAAATACCATTCATTAATTTTTTAAAATTTTTTATTCGGCTATTTATTTTCACTTAAGATTGAAGTTTATTTATTTTACTTAAAATGGAATAGTCTTGAAACTTAAGCTCAGATACACATAAATAACCATATTTCCAAAAAATATGAATATGAGGGAGGTTGTTGTATGTTAAATTGATAGAAATGTGTGTAAAATATGGCGAAAAAAATTCAAGTTAGAGACAAATTCGACTTAGGAATGTTCGATTAAGGAATAGTCCACTGCTACTATAATTCCATAAACAACAGATACAAAAGGCTTGCTAATAATATTTCAATATGATTAATATTTAACTCAGTGATTAATTAAAAATATTCTGAAACTCCCCCATATTGCCCTCCCTCAATACCAAAAAAATTTGGATTGCGTGGGATGGCCTGCATACAGAAATCCAACAGTTTTTTTAATAAAAGAGAATTTTCATAATTCACGACTTTACCTCATTGCATTCACTGACAAGTCAAGACCCTCTAAGCAACTGTCTAAGAAAAGATTCATAAACTTAGCCAACCGGTGATAGTAAAAAAAATCCCCTCTAGTCCTGAAATATGAATAACATGCACAGAATGAGTGGTTTTTCCAGAAGCTATGCCATGGTGGACTACTGCCTGTAGCGCCTATTATTTTGCTAGAATTGTATAAGGATTTAGAAACGAGATTGTTATAATTCATGAGATCATTCATTGTTCATTGTTGAAATTGTAGAAAAATCGGATAAAATCGCGATATTTAAGTTTTTTAACAGTAAACATGACGAGAGTATGCATCTAGTCACAAGAGTCTACATACGATGCGAAATTTCCCTCGAATGTGCTCTCTCTTGAAAATAGGAAAAGTAATTTTTTTGTATTTTAATATTTATGAAAATAAAATACTTAAACTTACTTACTTGAAATCCTACTTAGACTTTTTTGACATCTAAATACTTCTCCTCTGAGCATCGTGGTTGTACTATTGGGATTGCATCTTTATTAAAAAAGAATGTGTATTATAATTTGTAAACGTTAAGATCTGTATGGGGCACAGAGAATTAGTTTCAGAAACACAGAAAAAACAAAAATCTACATAATTAAATTGGTATTAATTTACTTAAATGAAAAAGCAATTTTAATTCATTTATAATTTTTATTTTTTAATCAATTTGTTTTTTTCAAAATCATCAATTCCACCAAATCTTGTTTTGTTTTTGATATCGTTGGAACCTTACGATTAGTCTTACCTAGCTCGTATTTTATTTCGTCGCGTTGTGTGTGGTTCCTACAGTTAAACGTCATTTTTGAACAATGAAGTTCTTCTACATGGCACTGCTTTGCTTAGAAATCAATACAATTCCACGATACTCGCGCTCCTCATAAATCTACCCAGCCAGTACTGCAGCTTAGCAAAGCTAAGCTAAAAGCGTTATCTCGAGAATTCTGCAAAAATATTTCCAGCAGCTAAGTTAGCCACCCTTTCCTTCTCACTCTTGCAACAAAATCTGAACCCTACACGAACCCCAACCAAATATGAACCGCCTGTCAACACACAACAACGATTATTTCGCCGCCCCCAGCGAGTTCGTAACCACACTTTTAGAAAACCTTCCGGTCTCGTTATCTTCTAAGCAGTCCATTCGCTTACTTCCAACCTCCCCCCCCCCCCCCCCCCCCCCCCCCCCCCCCCCCATTTTGAATTACGAGGTCTAACTCTGAGCTTGTTGTTGATTTATTTTGTTCGTTCGCTTGCGAGGGGACCCATTCGAACGAGGGACGACGACGCAACATTGAGTTGACGACAAACCAAAGCAGTGATTAAAAACGTCCTTCCCCATTCTGAAACTCACTGCAGGACCATAATTAAAAACGGTGAGCGAATTAAATATTAAAACAAACACCAGGTAACCATCCACCGCACAGGCAGCCGGCACGAAGGATCCTGAAACGAAATCCGTTTTAGCATACACTTACCATAACCATAAAAAATAGAAACACCGAAAGTAACCAACCCTCTCGCAGCGTCACAGGGAAATGCGACGAATAAAAATTAATGAAGATGGCAGCAAGCAGTGGCCAGAGCAGGGCGTCCGTGAAACCGACAAAAAGGGATAAGAACTGCTTAACGTGCACCAGAGGATGGGGAGATCAACAAACACATGTCCTTCGTCGTCAGTAGCGCCGCAATGTCGCAGTCCTTTGCATTCACAACAATATAATTAAGGACTAAATGGTGTTAACTTAAAACTCTGTGTGCACTAGGAGCTTGCAGCCGGCAGCCGCTGGACCGTATGGGAATTTGAAACTCAAGTGACGGTGCGCTGTGCACGAACCGAGACAGCCGGCATACAGGGTGTGCTGTGACGCGTGCCACCGAATCACCACCACATCCTGCCACATGCATATTATTATAACCTAAAGGGTTAAATTAAATTAAAAATTATAAAGTAGGGCTTTTCGCCATGTCCACAGGTTTACAGATGCTCCATGTTACTGCCTTTTTTCGTCTTTTTTTTTCCTCTCCGAGAGGGTCTCGCGCGGTTGGCGTGAGGTGATCAGGGGGTGAGTGTGCTTGCTCTCCAGGAATATCGTACCCTTCGTCGTTCCGTAGATGTGTGTAATATTTTGCCCATGTAACCTGAAATAAGACCACTTCTGGTGGAACACACGTCCGTTTATGGGCATGCAAAACGAGGTAAGCAGCAGACGGCAGATGGCATACTCTATGTGTGTAATGACATCCAAGTGAAGCGTTATTTGCCTCCAGAGGAGGATTGTGCACAGTCAGCACAGTCTGACCAGACAAAGCCCAGCCACTACATGTCATGCAACGCTTCAACTGGCCCCAACCCCACTTCACAGTCCACCCACTTCAACACACTTAACCACATAGTCGCTGAAGTTGGAATGTGTTCGCCGTGTGTAGGACTTAATTAGAGTACCCGGTGGGTAAGTCACACGTGAGAGCAGCTGGCCTGGTGTATCGGGTAAAATAATTGGACGAACAGGGTCGGATTCGATGGCACTCTTTAATGAGGTTGCTTGCGCTGACGTTAACAAGTTAAACTGCTGCCCCTCCGGTGACCGGTCCAGATACGATCGGTTATTCTTTTTCTAAAAAAAATAAAATAAAGCGAAAGTATACGTGTATACGAAGTATAGTGTTTAAGGAGTGCACTGTGAGTGAGCTTGGTGGACAGGTCCTGTCAAGAGAAGATACTTACCGGGATACTTTCCGACAACCTTTCAACTTATCCACTGTTTACAATGAACTACAGCAGTATACAGAGTCTACACAGCAAAAGCGTATGGAACGTTATATGGAAATGATTTGCTATTTTTACTATTACTTAATCGTCAGCAGCGCATATCTCAAAGAGTTATCCGAACAGTTCAACATTCTCCTGTGCTTGATGCCAGGTCATAGAGACATCCCGGAAACTGCCAAGCTGATGAACTCTCTAAACGCGCCACTAGACTGACAGTTGATGGACTCTCTTGTAACGTAGTTGCGCACCTAGTAGATCTATATTCTAGTTATCATGGTCTTGACCCAAAAAGATAAAATAGCCTGATCTGTCTAATGAGATCCAAAATTAAGACTGCTGTGGGAATAATCACTGAACACTACCTACTAGACCTTCGCGCAAAGAGACTACGCCTACTCTCCAACGACTTTTTCAGAAGCTGTCGAAATAAAGAGGAGGAAGAAAGCGTCCAACACCTCGTCTGCAATTGTCCTACTCTTAACGCAACTAGGAAGGCTGCTACAGGCTCCTTCTTCTACGACGATCTAAGATCTTCTACGAATCTAAGTAAAATACCGGTCAACGCACTATTCAAATTTTTTCAGAAAACTGTCATAATTCACGGCAACCCTCTTTAATTTGAAACACCCCTGTGGCGATACAATGACCCTACTTTAGCCTAAGTGCATTAAAGCCGCATTCTAACTACCTTACGTTAACTTCTTTACTACTGATTTTAAGTATAAACGAAGAGACTGATATTGAGTCACTTGTTCGGTCATATTGGTTGATAGCTGTGGTAGTCGTGGGCTGACTTTCCGGAATAGACGAGTGATTTGAATTGAAGTCGTCAAAGCGCAGGATGCTACTGGTCAATTCACCGGTCGAGAAATATGTTGATCACCGAAATATCTCAATTGATCGGTCGATTCACGTCCTCATGGCGCGCCAACCTGTTTCAGCTTCAGAAAAATAACGAGCGGGGTAATGCCTTTCTCACAGTCGCCTCTAGACAAAATTTGAGCCAAAAGTTCTGTCGGACCATACTAGGGATGTTCGAGGTTCATCGATGTGACCAAATATCGATGTTCAAGTTCACAAAATATCACATAATCGATGTTAGCCACAAAACATAGGAATTCGATGTTAGCAAAATAAAACCAACTATTAATTGCAGGTTTTGAATAAGACCACTGATTAGTTCTTGGAATTGGTTCATGGAATATTTCGGCTTAAGAGTGAAAGAAACTTGTTTTTCTATGTAATCAGAATGCTTTTGGTTTCTTGGTATTTTATGCAATCATTCATTCTTTGTTTATGATGTGAGGTGTGCGGTAACGATCTATGCATATAAGTACATACATGTGGATGGTTTTAACCAATTAGTCGGAATGTTTAAGAACATCGATGTTTTGAGTTCGATTAATATCGGTCATCGATGTTCAGCCAACGATGTTGACATCGACGTCAAAATCGATATTTTGCCAACATCGCACAACCCTCGACCACACAACACACCAAACGGAATATATTCCAGGTGCCTTGGCAGCTTTTGTATTGCCTGAGGTTAACATACCCATTCAAGCAGAAATTACCTTCATCGCTGAAGACATTTTTCACAGAGCACGAATTTTGATAATAAGTTTCAATATGTGGACAGCCAGAAAAAAGTGTCACGTCAACACAACGTCAACAAGTTCGAGTCTCGTCCGCTAAGAGCTCGAGAGCATTACAACCGAGGTTTCGTGTTTGACAGGTTCCACGAATCTGTCTCTTTTTCCTTTCGCCGTTCGACAATACGTAAGCTGCCACTGTGGCAGATTTGGAGTAGGAGTTGAATAAAGATTTTACATACTAATTAGCTTTCTGACTTTTTATTCCTTAACATCCACAAGTACTTTGTAAGCGTTCTTTCTAAGATGATGCGGTATTTCCAATTGCGCATGTTAGACCTTGTCACTTACGTGATTCAGTTTCAGCGAGTTACGCATCTGCTCTTCTAATGAGGAACTGTTTTAGTTGCAGGGGCTAAACGGTCGGCTTTGGCAAAAGTTCTTCAGAATTTAGGGATATTCTGAACACACTTGCTGGTGTACCTCAGGTGTCTACATAGGGACCGATGTATTCTATTTTATTCATTTATCAATGACTTAACTACGGCTTGTCAGAATACTTCACTCTGTTTCTAAGTTAATTTTATCCAGGTTAGTATGTACTTCTATTTGTACAGTCCTTGTACAGTCTTTGGTGAAATCTGATCTGTCACACAAATATATGCAAGCGGTCGATGTAGAATGGAATTCATCGTCACCCTGTTGAAACTGAATGTACTGTGGAATCTACAAATATATGGATGGTCTCTTATTTATTGAATGACGTCGCTTTCCATCGGACTTGACAATAAACCACTTTTTTTTTGGCCACTAGCGACATTAACTACATTGTGGGACGTATTTACGCAATGTTCCGATGGCTGTAGCTGTCTACAGATTTCTACCCGACTTTTGTTAAGCGCAGACTTATCAACATGACAACATTTTGTTAATCTATTTCGAATTTGAATCTCAGACGCAGCATACACTTGTTGTAGCTTTGAATAGCATGGTTAGATGTGTTTCTATATTCCGCACATAGGACCGCGGGATATCTATCATCGTCTTGTCCATGAGTGTATAGTGAAAAAGTTCTAAAATGCTGGATGTTGCCGCTTCAATCATAAAACATTCTGCTACAGTCCGAGGTGGATGTGGACATCAACCAACAAGCCTCTCAAACTATAGCGATTTCTTCAGTTCTACACAATGGTTGCGATTCTTCTCCACCAAAAGACGAGTCATATATAAATACATGTCAACGCCAGCAATCCATACTCACTCATACTCACACCCCAGCAGATAAGGATGTCATAGTCCCAAATGACGATGTGGTCATACGATCGCCAAATGGAACGATCGTTAAATAGTAAATCCAGTTGAGCTCGGATGCTATAGTAAAAGGGACTAAACCCTTGAACTTACAGTGCAATAACGAACGTGGCGGTCTCCAGTTCGACGAGAAAGTGTCAAGTTCTCCCTAGTGTTTAAGATTGTTTTCCTTCTTTAATACAGGTTTTAAATATTGTTGCAAGTGTGTTCGTTGATTTAATTTCTCCTTCTATTGTTTTTATTTGTAGTTTGGATACTCCATCCAATATAAATATAAAATACAATTTGCGTTACATTAGAGCCAGCGTACTCTATCACGTTGTCCCAAAGATTCGAAAGTCTTTTCGGGCCGGAGTCTTGAATCAGTAGACACGTACCTAGACTTATAAGAGCTCATATGAGACTCATACAGCCGTGTACTGTTCGCGACTAAGACTTCTCCTCCAAATGCAGTCAAGGCAAACAGGACTAAGAGTCGCACACAGAACTTTTCTCTCGAAGAGACCAAGAACTTGTTCATCCGCTATTGAGATTGTCCATGCCCCAGAGCTGTACAGCAGGATAGGAATAATCTCTCAATTGCCTCTTGAGCCCATAGAACCAGCGGTTGACAAGAGTTACTCTGCGTTTGGTTTTGGTACTTATGTTGTTTGTACTGCTTACAGCAGAGCGGAGGTAGACAAAGTCCTTAATTACCTCTGTCCAAGATGTCGATGGTGCATGGCGGCTCTATTGCAGGACAGCCTCTACTTCGTTTTGACTGAATTCTCGGGTAGATCCATTCCGGCCGCTTCTGTCTCAATGCAAGCCAACGGCTCATTTAAGCCTGAACGTGCTCGGCTTCTCTGCAATCTCAACATCGCCCACACATAATTACCACCTTGCTTATTTGAAAGCAAAGAAAGTGGTCGCCGTGGCGTAGTGGGTATATGCGTCGAGTCCTACGCAGAGGGAGCAAGGTTCGATACCAGAATTTACCACCTTTTATAATTCACGGCTCCGCCTCTTTCGAGTCTAGAAAAAAATGCTTCTCAACTTCGCCGTTCGGATTCGGCATTAAACTGTAGGTCCCTTCCACTAGTGAAAGACCAATAGCACACACAACACGAGTGGTTGCTGAGAAGCTAAGCCCAGGTCCACCTCAGACTGGCGCGCCACCCGTATTATTATTATTACTATTTGAAAGCATTCAATTCGATCCATCATCACTTCCTCTTCGAGATGCATCAACCCGACTCATTTGTTCTTCCCGTGCAAGCAAGTAAGTAATTGATTCAAAACAATTCAAAAATGAAGTATTTATTTCTACTAAGTGTATACCTTTGTATACCTCTTTTTCTACCGTTCCTTCTCCCTCCTATTTTTAATTTATTTCATATATCACATAGTAACTTATAGTTTTGTCCTAACACATTTTTTAAGTAATTATTTTTTTTTTAAATTTTATAATAAAACATTTTTCTTATAATCTAACAGCAAAATAAAAATTAGTTTAAAATTTCGTATTTCCCTCAAATATTACTTAGTAATTTCATTTTGTTTAATAAAATTGTAAAATTTCCTCAAAAGAAAGATATAGATACAACATATAAATCTCTGTAAATTATATTGTGCGATAACTAAATCATTGTAAAATTTAATACGAAATAAATCTATCTATCTAATTTAAAATTTAATCTAAACTCATTAGTTTGCCTGTTGGTCTCATCGCTGAAACGAAGCTTTGTTGTTTTAAAACTACTGCAGCAAAAGTTTCTGTTACGGACTCTCTCTTAGCGGACAATCCCCTTGAGCGGATATTTTCTCACGACCAGGAATTTCGAAGTTCCATATATTCTCATGGAAAAACAACTTTACTAGAGGAAAAGGGTCGATGTCCGCTCATGGAAGCTTTCACCGCAATAACCTAAAATCGCTGGTCTACTTGCGACTTTTTGTAGTACGTACCCCTGTGCCTTAACTCCGATCGCAAAAAAAAAAAACGCGGACCTTAAATTCAACACAAACTCCAGCCCCGTTCAGGCGCAGGCTGCAATCGATGCCCGAGACATTCCGCAGTTAATTCGAAGAGTAAGTGACGCGAGTTTTTCACCCTTCTATTGTTGTTGTTTTAATTCTCACACAAAAGGCCAGCCATCATCACTTCACGGCCGTTGCAATGAGACGCAACCACCGTACAGTCGAACGCAGAAACACGGCATAGATAAGTACGCTGTGCTCTGGTAGCATCAGTATCAGCACAAGCTTAAAGCATATGGTGCTCCTCCAGCAGTACAGCACCACATAATCCCGTCTGAGGGCAGAAATTTTAATTTGAATTTCACAATTAAAAGCATTTGCAAGGGTCCACTGGCGGCAGCACAGTATTCAACTATTACAATCAACAAATGGCACCGGGTGAGTTGATATTTTAAGTACATGTCCTGCCCGGACAGTGCTAACCTCGAATAGAGACGCATTCGAGTGAAGGACATGTGTAGTCTTAATTTCCCGTAATAACCCACCCTCCCGCTCATCGGATTACACTTCATGTGCATTTTTCCGCAAGCGGCAAATCCGTGTATAATTCAGTAGCGAAATTTTAATCCTTTTTATGGTCTCGGGCAGAACTCGAAGCCGGATGCTGCAGACTTGTGTATCATCGTAACGGTCCTTGAAGCGTAAAAATGCAACGAGCGGGGCTCCATGGCAGACACAAGGATGCCGCTCTGCTGTAATTCATTCTGTGGGCGACGCTGTGCAGTACAAAGTTATGTAAAAGGCAAAATGAATATCCTCCACTCGGATTGGGCGGAGGCAGCCCCATCTCCCCCCTCACCACTCTGCTCCCTTCAGGGTTGTTACAGTTGTCAAAGTAATTTGAACTTTTTGTGTTTATTGCTCCCCATGTCCCGGATAAAGGTTGAATTTGAAAAGTTCCAGTCCCTCTCTCTCTCGGAGTCGCCGAAAGATGGCACAGATAAGTCGAAATTGCCATGACATTCGTTTCCTTCCCAGAGGCGATGATTTCTTTTATAAATGCACCACACCGCTGCTAATTTAGTTTGTGTGACGCGCACGGGCCGACAACGGGGCCCTTTCGGATGACACTGATTGCCACTCAAAGGGGTTGTCAACTGCGAGGGTTCCAAGAGAAAATCCGAATTAAATCATTTCTATGCTAAGCAGTCGGTGTTTGGATGGGGGGTGTGTGTGCATTCATTACGATTGGCAACAACAAAGAGATTAAGTTCAGCTTAAGAGAATCCAAGGGTGCGATGATGGTGATAGGGGCACTTTTCCACTTCTCCATGCTCGGGTTTTTATTGATAAAGTTCTGGGCTTCTCTGTTTGGGGTTGGGCGCCCGACGCCAGACCGACCTATCTGTTCGGTTTTAATCCAGTTTTAATGATGGTCCTGTTAACGCTTCTCAGAGGGGTGGGTGGGACAGATGGAGTGCAGGCTTATTTTGCATATCTTCCCCGCCGCCTTCAAAATTTGTAAATGAGATGTAATGGAGCGTGTAGAACGAACAAGGCGACTTCGAATCCCTTTTTTCGTAATTGTTTCTGATTAGCAGCACCCACCACTAGGTTTGCCGGGTGGCCCTGCAACCTTGAGCAAATCGATTGGACTGCCAGAGTTTGGGGAAACCAAATGGGCCACCTACTGCGTGGTGATGGGGTTGGTGCCAGACGTTTTCAATTTCGAGCATAGACGTCGGCCAGCCGGGTTTTTTAATTAAAAATTCAAATGAGAGTGGAATATTGATATAATGTGATACGAAAGTAGTCACACGGAATCACCGCAAAAATGAGCAGAGATAGGGTCGGTTGAGCTGATGCGGCGCGCCGTGCGCCATGAGTCTACTATCTGAAACAGATGATGTGGAAAATTGCTGGCAATTTGAATAATTTACATTGAAATATATTTTCGCATTTTGAAAAACACAGTAGTGCCTGCGGGTTTCTCTCATCAATCACAGGCGGTTGAGTACGATTTGACTGGACGGAGAATGGTTGAGTTTTTCTGTATTTTTTAAACTTGAAGCTTTTGTGGTGATTTATTATAAAATTACTTCTTGACGGATTTATCTGCATGTGCTTATTTACACTGTTTTCTGCATGAAAGGCAAGCCAGATCGTGTATATTTGTTTGGTCAGTTGGCACTCCGAGAAGTCAACATCAGTGGATATCGTTTTAACAATTAACCACCTATCACCGATCTCAGATACCGCCCCAATTTTTACTTGAATGCATTTTAAACATCAGTCAACGACATGCTACAATGATTTAAGATGAGTTAGATTTGAATATTTTGAAAAAAAGAAGTAGATCTACCACAATTGAATACAGTGCTTTTACTGTATAGTGTTTACGTTTGATAGAAAACGATTCAATACCGTGACTTTCGGCGGTATTACGAGTACACAACTGGAACACAAAGATTGTGAGATATTATCAACCTTCCAAGCAGAATCACTTGGAATAAAGCTGTTATCTGAACTGTTCAAACTTTATTTGGCGATATTTATACAGGAAAAATGGTTACTCTATTACAATTTACAATAAATACAACAAAAAAAGTTATTGTGATTATTAAATATATATTATTATTATAAAATCAAAATAAACGAAAAATGCAGAGTGCTTACATTGCACAATTTATTTCAAATGCGATACATGAAGAAAAAAGTAGAGAAAAATTGAAGTGTCTTGCATTGGGGTGAACTCAGTTCAACTGCGAGATTGTAGGTCCGGTATCACATTCAATGTCAGGTGCCATGCAAATTTATGCTGAAGTACTGGGAACAGTAGTGAACAACAACTGTGGTAAAGTCCCATCACAGGTGCCAAGGCGAGCAGACATACTTGTGTGCATTATACTCCTTTTATCGATATAAGTTAGTGAATTTTGAAGTAATAAAGTGCTCAAACAATAAAGTGTTGTTTTTTATTTCAAGGGTAAGAGATTTTCTGGCGTCGTCTATGGTGTTGTGGGTTTGTGGTTGGACTCCACTATCACACGTTGGGAACGCGCTACGATGTCGATGTTGGAGACTTGTAGAAGATAGTGCCTTCCGTGTTTACAGCTGCCCTCCGCGATATATTCTCCAGTACCAAAAGAAATCACACGACAGCGCATCTCCTTGCCGAAATCCGGTGCAGGTTTTAAACGGCTCGGAAGTCCTCGAGCCGAACTGCAGGGTGCATCGCGAGGTTGTTAGCGTAGTGCGACACAACCGGATCAGTTGTCCCGGGATTCCGAACTCGGCCATAACACCAAACAATTCCCTGCCATGAATGCTGTCGTATGCGGCCTTAAAATCGATAAAGAGGTGGTGCGTATCGATTTGAAACTCGCTAGTCTTTTCAAGGATTTTACTTAGTCTGAAGATTAAGTCTATTGTCGATTTGCTGGGCCGGAAGCCGCACAGGTACGTGCCGATTAGTGCGTTGCAAAACGGCTTTAGACGTTCACACAGTACGCTGGACAGGATCTTGTAGGCGACGTTGAGCAGGGCTCTATAGTTATTAGAAGAGGTAGGATCGCCTTTTTTGTGGATGGGGCATGTGGAGCTGATACTCCAGTCGTCGGGCATGCTTTAAATTTGTTGTGTTATCTCATTTAATTTCGTTGAAGTTTTATTGTTTTCTGTCGCATTCTGTGGAAGATGTGTACAAAAAAATAAATATTGACTGAGGCCCATCACATTTTCACTGTGAGTCACTGTACTTTCAAACAACTTTCGCTACAAACGCTAACCACAACACTAGACGACGCACTGCCGGCAAATCGTGAAGTTGATTGTGGTTGTGCCTTGCTCTTCATCACCACATGCCAAATTCGAAGCCTGAAAAAAAAAACTCAGCCAGCGGCTTGCATGTTCCCACCTAGCTCTTATCTTTACACACTTCCACCATCATCTGAGTGGATTTCTTTGAATTCAATTAGTGGCTCATCTACGAATGACATCATTTTCGCGTGATTCTCAACGAGTAGCAGCTCCTCCTCTATTAATAGAACACATTCATAGAAATGCAATACTTTTGTGTATATTTTTATTTATAACCTTAACAAGTATTTAATAAATATTAATAAATATAATTCTTTAACAAAAGAATGGTTGTTGCTTAGAGACTAACTGATAAAAATATACTCTTATCCCGCACTAAAGCGTTCCATACGATCTCTTAATCTCCGTTTTCACAAAATTACAGTCAGACTTAGTTGGTTTTGAAATTTGATTGTAAAACTATTTAAATTTGTAAAGGAAAAAAAAAACAAAGCAGAACCCGTTTCATGTGAAACCCGGTTGACATTGTTCATGGCAATTTTGGACTGTTTTTTTTTTTTTTTTTGTTCACTTCTAGTGCGGTTGACACTCGTACTATGCTAGATATTCGATAGAACTACGGAACCCCCCTACTTCATGTCCCTCAGCACTTCAAACCGCGGTGGGGGTCCACCGTGACTACCGACGGTCTCAAGGAACTCATCAACATCGAAGACTTCTGCGTCTGGGTTCACTGGAGCACCTTGATCGGCCAGGATTGTATTGATGGCGATGTCGTTCGACAAGTCAACCGGTACACTCTCGTACTCATCGATTTCATTGGTAATGGTGTTCTTGTCATTCAAACTGCCCCATTCAGAGTTCACTCCTTGATAGTCGACGTCATTCGCATCTTCGGCCTCGTCCTCTTCGTCCGATGATGTGAAATTTTCACGTTGTGGATAATGACCTCCTCGACTGTGGTTATGCATCTCCTGTTCTGTTGATAATTTCTGCATGGCTTCACTGAGCGGTATTTCGGCATTCTGTAACTCACCATCCTCACTATCGTCGCCGGGATTATAGTTATCCGCGTCTGCTGACATTGAGAGCTGTTCACTTTTTATTGCGTTGTCCTCATCTGGAGTATCCGCATCCTCGTCCAGGGTTTCAGCAGCTTCGCCGAAGGAATCGTTGAAATCCTCCTCGACTTCGTCTAGGTTGACATCGGCGACAGCGTTGCTGTCAAGTGAGGATGATACTTGATCTATGTCTTGCATTTCTGTGCTAATTGCTGCCTTCGTGGTGCTCTGTTTGGGAGTGTATTCGTGTGCGAGTGTGGTTGTGTGCGAAGAAGGACAGTGGAAATTGAGCGTGTGGTGTAAGAAAGTGCGTGAAATAGGAGAAGAAAATGTTTAATTTTTATTTGTGTACTTCTCGTTTTTTTTTAATTTTAAATTGAATGTGTGGGATACAAAAAATGAAAAAAAGGATGCGTGGAACAGGTGTGAAGTGCTGTTGAGGGATACCTTGTATGAGAGTTGCGTGTTAATTATATGATTACAGACTTCACTGCTCCAGCTGTAATTATGGCCGGGTTAATTAGTGTAACGTGCATAAGATATTTTATTTTATTTTTTTTGCATAGCATGCATCATGCCAATCACCGATTAAAAAAAGAAAATAAACAAATTGAAATTGAAACTACACGTAAAATTGTACTGAAACACACCACTCGTGTATACTCACCACAATATTGACGGTCGGCGTGTGTCTTGAGCTGAAAATCGAATGCGAATGACTGACTTGAGCTTTAAGATACTTTCCTTATATACCAGCCGAAGCTTCCCTTTGCTCAAGTGAGTTCTGCGAAATGCTGCAAACTTTCTTAGTAAGCAGCGCGCGTTGAAAAATTCGCTTCCCTCTATCAGCAAAACAAAAAAAAAAAAAAAACAAAACTTTCAGAAATAATCTAAGCAAACCAAAACTTGACCAACGACGACGATGACGACACACATGATGAATCTGACAAGTGCGGTGTGTGGATTAATATTCACATCGTGATGTCACCTTCGGAGTGGTTGCGATTGGAAGTAATAGTCTCAAGAGCAGAGCAGAGCCAGAGCAGACGAGGGAAGCATGCAAAAGCTCTGACTTTGTGATGCTGGTCGAGTATTGTTTGATTTGTGGTCTGGGCGTTCGATTCCAATGAATCGCTGATGTTTCATCTTTTGCTGAGTTAGATTGGCACTATCCCCCCGAGTGCGTGTGCCACTTCCGTGCAGTGTGGGCATCTCTTTCGTTTCGGTGGGGATCGAGAAGAACCCGTTAGTGAGTCATGTAGAGTTTGTTGGAATAGAGGATGCAAATCTGTGCTTCCCACACGTGTCGGCATGGTGGCGTGTTAACCTTGAGGGACTCCCTCTATTTTTAGTGTTCCGGCGCATATTGGGCATTTCGGCCATGTGTCATCGTACCCATAAACGCGGAATGCCAGAAAATCGTTCACCAGGCGGAGTAGAGTTCAGTTTATTTGCGATCTAATGCGCAATTGTTTCAAGTCAATCATCGTGCCGAATTGATGCATTTGAGATGAGAGCATTTTTTCACAGAAACACCTACAGCACAAATTTGTAAAGTTCAACAAGGAATTTGATTGAACTCGTTGATTGGTTATGGGTGGATGGACAGACAATTGCTTAGAAACACTTGCCAGACGGCTGTCCTTAGTAGAGTCTAGAGATTTCACGTGAATTTGAATTACACGGCGACAACTCCTTTTGTACAAAATGTCGCTCAGATGCGCTTGAATCAGAGATGTACCTACATAACCCATCTCTGACTAATTACATAGGAATTTGAGTCGAATATGGCGCATGGCACATGGCGGCGAGTAAAAGAAGTTTTACGTGAATTCTTAAGTCTGAAGTGTTAAGTTTTCATTGACGCCAGTCGACTTTCTGGTAGAAATACAGACCTTCATTGTGAAATCTGTAAGATGTCAACTCTTCTTCTTCTTCTTTATTTGGCGCTACAGTCCGGGGTGGACCTGGGATTCAACCAACAAGCCTCTCCAGCTAGCACGGTCTCTGGCTACTCTTGAGGACTTCGAAATAAAGCAAAAATCTTCATGAGAGAAGATTGGGACCATGACAAGGTGTGCAAATAGACTGCTATGGAATCTAGACAGACAGGTTCCAGGTCCGAGGAAGGCACAGGTTCTGGTGTATACGATAGGTCGCTCGGATTATCCTTAGCTCTGCGTCTTCCGAACGACTGCAGTGTTTTCCAGGCAGAAGTAAGAGCTATTCAAGAGGCTTTCAATAACACCGATAGACGGAAGATCTTCTGTTATTTACATAGACATTATATAAGGACTCTGACTCCGTACAACTCTGCCGTTTATCTTTAAGGGAGATAGTGGACAAATGTAGCCTTACCCTATGCTGGGTCCCTGGGCACAAGGGTATTTCGGGAAACGAAAGAGCCGATGAACTAGCAAAAAAGGCGACGAGTCTACCATTGGCACAAAATCAGGGCGCACCTCAGCCCCATTGAAAGCTTTAAAAGCAAGGCTACTGAAAAACGTCATAGGCAACTCCAATCGTGGGTCATCAAAAATGATGTAGCCTACACTAGATCCAGCGAAGAAATGAATTACATAGGAAGCTATTTCGCAAACTAGTAGGCGTAATAACTAGTCATTGCCTAATTAGCAATCAAGCCAGAAGCCTTGAAGTGCCTCGCATTGATTTCTATGTAAGTTGCGTGAATGAAGAGGAGGACTTGCTCTTCAACTAATGGGTACAGATAATAAAAATCAAAAACAGGCATCTGCAGAAGTCAACTGCGCAAAACCATTGAAGAATTAAGTGGTTCACTGAAGAGTCAGGGAGAGCTGTGTAAGTGACAGTACAATAGACCTTAAAGGTCTAAGTGACTTCAAGATATAATGCTAGTCACACATACCAACCTACCTATTATGTGCATAAGAAACCAAGTTAAATGCTGTCCAAGACTCTCTCTCACTTCAAGAAAACATGGAAGGCTGATTTAAGAGCAGACGAAGATGCAGATGAATCCGCTAAAAGTGTCAAACGCCATCGACAAATCCAGAAAAAGTTGTCAATTTATAAAATGTTTGTCATTATTTGGGCTCCAAAACAATACACGTTTGAAGAAAACTAAGAACCAGAAGGTACCCGGTTTGAGCAAAACTAGTTATTCAGAACACAGTCAAATCTGCTGCTTAACTGTTAGCTGTCGAATTAAGTTAGTTTAAATGCGAATCCAACGTAGACGACCGCAGACCAAGTCCAAAAACTCGCTTGGTTGCTCTTGGGCATAACTCCTGATGAGTTAGAGTCGAAGGGGTGATTATGGGACAGTTTATTACTTCGTGAGTGCTCGTCGGACAATGCGGGGCAACCAAGAGCTAATCACATTCTTCTGTGCACTTCCGGATGTGGCGCTACTTCAGTCATTGTTTAGTTTATTGTGGTCCGATTAATTGTATCCAAGCTAGTATTAGTCCTTATCGGGCACTGTGCAGTTGGCAAGCTCCTGTCTGTAGCTGACAGACAGCCGCCCCAGTTTGTTCCTATCAAGGGAGACGATCCTGGGAGATAACAAGTGATTTCTTTAGACTTCATGGACACACGGATTTAAACAACCCGATGTAATCACTACAAATTGTAGGATATAAAAAATAAACAATAAACCGACAGTAATACCAATTGTTAAATTAAACAATGTACATCAGTTGGGCCCCTATTGATGAGCCAACACCCTAACCTTTAGTTTGTAAGCTTAGTTGTAATCTCAATTGTAAAACTCATTTTTTGTTCAATAAAAATGTTTAAATCATTTATCTTTGGACTTGTTCTTGCAATAGGTTGGTTTTGACAGATCACGCGTAACCGCCATCATTATGTCATGCTATTCTAATTGGGCGCGACACTCCGAGGTGGACCTGGGCCTAGCTTTTCAGCAACCACTCTTTCACCAGTGGAAGGGACGTACAGTTCAATGCCGACTCCGAACGGCGAATTTGAGAAGCTTTTTCTAGACAGGGATACTCTTTGAGCATTGTCGATGAATCGAAAGAGGTGGAGCCGTGAATTATGATAGGTAGTAAATTCGGGTATCGAACCTGGCACCCTCTGCGTAGGAGTCGACGCACTTACCCACTACGCCACGGCGACCACATATTCTAATTGAATATTGATTGATAAATCTGGCAAGACTTACTCTTCAACAACCTCTCCAAATTATTCACCTGTGAATCTCCGTTCTGTGAAAAATGAGTTTCCTTCATTTCGAGTAACTTATACACAGACTTTCCGAGTCTGTCAGTGTTCAATGGTAACATCCACAAACTCGAGTCTGTGTGTACTTTATTGGATGAAACGCCACTGAAGCCACTGAAGCCTCCACAGAGGCCAGCTACGACCCAGGATTTCAAAGTCAACATAACCCGCGTAACTGAGGATATAACGGTGGCAGTGCTGGAAGCATTACATCTACAATTGGATCAGAATTGACTTTGTACGGCTGATATTATATTCAAAAGTATTTATATATTCAAAGAGTATACGTCAGACACTATGTTTTGAGGCCATGATAAAGTGGGATAAGTGGGATAAGTGGGAACACTATCCGAATTAAATTGATCGGTTTTGTTTGAAATTTAAAAGAGGTCTTAATGTATCAATTATTAATCTTAAATCGAACAAGAAGTACATAAGCGAACTCTTATCTTGCAAAATAAATCCCCACCTGTCGACTAGAGGGGTGAAGTGTTATCGGTTCATGGTGTCAAAGTCGACTTAAGGACACAAATGTCATCGTTTCTGTAATCGGATCAAAAGTCACAGGACTACGGATTAAAAGAAACAGGGTATTACTAGCGCGGGAAATGGTGTGACCGTCGTGCATTGAATTCAATACTCAACTCGGAATTCGTTCAATAAGAAATGTGTTGATTTGAACTTCCCCTCATCACTCTTTCCGGACAGGGAACTGCTGTCCATACCTATCGCTACTGCAAAACATCTACGAAAATCTTGAAACTCTTACTCACACCAAAACGTAGATGGTCCTCTGCCACACAGCAATTATGGCCTACTATCGGTCCAAAACGACCACGCGATCCGATCGGGATGAGTAGGCCGAATCTTGGAGCTCTCATCGTCGTCTTAACAGGTCACTGTGTCATTGGGATTCACGCCTCGAGACTAGTTATCCCACAAAACGATTTCTGCTGATGAAGAGGAAGAAGAAACCACTTCACACCTTCTTTGCAATTGCAGTACCCTCTCATCTCGCAGATTTTTGACTTGACATGACTTAGTACTATTAGCACCAGTCAACTTCATCGCCTTTATTGAAATCTTCAGATGGTACGCGGATAAGGACATGCCAGATCTTTGTGGTGACCTTTAAGCTACTCTTACCTAACCTTACCAAATTTCCCCTAATAGCTGTTATCTCCGTACTGCCTCCAGTGCTCGAATATACATTCGACTGAATAATCGCCAACACATCTCTTGAATGATCGTTGACATTGGTACACTTTAAAAGGGCCACGCAAACAAAATCAAGTGAAATTGAACGCACTCACCCACGAACGTCATCAACAATTAAATATTGACACAATCGTGGAAAAAATGCAACAAGAAAATCTCCTCACTTTAAAGCCCAAAAGTGAAACTGTAAATGCGACTGTTGACACTCGCCCAACCAACGCAACGCGCAGGCTGAGCAAACAAATATGCAAAGTTAAAGGCTACGTACAAGGATTTCCAACAAAAAATTAATGGAATTAAATTTTATTCAAGGAAATAATAATAACTTCAATTAAGAGATTTATTGCATAAAATTCACCGAACTCCCCCTTCACCTCTCCTCAAAAAGTAATTTACATTTTAAATGATGTCTTTCATGTTTTCATATTTTTCCACAAAATTTAAAGCAAGGTCCACATTTTTTCGCCCCCGTCCTTTACGCAAAAAATGGGACGTGTCCACCCGTGTAAAGGCGGCGTGTCCATCCGCCCCCCTTAGCGGAGACAACCGGGTGGAGAGGAGGTGCGGCGTGTTCCCCGCGCTCTTTAAAATATGCGTTTGGCATAAAATTGACGTACACGCTGGCGACCGGGCGAACATTTCATTCGTGGTTAATTTTAACATCCTGCTGCGGGTATTAATACATCACCGCATGACAACCAAATATTAAAATTCACATCCTATCCTATTCAATTAAATATTAATAAAATAGTATTCCCATGTCATTGTCGGCTGAATCAGAGGCCAACAGATTTTGTAATCACTCTAGCCGCGAGTGCAGTGCGAGTAACTGGAACTTTCAACAGTCCCTGACTAGGGGATGCTTACACTTGACAAAAATTCAGACCTATGACTCATTGCTTGTCGATACAATGTGGTTATGGGTATCTGCCATGGATCTCAGTAGTTGAGATCAGGTTGTCAATCAGCTTGTCTGCCATGAACGACCAGTTGGCACGCAAGAGACAATGGCAATATTGTTGGTTACTGATATCATCTGGGATTTCCCGGTGATCTGCCATCATGCAGAAGCGAACGTACTCAGTTGACACTGCAACTTCAACATTAATTATGCGTCATTTAACGCGGGCATTGTTCTGGACCGGTCTGTGCTAGATTAAGTCAATTTATATGAAAACAAGAACAGTGTGAATGCAACTTCAAGGCTGATTACGCACGATTTCAGAGAACCGATGACACGTCAGCAAAGCGAAAGCCGTTGCAAATCTCAAATCAAGTCAGATTCTCTGATATCAAAGTCAGGACAAAGTGGGAGGTTATTGCACTCGTATAGAGTTGCTCACCAAGCTGACTCCAGTCATCGTGCTTCCGAAAAACTATTTAAAAATTACTGAAACTGAAGCGCCTGTCAGCATTTTTTTTCGGATTGTAGTTACTAATCTGATTTTTAATTTTACAATCCTCAAGGGAAATTCATCATTCAGGGTCTGTTGTTGTTGATTTACATCGGATAGGTTGAAGAGGCTGAAGGGATGCACTTGGGCTCGATGTCGATCTCTCTCGTAGCACTCAAATGGATTAGTGTCGATGGAGAAACGAAGTAAAGAGTCGGTGGGAATAATAATAATATAAAAGGGGCGGCGCTACAGTCGGTAAAAGGCCACCACTTATATACTGCAACAAACAGTTCTGTTGTGCGTGCTATTATTATCTCTGGAGTAAAAGGGATCTACAAATGTATGCCACCTGCGAAAGTTAGAGAAGCTTTTTCTAGACAGGTGTTACTCTTTGAGCATTGTCAGTGACTCGAAAGAGGGTGGGCAGTGAAAATTAGGCAGCAAGGTTCTAGTGCGCAGGACTCGACTCACAGACCCACAAAGTAATATACTGGCCTCAGAGGTAAGGTTTACTTAACGGCTGTTGACGAAGGAGAACCCCCAAATCTTAGCTTGAAAGTGCCTCTGGTTCAGTAACAATTGAGGGCACTTCATGTCATGCCATTCTTTTGACATCAACATGTAATTGCTTGCTCTATCTGATGACTCTTTAAAACTTCAGATGCCAGGAAGACGCAAACATTCAGAGAGAGAGCAACGTTGTGCAAGGTTCGGGACCGATGTGTGCCGTTGTCGCCGGAATTTTCATGCCAATAGAAATTTAAAGGCGGAAATGCAAAACACTGGAAAAACAAAATTTTCCCGGCTCATTGCAGCCTTTAAAAGTTCGTTACGTATTTTCCTGAATATCAATTCATCAATTTCCAATTGAGCTTCTATTTTATATTTTTCGCGTTTTTTGTACGAAATTGACTTGAGGTGTAAGCCTAAGAATAACATCTATCCAGTGTCAAAGCAGTGTATTGCATCTTAATATACTTGGTGAGTTCGGCGACCTATTGCTGGGTACCGGGAGCTGGGAGAATCTGTGGCGATACTGTACGCACACACTCTCCATAAAGAACTATCTAGAAGACGAAGCACTGGATAGAGCTAGTACTCGCTGGCTTGGCTTCAATATTGGAGCTACAGCTAGTGCTCTATGGCCTATGCCGAGCAAAAAGAGATCAAAACCATTAGTCTTTATTAGTCCTTGCTTTAGTCGCAAGGACGTACGCTAAAAGGAGTCCCCAACGTTAAACACGCTGTACACTGTACACACCGTATTTTTGCAGAAGTTGAATAGATGAGGAAGAAACAGAATCTATCCATTATATCCTATGCCTATGCCCATCTCTAGCACGGAAGAAAGGTATTTTCTATGAAATCACTTCTTCCTAAGGCTAGGAAGCTTTAAGATTCACACATCTCACATTGATTTAAGACTCCATAGCATGGGCAAAGCAAATGGATATCCCGGTAATGGACCTAACGCGTTGGTTCAAGTGAGCCACGGTCCGAAGATCGTCAGGGCACTCAATTGCGTACCTACCTATTAGTGTCAAAAAAGAATACCCTGAATGAGGTCACAAAGTACAGACATGGTGGGATTGACAACATGCCCAGCACACCTTGTTTTCCTGACACCCATTTTTAAATATATAGTTGCAGTTTGTTACCAAACGGACTGCCGCGAACTGGATATGTTACATTCAGTCCCATTTATTGCCTTATTTTCTGTTAGTAGATCTTGCATGACGCATGTCCTCTTAGTCCACCAAAGCTAACACAGCAACGTAATCTAATTAAATAAAATAGAACTGTGTCGTATGATATAAATAAAAAGAAATACCTTTCGAATCACTCTTTGCCCTTCTCTTTATCGGCACGGTAAGCATAAGTGTGCCATGAATAGTTTCACATATCTCAAAAGACCATGACGAAATCCAGCTCACATCCGTAAATTGTTAAATCAGTAAACCGTTGGTCATATTCTGATATAAAATCTAAATTAACATCAAAGTGGAGCTTGTTTACGGAGAAAAGAAGTAAAAATAAACTGTATTATAAATCTGCAGCCTGAGTCATTGACATTCGGTCGGCCTAACAGTCGGTGCGTGCGGTTATGGCAACGTTTAATCTTAAAAAATGAGAAGTTCGCAGAATTAGATATCAGTACACGCTGCAAATAGACATTAATTGCGTAATTTAAATTCTATTTGACCTCTGATACAATCAGACAATTACGCAACTCGAATCTCAGACAATTCATGGCGCATTTTATTATTTGAAGCTTTATTTTCTGAAAGAACCCGTGTCTAATTTTTGACATAGCTTGAGGCTTCAAAAACGCTACCTCAGGGCAAGGGCATTTTCAAATAAAGACATTCATTGTACATCAGAAGAGACAGGTAGGGTAGCACTGCCGAAAGATTTCTGCGGCTGTTGTTCCTCACAAAAACTGTCTGAGCGCTGTCAAAGATCTCAGACCACTTTATTCACTCATAAATCCTGATATAAAGCTACATGTCTTTAAGGGAAATAATTAATAAATTAATCATGTCTTGGCTTCTTTTCAATGGATCATTCAGATCAACAAACTTGGGACCAAGGACTCCAAAGATACGAGCAATAAATTGACATGATGGATCTACGCTCCAACAAATATTTGAGAAAAGTTCTGACTTGGAATAAATGAACCGCGAAAATTTGCTCTCTTTATCCACAGCACCCATGCTCCAAGACTCACAGAACTATGACCAGAAATAAATTCATCATCTTCTGTATTCCTGAGAAGTTCTTAGCAAGCTAATTGAGTTCAACAAAAACCCATGATAATCATCTCCTCACCCGCTTGATCCGCTGTCGCACTCACAAAACATCTCCAGGTCACTCGATCCTCCTCCATCGATTGTAACTCATCAGGAGTTAAGCCCAAGCGCAACCACGCGGATTAATCGAATCACCTCGTCTCACGTTTGCCAACCAGACGCCTACTTGATGGAATCACATTACAGGCACGCCTCGAAAGTGAAGACATGCCCAATTCGTCACCAAACCTTCGAAGCATAGTCCTTTCCATACGAAAAACAGCCGCTCAATGTTGAGTGCCTCGCATACTGCCGTGTTTCTCACCCTATCCCGGCGAGTGATTCCCGTTTTTCTGGAACGAACAAATTTTCATTTCGGCAGGTTGTTTTCGAGACTTTATTCTTTCGGTCATTACCCAAATTTCATGACCATAGCTGCGAGTTGGAACAAATACTGAGTTGAAACCCGCTAATTTGGCTAACTGGGCTAAGGCCGGTCATTCCAATTACAGATCTTCCAAGCTCTATGAAAGTCGATCCTGCTTGGCCAATCCTACAGCGTGATTCCTCGTGATTCCTCGTGAAATAAGAACATTTTGAAAGACAACGTTTACGAACATTTTTTGAATTGTTCTCTAATTCATGAGAATTCAAATTTGGGGTAAAAGTCATTCGCATACTAAAAATTTGCTATGCTAGTTCTGCAGAAGCTTGTGAGCCAGCATAAGCAAACTGGGCTGTGCTCCGACAAGAGTATTTGCTTCGAATGGTTTCAGATTTGGTGACATGACTTTTCTGAGCCTTATTCATCCCTACAGATATTACTAAGCAAGCTGTGCCTACTGAACATGAGCCTGTCAGCTGCCAGATGTAGTATGCCTCTGTTGGCCCTAAATATTGAATATGGCTTTGGCTTCGGGCTCTATTCCCCAACAAGACTGTTCTTTTGCTTCGAGGCATATCTATAGATTTTGTTAAAAGCAAATTATGAAACTACTATATTGTTTATTTAACATCAGTACTGGAGTTTAAAGGCGTTTGTAAAACAAAATTAATAAATGCTTGAAAAATTATGGCTAAAATAAAAACTAATGGCAGCCACTTTTCATTTCACTTACACTTCACACTGATACTTATCGCTGAACATTAAGAATATCATGATCTTTTACTAGTACACGAGCAATATAACAATAAGACAAGATCTTGAGTGACATTCTTGAAGTTAAGTCATTTGTAATTTCAATGTATCTTAATGTGAGTAAGGGCATTTTGGTAGTCCCCAGATATTATTCTCTTCACAAAACTGTACCCAATATTCTACTTAGATCAAAACAGCACTGATCTCAGAAATATGATAAGACGACGGTGACTCACTTAAAAATGTGCAGATCACTGCACGTGAAACTTTGGCGTTATAATGATGAATTATATGCGACTCTCGTACTTTGACAAGTACCTTTTAAATTTCCTTTAGTCACACATTTTAAAGTCCAACTTCGCATGAAACTGATGTGACTCAGGAAAAAAAAGTAATTTGCATAATTGAAACACTCATGAAGGAATATGTAAACTTTTGTGTGTGCAAACGTCTACAGACTGCAGTGCTTTTTACAACTTCGGTGAAACTGGTGGATTTTCATTTAATCGGCAGGAAATCCATTAATTAGCGAGTTTTGTTCACATAATTGCTGGAAAGGTCAAGACTTCATGGGAAAATTTTGGAGCTTGTTGAGGTTCACCAGAAGGAACCAATAGATTAGCCTGTGACAGTCGCTGGGGTAAGTACTTGGCAGTTGAGTTTTCAGAAGGAAGGGATGGTTTGGTTAATAAATAAGATTTATCCGAGTTTCGTCAATATATGGATAGGCTCAAGGTACATGTGGTGTTGTGTATTCTAATTATACCACGCTTGCATTATTTCATCGCTTCCAGGAGTGGTATAAATTGTCTGCCTATCTCTGACGAAGAAAACGATATCCCGGCAAAAGAAAGAGCAGTGTAACGACTAAAACCTGAGGAAGGTTTACCTTTGACATTCAAAATCATCAAAAAACACTAGGAGATGCCATTCTTCCTTAAAATCGGAGATGATTGGGACTTAATACCTGAACCAAAAGAAAGAAATGATTTACAAATTAATAATCGTATGAATGGGCGAATTTTCTTACGGACTATATTCGACAGTTCACATTTTATTTGTGACATCTGTCAATTTGAAACATGTTCAATTAGCGTTGCCACGTCATCATGTAAGGACACGCGAACACCGCTTACAAATTATTCAATTTTATTATCAAAAATAAAATATTGTGTTCTGTGAAAAATTGTCATCAGGTACTACTATCACGGCTGGAACTGATGGGACAAATAAAACGTAGACATTAGATTAAGAGAGCACACCAGGCAACACAAGAACTGCAATGCACTGCGTGCGGTGTTATTTATGTGATTTTAAAATTAACAATATGAACCTAGTCTACATGTAGTTGCAGCATGACAGAACTGCATGATGTTCAGTACGCGAATTGATGGACCAATTGATTTTTTAGGGGACCAATTTAGCTTTCGTGGAATAGGCGACTAGATCATACGTGTTTTGTAACTAGCAGCCCTTAAAGAAATTGCACCCCTGAAAGGCAACCTTAACGTGTCATATGACTAACCAATATGATCCAGAAAGTAAATCAAAATCAAAACGACTCTCCACTCCAAACATATCGTAATCAAAAAAAAAACGTGATCAGCATTTATCTGAAATAATCTTTAAAAAAAATGGTAAGTAAGTGATTTACCAACTCAATTAAAACTGTTTGCACTTTAACAAATTTCCTATTTTTTGAAAATTAAAAACCCAGCTCCGATTAAAAAACAAGAAAAATGGAGGAACCTATAACGTCATTAAAAGAGATCAGAAAGATGTGGAGAATGCTCTCTATTTCTCGATATCTGTTCACGACTTAGCAGCAGCGACGAAAAGAAGGCCGATTCATGGGACTAGAAGTTGTGTCGGTTGAGAAATGATATGGTAAGACTTATAATACCCACTGAGTGTTAAGTATTTGATAGGCATAGAAAGGATTGCAGGAAAATGTCAATGGAGTGATTAAGAAATCCTTGAGGTGGAAGTGACAGTACCTGTTACCTATAGATATTGTCTGGCAAAATGTTAAGCGGATCCATCCGATCTCATTTTAACTCTAACAACTTATACAACTCACATATTTGCTTGATATGGTATAACCAAAGATCCCAGAAAGTATACTGTGGCGGATTGAGGCTATCTCCATAGGGTGCTGACATTTTCCATGCACCTGTGTGCTGTAATTTTTTCTAGTGTTATGTGTTACACAGCAGATCAAAGCAGGAGCTGTATCTCCAAAAACATATAAAAATTCCAATAATTTCTAAGCAAAGGTGATTTTATGTGTCTTCAAAATTTTGCGTCGGATATATGGCCCCGTCAGCGAGGAATGTGAATGGAGGTCAATGCATAATCGCGGACTCTACGAGTTGCACCAAGATCTAGATGCCGTCTGAAAGGCAAAAATCCGCCAATTGCACTGGCTCGGCCGCAACAAGATCCATCTAAGAGGACCTTTAAAGAGACCGAACCTCTCTGACAAGGTTCAAGACTTCGCGGACGTAAGTACGAAAGCTTGGACCATCCACAATGAAAGGAGGTATTAGCTAAGGCTCTTTTCTTCCCAGGGCAGTAAGAGGCATTTTGTATCTTGAAATCCATTTGTGATTTCAGTACCCCAACATTTAACTGAGATCTCATGTAATTGTTTCACTACTTCTCCGTGCTTCAGAGGCATGTATTGCGTTTCCCTTTGTTTAAAATTAGTCAGAAGGCGGTAAACGAGTGCAAAAAAGCAACAAAAGAGTCCCAGCTAAGTTATCTTAACAGCTTACACATATCGTCCTGAGCTGAGTTATAATTTCGATCGTTTTTTATCAACCTCTTTACAGCTGTCAGTGCAAAGTGTCGAGACAAAACAATACTTAAAATTCACATCACGCTCTGAGAGACAATATTCGTTTAAGATGAATAACCCGACTTTTGAGAATGACGGCCAGAAAGAGGTGCAACATAAATCGGCCTCAAAATGATCAGTGAACTCATTCAAATAGCCTGCAGTGTACATTAGTCACAATTAATTGCATTTTTTGCAGCACACAACACAGTCGTGGTCAAGAATGGAATTTGACCTGAAACTAGGATACTTTTGCAAATTTCAAAATCAAACAATAAATCGCCATAAAAAACACGCAGAATTTTATAGATTTTGATTAATTAATTCATTTAATACTCGAATAATTGACGTTGCGGCTTAGCGGATACCTAATGATCCTCCAATTATCCATGTGCAATTAATTAAAGCGACGCCAATCGGACTCTGCGACTGGAAAGGCAATAAATAATAAAACCGTTTCACGCATGCAAATACTTTTATAAGCAAAGTATGCCCAGTATTTAGTCAACAATTTGGTGCAAAATAAAGCGGAAGTTTATTCTCGTACGCGCATTGCAGTTAATTTGAATTTATAATTTTATTTTTTTCATAATACGTGCGCGTAACTAGACAACAATTCAAGGAGAGGAAACAAAAAATATGATTCAAATGATCAGAATAATAAATTTGTGTAGCATTTGAATACTGTCAATCTGTTTGTCTGGCAGTTCACAAAGGCGCAAAAAAAAAATAGACTCGAGTATGTAACTCAGGCAAGCAAGCGGACATGGGGAGGTGGGTGGGCGTCGAAAACCTCAACCGTTTCTGACACACAACAACTAAACCGAAATTAATTTTATTCAAATTTGTTTCGTGTGATTATGGTCGAGTGTGTTACATTGCGAACATTGAATGTGTAGGATGGTCACGAGCGTGTATGTTTGCGTCCAATTGGGCATAAAAGAGGCGTTCACTGAACGCAATGAATTATATTGACACAATTGCCAAACTCGGCTGGGCGGAGGTGGAAGCGGCAGCAAGAAACTCAATCGGTATTAGTTGTATTTTGGTTGCTGCGGTTGCTGCGGTTTTGTGGTCGGCAAACGGTGATTGAATGCGTAATGAGGGGCTTTTCATTAGCAAATAATTATAACAAATTAATAATACACATCTACGTATAATGGGCTTGCATGATTTTTTTACTTTCGGGATGCTTCTAATCGAGGTACTTGAAATTCGAATATGAAGTGGACCAATTAATTGTAAATTGGAAAGTGTTTTTTTTTTCTGCTTATTGAACTGCACCGGGAGAGACTGCGTAACCCAACAATTACTCAACAGCAATGATTTTCGATCGGATAAGGCTGGATGCATATATTTATTTATTTATTCACTTTGTCTCCTTTTAATTATGTTCATAGTTGCTTTAAACTTTTTGAAATCAAGTTGAAAATTTGCCTTTCTCTTCCCTCTAGCGACACTGATGTTTTAAAGGTTTTTTGTGGCTATCCTTCAAATTACTTAAGTGATTTATTATTTAAGAACTTTTATTAATATTTTAGTAGTAAGGTAATAATACCGAATCTCTGTAAACAAAGAATGAAATGTAACCATTGTAAAATTGCTGCCACAATAAACAAACAAATCAAACCAAACAAAAATCACTGGATGCAAAGGGGCGGCACATTCTCAGTCGCTTAAGAGTTAGACAGCTCCGATAGCTACAGCCTGCTCGGAATAGCGATTGTTGAAACTCGATGAATCAAACGTGAGCAAGCACAGCACGGTTTCTTCCATTTTTTACAATAAAGTATGTCAAAGCTGTCGTGAGACGATGCAACTCGGTATTATTTCTTACATATTACAAAAGTGCCCCCGTGACATAGAGAGTTGGTGCATCGACACCGATACCATGCGATACCGGCGGACCCAAGCTCACCCCGAACGTACCAACTCTCAAAATACACGCTCCAGCCCACTATGCCTCGGGTGCCCCTGACGAAGACTATACCCCTCGTGGCGGTATCAGGGCTTAAGTAGGCTTAATGCTAATAGAATCACATCTATTTGAGGATGGAAAACTAAGACGTTGTCAAACCTTATGCTAGTGGTGTTTATGAGAATGAACTGCGTTCACCTCGTCGCAAGGTGTTGCTGACGAAGTCATTTCAATTATTGTCAATGTTGAAGAGTGATCTCCGTTCAACTTGTTGCCAGTTGTTGCAGAGGATGTCGATGTCATGTAACTCGCGCGACAATTTGGATGACATCTACATAATCCATCATATGGACTGATTTGTAAAAGACTGAAAGCGTGGTTCAATGGAAACTGGCTAGTCTTTTGCTGAATTTGTTTTTGTGTGAAGATTTGGCGGGCCAGCAAGGACAAGAACACGTGCGAAGCAAATTAAAGGGTTTTCGCGAAAGAGCATGACACCTGCAGTTCTGTGTTCGTACAGTACACTGAACAGTAAAGTCGACTTTCAGCAGGAAGTACCCAATTATGTTTCAAGCTGTACTTAAATTGACTGAATACAATCTTCGAACCCACAACTCAGAGTCCATTCAACTGAAACTTTTTCCAATATTGTACTTGAGCTAACACCAAACCATGCCAAGGAACGAACGGTGGTGTTTCAAACAAACCAACCAGGCGTCATAGAGAGGGTATTTTGCTTGGTCCCTTACCTGTTTATGGTGGCTTTGCACAGGCGGATTTCTACTCTCCGGCCTACTCGTATACTCCTTCCCTACTCGTATGATCAAAATCTAAAAAAATGCGCATAATGAACACAGAAAATACTAAGTTAACGTCATCGAACAGCACTTATAAATACGAAGAATGGCCCTGAAATCTCGATTCATGCATTGGGTATAAACACACTTAGAAAAGTCGCTGATTGGACATAAGGAAAAGGACGCACTCAGACGACAACAACACAACCACCACTCGAATGAGATCATCGAAGCAATGTCACCAGTAGGATAGGATAGTTTTAAGAAAAGGATGTTAGTTCGTAAGTCGAGGTGAAAGATGACTCGTACTCGGAGGAATTTAAATAAATATTTTTAAAAACACTTCCTAAGAACTAAAGATTTTAATTTACTATAAGCACATATGAAATAGGTTAACTAAAAATTCCGAGATAATAACCAAACTTTCAAAAACGAACAAGTAAAAAGAAAAATAAACACGGAAACTATCTCCTTTCAGAACGACCTTGAAAGGGCAACAGAAAAAGAAGCACCGATAATCCAGAAGAGGCAATCTTCATGGAACTGCTTCCTGAACCAGAAGAGCGGGGGATTATTTATTAAAAAGATATTGGATCTCAAAGAAGTCCCCATCCCTCACTGAGAATGAGAGGAACTTCCTAGCACGAGGAACTGAGGGTAAGCAAGTGATTATCTGACCAGGCCAAAATAGCCAAGTCAAATCAAGGAAGTAAGCATGTTAATAGTGGTCCTTACCGGACGCCATAGATATACATGAAAACTCTTTGTGCATACAGCAAAACAACTTTTGCGGAGTGAGGTGACAAAGAAATCTATCCAACATCTGTTCCTCGATTGCCCAGCCCAAGCAAAGGAAAGATGGCTGGGAAGGCACCTCTTCAAAGACATGGACTAATTAAGCATTGTTTAACTAAAAAACCTCCAAAGTCTCATGTGATAAGCTGGGTGGGCTTAGGACTAAAACTAAATAGTATCACTGTAGTAAACCCTTCCCTGGAAAGCGGACAATGGACATAAAAGGTTGGTCTAAGTGAACCACGTCCGTGAAACCTGCAACACAATAGTGCATTAGCATTGGCGTTGTCTTTCAACGCAAGTAATTCCATGGCCATGCACAAAATACTGCGTCGACCTGCGTTGGTAAAAAATGAGAGAAATGAAAGGATCATTCTAAAACTTCAATGTCGGATATTTAGAGGTGCTTTGGGAGATTGACATTAAGACATTGTATTTTCCAAGTTGAGAGTACTTTGTGTCCACTGTTGAGAAATGAAAACAGTTGACCTAAATTAACTTAACGACAAAAGTCTTTTCAAATGAGTGTATGCAGGACATAGGATTTTTAATCTGGTATTTGCGAGAGAGAGAACAGTTGATTACAGCAGTGCGTCATCGCACTCTTCAGGTAACATGAAATCGGGTGACGCAATGCACTGTTGTTTTTCAGGCAATAATAATAATTTTTTTAATAGTCGCTTGTCTATTTGTTGGCAACAAAAACAAGTGAAACTTGAGTGAAATTCGAATGCTTCTGAGATCTGGACTAAATGAAGCCTTGAGAGTCGAACCCGATCCAGTACATTCGAGATTTGTCAATCAAATATCCGAGAAAGTTCGGAAAGCAAGTTGAATGGAAAAAAAATACATTTTCCTTGCATTCACAAAGGCAAAGGTCTTAGGAAAGATCTGACTCATGTGGAATGGGGGGACTAACAATTGATTGAATTCTGATATATTACAACAGAACCCTTAAGTGTTTTATCAGGTAACCGACGCACACTTCTAAATGTGATGTCAATCTAGGCCGTTACACGATCCGATTTAGTTGCATCAAATTTCCCCACTCATTGCATATAAAATTAAATGCAAGCCAAATGCCGATTGCATATGATTTTTGCTATCGCACACACACGTTATATTTTACTCACACATACGTTTCATGCATCCGATACCCAAAGCTGAGAATAAAAATATAAAAAAGAAAGGAAAAGCGCGAAAGCTCTCTCTAAAGCTGAAACGATCTCTCGTGCACACAGAAAAATAACGAAAGCTCTCTCGAAAGCTGTTTCCGTACTCATGCGACGCGGGAAACTCTCACACATTTCGCTTCCCTTGTCAGCAAAACTCGCATTTGATTCGACGAAATTTCACCGTGTAAAGATATTAAATCACGAAACACAATTGTCAGCTAACACAACTTTAAGTCAGAAAATTGAATTCTTAAAAATTTCACCAAGAGTCAATGTTTAAAAGAGCTCCCTCTCATCACCTATAAGCCGTAAATAAATGTTCAACGATGAATTATCCGTCATCTTGAAATGCGATATTATTGAAGAACTCATTTTGATCCTTCAGATAAATTGAAGAGTTCTCTCTCGCGTCCGAGCCAGCACCAGACAATGGTACATCATCGTTCCACTCTGCCGAGCACGAGACATAAAGTCCGATTCATTCGATCGGCTCGTCTTGCCTAATACCACCCGGCTCGAATAAGGGATTAGCAGAAGTCGTGAAACTTCTTACCCCATCCTCTCCTGGACGGTTATATGTGCATATAAGCCCCGGGCAAATGGAGCACTCTCTGATTGAATTACTCAAGGCCTTAATAAAAAAATACACCGTATCACACCTATGAGCTTATTTCGGGCCATAAAAGTTCTGCGAACGACACCTAATCTTATTACCATTGAAATTTTATACCACGCTACATTAGGCAGCAGTACCCTCTCCGCGCCCCTGCCACCGGGTGTCTGTCTACACCTTTCCTCTATGCAATTTGTCAACGTAATTCATCGAACTTCAATTGACGCCTTTATGTGCAATGAAACGTGTTTACGGCCCCGCACGCATAACCCAATAAATCTTCCTTTCTCCAATCATTACGCAGCGATTCCCCGAGTCCTTTCTCTTCAGTCAAACCGACAAACACACTTTCTCCTGAAATCAGAGTCGCAACGCAAGAAGCATAAACCATACGTGTGTGTCCCCCATCATCACACATATGTGTGTTGCCTGTGTCCTCCTCCTTGTCGTTCCCATCGTCGCCGCTGTCAACGTCGACATACTGGAAATCCCGGCATTTTCCCCTTCAATTTCACGTTTTTTTTTATTTCAATTCAATTCATTTTCCAATCAATTTTGGCATTAACGACTTTTCCAACCGATTGCCGTCATTGTCCTTGCTGTCGTCTCCGTCGTCATCGTCGTCGTTGTCAATCTCCAGTGCGAGTTCAAAACTGAGACAATTCCTCAAGAAGAATTCGCAGTCGAAACACGCCGAGGGAGTCGAACAAGTGTCTGCCCGCAGGGCGAAAAAGTCAAATCGCTGGGTTATCCTTTTTTCCTTGTATCGAACATCAGACACTCACACACCCACACACTCTGCTCTTGAGGAGAGCACATCGATTTGAATTTAATACCCGTAACGAATGTAACATTTTATTGTGGGGATTTGCGTTCTTTATGGAAGGGCGGCCAATAAAAGTGCAAAATGTCGCTCGGTGTACACGGGTAAATGGGTGTTCTTCTCGGAGAATTTAACTACCGAATTGCTGCAGTAGCTTTCCGATTTACAACACACTGCGGATGATCGTTATAATAAAACTGGGGAAATGTCGACGGAGATGGGGCCGCAGCCTCAGGCCAACATCATGCAAAGGATCTTTCTCTGTAGTTTTGAATTTTCGTATTTTGCTTCTGCTCTTCTCTTTGACCTGTGGGCGGAGAGACGTGACGGATTTCTTCCGCAGGCCTGCCTGTGTACTTGGGTGAAGAGCAAATTTATGAATCAGAAATTAATCGCAAAAAATGAGGAAACAACGTGGCAGTGGCCTCGCCATCCTGGCTCCGAAGGGGAAGTAATTGATGATAATAAATTATGGATAAGCTTGTGATTTAAATTACTTTCAGCAAGCAGGCCGGGTGAGAGATTAAACTTTAAGGAGGCAGCTCAATTATGGTGATGGCAAGACATACGTTGGATTCTGTAGGAGAGGAACCGGCTGCATCGATTAAGAGCTGCTCGCGAGCTGCCCTTCGTCTATGAGTCTAAATGTTTGGATCAACATGTTTTTTTAGATTGTTTCAATCACATGTGCGTCCATAATGATGAAAGATGAAATTAACATGGATAAACAATGAACAAGTAAGTAATTGAAGAGTTCAATAATATATACATTTTTTGTGAATCATCACGACTTATGAGACCCTAAGTACAGCTTTTAAAAAATGTGGGTTTGAATAAAATACATGCAAATTCATTCATTTTTTTATTAAAATAAAATAAGTCTACAATAAAAAAATTAAAAATAATTAATACAGTCGAACTTCGAACACTCGAATTCCTTAATAACTCGAATTGATTATTTGGCGCCCGAATTCTGAAGGGGAATTCCCAAATTCTGTTTTTTTTACAAGTTCGTTCTATATCCCTTTCAGAGCACTGCGTTTGTATGTTCCTTTAACCTAGTATAAGCAAAATTGTGGTTTTGGAGAATATTGTCAGCCGGAGGAGGAGAATGAAATTCCTCTGATTTTCACAACTGAACGCTCAAACGAAAGAAATGAGGGAAAAATTCAACTGTAGATTAAATTTGAAGCACGGAAAAACACCGCAAATATACAAGATGTTAAGTATAATGAATTTCTGCAGGTGGATGATAATATTGTTACTTGGGTAGGTAGGTAGGTGGTAGGTGGCTTAGATGCACTTAGGCCAAAGTAGGCCCATTGTACTGTCACGTGGGTTTGTCTGAAAAGAAAGGAGGGGCCGGCGTGGTTATAACTACATCCAGCCAGATTTTTCTCTGAAGTCTTATAGCGATTTGATTGATGTCTCTCTCAGTTCGCTTAGATTATAGAAGAAGTAGGAGCCAAGAGTGGCTTTCCTAGCTGAGGCAAGTGCAGGGCAGTTGAAGACAAGGTGTTCCACACTTTCTTTTTCTTCTTCGTCTCGGTAACTTCGGCAGAAATCGTTAGAAAATAGTCTTGTTCTTTTCGCGTGTAGCCAGAAAAGGCAGTGTCCGGTGATTATTTCCATTACCTTGTTGGTCTTTTTAAGGAGATCAAACGATCAGATCTTTTGGGATCAAGACGGGGCCAGATGTGTTTGGTAATTTTGCACGTGTTGCCTGTGTTCCATCTGGCATTGAATTTTAGTTTGCTTTGGTTAATGAGTTGTAACTTAAAGGAAGCTAGAGGTTTACCTAGGTTACAGAAGGTTCCGTCATCTGGCAGAGTTGTGGCGATTCTTGCGAGTTTGTAATCTTCTCTATGGCTCTGTTCGTATGTCTCTTGAAACTGTTCGGATATCTCGGCAAGAGATTTGCGACAGCTTATACACTATTTTTGAGTTTATAGAGAACGATGTTAGGGATTTAATTGCTGCCTGGCTATCCGTAAAGATGCAGATATCACTAACGAATACCACTTTCCACATCATCCAGGACTATTTTTGAGTTTATAGAGGACGATGTTAGGGATTTAATTGTTGCCTGGCTATCCGTAAAGATGCAGATATCACTAGCGAATACCACTTTCCACATCATCCAGGACAAGGCTTCGCTGATCGCCGTTATTTTCACTTGGAAACCCCGCAGTGATTAGGTATATTGATTGATTTATTGAGATTAAGATGTTCAGAGAAACTCCTGCTTCCGTTTTGGATCCGTCTGTGTAGATATGTATGGCGTTACCGAATAGTATATTACCTACATACCACAGGTCTTTTTTCGGAATTCGGGCTTTGAAATTTTTCTCTGAGAAGTTAACAGGTGAAGTGGAAGTAGAGTCAAGTCCTTGTTCTGTTAGGATTCCGGCATGTCCGGACGTGTAGTCTTGTAATTAGGAGCATGCAATCAATCTGTTTGTTACTTAGTAGTTTCGCAAAGAATTGTTCAGGTACATAGACCTGACTCCGAATCATCTCAGATCGACAGTAACAAAGCCAGCTAGTTGAAAATGATTTAATTCAACCGCCTTCAAACGACTCTTTTGGCGTTTATATTTAAAGACTCATAAAACAACCACCCATTCTGTGGACCCACAATAGTTTAATTTTCACTCTTCAAAATCCACTCTTCAGTCATGTATAACAGACTATTTTAAATAATGATAATGTTCATCTATGTTTTATGTGCTGTATCGCAAATAAAAAAAATATTTATCTTAATTTTGTATTTTATTTGACAACTTGAATATTTTTGAGGCAAGTGGTGGTTCGTGTTATCGAAGTTCGACTGTACTTAGAGGCGACAATTTTGACAACTCTCAGATCAGCAACAAGGTTTCCTAGAAAAAGTAATCCACACAAGAATCTGAAGATCACTGGACGCTATTGAATTGCCAACTAAATTGACCATATGCCACATGCAAACATCCTCCATGTGCGAACATTCATGTGAAAGAACATCGATTCTGACAATTCGACTTCGATTTCATACATACACGTGTTGATTGTATTTTGAAACAGATATTTCTAATTTTCGTTTTGCCTTATGACTTAAAATAAACCAATCTAACTAATTCAAAGTTGTCAAGGCAATGTGTTGTATTCATTTAATAACTAAATTATACCAAGGACCTCAAGCCGCCAATTTGTGTCTTCTTTTTTACGATTAATTTGAATTTAGCAAAGACACAAAACATTTTATGAAATAGGCTGGGTTTTTGTTTCACTTCTTGATTTTACCTTCGAATCGTATTCAGCAGAAAAATTAAGAAAATTTGAAGGCATGACCAAATCAAAACAAATTGTCATCATGAACGAAATAAAAAAAAAATATTAAGTATACGCCACCCTCATCGGTAAAAATTAAATTTGTTCAGACCAGAGAAAACATTTTGGAACACGTCTACCCCAAGCCTTAAGATGATCCGAAAATTTTGAAAACACTGTTTTATGTAAATATAGGTAAATCTACAACATATTCCAGCTTATCCTTAAATTTATAAACATTTGATACAATTGATCTACCCTTGTCGCGGTGTCATTGCCTAAATGGCATGGGTTGTACAAGTGGAAAAAAAACGTTGAATTTCCTAAGCCTTCTAAATAAAGCATTGCATAATATAGTAATAATGTGGGTGGCGCAATAGCCCGAGGTGGACCTGGGCCTAGCTTCTCAGCAACCACTCGTGTTGTGCGTGCTATTGTTTCTTTCCGAGGGAAAGCAAAGTGAAAAAAACTACGAAACCACTGAACGTGTTCTGTTTATCGTCCCACCTGCGAAGGCATAGACCTGCCCCAATAAGGATGTGAATAAATTAAAGTAAACGAAGCAATTTGCAGTCAATTACCAGTTGCATGAGGTTAGGCTACTCAAAAATTCACATCTCATTTTCAACTTAACATCATTTAATACCCTTAAGTCACCAGTAGATGCAGCATTAGCATCAGCATCAGGACCCCTGCATACGAACTCTGTATGCACACAACATGCATATTTGTTGGCAACTTACATGGCCCAGGACGAACGAGTGTACGCCCCTTCATTCGCTCTAAGACACTGAGATGCCCATATTTTTCGCATCAGGTTCCCCGCATGTCTGCAGCACTTTGCCACGTTGTCGTGGCAATTAAAAAATAAAGAGGCAAGGAATGAGAATGTAAGCGGAAAAGAGGTAAGCCCAGGACCCCGGGGAAGGTGGTAAGCTGCCTGAATGAGAAACACACAAAAAAGATCAAATTCTGCAATCAAGCGTTTGCCAGCAAATTTTTATATTTTCCTTTCCCTTTGTACTCGTATCCTCTTGAGTTTAATTGAAAAAAATATCCTCCCTTTCAATTAGGAAGAAATTTCGAGTAATTACCTTCAAATTAATGCCACTGAACGGCATGGACCGTCCATGATAAAGACCGTCCATGCCCGACAAGATAAATGCATACACCACACCTCCACTCACTACTTTCAAAAGCTACTGCTCTACAAACAAATACAAGTTGGTTCGCAATCCACTCCGAAGGCATGCACCTACGAGTGCAAGCAACTCCACACCACCACTCTAGAGAGCTGCAAGGGCTGCTAGGCCAGCTATTTACAAGAAAAGCAGCTTGAATTTTACAATAATTTGGTTTTTATTTGTTAGTTTATTGTTACTTGTCTTTTTTTTTGTTTTATTAGTACGGTATCTGTATATATGTGGTTTATATATATATTCTGTATAAAATCAAAGGAAAAAAAACATTAACAACAAGGCATATGGGGATAATATCATTTATACATATTTATAGTGGTACTATGTTCATTGCGCTGCGGAATAGGCCAAGCATGGTTAGATAGTTTTCTTTACCTCCGGATCGTCGATGTTGGCACTGATCTCGTTGTCATCGGGCTTTGACTCCTCGCTGGAGTCCTTATTTTCGTCGGACTTGCCCTCAATGTCACGGGTCTTGGTTTGGATTGTTGTGCCTTCGGATGCACTATCGGCCACGTCCTCGCCAGAGTCCAATGGGCGGATATTGATTACGCGGAATTTAAATACGGCTCCATTTTTGCCATCACCATTACCATAGACGGTATCGTTAATTTCGATTTTATGTCCATCAACAACCTGAAATTTAAATTAAATTATTACAAAATTAACAAATAACAATTCATTTCGCATGGGAACAGGGTGCAGTTGCTGGATGGAAGATCTTGGGTTTACTTTAAATTAAATTTAGAAGTTAAATAAAAATTTAAGCTTAATTCTTGTTCTAAGCTTAATTCGATTCTTCGACTCTGAACCTGTGAGACAACGCAATAAAGGACGCCCACGGAACCGATGTCGCACCCAGGTGGAGAAGGACCTCAATCGACTTAGTGTGCGCAGTTGGAGATAGCTGGCTAAAGATCGTGCCGGCTGGAGAGACTTACTGGATGAGGACTGTAGCACCACCACTAACGATTTTGCTTTGTTAAACTATAAAAATCTCAATGGAATATTTTCTGAGATCCTCTAATTCGCCAATTTTTTTTCCGATGAAAATTTCTAACTGACTGAAATTTGTTTGAAAAATTTGGAATTGTACTCGTTTTAATTGATATGCCTTAACCCCGTCCAAAGGGGGTTCAAAGGGGATGCATAAAAGATGAGAACCCATGTGACTGACCCAGAGAAATACATTTTGTGGTTGGCTGGCTTGTAATAATTCGAACACATCCTGGCAATGTTTAACGAAATGAATGAATGATCTCGATGTTTGAGAGTTTTGCCGTCAATGTATGGGATGTTAACATCAAAACATCCTCTAGACAGCTTTTAAATCTGCCGAAAATGTTACACATACGCCACCGAGGATTCAGTAGACAGCTGTTAAGACTGCCTCCTCGTACTTGATTAAAAATGTTACGCATACGCCTCCGAGGCTCCTCGAGAAAGATTTTAAGACCAGTGTATTACTTCTAAGCAAATCGATACACTAGTCAAAATACTATCGCTTTTGGGTATTCAGAAGGATGATGTGATTTGGAAATTTAATTTCCATAAGAAAATGATTGGAGCTATACCAGTCACCAGACTGATGAGCAATACTTTAAAATGGTATACAGATGGACCAAGAAATGATGAAGAACTGGGGCAGGGGAATTTGTACTCCGGACAAAGTACTTCGAACCCACGGTAAAACGCACCAGCATCCTTCAAGCAGATGTATATGCCATTGACAGATGCTTTCAAATTAATCTTGACAGGAACTATACCAACAGCGACAAAGCATACATATCGGACAGTTGAGCTGCTATTATGGCATTAGACTTCGACATCATGCAAGCTCGAATGGAAATGCCTGCAGAAGCTTAAGGAGTGAGAACGAGAGTAGAAATGGATACCTGGTCGTACTGGGATAGGAGGCAATAAAGTAGCCGACTCCCAGGCAAGGAAATGAGCATCGATGCCCTTCACAAAAACCGGGCTATTCTACGCCATAGGAGCCCATATTCTCTGGGAAAATATTCAAGAAAGGAAAGAGAAGGAACCGGATAGATACCTGGAACAACACTCATGGCATGAAGTAGGTTAAGAATCTCTTGGGTCAGTCATAGGTCAGAAACCGAAAGAGGTTTAAAGCATGCATCAAAATGAGCAAGAACAACTTCCGCATCCTAACAGGGACCTGCAGACTCAGGGAGAAACCAGGGTTATCAGAAGAAGTTTTCTGCAGATTCTGTGGAGAGTCTAATGAAATTCCAGAACAAGAACTGAGATTCTGCAAGGTACTAGACCAAGAAGACAAAAATATGTGAGCAAGCACCTTCTATGAGACAGAAATGAAATAATAGACACGTGAATGGAACTACCTTAGAATAGAATCTAGGTCCTGACCCTCTAAGGGCTATAGAACCGAGCATATTGATATTATTATTATTATAGGTCGCGTTGGACATCCACAATTATAAAATAGGACCTACGTGCTCACAATGATTTTAATCGAAAGTATTCTTCGAAATCAATTTTGTATAATTTTTTAGGCATTTGGAAAATGAAACGGAAGCGACATACGCTTTTTGAAGTTAAAACTCTATGCCGACCATATTCTGTTTGAAATTGTCGAACTGTACCCCCAAACTTTTATTATTTTTGGAATATTGTTCAATAATGAAAACGCATTGTTGAATCGTGTGACGCTCCATTCTTATTAACTCCAGACTATCGACGAGAGCATGGAGAACACAGCCCGAAAAGTTCTCGACTCCGAACCAGTGGCACAACGCAATAAAGAACGCCCCCGGAACCGATGGCGCACACAAGTCGAGAAGGCACTCAACCAACCTGGCGTGCGAAATTGGAGGCAGCTCGTTTAAGATCAAGACAGCTGGTGGGGATTGGTGGCTGAGGTTTACGCCGGACTGTATCGAAGAAGAAGATGAAGACAATCGGAAGCCATTTAAAACAATTTACTGTTTAAATGGCGGCAAATTCAAATCTTGCGTTAATTTTGGGACACCCATACAATGCTAACCTTGTTTCTGCTTAACGACATGTGGTCTCAAAAAGAATGTGTCCACTGCCGTAGAAAACAAGGAAAAAATCAGCAAAAGAACGTCAGTCATTCGCACTTCCATTTCCTTGCAATAAATGTTGGCAGGAACTTTCATTGGAGAGTAATTTGCCGATCATTACCTAAATTATGAAATGGAAACTACTGGCTAAGTGCTGCACTTAGTTGTAGTCTTAAAAAAATACAGGGAGGTGGTTTTAGTTCACACTTCTATGTGCGAACATTCGCCATAGAGTCTTGTCGAAGATTTCCACCTACCCACGAAAAAAAAAAGAAAACTTCCATTTCATTGCAATAAAGTCTCCCTTTTGATGATCGGGTATGACCACCGCCCAGATAATGCCACTTAACACCATCATTATTTCCATTATTGAACATTTCTCCTCGGGTCTTAATGAAGTCTTCAACTAGTGCGAACAAGCTCCCACGCCTTGAAGGAATAAATTGGGTTCCGAAAACTAGTTTTACCATCCACTGTACACAGCTTACAGCCGCTTGTACACAGACAATTATGATAACACCAAAATAGGTTAAATTTCAATTAAACTGCCGTGCTTAAGTACCCCACAAACTGACTCCTCCTCAAACCATTTCAGTTTTGAGCTGAGAACACCTTCCATGCTTATGGCTACATTTGCACACAGCTCTGTGAATCCATTATGCACGCACCTACGCAACGTCTCAATTTGAAAGGGAAAGGTTCCTTCTACCACATGGACTAATAGCCTCCATTCGGGTGGTTGTGTTAAATTTGGAAAACCCAAAAATAATTTCCATGCAAACACCACCCTGTCAGCGCATCACTTAAACACTCACCTTAACAACTGAAGTGGTATTACCGCCCTTCGGTGGCCTCGAGCCGATAGAGAAAGATCCCTCCTCACTCGTTTCATCTGAGCCCATTGACCATAAACGTGTGCGGAGTCGCCTGAAAATGTCTGCAAAGAGAAAGAAAAACGGAAATAAACGAACTGAATAGCATTTTCATTTTAAAGTGTCACATCATCGGAAGAGCGAGCGTCGAGAAAAGGGGCGGCAACACACAAAAAAAAAAAAAAGTGAAAATCCCTTGCATTCCGTATGCAAATCACTGTCACGGACTTAAGTCCTTAAAATCACTGTGTGATGTGCTGCTTTTGGAGGAGTTGATGTCTGCGCCTGTGTCGGTGTCTGCCTTCTACTTAAGAGTAAAGCACGTGAGAGTTTACATTACATTGAAGCGGGTGTGTGGTAGGCGAAAATTCGTTTCTGTTGTCTACGCTAAAAAGGACCCTAAGCGAAAGTAAAACGTAACATCAACGCACAAGGACAATGACAATAACAACGTCGCCGTCGCCGCCGACGATGCCCGCCACCACTGCCGATGAGCTCTTTTGAAGCAGTAGCAGTAACGCAAACCGTTTGCACAGTTACAACAGAATAAACATTGTCGCCCGGTGTTGGTGTGGAAAAGCCTAATGGGAACGTGCACAGGTGTACTTAAGTGCTAAGTCGATTCATCCCTTCTTAATGTATGCATGCAAAGGCAGTGCCTATGTGTGTGCACACACATGCCTGAGTCGGTCGGGTAGGGTGTTCTGCAAGGGATAAGAGGGACACTTTTTTTGCACTAAAACGAAAACTAACATCCACATCTTCATTCAGTTGACATCAGGTTCATTCGTATTCTGTTCTGTTTCTTGTTTTTTCTTAAGTTTGTTTGTTTGTTTTTTTTCGGTTTTCTAGGACGAAATCGTTGATTTACGCTTGAAGGGAGTCCTCTTTACTACGGTTTTGATGGGATACCATTCTTTTCTTTCGGACTGATGATGTCTTACATAGTCGATGGGGGATGGAGGATGGAGGATGGAGGATAGTGTCCTTCTGTTTTTTCTGCACAGCATTAATATGTCTTTGCTTGTTAGCACTCAGTTGTCTTAGCACCTTTTACGCCCTATTCGAGATGTTATCGTTGCTTTAACACAATTTTAAAGTTGGAAGGGCAATTTAAGGTGCAAAACGGGGTCTCTTCTGAATTGCGTGTACATCATAGTGTGAAGATAATTAAGCCCACGCAATCAACAAGATCAAGTTTGTTGTTTGTTTTTGTCTCCAAAGTCCAAAGTATGTACTTAGCACAGGCTTATGGATGGATTAATACCTAGAGTTCCATTGGGCAGTCACGGAGGATCCTTACCGAACTCAGAAACTGGAAGGATACCAGCTTGTATTGCTGATGTAGCCATGTAATCTCTCCAAACGGATGTTGCTTAGGTTGCAGAGATCGTTTCATAGAGTTGTTCCGTACCGTACGAGGAAATTAATAATATAATATGGGTATCGCTACAGTCTGAGGCGGACCTGGGACTAGCTAGTGCGTGCTATTGTTCCTTCAGCAGTGGAAGGGATCTACAGTTTTAATGCCGACTCCGAACGGCGAAGTAGAGAATCTTTTTTAGACAGGAATACTCTTTGAGCATTGTCAGTTACTAGAATGAGGTGGGGCCGTCAAAATTATCTTTGGTCCTACCGGCCGGGAATCGAACCCAGGCAGCGAGGTTGAGGATCGACGCGGATACCCACAACGGGACGGCCACCTTAATTTTGTACTTGGGAAATGAATAATGGTGGTAGATAAGCAGGAAAATAGATGGTAGAAGAGTGGTAGCAAAGACAAAAAAGGTTTCCATGTTAATTCACTTATTTATTCGATGATGATATATGATGAATGAATATGTCCAGTTACGGACAAAACCATAGGACAACCGAACATCTTCAGTAGATTCCATTCGAAAGTACTGAAGTCTGTATGTTGCATTTTTTGTAGATACTGCATCTACCTTTGATCATCACATCAATCCAAATTCACTTTCGTTCCACCGGACTAATTGTGGCAACACTGCCAATAAGAAAAAAATAATTTAGAAGAGAGGGCTGCCGGTACGAAAGAATTCAGTAATAAAAGATCCCTTGTAACGTACAGACATGTTTTGTGTTTTCTTAATTTTTACTAGATAATGAATATTTTCCACTTTTTTTTTCTTTCTGAAACTTAAGGGCTTTTCTACGAGACAAGACCGTTAATCCTGTGTCTTTGATAAGGACCAGCGCAACTCTGGGCTACATTCTCCTACTCTACTACATCTTCCGAAGAAATTTTGTTCTTCAAGTCTTCTTTGTATTATTGGGGATTAGACTAGTAAGTTTAAGTCAACCATAATCTCTGTAGCTGATTTAAAAAGGCTTTTCATGGGCAGACCCTTGATTTTGGTTATCATCCTTTAGCTATGTTTTTCGTGGTGTATCTTATGGCATTTGATATTTTGATGGCTGTAGGGCATTAAAAATTACTTCTAAATACTAAAATAAAAAATAACCTGACACAAACCAAAAATTAAAAACACGTACCCCGGTCTTATTATTTTTTTGGTTGATCTCGTTTACTGAAAAATGTTCTCTATCTACCCACGCTTGCATGGTATCCTTTTTGCGGATAACAAGGTACCGTAAACAACAAATTTGCAAAATGTTTGATGCCATCCATATCATCTTGAATACTCCAAAATAAATTCCATTAAGGCACATTGTCATCATCAGTCGTTTCTATTATTTTTCATTCGCCTGCAAATTTCATCCACTGTACATTAAGATCTTCAATATTCACCGTGTTTCGTGGAAACAAATCTGATAAGTCCCATAACTGGTGGTTCTCTGAAATCTCTCCATAAATGTAGGAGCTGTGAAATTGTAACGGGCTACAGGAGCATTACAATACACCTCTGACGTTATTTTTATTTCTTCAACCATCCTTCGAGAGATATGCGATCAATTTTAAGAGCAGCAGTGCCCTGCCTTGCAATGAAAAATGAAAATGAATGATAATAATAATATAGGTGGCGCGACAGTCCGGGGCGGACCTAAGCGTAGCTTCTCAGCAAATACTCGTGTTGTGCATGCTCTGGTTTTTTCACGAGTGTAAGGCACCTACAGTTTAAAGCCGACTCCGAACGGCGAAGTTGAGAAGCTTTTTCTAGACAGGAATACTCTTTGAGCATTGTCAGTGACTCGAAAGAGGTGGAGCCGTGAATTATCAAAGGCTTTAAATTCAGGTATGGAACCTGGTACCATCTGCGTAGGAGTCGACGCACTTAACCACTACGCCACGGCGACCACCAGAAAATGAATGGTGATGGTGCAAATATGTACAGCCCCATTTTAGCTATGTAGCATGAGTTCCGGAGGCGCAATGCCCTGTTGTAACGCCAATTAGAGTTCTAAGATTCGGCCTTCTAAATCTAATCCGGCTAAGCGATCGCTTAGGGTCGAGCTTAGGCGAGAGCTCTTTGATAATGAGGTATCCTGTGTAAGTTGACCATCTACGACTCCTTTGAACAAGTGTTTCTAGCTTTAGTAGATGTTTCATAATAGCGATAGGCATGGAGGGAGGATCACCACCCGGAGAGAGTACAGTGCTAGCGAATTCGTCTGCACCGTAATTCTCGTAAGCCACTAACTTCGCAAGCTTTTGTTTCCCTCGATGGATGTTCTCATTGACAAAGTTTACACATCCACACCATCAGACAAGTCACCTCTGACTAAAGGCAGCCCCCCTCTTAAGCTCATAGGCCCCTCTGAACCGAACACCCACTCAGAGTTCATCTCATTAGCCAACGTGTCAGGCTCCATATAACCCAAGTGTTGCCAAGAATTTGTTCTAAATACATACGACCCTCTAAACGCATTGGCTTCACCCTTGTGACAGCACGAACTGAAACCAAGTTCAACAGCTGCAGCAGAAGTCTGCCCTCCTTTCTTGTCACCCATCCACACACAGGCCACACTGTCCATCAAGTTATTCCACTCAACCAGCACTCAATTGTTAACTGTTACAAATTTCATTTGTCACCTCTGCAATCGTTCACTCACTTAGCTCTGAACTGGTAACACAATTTCCAGTTAAACTCCATCAATTTGCGGCCACACTGGCACGCTGTCTGTTCCACAACGGCAAGCAATTTCGGAATCCCTACAAAAGCGACCACCAAGTGTGTGGTGGTGGGTTTTGCTCAATGGAAGGCTTGACAAATGCCCGTACCTTGCACTAAATTTCAAAGGAATTACTCATGCCCCCGTCAGGTCTGTTCTGTTCGACTCACTGAGTCAGTCGGTCGTCGTCGCCGAGTGCATTCTCAAGGTTCGCACAAATGACATTAACACAACAATACACCAGTCATGATGAGACTGACATGTAAAGACGAAGAAGAAAAATCCAATAAAATATGCGCACACAAAATGAGGCAATTCTGAGAACCAGTCATTCGCAGCAAATGCCATTTAACGCCTACGAATGCCATGAGGGGCTGACGTCTGAGCGAACAAAGCGATATATCAATGCTCCTGCATCGGAACTATTATGGTTGGGGCGCGTCGATAACCGAGCCACCCCCACACGCTGGCGTTTCGATTAATTATGTCAAGTTGACGTCTGCTATGACTGAATCGGCAAATGTGACCGGGTTTCCAATTAAGCACGGGAAACGAAGTCTTATGACTTTTTGCCGAATCCGCATGGGAAATTGAAGTGTTCTAGATCGAACTGATAAGTTTCCAATTTTCGCTGTAACTCAATTCGCTGACTTGGCCTTGGTGGAAGCACATAAATTGCTGTACCATGACGAGCGAATCTTTCTTTTTGTTTGTACGAAAATTCTGTGAACAAAAAAAAAACTCTCGATATGGACAAGGATGGAGGAACTAGGGGTTCTGTTGGACTTGCTGGTGGTGGTGAAGTTTATTAGAGGTACTCTCGTCGAAATTTAAGGAAATCATATCCATAAACTTTTGTGTTCAGTTGTCGAAGAGTTAGAAGGTATTTAAGCTGTCAGGTGACTTACTTCGCGTTTGGCCAAATCGGAATTCATTGACGTTCATTTAAGCCAGAATTCTTGTCGATCTAAGATTGTTTACTTCATGGAACGGCGAATTGGAAGAGGAGAAAAGAAGGCTTATAGTGGTGGTCGTTGAGGATGCTGCTATAGTTCTTTAGCGGAGACACACTTGAACCCAAGGAGGGATATTGTACTGACAAGGAAAACCGTAGATTTGTTTCGAAGCCTGACACTTCTGATTTCGCTGAGATAAGAGAGATTGTAAGCAGAGGACGTTCAAAAACGACCAAAGGCACACAGTCGGGAAAGCATACATTTCTTTCGGATTACTGGCATCAACTGCTTGACGGGGACACAAAGCCGAATCAACAAACATGTCGTATTCTCAGAAAGTCAAGCAGCACTAAAGGCACTTTCGTCCAATCTAATGGACTCCAAAACAGTTAGGTGCTGCTATGCACACAACAAAGTGCAACTTGGCTTGGTCCCTGGATAAAGAGGGATTAAAGGCAAGGAATCCGCAGATGCGCTCGCTACAGCTGCCTCTGAATCAGCGTTCATCGGTCCAGAACCTTTCGGCAGTATCAACTGGACAGCAGCGACAACTCTGATTTCGCCTAGACCAGTGGACACATGGTCTTGGTCTTAGGCAGTCCAAGAGATTTATCAGGCCTAATCATAAAAGGAAATGTTCCATCTTAATAAGGATAGCTTAAGATTGCTAACAAGCTTTCTTACCGGCCACTGTGTCAAGACACGGTTTGTCGGCTTTGCCTCGAAGCGGATGAGACTTCCGAGCACGTCATGTATGAATGTCCAGCAATAATCTGGTTAAAGAAACGTATCTTCCATAGGGAGATACTCAATTCAGTGAAATTTTTCTACTACAAGAGACTTACTATCTTTCAAGAGCGAAGTGCCTTGTCTTTTGTCTTATCTCCAACCCTTCGGTACAATGGATCTACCCTGGTCGCGGTGTCCTTGCCTACACGGCATGGGTTGAACAAGAGGAACAAAAACTCGTATCAAGCTTCCTCAAAATATATTCACTGTCAATCTAAAAGCTCCCCAGAAGCATGGTGCCATACATGCTACGTCGGAGCTGGTCCAACGCATAGTAGAATAAAGGTAAGAAACATTGCAACGTGGAAGCCTATCTTCCTCAAGTTGGTCAGCCTCGGGATAAGCGTACTTCTGCTATACGAATACAAGGGCGTTGTGAAAAATGGCGGACTAACTTCAACCACGGTCTCCAACAGCGGGCCCTTCATCTTATTTGCAATATAAGGCAAGATCTTAGAGGCTCTTCGCCACGTTTAAATTGAATCAAGTACGACGGTCGAAGTAATGAATAAATAACCTTGCAGAGTGACTTCGATGGAGTGGATACTCCACTCGAATTTAAAAATCCGCTTACAGAAGTGCGAAATTAAACTTTTTAGCCTGCTCTTTATACTGATTCAAACCTGATCCAAGTTCGCTATAAGTGACCTGCAGGCACTGCTTGTTTGTTGTGAAAACTACTGAGTTATGAACTCGTGAGATGTGTCGACGTACGTGAAGGTATTGTGGAGTACCTGAATGATGCATACTGTCACCGCTATTTTTTGTGATGGATATCAGTGATCTACTCCGACGGCAGTGACGGAAAGAAATTGTCGAATTCGATGAACTATGATATCTTGTCTCCAACACCTTGTTTGTCTACTCTCACATCGGATAATGGATCATCATTTAGTTCAAAATAAACACAACTAGAAAAATACATGAGGACTTTCAACAAAGTCCACAGTTCTCTATATCTAGGAAGTATGGTCTTGGCTAACCGCTGAGGCCCAGAAATGAATGTGTACAATAGAATTGATAAGGGCAAAGCTGCTTTCGGAATGCTATCCACGACTCGGAAAAGGGATATGAGCCAAGCTGCGATTCTTCCGCTCCAACCCGGAATTTATTTTGCAGTATTTTATCAAGTTAAAGAGGCATTATCACACTAAGCAGCACTCATTCGTAAGGAAATTTTAAAGGAACATCCACCATGCAGCGCGAATACAACTCCATTGCCCAATATGCCATGCAGTAGAAAACGCTTGCTCAGACAGGTAGCTAGTAGAAGAACAGTCGAGAAAGCACGGAATAATGTTATTTAAAAACGAGTTAGGTGGGAGCTCAAACGGGTTGAAGAACTCTGAAGGAGATGACGCGTGGTTAAAGCCCCATGCCCGACGCAATATCTGGGTTTTGACAAACAAAAATATTACTCCGACAAGAGTGACGAAATTATTTGTTGGAACAAGCGGGTTTGTTTGCAACTAGTTACCACTATCAGCAGATGAGAAACAGCGAGGGGCTTACGATGTACGGTCATGCTTTGAACAAACTGATAATTATAGATTTAAAATAAAAATTTCCAAAAGAGCCTCGGTATCTGCGATGTTCTCATTGATCAATTGCATTTTTTTACACAGACCATAGCATCGTATTTCAAATTCAGATCAAAAGATGGTCTACTAACTAATGTGGCTGTGGCAGAGATCATTGACTGGAAAGGAGTTATGTAGTCAGAACTATTGATCTAAATTTGATGGTGAATCAAGCAAGAAAAACTCTTCCATAAAGTACATCTATTGCTACGAGAGTAATTTCAAGAAAAATAATTACAAGCAACAATTCCCTGTCGCAAAGGGAATTATCAAGTTGAAAACCTATTGGTTTTCAAAGTGAATTCTTGTCTTGCATAGTCACAATCGGAAGTCGTGGCCAAGGATGTTACTTCATTAACAACCGAACGAGTTGAATGGCACACCAACACGAAATCATTAAATTCATAGCACGAAAATGTTCCTCATTTTTCAGATGTGATGAATACGGTTCTGAAAATAAATTCCATTACAATCATGATCTACATTAGCTGTGTTTTTTTGCAAGCGTATATACGCTTAATTTTGAAGTGCACAAAAAAACGATCATCGGCGCTTAACGATTCATCATCAAATCTTGGCAGCACCGACGAAATTTATGACATTTGCTAAGCAGTCAGGGGTGTATTCGTGGAAAGTGATGGTTGATCTTTGATGGTTACAATCTTCATTTCGTGACTGTGTAGCGGGACCATCACTTTAAAAGCAAAAACTCTTAAGAATTATAAAATAAAAAAAAGTTCATCAAATGAAAAGAATCGTTTACGAAACCTAAACGGATTATTTAGCAGAGACACTCTGAGTATACCAAAAATTGCATACTTATGGATGCAAAAAATTTAAAAATGATCTAATACATCAACCAAACCTACACATGAAACCCACATACAGTAACCTAAACAATGAATGAATAAATTCACTCAATTTTCGATTTCGATTTCGCACAATCATTGAACACATTTTCCATGCCCGTGTAATTTGCAATTAATTGGAACCTCCGCAATCAGACGTAAGTGCCTCTTTGCATATTTCCGCCAATTTGCGTGTACAACGTCGTAGCCTGACACTTTATTTTCTGCAGTCATCAGATTTCATGCAAAAACACATCACAAGTGGTTTTTGATTTTAAATTACAATCAAAATGTAAATGAATTGATGTGACTGTGTATATCCGCACGTCACCGCATGTAAAGTTATTGTTCTTTCCTCTCTATGCACTCTTTCCTGCCCCCCTTTTCCACATGTGTGTCATGAACAATGCGATTATGGCATTCTCGCAGGTGTCAATCTTGTTTTTGCATAATTTTCCTGTGACAACTTTAATAAATCTTAATGTGCAATTGGATACACCCAGCTAATCAAGTGGAAAATAATGTTATTGTTTTTCCTCTTCACTGTGTTCCGTGCACTTAATTTGACAAAGTGCATATGGATGGATTTTGTTTTCTGGCAAATACTTAAGAATTCCACCGGAGGTTGTCTTCAAGTGTTTACCTCTCAATTTGCTTAAATTAAAGTCGAGAGGTTGTACTTTAATTGACAGACGCTTGACTTTCGCAAAAGTATGGAAATATGTTTGAGTGAATGGATCGCTTCGGGAAGCACTTGAGAAATTAATTTATTTCGATGCCTCTGTCTCCTTAGGCTACAGCAAATGCGTTTAACAACATTACCTTTGTCTTTAAGGGGTTTTCGATGTTCTTATTACATGATCGAGAGTGTTTCGGATGAAGCCAATCCTCGAGGGCGACATTTTATTTTATGCGTTAAACATTTGCTTTTGAAAGCAATGACAGTGGACGTCCAGTGTAACGAACACACGATGTAGCGAACTTAAGACTAACGCTTGAACGCTTTTTAAATTTACATTAACATATCTACATAGCAAACGATGGTCACAATATGCTATCCGATAAACTAACGCATAATAAATTGACATAAAATTACTGTCATCCTGTTGACACTATGATTTGTGGTTCTACTTTAATTAGGGACCCGGAAGATTTCGGTGAGGAGGATAAAGGCCCACTCTCTTTATTTTAGCAAGATGAGGCAGTTTCGAAATACTTTAAGTGTGTTGAACTGTGTTTTCCCATACTTAAACGACTGCATTCAGGCGAATCAATTTCGGAAGAGACTTTTTTCTCCTCAGTGTCGCAGTACCATCGCAGAAATGAGAGCCTGGAACAGTACTGAAACTAATTTGGAAGAACAAACTTACTGCGACACCGGTTAACATGGTTCTGAGACTGAAGGTAAGCTAGGTGACGACTGTAGTAACGATGGAGACCCAATGAAACATGTTGGCGCTGCCAGTTCTTAAGCTGTGTTACGAATTTACGATGGATACAAGTTACTATTCACGTAATCTCAACTTCAAGTGAGACAAAGTGGGAACAGTATTTTTTTGCTTTTCTTCAAAAAATAATGTTCAAAAAATGTGTCCAACAATAGCAAGCATATTCAATTTATTTTGAGACCTACATACGTACAAAGTCGACTTTCTCTGAACTCAGGACTTGCTCTGGGCAGAATCTAGAGTCAGGAAAGGAATGTACGTGTAGCCAGCTCCAAAACCAATGAAAGGTCTGACGCTGGTGCCTTCGTGGAGGGCGACAACACACTACACACTCCACCACTCATTAAGTAAATTTGCTTCAGTCTTCCAAACGGAAACCTATGCGATCCTTATGGCCACGTACTATATTGTCAAGAACAGGTGGAAGGGGCGAAGTATACACACCAGCTGTACTTAAGGTCTTTGCTCAACCCTATAACCACTTCCAGACTAGGAAGTCCTCTCTGAATTTGATCGGCAGTCAAAATTCACTAAGACTTGTCTGGATCCCGAGTCACCACAGGATCGCTCGAAACGAGATCCCCGATGGACTTGCTAGACAAAGGATCAGAGGAGACATTCTCAGGACCTGCACCTGAGACTGCACTCGATGATTAGGCCACTCGAGAATACAATCGGAGGTGGCGTGACTCTCCCGGATGCAGACAGACCTAACGCATGCTCCCAAGAGTCTGTGAGAAATCTGCGGCATTCTTATCATCTTTAAGAAGAAAAGACTGCAGACGACGTACAGGCGTACAAAAGGGACACTACACCTTCGCCAAATATCTGTCAGGCTAAATAAAACGACCGAATCTTTACTTCGACATTTATTACGATACGAACGAACATTGACGACACGATTGGTACGATGGTTCAGCGCGAACTGCCTTGACCTTGTCATCATTGGTATAAGACCATCGACGTCTGTGTTGTCGTTGACACATCGAACACGTGCACGACCTAAGTGACGATACTCTCTGCGAATCCTATGGAGGACGACACTGCACAGCACTTCCTCAGTCATTGTGTCGCCTTTGCTCGGATCAGGTGGCAAGTTTTCGGCGTTGATGTGGTGAGATGTAGGCTCCCCATCACAAAGGCACCTGCTGGTCTTCCTCCAAAAGACCAAGAAATTCCAGCAAAAGTAGGTTGCTGCCTCACAGTACACTGGACCAGTTTTTAAGTCAGAGTGCTCCAGTTCAGTATTTAAAAGCCTCCAACAAAAAAGTGAGTTTTCAATTAAACGAACTCTCCTTGCAGAGTAATTTTGTAGCTGATGTCATATTTCTATATTTTCCTTTCCATATTCATCAGTGAACGGATTGCCTTAACTGCATTCACAGACCCTGAAATTGTTGCTATGGACGTGAATGACGTTTATTCTGTGTCACATGACAATCTCCTAATGAAACAATGCATCAATGCATAAATTGCACAAAAGGCAAATGAGGCATTTCCAGTTTTGGGCATTACAGCCATCTATACCAAATACTTATAAAATAGCGGGAGCGGCAGTCCGGGTTGGACTAGCTTTTAAACAAACCACTTGTCCTGTGCGTGCTACTGTTCTCAGAAGTGGGTGGGCCCCAAAATTGTATGATTCCAACGGGCAAGTTTGAAAATCTTTTTCTAGACAGGCAGTAAGTGTGGCAGTGTTTTCTGGGACTCGAAAAAGAAAAAAAAAGAAAGGAGGAGCCGTGAATTTTGAAAATTGCTAAGGCACCTACTTAAAATATCATCAACCCCCAGCCAAGGAGTTGATGTACGTACCCTTTACGCCAGTTTGTGTAGGCTGAACTTCTTAGCTGTTGGACTAATAATCAGGGAATACTGACATTATATTATGATCGATTAGGAATTGGTCATAGGCAATATATCCATCCCCCGAAGAGTAGATGAAGTCCACATTTGAACATATCTGCTCCTTACACCATTTTAGTAACCTCCACCACATTAATTATTCACTTGAATGCAAAATTCAACAAGTTACTTTAGTTTAAAGTCTGTGAACAGAGGCACACCGCAGGGTGGTGTACTCTCCCCTCTACTGTGGAATATAGTGGTCAACGAACTGCTATTGGAACTTGAGGGGACTGGGTGTAAGGTCATAGCGTATGCAGATGATATTGCCAGTATCTGGAAATTATATATACACGATCAGGGATATAATGCAATCTGGCCTATCCAAAAAAACGGATCTAGTCCTCTTTACTAGGAGGCAGAAAATCCCTAACTTTGACCCTCCCACACTATGCGAGACCCCTAAGTTTCAGGTCTTATATTAGACACGAAGTTAAGCTGAAAGGTAAACATCCAGGAACGTGTCAAGAACGCCTCCATTGGGTGCAAATGGGGACGGCAGGCCCGAATGGTTCAGTGGCTATTTACATCAGTAGTCAGACTCATACTGTTGTATGGCGTCGCAATTTGATGGACCGCACTCGATAAGAAAAACAACATCATCCCACGCGCTAGAGTGCAGAGGATGGCATGCGTATGCATTAGCGGAGCGCTAAGGACCACCTCCACCGAAGCACTAAGCATACTCCTCAACCTGCCACCGATAGAACTAATTGGCAGACAGACAGCAGCTAGTGCAGCGTCAAGATTAAGATCACTGAGAAGATGGAAAGAACTGCAGTCTGGACATTCAACGATCCTACGCAGGTATGCCTCTATACCCATAGATACAGACCTCACTATACCTAAACTCCTCTTCGAGAAAAATTTCTCAACCAGCTTACCGCCCAGATCTTACTGGGAGTCTGTACACCGGACGCTGGAAGGTCCACTACGAATCTTCACAGATGGATCTAAGATGGATGCAGGTGTGGGTGCTGGCGTCTATTCCAAGGATCTTAATATCCAGCTATCTTTCCGGCTACCTTATCACTGTAGCGCCTTTCAGGCTGAAACTATAGCGATTAAGGAAGCCATGTTCTGGCTAAAAAACAATGTAATATCGCGCAGATATCGTCATCTGTTCCGGTAGCCAGGCAGCGATCAAAACTCTGAATTCAGTCACTTTCAACTCCAAGACTTCCCTTAATTGCCGCCGATCGCTTAACGAGATGGCCAAGTAGCTTAACATCCAACTTATGTGGGTGCCGGGACTCTGTGACATTCCAGAGCGAAGCGGACGAACTCGCTGAAAAGGGCACAAATTCTGCACTCTTTCCGGTTGGAGACCCACTTGCCACGCCTATTGCTACTATAAAACATCTGCTAAAGCTTGAAACGCTTGCTCAAACAAACCGCGGTTGGATATCAGGCACAGGATGCCTCATTACCAAACAACTCTGACCTATGATCGATCCCAAACGATCGCTTAGCTTGATCAGATTAAGCAGGTCAAAGCTCAGACCTCTTATTGGCGTTCTAACAGGCATTGGGCCATCGGAACTCATGCCCCTAGGCTAGGCCTTTCTTACAATGATTTCTGTCGAAGCTGCATGAACGAGGATAAGGAAGAAACCATTGAACACTCGCTATGCAGCTGCAGTGCTCTCTCATCTCGTAGATTCACACTTCTGGGGGCCATTTCCTTCATAATCTGGCTGAACTGAGTACCATCAGAAACAGCCTTCTTCTTCGCTTTATCACAGGTCTGTGCCTTTTTGTTTGCAGAATAGGTACTCTCGATAAGAGTGGTAACACAATGGGCCTTCGATTAGTCTAAGTGTGTCTGCTGTCCTTCTGCGCTGTAGTCAGCCACCTCAATCTAACCTAACCAACTTTAGTTTATGTCCTCTGAGGTCTGAAAGTAATGCTTAGAGCATTAAGTGTTAATACAATCCCAAATTTCTGGCATAATCTGTGGGCGCTCTCCAAGACCAATGTCTTGGACGTACATTTAAAGGAATAAACTTTATTTATTCCCACTATTGCTTCTATTATTGTGTAGCCTAGAGTCTTAAGCGATGCGTAACTGAAGGGAGACCACAGAAAATAATATCAGTGTTCGTCGATTCGGTGAAGGATATCCATCCAGAGTTAGATAAAGTTTTCACGCCAATGGTTCAACACGAATTCTTGTTCTATTCGCAGTGTCGAGGCGGGTATTTGATAGATTGTTTCGGGAATTTGTTTTTTCTTCCAATCGAGTGACATTTTTTTGAATTAAACACGACACGAGCGGATGGTGTCTCTGCGAATCCAGTAAAATGTATTCCGATCATCAAGCGACAAAATTTTCCTCCCTGAGCAAATCTTGAAAAATCATATAATTTCTTTCCATGACAGCCGCACGAAACGTGGACCACGTGTTGTCCTTGAATCTGTTCACTCGTGTTATGGCCAAAGTTTTTTGCCCTCCCCCCGCAAGCATTCAGACATGCCATAGCAATAACTTGTCGTGACGGCAAACTTTAAGCAATCAAACGATTTCAATCACGGAAACTATGAATAAATGCCTGCTTAACATTCAATTCAGCACCCCTCCTCGGCGCATCTCTGGGGACGTCGAAAATAATGATTTCCTCAAGGAGACCCATTAAAAAGCGTCTCCACAAAGCAGACAACCGCCTGAAAACCAAAACCCACTTTCAAAGATAATTTCATCGTTTTTACAACAACCTCATCGTAAAAGCGCCCGAAAAAGCAACAAAAATAAATTGCTTCACACATTAAAAAGAATATTTTCCATAAAATCACATTTCATTTTTCGCAATAAATTGCTTCGTTCGGTCGAGGCGGGGCGCGACGCGGCGGCTGTATCCACATTAAACCGATTTTAATTACACGGAACGTCCTGCCCATCTGCAATCATCGTTTCACTTACCTTCAAACGAATCGAAGAATCCTAAATTGAAACTAAATGGCTGCGGCAACGGCGCAAGGAATGGATACCCGGCACCGGTGTCTACGACACCCTTAAAGTTCCTGAAGTCTGGATCAACATCCGAATCATCGTCATTGGCGCCGGCACTATTGCTTTCTCGAGATCGTTGCTGGCCGCGAGATACGTCCACAATATCGACTTCGTCCTTTGGAGAGCGAACTGAAATGAAAAACAAAATGATATGGCATTTTAATTATGACGCTGTACACACGCGGAGACACTTGAGTTTCGTGCTAAAAGTGATGGATTATTTCCGAGAATCCGGCGGAGGTCTGTCGTGCAATTAAAACGAAAACAATCCCGTACGGCGTGCCTAAGAATAGATACGGGGATGGCCACTGTGTCAGTCAGTGCAGCGCAAGAACGTATTCCGCGAGAAGAGTTTTCGGATGAGTCGGCTTGTGCAAAATAATTTATGACATTGCCGGGCTGTCAATGATGCCCGATGGCGTGGAAATAAACCACCAAAACGATTAAGGGTCGCTGATACGGACGGCGCGTTCGAGGAGCAGTCGCCCCTAGCTGCGATGACGACAACAGCGACGGCGACGGCGGCGGTGTTGGTGTGAAAGCGGATTGAGTTTATTAAGGAAACGATATTAATTCCGTAATTCATCGAGTGACGACGACAATGGCGAAAACTACAAACACCACGGTGCGATAATTATTATTATTATTATTATTATTATTATTGCTTTTGATTAATGAAAATGGCGGCGTTCATCAATTTTAACGCCCGTCTCTCAGCGGCTGCCAGCAGCAGCAGCCCACAGTTGGAGGCAAAGTGTGGCGTCCCCACTTCCGTCTGCCAGGAAATTTGAGTAATACTCCTTCACTTCCTCACACTCGAGTACCTGTGCGTGGGGCGAGGCGACGCGTCTGTGTTGGCTTGGTGGCCACCGACTGAGGGGTGGATTTTGATGCCACTGCATGGGTGCGTAAGTGATTTATTTACGCAGCATATGGTAGTTTAATGAGCAGCTTTTGGTTGTTTCACTGCCGAAATTAACCAGCAACGATGATGGGCCTAAGGTGGTGCTCCTCGTGTCACTGAGACTGTCGTGTGCGCTGGAATCTTCTGAATGCGAGATGGCACATTTTTCGTTGGCAAGGCATGTGCACGAAATTGAATATCTTGATGTTCGATCTGCTTGAGGCCATAAACTTCACGGCTGCTGTATGAAACAACAGCAGCATTCAACAGATGGCCGATGATAAAGTGTTTCACTTCTCGACAAAATGTGGTTTCGCCAGGATTAACTCTGGAAGGTTTCCAGATTTCTCCTCGTGGAGAAGGCTCTGAATGATTTATGTAGGAAGGGGTATTGATATTCGATTAAAAGAGTGAATCAATGCAGTCGCGGAGACTGTGGGTATCGAGGAAAACCCACTTACTCTTCCGGTGAACCCGACGACAGGGTTGAGCCTTGAGGCGGCTATGGTAAGCACAAGTGTAAGCCGATTTCTCTGCTTATCGCCAAGGTAAAACACAATTTGTTCGAACATCGCTTGCAATGCATAAGTCTCACCCCGTCCCTTCCCGTCTCCCCCCCCCCCCCCCCCCCCCCCCCCCCCCCCCCCGCCACACCACTCGTACAGCACTAATTGACTTTTCAAAATCGATACCAATCCACCAGTGTTCGGCTCACACTTAATGGTCAAGTATATTGAAACAGTAGCACTTTAAATACAACAGCCCCCCCCCCCCCTTCGAGGCTGCACAGCGATATAAACGTCAGGCGCGCCTACCCTTATGGCATGTGCAAATGCAAACACAGACGAATACCCCAGTTCGGAAGAGTTATTCACTCGATTTAAGCACGCTGCACGTTTAAACGTTACTATTTATTTTTTTATTTTTTGGCTTTCCGTTCAGACTGAAGCTGTCGTTGTTGGGCAACCTCTTTTATCCTTCGAAATCATTTGTTTACGAATGGCTTTGACGGATCAACCGACGAGCAAACGGAACGGAGTTTTTATGCTGGCCAGGTCTTATTGTGCAAAATCCTTCAGTGTGGAGCTGATGGGCAAAAGGCAAACCGAAACCGATTAAGTTTTATTCTCTTCCCCTGACGTTTCGGTTCGTGGAGAGAGAGAAAAAGGATCCTATTCCTGCGAAAGGGCGAAGCAATCCCCGGCATATTTTATCCATTTGCTTCGTAAATATTTGCCCCTGTAAATTACCCTGCTTTTTTTTATCGGGTGTTCGCATACTCGTACGGGAGTTCGGATTTATTCACTGAGACTAAGCTGGGAGAGTAGGTGTGCAAACTTGAGGTGAGAGGCGACTTTGCGGGTGCATGGTAATCTTTTGTAGTTACACCTTGGTCGGAGAGAGTGGGTGGGTTTGGTAGGCAATCGATTTCACATATGTAGGGCGGGGTTTGTATGCATACCCACACAACGGTTTTTAGCAATTTTTCTACTCTTTGGCAACTACTTAGACATTAAATGCGATATGAAGTTACGTGCAAAAAGCCTCATGCTCCAGATGAGCACGCTGGAAAGGTTTAACCTCGAAATATCCATAATCCGAATTTATTTTAGGCAAAAAGACATTCCTCCGACACTCGTCAGGTTGTGCAGAATTCTCTCAGTTCTATTAAAGGTGGTAACGAACGCCCTAAAACCTTCAATGTCAAAAAAGGTTTTAGACAAGTCGACGGGCTGTCACATGCCTTCTTTAACATCATCCTGGAGAAGATCGTACAAGATTCAACCGCGAGAGACGATCTTCTTGAGGTGGCTAAAATGGGTGAAAGAGGGCAAAACGAAGTATAACTATCCTGTCATCAAGAAAGGGGATACACAATCGACGTCTTGGACATATCGTCACAAAGGGCAGCTATAACGTCGAAGACGTTAAGGACTTCGTCTGTCTTAGCTATCAAACGCAGAGAAACTCTTGTCAACGGCTGTTTTAAATGAGAAGTCGAGCCCATGAGTCGTAGAGCCCTGCCTGGAAGGACTAACCCAACAATATATGACACCTTTATTATCCCTGTCCTGCTCTATGGCACGGAGCCTGCACAATCTTAGATGAAGCGCTTGGTCTTTTCTGGGAAAAAAAGTTCCATCTTTCTGGAGAAGAAGATTCAACCATGAATTGTACAACGACATAAGTCTAATCAAGAGTCCACGGTTCCAATAGGCCATGTAAAGCGCATGCACAACACTGCTCCAGCCCAAAAGGACATCGCAATAGAGGACGCCCACGTTAAGGGTGACACACCCAGCTGCAGAAGGACCTCAACCAACTTGGCCTGTGGCACTGGAAGCAGCTAGCGAAGGACCGTGCTGGTTGAGGCCTAGGTCCACCCCGGACTGTAGCACCAAATAATGAAGAAGAAAATATAAATAAACACATGGGACAACCCGTTTCCTATCCATACTTTCGAAGGGTGTCAAATGTTTGTCATTTCCATAGGAACTCAGGCGTTTGCCAGCACTCTCAAACTCAACATACTGGAATCCTGGTCATTCAAGCAAACGAGTTTTGAGGTTCACTCTAATAATGCTAACGTCCAACGAAAGGACTTACTTACTTACTTATCAGGCTGAGGACCCATGCAGGGTGCGAGCCTGAGCGATAGCTGCTTTCCATTCTTGGAAAAGGACACTTTCCTAAAAAACTCACAGAAGTCAAGTTTCAGCCCTGAGTCTTGAAAGGTCTGAAATTTTTCTGGGCATCAGTGGACATTTAAAATAAATAATAAACTCTTTCCCATTTTCATCACCAGACCAGGCCTAGGTCATATGTAAGAAAACAATTTCTGAAAAGGCTCCAAAGGCTCCACATGAAAACAAAGATCGTCAATTCCAAAGAACTGTAAACTGCTGACAATGAAGTCAAGACTTAAAGAACCAGGTGAAGTGCTTAATGTATTTACAACACTATTCTTCAAGAAGTTATCATGTACAGCTTTGATGGAATTTTGTTTATCTTCATGGCAACCGGAAGACGGACTAGGTAGTGGAGTTTGCTCTGAACATCTTAATCTCAACAAATCAATCCATCTACCTAATCATTGCAGGGTTTTCGAAACGGGAATAATGGCGATCAGTGAAGCTCTGTCCTGAGGTGGAATGTGATATCCACCCGTGATATTTGCATCTTTACGGATAGCCAGGCAGCAATTAAGCCCTAACATCGTTCTCTATAAACTCAAAAATAGTCACAAGCTGTCGCACATTCATTGCCGAGATATCCGAACAGTTTCGGTAGACATCCGAACAGAGTCATAGAGACATTTTGGGAAAATGCGAAGATTACACACTCGCAAGAATCGCCACAACTCTGCCAGATGACGGAACCTTCTGTAACCTAGGTAAACCTCTAGCTTCCTTTAAGTTACAACTCATTAACCAAAGCAAACTAAAATTCAATGCCAGATGGAACACAAGCAACACGTGCCAAATAACCAAACACATCTGGCCCCGTCTTGATCCCAAAAGATCTGATCGTGTGATCTCCTCAAAAATACCAACAAGGTTATGGGAATAATCACAGGACACTGCATTTTCTGGCTACACGCGAAAAGAACAAGACTATTTTCTAACGATTTCTGCAGAAGTTGCCGAGACGAGGAAGAAGAAGAAAGTGTGCAACACCTTGTCTTCAACTGTCCTGCACTTGCCTCAGCTAGGAAAGTCACTCTACGCTCCTAATTCTTCGATAATCTAAGTGATCTGAGAGAGACTTCAATCAAATCGCTATTAGACTTCAGAGACAAATCTGGCTGGATGTAGTAATAACCACGCCGGCCCTACCCCTCTCTTTTTCGGCTAACCCACGTGGCAGTACAATGGACCTACTTTGGCCAAAGCGCATCTAAGCCACTTACTACCTACCAACCTACTTTGGCAAACGAGGAAGATTCATATGATCAGACAATTTTATATTTTGAGCAAATCTAGAAGATCTTGCGCCCAATGTCGCTAGGGTTCTCCAAAATTTAAGCACAATGCGAGTCACAGTAGCTTCATGAGAACGTTGTTTTTCTAAATTCAAGATGAAAAAAAATACCTTAGGACATCCATGACTCATGAAAGATTAGGTATCATTTCAATATAAAGGGAGTTGCATATAAAGGCCTTTAGACTATGATGAGGCTGTAACAGAATTTGCTAAGGCCAAGGCCAAGAAGGTAGCTGCTTGAATTTTATTTTTCCTATCTGCACATGACTTTTTATTTAAGCATTACATAAGCATGTTAATTACCGAGGATTAGACTAACCGGGGATACTTCGATAAAATAAAACTCATTTAAAGTCTACCTCTTGGGATAGCATGGCAAGGACTTATGCTACCAAAACTGAAGACCGGGGCGCCAAACTTAGGGCTTGCACAGGGCGCCCATTTGGCTCGGGCCATCCCAGATCCTATCTTGCAATACCCTTAAAGAGCCCAGTGCCGCACAGCAATCAACCTTATGTCAATATACATATATTTTTGGAAATTACTCATCGCTATTTAGACAAACTGCATTCGTAGCAATCCGACCAATCCTGCATGCGTCACTCAAGCCCCACAGGTAGTGACTCGTCCTACATCTCAAATAACGACTTGAATAAAAAAAGAAAATAATTTTTAAGCTCTCAACTGACCGCAAATGGCAATTGTCACTTGAGAGCCAATCATGTCATACTTGAATCATCCCCCACACAACGCACTGTGTCAGACACTGCACAAGCCCACATAATCCGAGTGCACATTAAATGAGCTTCAGAATCCCCTTACGTAAGGCTGCCTTTAAAATAATTACAAAGCTGCACTCGCCGGTCGCCTCGTCTCGCCTCGCATCAATATTCCCTTCGGCGCGACGTCCACATTCAAGCTGAACAAAGCAAATTAGCTAATAAACATTTCCATCACGTAGCCTGTGTCATGGCCGTCAAGCTAGCGTTATGTCCTTAGGACTGTTCATAACAAGCGCAATAACCCTGCCATCTATTGGCTTTCAACTGTCAGTTGTGAAATGTTGAATTGTATCTTTTTATTCATTTCAATTAAATAATCAGATTGGCAGATGATTCTGCTAAATGAATGCAAATTACGCTCAAGTGCATTCCACGCAAGTGTGCCATAGAAATAAATTAGAATGAAGTGCAAGCAATAATGAAGAACGCCAGGGCTGGAGAAAAGTGTTCACTTACGCAACAACGTCTCACCTTGTCTCGAATTATTCTATGCACTTTGCGAGCATGCACTCAATGCCTGACACCCTTCAAGCGGATTGAGGCTGGCTGGTGTTCTACTTAAGCAAACTACTAAAACCACTACAAAGACATGGAAACCAGATCCGATTCATTCCATCGTCTTACGCAAGTAATTGGATGCAATTTTTGGGGCTGGTGCTCACACATGAATTCCCATCTGTGCACCATCTCGCTGGATCCTTGGGGGCTTGCAGCGCAAATCACGGTCCGTTGAACGCGACACTCATGGCTGACCCTGTTGCCCTGGCCAAATCCAATCGGATTACCCATACGCACCGCAGATAGATAGATGAATGGATGGATGGTGCGCCCGAAATGCTCTGCAGATTTCATCACAAATTGCTATTACAGAAAATCTAATCATAACCGGAAATTAATTTGGCAGAAATCTCATTAAATTTACAGCTACACTTGCCCTCCGTCGTTGCATATGTTATAGCTGGTCGTTGCGGGAATGCACTCGGCCGTGGCCGGCGCAAGGGCTTATTTGGAATTGTTATAGGCGCTCACATTACCCTCAAGCCGTCCCCAGTCGCAGCCGCTGTGTGCTTTGATGTTGGATTTGCTTGCCCGTATCTATTACCGTGCACATAGTTGCATTTCGCACATGGAGTACGTGGATTTCGCAAATAAATTATTCATAATCCATAAAGCCGTGCGCGTGAATCTGATTGCAGGCCTTTAATGTGGACTCCGCCAGCATAGCGCATCGCCTCGGTGTTTGAATTGACTTTAAGGTTGACTTTTGTTGACATTTTATTCACCGTACAGCTGTGAGTGGGTTTTATTTTTGCATCTATGCTGCTGTGCATTCGTGATTGATGTGTCAAAGCTTTGAGGAGAACACAACTTCGGTGAAGTGTTTGAATACATTTTTTCCAAGACTTTTACACTCACCCTGTATGTCGGTGCGCTGACGTGTACTGCGAGTTTGCTTTGTGTTCACACGAGAGGGGTTTAACATCGACATCAACAACAGTCTCCGTTCTGTTTTCCGTTTGCGTGTCCTAAAAACATTGACAAACTCATCGTCTTATATCAACAGGCCGTGGGAGTGCGACAGAGCGAACATGTCCTCTGGGAAGTTCTTGTACAGAAACTATGTTCAGGTGGGTGGATTCATGTCATTCTCATTGAAGAATTATGCATAAAAAGGGTGGTTTTTAAGGGCCTTTGTATTTTTGTTTAACTTACCAGCTTGTCAAACCTGATTTTATCTGCCATCAGATTCACGTCACAGGGCGGCTTCCAAGTGCGAATTTACATCGAGTTTCAGTCTGCGAAGAGGATCACTTCGGGTTGAATGAAAATCGCCACTCGTTTATGGACACGCTGTTGACACACACTCTTGGAGCCTCCGACAGAAAAATTTGACGTCGAATACATAGTCGCATCTGAGAGGAAGGTGTTTAGAGGAGACACGTCCAAACTGCGAACTCTACGAGGTGTAGCAGGGCGTGGGTGTTGTCCGGAAGATAAAATTCCGTCGACTGCAGTGGATCGGCCACATCGACCACATGAACACCAATGCTCTAGCTAAGAGGGCCTTGAAATCCGAGCCTCATGAGGAAGACTGAACCTCCGGTATGAAGACCGGACTCAGGCCAACGGAGAGCTTGGTCTTGATGACTGGGAGAAGCTTGCCTAGGATCGTCAACGATGGAAGACTGCTAGCAATATCTCAGACCCTTCAAGGGTCGTTGGCCTGGTAAGCCAGGAAGTAAATAAGTTGAAAACCCAACCCCCAACGAAATTGCGCAGTCATTCACTCATATCCCGTGTTTCGAATGGCTACTCGTATCTCGCATCGTTTTGCTATGCCATCAGTCGAATGATTTACAAACGAGTGGCACTCAACAATTGCCCGCAAATGATCCACATTCATTTGAATACTTAATTTGGAAGAAAAGCGCAAAGAGTAAAATGTGATCAGATCCGAGATCCGGCTGCTATGCAGTACAATCTGGGCTTGGCAGTTAGAATACAGTGAAACCTGTCAAGTTGGCCACCCTTATAGTAGGCCACTTGCCGAAATCAGCCACTATATAGTAGCACCAAAAATATTCCATACAAATATTCTTTCAATTATCTCTGTATGTAGGCCACCTGTCCATCTTGGAACTTGGCCGCACTTTTTGATATATTATTTCATACTTTTAGCCGCACTAAATAACCTGCAGATGTTGTCAGAAACGTAGTCGTCGGGTGGTCGCCACTGTGGCGTCTGCATTTTTGTGTGTGTGTATAAAATGGACTGGAAATGATGTTAGTACAGACAGACTTAACGGTAAAATAATTTTCGTGTAAAATCTGTTGTTGGTAACTTTATGTCTGCAGTTTGTGAAAGACTACAGTGTTTCTCTGAATTTGTTGAAAAAAAAAAAAACAAACACTCATATAAGTTGGCCACCTGTCTAAGGTGGCCCAAAATGCATGCACCGCAGCTGTCCAGCTTTCGCAGGTTTCACTTTAATTAGAAAATGGTTGGCGCGACAGCCACTCGTTTTGTGCGTACTATTGTTCATTCATTCGAGTGGATGGGACCAACAGCATTATGCCGACTCCGAACATACAAATTTGACAAGCTTTTTCTAGACAGTAGTGCTCTTTGAGAATTGTCCCTGACTCCAAAGAGGTGGAGCCACGAATTATGACAGTTAGTAAGTTCGGGGATCGAACTAAGTGTTCATCCACCAACGCACTACGCTACGGCGACCTACGTTAGAGATTTGGCAACTAAGCATTCGAATATGTTCGGAAATGAGGAAATGAGTACTCGAGTCCAGTCGCATTCGGGTACAGAATACGAGTGATTGACCGATAATACTTAAAATATGGAATTGACCAAAGCCCTAAGGCCGATATTTTCAGACAATCCCTGAAAACGACTGGCTGGCGGTCAAATCACAACGGCTTTAAACTCATTTACGACTGAATTCCCTGGAAGGAAGTATTCGATAAAATGGCCGAATTCGATAACCTGGCAAAATTGATCAGCTTACGATGTTCCTTGTAGTTCAGTCCAATAAATTCGGAGCCGTTTAAAACCTGAGTGAAATTTCGGCAAGAAAATATCTCTAATCAGATCAGGGGAAGATCATGCGGCTGTTAGACTGCGCAGATGACATTTACGTAACCAGTGATGCTACGAAGTATGGAACCAGCTTTTGCTCTGTTTTAAGACCCTCCATGAGTGACATGCTTACAACTATGCAGACTGTACTATTTTTGACAACAGAACGAAAGCCAAGCCAAGCCGAAGCCATGTGCTTGCGTTGACCCAAACACGCTCCCAATCATAGGCAGTCGCGTGATGTTGCTGTTCATTGGATCAAGAACGGTATAAACAAGCCAAGCGACAATCCGATGAGGCCAACCAGGATATGCAAGAAGCTGCTGATCTCATGCTATCTCATTTCCGCTGCATGTAAGCTTGTGCCCGACAACACGCTCTGCTTACAACATGATATGTTGTGGTGTCTGTAACAATTAGCTATTTCACTCTTTCTTTTCTCTTTTTGCTAAGAGTACTGTTAAGTTTATTGTGTAAGCTAGGTTTAATTTTATATTAATGTAGTCTTTCTCTCACTCGATGTTTGGATGGTAGTCAAGACAATAAAGACCTACTTATTATAACGATTAATTTTAGTTTTTAATTTTTTTTGGAACCACGACTGGCTCCCACGCAAATAACTCATGGGGTGACTGGAGATTTCCCAAAAAAGATCAGTGAGTTGACCAAGTTCATGTCTTATTCATAATATACGATCTCAGCTGCTGGGAAGTCTGTGAAAATGATGAAGTATCTGCTGAAGGTACATAAATGACGAAAAACGATATTTTAGTGCTTGACATTGTCTCTTTCATCCATACCTCTAAAAACAAACACCCTATACCAGTGGCAGTAATAAGGCTAAATTGATGCATTTTGGTTATTAAGTTTTTATTTAGATATATTGGCGTTTCTGAATAAAATATTGTTGGTTTTAGTGGATACAGACAAGACAACATTTCCGACGACGGAACGGACGTGGAACGATTACTTTCGCAGCCGGAAGTGGTTCCCAGGCCACGGAAGAATGTAGTTCCATGCGCCAAACATGTGGAAATATGTACATCATAGATAGATTGATGGCTACGTTGGTTGGTTGTAAATACAAGTTTCGAAGTACGATACAAGATAGTTCCGACTCAGGTAGGCAAAAACGTGTTTGTTCCATTTTGTGTGTCATGTGCCCTATTGTGTGTGCCATGTGCCCTATTGTGTGTGCTCGCCATGTGTATGCTTGTGTAGAATTTGTGTATGCAAATTGTGAACATGGATGTATTTAGTTTGATCTTACGGAGCTATGGGAAATATTTCCGACAGAGGACAAAGATTCGGGAGCTATACATGTCCGGAACGATAGAAATCTACATCTCATTCATGAGACAGTCCGATGAGAAGTTAAAAAAACTTATTTTCTACATGATAACAGCTAAAATATTAAGTCCAATATTCAGAGTCCCAGCAAAATTTCCGCAGTTTGTACTTACCTTACTTTTACTATAAACTGAAATTTAAAACCCTTCACCATCATTTGACATTAACTTAATGTTTGGATACGAAAGTAAGTTCAATCATCATCATCAGATATGCGACATCCATCAAAAACTGAATTCCCTTCCGTTTTATAGAGCTCAACTCACACATGACGAGCAATAGGGTTTGGAAAACATAAACCACGTTTATTGGTGCAAACAGCAGTAAACAATGCACGCGATCTCGTTCATTAACTTGAAACCGTTTATGGCTTAATTAGGCACTACGCGGATGTACTCATAAAAAAGACTTTGTATTCAGCGTTTAAGATCAAATAATTGGGAAACAACGTTGTTTTCCTCTGATGAGATGTACACTACTTGGGAAATGTACACGTTGCAAATTATCGTTTCGAATTTAAAATGTCTTAAGTGAAGCCAGTGGACTTTGTCAAAAATGAGGTTGCTCTTGGCTGCTTGGAGAGGAGAATTCTTCGCGTGGTGTTCGATCAGATCTTCGATCAGACTGTGAGTGGAGGAGAAGATATAACAACGAACGAATTGAACGAAGGGCATGAGTTGTTCAGTCAGGTCGACTTAGCCAGAAGAATGAAGAACCTACAATAAAGATGGCTAGGTCATGTAGGGTGAATGGAAACAAAAAAAAAAAGCTTTCGACTCCACCCCCTACGGACCGCCCAGTCGAGGAAAACTGCAACTTAGGTGGCGCGTGCAAGTGGAAAGGGACCTCATCGTGCGCATCTGGCAGCTAGCTAAAGGTTGTGTTGACTGGAGAGGCCAAGTCCACCGCGAACTGTATCGCCACCTTGAGTAAGTAAGAAAGTGAAGCAAATAAATATAAGTGCCTTGCTGTTCAGGAATTAACACAATTACAGCGATTGAACAAGTAGACTTATGTGACAGTTTAACCGCCAGAACCGCCGCTAGCCTGTCTGCCCGGGAGAGTGATCCAAGTTTTGCTCGTCTACTCAGTCCGCCAATTGGGACCTAGAACATCCAGTCACTAAATAGAGCTCCTGATGCATAAAGAAGAGCACTTGAGCATGTATCTCCAAGTTGAAAGGAATGTTTCTCACCCCCTCCCGTGGACTTGAAGCATGGATGACGCATAGAGTTACACGGACCAGCGCCAGTGGGTCTCTAAAGAAGAGACTCCCTCAGTAAATTTGCCTTAAAACAGACCAAGGACGAAGTGACTAAATCGCAATAATCGGATGGCCACCCTCTCATGGCCATCGCTGTATTTTTCCAACCAAGAGCAACAAAAAAAAAAGGGGCAACCGGCTGTCCTTCACCGCCATCGCCGTACAGTACAGTGAACACAGACTTTCCCTGAATTTGAAATCGCACTCTGTATGGAGGGCACGATCTTGTAGTTTCTTTTCTGCATCGCAAATCCATTCCACATCACATCTAGCATCATCCATCACCCCTATCAAATGTTTCGCAATTCGTATTCGTATTCCCACATCAACCCTCCTATCTTACAGCGTTCATTTCAGCTGAACTATCCTACCCTTCGTTTAATTTATGAGAACAAATCGTTCGTTCGTCAGCTCGACGCCACTCGCTGTCGCAGTCGTTGGTCTGTGCTGTTCTGTGCTGTGTTTACTTGTGCTATCGACAACTCTCACGAATGATAGACAATGAAAACAGTGAGAAACAAAACGTCCGCCAACCCAGTGGACCCACATCAAAGTAACTAGCCTTCGTCAATCGTCACCATCCCCCGAAAAGCTATCAATCAGTTCGCCCAATTAGCTGCAATAATAAGCCGCTGTTTTCATTCAGTCTGCCTGCCCTCGTGCCTGGTGCTCTGTTGTGTGAATGCGAGCATTGTTCTCGTATCCAGCCCGGACCACCAGTGCCAGTGCGAGTGCGAGTGCGAGTGGACCTGAAAATGCTTGTTGACATATGTAATTACAATTGATTTCGTTTATCCGGGTACAATGACGCGATTTCTGTTTGCGTTTGCATTGAGTCCAGTCCTCCACCCCAGACTCGGTCCAAATCACCAAAATGACATTTTTTTTTCGCAGACTTCGTAGACAAATGCCGGCCTTGGATAGGCCGTCACAGGCCGAACGGTTAGAGTGGCCAATTGTCTGTGTCTGCATATATTGGCATTAACTCTTTCTCTCGCCTGATGGATGATGGGCTGGCAACGCACTCCTCTCCAGACTCGATGCAGCGAATAGCGAGCGGGCAGTTGAGTCGTCGTTCTTTTTTCGAATCAAACCAATTTACGCCTAGCAGAAGGGTAGGAGAGTGTGTGCAAAGAAAAAGTGTTTGCAAATGCAAAAAAGAGCACGGTGGCAATGTGAAGCAACATCCCCTGTACAGAGTCGAAAACAAGCGAACGAGGGAGCAACTGCCTCCGATTTGGATCAGTCGCCACCGCCACTGCCACCGCCACACCACTATCGCCGTCGTCGTTGGCATCGATGGTGAAACTGGTGAGACTGGTGATTTTGGGTTCAGTTCACGTCGCATCGCATCGTGAATGGCTTTTCAGCAAACGATTGGGACGTGTTTCACTGCTTTTCGTGGGGCGTATGAACCGAGTGTCGAGCAGCGATGTAAGGGTGATGCGGAAGCAGCCCCCATTGTCCGACCGGTGGTTTTTTCTCACACCAATGAGTGAGTGACTCTGTCACCGAAACTAAATTGAGCGCTGTGCGGCGACGGTGGCAGCGGCAACGGGCACACACAGCGCGAGTGGAGTGAGCTGATGTGCTTTGGCGGAAAGCGGAGTATGCTCCACAGGCTTTACATAGCACTTTGCTCCGAAATTGGTATCTGATGCATTGCCATCGCGTTTTTTGTGTGTATTTGTCTTGAATATGAGTTTGAAAAGGCAATTCAGCTAAAATGCGCACATGCACATGAATGTTACCGTGGCCATGATTGAGGATGTCATGACCTCACGGGTACGTTAAAACATTTTTTGGAACGGTTAGTTTTTGAACGAATTGTGGTGGCTGAGGTGGCCAACAACTTAAATGGGGCTCCTGAATGGGCTGAGCTAATCAATTTATGGTCATTCTGCATAAAGGCTCTGAATGTAGACAGAAGTTGGTGTCTGTTTATTATTTGTTCAATTGTGGGAATAGACAGCATTCCAAATGATGGGAGGTGGAGACATTTTAAATACAAAAAGATGTGCTCAAGTGAAGGTTGAATCGGGGATCAACTGAACGGTTCTCGGAACAGTGAGGCGGGAACTGAGATAACAGCCAGTAGTGGACCTAGGGATAGCTTCTTTCTTGTTCGTGTTTGGTGTGCCAGTGAAGTCCCGAAATCAGGCAGTTGTACAATCCCTGTGAATTTTCATTGATTCTAGAAAAATGCAGCCATGATGGGGACATTCGTGTCATGTGACCAAACCATCAAGCCATAGTCCATTCAGTTCGATGAAGCAGGTGCTCAACATTTTGTTCATCGCGTACTCTGGTGTTTTTCACACAATCCCGACACTATGCATTCATTTCTATTTTTTTTTTATTACTTATCATTGATTTAATTCATTTCACGCTGCTTGAATGAATTTAGCAAACGATTTATTTCTCATGTTCAAATATCTTGCAGTCTTGTCGAAGAGACGTGGTTCCAAGCATACGGAACACAGTGGGAGAGAATTGACTAAAAGGGGAAAAATCTTTATCTCGAGAACGGTGAGTTCTATTTGAGTTGAGAATAGTCTCAATCGACTGAGGATACAAAAATATGAATTGGCAAACAAATTAACTATTTTCTACGATAAAGAAGACTGATATGACTGCTTCATGGGGGTTCATCCAATTAGGTCTCATAGTCAATCAGTAAGTGGCTACAATATCATTTTCACTTCCGGTATTCATTTTCTTCATTGTTTGATTTATTAGCTTCCATTGCAATCTCTGAATTTATGCCTGATGTCTTTGTTCTACAAAGTTTACATATACGTTCTAAAAGTATAAGCATTTAGAAAGTATCAAACTTTGACCTGAGCTCAGCGCAGCGTTTTTAGTAGAACTGGCTAAAGTCGCGTAGTCCACTAAGTCTTCCCTTTCAATATATAATACTTCTTGGTGTTTATATTTTATAAATATTTGAGGTTGTTATATTTTTCCCTAAGTCCAGAATATATGGAGTAAAAACCTAAATATTCTAAGACCACACTACGTATGTGGAGTTCACTGAGACCACAAGGCGTATGTGGAATATTCTGAGACCACACTGCGTATGTGCAGTACACTGACACCACACGGCGTATGTGGAATATTCTGAGACCACACGGCGTATGTGGAATATTCTGAGACCATACGGCGTATGTGGAGGACACTGAGACCGCACGGCGTATGTGGAATATTCTGAGACCACACGGCGTATGTGGAGTACACTGAGAGCACACGGCGTCTGTGGAGTACACTGACACCACACGGCGTATGTGGAATATTCTGAGACCACACGGCGTATGTGGAATATTCTGAGACCACACGGCGTATGTGGAGGACACTGAGAGCACACGGCGTCTGTGGAGTACACTGACACCACACGGCGTATGTGGAATATTCTGAGACCACACGGCGTATGTGGAATATTCTGAGACCATACGGCGTATGTGGAGGACACTGAGACCGCACGGCGTATGTGGAATATTCTGAGACCACACTGCGTATGTGGAGTACACTGAGAGCACACGGCGTCTGTGGAGTACACTGACACCACACGGCGTATGTGGAATATTCTGAGACCACACGGCGTATGTGGAATATTCTGAGACCATACGGCGTATGTGGAGGACACTGAGACCGCACGGCGTATGTGGAATATTCTGAGACCACACGGCGTATGTGGAATATTCTGAGACCACACGGCGTATGTGGAGGACACTGAGACCGCACGGCGTATGTGGAATATTCTGAGACCGCACGGCGTATGTGGAATATTCTGAGACCACACGGCGTATGTGGAGTACACTGAGAGCACACGGCGTCTGTGGAGTACACTGACACCACACGGCGTATGTGGAATATTCTGAGACCACACGGCGTATGTGGAATATTCTGAGACCACACGGCGTATGTGGAGGACACTGAGACCGCACGGCGTATGTGGAATATTCTGAGACCACACGGCGTATGTGGAATATTCTGAGACCACACGGCGTTTGTGGAGTACACTGACACCACACGGCGTATGTGGAATATTCTGAGACCACACGGCATATGTGGAGTACACTGAGACCACACGGCGTATGTGGTCTATTCTGACACCACACTGCGTATGTGGAGTACACTGACACCACACGCCATATGTGGAGTACACTGAGACCACACGTCGTATGTGGAATATTCTGAGACCACACTGCGTATGTGGAGTACACTGAGACCACAAGGCGTTTGTGGAATATTCTGAGACCACACGGCGTATGTGCAATATTCTGAGACCACACGGCGTATGTGGAATATTCGGAGACCACACGGCGTTTGTGGAGTACACTGACACCACACGGCGTATGTGGAATATTCTGAGACCACACTGCGTATGTGGAGTACACTGACACCACACGGCGTATGTGGCAAACTTCTAAGACCACACTGCGTATGTGGAGTACACTGAGACCACAAGGCGTATGTGGACTACACTGAGACCACACTGCGTATGTGGAGTACACTGACACCACACGGCATATGTGGAGTACACTGAGACCACACGGCGTATGTGGAATATTCGGAGACCACACGGCGTTTGTGGAGTACACTGACACCACACGGCGTATGTGGAATATTCTGAGACCACACGGCGTATGTGGAATATTCTGAGACCACACGGCGTTTGTGGAGTACACTGACACCACACGGCGTATGTGGAATATTCTGAGACCACACGGCATATGTGGAGTACACTGAGACCACACGGCGTATGTGGTCTATTCTGACACCACACTGCGTATGTGGAGTACACTGACACCACACGGCATATGTGGAGTACACTGAGACCACACGTCGTATGTGGAATATTTTGAGACCACACTGCGTATGTGGAGGACACTGAGACCGCACGGCGTATGTGGAATATTCTAAGACCTCACGGCGTATGTGGAATATTCTGAGACCACACTGCGTATGTGGAGGACACTGAGACCACACGGCGTATGTGGAATATTCTGAGACCACACTGCGTATGTGGAGGACACTGAGACCACACGGCGTATGTGGAATATTCTGAGACCACACGGCATATGTGGAGGACACTGAGACCGCACGGCGTATGTGGTCTATTCTGACACCACACTGCGTATGTGGAGTACACTGACACCACACGGCATATGTGGAGTACACTGAGACCACACGTCGTATGTGGAATATTTTGAGACCACACTGCGTATGTGGAGGACACTGAGACCGCACGGCGTATGTGGAATATTCTGAGACCACATGGCGTATGTGGAGGACACTGAGACCATGGAATATTCTAAGATGTGGAATATTCTGAGACCACACGGCGTATGTGGAGGACACTGAGACCACACGGCGTATGTGGAATATTCTGAGACCACACGGCATATGTGGAGGATACTGAGACCACACGGCGTATGTGGAATATTCTGAGACCACACTGCGTATGTGGAGGACACTGAGACCACACGGCGTATGTGGAATATTCTGAGACCACACGGCGTTTGTGGAGTACACTGACACCACACGGCGTATGTGGAATATTCTGAGACCACACGGCATATGTGGAGTACACTGAGACCACACGGCGTATGTGGTCTATTCTGACACCACACTGCGCTTGTGGAGTACACTGACACCACACGGCATATGTGGAGTACACTGAGACCACACGGCGTATGTGGAGGACACTGAGACCACACGGCGTATGTGGAATATTCTGAGAACACACGGCGTATGTGGAATATTCTGAGACCACACGGCGTTTGTGGAGTACACTGACTCCACACGGCGTATGTGGAATATTCTGAGACCACACGGCATATGTGGAGTACACTGAGACCACACGGCGTATGTGGAATATTCTGAGACCACACGGCGTATGTTGAGTACACTGAGACCACACGGCGTATGTGGAATATTCTGAGACCACACGGTGTATGTGGCATATTCTGAGACCACACGGCGTATGTGGAATATTCTGAGACCACACTGCGTATGTGGAGGACACTGAGACCACACGGCGTATGTGGAATATTCTGAGACCACACGGCGTTTGTGGAGTTCACTGACACCACACGGCGTATGTGGAATATTCTGAGACCACACGGCATATGTGGAGTACACTGAGACCACACGGCGTATGTGGTCTATTCTGACACCACACTGCGCATGTGGAGTACACTGACACCACACGGCATATGTGGAGTACACTGAGACCACACTGCGTATGTGGAATATTCTGAGACCACACGGCGTATGTGGAGGACACTGAGACCACACGGCGTATGTGGAATATTCTGAGACCACACGGCGTATGTGGAATATTCTGAGACCCCACGGCATATGTGGAGTACACTGAGACCACACGGCGTATGTGGTCTATTCTGACACCACACTGCGCATGTGGAGTACACTGACACCACACGGCATATGTGGAGTACACTGAGACCACACTGCGTATGTGGAATATTCTGAGACCACACGGCGTATGTGGAATATTCTGAGACCACACTGCGTATGTGAAATATTTTGAGACCACACGGTGTATGTGGCATATTCTGAGACCACACGGCGTATGTGGAATATTCTGAGACCACACTGCGTATGTGGAATATTCTGAGATCACACGGCATATGTTGAGTACACTGAGACCACACGGCGTATGTGGAATATTCTGAGACCACACGGCGTATGTGGAGTACACTGACACCACACGGCGTATGTGAAATATTCTGAGACCACACGGCGTATGTGGAATATTCTGAGACCACACTGCGTATGCGAAATATTTTGAGACCACACGGTGTATGTGGCATATTCTGAGACCACACGGCGTATGTGGAATATTCTGAGACCACACTGCGTATGTGGTCTATTCTGACACCACACTGCGCATGTGGAGTACACTGACACCACACGGCATATGTGGAGTACACTGAGACCACACGGCGTATGTGGAATATTCTGAGACCACACGGCGTATGTGGAGGACACTGAGACCACACGGCGTATGTGGAATATTCTAAGACCTCACGGCGTATGTGGAATATTCTGAGACCACACGGCGTTTGTGGAGTTCACTGACACCACACGGCGTATGTGGAATATTCTGAGACCACACGGCATATGTGGAGTACACTGAGACCACACGGCGTATGTGGTCTATTCTGACACCACACTGCGCATGTGGAGTACACTGACACCACACGGCATATGTGGAGTACACTGAGACCACACTGCGTATGTGGAATATTCTGAGACCACACGGCGTATGTGGAGGACACTGAGACCACACGGCGTATGTGGAATATTCTGAGACCACACGGCGTATGTGGAATATTCTGAGACCACACGGCGTTTGTGGAGTACACTGACACCACACGGCGTATGTGGAATATTCTGAGACCACACGGCATATGTGGAGTACACTGAGACCACACGGCGTATGTGGAATATTCTGAGACCACACGGCGTATGTTGAGTACACTGAGACCACACGGCGTATGTGGAATATTCTGAGACCACACTGCGTATGTGGAGGACACTGAGACCACACGGCGTATGTGGAATATTCTGAGACCACACGGCATATGTTGAGTACACTGAGACCACACGGCGTATGTGGAATATTCTGAGACCACACTGCGTATGTGGAATATTCTGAGACCACACGGCATATGTGGAGTACACTGACACCACACGGCGTATGTGGAATATTCTGAGACCACACTGCGTATGTGGAGTACACTGAGAGCACACGGCGTCTGTGGAGTACACTGACACCACACGGCGTATGTGGAATATTCTGAGACCACACTGCGTATGTGGAGTACACTGAGACCACACGGCGTATGGGGAGGTCACTGAGACCATGGAATATTCTAAGATGTGGAATATTCTGAGACCACACGGCGTATGTGGAATATTCTGAGACCACACGGCATATGTGGAGGATACTGAGACCACACGGCGTATGTGGAATATTCTGAGACCACACTGCGTATGTGGAGGACACTGAGACCACACGGCGTATGTGGAATATTCTGAGACCACACGGCGTTTGTGGAGTACACTGACACCACACGGCGTATGTGGAATATTCTGAGACCACACGGCATATGTGGAGTACACTGAGACCACACGGCGTATGTGGTCTATTCTGACACCACACTGCGCATGTGGAGTACACTGACACCACACGGCATATGTGGAGTACACTGAGACCACACGGCGTATGTGGAATATTCTGAGACCACACGGCGTATGTGGAATATTCTGAGACCACACGGCGTTTGTGGAGTACACTGACACCACACGGCGTATGTGGAATATTCTGAGACCACACGGCATATGTGGAGTACACTGAGACCACACGGCGTATGTGGAATATTCTGAGACCACACGGCGTATGTTGAGTACACTGAGACCACACGGCGTATGTGGAATATTCTGAGACCACACTGTGTATGTGGAGTACACTGAGGCCACACGGCGTATGTGGAATATTCTGAGACCACACGGCATATGTGGAGGATACTGAGACCACACGGCGTATGTGGAATATTCTGAGACCACACTGCGTATGTGGAGGACACTGAGACCACACGGCATATGTGGAGTACACTGAGACCACACGGCGTATGTGGAATATTCTGAGACCACACGGCGTATGTGGAATATTCTGAGACCACACGGCGTTTGTGGAGTACACTGACACCACACGGCGTATGTGGAATATTCTGAGACCACACGGCATATGTGGAGTACACTGAGACCACACGGCGTATGTGGAATATTCTGAGACCACACGGCGTATGTTGAGTACACTGAGACCACACGGCGTATGTGGAATATTCTGAGACCACACGGCGTATGTGGAATATTCTGAGACCACACTGCGTATGTGAAATATTTTGAGACCACACGGTGTATGTGGCATATTCTGAGACCACACTGCGTATGTGGAATATTCTGAGATCACACGGCATATGTTGAGTACACTGAGACCACACGGCGTATGTGGAATATTCTGAGACCACACGGCGTATGTGGAGGACACTGAGACCACACGGCGTATGTGTAATATTCTGAGACCACACGGCGTTTGTGGAGTACACTGTCACCACACGGCGTTTGTGGAATATTCTGAGACCACACGGCATATGTGGAGTACACTGAGACCACACGGCGTATGTGGTCTATTCTGACACCACACTGCGCATGTGGAGTACACTGACACCACACGGCGTATGTGGAATATTCTGAGACCACACGGCGTATGTGGAATATTCTGAGACCACACTGCGTATGTGGAGTACACTGAGGCCACACGGCGTATGTGGAATATTCTAAGACCTCACGGCGTATGTGGAATATTCTGAGACCACACGGCGTTTGTGGAGTTCACTGACACCACACGGCGTATGTGGAATATTCTGAGACCACACGGCATATGTGGAGTACACTGAGACCACACGGCGTATGTGGTCTATTCTGACACCACACTGCGCATGTGGAGTACACTGACACCACACGGCATATGTGGAGTACACTGAGACCACACGGCGTATGTGGAATATTCTGAGACCACACGGCGTATGTTGAGTACACTGAGACCACACGGCGTATGTGGAATATTCTGAGACCACACTGCGTATGTGGAGGACACTGAGACCACACGGCGTATGTGGAATATTCTGAGACCACACGGCATATGTTGAGTACACTGAGACCACACGGCGTATGTGGAGTACACTGACACCACACGGCGTATGTGGAATATTCTGAGACCACACGGCGTATGTGGAATATTCTGAGACCACACTGCGTATGTGAAATATTCTGAGAGCACACGGCGTTTGTGGAGTACACTGAGACCACACGGCGTATGTGGAATATTCTGAGACCACACTGCGTATGTGGAGTACACTGAGAGCACACGGCGTCTGTGGAGTACACTGACACCACACGGCGTATGTGGAATATTCTGAGACCACACTGCGTATGTGGAGTACACTGAGACCACACGGCGTATGGGGAATATTCTGAGACCACACGGCATATGTTGAGTACACTGAGACCACACTGCGTATGTGGAATATTCTGAGACCACACGGCGTATGTGGAATATTCTGAGACCACACGGCGTATGTTGAGTACACTGAGACCACACGGAGTATGTGGAATATTCTGAGACCACACGGCGTATGTGGTATATTCTGAGACCCCACGGCGTATGCGGAATATTCTGAGACCACACGGCATATGTTGAGTACTCTGAGACCACACGGCGTATGTGTAATATTCTGAGACCACACTGCGTATGTGGAGTACACTGAGACCACACGGCGTATGGGGAATATTCTGAGACCACACGGCGTATGTGGAATATTCTGAGACCCCACGGCGTATGCGGAATATTCTGAGACCACACGGCATATGTTGAGTACTCTGAGACCACACGGCGTATGTGGAATATTCTGAGACCACACTGCGTATGTGGAGTACACTGAGAGCACACGGCGTCTGTGGAGTACACTGACACCACACGGCGTATGTGGAATATTCTGAGACCACACTGCGTATGTGGAGTACACTGAGACCACACGGCGTATGGGGAATATTCTGAGACCACACGGCGTATGTGGAATATTCTGAGACCACACTGCGTATGTGGAGTACACTGAGAGCACACGGCGTCTGTGGAGTACACTGACACCACACGGCGTATGTGGAATATTCTGAGACCACACTGCGTATGTGGAGTACACTGAGACCACACGGCGTATGGGGAATATTCTGAGACCACACGGCGTATGTGGAATATTCTGAGACCACACTGCGTATGTGGAGTACACTGAGAGCACACGGCGTTTGTGGAGTACACTGACACCACACGGCATATGTGGAGTACATTGAGACCACACGGAGTATGTGGAATATTCTGAGACCACACGGCGTATGTGGAATATTCTGAGACCCCACGGCGTATGTTGAGTACACAGAGACCACACTGCGTATGTGGAATATTCTGAGACCACACGGCGTATGTGGAATATTCTGAGACCACATTGCGTATGTGAAATATTCTGAGACCACACGGTGTATGTGGCATATTCTGAGACCACACGGCGTATGTGGAATATTCTGAGACCACACGGCGTATGTGAAATATTCTGAGACCACACGGTGTATGTGGCATATTCTGAGACCACACGGCGTATGTGGAATATTCTGAGACCACACGGCGTATGTTGAGTACACTGAGACCACACTGCGTATGTGGAATATTCTGAGACCACACGGCGTATGTGGAATATTCTGAGACCACACTGCGTATGTGAAATATTCTGAGACCCCACGGCGTATGTTGAGTACACTGAGACCACACTGCGTATGTGGAATTTTCTGAGACCACACTGCGTATGTGAAATATTCTGAGACCACACGGTGTATGTGGCATATTCTGAGACCACACGGCATATGTTGAGTGCACTGAGACCACACGGTGTATGTGGAATATTCTGAGACCACACTGCGTATGTGAAATATTCTGAGACCACACGGTGTATGTGGCATATTCTGAGACCACACGGCGTATGTGGAATATTCTGAGACCACACTGCGTATGTTGAGTACACTGAGACCACACGGAGTATGTGGAATATTCTGAGACCACACGGCGTATGTGGAATATTCTGAGACCCCACGGCGTATGTTGAGTACACTGAGACCACACTGCGTATGTGGAATATTCTGAGACCACACGGCGTATGTGGAATATTCTGAGACCACACTGCGTATGTGAAATATTCTGAGACCCCACGGCGTATGTTGAGTACACTGAGACCACACTGCGTATGTGGAATATTCTGAGACCACACTGCGTATGTGAAATATTCTGAGACCCCACGGCGTATGTTGAGTACACTGAGACCACACTGCGTATGTGGAATATTCTGAGACCACACTGCGTATGTGAAATATTCTGAGACCACACGGTGTATGTGGCATATTCTGAGACCACACGGCATATGTTGAGTGCACTGAGACCACACGGTGTATGTGGCATATTCTGAGACCACACGGCGTATGTGGAATATTCTGAGACCACACTGCGTATGTTGAGTACACTGAGACCACACGGAGTATGTGGAATATTCTGAGACCACACGGCGTATGTGGAATATTCTGAGACCCCACGGCGTATGTTGAGTACACTGAGACCACACTGCGTATGTGGAATATTCTGAGACCACACGGCGTATGTGGAATATTCTGAGACCACACTGCGTATGTGAAATATTCTGAGACCCCACGGCGTATGTTGAGTACACTGAGACCACACTGCGTATGTGGAATATTCTGAGACCACACTGCGTATGTGAAATATTCTGAGACCCCACGGCGTATGTTGAGTACACTGAGACCACACTGCGTATGTGGAATATTCTGAGACCACACTGCGTATGTGAAATATTCTGAGACCACACGGTGTATGTGGCATATTCTGAGACCACACGGCATATGTTGAGTGCACTGAGACCACACGGCGTATGTGGAATATTCTGAGACCACACGGCGTATGTGGAATATTCTGAGACCACACTGCGTATGTGAAATATTCTGAGACCACACTGCGTATGTGGAATATTCTGAGACCACACGGCGTATGTGGAATATTCTGAGACCACACTGCGTATGTGAAATATTCTGAGACCACACGGTGTATGTGGCATATTCTGAGACCACACGGCGTATGTGGAATATTCTGAGACCACACGGCGTATGTGGAATATTCTGAGACCCCACGGCGTATGTTGAGTACACTGAGACCACACTGCGTATGTGGAATATTCTGAGACCACACTGCGTATGTTGAGTACACTGAGACCACACGGCGTATGTGGAATATTCTGAGACCACACGGCGTATGTGGAATATTCTGAGACCATACATTTCATAAATTTTTGGGGATGTTGTACTTTTCCCTAAGTCCAGAATATATGGAGTGAAAACCTGTTCAATTCTTATGAAAAAAAGAGCAACAAAATATTAACTTTCGTGGTTAAAACGAGACCATGTTTGGGTAAAACACAAAGTTCCAACAACAATTTTGAACATTTGCACTCAACCCTTATAAATATATTATAAATATGTATATAAAATATGCCTAAGGTTTTTAGGAGAAATTATGACGCATAAGTCGTTTTGGTCGTGTAAGGCTTACATCTGTCGAGATTAGGCATCGCTAGGAAGAGCTTCAAAAGTGTTGCAGATAAATTAGAGAAGGTGGCATTCTTTTTTAAAAGTTCAGAGTGATGAGTAGTTTTGAAGATACAAGCCGTGTTTTTTTCAAAAATCACGTAAAGCACATACAACAACCTACTGTCTATCACTGTCTATAATATCGGCAGCGAAAAGTGGCTGCCGATAAATATTCGACTTCGAAATTTTTGTATACATTTTGACATCAATTTCGAACAAATAAATTTCATTTTCATGTATTTTGACGGATAAAAATCAAAGCCACTGCGAATCGTTTTTTTTTAATCTTACTTCACTTCACTTTCGATGGCGATGAAAAAAACACGGCTATACACAATGAATAAGAAAAATAAGAAATATAAATAGAGTTTGTGTTTTTTTGATTGAAATAATTGTCGGAGCCAAAGAAGTAACATCTTCATCTGCATCATCATCATCACTGCAAATGTAAATACATAAGTGTTCTACACTTTATAAAAAGCTTATAGAGTCTGCTTTCTAAATGAGATATTATCGACGTACTCATTTAATCAATTGAGAATATTATGAAATTATTTCTGAAATGCTTTCTACATTTTTCGGTGTTTGATGTTTGTTTGGAATTTTAATTGTTACCGCTGTTTGCCGCTGTTAAAGTGTATATTGCATTTTATTCTCTAGTTCATCAGTAATTGTGAAGAAAATACAAAAATTGTCTCAATCTGTCCGTCTTCATTCTAGACCTATAAATGTGTCACAGGTCACATTAGGGGAAAAGTAAAATGGCTACCATTAAATAACGGAACATTGATCAATGACGGACGTGGTACATATATAAATAAGGATGAGATAAAACCATAATTAAACGTGGTTGGACGGTGAATTTAAATACAATCCATAAACTTACACACAACCTTATAAAAAAAACAATTTTTTTTATTATTTCAAAGGCCAAATAATCAAGATTATGTGTACCAAATTTCACCCTTCTGTCACTAAAAACCAAAAAGTTATAGATTTTTGAGACTATAAGCACTGGTTCGTCCAAATGCGCGGCGCCACTTTCTTGAAGCCAATGTCAGTTATTTATTAAAGGATACTTTCAATCTTATCGTCCGGCCTTATTTGTTGCCATATATACAACTTTGTAGGCATAAGTGGGCGAACACGAAATCTCCAGACCGACAACAAGGTATGATAACGCTGTTCTCCTCGAACAACAACGAAAAAAACGTTTCAATACGTTCGTAATCAACCTTATCCCCTATATTCACTTCCATTATTTTCTGAATAAGAAGTAAATTCTCATTTCGAAGACAAAAAGTCAACCGCAATCAAGAACACCGCCACCGCCGCCGACATTAAATTCTTCTCACACCCCAACCACCATAAATCAGCCAAGGATGTTTCTTTAAAAGCATTGAATTCCTAAGCGAAATTCCGTGGAAATTAAACCAATTCGCGGGCTTTATTGCTCATTTGAGACACCCTCCCATAGTCTCATCATCGAAATGGCGACATAGCTCCACGCCACAATTAGACCCCATAAATCAGATTGGTTTTTCCATCCAAATAAGAAAACCCACCCTAACCCCATTGTCAACGCTTAGAATCTGGTAAACAGCTGAACTGCCCCCCCCTAAACCCCAGCACCGCCAGCAGCGTGCAACTTTCGAGTGCAAACGAACAAACCTAAAATGTATCTCTTCGTCAAAACCACCTGGTGGCCGATAAAATTTATTATTCCAATCATTTGGCATCCGATTCGTTCCGCAAAGACGGTCCACAAGAAGGGAGGCCAAAGAAAAACAAAACAATTTTAAATTCACCTCACGGCATCTATCAAATGCGACTACCTTTTGATTTGCGATTAAACTTTTACGATGCGTACCTCTAAGGTAGCGATGAACGTTGAAAGCAAACACTTCTAGCGGTCACACCGCTTGACACAGCAAAGGCAGCAACTGCAGGAACAGAAAAACTCGAAGAGAAATTGAAGAAAACAAAAAGTGGAGGAAGTAAAACCGTCCAAAGCACGCGCAGCTTCTGGAATACGTAATTAGATAATGTCCGATCGGAGGAAGAGAACAACAAGCTGCGTATTCTTTCTGGAAAACAAAATACAGGCTGCCACCGACCCGCATATCCGGTGTATAAATTTCATTGATTCGCATGTCGTCGCAGCCTAGCTCCGATGGCAGCTGGGTGACTCACGTCCCGTCCCAACTCAGCGAGAGACTACTCTCGGTGTGAACGGCGAATTTTAAGTTCCTACAGGACGGCCACAGGCGGTGGGGGCATGTAAGTCGCCGGTGCTTAACAGAAAGTTATTGTTTTATTGGATTTTAATTAGTTTTGTGCGGAAAAAGTTATGCAATAGGTTGCGCAAGGGTCCCAAGGTAACACCCAACCGGCACTGATCGATGAGAGCACGATTAGTGGGGTTCGAGAAGAGGGAACCATTAAACAAAGTTAAGCCGATTGGTTGGAGCATTCGCTTGGAATAATAACCAGCTAGCGATGCGACGATGCGACGGCCGGCGGAGGCTGGAGATTGTTTGCTAATTTATTGATTCTTGGAATTATCATGAGAATGATGGGGAAATCGTGCTTACAGGTGCCAAGATTAAAGGCACCTGATGTTGTTGACATGCTTGAGCAGCATTAATTTATTGTTTTGTTTCTTTCCTTATTTGATTGTAAATAGAAGTCATTTCGCGACTGAATCACGAAGCGGTGGCTAAGGGTTTCATGGGAGCATGGATGGACATTTAAACAAAAACTTATAGCGGAACGACGCTGATTCGGTAGTGAGTCAAGCAATTGATTTGCGAAGCGTGACTAAAGGAAGGTCATAGGCCACCGAACACGTATTCAAAATTAATTACTTGCTTACGTTGTAATGCATATTAAATCCGAGAAGGCTTCGCGAAACCTAATGGAACCCATTTATTGCGGTTTCTGCTTTAAACCTGTGAATGCTTATCGTTTTACTGGCGAATTTATATTCACAACATCGAAATCACGTTCGACGCTTTTGAGTCATTCATCAGGCTTGAGACAGGGGCAGCACTCATCGTCTCACAATTCATAATTAGCGATAAGATAATAACAAATCCGCTTGAGCATTCCTACCAATTTGCCGACATGTGTTCCAAGCATCAGAAATCATGCAGAATGCCGATGTTTGCTAAGCTATTAGCGTTGCATTCGTTGAAGGTTAATCATTTCTGTGGAAATTGCAGGAGCACTTCAGCTGGAAGTTTAACGTAGATCAGCGAGTAGGGCTTAATAAGTAATCGAGTACTCGTGCGCATTCCGTACTGAATACTCGTTACTTTAACTTTTATGTTAAAATGTATAATTCTGGTTGACCTCAATTAGGAACGTTGTATTCAACTGAAAAAGTATTTAGGTAGGCATGAACGATAACTACTTTATCTCAAGAAATCTAACCATACAAACAACCGTAGCTTTTGTCCGTAGAACACTTTTCATTACGCCTACGTCTTTAAAAACCACAATGGAACTATGCTACTAAATCAAAAGAAACATCTACAAAATATTCGGACTTTCATGAGTAACGTATACGAAACAAATGTATGGAAACGTTACTATACCGCATCGATACGTACCGACGCGAATAAATAAATCGTACTGTATACCATTTCAAACGTCTTCCACACGAAAAATTCTAAGAACGCTCTTCGCATTCAAGAGAGGTATACATATGACATACCCACAGTACGGAAAGGGTATACCCTCAAACCATATCGACGCGTGGTGTGGCACAACACTAAAAACACTATAGAGAGATACTCGAAGAGAAGAAAAGAAAATTCACGCACGGTTTTCGGTTGTCCATAGTACATGCTGGCATAGGGCAACGATACCCTAATAGTAACGATATACATTGAGGAGTAACGTTTCGTTATTTGGTACTTAATTGAATACTCGTTACTCAGTAACGAATACATACATTTTGCTACAGCACTACCAGCGAATTAAGAAGCCGTGCATATTATTAGAGAGGTCTCCAACCGAAGTTCATCCTATAGTTGTTTACAGCGGTGGTTCGCCCGATTGTAACACTTGTAAAGTGACCGTTTCACAGGAAAAAATAATATATCACATAATTTACAAGGTACGGTAAGGTATGGACAAGGCACGACAGACGCTATGCGGTCGACTCCGTCTAATGCTCTGACTGTAATGCTTCATCTTCTTCTTTTGGATCAACACATTAAAATCACTATGGTTCACAGCGCCATCAGGCTCACAGAGTCGAGATGCTGGACATCAAAGCAATATGGCCTATCCTTGCTCTTATACCGGGATATCTGATTTCGTCCCCCAACGAACTAGAATTAATCTACACATTAACACATTATAATCCCAGAACGAGCAAAATGGCCTAGTGAGCGGATGTGCAGGCATTTTAGCTGGACAAACATCGACCGCTCTAAGATGAGCGGCGAAATCGGTACGGATGTGATCTCAGAATCTCTGTCAACCGTAATGCCTATAAACTGCCGGATGATTCCTCCAGCGTGTTACAATTGGAACTATTTGCAATCCGAGAAGCATGCCGCCACATCAAAATCCACCCAAATACTTTCCCAAAGCAGAAGATTGCCGTTTGCGTTAATAGAATAGAAGCCATCAAAGCTATTGCCTCCTTTACCTAACATTCAAAATTAGTACAGGAATGCTGAGCTTAGAAAGCATAGTTAGAAGGCCAGCTTTCCCTTATATGGGTTCCAGATCAAAGTGACATCCCAGGAAATGGCGAGGCCGACTTGCTGGGCAGGGATCTGCTTGACTGGCCATCGCCGTTCGCTTGCACAGGAGGCGTTCATCGCACTTCAAGCAGTTAAGGCTAATATATCTTCACAGTTCCTTGACACAGCAAACCTTAGATGGCCCAGACTGACGAACTGTGTAACATCAAAGAAAATATGGCCCGAACACAAACAATTTAAAACGAACGGTGTTAGACTAGTAGCGGTCCTTACAGGACACTGGCTTATAGGAAATCATTGTCACAGCAGCAACAGCACAGATGAGCGGGAGATCTTAACACGTTTCTCTGACACCTGCCCGGCTCGTGTTTGAGTCAGACAGCGAGCACTTGGTAGACTCACTTGATGAGATTTCTGCGAAGGAACTTAAGTCCTTCTTAAATACCTCGGGTTGGATTTCGAGATAGATTAAGAGAGCACTGTCAATCAGACAGTACATAGTGCTAATTAGGCTCTCACTGAATTACCACTTTTAGCTTCCATACCTACGGGGGATCTTCACAGTAAGTCAGGCGACCATTAAGGCTCCGGCAACAGGCTCTCTCAGCTCTAAACTAGTTTCAAGCTATGGATCATTTTTGATAATACGCTGCGTGCCAGGATGGATGCGGAAAAGATGACAAGCCACCCACATCTCCTTTGCACCAGCCCGGCTTTGGTGTCATTTTCCATCCGTGATCTGGGCACCACCTTAAAAGAGGTCCTTATCGTAAGTCTTCCTCATCCAAAGCTGCAGATTCCCCAGATGTTGAACTTAACGAAATCCACGTGAACACACAGTGAAGGGTAAGTAAACCTAACATTTATGAGTGCCGTGACATTGTGCACTAAAAATTTCAAAGCCCAAAGTGACATAGTGCCGAATTGGTTCAATGACGCTTTACCTAAGCGACATTTTGCCAAATGTTAAATTCGGCCTAGTGACATTTTCAAAAGCCTCTTGGCACCAATCTGGCACAAAGTCACGGCACCTCATTTATGCCATCGCGCGACTACTCGCACGTAGGAGTTAAAGTTCAAAACCGAACTTTGAGCTTGTGTTGACAGCTGTCTATCCTCTTTGTTCATTGTCCGTGACTGGAAAGAGGAGAAATGGAACCGAAAGCTGAACCTAGACTCCAAGCTTAGCAGACGACGAAACAGCCCGTCACAGGTGCGAACTGCGACTTTTATACTTTCCCAGTAGTGTCAGTGCCCACGAGAGAGGCGTGTCCCACATCAAACCTGGGGATTGACGGACTTATCCCCACCCTAAGACAGAGAACGAGACCTGTTTTCAAAATCTATTCCTAATTCAATATTCAAAATTTTGAATTATGTCAGTTCTCAAAAGACAGGAACTGCCCGTGAATGGTCGAGTCTGAGATGCAAATTTATGCACGAAAAGGCAATGTATCCACAATAAGATACACAATTTATTAGAAAATGATAAATGTGCAAGCATCTCTGAATCAACAAAACTGCAGCCATCCACCCTTTGACAGACATTTAATTACATCGTCTCTGGCCAGGCATGCATGTCAAACAATCCAACAGGCAACAAGAAAAGCGTTCCATCATTCGCATGCATATGCACACAGATTAATCCAATGCAGGCTTTAATGAAAACATTCTCGTCTAAATACCGAATATCCTGTTAAAGATCAATACTTGTTGTCTAACCCTTATCCATTTGTTTACCCGACTTTCAAGCCATGCCACCATCAGCAGAGCCCATTCCGAAGTGCACTTCAAAACGAATGTATTTTTAATAAGGCTATGTGGTGTGTGCACGCACAATCCATAAATCATTCTCAAATTGCTTATCTGCCAACTTGACCCAAATGGAAACCCTCAGACCAAAGTCCCACCGTCCCCATCGTTGCCGGTTCGGAGACGATGCATCATTTCTGGAATGATTCTCATGGATTCTGTGTAAATTTGCACTTAGTTCGGTTCGGTCCTGCAAACAAGACAAATGTTTGCATCAATTTTGCGCAACTTTTACAGGATGAAAGTGTGCATTTCCCGGGCATACTGCTTGCATCACACACACAAGCACAGATGACCTCGAAGAAAAATCAAAAGTCCTGAAATAAGCATTTCCACACAAAGTCTGGTGGAGTGCAATTTTGTGTGAGTGTCAAAAATTGAAATATTTTAAAACTTTTATTTGTTCCGCAGCACAGTAGACGTGAAGGAAATGAAAAGTCCCGGGATGAGCTGTACGAGTCCTGCCAAAATATCCCCCGCACCGTTGAAGCATGCAAGTGCATGCATAAAAGAAACGTCTTACTCCCCAATTCCCGACACTAGAAAGTTCACAACTCTGCGGGTTCTATTCTTTTCGGGATGCCCGTCGCAACAAAAACATTACACAACAAGAGGGAAAACAACTACCACACCGACCGAAGGCGGACTGATATGAGAGGAGTAGAAAAACAGCTCTAGGCTCAAGTCAGTTGATTTCACTTGGTCCTAGCCAGGAGCCGGGGAAGGTCGACGGCCGACAGTGGGGTGGAGGTTAGAAAAGTTGCTTTTCTTCGGCAGAATATTCTTTTACAAGTTTATCAAAACTTTAAACAGTGTTTCTGATTGCAATTTACTGCTCGCCCACGCCCCCAGTCTGCGCCGGTTAAGTGGAATGGAAAAGAGCTTGTGAGACAACAGCGATGCCTTGTTCAATGCGAGTGCTTGCACATAATTGAAATTGATGTGCGGGGCTTCGTCAAAGTGTGTCAGCATTTCGTTTTTTTTTTTTGTGATCAGATTAGTTTGTGGAGTGTTGTTAGAGGAGCCGGATATGAAAGAACCTCTAAGATTGTGCATAGAACAAAATTCAGAATTCCTAACGGCTTTTGTAGAAAACAAGCGAAGCGGACAAAATATTACAATCGACAGCTACAATTTCGAGATAGTAAAGAAGCTTGTCTACCTCGGGGCAAACGTAAACTCCACAAACGACATCACTGTGGAGATCCGACGAAGAACCGCCTTTGGCAACAGGTGTTACTTCGGGTTGTCCAAACAACTGGCGTCAAAACACTTGACTAGGATACCCCTATTTTGCCAGTCCTGCTACATGGAGCCGAAAGCTGGACGATAAGCAAAACTGCGGAGCTCATACTTGGTGCTTTCGAAAGGAAAATGCTACGTCGGATATATGGTCCCGTCTGCGAGGAAGACGAATGGTTGAGAAGACACAACCGCGAACTCTACGAACTGTACCAGGATGTGGATGTAGTCCGGAAGGCAATGATCCGTCCACTGCACTGGCTCGGCCACATTGAGCGCATGGATAACAATGCTCCAGCTAAGAGGGTCTTCGAATCCGAGCCTCCTGGTTCGAGAAGGAGAGGAAGACCGAAACTCCGGTGTAAAGACCAAGTAATCGCGGATACAAGACAGTTTGGTCTTGATGACTGGAAGCAGCGTGCACAGGACGTCGGCGATGGAAAGCAGCTATCGCTCAGGCTCGGACCCTGTATGGGTCGTCAGCCTGACAAGTAAATAAGACAAAAGCAAAATTCTTTAAAATACTGTCGCTGACTGGCGTCGGATACTACTGAATAAACAATTTAACAGGCTGAGCGATGGAAGGATTTTCTCTCAGTATTTGGGGGCAACATTGATGGCTGCGACCGCGACATTCGAATGCTTACCAATCGAACAGGCCCAACACTCTCCCTGGACTTCAAGACGATATCCTGGCAAGTTCACCAGCATCGCGGGATATATCAACCGAGCCTATTATGCGGAAGATGACATACCATTCGGCGTTCGTCGTCACGTAAGACTTTCTGCCCCGTCAATTACTGAAATCGAAGCATTCTGATCTGATCTCCACAAATGTCCAAATATGTATTCTCTGACCTCTTTTGAAATCGTATTATTCATGAATAAGACTTGGGGAGATGGTGAGACGTTATAAAATAATATAATATGTGTGGGGGACCAGTGTCTAGTTTCTACAGCTACCACTCATGTTGTCCCCCCTATTTTTTCCCACACGAGTGTAAGGGACTTCCAGTCTTATGTCGAATCCGAACGGTCAAGTTTGAGAAGCTTTACTAGACGGTTATTCCTATTTTATTACTTTTTGGGCATTGTCAGTGAGTCGCAAGAGGTGGAGCTGGGCAAATTATTTTGGTCGTACCTGGAATCAAACCCAGGTATCGAGGTTCAATTTCGTAGGAGTCGATGCACAAGCCCACAATCACGTCCGCCACACATGCTGCAACATTCCATGTATCTAATTGCATTTAAATGATCTAGATGGTCTCACACAGCATGCCACAGATGCTGCAACATTGCTTGTATTTAATTGCATTTAAATGGTCTAGATGGTCTCACACAGGATGCTTGAGAAGCAACTAATTTCACGACCATCAGACCCCGAGAAAAGAAGTCCATAAATGATATGAAGTGAAATTTGTGAGCTTCATCAGAAAATCTAATCCGATTAAGACATTCGACGCATTCGAACCATCCGTTTTCAACTAATAATAATTGTCCATTAGTCGAAAGTTGATGGCAGACAGTCTTGCTCCCAAGTGGGGTCAATGACTATCCTGACCAGATCAGTGACACGCACTCCACTGGCCACACAGGCACTAGATGTTCATTTAGAGCTACAACCAGATTCTGGAACAGAAGAATATAACATAAACTCACACTCGCCACTCCCAAAGAAACTATATGGGTCATGAGCGGAACACCATCGACCTATTGCCTTGATCGGTTGATGTTCAGAGAGGACTGGTGGCAGCGGCATCTCCGTCTCTCATCAAAAATGCCCTTATGGATTCATTTTAAGCCTAATATGCAGACTCTTGAATAATAGAATGTCCAGATGCAACTGTGAAGAAAACCAACGCGGGAGTACAACAAGGATCGACGATGGGTCCAATCCTATTTAACCACAACACCGCAAAGCAACACATGGTGATGTAGGTCACTCTGTGAGCCCAAGATTCCATGAAAAATTGCTACCTCCTTCTCACCCGAGATACTGACTAGAAGAGTTGAAAATCATATCGACTACCAAGCAAGCAATTTTCTTTACATACACCACCAACACCGCAAAGTTGCCCGATGTACTTGTACTCGTTGTGCACACACAAAACAAAGCACTTTAGTTCAGTTTAGTTCGATTTAGTTCAGTTATTCTAACTGAGTTACAAAAGTATGCCTGAATTTGTTGGCCCACTGAACTAAATGAACTAAAATAAAATGACATTATGAACTAGTTCACTTAGTTCACTTGTTACAGCCCTGTATTGAACTAGTTCGAACACAAGCCGACTTAGAACACGTGACAGCAGCTATCCGAGGAAGCAGGACAAGATAAATGTAGAAAAGATGTAACAACTCAGCAATTGTGAAATGTGAAACTAATGGATACATGACTCAGAAGTAGAGCAGAAGTAGAGTTCTCTCGATTCATCGAAAACTTTCAGAGTGTATTTTTGCCCAGAAAAGGTTTCTCAAATTCCACCGCCTGCAATTGCGGCAAGCAAATTTTGCAATTCACCAGTAAGCTAGTTAACAATATAAAATTAAAATAAATTCCGAACGAGGGCATAGAGGAGCGGCATCTTTACTGGAGTTGTACCCACCGATATCTTCACACCTGGGCAAATATAGACCCCTTGATTCAATGTCCTTTGGGTAGTCCTTTTGTTTTTAATGAGATTATTTCTCACTCGAATCTCACAGGCATCACTTGCACGAAGCCACAAATCAAATACAATCAGTGCCATCTCGCGGTGATGCCTGATAATACACAACGAATACCGTGGGCAGCAACCAACAAAAACCACACCACTTGAGCGCTTTGAGGAACGGGTTGTGTTTCACATGAACTAGAAAACCTGCGTCTCTGTATCAAGGGCATAGACTTCAAACACAATGTATACAAATTTAGCCAGTTCACGCATAATTGGATACGTTAAAGCCAAAGGAATTCGGGTTGGATCAAATTCAAGCCCACGCTCTCAAACGTGCCGAGGTTTTCGATAAGATGAAAAGATCGCGTTTTTATGACATCTCATGTCTCTGGCATTGGAACTAGCCAGTGCTCGCCAGTTTCGACGCCACCACCCAAGAATTAGCTTGCATCCTCGGACAAGGAGGTTATATAATCTTATACAAGAGCCAAAGGCTATCAAAGTTGCACCAAATCGCCCATAAAAAAAGTAAAAGTTGGAAGAATAGTTAAGCTTAACAGCCCGATATGAAATGCTTGGTGGATTTGTCAGAGAAGCTTCACATCCATCCAGTTTGCGGTCCATTTACATATGACCATCCACAGGCCATGTAAAGCAGTTTCGAGTACAAGCAATAAAATCTATAAATCTGCTAACCTTGAGATCGCAATCACAGTTTTGATTCAATTTCTCAATCACGTTCGCTAATAAGGAACTTTGCACAGTTCAATGGATGTGACTTATCTGGAGCACGTTCACTTTTAACATTTTCAAACGGATTCGATTTACAAAACCCCGATCGTTAAGTGAAAGAAGACACACTTAAAAGTCAACAGACGCTCCGATCTGAGGCAGGCGTTGAATTTTAAAGAAAATGACGTCCGATTGGGAGGCTGTCACGTGCACTATAACAAAGTTTGGGGTTTTGAGCACTTTGCATTAATGATCTTCTTTGATTGTTCTTCTCTTTTTTTTTGTTTGTTCTCGTCGTGTGGACTATCTCAGTAGAGCCACAAAAACGCTGTCCTTTATATAATCTGTAGTTCCGTCTCCACGTCTCTGAAGTGGGTTAAACATTTATGTAATCAAAGCCACTGCTTGAAGAAGCTCATTAATTTATATTCATTAGATTGCTAAAACATGTCGCACGAACTCGGTTTGCTCGGCGCGCTACTGATCGCTCGACTCGCAATGAATGGAGAGGGAAACTGTGGATGTAGATGGCAAACGGAAATATAAATAGACTCGGTGTAGTCGACCGTCCTGGCAACAGGGGATTCTGAGTTTAAATGTCAGCAACCTTTAATTGCCGGTGCATATGCAAATGTTTCCCAAGGGACTATGTGGTCTTTACTCGGGTTAACTCGAAGCCCCTAAGAGTACCCATATGTGCTTAAACAAAGGGGACATAAAATAAAAACGAATATAGATCTCACGACTCAATCAAATAATGTGATGAAAGACTGTGGACTGTGGCTTTGAACTCCATCTGATGACAGCAGAATTCTGAACCCACCAGCACACATAGGCCATTGGGATACCCACAGTCTGACAATACCACTGATCGACCACCTCAGGGATAGTCCCATTAATTGGAATCCCAACGCTGGTGACTGGACCGGATTTGAAAACCAGATATAGACGTATTAACTTTGCTTTCACTGGGATTCGAACCGGAGACCCCACTAACCAAGGGCAAGTGCATGGACGCCCGATCCAGTCGTCTCACAAGTCACCAGAAGTCCTCCACTATTCTACAATGGTAGGATCAAGACCAGTTCCAATTCTTTTACACTTAAAAAAAGGTAAGATCGGAGTGTGCTTAAGTCTCGATCAATAAACTTCTCCAGTTAGCCCAAGGTCAAGATAGCTGCCTCCAGTTGTTTTGACTCAAGTCCTTCTACACTTGTAAACGCCACATTCGCACTAAACCCTAGAAGTCTGGTATGGTTCAAAGAAAGACTCTGTAGTGACGGCCGGAGTCTTTGGAACCAAAAACGGGGTCGAGTCCTGCCATATTCCAATTCGAAATCTACGCTATCAAGGTCCACGCCAGGCACAGCCTCCTGAAAACAGTCAGGCAGCACTGTCGTTCAAGCTAAGGGACTCCATAACGTTCAAATGTTGATAAGACGCACTACAATCCTTTGTTAGACACTAAAAAGTGAAGCTCAGCTGAGGTCCTGATTGCTCGCAGCATCTCCAGAGATGAGTTCGAGTTGGCTGGCTTGTTCATTAGCCCCAAACACTGAGTTAAGGCAGTATTGAGATTGCCTACTAGATACTGTAGTAAAAATCCACCAGAAAAGACATTTTATTACATATTGATACAATAGACCTCTTCAGATCACGGTATGGTTGCGTTCACGGCATGGGTTTCACAGGAAGTTAAAAGCACCACTTTGAAATTGTGTTCTCTGTTGTGTTGCTTACAGTCGAGATTATGGCTGCAGAAAAAAGTTATCGATGCGGTTTACATTCCATCTCCACCTTAGGCTTTCAATTCATACACTCTTGATATGCTGATAGTGATGGACGAACCAACCAACTAACTAGAACTAGTATAATAAAAACAATGATTGACGCAATTCAAGGTCCCTATCTTTATTTCAACTAAATTAATCTCCAAAGAAGTTCGTTGAACGCTGGAGCTACAGATAAATCATACCAATATGGTTGTCACCAGTGCTGCCATTTAAGGCGTCATTACACTTGTATTTTTTAATAGGTTTCTTTGATGGATCACGCTTAACTGGCCTCATATTGTCAGCCAGCTTTAAAAGACCCAGGACTTAAAAGGCAACATGGGACAAATACAAGTCGCTCTGCTGGAAACAGTAATCCAAAATTGGACCTTCACACGAAAAATATAAGATCATCATCATAATCTTGAGTGGGCCGCATGTTCAAAAGTCAAAGCACGCACTAGATATTCTGAAGGCCACTTGATCCTCGCCGTCGACTCTAAGTAACCAGGAGTTATTCCTAAGCGCAAAAAAGCCAGTTTTTGAACTTGGCCCAAACACCTCGTAGTGGTGCTACCAAGCAAGGAAGTCGTGATGTTGAAGACATTTGTGCTACGTGACCAAACCATCGTGGCATAGCCCTTTCCGTTCAAAGCACCAGATCTCCAACACTAAGTTCTTCTTCGCACTGCCTTATCTCAACCTATCGCGGCGAGTAACAACCACTGATCAAGTATTCACATTACAAATTCTACCAAACCTGATTTAAGCTTATTGTGTGAGACATTTTGTGGCCACTCTTTTGCATCTGTCACCAACGGAGACTGTTCCGCAGGCGGCGGATAGTAAAGATCAAATTTGAAATCCTTAACGGCTTTATGGCTTCCACATGATGGTGATGACAATATACAAACATACGAGAGACGGATTCGTTTGCTATAATAACCGTTGGCGTTGAGTTTCGCGATGTTGTAATCATATCTTTCCACAAGGATAAAGAATGCAGATAATAAGTAAATAGACATGGCTTGGGTCGGATACGTTCTACATATTTCATTGTTGCCGCATGTCCTGTTGTTGTGGGCTGATTACACTTTTGCTTAGTTGCCATACTCCACGATACAGACAGTCATGCAAATCCTCTTCTTTCACGTTCTCGTAGGCCCGTCAAGACACGCAAGATCATTAAAACCAGGCTTCACCAGCCATTATCAATGATCACGTTTCGGTGGTGACATTGATAGAAAAACTTATTTTCCACCCCACTGCATATCACGCAGATGGATAACTCAATTGTGTTCGTTTTTATTGATTGCACACTTCTTATGTCAATCCTCTTCAGCAGATTTCATCCAAATTGTAGTTGCATTTGAACTCCTCTAGGACATGCTCCTGGGGAATGCTGGGTTCAAGCACGGTAGTGGATTTTAATAAATAATTTTATTTTAATTTTGATTCAATTACACATAATAAATTGAATTGCCATAACCGCATTCGAAATCAAAGCGATTGCTACAAGTATCATAAAATGATTTTCCGCAATTGTGAAACGTAAACAACTTAGTTGGCATTGCACGCACTTGTCTAATAACCTAATTGATAATTGAATGCACGCAGCACTGCACATACCTTAAATATTTGTTGATAAAATTGAACTTTAGGTGGTATTTAATTGAAACATTCAACAAACAGCGGAAGTTGGTATGCACTGCTTGTTTAAATGATTGTTTGCCGGATGAACAGGTTTGAGAATGTCTGTGCTAAAGAAATCCACATGAAAAGGGTTCAATAAGTGGTTATAATTAAACTCATTTCAACGTAGGCAACCACACGCAAGCCATGATTTAGATCAAAGCTCTTACAAATGTTATTACCGCCCACCATGTCCCCCAAATGAAAATCAATACGAACTCTTCTGTTTCTACATCACTCCCTGACACACAAACTTATTAAATGGCAAACCGCACATTCAATTAAAGCAGCCAACGACAGTCGCCAACAATGTGAGTAGTTTCGCTGTAAAGTACATAAACAGCGGTCTACCAACCGCATTTGTAGAGCGAAACACACACACACACTCTCTAGCATCCTTCCTATGCCCAACGAGGAAAAATGTAAACGTGATAAATATAGAAATAATATTTGAAGTTCTCATCAGAATGGTGTTCTGCTCCATCAAATATCCCTCAATGAGATCCTTAACCAGCAACCAACAACACAAACTTGTTGAAGAAAGGAAGCCGCACACAGGCAGACAGTGAGGCATCAGATGCTGCGTCTTCGCCCTTTGGTTTTCGAGAGCGGCAAGTTTTTCCTTTGGATTTCCCACCCGAAAAAGGAAACATTTTGTTTCTCTTTGCAACCGCTTCGCCCGACCCCTCAAGACGAACGAGCCTCTGCATGTATTTGTCTACAACTTGCTTGTATTTAAGTATAACAGAATGTTTGCCCAGAAATGAAGGCAAAGCCCTGTTTACATTAAGTCTCTCCCCAGTAAAGGGAAGTCTTCCATTCGAAGTGTAAGGATATTTAAAGGAGGCACCGCTCGATCTCACCCATCGCCCAGCCAACAGGTTGGGTGAGAACGTCTGAGGGTGGTCAATAGACAAAAAGGATTATTTGTACATCTTTAAATGTGTACTTGTATTTCAAATGAATTTTGAATAAGGCACTGAAACAACCCCAAACACACCCGTCGCGGCGTAAGTGGGGTGGAACGAAGCTCTGCCTATAATTAAGGTGTTTTCTTATTTGTTTCGTAGAAATCTCGGGACATCAAAGAATGGCTAATTGATTCCCTTCCGCGGGATGGACTTTCATTTTGCAGAATTTCATTATGCTCGGTTACAGCAGATCGGTTTGGAATTTAATTGAATTTAATGAATTTATTGATTTGTTTATTGGTTGGAAGGAAGTACTGTGATTTCCGGGAAAGGGAACTACGAGGAGGTGGGTCAAGTATGTTGAGTGCTGCTGGAAGACTATGGCTGGAAGGATGAAAGTCCTTCAATACTTAATTTAAGTATCCAACAAGATTTTTTTAAGAAGTCGTCTGTAGGCTACATCTTTTCGACAGTCAAACGAATTGAGTCGACTACCATTCAAAAAAGGCAGAAAATGCAGGAAAAGAACCAAGATACGAGTCATTCGCGGTGAAATCGGTATGAACCATCTGACGAACTGGAGAGCGGCCATAACATTTCCAGCGCCAGCTAAAGATTGAGTTCATAGGAAGAGTGTCAATCTCTGGGCAAACCTCAGCTTCAACAGCTAAGCCTCTCAAGCTAGCTATTTTAGACAAATTTATTCGGATTCCTTTCCACTTTTGTGGGCGTCACTTCTATCTATCTATAGTTGAAGACATTTCCCACCGAAGCCAGATTGTTAATTTTCCTCACACGTCCCACATTGCTGGCGTTGGTTCCGTAGAGCCTTGCCCGTTCTCTTCCAGATGATCTCAAACCACACTGGACCAAAGAGCACACGCAGAACTATTGATATTGTCCATGTTTCTGTCCCGTGGCTGGGATAATCTAAGTTTTGTTTAAGAAAAGCTCGATCTTCCGAGGAAGGTCTCTATTCATCAATTGCCTCTCGAACTCAAAGGAACAGCGGTTGACATGTACTTTTGGCTTGATTCCGACAGTAATGTTGTTGAATCGACGTCGACAACGTTCCTGGCTGCCTCAAGGCTTAAGACACTACCATGAGTAACGTGCATTAATTTCCCCTTGTCTCATTGACGTCACACTGCAATCGATCCATAGCATGAATGCCCTACTTGGCATATCGTGCGTCTACTATTCGACTGTGGATTTTACGCGCTTTTCTCAAGAATGATGGTGAAGACATCTACATAGCCACACTACATGCTAAAGCGTCGCCTTGCTTAAAAGGAGTGGGCAATATCATTAATGAATATTTTGAAAGGTAGTGGAGCTAAGTAGCTACCCTGGGGGACCCCAATAATGCATTGAGAACTACTAGGTTGACAACCGCTGGTTTTTATCAACTATGTCCTATTTTTGACAGTAAACGAGGACAAGACTACGTATACGCATTCCATTACAAAATGAATCTCAACCCACACACCGACGTCTCGGAAAGAACGTTAAAGTAGATAACTTTGAGGTAGTTAAAGACGTTGTCTACCTAAGAACCGCTATTGATTCAGACAACGGCACCTGCACTAAGATCAAACCAAGAATAACTCTTGCTAATCGCTGTGTTTTTATGGCTAAGAAAGCAAAGCCATCTCTTGAACAACCAAAGTTACCCTCTATAAGTAAACGACTGGATGGCGCAGTTGGTAGTGTGACTGCCCCTGGTTAGCGGTGCCTCGGTTCGAATCCCAGTGAAAACATTATTTGCGTCAAGATGTTAAGCAAGTAGGAATAGTAAGTAAGTCCTATTTTTTTAACATCTTGACCCAAATAATCTTGTACAATTTTTCCCCATAGCCTAGAAATTGAGTTTTTGCTTACAAGTCCCGCCGCCACAAATTCCCAACCATCGGCAGATTACTGAAAACGGTGGATCATGGATTTTGTATTAATGTACAGGAAGGACGAATTGAATTTAAAAGAATACGAATGAATGCCAAGGAAGGTGAGGGACTTTGACGGCTGATCTTAGTAGTTGTCGGATTGTCGAGCTGCGGATCAGCAAGAGAGTATACTTTTTGTTTCATAAGCAAATGTGTTAGGATGTCCATGTCCAATAGTTGCTTTCCCCACCAATCACCATCACAAAAACTAGTTACGTCAGCGTCTTTAAATGAAAATGCTATTCAGCGTTGCCCATTGGGCACAAGCAAATACCGCCCCTCCCCCGCACAAGCAAATGAATTCACTCCGCTCGACAAATGATTAACGAGATGCATAAAACAAATCTTTCTCGTGTAAATCTGAACATGTACCTCAGCAGTGAACGCAATTTCGCAGCATACTCGCATTTGTAAATTAAAAAAAAAAAAACGACTACATGCTCTGCATTCAAAATTGATGATTTGCATTTTCTCAAAAAGGGGGCCTGAAAAGGAGGGGGACCTCCAATCGTTGAAAACGTATTCTGTGCTGTATAGTTGAGCTCTATGGGTCATTAACAATCCAATGTCAAAGCGTTTGAATCGTTTGCCCCGATGAATAATGAGGTTCAGTGATTTTCGAGAAAAAATAAACGTGTGTTTATTTTATTTTACTTATTTCAACTTTTTACGTCGTCATTTGAATAATGAGTGTTTTTTACTTCTTTTGAATCTATGCCCGTAAAAAAATGTTTTCTTTATTGCCTGAGGGTTTAACGCATCGTAACTGCCATCAAAGGGACATAAAACAAACACAGCTAGCACAAAGCTTAGAATTAATTGTTAGCATTTCAAACAATGGGGGAGTTTGTTCGTCGCTTTCAGTGCTGTCATTTAAAAAGAATAACTTAAGCAGTGACCGATTTATGCATATGTACATAACATATAAGAGTATTCATAAGATTTCATTGCTTTGCCCTAATCTGAAAAGACTCAAATTTTATGTCTACAGCTCGTTTGGTTCACAACGAATGATTGTCAGTTTTATTGGCAGTCATGAGCTGTGCGGCTGACAGCGGCTACGATAACAAACTAAACTTTTCGCATTTTACAGAACTGTCTTGGCGACTCTAAGGCAGTGCTGCCACTGTTCCACCACTTCAGATAGGAAAATTTACCACATCGTCAGTCAGGTTTTGGAAAGTGAGGGTGATGATTGAACATCACTTCCACTCAGACGCCCATTGTGAATGCCTTTATTTGTAGAGTACAGATCCTGTCAACATACATTTCCTGTCACGTGATGGCTTTAACCACCTGTTCTCTTTCCGAATCTTAGAAGATCCGATATATCTACATTCGCTAAGTTCGCAGTCTCTGTGAGGAATCCTTGGCAAGATCTGTGTCTTCTTTTCGTATTTTATCGCTTCTGGTTTATCGCTTATCGTGGGGCCTGGCACCCGTGCTGACTGATGGACCTTAGTGAGTCGCGGCAGTTCATTACAGCCTTTGCATATACAAGGACGATGATCATAAGATGGCGGGTCATAGGGGGTTGTATGCGTTTGGCTGTTGTATCTATTGTCAGAATCTCTACTTTTAAGACCCTCCATATGTCAGGAAGTCTAAATGATTCCTGTTTGTGCAGGGTGTCCGAGTAGATTCCTGCCCCAGTACCTGTCTCAAATATTGATCCGTCGGTGAAAAGAGCAATCTCTTATCCGTTGGTAACGGCGTTCGAAAGCCACTTGTCCCTGTCGGCGAACAGAATTGGTACTTTGAGGGAGAAATCATTATGGAGTGATATATAGTCGGTTGAAGCTACGAGGTTACTAACTAACTTCATTAAATAATCCTTGTGAAATATGAGAAGACTGTAGGATTTTAAATAATATTTCGTACATTTTTTTACCAACAAAGGACAAAGAAAATTAACGGCCTGTCAGCATTGCTCCAACCGGTTAATGTAAAGACACTTCTCTCAACAATTATACTCCTTGAGTATTGCTGGGGACTGTAGAGAGGTGATGTTGTGAAAACGAATCAATTGAATCAAGGACCTTCAGAATAGAGCAGAAAGCCAGGGAGGCCGTACAGCAACTCTAATCAAAACTGAGCATTCACGGCGCTGAAGCTTTAAGAAATCGTTCTCATTTTAAACCACGGCATCCACTCCACTGAAGTCCTCTCCATCATTTTCTTACTGTTAATAGATACACTGCATTGAGTAATAAAAACAGACCATATTCCCGAACTCGAAGCGCTAATGTAGCTCTTATTATTTGAGAATATGTTCCTCGAATCCTTTGCATGCTTGCAGATAGGTTTTCGAATATGTTGAGTAAGGTCCGAATTAGTATAAACATTGTGTGGATAATCTTGTCCTTTGCTTGCGAATGGTGTTGCTGATACTACTCTTGAATCTTCTGCTTAGCCAAAATAAGCTTAAACCTTATGTTCATCTTAAGCAAAAATTTGGGAAGCCTTAAACCATCATTAACAAGATCAGCATCCACGATCTCCGTACTTGCCTCTATAGCCCAATGGCCACACCATTTGAAAGCTTGTGTTAAGGCAAAAGGCGGTCATTTCCAGTGAATCCACTTTCTTTGATGTGATGCCCTGACTGGCCAATAAAAGGAAACGTGAAAGAAACACGTGTGGCTTCCTTGAAAGACTAAAACGGAGTGCTTTATTACTTCAAGTACAAATGAAAGACGAATATGGATAACAAAAGAAAATGCAAGTAAAAGTTTTGGTGATGCCAAATATTTCATAAACTTTCGTATTCATTTTTAGGCAATATCCAACATTTAATAATCAATATTGTGTTTTAATAAATGAAATAATTTGTTTATAGCTTTATATTTGTAACAGAACTTATGACAGGACTAGGTACAAATATTCCTTTCCGTTGAAGAAATAATGCGGACGTCCGACTTCTTTAATTCCTATCACTACCACATCATCTTCAAATAATTCGAATAAAAAAATACACGCTGCCTATACAAATACGTGCTGCCCATTTTTGTCGTACGCTTATTCACCGTTCTAATCAACTGGCAATGGCATGATATGTCGACGACGGACGAGCCTCGCACTTTTTTCTCAAATTTCTCCGCGGTCTCATTCCATTGCCAGTTTTAAAGTACAACTTTTAAGTCTTATGATCCACTAATTTTTCAACTTAGCCTAAGTTATATTTGCCGACATAACGAACTACTTATCGAATAGTGAAAACCGGTAAGTCCATCTTAACTTGTTAAGTTAAATTTATATCGATGGCTGAGTATCAGCAAAAGGCCCCTTAGACCCTACGATCCACTGCCTAAGTGTGTTTATATCAGTTCAACAGAAAGGGAAAATGTCAAACTCCACAACACACGCACACGCTTCGATTCTTCTTCTATTTCCGTAGCAGCAAACTTTATGCAAAAGCAACGTAATAACTTGATCATTTGGCAGCCTCCCAAAAAAAAACCGAAATTTATCTGCTTAAAGTCACTCGAAACTGTCGAAGAAACTGTCGAATACATGCAGATGCACATAAAATAACAGATTTATGGGGTCGCTTTGAAAAATCTTCACGTAGGACATTGTGCATAGTTTATGGCACCCTGTGGCTGTCAATGATTCACCACAAGAATTATATCAACTCCACAGGCAAACCAAGTCCATCGTTAGTTTCGTTAATTGAGTCTGTCTAATCACAGATTAACGCCGTAGAGCCCACAACACTGGAGCGTGAAGTCGACTGTACACACACTGGCTTGGAAGAAGGCTTGAAGGAAGAGCAAGCAAGCGTGAAATTATGTAATCAATTGCAGTTTCGTGCAATCATTTTAAGTGGCAATGGTGAATGTAAATGAAAAAACGGAATCTTTCAGGTATTTATATAATTTTATTTACTGAATGAAAGAAACCCAGTTGACTAGTGAAAGTGCATACATTGCTCCAAAAGATCACCTCTAAATGTGATGAGTAAGTCAACCCGATATTCAAAATTGACAGAACACAGTTAGCAGAGCAAGAAGATCCAGAATAATAAACTTGCTATAGTCGATGCGAGTGCGTCATGAATATGCAACAGCCACACGACACAGCCGGCACTTAAATAATTGCAAATTAATGCAAACAATCACGGGAAAATTGAAATACAAAACAACAGACTAGAACTGTCGGGGAAATCCTAGATGTTGCTCATTGCTTATGTAAGAACTTATCTTCAAACTGTGATCTGAGAACGTTCACTCTCGGTTCACGTGAACTCTTAAGGCTGGCTATCTGGATCAAATTAGGCTCTGATTTGCAGCGGATGATACGCCAAAGATTATGATAATTTTATGCAGACGACAGTAAACAGCTGAAACTTGATTTTATTTCGTCTTGGCAGGATCGTTTCGTATTTCTCCGCAGATTAATTTGTTGATCGTCACTTGCTTATTTTGAGTTCTCCGGAGTCGACGTTTCATTTGATAGTTCGCTGGGAGAACAAAACAACACAACTAACAGTAGAAAAAGTGTTCTCATCAGTTAACATGAAAGGTTTCCTTTTTACTTTGCTTCGGAATGGTTGAGCAACTAACCGCCGAATCAATTGAAATGCCACGTTCAACCACTAAAATTGAAATTACATTGTTTCTCAAAGTAGAGCACATTCACAGACTTTTAAGATTGAAATGAGCTCCATTTTGCATATAAAAAATATTTGGCAGTTAACAGCCCATTCATGGCCATTCACAGCTTGCGTGCTCTTGTCGTCACACGAATATCGGTGGTTCACGAATGACGAGGTGTCGAATTATGACTAACTACGAAAGGAATGCCCCAAAAGCGGCATGCAGGTGATTGCCAAGCCGAAATCGAATTAAAGCGGAAACCACAGATTTTGATGTAGGTAATTTGAGATTTATGCCTCATTCATTCTGTGGTAGATTTGTTTACATAGTGAGTGTTTTTCTTCGGAAATTCGTTTAAAGTTGATGGTCTTTTCTGTTGTATTGTCTCCAAGAAGAGTGTCCAAAATTGTACCTTCAGAATGGTCCTTGTACCGGGTAGTCGCGAGCAATGTTTACACGGAATAAGATTCAATGAGTATATGTCTCACACAGCTCCCTAATAAAGGGTCTTCTTCCATTTGGACTTTTGACAGTTCATAGTGGCCATATTATTGAAGCTATATCTGTCAAGTTAGCTGTCATTTATTCAGTCTGCCTTGCCATAGGCAGATATAGCGTCCAATTATATTTACAAATGAAAGTCTTATCAAAATGCGTGTTCTATTCGAGCAACATTCCACACAGTTCACTCCACGTTGGAAATTCTACACGCAAGCGTTTCGAGGGCATATTGTGAACTGGTCACTTTGATCGTGCAATTCCCTACCTTCTTATGCTATGTTTCCACCGAACCGAAACGCGAGGTCTGGATGAACATTTAATGAAACCGCAGTAGTCCAGAAATGAAATATTACAGAGATGGCCGACTTCAAAGCTGGGTAATCAACCCTAGTCCATCGACGAATTAGAGTACTTTTTAGACAGATATTCATGAATTTTTGACGGTTATTCACGAAATAACGTAAATGCCGTCCTCTGATTGGTCAATTTCGTTTATGAACACGTTATAAAAAACAGTTGTCAAAAATCTTAAGGGGAAAGAGAAGTAGAAGTCGGGCATCACTGTAATACTTCATTTCTGATGATGTCTATCCATATGCCATTAGTTGTCATTTTGTAAGTGGCCGCGAAAGAAAATGTCATAAGATCTAAATTTTTAAATGGCCGCCAAAACATATGTCTGACAGGGAATAATAGTGTCAGATAACAAAAAAAATAGAGAGGAATAAAATGATTAAATTAACAACAAAATTACAAAAAAGACCTGAAGTTGACCCTGTAGCCCTTTTCTGTGTAACAACCCCTGACGTTATAGGGTTCGCTGAAAGCGCCAGTTACGTCTCCTACCTGTTCCCACCTCGCCCCTTGAGTCATCATGATCTACTTGTGCCACTACTTCGTCGCTACTTCTACCGGATGCAGTGTCAGCGGAATAATATTTATTGTATTTTACCAAAAACGATGTGATTGCACAGGTGATCGCATGAACTGCAGACTTGCCGACTCAGCGTCTGGGAGCCTTCCGCTCCACATAAGGTTCATGCATTCACCTCTGCAAATGAGAAGTATCATTAAATATTGTATTATCGAATTTTGTTAGTCTATTGAGTGCAGTCGCACAATAAAGTTGTATTTTTTTGGAACTAAAGTTATCAGGCGACTTATTTCGCGCGGTTCCGATACCTTGAAAATATATGAAACCTCGTAGGTGTGGGGAAAATTGTTGAAACCTCAAGTTGGGAAAATAGTCGACTTTTTCCTGTGGAATTTTTTGAAATCGCAGGTCTATGCGAATAAGCCTCAAAACACAGCGGCTTTCAAAGCCCTCACAACCACAAAACCATCGGTCAAATTCAGCCTGCTTTCGCTAGTGTCATGGAAAATTGTACATTTCTAACGAGCGTCATCTATAGAAGCCGCGGCGGACATTTGAAAGATGTCATATTTCATACATACGGGCATCGATAGGCCTTTGAAACGAATAAAGTTTGGCATATATTTACTTTGATATTAGACCCAATTTTCGAACAGCCTTCTCAACGATGGGGCTTATCTTCACACAGATACTTCTTTGACAATGGAATGTACAACAGTTACCGAAAATTCACACCGCTCAAGTCGAAAATTTGGATTGTGGATATAAAAGACAAGTGATTTCCACAAGATGATGACACATTTCACAAACGTCCCCTACTGGCTTTATTGGAGGAAAAGTTCCTAGACTAGTTATTTTGCGTTTTTGGTAATGTGAACCAAAATTGGGGGAATTGTCGCTGTTCAGTTCATTTATTTTTGTGTGCCGTCATGAACACAATCCACACAGGCTTTGAAAACCAAAGAAATGGTTGATTTGGTGCCCGGTATCTCTTGAAGAGTCTTCATTATAAGAACCTTGTCAGAATCGGGCCTCGGAAGCAGTCCGGTGGAAAACATTTAAAACATGTTGTGCTCTAATTACAGTGGCATGATTCAAGACGAACCCCAAACCTTTTATGTAACCAGCAAACAGAAAAAAAAAATGATTCGGATAAAGCTGATTTTTTTCCTTGTAAAGATAGGTGGGTCGACGTGGCGTAGTGTATAAGTGCGTCGGCTCCTACGCAGAGGCTGCCAGGTTTGATATCCGAATTTACCACCTTTGATAATTCACGGCTCCACCTCTTTCGATTCATTGACAATGCTCAAAGAGTATACCTGTCTAGAAATAGCTTCTCAACTTCGCCGTTCGGAGTCAGCATTAAAACTGTAGGTCCCTTCCACTCGTGAAAGAACAATAGGACCCACAACACGAGTGGTTGCTGAGAAGCTAGGCCCAGGTCTGCCTCGGACTGTAGCGCCACCCATATGATAGTTAAAGAAAGCTTAAGTTTAAGCTTTAAACAATTTTACCTGGAATGACCTTAAAAACGTTTTTCTGGGACGTATAGTCTTTTTCATTATTTTTCCACTTCAACTATGATATAAAACATAAGTATTTTGTTGATTGATTATTGTAATTTGATCGCTTGGTTGCGAATTTATTTTATATAAAATTTAAGAAACAAAGAAACTTGATTTTTCTTTTTGCTCACACTTGATGGGCGGCAGGGCTTAAATGAAGGATCAAATGTTCATCCAAAATGTGAAGGAAACTAACATAAAACATAAGTTCTCAGAATGCTTAGCAAGCAAAAATTATAGTTTTGAATCTATGGGCCAAAAATTGACGACTGTCTTGAGATGGCCTTAACCGTTCGAAAGTTACATTTGAATTCTTTTACAAATTGGATGACCCTGTATATGGTTCGTTAAATTGCACATTCAGTGGACTTTTTCGGTCGAATTTTGTGAACTCTTTTAAAAACAAGGAGTTATACTCAAAGACGGGGCCCTTTCGAGACAAAACAACCAGTAGCACATTCAAAAACTTCTTATTTATTTTTTTTATTTGACAGGTCAATCTGCGCTATTAAAACTTAACGCCATTAAACTAACTTGAAGCCAAACTCGACTCATTAAGCTTCCAAGTAAGGAACCAGAACAGCTTCCCTTATAACTTGCATAAGACAGTGACAGCCGCAGCGCCTTCCTACGTAATAGCATTTATAGAACTAAACACCACAGGATACTCAATTGCCAGGCACCTCAATTGCCCGACTACTTATGCAACTTGTTGCAATTCAAGAAATCTTCGTCAACATGACGTCACCTCTTCTCTCAATTTGCATCAATCATCTCCATCATTCGTGGGTCAGCTCAACTTAGACATGAAATAAACATTTCTGTATTCACCTAAAAAAAAAACCGGCATAGATGAAATACAAAATGTGTCATCGTTGCTCTGAATGTTCGTCTGTTTTTATTTTTCGCAATTAATCCATTTTCGCGGCATGTCCAAGGTTCACACACAGACGCACCCGGAAGTTGCTGTTTGATCAGCAAATTTGTACGGTTTACGACTAGTGCCCTAATCCAATCATGTAAACCAATTTAAATTGTTTAATTCAGCGAAATTCGTCTCAATTTGAACGCACACATTGCCACTCGCTCAGCGAAGTGTGCATTATGCATGCGCTCAAAATTGCATTTCCACCGCCAACGTAAAACCAAAAGTGATGACAACGAGTCATAATCTCGAAAAAAGGCAAACAAAATTAATAAATAACCCAGAGTGTATCACAATTCTTTTGAAATTCAAAATTTATTATGTAGTTGAAAATAATCGGTGTATACGAAATGTGTTGCCAAAAATAGATGACCAAAGAAAACAAAACGAAAAAACAAAAAAGAACAACCACCGAACAGTGGTATTGAAATGAAACCAACGAAAAACACACAAATTTGCGGCACACATTTTCCAAAATAAATTTTATTATGCTTGTGCAGAAAATCTGTGCACAGTACACACGCCGAGCATTGAATCCATCCATGAAACTGTGGGGATTTCATGTGTAAAGAAGAAACTCATTCGTGAATATGTAGTATATTCAAAAATATCAGCAAAAGATATGTACATCGCTCGATGAACAAAAGGAAAACAAATCAACAAGCATTGTTGTATCTTCGTGTGTTTTTATTTTTCCTTGTTTGTGTTTCCACTCGACATGACGACATACACACACACACACACGCCCAGGATTCTCAGGATATCGTGTGAAATTCTTACAAAATAATTCACCGAAGCACTCAGCCAAGGCGCGCAATGATGGTGCCACCCTTTCCTTTTGCAGATACAAAGTCTTGAAGGTTCCACCACTCACAAGATTTTCGGATAATCCACCCCCTCAAGGACATAATAACGAATCGATTTCAAAAAGGATACACACACACGCATCCACACACAAAGAGAAAGACGAACAAGTGGCGCACACAACATTTTATTGATATTTACTCACCTGGAGTAGCAAATGCTGAGCTTATTGCCAAAGATACAAGTAATCCGAGTAGAAGCTTCATGATGATCCTTTTGTATTTCCTTCGGTTTTGTTGTGTTTATGTACTTGAATCCTTATTCACACTTTAATTTAACACACACGCACGATACGCCGGTTTGTGCTTAGATTGATATTTCAATTGGATTCGATTTTTGTGTTTTGATAATCAAAATTCTACGAAACAAAAAACAAAAAACAAAAACAAGATATTCACAAAATCAAAAGGATGAAAAATATATCAAATTTTTGTTTTATTTATGTATTCGCTAAAGGAGATTCAAGAGGGAAAAAAAAGAAACAGAGAGTAAAATAAGAGAGAAAGAGAGAAAATTTGAATTGAATTTTCCCGAACGCAACAACCAACTTGAACTAAGGTTGACAATCCACTGGAGATACACAAACGACCCGATGCCGGATTGCGATACTTTGCTTTTGTTTGATTTCTCTATAGTGCTGTATGCTTTTTAAGTAGCCAGTCTACCAGGCGAACAGCAGCAGCACCTCTGACGTCGTCGTCATACACTGAAGTTACACCAAGTCAAGTCACTTCCCCGTCGTCGGTGTCGACCCCGTCTCTCGTCGTTGTCGGTTTTTCTATCCACAAAAACAAAATACGCCATCACCCTCTCCCCTGGCGGTTATTTATTTCCTTTTTTTTTTGTCTACTTTTGTATGACTTGGTCTCCTCTTTCAGCGCTGAGGCATAGACACACTTGTATACATGCGAGTATGTTGCGCTTTGTACCCCCTATTGATTGACTAATTATAATGCACTTAAAGTGGGCCTATTCAGAAGAAAGGTGGAAACAAAAAAAAAGCGAACGACGCGATACGTACGTACACTCCTCAACGGATACACAGACCAAATCGTTCTCAACGCGTTCGAATGAAAAACTAAAGCAAACGCTGCGATTCAGTTTGAATTTATACCGAAATGGTGTCCAAACAAAAGATGCGCGCATCTCATTTTTATATAAGAGAGAACACCAACAAAGTCGTCGGCATCGCCGAACTGGTTCCCGGCACGATCATATCAGTTCTCTTCGGACGATGCGGCGAATAGATGAATTGTTGTTAGTTGCGATCGGCATGGTATATGCGACGATTGATAGCTACGCTCAATGAAAACAACCACAGACCTGTGAGATTGTCTTGAATTTTGTATTTTCTTTTTTTTTTTTTGTGTGTTTTTCTTTCCATTTAGCCGTTTCGTTTTTTGGCTTATGAATGAGTAACTAAATTGCGGGCCAGTGTCGCCGACGACGTGTAGGTTACACATCACGTGCTTCGTTTGAGAAATTAGTTTATTCCTTTGCAAAAACCAAAACAAGCACCAACCGAATTTCTTCTTCGAAGACAGTAATGCACCTTAAAAAGTAACGGAGATGGATTACCGCAGAATTGTGCCAAGCATGTCAGAAGGACTGAAGTTGGTTATTATGACATCCAAGCCAAGGAATCACGTATTAACATAAAACACTTTGGAAATCATCGTAATCGTAAATTTTACGGTATCTTTACATCGCGCAGAACGATGCCAAAGTACGCACATATCTGCGATTCGTACTTAGACAGAATGGAATTCGGTTATATAATTCATTTGTATAAAGCACTCGTCTGATTTATGGCCACAAGTTTTTTTAGGTCATGTGACTTGAGCCATAATGCATAAACGTCTCAATGAGTGAATTGATTTAGCACTGACTCGATCCTGAATGTGAGAAATGTAAGTTGAAATATGCACGTGCACTGTAGGTGCGTTTCGGATCAGCAAATCAGGCTTGCGTAATACTTCGTTAAGGGTCAACACTCAGGCTTTTGAAGTAATTGCTAATTGCAGTGAACTCTGTAACGAGGCTTGTGGAACATGATAGAATCCAAGCGATTTTAAAGAGCTTGTCAACAACAGAAAATCGCTTATTATTTATCTTAGCTTAGAAAAACATCTGTAAGTGGCGATTATTCACACAGTACCTGGATGTGGCCGGCCATAAATAAGGAGAAACGTGTCTCAAATAAACATCAGCTATTAACGCCAATTTCTTTGGCTGTAGGGTGGCGCATGATTCACCTATGAATTGAAGTTTTGCGGAATTTATACGATGATGTGTTGACAACGAAAAAAAGTAACACTGTTATAACTAGAGTGACCATTTGTACCAAAATGACAGGTTCAGTAGCGAAATTTAATGCTATATACCGTGTTTTAAAAATATTTATGTTTCAGCCGTTCAGAACAAAAGTACAAATTCTAATTAATTCGATTCCTACAAAAACAATCAACAACTTACTGAGATTCAAACAAATTTATAGAAACAAGTATAACTGAGTGAAAAAAGTATCATAAACAGAAATTAAAATATAAATAATGAAAGATTTTTCAACACCGTGTACCGAAGTACATTATATAATTGAAATATTATGCAGAAATAAAAAACAAAAAATAAATAAAATCCGATTAACGTAGGAGGGTCTTTTTAAAATGTCTTTCCTTGTGTTTGCCACTTTATGCATCAACATTATGAACACAACTTTAGTGTTATTCTTGTCAATGATTTGTTTTGGTTTTGAACCTATTTCAACATTTGTCGTTTCGAATAACAATACAGTAATACCGCGTTACTTGCACGTATGCACAAATCTTAGACAAATCGATGCTTGCGACATACATTTTTTTACATTACGTACTCAGTACTTGCAACACCCAAAAATTTGCACTCAGTACTTGGGACAATTTTTATTTTGCTCATCCAGATGACGTCTCTTTTAGTAAATTCGGAGAAATACCTTAAACACACATTTCTTAGCGGTCTCTCCTTTTCTTGCACATTTCACGCTTCAGGGGTTAGAACTAAGGTGGTACTGAACAAGCGCGTCTTTACAAAACCAACTAAAATTATAAACTTTTTTAACTCCATAAAATATGTACATCATATTAAACGTAAATTTGACCGTATAATGGCTTTTTAGACTTATAATGGCATTATAATTTACATGAAAAGTAAGTATTCGGTACTTGCAACATCCTTTAAACTTGCACGGAGCCCGGTTTTCATTGAGAGCAAGAATCGCGGTACTACTGTAATATAATAATATGGGTGCGGCTGCATCCCATAGACTTCTAGCTTCTCAGTTACCACACTTGTTGTGCGTGTCATTTGTTCTCTCACGACTAGAAGGGGCTTACAGTTTTATGCAGAAATGAAGTATTACAAAGATAGCCGACTTCACAGCTGATTGCCCCCTAGTCCATCGATGAATTTGAGTACTTTTGTTCTTCACAATTATTGCCAGTTATTCAAAAAATCACGTGATTTCAGATACTTTATAAAAAACAGTTGTCAACAATTTTAAGGGACAAGAGAGGTAGAAGTCGGGCGTCTGTGTAATACTTCATTTCTGGTGTCATGCCGACTCTGAACGGCCAAGTTTGAGAAGCTTTTTCTAGACAGTTATTACTCTTTGAGCATTGTCTATTCATTTTGGTCGTACCGGCCGGGAAGCGAACCCAGACAGTGAGGTTAAGTTGCGTAGTTTTCAACGCTCATACCCACAACACCATCGGTCGCTTCGAACCGAGTCTTTGTAAAATTTAGATCTAATCGATGATGTTCGGAGCAATCTTAGATACCGAATTGAATATTTCCCATAGAGGATAGTATGACAACGCATCGCATTTGAAATCTGCAAATAATCACAAAGTTTTGGATGCCGGGTCGTCATGACAAATTAAAAGTGCAACAATTAAGAAACCCAATATTGGGGTATGGGGTAGCGGGTGCTCATACCACGTAATCCGATCGAATCAAGGTTTTTGTTCTGTCGACTGTGCCTCCAAAATCCAGTTGTCTTGCCTTACCAAAATGCACTTGCGCATACGCGAAATGTGAATATGTTGACGCCTCCGCAAAGTTCATTTCATCGAAGAATGACTTTTTTGCAGCGATCTCTTCAATTTACCTATTTGAGAAAATATGTTAGTGTTGTCAAGATTCAATCATAGGAAGACAATCTAACCTAACCTAACTTATCCTACTGTCTTTTGCCAGGAACTTCGGCTTCAGTTGAGGGAATGTTCTCTTTAGTAATTTAAATAAGGTCGGACACTATATAAATTAAACTAAGATTTAAACCAACTTTGTATATTTTCTTGTGTACCATGTACCGGCTAATTATAACTGTCAGTATGGAGAAACTTATTGATCAACACTTTATGAAGAATGACGGCACATATTAATGCAGTCAAAGTTGCCTATACGAATCCACACGGGATCAGAAAATCACTTCATTGTATGGCAAGTTCATCATACAGAATTTGGTTTTTTTGCCAACTTGTAAAGAAGGGTGGCTAGCATGTTCCTTGTACAAGACGGAGCTTTACTTAGGAATTTACAGTCCATTGTGCTGTCAATTTCGGTGTTGTACTTGAGCTCTTCATTGACCTTACTGGAGTTCCTCTGTTTGAGTAAATTTGATCATACTGAGATGTCTGTTTTGACAATTTTATAACCATTTGGTGATTTCCATATATTTTTGGAATAGTCAATGTTCCTTTGAGAGAAGGCTCTAATGAATGTATCGTTGAGATTGCTACAAAACTTGCTACCTCCTGCTCTATGTGACGGAAGGATGTAAAATCTGAAGAAATGAAGGCTGTAATCTCTGAAGAAGGAAAAAAGGAAGGATTTATCTTTCTCTGAAGAAGACCTTGATCTCTCGGAGATAGGAGTTCTGAGTTCAATCTTTGGTCCCATTTTAATAATAATATGGATATCGCTACAGTCCGAGGCGGACCTGGGCCTAGCTTCTCAGCAACCACTCGTGTTTTGCGTGCTATTGTTCTTTCACGAGTGGAATGGACCTACTTAATGCCGACTCCGAACGGCGAAGTTGAGAAGCTTCTTCTAGACAGGAATACTCTTTGAGCATTGTCAGTGACTCGAAAGAGGTGGAGCCGTGAATTATCAAAGGTGGTAAATTCGGGTATCAAACCTGGCAGCCTCTGCGTAGGAGTCGACGCACTAACCCACTACGCCACTGCGCCCCATTTTACTTGCAGGAATTTCTAGAAGAAGATTAAATTACGAATTGTACGGGATGTACAAAGACGAGTCCCGGGTTAAAACAAGCGTCTTGAATTGTGCGCAATGCATGTTGGAACTGTCTTCAATTTCACATACCAAGTTGCTTGTGATCCACTGCGCTAACTTCAACGAGGTTGTCCCACGCTGCATATTTCTTAACGACTTTTCGGACCACAGATATGTTGTCCATGCGATCAATATGGAACAGCCACCTGAAACATTGGATCCGTCTGAGTCTAGTTCTATTCACGTGGCTGTACAGCGTGTGCAGTGCGTAGTTATTCCCATCGCATCGCACACAGCACATTTTTCTCGAAGAGACCCACACTCATACCCTCTAGTTTCCCTAAAGCCTTTAGAACTAGCTCCCATGTCTCCCTGTTTAGAAAAGCTTCCTGAGCTTCGTCGTTCATTGTAGGCATTCTGTAGAATAGCTCCCCTCCCCTCGAGAAACAAATGGCAAGCACAACACAAGTGATGGCTGCAGAAGCTACGCCCATGTCCACCTTGAACTGCAGCGCCATTCGTATCATACATATATATAACTTTTATAAGCTCCCAATTGTATTTACCATCGATGATACGTACGTATGCACATATGTGCAAGTTTGATGAATTGCCACCAACAACATAATATTTTCAATGATGGTCTTTCACACCGTCCGCCCTTTATGTGAATAAGTCGGTGTCACAAAATCAAATCGATAATATTCTCGATTTATTACCCATTGGAATGTAGTTCATTGCAAGTGTTAATGCATGTTGCTACATAAAACCGAACGGCCCCAACACAATGGTTTCACGGAGGAACGAAAACAAAAAACGTCGATTGAACCACAACAAGACAAAGCAAGGCCATGTGCTACACCCGCATTTTAGTCGCCACACTAATTGGTTTAACAATGTAATTGGTTACACGAAAAAAAAAACACATTCTTTTGTGCCTGCTGAACACAAAATGACTCTGTTCCCATTTAACGCAGGTGTACTTGAATGCGTTCTATGTAAATTATACCGAAGTGGGGCTCGCCATTAGCGGTGCACTTTTCGCCATTCAATCAAGAGCTTCATACTTTTAAGTGTTGTGCGAAAAAAAAACCCCACACTCTACTGCAAGTTAGGGCACTTTAAAATCTCTTAAAAGATTTTGATGTCGCTGCAGGTGCCAATTGCATTTATGACCATTCCGCGAAAATGACAAATTGACTATTGTTTTGTTTTCCCATCTGTCTTAGGCTATCGGAATGAGTAATGCTATTATTTGTTTCGTTTAGTAGCACGTTGAACACATTAAGGTTTTCCCCACAAAATAATTAGGCCGAAGTGCAGTTTTGATGATTTCATCAGGCCACAGTTTACTGAATACACTAGGGACACGTCAGTCGGTGAATGCGCACTTCTGCTTCTGGTGATGGTTAAACTACAATTTGTACATACACAAATAAATATTTACCAATTTAATAGAATGTACTCGTATAATTACTTATTCCGAGAACTTATTAAACAAGTTTCTCCTACTGTGAATTATTGCTAAAACGTGCTTCTACTTTTCACTTTTATAGTTTCTGAAAATGAGAGGGTGATTATAAAGGGTTTGCCAATAGGGCCGGTAGGTGTTAGAATCGAACAAAATAGGGTGTTTGTGAAATTTTGTTTTGCTTGTTTGCGATTTTGTCGTGTACGAATGACATTATTTGTAGAATATATATTGACGTATCCGAGAAGTCCAATTTTGGATGACTCTGTCGCATAAGCCAGGTGCCAATATGGGCTATGATTACTTTGAGAGTAGACAATATGCATCCAGAGCCTAAGGAAATCCCAGAATCTTGCGAGGTTAAATCGCACGATATCGAATCTCTGAGCGAGATAACCATACTCCATCTCGTTCGAACACCTCTTACAAGTCAATGATGATGCTCAAGTTATACTCAATAGATAGCACAACATAAGTGGCTCCCGCACAGGGTGGGCTCAATACAAGTTTCTTTTTTAAAATAAAATAAAGTGAACAAAATTAAATTTCGTCCATGTATTATCGCTTCATTAGTAAAAACAAACATTACTGTTAATTATGAAAGACAACGACGTTCAAGTGACTGCCTCGGCTAGCTTCACCGAAAAAAACTATCCGTTCCGACCGAAACGAAGAAAGTCCAATGATGCTCTCGGCCACAGCAGCCACATTCTCATCTGTGCACCGGAGGGACGAGGACCATGAGTGTTGTCCACTAGCATACCAGTCTTACGACCTTTTTGCACAAACTTGCGTACTGCAGTCGCAGTGGGTTCTTCATTTAGGCCAAAACTTCTTTTCAAAAAACGCACTGGTTGCATTTCACACAGCATTCACTTTGGAAATAAGTTGTAAATATTTCCCAGCGTTGCTCAAGCGTAAAGCGAATTATTGCTTTCCACGGGATTTTGTACGCCGATATAAATTAAATCATAATGAATTAAGTAAGGATAATAAGGTGTGCTGAACATTTCTATTGAAGTCCTTCGTGACGTCATCGCGGGAATTGGAGTGTCAATAGAAACTTAAAGGTGGAAACAACTCAACATTTTCCACCCACTTAAAAACAAAAACTTATTGCTTTTCAACATTTTCCTACCCATTACACCTTCTGCAGCAATTCGCTACATATAATGACATTTTCTAATATCACACATTTAATACACAAATTAAATTCTTTCATTTTACATACAGTGGACTCCCACTAAGTCGAATTGTCACGGGATACCAAAATTTGTTCGAGTTAGAGAGAGAGTTTGACTTAGAGAGAGGTTTTCGTATGGAAAGTTGAGGGAAATGTATGTAAAATATGGCGAAAAAGTTCGAGTAAGGGAGAGTTTCGACTTAAGGAGAGTCCACTGTATATCAATTAGAATTCGAGTTCGTGTGTTTCATAAATCATTTTGTTATGTACGATCTCGAATTGTGGTGTAAGCTTAAGTAACATATCTGTTCAATGTCAAAAACAGACCCTGACTGATGTCACAAACAAAAAAACATGGTGGTTTTGACAAGCTGTCAAGCTCACCTTATTATCCTTACACCATGATACTGACTTTCTGTTAATCTTTCATGTCAAAATAACCCATGATTTAAAAAAAAAATTTGATGGCCCACCCTGTATAAGGTAAGCCCAGGTCCACATCGGCGCGCCACTTGTATTTTATTTTTAAACACTAAGGTTGTCCATTTTTCCAAGACTTCCCTTAATTGCCGCCTATCTCTTAACGAGATGGCCAAGTATTTTAGCATCCAAATGTTGTGGATGCCGGGACACTGTGACATTCCAGAGAATTGCAAAGCGGACGGGGTCGCTAGAAAGGGCGCAAACTACGTGCTCTTTCCGGAGACCCACCCTCCATGTGGGTGGGTCACATATCAAGCATCTACTAAAGCTTGAAACGCTTGCCCAAACAAACCGCAGATGGACATCTGGCACAGGATGCCTCATTACCAAACAACTCTGGCCTATGATCGATCCCAATCGATCGCTTAGCTTGGTCAGATTCAGCAGGCCCAGTCTCTGATCTCTTATTGGCGTTCTAACAGGGCCATCGAAATTCATGCCTCTAGACTAGGCCTTCCCTATAATGATTTCTGTAGAAGCTGCTTGGACGAGGATGAGGAAGAAACCATCGAACACTTGCTATGTAATTGCAGTGCTCTCATCCCGCAGGTTCAGACTTCTGAGGGCCCTTTTCTTTATTAATCTGGCTGAACTGAGCAGCATTAAAATCAGCCCTCTTCATCGCTTTATCAAAAGCACAGACTGGTTTGCAGAATAGGTAGCCTCGTGGTAACACAATGGGCCTATGGTTGGCCTAAGTGTGTCTGCTGCTTGTGTGAGCGGCAGTCAGCCACTTCAACCCAACCTAACCTAAGATTGTTGATATTTCAATTCATGATAGCCATTCTAGAGCTGGTTGGTGTTTATGTTTTTCAGCATTGTCGAAAGTCTTAGCTGATACAGCATTGATGAGGACTTCTTCGTTCTCATGTAGTTCCAAAGGATAAAATGGATCGATGTTAAATGGCATTGGCTTCCAATTAGAAAATTTGTTATGACAAATAGAGACTGCCGCCGCGTTCGGAGACGACATAAAGTCGTAGGTCTCTTCCACTCGTAAGACACAACACTACCGATTGCTGTAGAATCTAGTCTATACATTGAACAATTTGGGTAACATAAACAGATAAGGTGGTTTTCATTCGACCTTGTCGGCAAACATTTGTTAGTGTCTTAACCTCAGTAAATAATTATACTTTTTGTTGGATAATAATTACATTTAGAAAAAAAAATAAGTGCTTCGCCACAAGTTTCACTTCTGGTAGCTAAATTTCATGAGATTATAATTATGTACCCGCTACTAAGAGAATAAATTCGAAGCTCAAATCGATCATTGACTCTTTGAATCAATATGAAGAAGCTGCCAGAATCTTTCCGGATAAATAAAATATTATCTAGTTCGCACTCAGGTTTGACCTTCAGAGTTACATGCAATTCCTGTTTCCTCATCAGTAACTTCTCATTTTTCACACAGTTCCAAAAATAGAATGAATTCAGAATGAATCACCGAAAATAATTGACTTTGAAGGTCTCTGAACTGAGTGGTCTTTGCGTGCATTCGCCATGACTTTGTTGGCATCACTGACTGCTGGATAGACAGTCTTGTGAATCATTTGTTTCCATATCAAAGATCGGTGTAAATTAGCGACTTTGCATATCGGCAAACAAAAGTAATTAAAAGTTTCCTAACCACACGATCTGGTGATCAGTTCACAAGTTTACAAGTATTATACAATTCGCGGAATCATGCATTCAACGAATTCAATAAATTGATTCTGATGACAGATACATACTTGCATACATTCGAATGGGGCATATTGCCCCGTCTTGTTAAAACTGCATCCACGCTTTATTGCATTCAATTAAGGAATGCAAAAGAATGTAATTGATTTGTTGCGCTCTTTATTGATTTTTGCGAACTGGTCGCCATCATTTTTAATTGGTTTGGATAAGACGGTGCGTAGAATTTTAAAAATTGTTTCTTTTGGTCACAATTCTGGCATTTTGGGATCATGTCACCAATGATGTGGCCTTTTTAACAAAATCTTGCGCTAAAAATCGGGGATCACGAGCTCTTCATGGAAGTGTTCACCTGCTCTGTTTCAATTCTGAAAATGGAATACCAACTCATCTGGAGAAATAAAAGTTGGAAGACCTGTTGGGCTTCGAAAGTGCAAGTGCTCTTGTTAATCTAGAAACCACAGGAGGAAGCGTTGGGACGATTCAGAATTGTATTCAGAAAGTATATTGTAAATGGACTAACAGTGAATTATTGTACAAGAAATGACTAGGACATGTTTAGTGCGTGTGGGTGGCCATGGCATAGTGGGCTGGTTTGTCAGCTCCTACGCCTGGGGTGCAGGTTCTATGCCCGAATTTACCAACTGTCATAATTTACAGCTCCAAATTTTCCGAGTCATAGACACTTCTTAAAACTTGTCATTCGGAGTCTACATAAAAAGGCTTTTTTTCCACTCGTGAAAGAACAATAGGACGCACAACACGAGTGGTTGCCATAGATTCTAGGCACTGGTCTATTATTACATATTATCATTACGTGTGAATTGCAATATTCATCTATCCCGCTCACAAGGCCTAGTTCACCGATGAATTCAACAAATCGAATTCTTGAACAAAATGAATTCTTGACCGCTGTGTGTCATTAATGTCTAGTCAATGCATTTTACTAAAGAAGTAACATTGCAACATGTCTAGCTATCGAAATTGACGGTAAGTTAACGGTTATTCATCCACGAACCACACCATACAGTTATTCTTTGTGAATGAAGTTATGTTTCTTGAATCTCATGCAGATTTCCACCTGATCAATATATGCATTGTATTCCGTCTGTTGATGAACACGTTTTAATGCATATTTTGTTGGTCGATGAAGCATTTAGCCAAAAATACGCTTCATCACTGACGATCATTTTGCGATGAAATCGCTCATTAAAGCTGCCGTCACTGACCCGGAATTTTGGTAATCAATTTATTTCTTTCGTGAATATCACCATGATGAAAGTATTGTTTTTGCTTAATGCTTTGACATTGGAAGTCTGGTCAATTAATGGTGCGTTCACAGTAAGATGATGCCAAGAAGTTGTGAAGTCCTAATTGAAAATCAAAAACATATATCATTCCCTTTCAAAGAGGAATGTATGGCTCCAATAAGCTTGGTAATGTTAATTATATGTGTGGCTCGACGGTCCGAGGTGGGTCTGGGCCTCAGCCAACAAGCCTCTCCAGCAGGTACGATCCTTAGCTGCCTTCAATTTCGCACTCCACGATGGCTTCTCCACTTATGTGCGCCACCGGTTTCGTGGATGTATTTAGCTTTTCCTCTGATGTGGAGTGGAAGATTATTCGGGCTGGAGCAGTTTTGACTATGCGCTCTACATGGCTAGCCATCTTAGCTAGACATGGCTAGACTCATGCCACTGTACAGCCATACAGTTCGTAGTAGACTAACGTTCGCTTTATTTGCTCTTGAGATAGTCCATGCATCCGCGTTATAGAGCAAGACAGGGATGATCAGGGCATTATATTATGTTAGCATGGTCCTTCCAGCGAGGACTCTCTAACTCAATTGCTTCTTCAGACCAAAGAAACAGGTATGGTATTCTGCAATTAATCTCGCTATTGGTGGTATTCGCACTGCTTACTTGGGACCCAAGGTGAACGTAGTCCTTAACAATCTCCTAATATATCTGCCTATGGTGACCTTTCTTGAAAACAGCTACTCATTTTGTGCACAGCACTTTGGTCGATCAATCAGGTTATTCCGTTAATAGTATGGACTTTTGGAAAATCGTGCCTTTTGTGCTGTCGAGTGAGTGCTGAATGACCTTCTCAAGAACGATGTTGAAGAAGTGACATGACAGCGTGTCGCCCTGCCTAAAGTCTTTTAGACATTGAAGGTAGTTTAACCGATAAGATCACTAACGTCCTTGAGAAATGAGAATTCTCCAACGTTATCCAGTACAATCTGACAAACTTTGGCAGGAATGTCAAAACTACACGTGGCATTGTAAAGCTCGTCATATGCGGCCTTAAAATCGGCGAATAGGTGGTGAGTGGCGATCTGCTAAGCAGAGCACCTATCAGATTATTTCAGGCGCTCACAAAACGGCAAAAAATAAAATAAGCGACGTTAAGAGACGTATCCCTCGGAAGTTGGTGCAGCTAAAGCTTTTGCTGATAGGGATCTCCTTTTTGATACTGAATGTAAATCAATTGTTGAGTCGACAGTTGTATGAATGCAGCGGTGAAGCATGGGGGAGGCCATGTTATGGTGTGGGGGTGCATATCGGCTAAAGGCGTGGACAATTTGGTCTTTTTAGATGGGATCATGAGCATGGAGCATTATTTGAGGATTCTGAGAGAAAATTTGAAAGAAAGTCCTAAAAAAATGGGAATTCAAAGGTCTTTCAAATTTTATCAGGATGATCCTGAACATATAGCCCATATTGTCTGTTGTATATAGTTGTAATCATTGTAAAAATAATGTTCATGTTTAATAAAAATTTAAAAATCTCTTAAATTAATTGAGTTTTCATGAATTTTGGTTGAAAATGCGTGGCTAGGATGATGAGATTCTTGAGAAAAATATACCAAGAGTAGCCAACTGAACAATGCGACAGAGGATGGCGCTTAAAACAACGCGCATAAGTGGAAAAAAACCAATTTGTTGTGGGCAACTTGAGACAGCAAGAGATCGCGCTAGTTGGAGATGCTTGTTAGTTGATATCCACCGACGCAAGACTGTAATGCACACAAATAAAGCGCGCATAATTTTGCGTTTCTGCCAGCAGGCAAAATTTGTTCAGACATACGATTTTTGGTCGCATTGCACGCTTAGGATACCCAACGAATAAAAATAGGACAAAGGTAGAAAAGGAGCGAAAGCTTACTAGAAACCTGATATGATTTATGTATCCTTGAGACACGGGGGACTACTTGTCTACTATTGTCTCGAAGTAGCTGAGATAGAATCTGACGAAATTTGACCCTGTAAATGGGGCCACATTTGACTACACCTCTGCATTTATGCAAATTGTGAGCCTGTGTGCTAGACAAGTACGAAACAGAATTCGAATATGCTCGCCTTATGAACCAATGAATACAACACGATCAAAATCGGCTACATTTTCACACTGCCACGCCTCGACGTTGTAGGGCATCCAACCCAGATGCATTTTGTCATAAAGGTAGTTAATCGCAGCATGACATGAAACGCACCTTTATTTGACAACGCCTTTAACCTCGTAATTGGTTGCATAACAACATCATCCTTCATCCGCATCTTGCCGCACATTTCCATCGTCACTAACTGCACCTGAACAAATGTCATTGATCGCCCGGAGTTCGTAAGAGCATCTCGCCCATAAATTTCGCATGGAATCCCCCGGCAATCAATTATTTACGTGGCCTGTAATTACGCTTCTAGCAATTTCCAAGTGAGAACTTATCTGCCTTCCAACTTGAATAAACAATTCGCAGTGGCCCGTCTTCCTGTTTATGCCGACAATTATGAACGCCAATAAAATATACACACAAGCTAATGTCTGTTCGAGCGATGAATCAATCGTGATTGAAAAACAAACCTGTTTTCCAGATCACCTCTGATCTCGTCCACAAGTTCCATCGCACGCAGTCACACTTGTGAACAGTCATTTGGCTGAGAAACTATTTTCACAAAGCGTCTGTATAGACATTTTTCCATGAGACATACATATAGAGGTCACGGCCAAACGTACGCAGCAAAAGCAAAGCTGTCTCACTTCAGTCGCCGCTGGTTCGTATAGAGCTATTTGATCTATTTTTGTTTTTATTTGCCACCTCCCACTGGAGTCTATGGTGCTTGTTGATTCCAATTTCGTTCTTATTCACTGCGAGCTTATGGTAAAATGTGCGAACGCTGATTGCTGATATACTTATTTATAGCCCATCTCGCTTGGTAGGCTACAGATGGACAAGTTAATTCGCGCCGGGTACGCGTAAATGTGCGCGTGTCTCATGCATGTTTGCATGTGATGACGACGCCGCGCCGCGCCGCACGGAGAATCAACGCAATTGTTTATAATTTTAGAGAAAAAAACCCCACCACAGCAAACACAATATTCATAGAACGGGGGAGTCGTTAAAATTAAGAGATGTTTATCTTTTTGGCACAAATTCATCGTTCGCACTGCATGCGGGGCCGTGTAATGAGTTCATTCGTCTGCACGAAAGTTTCGTCAGACCGGGAGTGCGAGACGAATCATTCTATCCACAGGTTGACGGTACACAGTGCAAAGAATGTCGTTCGTTTCACCGTTGGAATATGGAATTCCCACACTGAAAGCCGAGACAGAGTCGTTTAATTAAAGTCGCTCACCTGAGGGCCAACTGGAGACTGTGGCGGATGAGTAATCCCGAATGGATTTGTACTCCACAATGGACAGCAGTGGATGTGTATTTTCTGTCTGTGAGTTTTTTTCTAGAAATATTGTTTTTATTTACGTAAAATTCAATGTCAACTGAAATTCGGCGAATTTGATGAAAAGCCGAAATGAAATTTCGTAGAATTCAACTAAAGCGCTCTCCGAGAGGTGGTTGCCACTGCCACTTAGCTGCTTGCCATCTTGTGTGTGGGAATGAATGAATGATAGAAGCAAAGCTGAGATGTTTTCCATTGAAAATACAAATGCAATTGAAATTGAAACAAACGGAAGGACTCGAGACGTGACTCCGTCATCGAGGCATCAACTCATTATACATTCATATTCATACGAGTTACCAAATACTGTTTATGGGTAAATACATATTTCATGATTTGAAAACTGTCGCAGTCAAATTGTTCATCAGTTGAGGTTCGTTAAAAAGTCCTGTCATGTATCAATGTCCTTTGAATGGTCCTGCCGACGGTCAAGGCATGAATTAGTAATAGACGAGTGAGTGAAAAAATTAGTCCCCGCTTCGTTACTTTTGTGTTTTGGCTTGGCATTCTCAATCATTACTTGATTTTTGACGTTCATTTGGCGAATTAATGTGCACGTCATAGCTTTCCTTCATTCAATAAATTAATAGTGTTGGTTTTGTAGGGATGGTCAATCAAAAAATCTCGAAGCATGGCGTCTCGAAAAATGGACAGCCCGAGAATTGATTTTTTGATAAAAAGTTATTATTTGTTAAATTCTAAGGCGAAATCACATTACATCTGCTTGTAAATCTGGTTAACATAAGGAATCACTTATGTAATGATTTTTTTAATCAATGTTCCATTAAGCGTCGCTCCAGATTTTCAGTAGAAAAGTTATTTGTATGTATTCCGTTTCGTTTGTTTACGTTTTTGGCATTTTCGATATTATTCGAGATTTCGAGATTTCGAGTTTTAAAAGTTTCGAAATATTACGAAACAAGATTTTGATTAAATAATATCAGGCATGTTTTTTTGAGATGCGGAACAGCATCAATCTGAAAAAACTGACTTTATTCTGGCTTACTTGTTTGTATCAAAAGTTGGCCCTCTTTTCAGTCCAATGATGTTTCGAAATTTTGGCGTCGAAATTATGTGGCTTTCCCGTGTTTGTGCAATTTATCCAATTTTGTGTTAAGCAAAAAAAGTCAACTACTGCCACTACAATAAATCAGTGAACTAGTTTCCATAATCAGTTCGGAATATGATACGGGTCCTTACGTGGTATCGCTTTGCATTAACAATCCCAGCCTATAATTACAATTATATCAAACTATTGACAGGAAAGTACATACCACCCAAGTATTCTGATGTGAGGAGACATAATACTTGTTGAAATGGCAAATGATCCACGTTGAGGCTATTCAATTAGAGAATGGAACAATTGACAATCAGTGATCAATAGCGGTCTTCAAAGACCATCACCTACCTACCGGACTCATTTTTAAAGACATATGAGCTACCAAACAGCGTTCTTTTTAGAGTGGACATCTCTGTTGAAGTATTAAAAAAAAAACTGATCCCCAAAGCAACACACGATACATCAGCAGACTACGAGTCATATACACATTGCTCACTACATCAAGGGTTGATCAATTGAACGACAATAAACATTGTGTCCACATCCACACAATAAACAAATAGCAGTGGATGCCCATACAGGTCACAAGTCACACACAACTCAAGTGTTGAACAACCGAGCGACACCCAAATAAAGATAATCCACAATCAGCAGTAAAGACCGAGTTGGACACCAGCAGTAAATCGGGTCATAAAATAGAAATTAAGATAAGAATGTAAATACAAATTTTGTATGAATGGTCAAGCAGACCAAAGAATAAAATCAGAACTAAGGAAGCAACGCAGAGTGCAGTAGTCATTGTTATATCAGCCTTCTCCCCACCAGTGGTAAGGTGGCTGATAAATCAACTATTTTACAATCTACATACAGATTTACAGGCAAGAAATCAACTACAATATGATACTCCACATCCAAGGAGATAATCTCGTATCCTTTTTAAGCTTTTATCATATTAGGGCGAATTTTTGTTCAGAACTGGGCTAGGTAACGTATACATACGTCAAATTTGTTCTCAAAATCTAGTCTAGTTGGCGTCTACACGACGTATACGTAATATTTCGTTAAAATTTGATTTAGGTGCCGTATACGTAACATTATTTTTCAAACCTATATATACGTAACACTTCTTTCAATCCAGTCTTGGTGGCGTATACGTAACTTTTTTTTTCATATATAGTCAGGGTGGCGTATACTTAACATGGTTTTGTCAAATGTGGTCCAAACGGCGTATACGTTACATTTCGTTAAAATCTGGTCTAGGTGGCGTATACGTAACATTTTTTTGTCAAATCTGGTCTAGACGGCGTATACTCAATATTATTTTTCAGAAGTTAGTGATGAACCTACCTTAGCTCATACTTATTGTCAGTTAAAAAGACCTGGTCTATTACAACCAACCTGATAATAGACAATCCGGTCGACGTCAATGTCAAGTTGATAGTTAAAGGGTGTACAGGTATTCCGTTAACTTAGAAAATACTGCACTTTAAGGTTTTAATAATGTAAATTTACTTATTTAGATTTCATGGATGATAACAAGTACGACAGTCTCGCGTGACAATGGGGACTTTGGTTACACGACCGCCACTAACCTAGTTCTATAAAATAAAGCGATCCATTTCTCACATTATAGAGAAGAGATTACTTATCTTTCGTTAAAACTTCAAAGGCAAGAATAAATAGTATAATTATGGCCGTAGCAGTTTAAAATCTGACAAATTGGCTCATTAGTATGAACCTAGTATATGTTTCAGAAAATAAAGTGAAACTTTTTATAAGATCAACAACCACTGGACTTCAAAGTCCACAAGGTTGTTTTTTTCCACAATCATTTCGAAACTGTGTTTCCGAAGCGATTTCTTGAGCCCGAATTCACATGGGATGAATCAGATCAACGAGGTGGATACAAGCCAAAATTCTAGGGAAATTCGGTGGTGGCATTATCGTTATGAAAAATTCAAGTGCTGTACGTCTATGGGTCGCCGTAGGGTAGTGGGTTAGTGCTTCAACTCCTACACAGAGAATTCCAGGTTCGAATCCCCAATTTTCCAACTTTCACAATCCACGCCTCCTCCACTTTCGAGTCACTAACAATGCTCGAAGAGTATTCCTGTCAAGGAAATAGCTTCTCAACTTCGCCATTCGGTGTCGGCATTAGACTGTAGGTCCCTTCCACTCGTGAGAGAACAATAGCACGCACAACACGAGTTGTTGCTGAGAAGATCGTCCAAGCTCCACCCCGGAAAGTCGCGCCACCAACATAATTACATGTGACCATAATTTTGTGTACCTAATCTATTCTACCTATCCTTGACGTACTGTTCATCAGTTGATTTAATAGCCGCCCAGGGCTACCTTTGTCGTCAACGCTTTCTCTTCATGGAATTGTTTGTTCAACATTTAGACAATTTTTGTGACACAGCCTGGTCTTCTGAAATATTCTTACCAGCAGAAAATTCGCGCACGACAGTCAATGCAATGTTTTTCGCAATCAAACTCTGTCGAAATCAGACAAATCATCGCTCAATCGCAAAACACTGTGGCTACAGGCTTTGACATGAGATGTCAGCAGCATCACCAAAGGGATTTGCTTCCGTGTATACACTGAAAAGAGAAATGAAAGAAACGAAGGTTCCCTTCTTCTTCTTTGTCTGGCATTACAGTCTGCGGTGGACCTGTGGCCTCTCCAGCTAGTGGCCTTTCCTGTCGCCTCGCCAGCCAGCGTAATCTCTGGCTACCTGCTTTCAGTTTCGCACACCGTGTTGGCTGATATCCTTTACTGCTTGTTTGGGTCACAGAGATGGGCGTCATCGGTTGCATTGTCCGACAGAGTCTGAATCGAAGGCTATACGGGCGAGGGCTATGTTGTCCATGCCCTCCACATGACCCAATCATTTTAAACATTGGATTCGTGGACGCGTTTTTGGTTGAAACTTCTCCACGACATGTCAATAGAAAAATGGTCGCACACAGAACTTTTCGCTCGAAGAAACCAATAACTTCTTCATCCGCTTTTGGAATTGGATCCATGCCTCTGAATGAACATCTTCCCTCGCCTGAATCTAAATTCAATACAAAATATTCTGGTGAGTATCCATAACCATAATCAACACCAATCTATTACACATTTTTATTACCCAGACCAGTTCCTGCATTAACACTCTTTGAAAAACCGCAACACATCAACAATTCATCTTTAATTCCCCATTATTTCAAGGTAAAAGCTTTAAATTCAGCTCATTTGACATTAAATGACTAATAACCCGCACAAATCTATGTTTGCGTCAGACTGCACCTACACGTTGTTTTTTTGAACAATTCCAAAACCGAATACACTCGGAGTATGTGACATTCATCCCAAATTAAGTTCTCCTTGCTCCGGAAATATCTCGATGTTCTCTGATACACACGTACACGTAATTATGCGGGGGTGTGATTGACATCTTGGCTAATTTTATTCTTCCGAAATTATTTCGCTCCTCTTTCTTTGACAAATCCGCATTTACTCAGTTTTTAAAGTTGACAGCTGTGCTGAAAAATGTTTACTGCAAACTCTGATGGGTAATCATCTTGAAGTGACGTTAAGGTCAGTTGAAATTTGAAAAAGCTTCGCATAGAATCCATCTGTATTGTTTCCAAATTTTGACACGTCATTCACATGGCATCGTTTTTCACAGGCCATGACATTTACATTTGAGGTTGGGGACTGCACGATATTTGTACATCAATTATATACATCGCCAACTCCTACTCCTCTTGTCAGTTGGAATTTTTTGACAGCTCTTTTTATTACATTTTCAAGGGCCCAATCAGAGTCATCAAATTATTCGTTCACTGACGTATTCATGCAAGAGTGTTTGAAAATAAAGTGTAGACTCATGAATAAGCGTCAACAAATTCGTCATTATCTGTCAAATTCCTTGGTTGACGGGGGATATTATCGGATGGGAAGGTTAGCAGCTCGTTTTAGTTGATTTCTGCATTTCTTTACTTCTCAGTTGTCCATTAAACTATTATGGCCTTAGTGAAAAGAAAATTAAGTTAACTTAAGCAATCGAACCAATACACAGAAATGATAAACAGTGACACAGGCCTTACCTCAGACTTGGTAAGATTGTTTATTCGTGCTTTGTTACGTGAAAGCAAAATCAATCGCCTTCCGAGCTTTGTATTAGGCTTTTAGATTAAGCCTTTGAACAACGAACTCCTCACCATCACGTGGGGAAATATGGCAGCCGAGCAAGTTCGACCGTGTATGGGGTGGCCAACAACCATCGACCCGCATAAGAGGAGACCCCTTTGACAGCCCCAAATACAGAGCCATATGTCTAAAAAGACATGACGTACCAGATCTTTTCTACCGGTTTGTGTCCCCGGCTTAAGCCGTTTATAAACATTCTAAGATAGGTCCATTTCAGTGTAGCATCAGGCCGGGGATGTTCCTTATCGATAAAATGTTCACACTGCGGCAAAAACCCAAGAAATTCAGATCAACACTCATCACCTATTTCGATTTCCCGGCCACATATGACAGCGTGCATAGAGTCGAGTTGTACAATGCCATGTCAAGTTTTGACTTCCCTGCCAAACTCGTCGGGTTGTGCAGTAGGACGGTGGAGAACTCTCGTTGTTCCATCAAGGTCGGTAACGTACTCGCAAGAGACTTTCAATGTCGAAAAAGGATTTAGACAAGGCGACGCGCTGTCATGTGACTTCTCTAACAATATTCTGGAAAAGATCGTTCAAGACTCACAAGCCGATACAAGACTCATGATCTTTCGGATGTCCGTACAACTGTTAACATACGCGGATGACATTAACGTGGTTAGCAGAACCCAGCGAGCTATGAGGCGTTTGCTGGCACTAAGACGGAATCTGCTAAAATGGGTCTACCGGTGCACTAGGGCAAAACAAAGTGTATGCTGTCCTCAAGAAACAACATCGACTTCTTGGACAGAGCGTCACAATGAGCAGCTATAACGTCGAGGTAATTGATGACTTCGTCTATCTCGGCTCCGCAGTAAATAGTACGAACAATATCAGTATTGAGATCAAACGCAGAGTAACTCTTGCCAACCACTGTTTTTAATGTGCTCGTGAGGCAATTAAGTAGTTGGGCCATCTCTAGAAGGACCAAGCTGACCTTATGCAACACCTTCGTCATCCAAGTCCTGCTGTTGTGGCATGGACAACCGGAAGAGGAAGTCCTACGAGAGAGTAGGAGGAGTAAGAGGAAGTCTCTACGAGAGAAAAGTTCTGCGTGCGATCTTTGTTTGCGTTGACGTTTTTGGAGAAGAAGGTACAACCACGAACTGTACAGGGTGTACAGCTAGTCAGGCATTTTCGGATTCAACGCCTAGTTTGCAGAGCCATGTAGAGCAGATTGACAACACAGCTCCAGCCCGTCTGCGAAAATGTGGGAGAACGTGACAGAGGACACCAACGTTTAAGGTGACTCACGCAGGTAGAGAAAGATATCACACAGCTTGGCGTGCAACATTGGAGCCAGCTGGCTAGAGAGGCAGTTGGCAGTTGGAGAGACTGTTGGTTGAGGCCCAGGTCTATCCTGGTAGCGCCGAATTAAGAAGAAGAACACCGGCTTCGCCGTTGCCAGCTGCAAACAAAAGAGAAACCAATGTTCTGTTTCTTACAGATGGCGACACAGGAGTTGATCAATTGATTGGCCAATGGCGGCATCCAGAGCTCGAGTCAGTAAGAGGTGCCTAATGCGCACCGAATTTAGATCTACTCCGATACATTTGGACCTCAAGATTAAAAGGATTCTTTGAAGGCTAGGTATGAGCCTTGTCATAAGGTGGGCTGCGGACAATCCCAAATTCTTTTAGGTGAAGGACGAAGAAATTCAATTTTCTCCTAGAGACACGAGAGGGCTTACGATTCGCCACCAGGATTATTTCGACACCAAGATTATTCTAAGGGATTTCAACGCTAAGCTGTGTACATATTTCTCAGAGTCCTTAGAAAAAACAGTCTAATGGACTTAGGCCGGTCGAGTTTAGTTAAGCCCAGAATTCGGATACACTCGATCCCTACTCCCAAACCATTTCCCAAACTACTTACCAAACTTTTTTTAATTTTTATAACAACATGTGATGAGCTGGCGATCCCTTAATCAATTAATCATCACCCAGATTGATCGCATTGCGAGAGACGGCAGGAATGTCAGGGATGTCAGTCATCTTGACTGTCTTAACCGCCGATCCAATATGGACTCGAATTTTAGGTAGTGTGAGAAGAGCCACGTTTTAAATACAGAATAGTGAAGATTGTCTTTGATCAAAATATAATTTTATTTTCATATAGAAACGGAGTTTAGCACTCCCTGACAGCCAGACATGTAAGAATTCACAATTTGCAATCATGTATGTAATTCACGATACCGAAAATGAAAATAAACGTAGCCTGTCGACAGCTGCAATGAAATCCAATTCGACAGCCTTATTTTCGAAAAACATGTCTGTTCATGTGCACTTATCCGTCGTATGGTTATTTCAAACATGTGTAAGCCATTTTCCACAGCGCTTGCATTAAATTCAGACGTCACGTCAGAGAATTCGAGAAATCAGGCTATTGCCATTCTCTTTCCTGTGGTATATGACCATGGGATACATTCTTCGACGTTCGCAGCAATCATGTTGTCATCACCTGGAGAGTAACTTAAACCCACCCAATCCCGAAACCAAAACCTCATTAACCAACTGCTGCCCTTCCCCAGGTCACAACCATTTTAGAAATTATCGGGGATGGAAACCATAGCAACCACATTTGGGACAAGCAAACAACTAGTTGTCCCAATCCATTCATCACAGCAGAATAACAAAAACAGATTTATTGAAATCGTCTCATCATGTTTCGTCGCGGCGGTAAATTATCTATCTTATCGGCCAAAGATGATAGAATCAAGGTTATTAACGAGCGAATCAATGTGACTGAGAAACACCTTATTGAATTGTGCTCCAGTTTCGCGTCTTGTACCAGGAAGTTGGCGAAGTAAAATTTACTCTCAATAAAGTGAACTTGTGTTAATAATTTTTCTTGTACCAGATGTAGAAATTCATACGACGAACTCGCGAAAGGACTTAAATCTTACGCGGAGGAAGAGGACATCAATGAAAGTCTGTGTGAAGGGCTCAAGAGTTTCACCAACTCAATGACAGTGCTCGCAGATTTTATGGACATCGAAGTTCATCGTATAGAATTGAAGGTAGCCGACAAGATGAAATCGAACCCCCGCCTTTGGATCCATTCTACATTGTCTTTCTTTTTAGATAATCAACGAGTTATCTCAGTTTGAAAACATTTGCAAGGCAACCAGAGAAAGTCTTCGAATCGCTGTGATTGCTAGGGACAAGGAAGTTCTGCGCCAAAAGCAAATGATGGATATTAAGTCTAGATTCTCTGCCAACACGGTAAGAAATGTCTTCATAAATCTATGTCTGTATTTATCATTCGGTTACCCTTACAGTCAGCAGCAGATTCGGAGCTTGTGAAAGCCAAATTGGAAGTGAATCGAGCCAACAAAGACATCGATGAGATAGTAAACACTTTTGAAAAGCGAAAATTACACGACCTCAAGCAGATACTAACGAATTTCGTCTTAATTTCGATGAAACACCACACCAAATCCCTGGAGGCACTTTCAGCTACCTACTATGATATCTCCAACATCGACGAGAAGAAGGATTTGAAAGAATTCCAAAAACTGATGAAATGCAGTGAAGGCTCATCCAAGAAGTCACAGTCAAAGAAAGTCCTACGAGCCTCGCATTCGATGGACAGTTTGGATAGGAATGAGCATATAAGTCCGGCAAAGACAAGGAATAAGGGCCTACTCACTAGAAGTACAAAAGATTTGTCAGCCGAAACGCATACGGAGGATGAAATTGAGGAAGTAAGTGTACATTGTTTTCTAACAAGAGACAACAGTTTTCAAATCGTTTGTTTTCATTTTAGGAGTCCGATAACGAAACAGCTGAAGAGGAGGAGACTAACAGCGACACTGGCGAATCCGTCACAATAGAGGAAGATCAGTCGGAAGAATCTGATTCAGATACACCCAAGCAGACATCTCCACACGTAAGCCATCATATGTATATAGAGCCAGATAAATATCACTTTCAACTCAAATAGGTACCACAAAGGCCGTCATCTATCGGCATACCGAAGGGCTCGCCTTCATCAACAACAGCTTTCGGTCGCATGGTAACCGTCGCTGAAACCAGGGGCGACCAACCAACAGCAACGCCCCGTCAACCAATCGATTGTTCTGCAAAGAGGAAGTAATACGCTCGCTTTTCTTCTCTAAACTAAATTTTATTAAATTGTTTTGTCATCTCACGTCTATGATAACACTTATGCTATCTGCCATATGAATGCACCACTGATAAGTAAGGGGAAAAGTACACACCCTCCCCTTGTGGGTCTTGATAAGATGTGTTACGTTGAACATGATACATTTGTATAAAATAATTTTATTTTTTTTTTCTTGTTACATGCTAAATAAAAAGAACAAATGGCTCCACTTTATTTTGAATTGCAAAAATTCATTGCATTCTACTTTTCTGGTCCTTCAACTCCGGCTTGATTCATGAGATCGGCGATACTCTTCTCCAGATCATCTATCCGATTGCCCATATCATCGATTCGGGTGATTATTTGATCGGACATTGTTTGGAATTTATCTTGAACGTTTTGTAGAAGATTTTGCACCTGCAAATCGTAGAAGTACAATTAATGAATGCAAAATATGTGTCTACTGTCTACCCGCCCCTTCTTAGTGACAACCCATCGGTGCGGTGGCGGCTGAAATTTTGTAGATACTTACATAGATTGTGAGTTCCTGCATATTCTTTGGATCGGCATTGCTGTTTAGTGAATAGTTCTGCTCCAAATCACTATCAATTTCGGATGCCTTTAGATCGGTCATTGTATTATGAATTATAAATTATAAATGCTTAGCGAAATGAATTTTTTATTTCAATTGTTTTGTCTGCAATTTAGACACCACCAAACACAACAAAAGTGCAAAGCGAAGGTTCAGCGCGAATGACAAGTAATGAATTTGACAGCAGAAGCTACTCCTTTATTTCAGTGTGGCGTTGCCAGGGTGAATTTGTTGTAGGGTTATAAATAGATTTGTGCGCCTAGGAATATGAATGTTTTTTTTTTGTTTTAATCAAGGTGGGTGTTGCCTTGACGATAGCACAAAGTTGCAATAGGCCAATTTATCCAATATCCACTGCGAATGAATTACGTATGTTGGGCAAATCAGCTTGAAAGAATTATGTTGATTCCATAGATGGATGGACGTTGCCATGAGCGTGGCTTAAGTGAGTTGACTGACTTATTTAAATAACTAACACTTGATGACGTTATTAGCAGCGTACACACTCAACAATTGGTCGCAACAATTTGTTTAAAAACCGGGTTTTGATAAGCCAAATTGTCATTGTGAACACTTGTTACAACAAAACAACAGGCTTGTTTTGCGATGGATAAAACATTTTGGCTTTTCAGCTTGACTGACGCCAAGCACAGCGTCACAATAAATTGTTGTGTCTGAACATCTCTAATAAAACTCATAAGTTACTGTTTTTATTGGTGTTCAGAGCTCTGCTCTGCTTTAGAGCTCTGCTTTATTTGAATGGAGCATAGATAAATATGCAATCAAATTGTTAAACCTGGCAACAGCAAAAAAACGCGCTTGTCCCGCCATCTACGAGAAATAAACCCCGCCAATTTTGAAAGCACTGTTGTCGTTGATTTTCCGTTGGATTCAAATCCCTCCCCTCGAACATTTTTATTTGTTTTAATTATTAAATTTTTACCTGTGGTTTTAAGTCGTTTAGGTATTAAAGTCTTGTTAATGATGAAGCCGTATTGGTCATGTCATCAAAACAACCGAAATCCATAGGCTGAGGAAGCTTTATATCTGTTGGAAAGTCTAGCAATTCCTTCCTTAATACGCAAAGTTCTCTGCCATTTGATGATATGCAGGTATTCCGGTTGACGGATGCCCAGCAGGGAAACTAAATATCAATGACTTCACTTCCAACACATACTGGTCCTTGTAGCGGCAGTCCTTTTCAATTTGATTTGCGAGCATTCGATAGCCGTAGAATGAGCCTAGAGATCCCTTAGTATTATCCTGCAGTTCGAAAGATTGAAATGCAGGAGGCTCTGGGAATACATTGATTATGCTTTTAATGGCCCAGATAAGGGGTTCTTCTGTCGTCAATTTTAGCCGATTTCTGTCTTCGTCTACATCTATTAAAAGGGAGCTGCCGTCCATAAAGAGGAGTTGAGTACCGCATATCACCCAGAATCAAGAAGTGATATCATTCCGTCGATCAACTGCTCCGTTGATGTTCGAAGTTACCCTCTGAATATGACGATGAGTATTTCATGACTCTAAAAACCGCGTTTCTTAAAACAGATTACAAAGCTACGTCTCTACGCCTACACCAGGAAACGGAACTTCATCACTCACGCTTTTGTAGAACTTACACGGATGAAGAGGGATACAACACCTTCTCTGCTCCAGTCCACTGATGTCTTACGATATAAATTACTGTGAGCAATCTTTTTTCAATGTCTTCAATGATTGTGATGTAATACTATTCACAGACTTGGGCTAGGTTGGGTTCATGTGGCGTAGTTCACACTTAGTAGGTTGTACAGAAGACTCCTGAATGAAAAACTCTTCTCGTAGCAGGAGACCGATGTCTTTATGTATTAATTTGAAGCAATAGAGTGCTTATCTAACCCATGGCCAGCCTGCTAACTTAATCTATCGAGGCAATGATTAAGTATAGATGGTCGTAAAGTTGTTTCGCATTAACTCCGGCAGTACGTTTACCACTCAAGAGCATTCAATGTACATTCCATTAGCCAACTCAACCTACCTTCAAACATATTAAACTGAAAAATTTATTTTAAGAAAATGGATTTGAATTTCAAATATCCGAAGAATTAACGAATGACGACTGACCTGTGGTTGCTGCACAAAATATCAGCAGTGTAGCCATCTGTTTTTCTTGAAGACGTATATTTATTGTGGACATGATCCAGGGCTCACCCCAACACTCAACTAAAGATGGCACTGCGATCGATAGAGATGGACAACAGCATTCGCATTGCCAAGTGCATGTGGTCAACATCGATGGCTGCAGATTGCAGATTGCATAGCTTCAGCATTGTGCCTGGCTTCCGGCTTTAAGAACTCGGCGAAAGATGTACTAGATTAGTGTCTCTTGCTAGATATCTTCAAATTTGGTTACAAATTGTGGGAGATGAGAACTACTTGTAGCACTGCCTTACACTATTCCTAAGCGGTTCGATTATACTCATGAATAGATGTCGCTGTAAAAAAAAAGTGTAGTCATTAAATAGTTAATTAATCGTTTTACGATGAACGTGTATAAGAATAAATAAACTCAAAAATTATGCCTGCTAAATAGATAGGTTTTGTGAAGGTATCTCATGCGATTAAAAGCAAATGAAATATCGTCCTTAGAAAATCATACCTCAATCTAACACATAGATGGCAGCGTAATCACGTTTAACATTAGCTTTGTTTACACCGGACAGTTGTTACAACTGGTTTCTTGTCAAGTTTTTAAAAAAATAGCTTCACGCCAAGCGTTATTTTCTTAGTATATCGCATATCTATGCATTTTGCAACAAAACTAAGCTAACAAACAAAATAAAATAGTTGCTAACAGGACAAGCATATATGGATTCAGAAACAAATTGATAGAATCCGTTAGAATTGTATTCTGATTACGATAAGTGGACACAGTTTAACAATGGCAAATAAGAGGAAATCTCTTCAACTCCAAGGTAAATCCACCACCTCAGAATCATCAACTAGTGGAACGCAAAGGACGCCAGCAAAGGCACAGCAACAAGAAACTGCAGAATCCGACCGCGATGAGTATGGCTTGGATTCTGCCAATTTATCTGACGACGAAGAAGGAGGAACCCGTATTGGCGACATTTATATTCCCCCGCCAATTAAACCTTACTGCTCCACAGAGAGTAAAGGACCACGGCTCATTATAAAAAAAATCGAAAATGTGAATTTTAAGAGTTACGCGGGAAAAGTGGTCCTTGGGCCATTCCATCATGTAAGTTTTTTGTGTAAATTTGTGATTTAGTTTTCTATTGATGATGTTTACGAATTTTGGCGCCTAGTGCTTCACAGCTATTATTGGACCAAATGGAAGTGGTAAAAGTAATGTCATCGATTCTATGTTATTCGTGTTTGGCTATCGAGCACAAAAGATTCGTTGCAAGAAACTGTCAGTGCTCCTTCACAATTCTGCACGGTATCCGAACATGCAGAAATGCTCAGTGGCTGTGCACTTCCGTCAGATTCTCGATAAGGAAGATGGAAACTGCGAAGAGATTCCGGATAGTGAAATCATTGTAGAGCGCACCGCATTCCGGGACAACACGTCGTATTACACCATAAATGGACGTCGGGTTCAATTCAAGGAAGTTGCCAAATTGCTGAAGAAACACAACGTCGACTTGGATCACAATCGGTTTCTCATTTTACAGGTACATGTCTACATTGTTTCAGGCATTTTCCCCAGCTTCTAATGATATTCAAGTTTATGTTGTAGGGAGAGGTAGAGTCCATAGCAATGATGAAGCCCAAGGGACTGACGGAAAACGAATGTGGTATGCTAGAGTACTTGGAAGACATAGTGGGTACAACGCGCTACAAGGAGCCTCTAGTCAAAATCAATAGTCGTGTAGAACAACTAACAGAAGAGCGTACAGAGAAGCACAATCGCTGCAAGCTGGCAGAGCGTGAAATGAAAGATCTCGAACAGCCCTACAATGAAGCAGTCGAGTATCTCAAATTGGAGAACGAACTAACACGGACGACGAATTTACAAATTCAAAAATATTTAAGTGAGAAAAATAAGAAACTTGAAGAATACTCAAAGGAGCACGACGAGGTATCTGCAGAGCTTAAGCAGCACGACGATGAAGCTGAGGAATTGAATAAGCAACGCATTGAAAAGGAGGGACAAATGAAGGAAGAATTGGCGTAAGTAAATCAAATTCGTTCGTCGAGTGGCTTAGCGTTATTTTGCTGTTTAGATATTTAGGTTATGTAAGAGTGATTTAATCGCTGTGTGTAAATATTCGCATACATTGGAAATGTCAAAAGCAACAGCTGGTCTGTGAGTAATCTATTGTTCGATGATGTCTTTGTGGTAGTCAAACCCACGCCGGTTTTTTGCTTTGTGCTCTCTAATTGTCATTGTCTTCCAATAGACGCTATGGTCGTAGACTGTGAGCATAAACATGGAATAATGTGGGAAGCTTGTTTCTAATTTGTTGGTATTCATTTCACTTAATGCCAAAATGAATCAGATTCGTTACACATGAATCAACATTTCCCCTCAACTGCAGGAAACCGTGGATCTTCCTTGTGAGCGTTCCACTTGCAGTCATTGGTTTCCATAACCCTTGTCACTCCAATTTAATGCTGTTTGCGTATCGCAACATGCAACAAGGTATAACTTGCAACAATCCTCTGTTAGAGTCAAGTTCTGTTTTTGCTATTTCAGTCTATAAGATCTGTAGAACTGCCAGCGTAAGATCTCTACTCACTCCCTCACCTGTGTATTCTCACTCTCTCTACTATTTGCCCTTCCCTCGTGGTATTTTCCGCTAAACTTAAGTCCCACTTCAGGAAGTTGAAACCCCCACAATATCTTTCTTTCGAACCTCACTCACACTTCTTCCTCCACAGACAATTCGAAAAATTACGGAAAAACAAAGATGATCTCCAGCAGAAGCACGAGAAAGCCATTAGCAATGTTACAGAAGTCCAAACAACGATGCAAGCCACAAATAAACGCAGAAAAACAAACAAAACACAACTGGAGAAACTGGAAGAGGAACTCATTAACCTAGAGAAGGTACCAGAGAAAAATCAAAAAGAAATCGAAGAATGTGATAGGAAAGTGGAAAGAGTCACCAAGCAAAAGGCAGAACTCGAAGAGCAACTTCAGAGGAACTACGCCATTCTGGAGGAGCAAACAAAACCACTAATCGAACAGAGGGAAGTTTTAGAAACAGAATTAATAGATCTTAAGAAAAATGTGGACGAGGCTAAAGCCGAATTGGCATTATCCGAGCAAGAGTTGAAAATTCTAAAACATGACGAAACACAAGAACAGCGGAAATACGAAACATTGAAGTCTTCTTTTGAACAGTCCCAAGTTAGCCTAGAGGAGAAGAAAGACCTAGTGAGTCAATACCAGAGTCAGATTCCGGAGATAATGCAGAAAATCGCAACAAAAACGACGGAGCTGCATAACAACCGCAAGCAAGAGGGAATAATGAAGAATCGTCTGATGACATTAAAGGCCGAGGTAGGCATCAGATTCAAAGTTGACTCGAATTTCGTTTGTATTTTTTTTATTCCCCACTTGATAGATCAATGAAAAGTCGGTCAGTTTCCAAGCCACGCGTTCCAACAATCGAGTTCTGGACTTCCTGATGAAGCAGAAGAACGAGGGAAGTATTCCCGGCATTTTGGGAAGACTGGTAAGGGCATGAATGCATCTTCAAAGGTATGAGACTGATGAATGATTTCAGGGTGACTTGGGTGCCATAGATGCGAGGTACGATGTTGCAATATCGACTGCGTGCGGTCGATTGGACAACATCATAGTTGAGACTGTCAACACTGCACAGGCGTGCATCGAAGCGCTGAAAAGGTATGATGTGGGCAGAGCCTCATTCATCGCCTTAGAAAAGGTCAGTCACCTGCAGAGCCAAATGCAAAAAATAAACACGTAAGTTCCGTCGAGGTGAATATCCCACAGTACATTGATGACATCAAATGATTTTTTGCAGACCTGAAAATGCGGCGCGTCTTTTCGACTTGGTGCGCGTGGAGGACGAACGTGTTCTTCCGGCGTTTTATTTTGCACTCCGCAACACCCTTGTCGCCACAGATCTGGAGCAGGGCACGCGCATCGCATACGGAGCGCGGCGATACCGTGTGGTGACCTTGAATGGAGATGTCATTGAGACCTCTGGTACAATGTCGGGCGGTGGCCGTACACAGATTCGCGGAAAAATGGGTCAAAAAGTGACCACCAAAACGAGTCACCAAGACAATACGTCGCTGGTGTCGCAAAAAGCACTCGAAGACTTGCAAGTGCAAGCCGAGGAGATTCAGTCGCAGATCAACTTTAGCCAAGAAGAGCAGGGGCGTCTCGAAGGAGAACTCAATCAGTTGAATGCCACAAAGAATAAACTAGAAGCCGACTGCAACAAGCTAAACATCACAATCAACAGCTTGAGCGAACAACTGCCACGCATCAAGGAGCAACTACAAGCGCAGAAGGTGCGCATGGACAAAACCATCTCAGACGCGGCTAAGGTCAGTAAACTTGAGCAGATTATCGAGACGAAGAAGAAGTCGTTCGCGAAATCCGAAAAAGCGGCCAACGAAGTGTCTGCAAAAATCGACGACATCAAGCAGCAGATTGAAAAAATCCACGGTGAAAATGTGAAAACCGTTCAAAACAAAATCAACAACCTCAGCAAACAAATCAAGACTCTGAACGGAAATGTGTCCAAGCTGAAGGTCGAGATCACAACGTCGGAGAGAAACTGCGAAAAAACAAAAACTAAAATCGAGAATCTCAAAGGAGAGATAAAGAATGCAGAGGAGGAGATTCGCTCGCTCAGTGGTGAGAGGGAGAAACTAAACGCCCTGGTCAACGAACTGGCGGAACAATTTAAGGAAGCAAAAAATCTAATTGAAAATGCCAACAACGACGCGTCCAGCGTGAAGAAGGAAATCAGCGCCATTCAGCAGAAGGAAAGCGAATACAAGCTGAAACGAGTCGAAATCGAGCAAAAGTTGCAGACGGTGGATAAGAAAATCGCCGACGTCAAGAGTCAACTGCCGCATTGGCGGAATAAACTAAAGCCACTGAAACTTCATGAAATTCCCGGAGAAACAGAACCTTTGGAACCACTGAAAACCTACACGGAAGAAGAACTCTCTACACACAAACTGCAGGACATACAGTACCTGTACTCGGTGCAAGAACAGAAGCTGGAGTCAAAGAAACCTAACCTGTCTTGCATTCAAGAATACATAAACAAGCGTGAAGTCTATCTGGAAAGGGTGAAAGTTCTCGAGGACATCACAACAAAACGAAATGAAATGCGTCAGTTGTACGATGACGTGCGAAAAAAGCGCTACAATGAGTTCATGCAAGGCTTCCATATAATCACGAGGAAGTTGAAGGAAATGTACCAAATGATAACGCAAGGTGGTGATGCTGAACTGGAGCTAGTCGATTCCATGGACCCGTTCACTGAGGGGGTGTCATTCAGTGTGCGGCCGCCGAAGAAAACGTGGAAAAACATCTCGAATCTCTCGGGTGGAGAGAAGACGCTATCTTCGCTTGCGCTGGTATTCGCTCTCCATTACTACAAGCCCTCTCCGTTATACTTTATGGATGAAATCGATGCAGCGTTAGACTTCAAGAATATTTCCATTGTGGCGCATTACATTAAGGTGAGTCTTCATGACCTGGCTCTTGGTAATCAGTCCTTAATTTAATCATTTTTTTTTCATTTGCCAGGAACGGACAAAGAACGCTCAGTTTATTATCATTTCTCTGCGTTCAAACATGTTTGAACTCTCGGACTACATCGTTGGCATTTTCAAAGTGCGCGACTGTACTGACTCTGTGACAATACGCAACACTGTACCTACGCTGGCGCCGAGGCCAACACCGGACACCACAACGTCGGGCGGAGATAGTTTTCAACCGCCATTAGAGAGCACCGCACTCTCTCAGGTCATCGGTCAGCAAAATAGCACACAATCAGACTCGGTGCAGGAGAGCACTTACATATCCCAATCGCAGCCGTCGACGTCATTCGAAATGACCGCAACCAGCAGTATTAATGATTCATTCTTTAAAAAACCCCAACCACCGGCTCCCACACAGCAACAGACGTCTGCATAAGGCAGATCTTCAAATCGCTGACTCTACAGAGAATTATAAATATACACATAGGATAGATAGACGTAACGTGTTTAATCTGATTTTTATTAATAATCCCTTTTCTCTAAACCCCTTCCTTTATTTGTTAAACAAAGCGTTTTTGTTCTTTGTTCATGATTGGCAAACGTGTTTTTACAACTTTTTGTTCTTCAGACGAAATAAAATCCAAACAAGATACAAATACTACTTTTATTCGACACCCCTACAGTCTACAAGCTTTCTGCAATCGAAGTGCAGATTCTCTTCAGTGCTTCAACCGTTGGGCCCGTGAGACTGGTGATGTCCTCGCCATGGTCGCATGCCTTCGCAATTGCTGGGTCTAGTGGGAGCGATCCCAGGAACCGCACATTCATCTCCTCACACATGGCAGCCGCTCCACCTGTTTTCGCTGGGAAGATATCCGATGCGTTGCCGCAATGTCCGCACACGAATGTGCTCATATTCTCAATCACACCGATAATTGGAATTTTCTGCTTCTTGCAGAAGGAAATTTCCTTCCGAACATCCAACAGTGAGACCTCTTGTGGCGTTGTTACAATTAGCGCCTTAACTGTCGCCTCCTTTTCGTCCTTCAAGTAATTCACCATGGACAAGTGTTCATCGGATGTGCCTGGTGGTGTATCAAGCAGCAACAGGTCCAGTGCTCCCCAGTCGACCTCACTCAGAAACTGCCTAATCATTCCATTTTTCTTCGGTCCACGCCAAATGATGGCATCGTCTGGTGATGCGAGCAGAAATCCAATTGACATTAGACAGATATTGTCCTCTACACTCACTGGCGACCATCCAGAGCCCGACTGATGGACATTCTCATTTTCTACACCAAGAATACGAGGTTGTGAAGGTCCACAGATGTCAATATCCAAGACACCGAAATTTTGATTCGGATATGTTTTGCCGAGGAAACGAGACAATAGCATCACAACGGTACTCTTTCCAACACCTCCCTTGCCGGAGAGGATCATTAGCTTGTTCTTTACATCTTGCAGTCGTTCCGCTACCAAGGCTTTACCTGGGTCTTCGGTTTTCTTGTTTGGGTCACTACAAATGTTTTGGTTTGGGCACCCTTGGCAGGCATTACCAAATCCAGCGTTGGCGCTTTCCACACCTGGACATCCCTCGGGTTCTTCTATCATTTTCGATTATGTCTTTCGCAGTAAATGGGATTAAATTTTAATTGAAAGAAGAAACTGATAACAGAGAGCACTTGGATATTCAAAATATTTATTCCTCAATTGACCATTGACAGCTTAATATCTGTCTGATTGTGACAGATTGTTGACATATTACGAGGTTTGTGCGTTTATATTTTTATCGGTTTACATAGAGCTGTCATTTTGGTACTAAAATAGTAGTAGTTAAACCACATAATTACATTCCATACGAATTGATTCATGTGATATTTTTATTTTTACGGCCCTGGAATCGATCTCAATAAATCCAAAGTTATATCCGACTATCGCTTATATCTGTAGAGCAGATGGCTGAGCAATCTTACTTCAGTTCGGTACCAGGTCATCGAGCCATTGTGGAAGACAGAGAATGCGAAAGAGCTGCGAAGCTACTAAAAACTATGCAACTGAAATGTGATCACTCCGATATAGGTATACACCTTCCCTTACTACATGTAGATCACGAATTTAAGAAGGTTCAAACCCAACTCGCGGATACTAGACGGACAGCAGACACACGTATTTCTTAATGATCTGGCTCAAGCTAGAACCGAAACGTTATTTCTTTTCGGCCAAGACCTCTTTGGACCTACAGGAGGCTGCAAACTAAAGGGATGCCTATGAGGCACCTTCAATGATGACCTAAGCGATCTGAAGGGCACGATTGATAGCTTCACCTGGTTTCCTGATTAAATTAAGTTGATTGACTAGCATCTGTTGCTAGCCTCTTTCAACGAATTTATTCTCTCACCCACACGTGGTGAAATCTGAGAGCCGAGTATCACCGGCGATGAGGTAAGCAACCACCGTAGTCAGAAGTCATTAGCAGAGGCAGCCAACTTCTGGAAATTCCTGGTGCGTGGTATTCTTAGAGCTACGGCCACTTCATCGAAGCTCAGATCTAAAATGATTCTTCCTAGACAAGATCGGGACTTTTGGAATAGAGTTTGCTGTGCATGATGCGTATCAACCTCAGGGAGATATCAGATACCAGATCCATCCAGACTCTCCGTTCAGAGTCAACGAAAATGACCTCACATCGCAGTTGGATTGGATGTTAACTTTCTCACCACGTAAAAGAAAACAGTTTAGAGACAACAACAATCATCAGTCACAGACGAGTAAACTGTTCGCGAATGAAACAAGGACATCGTATTTCGAATGGGAATTCGCTTAAGAGACCACTTATAGCCGAAGAGCTGGCGGCCACAACTCAATGCAGTAGCAGTTGTTTATGGGTGCGACAGTTCGAGGTTGACCTGAGCCTCTTTTACATCAACCACACGTTTTGTGCGTGCTATTGTCCTTTTGCGAGTTTATGCGAACTCCGAACGACGAAGTTTGAGAAGCTTTTTCTTCTTTGAGCATTATCATTACTTGAAAGAATTGGGGCCGTGTGTAGGTGGCGATGCACGACTCCCCACCTCCCCAGCATTTGCTTAGTTCACTCAAAATAAAAAATTACGCAAAATTCTCAATCGTTCGTCACTCATGCGATACAATACAAATTTCTGCAATTATTCAAATCATAATGTCTAATGATTCATCATCAACTCTTTTTTCACTTCCCGCTTGGTTGCAAACTAGTGAAAAATTACGTCATGAAAATTAAACTATTAAACTACTGCTATAGGGATGATGCGATCAATTTACCATCATGCTTGTCGTTCTGCTATGCAAGGAAGCAAGGCCAATAGACCGTTGTGAATTGTGCATCTAGTTTGAACACTTCGTCCCAAGAAATTTGACCTTACGTGACGAAGAATGCGTATTTCAAACAAATTTCTCACAACAGTTATGAGTCAAGGTGACTAACCACGAGACGATTCAATTTCATATCATTGACTTGATATTGAATAGGAACAAGCAGTGTGATTCATTGATGAAAAAAAACTCCCAAAATCATAGCTCCAACGTATTTTCACCACGCTTCTATGACTTTCAAAGCAATTCGAAGAAGTGAAAGTATGGTAAAGCCCTTGTATGTCCTTGGCATTGTCCGCTGTGAGTTCAAACGTTTGTACCTATGGATACATCACAAGACCTATATACGTCAGCACTAATACAGCCAGTGAAGCCTGGGTGTGCATTTATGTGCGTACACACCGGTATACACACACGAATAAATTATGTACGACTAACTAATTCAAAGATTATCTCATAAAAAACAAGGCGAGACCAAAAAATAAACAAATTAATGAACAATCTCGAAATTATTTTCAATTGAGTCAACAGTTCGTGGATTATTGTTGTTTGTTTGATAGATATCCCTTCCTCTGATAATCTGGTCTAGAGTTCGACGGGATCAACTTAATAGAAGATAATCTGTCCCGTAAATTGATGGAACAATGTCATTCCATTGTCACAGGAATAGAGAGTGAGATTTGTTTCTCTACTCAACGCACTGCTGTCCAAAACAAAAACAAAATTTATTTTTGGATACACACCCCCTTATAAATTTAATCCACACCAATCACGCACACATTCAAACTGGTAAGCTTTCACTTTCATCGAATGTTACATAATCTAAACAAATGTCTTTCCTTATCTCGTCACCTTTGACCTTGACAGAGTTCCTGCTGGCAGATAGACCAAATGCGCATGAGCTACCGGGAACGTTGAAACCCTGGCCATAAGATAAGGGGTTGGTGACCAACAATCGATTTGGATACGCACATGGATATATGTATTTATATGTGTACACCTGAAAGAATGTATATAGGATGTGTATCCGTTTGGTGGTGTATAAGGTGGAGTGAGGTGCCCATGATACAGACAAAATGAAAACCATTTCTCTTTTTTTTTTATTAACTTTAGGTGTTGAGTTTTTATTTTTGGATTCAAAGACTTATGTCTAACAGCAACAACGATAAATAATAATTATTCCGAAAGCAAATATATCTGCATGCTGCTTGTTTGTTTCTTTCTTTAACATTCATTTGTGGTGGCATGCACCATTTGATGGAATTACAATACAAATTTATGCGTACAATAGTTTATAACATACGTGGATTAATAAAATTATAGAACTTAAAGAGAGAGAGAGATGCGTTGTGTGGGTGATTCTTGTAAGCCCGTCATCCCTTACTGTGGCTTGCGGAAAGATTTGCCAGCGTATTTGGCACCAGCGCCAAGCTCCTCTTCGATACGAAGAATTTGATTGTACTTAGCCAAACGTTCAGAACGGCATGGAGCTCCAGTCTTGATTTGTCCAGTGCTCAAACCGACGACCAAATCGGCAATGAATGTATCCTCGGTTTCTCCGGACCTGTGAGAGACCATGGTGCCCCAGCCGTTGCTCTTGGCGAGCAAATGAGCCTTGATGGATTCGGTGACAGTGCCGATTTGGTTGACCTTCAGCAGCAAGCAGTTGCAAGCCTTCTTCTCGACGGCAGTGGCGATACGCTTGGGGTTTGTGACAGTCAAATCGTCTCCGACAATTTGGATTGGTGTACTGGCAGTCATGTTGGTCCATGCTTCCCAATGATCCTGATCGAAGGGATCCTCAATGCTGACAATGGGGAACTCCTTGATGAATTCCTGGTACAAGTTGGTCAATTTTTCTGGGGAAAGCCACAATGACTTGTCGCTGCTGGGGTTCTTGAAGTCCAAATCGTAAAGTCCGTCCTTGTGGAATTCGGAGGCAGCAACATCCATACCGATTTCGACCTTACCGGTGTATCCGCCCTTGGCGATAGCGTCTTGGATCAAAATCAAAGCTTCCTTGTTATTTTGGATGTTAGGGGCGAAACCACCCTCATCACCGACGGCGGTAGCATCCAAACCGAATTTGTCCTTGATGACCTTCTTCAAGTGATGGTACACTTCGGAGCCGATCTTCATGGCATCAGTGAAGGATGCGGCGCCAGTGGGCAAGATCATGAATTCCTGCATGGCCAATTTGTTGCCAGCGTGGCTGCCACCGTTGATGACGTTGAAAGCGGGCACTGGCAGGATGATGTCCTTGTTTCCAGCCAAATCGGCAATGTGTTTGTACAATGGAACTCCCTTCTTGGCGGCGCCAGCCTTGCAAACAGCCAATGAGATACCCAAAATGGCGTTAGCACCGAACTTCGACTTGTTCTCAGTACCATCGAGCTTCAACATGAAGTTATCGATCTCCTCCTGCTGGGTTACTTCCAAACCAGACTTCAAAACCTCAGGGGCCAATGATTTGTTTATGTTCTCAACGGCCTTCAACACTCCCTTGCCATGGTAGTTGTTCTTCTCCTCATCACGGAGCTCAAGGGCCTCATGGACACCAGTGGATGCTCCAGATGGCACGGCAGCACGGAAGAGTCCCAACTCAGTGGTGAGATCAACTTCAACGGTGGGGTTACCACGGGAGTCAAAGATTTGACGGGCTAAGATTGACTTGATTGGCATATTGCTGGAAGGAAAACAAAAAATGGATGAAAATGTATTACAAGTCCTATTCATCATAAATTCCTAGAAAACTCAAGGAAAAAAATTCGAATTCCTGTTTGACCTCTAACCATACGGCAAAGGTCAAACAGAAAATACAAGCCGGGGGGTTAACTTCCGTTAAAAAGTATGCAAGTACACCTCGGAAGTAATCATTGCATATTGGTTTTGTGCCAACGAATAAGAAATATTCAATGTACACCAAAATTTATTGCACAATAATTCACTATACGTTGCTAAGTGAGAAAAAAAAGAACTTAAGATGGATTCCAATTGCAAAAAAGATAGCAAAAACGGATATTGCAAGGTAGCTACTTATGAATTTAGTTTATGTTGGAAACTTACATTAGACGTTTAATGATATTAGTTGAATAGAAGATATCAGATGAATTTCTTCAAATATTGTTTGTTCTAATCTTTGCAGTAAAATTTCCCAACCGGAATTCTCGAATACCAACGGCGAACGACTGTCTCGGCTCTTTGGGTTTTGTACGACAAATATTCCATTTTTGCCGAACAGATAGGATGACCTTCCACAAGGTGACAACTGCTTGAGCTTATCATCCACATCTATTCCACATACACTTACGTGTGCTTTTCATAAAGGCGAACGCACAGTGTTCGCAGCTTTCGAGGCAAATATTTCCTCGACTAAACCTAAACCAGAAAATCATTCATTAGCAGAAAAATCGGGCATTTGAATCTGAATCACTGAATGGATTCTAAATATTTCACTTTTGCTGCAGGAAAAATGTAGATATTCGCCATATTGTTGGGGCTTTATTCCATGTTTGAAGTGACCCTTAACAGTTCCATTTCCGATGGAAACTGAACTAACAATTTACTTGGAATTAAAAAATATATACTCCAGTTATTTGCACTCTGCAGGTAATAATTAAAGAAAATGATTTCGTGACAAACGCCCCCGTAAATACTTAAACCGTTTTTTATTCCATTTAAACAGTCATCAGAAAAAAGTCTGCAGCCCGTAATTCTGAACTTACCCTATTTATCGGTGATTTTAGCTGTCACTTCATTTGAATTGTTTTGTTTTGAATCTTCACGTGCGGAAATATATTTTTTTTAAATCCTCCACGATGGCTTTAATTGTAATGCCTGGTGATCGAATATTGGAAGCTGAAGAAGTTGCAAAAACAAAAAAAGTGATCCTTGGTCCTGGCTTGCGTCGTGTCGACGATAGAGTTCTATCATGTAAAGCTGGAACTCTGGTGAAGAAAGACACAAATATGTTCTGGGTGAACAGCTATCAAAAACGATATGTTCCCGTGCGTGGTGAAGCTGTAATTGGTGTCGTCACATCCAAGGCTGGAGACATCTTTCGTGTAGACATCGGAGCTCATGAGCAAGCATCACTTTCGTATTTGGCATTTGAAGCGGCAACGAAAAAAAATCGACCAGACGTCAATCCAGGTGACCTACTGTATGCCAGATTGATTGTCGCCAGCAAAGATCTCGAACCAGAACTGGCGTGTGTGAATTCAGTGGGAAAGAAGGGCAAATTGGGGGTCCTGCCAGATGGATTCGTTTTCAATTGCAGTTTGAATCTGGCGCGTACGATATTGAGAGATGATTGCCCGTTGTTGCGTGCGTTAACCAAAGAAATGCCATTCGAAATTGCTGTTGGGTTAAATGGGCGAATATGGATCAATGCCAAGACTGTGAAAGAGACAATAGCATTGGGTAATGCAATTTTGGCAGCTGAAAGTGCATCAAATGAAGATATAGCAAAAATATGTGAAAATATTGGAAACATTCTCTTTACGTAGAACCGCATTTTGTTTTAGAATTTTGTATTTTGTAATATTTTGACGAAAACTTTGAAAATAAAAAAATATATGTTAACTCCAAAGTGTGTGTACTTCTTTTGATCAACTTCTAACTCTTTAAATTACACAACCACTCCTTGAAGTGTGAGCAAATGTATGTTCTGCTTTCCTGCAGATATGAAAAAAACGGCCTGCCATTGAATGGATTTTATTCGCATTTTGATTGAACTCAGGTCATGTCTGTGAATATAAGTATAACCCGAACAACTTTCACGTTGCTGCTCTCAATGATCTATGCGTAAAGGCAAGGGGAATTCAGTGATCAGACCAGTGTGTGTGGCCGTCTTCTTTCATTATTGCAATAAAGATCTGACTCCATAAAAACGATTGCCCTCAGCTGTAGTCATTCAACAAACCTGTAATCGAAGATTTTTCGAAAATTCTGGTTTTCATAAAGGTTATAGCCGCTGGAAGTTATGCTGGTCTCAAGTCAATGCAAGTGCATCGTACAGAAATCATATCGCTCGTAAATCGGATTCAAGGCAGCCAGATAGAGGGCATGCAGATCCAATTGGACACAACTTGGAAGAACATATATACAATAACCTCCGCAATAGTGTCAATTGCATGGAAACAACAAGAAAGCTCCAGAAAGAATAACGAACAAATTAATCAATGCTTCGCGAAACTTCGGATTTCGTTCAACTAGTTTATATTTATTTTCTCAACTCTTATAATTTATATCATCCTCTTTCCATCCAATTACATAACCTATAGCTTATCACATTCTTAAGAGGAAAGTTACTTTCGTCGTTGGCCACCGCCAGCCAAAATTGTCGCAATTCGTATGAAAATGTTGATGGTGTCCATGTAAATCGACAGCGACCTGAAATGCGGATGCACATATAGAACTCTGATGCAACATCTAAATCGAGAGGATTACTCACGCGTTTATCGGATCGTATGGCCGCTGGGTGAATAGAGCTGGATAGGTTTCAGCTTTTCGCACAATCCTTTGCGTATCGTATAGCATAAATCCACTGAATAAAACAAGCCCACCGTAAAGGGAGAGTGAAGCCAGTCCTAGAAGAAAGTCACGATGTATCATTGCTCTGATAAGAATGATCGCACCAATGCTTACCAGCTCCAAGCATTGTTGTGGGCGGAAGCCACATAGATGCCAACGATGAAGCAAAAACAAATCCTAATCCAATAGCCAGAGGTCCTCCCATGTACAAGAATTTATCGCTCGGTGCGCAAACAGCCACAGTTGAAAGGCCACCGACAATGCCTGCAGTATAGAGTGCTGCTCGGGTGAGTAGCGGGCCACCTAAGAAACAGAGTGGAGCAACGACGGCACCAATAACGGCACAGTGAGTAGCCCAAGCTAGTTGTTTAACGCCCAGGCCAGGAGCATAGGGGATTGCTTGGGTTGCCATTCCAGTGCCGATCATCAAAGCAAATGTTCCCAACATTGACTGCAAAGAAAGGACAAATCAATAATCGACTGTAAAGATTGAACGGATTGTGCATACCATCCACCCATTTGCAGTAGTCATGCGTAAGAGAGCAGGCGTGCGAAAAACTGCAGCTGCACCTGCTGCTGTCAACAGAAGCGATCCACCAAAGTATGCATACGTCGAGTGAATCCTTTCCTTTACGTACTCTGGCCATAACCTATTAAAATTAACAGTCTTCAGTGAGTGTACAATTTTTGAACTTATTTAACTTACATTGCATTATTTTGAATGCTGGCCGAATTGCTAAGGCCGAGGCCATAGTAGCAGAGAGCTCCCATGCCAATTGCTGCAGCTCCTGCCGCAGCACCTTTTCCCAATGAATAAGCTAAAGCACAAAACGCAATTAGAATATACATTCAGTATTGGTTTCATTTTAAAATGTTACCATTTGGTCCAGGAGGTCCCATTAATTTCTCCTTTAGCGATGGTCGTTCAGCCACACGGCTCCTGCTGACTCCTTCGCGAGCATTTCGAGAGTACTCACGTACGAATTGATTCCTGGCGAATCCAACATTTTTAACAGCGGAGCTTATTTGTAGTGATGGCCTGAAGGTTGCGGTAACTGCAAGTCTCAACATCGTGGTTTATCTTAAAAAAGTATTTCTGAAAAAAGATTATGTCCTTAGTGATGTCTGGTGATGAAATAATCTGCGTATTTGTCGAAATATTCAGCGCTGACTCAGATCTGTAGGCTTTATCTCGTTTGTTTTTTTGTTGAAAACAATGATTTTACATACCTGCGCAGGATGAATTAAATGAATAGATTATTCGTATGTTTGTTGACTGATTTAATTATTTTATAATTTCGTGCCGGTCTGTTCGAACGGAGCAAGAAAACCAAAAACGAAAATACTAGAAAATTGACTGTCAGTTCTGTTTTGAGAGGTTCGTAACAGTGCTACCAAGTTCGTGAACAAACTTGAATTATAGAATGTACTGTGCTGCCAATAATCGCTAATTAATTTCAAGTGAATTTGTTTAAAAATTTAATTTTATCTTGCAATTAACTGTTGTTCTGTCTAGATAACCCACTAATCTAGAGCAGAGTAAACTAATCGAAGAATTCGTTTCCTGAGTCAGAACTTTCAATGACAGTTCATAAACTGGCAGTCTGTTTTACTGATTTTTATAGTGATCAGGTATACTATATAAGCTTCCCATAATAAGCTGCAATATTAACTAGTAATTCAAGGGCGAAGTAATTCCCAAAGCTTTAAAGCTTTATCCATGAACACAGCCGAAACGAAAAGACGCAACTGTCAGATACTAAACACAACTAAAGAAAAATGTCAAAGAGTTGCTTCTCTGCGCGATACGAAAATCTAAATTTTTGCTAATCATTTGCAATTCCACACTTTTGAGAAGTTGTTTCTTGGAGCGTGGTGGTCAAAAGATCACCCCAACTCATTCATAATAGGCGACAATATTTGACTCAAAGTTTGTGCATTGTTTTCATAATCGCTTCCTTCATCCATATGCAGTAGACATGTCGGACACAAATAATGTGGATAGCGAACAAAGTGAGTAACCATGTGAAATTACTTAAGTGTATTGGAAGTTGAATAGCCGTTGATGCTGAGCAATTATTTTGCATCATCACATTCATACTAACTGACGTGATGTAATATTTTCATTGTTTTTTCTATACAGATGGATTTGGCCCAAGAAGCGAGTGGTCTTGGAATGAAGTGAGCATTGACGTTCCCTGGGGAACAGTTCAGGGTAAGTTTGATTTGCCCAAGTGGCTAAGTTATGCGCACACAAAGCTATCCGGGTCAGAAGTCAGTATTTAACTTTTGGTGATTGAACTTATGCTAGAAAGTATGGTCTGATTTTTAGCCCATTTAAATACGTACATATGTACTTTTGTCTGATTGGTGGTTTTATAGCGTGACATTTTTGAAAACTTTCTTTTTCTTTGCTTGTTTGTTTTTCCAGGGAAATGGTGGGGATCGCGTGATAAACAGCCCATATTGGCGCTGCACGGGTGGCAGGATAATGCGGGCAGTTTTGATCGTTTGTGTCCCTTATTGGATCAGTCATATTCGATACTATGTATCGATTTGCCAGGTCATGGAAAATCATCGCCTTATCCGGAGGGCATGCAGTATTTTCTCTTCTGGGATGGCATAGCGTTGATTCGAAGAATCGTACGAAAATTTGGATGGAAAGACGTGATTTTAATGGGACATTCGTTAGGTGGTGCCTTGACCTTCATGTATGCCGCATCTTTTCCCAACGAGGTGAGCAAATTGATAAACATAGACATCGCTGGACCAACAGTTCGAGATCATCAAAAGCAAGCTGACAACACTGGCTGGGCAATTGATAAATTTCTCGACTATGAGGTCCTGCCTGATACAAAACTACCTTGCTACGGATATACTGAGATGATTAAACTTGTTCTGGACGCTTACGAGGGCTCGGTTGATGAAGCGTCTGTCAAGATACTTATGAAGCGCGGAATGTCACCAGCTCCAAAGCATCTCAACAAGAACGGCTATCATTTCGCACGAGATCTTCGACTTAAAGTGAGCCTACTGGGCATGTTTAATGCAGACCAAGTATTAGCTTATGCATCCCGCATCAAATGTAAAGTGTTGAATTTCCGCGCCGATCCCGGCATGAAATTCGAAAATCCTCATGTCTACGAGGAAGTGATAGAGACGATGCGCAAGAACGCGCAGCTCGTGATATTCCGAAAAGTACCTGGAACCCATCATTTGCATTTGGTTACACCAGAAGTTTTGGCGGGTGACATTAATGAATTCCTTAAATTGTAAATAATTATTAAACACAGACGTTGATAAAGCGATATTTTATGATGGCTATAGGATAGATAAATTGTAGACTAATGAGGGCTGACGCCACTGTAAATCCAGTGAATAGTTTTGTACAGAAATTAACGAATGAACAAATATTATTCTGAAAAAACGTATCAAATTGGGAATGAAAATAAAATAAACGGCAAATCACAATAGAACCTGTTTGTTTGAGTCTCGTCGTATCATAGCAACCTCAACGTGAATCTAGTTTTTGATTGTTATCGGGGGTTAAAGTCCATTTCCTACTTTGATTTGCGGTGTAAGCTTTCGCTCAGTTCATTTCATTATCTACAGCTAAGATTTTTATTTGGCAGCGTGCCTTGGAAATTTTGCCATATCACTTCAGGTGTGCAATGTGCTCATCATTTGCGGTGACTAATGCGAATTTATAAAATGTAAACAGTGCGAGCGAGATAAAAATGGAAAAGGTTGATTGCATCAAAGAAATATTAGCGAAATATGCCGAAGCAGAGGAGCAGCTTGACAGAAACCTTGAAAAACTGTGAGTGTAATGAATTTCCTTAAAAATTGATTTTTTGACGTCAATCGAAATGCGTCATCGATTGAGTAATTACGCCTATTTGTATACTACAAAATTTATTTGCTTGTGTGTTCTGTTGATTACATTGCTATGGCGCTGGAGGATATGTGAGATGGTGTAACAATGAATGGGGAAAAGTATGCATAGAATTTAGATCTGTACTCTGTGGTTTTATGATTTCTTCAATAATTAGCTGAATTAACATTGTCAATGGTACGGTGGACGGTAAGTTCGATTTTAAGATGTGCCTGAACGGCTAGTCTTGTTGAATTAGTGAGGGCTAACCCCAATCGAGCCAAAGAAGCTCTATAACTCAAGAAAGTCGTCCTAAGGATGATATGTGGAGCACTTACAGGTCGCGGAGTAGATGGGTCTGATCAATACAGAAATCTGTAGCCACAGTGGCCGTCCGAAAGAAACTATGGAAGTTAATTTAAATAACAAATTTTTAATACATTTTTATATATTTTTATAAATTGTTGAATTTTGTTACTTTGAAGTGATCAGTTCAATGTCCTTCACTGGACCTCCTGTGGAAATCGTTTCTGACAGAGATGTCGGAACTCGGCAATAATTTCACGAATATTTGCATTCAACGAGACAAGATTTAACGTTGCATAAGACAAAGCCAAGTGCTGTGCTCGTGGTGAAATCGATGGATGTGGATCTTCTTCAACGCTTTCATCAAGCGTCTATATCCAAAAGACATATGATTTGATCGGATTGTCAGTTTGCAATTAAATCTCTGTACATCGTGACTTTTACATCGAAGACTTCCCTTAATTTTCAACTGTTTCTTGCAGATATGCGAGAGCTTTGTAACATTGTCCTTAAGTGGATACTCAGACTATGTGATATACCAGGTAATTGCCTAGCCCTTGAACTATCCAGGCGAGCACTACCTCTCCTTTCGTTCATAGCGACAGACAAACCTCCAGGCATATGGCTCTATCTACAGCAGATCTAATCTCATTGTCAAGTCAGAAGTCATTACGGGCCTGCACTCAGGACACTCTTCGCTTCGGTATTTGGCCACTGCTGCTGGTGTGTCTTTCATACAATGACATCTGCATAACTTCCAGAGACGAATAGAAGAAGAATACCATACACTATCCTTTTTTGCTTATGCTGCCACCTCCCCACACGGAGGAAAATTCACCTGTAGGCTTTCTTGTTCGATAAACTGTGCGAGCTCAGCAATATTGGCCAACTGAATCGCTTCGTAGTAAGCACCAAATGGAGGAGTAGGAATCCGCATGGTATGCGTAATGGCCCTACTTTGGCCTAAGTCTGATACCTGAACATAACCTAAACTAAGCCACCTGCACTGTCTTATGTGCAGACAGCAAGAATCGTGGCATTAGTGTATTTCACTACTATTTGCTACCATTGCCATTATCATTGTAAGATAAGTAACACTGTTCTACCGACAATTCAAGCGATACAGTCTTCATGATCGGCCTTTGGTCGAGATCTTACAAGATATGCTCAGACATCCATGTCCAACGGATGGTTGGTGTATGTCCCTATTCTGATTTCTCGTTCCCTTCTTTATTTCTATCGATTTCAGAAAGCAAGAAGAACTACAGCTCAAACTCACAGACGATAGCAGCGAAGGAGATTCACCTCAACCCCAAGAACCACTCAGCCTGGAGGAAGCGAGACTACGCAACGCCAACTTGTTGAAGGTAATCAATTCCAATTCCGAATAACAATTCATTTCAAATTCAAAAATGAATCAATTGTCTTCCATCTAGTCACTGGAAATATCGAAGGCGCGTCTGCGATCCAGATCTACATTCTCACCAATCGAGCAAATTCTCCAACAAGCAATCGAAAATTACCGGAAAAAACCTGCACTCGTCCCACTGGCAGACCCACCGAGCCGGCGGACTGCACAAACGGCGGAGTCTTATCACCATTTCAATGATGGCTCATTATCTAGATCTAGTGCTGCGTTCGATTGATTTTTAATTTAAATTAAGTTTTTTTTTGTTTTTTTTTTGTCTTTTCGTTCTCCGTCGAGGCAATGAGCTTCAGTTCACATGGCTGAAGTGTGTTTTGTGTTTGTCGAACGCCAATAAATTACTCGAAACACATGCGAATGTCTGTTTGCCTTTGGCCCAATTTTAAAAACGATCTTGTACACCGCTAGCGTGTACATAATATTCACTTTACTTTTTATCGTTTTCTTCTGATTCGGGCGGGCAGTTGTATCGGTCTTATATAACGATAACAATGCTCACACATTTCTCGGATATGGTGTTGCTGTTTGTCTTTTCGGCAGGTGGGTGCATAAGTGTGTGCCGGGCCGGAGGAAAGGTACACAAGACATTTTGATAAATAATAACTGCGAGAACAAGTCGTCCCGAACGCGGGGCGTAGATGAAATAAAAAAATCTAAAACACATGTTTTATTTTTTTTTCTCTTCGAAAAACAAGGAAATGACGTGTGCATATGTGCGGTTTGAAATCCTGAAGAGAAGTGTTGTATCTTAATGTGACAAGTTGAATAGAGACTTTTTCAGATAAAACATTGAGATAGACATATGTATGGCGGGACATATTCAAACATTTGTTTGAAATTGATAACCTGCCGAAGATTTGACAAGAGAACTCCTTTAAGTGGGCGAGACTTGAGTTCAACAACTTGGCTAGGCAGAATGGAGATACTTCTACTTCTTGGACAAATAGATATGTTTGTCGATGTCTATGCAGAAGGTCCATGGTTAATTTTCTGGTGCATTAATTTCATTTTTCATTGCGTTACTTCTCGAGAGTCAGCCCAATTGATGCAGGAATATAACTACCAACAAAACGTCGACGAAAACTGTAGGCACCTTCTGCTCGTGAAAGATGCAAGATAATAAATCTTGCAACATAAGCCCTGATATCGTCATTTGCTTGGACAGCCAGGCTTCCATGCACTTATAGCTTCAAGAAGTCCCTTAATTGGCGCCCATCTCTTCACGTGATTGCTAAGTATTTCAACATGCTACTTATGTGGGTGCCGGGACACAGTGATATCTCAGAATTATGAAGCAGAACAACTTGCTAGAAAGGTTACCATGTCAATACACTTTCCGGATGGAGAATTGCCCTCCATGCCTGTACAGCAAAGCATGGATCTCGAAACGCTTACTCACACCAAACGTTGATAGTCTACTGACACTTGGTGCATCATCACAATCATGGACTACCCTTGGTAAGAGCTTGGCGGATCTAAAAACCCTCATTGGTTTTATAATCGGGCATTGTGCCACCGTTACTAACGCCTCCAGTCTAAGTATCCCCTACAACTACTTCTGTCGGAGCTTCATAGATAAAGATTCGATTGCAACTTGCTAGAACAATAGCAATTCCTGTACTGCTCTATAACTGCGAAGGATTCGTAACCTGCGATGCCCGCAGTCTTAGAAAACTTAAAGTCGCATTTAATAGCATTGCTCGGTATGTATATGGAATTAGAAGGTATGATCACGTATTACAACTGTCAAGAAACCTCCAAAGTATGTCGCTCGAAAACTACCTAAAATTCAGAGCACTATCCGTCCTGTTTAAAATTCTGCGACTCGGTGATCCAAGCTATCTTTACGACAAAATCAGTTTTCCGTTATCAGATAGGTCGAATTGCTTAATTTTACCTAGGTTTACTTGTTTGACATCTGAAAGACAAGTTTTTATCGCTACGGTGCGCCTGTGGAACTCTCTCCCACTGAATATTAGAGACCGAAGCAGCATTGAACGTTTTAAAAATGCATTGAAATCTTATTTATCGAACCAAGATGATTCATTTTCTAATCTCGCATCACTCCTCCAGCATACTCTACGTAGCTCTTTTTTTGATCAAATGAAATTGATTTTAAACTGTACCTCTTCATGTTATACGAAATTGTATTATACTTTAAATCTATCACAGAAACGGCTTGTCTTATTGTGGTAGTACATAATAATAATTAAATAAATAAATAATAATTAAATAAATAAGTAAATAAAAGTGGGGTTATGACAGTTAAAAAAAAGAGAGGAGGAAGAAACCATCGCTCACCTTTTATGCAATTGCCGTGTAGAGGAGAGCCTCTAGTAAATTTAATCATTCAGACACCCTATACTTGAACCACCTGAGTCATCTTCATCGCTTCATTAAAAGCTGTAAATGGTTTGGGAATTAAGATCAGCTGGATCGTCGTAATAAAATGAGCCTACTCTGGCCAATGTGTGACCACCATGCATGGCAGTGAGCCACTTTAACCTGACATAACCTAGCACAAGCGAAGAACTGAGGTCCAAGTTGATGGCCACTTAATGTGATAGCCTGGCAGTTACTATGGTGAAACTACACATCAATGTTTCGGACATCAGTATCCCCCATCCCCTTTAAAATGTTGAAGAGTAACCGTAAGATCGGGACAGGTGCTGGGATTTAGAACGTACACGATGGCATCCACATTTCCCTTTCTTCTGCTGCACTTGCAGATTCTGTTAGATCTCATCTTTCTGACGTGATTGTAAACAAAAAACATTGTTCGTCTGTTGTGCCATCTGTGTATCCCAATTCAGAAGTAACGCATCTTTTCTTAAAGTTGGCCACCTCTATAGTCCTTCATTTATGTTCAATAGCTTTTGCCAAGTGTTGGAATTTGATGACTTCCATGCATTTGAGAGTTGTATTAATTCAAGGATTAGTATCGATTTGCATTGAGGTAGTTTATTGTTTGTACTCATTTCCTATTTGCATAGTGAAACCTGCGTAAAGTGGCATCGCCAAGATCAACGTCAAGGAAGAGTGATGAACTTCTTGTCAACACCACGATTACCATTCAACAAGCGATTTTTACCCTACTCATTTTCTTATGGCGCTACAGTCCCAGGTAGCCCTGGGTCTTATTCAATGTGCTTCTCCAGCAGGCCCGATCACGAGATATCTCCAGTTTCGCCCACCAAGCCGGCTGAGGCTGGCATCGACTTGTGTAAGCCACTTTGTACGAGATGCATTGTTCCACAGTCTCAGAGTTGTACATTCTTCGGGCCGGAGCTTAAGTTAGGTTAGGTTAGGTGGCTACTAGTACGTTCACCAGCCCAATTAGACCATGTTGGTCCATTGTCATACACACAGTCAGACTACTAACACTGTTCGACCACTCCAGTGATAGTGCCTTTAATTTGATCCCAACGGCAAATGCTCTCTAGACCAGATTTGAAAACCAGATAAAAGTGTATTAACGTTGCTTTCACTGGGACTCGAACCGGGAATCCAGCTAACCAGGGGCAAGCAATCAACCAACAGCTGCATCCAATCAATCGAGCCGTTGACATACGCTCTAGAAAGCCTAGCAATCTTAGGCTTCGGATCCCTTTACGCCTGGGTAGACTCATGTCGCCTTTCAGTCCATACAGTTCGTGGTACATACGCTCCAAATGCCATCTACGCAAATAGGACCAAATATTGAAGATGGATTTTTTGTCTCGAAAAGATCTAGAACCCCTTCATCCACTTTGGATATAGTCCTTGACTCTGCGCCGTTAAGATAGACGAGCATGATCAAGTTTTTGTACAGAGTTGCCTTTTGAGCCCAAAAAAGAGCAGAAGTTTTTCTGTGTTTGATCTTGGTAGTGATGTTGTTTCTACTATTCACCGCGGAATCGAGGATGACGAAAACCTTCACTACCTCGAAGTTGTAGCTACCTAAAGTAACGTTCTGGCCAAGTCTCCAATGTTGATCATAATTTCGCGATGATGATCTCGCCCTAGTTTAACGCCAGACCCACTTTAGCCGCTTAACCCCCTTTACAGCTCCTCAAAAACTCAGGGATCAGTCATGTGGAGATCATCTCTAACCCTCCACATCCAAATCCCCCCTCATATCAATCCGAGCGTGATGAACTCCAAGAAGAGGTTGTAAGAGTCTCACGGTCAAACAAAATCTTCGTTATCTATCAATTCCTTAGATGAAATGTGGGGGAGGTGATCATAGCCTAAACATGATGGACATACAACAAAATCGAAAGTAGGGTGACCAGAAGCATAGTCAACTTTCACAGTTGCTTCTGGAAACTTAAGCGAAATTCCAATACCAATAGACACTATAGCGATTAATTTCGGTCTCAATCCACTTAAGTAACCAAAGGTAAACATACCTTAATAACATAAACAGAGAGTACATTTCAGTCACAGTTTATCATTCCTTGTTTATTCGCTTGGTTTCTTAAGTAAATAAGACTACATACGAAAGTTAGACTTTAGTTCAACTATGAGAGCATCACCAGAGTAGAATAGTCACACACACAAAAACAAAAAGCGGTTTGATATCATAAGTAAACTAAACACGGCGTAACAAGCTGAGCCAATATTGCTTAGCAACTATCCAAATCAATCAACAACTTTACGAGTAATAGTATTCCACAAGTGGTTGTTGGGCTAATCTGCTTCCGCTTCAGTCAACTGTTAGTGAAAGAGTTTGTGAATCTGGACTAGTCTCGTTCTTCTGGTATATTAATCACGTCAATGGATTATTCAAGGCATTCTTAGTCCATGTCGAGGCGCGAGTAAAAAAGCCTACAAGAATCTTTAAATGAGGAAAGACGACAGGATGGCGCAGTTGGTTAAGTGCCTGCCCCTGATTAGTAAGGTCCTTGGTTCGAACTCCAGTGAAAGCAAAGTTAAAACTCTCTTATCTGGTTTTCAAATCTGGTCCAGTCAGCATATGCCGTTGGGATCAAATTAAAGGCACGAACACTGGAGTGGTCGATCAGTGGTAGTAGGCTGACTGTGGGTATCACAATGAACCAACATGGTGCTAGCCCCCTTACTAAACTTAATCTCTTAAATGAGGAAAGGGTACGATCAGCATTATTTAAAAACCACTAGAGTCTTATTTTCGCAGTGTCGTCACGAACATCTGCTTTTGCGCATAGCAGGACTGGGTATATGCTCCAGACATTTCTTCTTTGATGAGGTTAGTGTTAGCCATAAGAAAACAAGGCTGTTCAGCTGCCACGATCTCTTGCTGACTCAAATTACACTCGCCAAGTTGTCTGAGGTCCTTCTTTACTTTTCTGCGCAATCGATTTAGTGGAGGTCCTCTATTACGCTGTCCTGCTGACAGGGTGTCGAAGGCTACTCATTTTGGAGCAGTGTTGTCCTAGCATGCAACATGGCCAAGTTATATTTGAATCCGTAGACGTTTGCATAGCTTCATTTCCTCCAAATCCAATCTACTCCCGTAATGATTGAATGTAGATCTTTTCTCTCGAAAAGACCAAGGGCTTCTTTATCTCCTCTTGAGATTATCAATGCCTTTGCGCCATAGACCAAGACAGGAATGATCAAGGCGGTAAATGAAATGAATGGGTTATTTCAAATACAAAAGTGGTCGCCACTGTCTCTGAAGCCCAAAGTAACAGCGATTGGCAGGTGTTATTCTGTGAGCTTCTTATAAAGTCCTTGCTTACCTCAAATATATATGTTGTGTCCAAGTGGTCAATATATGACATATCCTTCATTGAAGACAACATATACTACCGTTTTGCCCTCGTTCACCTCTAAAACCATTTTTGGCCGTTTCCGGTTCTTACCAGCAGACGTCTCACTGACGGCTCCCTGTGTTCAACTAATCACATTCATGTCCTCCGCATTTGCCAGCAGTTGTACGGCCGTTCCTTTGGATATAGATTTCTCCGCGATCTTCTCCAGAAAAGCCACATGACAGCGCGTGGCATTGTCTTAATTTTTGTTTGAGATTGAAGTCTCGCTTCTAATTTTGATGGAGCAACGAGAATACCCATCGTCATCCTCCACATCCTGTCAAATGCGTGCATCTAATCGACAAATAAGTGCTGACCTTCGATACGTGTTTCGAATATTTTTCTTTTTCCAGGTTCTTTTGTAGATTTGCGAAGATTTAGTTGATTGTGGACTTTGCTGACTTCGAAGTTTGAGAAGCTTTTTCTAGACCAGAGTCCTCTTTGAGCATTGTCAGTGACTCGAAAGAGGTGGAGTCGTGAATTATGAACGCTGGAAGATTCGTGCGTCGAACCTGGCACCTCCAGCGTTGGCGTTGACGTACCTATCCACTGACATCCATGGACACGGCCGGGAATGTCCAGAATGCTTATCCCTCGATCATTGGCGTGGTCAAAGGGTTCTTCTTTCTTATGTATCCAGCCCGGTCATCTGTAGTTTGTATGCTACAACCTCTGACGTAGAACCTTCACGCACGTGGCTTAATAAAAGACATGTACGTCTGCCATTATTTGTCATCATGTGATCACAGGTCTGTCTGGCCAAACCATGAATTCTAGGAAGAGTCTCGGTTAGGTGCCCTCTTTCCAGCTGAAAACCAACCTCAGGTCCCGGCTGTTCCTAAATTTATAAATTTAAACGGTCGTTGTTATGCAATTGGCATGCCACCACCACCAATCACGGTGATTGAAAAACGATGTCGTGCAATCGCGGTATCTCTGCTCTTGTTGATGATAAATTCGTTTATCTTCTTGTGACCCACATATATGTATGTACGTACAATTTTTCGCTTTTCCTTATGCTCATTTCTTCTCCATTTTATCGAAATCATTTTATCGACACCTTTGAAGTTTGTATCTCGAAGTTACTCGGAGCGCATACATTCATAAATTTAAGGTACTCCACTCGCCGACGACGACGATAACGCGGCAAATCAAATTCAAACCGCTGCGACGATTTTTATGTTGATCATAAACTGTCGATTTAAAAATGAACTTATTATCTGCCCCAGCTAACCGCTGTTTCCTGTGTCCCCTTTTTCCGGGAAAGACGCACTTGTTCACAGTCAACCCTCCAAAATAGAGGGGTGTGCTGTACAACACCTTCGACCACCATTCAACGATCTACATTGACACCCATTGAAAGTGAGGAACCAGCACACTATCCAGATAGGTGCTATCTCCCGCCCACGACCCATTGCCGATCGAGGAACAATCGAGCCAGGTGAGAAAATATTGATAGACTGGAAATCGATGGAGGGGGAGAAAAAAAGAATTTAAAACATGTCAGTGTCGTCGACGTGTACACTTGTTGGTTGAAACCATACGTCATCTCCTGGCAAAGAGACGTTGGGTTTGAATGTCACATGTGTGCACATATCCCTTACTCACGTATGTACGTGGTATAACGTGCCACTCGTGTGTGTACACACCTCTGTTCTCTGCCTTTTGATAGAGAGCGTCTGATAACAAACGTTTGAACGTCTCCGATGTTTCTTGGGGGTTTTTGTTTCCATAACTTTTTTAAACTAAACCGAATATTAGTTCGATTCAGTTCTGTTTCGATACGCGACAGGTGAATGTTGAAGTCAGTCGGGTTCCGTTGTGTCGTCCTCTGGCTGCCTCCAAGCATTGTGTTGTGACAAGCTCAGAAACTTTGTCATTAAGTAGCAAATTACTTAAGCCATGCGAATAGAAACTGTCCCTTGACAAGTGCATTGATAAGAGTTTGTTCGTTTGGCTTAAGTTATTTTCGCACTTAATTGTCTACAGGCGAGTCCATAATTGTTGGACAGTGATTTGTTTTTCTTTTTCCTTATCTTTTTATTGTGCGTGGCGAAATTATGTATATCTTGATGTCTTGACACATTAAGTGGCTGACAATTAGCGGAGTTCAAGGGGTGTGTTCAAAATGTGTACACTTTAGCTTGTGATATTTTTTTGCTGTAAGTACATGTGTCATTGTTGTGTATATTTATTTGATTTGGAAACCAATCAAATCCACGTGAAATTTAGTCGTGGTAAATTCTCCATTGAATTTAATCAATCATAGCTGCTACCGTTAATGACAGCAAACAAAATCATAATAGGCTCTCAGTTGATTATCTGTCAGATTAGAATGGTGGAGTGGAGGGGCACCTAGATCTGATATTGATGGAGAGAGTTCGCTGTGGTTGGCTATGTCGACGTGTCACCTATCTCAGCACTTGGGCGGGAGGCAAAAGTGAGTGAGTGATCATGACACAGAGCAGTAGCCAGTTGATGATTTGGCAGAGAATGTGATCGAGCAAATACGTGTATCTTTTCCCTTTCTTTATAAATCACTGTTATCGAATGAATGTGTGAAGTGTTGTTGTCTGCGTTATCTGTCTGAGTTTTGTTTGTTATTTTGATATGAAATGTGGATAAGGCGAATTCAATTGATTTGATTTCATAAGTAATCTGAAATGAAATAACGTCATGGGGAGAGTTGCGATATGAGTTCAATACATTTTTCCAATTTACTTTGGCGCCCATTTTTATTTTTACATGAATTCCTTATTCGAACGGAAATCAATTATGTGACTCACTTTATATCGATGTCTATCATATACAATTTTTTCTATGAGTTTTGCGGCATTCAACGTGTCAATTTGTTGTAGTTCTTCACCCGACGTGGAATATTTTTTCATACCGACAACCGAAGATTGTTGTCAATATTTATTGTTACGTCAATTATGTATATCTCAAATGTATGATGTAACTGGATGACTGCAAGAAAATACTTCCTCAAGGGTTAGTTTTACAACAGACTTGAGTCAACGAGATTTAATGACTCGTATTGCCTGCAATGATTTAAGTTTGCTGATACTGCTCTTAAATCTACTTCATTGACAAATTAAACTTAACCCAAAGGTTTAACTTTACCAATTTTTCGTTGCTCGTAAATATTTAAGGTGTGATAGGGTGATAGCTATGATACTGTTTTTTTTTAAATGCAGCCAAGTTCACTTCGATTTCAAATGTCTTATTCTTTTTTTTTAATGCGTGAACATTAGATAATTTTTTCTAGTTCCACAGATGGTGCGGCTGGAAACTAAGCAATTCGAAAGAATTGTTGCTTGGCAAATGCTATTTCTATAGCAGTCTTCTGTAGTTTTATATGGCGCTTTAAAAGGGACGATATCACTTTTGAAAGTCTCAAAGAAGTCCTGGATACATATACTGCATTCTAGATATGTAAGACCTTAATGTTTCAAACACTTTATTTTCGTTTTTTGTTTTAATTCAGTTTTATTATTGAATTCATCGCACATAAATGCTAGACAAAAATGCTCAAGACTAGTTAGACGAACAATTGTGCAAAATGTAACTTACTGGTCCTTGGTGTGTACTTTAAGCTAAACATGAACTTATGCTATGTCTTTCAACTAACAGAGCATCAAACTAAGAAAGCATCAATTGACATTAAACATGGATATTGAATGATAATATGGAATTAAGAAAACTTACTAAAAAGACTTAATAACAGAACAGTTATATTTTTTTGGTCTTGTACATCCTATGTCGTAAAAGCAACGACAACGCGACCGAAAGGGATCTATTTAATGGATATGTTGGAGCTAATCCAAAAGACGTACTCCTTTTCTTATGAAACATAGTATGTCCTTTGTAGTCGATTACTCAATTTTAAATGAAGTGATTCCTATGGATAATGCGTTTTATTAACCAGAGTAGAGGCGGACACTCACATAAACTGTGCTCGAATGTCTCATCCTCTTCTAGGCAAAGCCGACATACCTTGTCTTACTGTAGGATAGTTTTGTTAAGGTGGCAAAAGTAGTATGTAAAACGCAGTTGGTTGAAATATAGTTGTAGTTGATTATGAAAATAAGTTCTTGGAGACCATTCAAAATTTGCATTCGGGAATAAATAAGAAAAACCGTGCCTGTTGACAGGACATTCTAAATTTGAAAATCTGCTGCAAATAATCATGGTTATGTCCTTCGTTAGACAAACACTTTTATTAAACGCAAGCTCGTCAATGCCATACAAATATTCATTTCTTTACAAAATATCTATCACTTCCGCATTATCTTCAAATAATTTTAATTCCTTACTATAATCTTGAAACTCAGCATTCGTTTTTTAATTATAAATTGCTTCTCGATTCTATGTCATTTGATTTTCATTTATCATTTATTTATATTTATCGCTGTAAATTAAGAATATTATGTTCACAATAAAAAGATACGATTTTAGTGAATTCTTGCAATTAAGTGTCACTGTCAGTATTAAAATATATCTTAAGGTCTTATAATCCATTATTTCTTTAAATTAACTTATAACATAAGTTATAGGACTTTACAATCCACTTTCGGAATAGTGCAAGCCGGTATGTCCATTTTAAATTTTTCAGTAAAACTTAAATCGCTAAGATAAGTGTGAGTAAACGGCCAATAGTCTTACCCAAGGTTACGTTCCCCGTTACGCTCGCTTTATTGCCCCAATAGATTTATAATTTTGTTCGAAAACATATAACGAATTACAAATGCAGTGGACTCCCCCTAAGCCGAATGGTAAGGGGTACCAAAATTTATTCGAGTTATATAGAGTTTGACTTAAAGAGGTTTTTGTTATATATGGCGAAAAAGTTCGAGTAAGGGAGAGTTTCGACTTAAGGAGAGTTCGACTTAGGGAGAGTCCACTATAGTCATTTGGATGGTGGAAATTTACTAAACTAAACAGCCTCATAAGTTAACTTGGCAAATGATTGGCCCTCCATTCAAATTACTTCTGTACCTTCTTTGTTTTTTCTGGTTTTAGTATTTCTTAGACGTTTTTATTCTTCTGTCAATTTCTGCGATCTCAGATATATCCATCTAAGAGCCTGTACGCCGCTTTAATTTTGAACAGTTAACCTCTCTTCTTCTTGCTGTTTTTTTTAATTAAGACTTGGAATGACCATCCCTTAGGGAAGTCAATTTTATGTACTCTAAGGCCTATGATCTTCTTGTGTAGAGTCGTTTGTTCTCTTAGAATGACTTTATATGTGATAAATAAAATTCATATTATTTACAGTGACCCGCATGATGAAAAGATTCCCAGGCCACTCGATCCTCCGCCATCGGTTAAACTCTAGACGAGTTATGCCCAAGTGCAACGTGGCCCGTTGAAAACCATCTCGTTCCGGTTTTGACGTTCGAGTTCTTGATGGAATCTCATTCAAGGCACACCTCGAAAGTTGTGATGATGTGGGCCTTCGTTCCACTTGACCAAATCATCGAATAGACTTTTTCGTTTCAAACTATGTTATCCTTTAAGTGTGCCCGTACACATGTGGTACTGGTAGATCGAGCCATGGATGAAGACGCCATGCGTCATCCAAAACATCTTATAAACTTAAATATACAGAGTAAAGGTTATGTCTCCAGTTTATATTACTTTCTCTACTGGCAGTAATTTGGCCAATCGTACAGCTAGTTCGGAGTATCCTCGTGTTCCTTTTCATCGCACAAGCAATGTAGTTTCAAACTATCATCGCTCAAAAATTTTGAGCATCAAAAACCACTCAATGAAGACAATCAAAATACCTAAAAAGAAAAACGTTTCCTTCTATCTTATCGCACGCATGCCGTACTCATCAAGTAGAACATTCTCACTCATTAGAACGGAAATTAAAGTCTACAAGAGACTTTTTGTGTCAATTTAAATTGACACCTATCAATCAAGTTTACATCAACTGGAGCTGAAGGCACACAACTTGGTCGAATTGGTTGTTGTTTCCTGAACTTTTGAGCAATTTTCTCAGAATTGGGTGCCGTTTTCGGAAATTTGTTTTAAATCGATTGCTATTATTTTGGTTGTCCAAAGTTCATTTGAAAAGAATTAACATTTTTTGTGCAATTTACTCAATTTTAACATTTTTCATTTTAAAGGCAGTTATTCCATCAATCAATCATCGAAACCTGAACAATTAAGGAAAAATAAAAAGTCCATCTGCCACCTACAAAATAAACAAATGAGATGCATGTTTTTTGTTGCATGAGCTATAATTTTTTTGAAAAATAGTACAACGGTTGCAAGGCGCTATTGGCACAAGTGCATACTTCTTGGTGTATCCAATGCTGCTGAGTGTTCACAATCTTGACAAGTGTAATAATAGTACTAACGTAAACAAATTGACATTGTCAAATGGTTTCTGTGTGCCTGAAGGTTAGTCGCCGCGTGGGTACAAATAAAGAGAATAGACAGAGGATTGCAACAGATATGCACTGATTTATGCTGTGTTTTAAAAATACCAGCAGTATTTTGACTTTGTTTGGTTGAGAGTATTTTAGAGTTATAATTTCTGTCCATTTCCAGAAGACGTTCTTTGAATAGAAATTGACAAATGATATCTTAAAGCAATCACGGTTTACTTCTGTATACTGAAGATTTAAATCCAGATGTGTATGACTTCGGTGCCCATTGGGATCACTCTTTTTTTTATGTTCAGACAATGCAGATGTGTGTCGAAATGTGTTTACAATATTGCCCTATCTTGTGTATAAAGATGTGTCAACTTCAATCAGCGTAAGTCAAATATATTTAATTTTTATATTTTTCGACGAACTTTAACATTCATACGAAAAATAGAAAAATTCAGAAATGATTCATTTTGGTAGATTATCTTTGTATGAGGCTATCAGCACAAAAGTGGCGTAACTCACAGCAATTGAGATTATGAGCTCTGAGGGCCTCAAGAACTGTTATTTTGGTATTTTTTGGATTTTGTGGGTTACGCCACCTTTGCGCTGATAGCCTCATATGTAAAAATCAGCGTTTGTTTGCTTGTCCTTTATAAACTCTTAAATGGTAGATACAGCATTGACGTCTTTGCTCAAATTTGTTCAGCAATCTGTGAAAAAAGTTTTGGTACCAATTTTTTTTCTTTGTTACAAGCAAAACCGTTTTTTAATGCCTAGCAACGCGGTGGTTGCAGCTAGTTGATTTTATAAATTTTGCTCCTAAGTGGCATTGGAGATTCGTTCCCGGCACTGTGTCCCAGTTCCCTCGTAAGTCGCTATCATCCAGCTCTGAACTTGGACAGCTCGCAATCTTGGATAAGCGAGCTTTACTCACAAGAAACTTTGAAGGTTGCGATATTTTCGTATACAGACTGCAGCTCCGAAAGTGAATTTAAATAAAAAGAAATTTACAATGCAATTTATTTATTATTTGATTGCATTATTTGGACCATGCGGTTGTGACTGCAATTTAATATCATTTCTTGCACTTATCAACACATATCGAGTAATAATTCTGCCTTAAATTGACAATTAAACACGTTCTATTGCACAGCACCACAAAATCAAAATCATTCGTTATAAATCAGTGGACCAGTTCAGAAGTCTTGTCAGTAAAGCCAAGATTGTTGTCAGAGACGTGATATCGTCTTGTTAAAACAAATTGCTTAGCATTTGGCTTAATCGATGAGAATAAATCGTTGTGGTTACACATAGCTCATTTTAGTCCATGTTAAGTGAGGTTAGGTTTAGGAAGGGGAGTCTGATGGTTGAACATCACTTACGCTCGGAGACCTTAGGGCCCATTGTGAATCCCTTTATCTGTCAACATGTCCTCCGATGTATCCTCCTAGATTCGATATATCTTTATTCGCTAAATCCGCAGTCTCTGTGAGAATCTTTGGCCTATAGTAGGTAGATGCCGATTCTGGAGAGCTGGGCAGTGGCAAAATATATGTTGGATCGTCTTGGTCTCTTCCTCGTCGCCGCAGCTCCATCAGATATCGTTGGATTCCTGTGTCCCTCGTTCGTTTTAATCTATTCAATCGCCTATGTTCAAGCTCTCAATTGGGGTGTTATACGCATTCGGTGGTCATCTGGCTTAAAAATTGAGGTGAACTGAAGCTCACAAGGTTCTATTCAATGGTGCCGTATAAATGGGTACAACAACAAATATGATGGTCTTATTTGAGACGAAACCAATCCACATGAGATCCAAGAGCATTCCGAAGAAGTCACTGTTTTTTGTGGATTTTGGGATTTGTTTTGAGAACGTCGTTGGTCAGGCCATCACCGCCAACCTCAAGCGCTACGGCCTGAAATGACTTGTGATTTCAACAGGACGACGCACAGTGGTTCCATAGAGGAAAAAAAAAATACTCTAAATTGAAATAGTTCCAGAGAAATGTGCTTGTGATTTTTCGATTCCAGAAAACCATAAAATTGATCGAGCTCCTCCGTTTCCTACTATGTTTCAAATTTTGTGAAGATCGGTACAGTGGTTCGGAATTTACAGAATTATTTCCGCCGCTCACTTATAATGGAACCACTGTGCGGCGATGCGGGCGCTACGTGCGACACAGCTGGCTACCGATTTCGTGCGATTTTAACCTTGTTAGACTTTTTTGTGGGGTTTTGCCACAGACTACAGCGACCCCAAGGCCAACACAACTCATGTCTTCGGTCAAATTCAGCATGATTTGTGCGCCATTTATTGGACATTATGGATGCGCGCTACATTATTTTGAACGATGCCTATTCCATACCTAAGGGCTATGATAGGCTTTTCTTATGGAAAAAAATAAAAAAATGTCGTTGATAAAACACGGAGACTTTACTTTGTTTATATTTAAAGATAGGATGCGCTTACTGATCGATCTCTTAAATAGTCAAGTCATTTTGAAGCCATTTTACCCTTCACCGTAACGCTGTGGCCGCCAAAGTCTATTGACAGTTAAACACACTCAGAAATAGTTGGCAAACTTGACAAACAACCAGGAAAGGTACCCTACATACTAAGAATAAGAAAAACTGTATATTTCATAATGGTAGGTCGAATTCTTAGTCATTCATAATGACTGTTACATCTTACTGTCACCGGTAACCAATACACCGATTCAATGTCGTTAGACAAATGACTAACTAAGATCTAAGAAGTATCTACTGGTGTCCCAATGGCCAATCCTTAGATAATCCACTCCATTGCTCTAAGAAAGAAGAAACATTGCAAATTATTAAGGACCTCAGGATAAATGTGAAATATTCCCTCAGTTGTACCCTTCTTGTCGCTTACACCTTGCAAGCTCTAGTGTCGCATTGAATCACGTGTTTAAAAAGTCTTGTTGCGTGCAAAGCACTTTCTCATTGAAAAGCATCAAAATGTTTGTCAAAAAAGGGTTGACTTTTCACAAAAGAAAATGGAGAACCACACGAACCAGGCTGATGCTTGTGTTCCCTACCGAATGCGTGATGGTCACAGTTCACTCATCCTTTGAAGTTGAGTTTTACCAACTTCGTCGGAAGGTCTTTGCCACAATTTTGTAATAGGCTTACCTTTTGTGCATGAGTTTCGTGTGCCAGACATCAAAGGAGTTCAAAATGATCGTCATACGGCATTCGTCTATTAAAATGTTATAAGTTCTGGGCTGATGGATTATTATTGTATTCTCGATTTGTTTTAGCCCGTAGTTGTCTCGGTTTTGATTTCCACTGGCATACGTGTTTCCTCTCTCTTTCTGATGCTTCTGGGAGCTTAGCTAAGAGAGCCTTTGTAGCCGTCACAATGACAGGCAGTCGGATGTGGGTGGGAAGTGGAAGATTTAAATGAATTTTCTAAGGTTTCGATATCCCTTTGTGAGGAGGTATCTAAGAAATGAATAACAAGGATACAAGGAACCATTCAGTGGTATGTTTCCGTGTAAAATACTAATGCCAGGCTGCAAATTTGTGTCCTTTGCTCTTGTAAGGGCATCAATAGTTTCCTGAATAAGGGCGAATTTATTGATTTATTTCAAATAAATTTTGAGTGAATTGAATTATCTGCATTGGCAGACGGTGTGGAACTTGTGTATGTTAGGAATTCCCAGGAGACTTGTTCTATTATTTGAATAAATTAACCTTGGCATAGGTGACAGTAGGCAGGGGGTTTATTGTTGTATATCATTGGTGTTTAGACAGTAAATTTGTGTAACACTCCTTATGGATGCTTTAATTAAGGGTTTGCTAATAATTTGATAATTGCTCTGAATTTCTGTTAATTAATTAAATGCATTTTGGAAATAACCACAATATCGAATTTGTCTACGTTAACTTTTATTCCAGCATTAAACCTAACTAACGCTCACTGAGGTTCCGTCTGGAAGGATGTGAGGATAACTAAATTGCCTGTAATAGGAAGATGAACTGAACCAAACCCAATGTGACAGATTCTTTGCCGTGGTTGTTTTACAACGTCCAGTTCGTATGTTTAATGGAAAGTAGAGGTAAAAAGAAGACCAACGGTCATGCGGAAATGTGTTGATTTATCACTGTTAACACGCACATACCTGCTATAGTTTGTGTATAGAATGACGACGGAAAAGCAATTTAGAAGAATTTTCGACATGTGAACAACATGTGAGTAGGAAGAGATTAGCTCTATGTTTTAAATACAGAATCCAGGAGCTGATGAAATTATCACGAAAGTATGAAATTGAAACTGATTTCTCCGCTTAGACCGTCATAAAAAATGCTGTCAAACGATTTTAAGGGACAAGAGGGGCAAGTTATACTTCATTTCTGACTTGACAGGTTTTCAACCCCACCATCTTCTAATTTTGTGATCTAATTCGGTGATCGTTGTTTTATAAGCTTACACCACAATTCAATTTCCGAATAAAAAAGTGAAAAGCTTAAAACAGTATTTATATTGCAACATAAGCTGAAAGGATGTAATTCATTTATTTATGTAAAACGAAGGCAAGGGTGTTGTACCAGTCCTGCTTTATGGCGCAGAGGCATGGTCTTTGTTAAAAGCCTAGCTAAACATCCGCCCGGCTGGAGACGCTTGACGCTGAGACCTGGGCCTCAGTCCTCACTTCGGACTGTAGCCCCAACTTAAGTAATTAAGTAAGTAAGTAAAACGAGGGCACTTTGATAAAAGCAACAAAAGTAAATTTTTACCATCAAATAAGCGTTTTATTTCTCAATATTTCGAGATGATGAAAGGATCCTTTCAGCTGTACACATTTAGTACTGCGTTTTCCAATTTGTTTGTTGCCTAAAATATAAATAGGCGTTTATTTCAGTGATGACCTCTTCATTCAAATAAATACCCTCACACCTCCGCTATGACAGCAGGTCCTTATCAGGTCTTCGGGCGGGCATAGGGTTCAACCACGCCTACGCGCCATCTCGTTCGAAGTTCTGCAACGCATTTAAGCTCTCATCAACTTATTCCTAAAGAACGAGGAACTGTTCTGCGCTGTTTGTTTGCCTGGGTAAGTGGATTGGATTGATTGAGGAAACGCCAATGTGAAGTCCAATCCACAGCCACTTTTTTCTTCGCATTGTGATTTTAATAGATTCATGATGCGTTCTTAGGTACAATTGCTTTTTATAGACACGGTTCGGCTAAAAGAATCCTAAGGATGTTTACTAAGCATCTACTTACGAAGGATTGCACCTCTCGTGTGGTAATGGTGTCCCCTTTCCAAGTACTGCATCCAAAAAGCAGCACCAATTCCACGTTGGATCAGAACAATCGCAGCTTGGTTCTTAAGCTTTTCCAAATCGTGGATATCATTCCGAACGCAGCTTAAGCCTTATCTGCACATATCCAATTTTGCGGTTTGGAGGGACCACACTTCCTAAATATAGAAAGTTGTTAATTTTCTCGACTTCCTTTCCAGCAATGTTCAGGTGAGCGCGGTTGACTTACTAAGGGCTTTAGTTGTTGCTGCATTCATTTGGAGCCCACATTGATTGCCTCGGATTCCAGATTGTGGGCCATCAAGTGAAGGTCCGTGCCACAATTGCCGTCCGCCAATGCTGCACCAAGTAACCACCAGATAGAGTGGTGGTGACAGTATGCACCCTTGCCGAACTTCACTTTGGACCTCAAGCTCTGACAACTTACCATTATCGTCATATGTAGCCTTTATAATAATAGCTCTTGCTTTTTCCGGAATGCCTCTCCTGCGCATCACGATTAACAATGGATGTAGCGGACACCTCAATTCAAACCCATTGTTCGATGATGATCCGTAAAGTGTTTATGTTGTTGATGCAGGGGGATCCAGCGTGAAAACCCGCCTGTTCGATGTCGAGAGTTGAATTTAAATGCTCTTTGATCCGTCCCAGCCAGGTTTAGACACTGTCGTAGGACACTAAATCTAAAGAATGGACTCAATGTGAGCAGCAGTTCGCAGTCCAAATTATCGACTTTTGCCATGGTGACTAAACCCGTGTGCACTCTGCAGCGTCACTGTACTTTTCTTTGCCAAGTGCGGTAGTGTCTGCTTCAAATCAACTTTGAATCGGTCCAAAAGCCTTAGACAATATTCACCAGTGTTCTTTTTACCCTTTTCAAGGTAATCGATGAATTACACCGCGTACATCCCAACAAACTAAAGTCGTGACCTTGCTGGCCTACAAAACCGTGGCACACGTTCAGAGAGCGTCTTTGGTGCACGTTTTCATGATAACATGCCACAATGTACAATGAAATGTTCCATAAGCTATAGGAGGAGGAAGACCATTAAAAAAGAATCAGAGTCAAGTTCCCCAGCTCTAGTCTGAATAGTTTCCAAGCCCGGAACACAAAGCAGCGTGGGATCACAGAGTTCAAGACAATTGAAAGAGGTGCTCGCCAAATGAACTTGATGTCCATCTGTGGCCAGTTGTCAAATGTAACCCCACGTCGCAGGAATGAGTTTTAGTAAATTAATATCATTAAAAATCCCTCACAACTGAATGGAAAAACAATTCCCACACTCACCTCTAACCCTCTTCCCCTCGAAGACTAAAAGTCGAACACGATTTCAAGACTTAAAAGCTTACATTCCATTGATTAGATTCCTTTGTTGTTTCCCAGCGATCGGAGACTTGAACCTAATTCCGAGTAAAACCAATGAATAGGAGACAATGTCGTTAAAGGATTTAATATCATTTCGAACAAACAGCAGCCCCCTCCCTCGGCGAGAAGCCACTAATCGACGAAGTTTCCCACTCAGCAGCGGTAAGCAATCAGACCGTAAATATTAATAGAATTCAGTTTCCATCTTATACAATATGCATGAGGTTATTTGACTCACAAAGCAGTTCTCGTCGCGAAACAATAACAATCTGTTTGCTTGGCGAAAGTATCTACGCGTACGTACGAACAGAAATGCGTACATAAACCGTTATCGTTTGCGAAAGTTACCACTCATGGCTTTGTCTTCCAGTCGTTGCTTGGTTTTATTTGTGTCTCAAAACTTTGCAAAAACCCCTACGGGTGTACACACATGCCCCTCGGGCCTCCAGTCAACTGATTTCGAACATCTTTTGAGTTCAGCTAATTCAATCGGTTTTGCGTCAAACTGATTTTGAGATATGTATCCTTGAATTTGCCATCGCATACGCACACCAATCACAACTCAATTTAAAATGTATGGAGTGCGCCCTGAGGCATTATGCAAAAGCAAAAGCACAAGCAAAAGCCCATTCACGGCAGAAGGTCCTCACTGTCATGGTTTATCTCAAAGGGACACTGACCGCTTCCAGCGGCCGGGCCCATCGTCATGAGCTGTTCCTGATCCTGGCTGCTGGCCGGCTGGCTCGTGGTCCATTCAAAGCGGCTGCCGACTGAAGAGGGATTATTTTCCGATTGTAACCCTTTTAGTGGCCATCCATGGACGGATTGTGTGCGTCTGTCTGCCATGGTCTGGCTTTTAATAAACACGAAGCTCGGTTCGTTTATAATAATTTCGTTATGGATGAATGCAGAGGTATTAGTGGCGGCTAATGGAGGACCTTTTGAGGGGAATTGAAAGGGTTTCGCTTTTGTTCATTATTCTCATAATAAAATTTAGTGTTTAGTAATTTTATATGGTTTCATATGATTTCATTTGGCTTTCGCTTACTTTTGTTCTCGTAAAATGTGGTCTGGAGTTTAATCCTTCTTTTTTAAAATCAAATCAATGTTGAATGAATTATTTTACAGTGATTTTGATGGCATTTAATTAGTCTGGAAAACGAGCGCTACCTTAATTGTTTGTCCCTTCGCCGTATGACTTGCAAGTTCACTTTGACAATATGAGCGTTTGAGGCAGAAATGAAGTATTACGGACATAGCCGACTTCACAGCTGATTGCCCCCTAGTCCATCGACGAATTTGAGTACTTTTTGACAGATATTCATACATTTTTGACTGTTATTCACGAAATAGCGTAAATGCAGAAGTCGGGCATCTCCGTAATACTTCATTTCTGGTTTGAGGAGTTAAAATCAGTCTTCTGATTCTAGATGAGAAGACTAAATGATAAGACTGTTTCCTGGCAATAGCTTGTGTTGGCCGGGAAAGTATTCAAAGCTAAGGGCCAACACTAGAGTGGTAAAGAAAGAAAAATTCTACGTCGGATATATGGTTTCGTTTGTGGGGAAGCGTGAGAACTCTAAGAGCTGTATTAGAATGTGGATGTATTCCCGAAGGCAACAATCCGTAGACTGCACTGGCTCGACCACATGGCACATGGACACCAACGCTCCAGCTAAGAGGGTCTTCAAATCCCAACTAACTGATTCGAAAAGAAGAGAAAGACCAAACCTCCGATATAAAGACCAAGTCATCGCGGACGCAAGGCAGCTTGGTCTTGATGACTGGAAGCAGTGTGCACAGGACTGTCACCGATGGAAGGCAGCTTTAGTACATATGTTACTCGGCAAGTACATATGAGTTTCTTTGATTATCCGCACTGGCTACAGTCCTTTGCCTTTGCTGCAGGTTTGTTTGCTTTCTGCAGGTTATATATAGTTGCGTGAAAAGTGGTCAGTAAGAGTGTTATATCAGTTTTGGGACTTCCTTGGTTTTTTTTGCAGTGTATAAGCTCCTTCTGACTGTACAAGGATTGGATGCGGCATTTATTTTACCAGTTGTTTATTTGTTGTGTTGTTGCTGTGACGACGAAGATATAAATCAAAGCATAGAAATCATCGTTATTTTATAGTTAATTTATTAAAAAGGTAGAAAAAAAAACATAAAAAAAGAACAAATATAAATAACGTTGTATATTTGGGTCCATTCTTTTCTTGTTGATAGATTAATGAGTTTTAAATGAATAACCAACGGATCTTAGCTCCAAAACATATATTTATTTGAATGGTAATTATGAAAATATCTATACATATGTATTTACACGTTAAAAAAGTATAACTTTTTATTCTTTATTTGGCGCTACAGTCCGGGGTGGACCTGGACCTCAACCAAGAAGCCTCTCCAGCTAGCACGGTCTCTGGCTAGCTGTCTCCAGTGTCGCACACCAAGTTGGTTGAGGTCCTTCTAAACTTGGGTGCGCCACCACCTTAAACGCGGGCGCACTTTCTTGCGTTGTCCCACGGGTTCGGAGTCGAAGACTCTTCGGGCCGAAGCTGAGTTGTCCATACGCTCTACACGGCCTAGCCATCTTAGGCGTTGGATCCGAAGACGCCTGACTAGGCTCATGCCGCTGTACAGCCCGTACAGTTCGTGGTTGAATCTTCTCCTCCAGAAACCGTCAACGCCAACAGGACCAAAGATCGCACACAGAGCTTTTCTTTCGAAGAGACCAAGGACTTCCTGGTTGTTCATGCCTCCAGGCCGTACAGCAGGACTGGGATGATCAAGGTCTTGTATAAATTCAGCTTAGTCCTTCGAGAGATGGTTCTACTACTCAATTGCCTCTTGAGCCCATAGAAACAGCGGTTGGCAAGAGTTACTCCGCGTTTGATCTCGGTACTGATGTTGTTTGTACTGTGTACTGCGGAGCCGAGGTAGACGAAGTCCTTGACTACCTCGAAGTTGTAGCTGCCCATTGTGATGCTCTGTACAAGACGTCGATGTTGTGTGTCCTTTCTTGATGACAGCATATACTTCGTTTTGCCCTCCTTCACCGCTAGACCCATTTTAGCCGCCTCCGCCTCAATGCCAGCAAACGCCTCATTGACGGCTCGCTGTGTTCTGCCAATCACGTCAATGTCATCCGCGTATGCTAGCAATTGTACGGACTTCTGGAAGATCGTTCCTCTAGTGTTGTCGTGTGAGTCTTGCACGATCTTCTTCAGGATGATGTTAAAGAAATCACATGACAGCGCGTCGCCTTGTCTAAAACCTTTTTTGACATTGAAGGTCTCGGTGAGTTCGTTACCGACCTTGATGGAGCAGCGAGAATTCTCCATCCATCGACGAGTTTGGCAGGAACGTCAAAACTAGACATGGCGTTGTATAGCTCGTCCGTATGCACGCTGTCATATGCGGCCTTGAAATCGACAAAAAGGTGATGGGTGTCGATTTGCATTTCTTGGGTCTTTTCCAGGATCTGCCGTAGTATGAAAATCTGGGCGATGGTGGACTTCCCTGGCCTGAAGCCACATTGATATGGACCTATCAGGTTTTTTATAAACGGCTTCAGGTGAGTACACAAAATGGCAGAGAAGATCTTGTATGCGATGTTGAGGAGACTTATCCCTCTATAGTTGGCGCAGTCAAAAGGGTCTCCTTTCTTGTGTACCGGGTAAACGATACTGAGATTCCACTCATCGGGCATGCTTTTCTCCGACCATATCTTACAGATGAGCTGGCGCATGCGCCCAACCAGATTATCTCCAGCTGCCTTAAAGATTTCAGCGGATAGTCCGTCCGCACCGGCAGCTTTGTTAGACTTCAGTCTTGATATTGCCTCGTCTTAGTCGGGGGGATGGAATTCTCGTCGATAATCGTCCATATTGAGTGGAACATTCTGCCTGACAGCGGTATTGGTGTCATCATCGCCGTTTAGCAGTCTGCAGAAGTGGTTCTTCCAAATTCTCAGTATCGACTGCGACTGTATTACTAGTTGTCCATTCTCCTCCCGGCAGGCTTCAGTCTGAACCTTATATCCACTGGATAACTGATTCACCCTCTGGTAAGACTTTCGGACATCGTTCCTACCGTAGCCACTCTCTCTCTTCGTATCTGTTCGTGGGGCTCCCTAAAAAAAGTATAACATAAAATATAATTATAAAGTATGCAAAAAAATTGGTAGCTTAAATTTGAATTTAAAAATTAAAACTCGAAAACAAAGGTTTTCATATGTAAACATTAAAAGTTTGTGTCCCCGTTGAGTGGTTTTTATAAATATCTAATTTGGTCTTGAATCCGAGACGATCTATCTAGGACTGTCGGCCAAAAATTGCATTGTCTTGGTTGTAAAAACTTACCTAATTGGACTCTTAGAATTCAACTGGCTTTATTTCTATATGTAACAACTTTTATAGTTAAGCTTGGAATTAATATACTTAAATACTTATCACATATTGCATAAAAACATTAATAAGAAATGCAATTAGTAAAAAGTCTATCTACATAAAATTCTGTATTTTAATTTTTGGCTGAAAATTGACCGGGCTCCTTACTGGAACTTGATGAACGAGTCCTTCCCGGCTCGTTATTGGATTTCCTAATTTATTCGTCCCAGTAACGAGCCACCAATCTATTTTAATTAATAACTATTTTTTCTTACTTAATTGGGTAACTAAAAATTAAAGAAAATCACATACCTTCTTAGTCAAAGTTTCTAGTTTCTTTAGAAATTTCACAAATTACTGATTTTTTCTCACTTACGGGACACTACTGAACACTTTGAATTTTCCTTACCAACTGAGGATAAGTTATACGATACAAACAAAAGATACGATCGATTTTTTCTGTTAAAATACAGTTATTGTCTGAAAAGCAGAGGCTTAGCTTTCTTACAATACTGACGATGTTTGCATATTATTGTGTGATGCCCCAGAGGGCAAAAGTATTTCAACAATTAATTCAAATTCAGTGCTCATCAAATCCTTCCACATTCTTGGTCTGGATTCGTTATTTGGTTCATTCCATTTTTGTGCTTCATTTTTAGCATACCGTGGCTATTCCACTGCTACTTTCTTCTTCTTCTTGCGATTTTTGTAGATTCTTGGTTCGTTCTTAGGAATACTCCTTGAATACGCCGTGAATTGAAAGTGGGGATTATAACCTGGCACCCTCTGCGTAGGAGTCGCTTTTGGTCTGTATTCGGTATTTGGGGGATTAAAGGCACAATCACTGGAGTAGGCAATCCGTGGTAGTAGTCTGATATGGATTTCACAATGAACCAACATGGTGTAAGTGTGCTGGGGAATCCACTAACAGCCCCTCTACCTAACCTAATCTAAACTGCCCTCTTATAGGAATTCATTAGAATGGGGTTTTCTATAAATCGGTAGAAAATCAAATTTTAGAAAAGCTACCTGTATTTTCGTGTCGATAGCTTCAATAGAAATGTCAGTTTATAACGCTTAAACATTAAATGTGCCTCTCCAGACCCTGGTGTCCCTTTAGGGTTAGCCACATTTATCTTGTCCTTTTTCTGCCTTGTTTTCTTGTCCTATTTGTGGCGTGACAGTTCGAGGCGGACCAGGGCCTAGCTTGTAAGCTACCCCACTCGTGTAGAAGCGACTTACAGTTTTATGCCCACTCCGAACGGCAAAGTTGAGAAGCTTTTTCTAGACAGCAATACTCTGTGAGCATTGTGGGTGACTCGAAAGAGGTGGAAGCCGTGGATTACGAAAGTTGGTTGATTGGGGATTCGAACCTGGCACCCTCTGCATAGGAGTCGACGCACTAACCCACTACGCCACGGCGACTCACCGAGCGGAATGTTTGTTCTAAATTGTGTACTAAGAAAATGCTAGCGTTCCTAACGGGATGGTGACGAACATAAGAAGCTATGGACAGTCAATCTCAAGAGTAAGTATAAAGTGTAAAGTTGTCTGTGTTCTAAAAAATATTGAATTCAAATAAGTGTGAGGAATCGGTTTTATCGGGACAGCTGCTTAAGGGCACAGCAAAGAATGGAAACTTACTTCTGTCTTCTCTTTCTTCTTCAGTAAACGTCATTTATTTATTGGGATAACAAACAATTTAGCCCGGAGTGTCCCAATAAAGCGGAGTGCGACTGTATTAGAATTCGACTGTCTGTTACGCGAAGGCTAGAGACGGAGTAGCATATGCGGCTGAACCCTTCATGAAAGTTCGTGCAATAATAAAAGAGAAGAAATGGGAGCTAAGTAAGATAATTATAATAATAGGGGTGGCCTAACAGCTCTAGGTGGATCTGGAGATAGCGTCTACAGAAACCACTCGTGTTGTGCGTGATAATGTTTTTTCACGAGTGGATGGGGGCTTCAATTGTATGTCACCTCCGATCTGCTATTTTTGAGGAGCTTTTACAAGAAAAGATTGCTCTTTGAGAATTGTCATTTAATCGAAAGAGGTAGAACCGTGAATTATGGAAATTGGTAAATTCGGGGATCGAGGGACAGGAGTCGACACACGAACTCACTAAATCAAGGCGACCCGTGCAACATCTCTTTGGAATAAATAAAATCATTTAAGATTAGATCACTTATACATCACATACCTTTCAAATGGGTTTCAAGTCTAATCAGTCATGTATCCTCGAATAGTTTGGTGGAATGATGGCACACGTGCCTGTCTCGAAAATACTACTGTCTCACCCATCCACCAGAACCGCTTAAATACACTCCCAAGCTCGTTTAGAAGAAGTCAATGTCGTATATCTGCGTTCAACATGGAGTTCTTTCTCAGAATACTCACACGATACGCTTATTATTCTCTAATTTGTCGACGTCTTTCACCCTTTCCTGGGATGGAAAGCTCCTCGCCTCAACCCCCTCCCGCAATGGCGTATTCGATTCCACTTATAATAATTACTTCCACGAATCTACCCCACGGCTCGTCATTTATAAATTTATTCATATCCAGTTTCGCTTAAGGGGTTAGTCGTTACGTTTTATTGAAAAATCAGAGCACTAAAGCGATTACTCCCTCCCACCCCCCCATCGACCGGATCAGCAAGGAGTGCATGGCATTCCTTCGAACTTTTCCGATTTCCATGCCTATTTATGACAGCGAAGAAGGTTTTCACTTTGCTGCCTAGCTAAACTCTGGTACCGCCAGATCCGGACTTTGGAATCCAAAACATGCAACATCAAAATGAAAAACCTCTAGACATCAAATCAATTTCTGTTTTGTGTCCTGCGAGACACGCAAACAAATGATGATGTCGTATGCAAAACCAACTGGAGCAAAACAGAGCCGAGAATGCAGGCGATCAAACCTCCCACCGCCGTCGCCTTAACCGGGGGGAGTTGTTTTCCAATTGTTTGCTCCCCACTGAGTCGAGTCGAGCGATGGCTCAGTTTCAGTTGCATTGAGAGAACCACCAAATGAACATCTGGAAGGGAAAAGTGCTGTCGGAAGTGCCCTTCGGGCATGTCCTTATTGTTTCTGGCAAAATCAAACCGAATCCGTATAAGTACGTATGAATTGGGAAAAGAAAGCCTTTCAAATTAAGATGCCGCTTGTTAATTTTTTATTTGAAAACCGAAAAGGATATGCCTGGACCTCACGGATAACATAAAGGATTCGAACGAGAGCGATACGATTTTCTTGAAAATCGAAGCCAACTTCAAAGAGAACCACATAATCCGGAGCATGTTTCGTCCGGGCGAGGGATGGCAGCAGGAGGAGATCTCGAAGAATTGGAAGAGCGACGGTCCCAAGAACCCATTAGTTCCAGGTAAGTAGTTGGCTTTAGTTTATTTAATTTCCGGGAATGGGAATTATTCAGTCGGATTTTGCTTACGGAAACGGTCGTCTGAAGATGTTCTTCGGAAGTTAAAGGATTGCGCCTGGTCGGTCGTGGAATGCTGATAGTTCGGATTCTGGCCGAAATTTGTTTGTGAATTTATAGCAGTTCATTGTGCCCGAGGAAGAGTTGGAGAAACCATTACAATGGCTTTGAATGATTTATGTTCGATTTGTGTCTTTGGACCATTCCGCGGCAGGGAGGAAATGTGCTCTTCGCCATTTGTTAATTAAACGAAACTAATTTCGAAATAATCGTCAATTCATGAAGCACTTCTCCCTTCGTGCCGCTCGATTAAACAGTAATGTGCCCTTCCAGGTCAAACCTTCAACTTCCGGGTGGCGGTTCTTCAGAAATCCTTCGAAATCTACGTCAACGACAACCTCTATGGCACGTTCGAGTACCTGCAGTGTCCGAAGCAAATAAACTACGTCATGGTGTATGGGGACTTTGAGAAAATCACCCAATTCCACCACAGGATGCTGTTTCCCCTGCTCTTCCCCAAGAACCTCCTGTCCTCTGAGAAGCTCGCTTTTCAAAGTGATGTGCCGAAGAAGTACGAAACAGGTAAGAATCTGAAGACCTCCGATTGTGAGGGAGAGAGACTAAAAAGTGTCCATCGTTTAGGTACCGTCGTTGCCATGGAATGCATCACTCGAGGTCCCCGATCGACGGAGTTCTCCATTTGCTTCCAGTGCAACGAGACAAGTCGCGTGGTCTTGAAATTCCACGTGAACTTCGAGAGACGGACGGTGTCAAGATCATTCCAGCGGGAGGACGATAGGTAAACTTTGAGTTCAGCTCATAAGAGTCAAATTCATGCTTGTCTAATTCCAATTACAGTTTCAACGCAGCTGATGAGGAGACCGATGGGGAGTTCCCCTTCGTCCGCGGAAAGGCCTTCAAGATTGCGTTCGGCGTGGGGGACAAGGCGTTCATCATCGCTGTGAATGGTAACTACTTCACCTACTTCAACTTTCCCTTCAGGGACTTCAGCATCTCGACTGTCAAGTGCTTGTGCAGTTATCCCGGAGATTTTACAGTCAACAAATTGGAGTATCACTCAGACTCACCGTTGCTGAAGAGAGTTGAAAAACTTTCTCTGATGTGAAGGGGAGCGAATAAGTCCTGCTGAATTGTCTCCGCACACAAAGTTGTTGCTTGTTTGTTAAAGGATTTTATTTTGAATAAAGCGATATTTTAATGATGCAAGCGGGTTAGACCGTCGCGGTCGGCTGGAAGAAACCCAATTCAAATAGAAGACTGAATGTGGAATGTGTCCTGCGGAGGAGACACATTTCGACATCTCTTGGTATTCATTGATTTGAGGAGCACATCCAATTAAGAATGTAACTGGGGGCTTAAGTAACGCATACCCGTAACGTGAAGTTGCAACAGCACGGTAATCATCATGGATCACATTGAAATCACAAAATAATAAGTCTCTATTAGTTAAAAACAAAATTATACTCTGAAGAAGAGAAGTCCAAATATATGCTTTTGTATCTGGGTCGAACCATGAAGTCGACGCACTGGTCCACTAAGTCAAGGTGGCCTCAACCTCCTTGTTGGGCCTATTCTAAGGAAGCCTTTTTAAAACTCCTACTTAAGCACCATTGGGTGGGTTGCCGTAATGTGGTGGATGTTAGGCTATTCCATGTTCGAATTCGAATTGATTAGATGCTTGGGTAGGACCAGATTCGGTATTTACTGATTCCGCTCAACCCAACAGGCTGCCAGCAATAATTTCTGTAAAAGCACAATTTAAGCTCGTATACAAATCGACGTGGCATTATCGGGTTAGCTTCTTCAACAACCATTGTGAGATGAACTAACGAACATCCTAGGCGAAATAACGCAACTCTACCCAGACTCATTCTTCAGTTCGGTGCAGAGCTAAGAATTGCTCAAGCTAAAATAAAGGAGCTGTGGTTGCCGTGGCGTCGACGCCTTCGCAACCTAACCTCGCTGCCTGGGTTCGATTCTCGGCCAGTATGACCAAAAATAATGCTCGCGATCCCACCTCTTTCAAGTCACTGACAATGCTCAAAGAGTAATAACTGACTAGAAAAAAGCTTCTCAAAGTGTAGGTCCCCCTGCACCCGGTAGAGAACAATTGCAAGCACCGCACGAGTGGTTGGTGTCGACGCTAGGCCCTGGCCCTCTAAGGGCTGTAGCGCTACCCATATTAATCATTATAAAAATAAAGGAGCTGAGAGGGTCCTCCTGGTGCAGGAGTCGTGATGATAAACTCCACTGGCAGCAGGCATGTAAAGAAAGTAAATATAAATGGTGTGGATTCCATCTGCTATTTTATGCTAAGATATAACTCCTACGAGTATGCAGCACTGAGGCAACTGTCATACAAGTCAATGCACTTTCCACTTGAAAGTAAGAATAATTACGATATATCGGTATGAGCCTGTATCTGCATAATCTGATGATGAAAACATTTGCTGTTTCATTCCCTCTCATAAGGCCGTATGAGTTGTTCATTTTTTGACAGGACGCATGCAACTGATTCTATGGGTTTGGGCCTTAACCACACCAGAGATAACCTATAATAGAGATATCCAACTTCTACCTTCCTTGCCCCTTGATTTGATCTGACAGCTTTTTTTACATGCTTTTTGTCCCGTGTCCGTGAATACGTGTGAGCTCTTGAGAACAGCTTTGGAACAGCTGATACCTAGCTTAGTAATGGGGTGAATTAGAGTTCTTATTTGAAAATTCGCTCGTTATTTGAACGTTTACAATTTCGGTGTTAAATTTTCAACAGATTATGCAGGGGTAAACGAACGACCAAAGCTTATGTTCATGAAGTCGATTCATTAAGACTGAGCAAATTACAATCTGAGATACTAGGACATAGTTAATGAATGCACAACATATTGTGAATTTGTGCATATGAATAAAAATGAATAATAGATTCACGCGCATAGGTAAGTAATAATAAAAATATTATTAAAGCGCGAATCACTTAAAATAAGAAGATTTATCGAATACAGCGGACTTAATTTTATGAGTTAATTTCTCAGGTATGACTTATGAATAAGCTGTATATATACTTAAAAATCAATTTGAGGTGAAATAGTTCCAGTTAAATGTTTCATTGCAATACATTGTTGTTCACGAAAGTCCATATTACAATGTAAGAAAATTCTCTTAAAAATACGAGTCAACATTTGAACACCCTCCGAACAGCATACCCATGTATGTTAGGCTGCTTTCACACTCGCTAAGATTCGTCGGCGATTCTTTCAAATTCCTTTTTGTGATCTCAAGCCACATCTTTCAGTCTCTGCAATTGAGATCTCAATGCTGAACTTTTTCTGTTTACTACCCTCTCTCACACATGCGTCATCTCTTTCTCACACATGTACAGCATGCTTCCAATAACCAACATTGAGAACATAAGAATAAAGCAACTCAAAGAAAAAACGAAGAGAGATAAAAGAGAATAGAAAATCCAAAAGCAAACCCCGAGCACACCAGACGCGGCATTAACCTAGCACGTCTCACCTCCCTTGCCAACAAGATGGAAATCGCCGACAAAATGTTTCTGTGTGAAAGCGGCTTTACATGGATCGTACATGGATTGTGGGCAAATTAAAAAATCTGCCGCCATTTTTTCCCACTAAATTCAAGAATCTGCAGCAATTTCCCTCTAAAATCCACGAATCGGCCGCCATTGCTTGGTGGATTCATAGTTTGTGGAAGAGTATTTGTGAAATACAAGGGAATACAAATACTTTTGCATTTTTCTCCGGTATCGACAAGGGGAAAAAATGGCCGAAGTTGGATATCTCTTTTATCCCTTATCTCTAACCACGCTATTAGGAATTCATACCTACATAAAGGGTGGCCAAAAATTGGATTTTAACTTTGTGCCGTGAAGTGAAGTGAATTCCTGTCAATGTGCTAGAAATGAGTGAGAGCTGTCAGGGTTACTCGGAAAATACAGCACAACACACCAGCTTGAAGTTTGTTCGTTTGCATACAAATTGTGTAGTATCTATCAAACTTTTACAGTTTTAACAACTTTTGTGCGATTTCTGGCTAGCTGGTTTTACACAAAGTTGATTGTGATCAGTCTTCACGAGTTGGTGGTTAGTAGAAATACGATCACTTCTCATTGTTCGCTGCAGCGTTTAAGCCGAAATCACAATGTCACGTTAGCGCGATGGGGCCTTAATAGACTTGTTTTGTTTTAACGAGAATGTTATGTCAAAGCACGGCTCTCTCACTTTCCCAAACCACAATATATAGAACGCTCACGTTTTTCAAGTAGAATGTTCTGAAATCAATTTTATAAGAAATAAAAATGCAATTACTACTTATAAAAACTCTACAAAATATAAATTACTTAAACAAATAGTTTACTTAGCCGCCAAAAATTTAAAATCACGAGTAAATAAAATAAAATTGTTTCACAACTGTCAAAAGCCCGAGTTTGTAGAAGTTTCTCTACCTAAAAAGTTGTGCTCGCGCTAACGACATCACGGTGTGTGAACTGTCAAAGTGTGACCGCTGCATTTAGCCTTTAACATATGAGTTACATGTATCCTACTGAAAATGTCAAAGCCCGAACGCTTAATTTTCACTAACGCAGGTCGACGCTGTATTTTGTGCTTGGCCATTGAATTGTGTGCGTTGAAAGCCAACGCCAGCGCAAACGCACTATTGTGTTTCAGGCATAATGGATTTACTTCTGTCCTACTTAAAATCCTAGAGCACGACTCCGGCATTGTGATATGGGTATTAAGCTGCCAGCTTTGTTGCATGTACGTATCTAACTCCTTGTCAAACCGTGACAAGGATAAGGAGACTCGATCGCCAAAAATTTCTACCAGTCCTTTGGGATTGTTGCCGCAGCTTGCTTACGTCAAAGAACGGTGTTTTTTTCCTGACCCTGTTGTTCTCACGATTCATGAGATCTTACCTAGGCTGAAACAAGTGAATGATCCGAGTCGATGTTGGCTCCTCAAAAGGTTAGGATATCAAGATTGCTGCCGACTGTAAACATGTAGACTAAACTGGCTCCGCTATTTTGAGTGCCTGGATACCAATGCTCCACCGAGTTGGGCTTCGAGTCCATGCCTTATGGTGTGGAAGCAGAGAAAGACTTAAGCTCCGATATAAAGACCAATTCACTGTGAACACAAGACTACTTTGTCTTGAAGACCGTCAGGGATCAGAGGCACTTTTAGCTTGGTCTCAGATTCTTGATGGGTCACAGACCTGATAAGCGCGTTAGTAATTATTAGCTGTAGACTGATGGCTAAGCTCTAAATTGAAAAAATAAAACGTTGGTTGGCTTGACAGACCATGTTGACCAATTCGACCAGATCCAGATCCTCGACCAACGACGCCAATTTTTCAAACACACACAAACATATCTCAAGTTACATTTTATTTACAATAAATTTCACGAACGAAAAAAGTCAACAAAAACTGCTTAACACCTCTCAGTCGACAGCATTGTTGTCCACTTTGAATGGCGGAGAACTCGGGAGCTCCTGCGACTCCCTCTTCGGAGTAACGGGCGTGAATTTTGAAAAGGAGAAGCTGATCTTTCCCGATGCACGCAATTGCGTCGGCGGCGCTGGTGCACGCGGTCTTGGCAGGGAATTCGCGATATTCGCACTCAGAATCTTCTTTCTCTCGGCCATCTTATCGTCTTGAGGCTTCTGACAGGTTTCCTTCTTCACGCCCACCATCATGGCCTCCTTGCACGCCTGGCCCTCGAAGGCTGTAACACGCTCTCGAATCGCGGTTTCCCGGCGAATTTCGCGGTCCATTTCCGCGCGCTTCTTCTGATCGAATCGTTCGACGGCCCGTTTATCCTTCTCCTTGTTCGTCTCGATGATGATGTCCGAGATTTCCAATCGCTTTCGGTTGAGTTCCTCCTTGCTTAACTTCTGAAAGACTTCTGGCCATATTCCTTTGTTCTTCTTCACCAGCACGATGCGGGCTTCGTTCTTGAATATCTTGCAGCAGCTGGCGACTTCGTCGATTTCATCGGTCAAATGCCGTTCGAAGAATATCGGCGGATTGTTGAATTTTAGATAAGTCGGCAGCAGGACAATGTCCGGACGTCTGTTGAGCAGGCGATTTAATTCGATTACGATTTTCACTTCGTCTTCTGTCTGAGTTACGCGCACCATTTTCGTGGCAGGACTGGCTGTGTTGACTGTGGTTCGCTTGGATGGCTGATTCGGTTATCGATCAAACGGCAGCCGGTGTTTGGCGTGGAAACGGAGTTGTTAACGTCGTTGGGATGCTCTCTGGCTTCGGGGCTATTCAGGATGTTGTCTGATGTGAAATTTGAATGAAATTAGACCTTCGACTGGTAATTACAATAATTGTGAATGCCACGCCACGCCAAGGGGGTTGATGTCGTTTCGATGACAATTTGATTATATGCTTCAGCTTGTGCGGTTCAATTAATCGATTTGTCAGCACAAGTCATCGACGTCAAATTGATTCGTGTTTCCTCGTGTTTTTATGTGTACTTATTGCTTTGATTGTAGGTTGGGTGTTTCCTTTGTCGTGTGAGAGGAATTATGTATTTGATGATGAGTTCTTGGAAGGTGTAGGATGTTCATACAAAAAATACATCGATATTTTTTTCGATGTAATGCATCGCAATGTTACATCGGTACATAACGATGCATCGAATAAAAATATCGATGTTTTCGATACATCGAACGAAAATGTCCTGATGATGGCAGTGAGCTGGTTAAAAATGTATACACAGTTTTGTATAATTTTGGATATTGTTGTTTAAAATCTGACCATATTTCCGACGGATTTTTACTGAGGCGTTCAACAGGTGTCTTCAAATACACTCTGAAAGGTCATCAGAAACACCTTCTTCATTTTGGTTTGATTTTGTTAGACTAGTTCAAAGACTGAAATCTTTCGATACTTTGTCCAAACTGTCTGAATCCCATCCTATTTGAAGGCCCTTCGTATTCTTCTTTCCAAATCCTATTTCCACAGCTTTCCTCAAATTCAGTCAGTCGCTGATATCAGTAACAACTGCTGAGACTTTGTTTGTGTCAGATTCGAAATCGTTGCAGGGCTTCGGCTATCTAAATCAAGTCCAAGCTAGTTGCAAGCTGTCGCAAAGAGCTCAAGGTTCTTGGCACACAGCATTCGATCACCCTGTGCTTGGTCCCAGGTCACAGGGATATAACCGGTAACGAGGAAAGGGGCCGAATCCGATCCATCCTACGCAAACCCATGGCTTTCCTCGCCTCTGTCTGACATCAAGAAAAAGGTGGGCAGGAAAATCATGGAGCTAGCTAACGAAAGATGGAGTTCCATCCCCACATGTGAGATCACTCGTACGATATGGCCTAGGTTCAACAGCAATAAAAACAAATTCCCTCCTCCAATGCAGCAGGAAACTGCTGGGGATGATGGTGGGATCTGTCACTGGTCATAATCATCTGAAGTATCATGAACACAAAATGGGACTTACCCATGACACCATATGCAGATGCTGCGGGGACGAAGAGGAGATTTAGGATACATCCCACTGCCTTTGTCAATGCCCCAGTCTATGCAAACTGAGTCAAAGAACCCTGAGAGTTTCTTCCATGATCTCCATGACAAATCTCAAATCTCTTTGCAGCTTTATTATCTCTGGATGGCTGGCTGGAGGAGGATGATAACCAACAACCTTGAAGTCAGGAGGTTTTTCATCATCCGGCGAGTGGGACGATAGGAAGGGTTTCACCCCATGGGCATCACAATGGGTCCAATAGGACCTCAGTGTGGCGCGGACTAAACTAACACAACCTAACCTAACTTTAAATATATGTTTAAGGCTAGTTTTTTATTACGTAATAGGGTTTAGGTTAAGATGCAGGTTACGTAAAAATAAGAATGTATGGAGCGCCAAGTTTTTTCTAAGTTTTCTTGGCCATTAAGTCTTCAATAATAAAGTCTGTCCCAAGGACTAAAAAAAAAACAAATAATAAACTTAATAGTTTAGATGCCGAAAGGCAAATAGTAAGTTGGATTTGGTTTTTTTGATAATACCCGCGAAGGGTCAGTAAGACAGAATTAAGAACATGAATTGTTAGATATTTAGAGAGACTTTTATGTCGTTTTTGTCTAGTTTAAGTTGTCCTGGAAATTAAATAAAAATGAAACAATAAAAAAAAAAGAAGATGTTTAAGGCCTTCATTCTCTACCACGAAAAAGGCTTTTTCACCAGACGAAGTATATGAATTTATTTCAAAAGTTATCTTTATAGACTTTATTGACACTCATTGTCGACATTCAGACATTCAGCTGGAGTCTCTTGAGTAGCAGTATATCTAGATCGCTTTAGATTTAAGACGCTGGTGCTGGTGCAATCAATAACTTCATCCATTTCCTTTGTCAACCTTCCTTCGAATTTATTTTTTTGTGCATTTTTAGTTTTCATTAGTTCTATCTTGTGAATGTCAGATTTGTTTTTATCGTCGTTGTATCTTGTATACCGCACAAACTGTTCTTTGGAAGGAATCCTACAAACAGTCAGCAAAAGTGGATACATCATTTTTGTTTCTATGGTTTTTCATCCGTTAAATGGTTTCCTTCGCCACTATGTTGCCGAAAATATTAAAGTGAAAATACAACTGCATACAGTGGGTGGTTTCATTCGAAACATCGAATAAAATACATAGATTCTTGATTAAACATCGAAAGCATGCGATGCATGGGCTTGATTCGATACATCGAATACCAAACATCGATGTTTTCGACGTATAATGAGCATCCCTAACTTGAATGCGAATCAAGATCAATCAGGCGCAGGGCAGGTTAGGTTAGGTAGGTGCATTCACCAGCACACTTAGACCATATTGGTCCATTGTGATACCCATAGTCAGACTACTAACACCGACTGACTACACCAATGATAGTGCCGTTAATTTGATCCCAACGGCAAATGGTGACTGGACCAGATTTGAAAACCAGATTAAAGCGTATTAACTTTACTTTCACTGGGAGTCGAACCGGAGACCGCTAGCCAGAGGCAGGCACTCTACAAACTGCGCCATCCAGTCATTCAAGGCGAAGGGTAAGAATGTTCCCCCCCTGAAAATTGGAACAATGGTAGGCTGTATCCTCTTTAGGAAGGCTTGGCAAGGAAACATTTTTGCAAATCACAAGAGATTGACCCAAGTGATGAGATTGCTAAATGTATGTGCTTATAAAGCTACGGGTACTGCATACGGCAGTGACACTTAAAAGCACGAATCCATAATATTAACTGGCTCCTTGCTACTGTCTCAAGTGCAGATTGAGTTCAACAAAAATCCTCCTCGCTGACACGTCATTTTGAAAGCTGTGACCACTTGAGTGCATCATCTTAACCTTAGCATCACCGTCACCGTCAATTCTCCTTGCGAAATGAATTTGACTTCAAATCGAAGATATTTTTATCGTCTCAACAATACGATTCCACATCTAACATTACACGCCACGTTTTAGTTTTTTTGCAAGTAAAAAAAAAAATCCTTCCGATTTTCAATATCGGAAGCCATGGCTACTTTAACCCCAAAATGTCCACCCACATTAGTTGACTAGATCAATACCCAAAATTAAAGTTGCCCCATCAGTAAAAGTCGAGTGTCCATCCACTCTACAGACACACTAATATGTCTCCATCCCAAGTCTGATTGCAATCCAAACTGAAAGGCTTTTAAAGATGTCAAGTGTTGGATTAACTTGAAAATGTGTGTTCACTTAAAGAGCCACCAACCAATCACCCACATGCCCACGAGATATGTAGGCCATCAGAGAGGGCAGTCCAACGAACGAACAAATGAACGAAGGAACGGACGGACGAGCAATCCCATCGTACGAGGAACAAATCATTTTTTGAAGTTTTCATATTTCAGCTCTCATATTCGTCTGCTTAATTGCAGTTTTGTCAGTTCCATTGTGCTCCCAATCTGTCGGTTGGTCTGTCGTCGTCATCCTCATCGTCATCCTTATTGTCCTTTCGATGCAATGCATTCGTATTGGCCCTCTGGCTGAAATAGATTCATACAGAGGGAAGGGTTCCATTACGGCTCTTGGTACTTTGATATCCACGTCCATGAATGACGTCCAGCATTATCCTGGTCATGTTGTTTATTATTTATGTACAAGTTTTCATCCGGTTGACAGTTCAAAACTGTTTAATTAAAAATAATACGGGTCCTGTTGGAACCGGGAGAGTGAGAGTGACAGAGATAGAAAGAGGGAAACGGAACTACAAACAACGAACTATTTCATTTGTTTCCGGTCGTCGTGTTCGGTTTTTGATTTCAAGATTTGCTGTTTGGATGAATATTGATTTTTTTTTCTGGGATTTAATTCTTGTGGAAGTGGAAGAGCATGACTGAGGAATCAATTTTCATGTTGAAGTGGATGTGGCTTCCTGGAGATGATAAGTGGATTCTGATTGGCGTTGGCACTTTCTGGACAACAGGTGTTATATGTTTTCGACATCTATTGGGCAGATTTTTACTCTAAGAATGGTATTGGAGAAGGTTTACGAGTAAGCCGAGCTGATCTACGGTTGATTTGTGGATTTTGAAAAGACATACGATCGAGTTGTCTGAGGTAAACTCTGGAATGTTACACATACTGTAGCAGCTGAGATCGTGTTAGCGGTGCTAAATCAACACCTTTCACCGTGGGCGTTGGACTTCGCCAAGGGTGCGTCTCGTCACCTCTCCTTTTCAGTGCATATATAGACTGGATATTGTAGCACAGCCGAGGCGAGGAATGTTTCACATTGAGAAGGGTCATCTGCTTTTTGCAGACGGTTAGTTATGCTCACGTCCAGTCCAACTAAACTTCAGCGCGCACTCGATGGATTTGTGGCTGTATGTGCAGGTGCAGGGATGAAGGTTTCAGCGTCAGAGCTTAATTTCTATTGCCCCCACGGTCCATTCATTAGATCATGCGTTTCACTGAAGATACTATGAGATGAGGTCTATAAAGTTTTCTGAATTCTAACGACATCACATCATAGGACCGGAAGGAATGTTGCTAAAGTTCTTTGACATCGAATCTACTCGTAATGCACGTATCTACTGCAGAATCAGTATTTGTGTCACAACTTTTCACTGTTTCAACACGTTCAACGATAATCAGTCTCTGATAATGATCTTGAATGACAGTTTGGTTTGACGTATGTGTTTGAAAGTGTGTGTTTGGGTAGCCGTGGCGTAGTGTGTGTGTGCTTCGACTCCTACGCAGAGGGTGCCAGGTTCGATACCCGAATTTACCATCCATCATAATTCACGGCTCCGCCTCTTTCGAGTCACTGACAATGCTCAAAGAGTATTCCTGTCTAGAGCTTCTCAACTTCGCCGTTCGGAGTCGGCTTTAAACTGTAGGTCCCTTCCACTCGTGAAAGAACAATAGCACGCACAACACGAGTGGTTGCTGAGAAGCTAGGCCCAGGTCCACCTCGGACTGTCGCGCCACCCATATTATTATATTATGTGTTTGAAAGAGGAATGTCGTATCTGGACCTGGTTATAGTTGGATGGGTGGATGCTCATGATGTTTTGAATCTTGCTTATATGTTACTGGTATTTTCCTTGTTATCAACTAGTAAGAAAGTCCTTTTCTCAATATCTCTTAAAATCAAACGTCTAAAACCGAATTTGTGAGTGCTTGTCTATGTGACTCGAAGGTACTTAGGTACAAATGTAGGTAAGGGTGGCTTTGCGAAGGACTTAGACTTAATGGCTCATTGTGCTGCCACCAAGCTATTGGCGCGAATCAGTCCATGTGGTAGATACAACGGTGTGATGCGGTGAGCGATGTGGTTTTGTGGAACCACAAGGATGCTATTTAACAAGTAATCTATATCTCAGTGCTGACAGAGTCGAATAGTAGCACAAAAGACGTGAGATGCGCTCAGCCTCTTCTTCATCCATGCAGCTTCTGTGGAATTAATTCACAATGGCTCCTAGTCACCTAGGATACTGGGACAATACAGTGCCCAGTGACACAAAGGCATACACTTTGTTTTGATGCTCCTAAGCTATCTTAAATTTCTGTATCGTGGTATCGTGACACTTCTGAGTTAAACGTGCTTCTAATGGCGCTAAGGTCGCTCCTAGGATTAGAAGAATTCCAGTTTAGTTCCTTTCTCACATCGTCACGTTCAAAGATGAATGAAAAATCTCTGAGGTTGCTAAAGGCATCCGACATGAGAAACAAAATCACATCCAAATTAGCGCTTCTTTCATTCTAGCTGCAGTCTAGAATTTCCACGAACTCATCGATTGCCAGACATTTGTAAAGGGGATCAGGTCCTTCGACAAGCAGAACCGAACAATCATTGTGCTTCATCCGGTTGCTTGATTGTTCAACAACCGCCTCATCGATATGCGAGACCGGTTATAGTCTGCCGATGACTATGCTTTTTTTTATGTTGTGATGAAATTATTCTCACGTAAAACCATCTGCTGGGACTCCAGATTCTCTCTTGAACCACCGACAAAAGTGATCGATGTAACTATAATGGGTAGTCTTCTTGACTGACGCCATTGGCCCTAAGGGGATCTTCTGTTCTTTGCTCTAGGGTCGCCTCTGATCCAAGGTCCGTATAAAGGTCTTCGTCTTGGAACAAAAGTTAGCGTGGTCTAGAAGCTATGTCAGGGTCGAGTAGAGAATTAGCCGCAACTCACATACACCCAGCCAGACCTATTGTCATGGACGGCGTACAGTAATGCACTTAACTGAAGTTCTGGATTTCAATTAGGTGCTCCTCCAGTCGCCTTGAAGGCTGTTACTCTGTCACTCTCTGTCTTCTGCCTTTGGTAAGCAGCCCTCAACGACATCTCTAGAGTTTGAGTACTCAATCTGCAGTGCACGTGCTTGTATCCGCTTGAAGCGTAATGACGCTGGTCTTAGCAAAGGCAATTTTGATCCAATTGCTTTCACAGCCCGCGACATGGAATAGTCTACAATGAATTATTCTCCAAATCGTTGTTACCGTGATAATCGAAATCCCAGTTGACACATTTTAACCAAATGACCATAAAGATAGTTCTCCCGAGTGACCACAATAACTTCAAAACTTAAATAACGATTTGAATACGATTTGAATTTATTTTGTTGAAAACTGAACTTATATTCAGTGAATGACAGCCATTTTCTTCCAAATTGCATAATCGTACCCAAGCTCTTGTGGAACACTGTCCATTCCAACGCCGATAGACTTTACATCTAAATGGAAAAAAAGGGCCCACTAATTTCTGTCGTAAAAATCGATTCCTTCAAGATCGCTAACCCCTGTCTCCGGTTCCTTGCACAAACAAAATCATTTGAAAAACAAAACAATTACCATAAATTAAAGCCTTACCCATTTCGATCATAACACATGCACTGCACCATCAAACCCTTAATGGGTCCATTCGTTCTATTTTGACGGACTAAATTGTGTTCTTTCGATTCGCAATTCCTTTCAAAGCGGCAATCAAGTCCACTGTAAATTGAATAATCAAACAAGACCCCGGGGGTAAGCCGTTCATTAAGGACGCGCCCGCAAAATGAATGGCCACGATAAACGCCTGGACACAGATGTGTGGTGTGTATGCGATGCCTTCGAAATGCACGGATTGTTAAATTTATTTCGAGGACATAACATCCGAAATGAAGATGGTTAGTGATGGTTAATAGGGACGATTCATTGCATAGACAATGGCTGTCCTTGTAAACTAATAAAGTGTCGATTTACAGCGCGTTTCGTTGTAAATTATCCCTAAATGTACGGTTTGGTGTTTACTGCTTTTCCGGTGCCGCGACCGTCCCATCAAACATCCTCTGAGTCATGTCTTGGTTATTGATGGCACCGAGGTGCCTGTAAATGCAGAAGTGATGGGATTTTTTTTTTATTGGTTGTCACAAATTTGAGTGACTTTATTGGAGACCTCTGGAATGTGATGCTGGTAGGACGGCGACAAGGTAAGATAACTTGGCGATCTTCGTTCTAATGGAGTTCCAATTTTGCTTGCAGATGCGCCTTTTAAGGTGTACGATTGAGAAATACTTTTAAAACACCATCCATTTATGAAGATTTAGACGAGACCGTAAGGGTTGACTGATTGACCTTAACCGCAATGGGTGTTTATTTATACAATACACAAGGATATTTACAAGGTGCCAACGAAATAGAAAAAAAAAATAAAAGAACGATGTTAATTGTGAGTCACACCTTACTTAACTTAATTTGACATTTCTTTGTTTCAGTGTTTGACAAATTCAACCATGGTGAGGTACACAATTGAGCACCGCGTTAAGTTGGTTGAAGCCTTTTATGAAAATGGGCGTTAAAATCGAAATGCATTTCGTGATTTTTTTTCAGATGGTCAGTATAATCGATAATATTGTGTGTATAATCGGTAGAATTGTGCTAAGATTTCCGCAAACCTGGTCCATAGGAAATGTGAAAAACCTGTGTATGCTCTCCCAGTTCGTTCTGCGGAAAGCATTGCTGTTTTTCGTGATTGTGTGGCCGAACAGCCGTCAACCTCGATTCGTCGTCGTGCCCAACAATTGAACATCTCAAGAATATCACTGATGCGAATTTTGAGTAAAGATTTAAATGTACACGCTTACAAGGTTCAATTGACTCAAGAGCTGAAGCCTACTGACCATTTCAAGCGTCGTCAATACACTGAATGGATGGTTGAACAGACAGAAGTGAATGGTGACTTTAAGGAAAAAGAGGGTTTTCTTTAAAGTCGGTGCCTCACCTGGATTTGTTAACAAGCAGATCTTGGCGCATTTGGGGAAATGAGAATCCACGAGTGATTGTTGAAAAGTTGAAGCATGCACAAAGAGTGACTGTTTGGTGCGGTTTATGGGCTGGCGGCGTCGTCGGGCCGTACTTCATCCAAGATCCGTTAAACCAAACGGGACCAAAGATCGCATGCAGAGCTTTTCTCTCGAAGGGACCATGGACTTCCTCATCCACTTTTGAGATTGTCCATGCCTCCACACCATAGAGCAGGACATGGATGATCAAGGTTTTATATAACGTTAGTTTGGTCTTTCGAGATAGGGCTCTACTACTCAATTGCCTCTTGAGCCCATAGAAACAGCGGTTGGCAAGAGTTACTCTGCGTTTGATCTCGGTACTAATGTTGTTCGTACTATTTACTGCGGAGCCGAGGTAGACGAAGTCCTTGACAACCTCGAAGTTAAAGCTGCCCATTGTGATGCTCTGTACAAGTCGATGTTGTGTGTTGTTTCTTGATGACAGCATATGCTTCGTTTAGCCTTTATTCACCCATTCTAGCCGCTTCCGTCTCAATGCCAGCAAATGCACCATTGACGGCTTGTTGTGTTCTGCCAATCACGTCAATTTCATCCGCGTATGCTTACAGTTGTACGGACTTTTGGAAGATCGTGCCTCTAGTGTTGGCGTCTGAGTCTTGCATGATTTTCTCCAGGATGATGTTAAAGAAGTCACATGACAGCGAGTCGGCTTGTCTAAAGCCTTTTTAAGCATTGAAGGTCTCGGTGAGTTCGTTACCGACCTTGATGGAGCAGTGGGAACTGGCCATCGTCCTCCTGTACAACTTGACGAGTTTGGCAGGAATGGCAAAACTAGATATGGCATTGTATAGCTCCGAAAGGACGCTGTTATATGCGGCCTTGAAATTGACGAAAAGGTGGTGGCTGTCGATTTGCATTTCTTGTGTCTTTTCGAGGATCTGATACTTTTGATATATTCTACGTTAAAAAGATTCGTTTTTCACAAAATTTCAACTGGGGATACCCACGTTAAGTCGTGGGGTATTCATCAAAATGGATCCATGCCCCCCTTCCCCTACCAACCGTCAATTGACTATTACTATACTACGTTGAAGGGTACCACGTGTCGAACTTCTCGACAATCTGACCCAGATTAGGTCATGGGCTTTCGTGTGGTGATAAGACAAATTTTTTTGAATCTCCAATGGCGTCTTCTTTAATTTCTCAAAATTATTCTGCATACATAAACAGATTGGTGGACACTGCCTTTTGAGAGAATAGTCCAACAATATTGGAGACATTACAAGATCAACATCACGATCACTGCAATGGAGAAGAAAGAAAGCAGCAACCACCTCTGCACTTGCTCAATATTGGCGTCTTTATGAGAATGTCTAAGAGTTCAATTCTAGGAGCCCACCAGAAGCACACTTTGAGGCGCCGCCGTTAGGCCTCATATTCATGAGAAAACAATCCGAGACCCAGATTGACTTCGGACTGTAAATGACGCATCCCTCGTAAGCCTATGTCTTAGCACAGCTTTCAAATTAAATTTGGCATGGGTTCCCTTGATGCCAGACCAAGCAAATACCACTGTAAGCACGAAATAAAGACTAACTTATTCTTCATTGGTGTGGTTGACGGTGTGATGATCAGCTTTCATGGAAATCCCGACCCCTCAAACACCCCAAATTATGTCAGCATTTCATCTCAAGCCTCTGTCTCGTTCTATTGATCGACCGTTTTATGACCCGCCCGCCGTCATACAATATTATTCGCGATTGTTTTGTGGCCACTTCAATTGCTACTGACTTCAATGAAACACCAATACGTGAAGCAGACATCCTTGACACGTTCCACTTCGCCAGGCGAACATAATGCCACACAAAATGACTGCAGAATGCAAATATTGAGTTTGAATCTAAAACACTTGAGATTCCCACAACGTGCACATATTTATTCATAAACTCTCATCGTTGTCGCGCGCAAAGGAATCCACCGCCGCCGCGGCGATGTTCGTCTCAATAAAAGAAAAATCTCCTCTTATTTACCACGATAACAGCGAAAGTCAAACGTGAAAGCATCACCGACAAGCCTCATTGGAATGCAAATGTTGGCCTATATAAATCCTTTTATTCCCCCGGCAAGGAGAAAAGTGGAAAACTTTTTCAAATCACAACCACACTGTCTGGGCGCTTGGCGGCAGCGACTGCGGCTACGGCAGCGCCGACCAGACGGTGTGTTTCGATATCAAGAAAAGTATGCAAATGACAATAGGATAACTCGTTTACAGTTGGAAAAATTCGTGAAGTTTCACCCCGATCAAAGCCGAGAGAGAATCTCGCCACAGAATCCCCCGTGTTTGCAGGGCAAACTTTTCCGACAAAACTAGTCTTATCAAAACAAAGTATTTCAACTTTGCCAACGCAGGCCAGTGCCTTTGCGGGCAGATGCCGGTGGTACGAGATGAGCCTCATCCACTGCGAGGTGTTAATTGCAATGCCCAAGGTTTCCGATGAAGAACAACAGGTTTCAGCGCACGGATTTTATTCAATCTTCAACTTCGCCTCGAGATGATCCAGGAGCTCTTGCAAGGGCTCAAAAATGACGTCCTTGTAGGCCGGGTAAATGGCGATTATGCGGTCGAACATCTCCTCGCGATCGGTGTTCATGTAGTAGTCGAACCGCACTGGCTCCTCGGCCCTCCACTTGTTGCCCAGCCCTTCTGGCATCAGCGTCAGCGGGACGCAAACCGCCCGCAGGATAAGCGGAACCAGCACCAATTCCCTGCAACTGCTCAAAAATTCCGCCTTCGATGGAGCATCCTCTGGGACGTTCAGCTGCTGACACAACTCCACGAAGGTGCTGTGATAGAACTCCAGACACCTGTCCAAAACGACGTCCCTTTGCCGCCTGTCCGTGTTCATGTGCAGGAATGTTAAAACGTCAATCGCTTGCGGCGAATATCGTGCCAGCTGGAAGTCAACTAAGAGGCAGCCAATGGGGACGTCATCGGGGCTGCATTCGAAGAAGACGTTCTTGCTCCACGTGTCACGGTGACACAGCACATTGCGATATCTTGTTGATGCATTCGAAAGGCTCACAGCCTCACACAAATGTCGGTACAGATCGGTTGCAATGTAGTCTGCCATGGGGGTTCCTTTGTACTTGGGAATGCGCTTGGCGAGTGACACAATGCCCTAGAGGGGGTGGGGAGACTCATCAAGTAACTTGCATGTGACGTGCGACAAGTGAAACTCACCTTGATTCCGGTGACAAACCAGGCGTTGTTTATGGTCAATTGTAAATCGAACAGGATGTCTTTGAACTTCTCACCTATGTTCGTGTTGTTTTCACGTTCGTAGGCGATGCTGCCCGCGTGCAGGTGCGCCAGGAGTGTGAGCACAACTTTGAAGTACTCGAAGGGTGCATCGTTGTTGGTGATGTGCCGGAGGGACTGTGTTGAAAGGTCTTCGAGAACGATGATGTCTGGCCGTGTGTAGTAGCATTCCGGATACAATTTCAAGGGCACTGCAAAGGGAAAGAATGTTGTGCCATCTCGGATTCAAAATCAATTCCCACTCACCACATTTCTGAATCTCACATAAAAGTTGGGCATACAGACGAGTCTCCTTATCAAAGTACCTCTTGTCCAGGCACTCCTTTCTGTGCACTTCATTTGTGAGTGGAAGTGATTTTATAAAGTAACTCAGCTTTTGCTGAAAAGAATGAAACAGAACATGTCACAGGCTAAGAGATAAAAAAAACGAACTACCTTATCCTTCAATTCGACGAACAATGTGTAGTACTCTCCCATGAAACCGATAAGGTCACTGGAGGCGCGTTTGACGACAAAATGTGAGATATCTCCAGGACCCAAGGAGTCTTCTTTCAAGGATTGTCGAAGAACGTGAATACATTCAGCTTCGGAAATTATGTCAAACATGCTGCACGCTGCTGGGTTGACAATGAATGATCACCAGACCGCCAGACAGAACAGATGAACGTGTGTACAGTGTTTCCCAACAGTGTGCTGCAATGCCCAACAGAGAGATCAACTTCACTGTGGACTTAGTTTAGAATACAGATTGTCTTGATAAGGGGTCATAAAGATTGGAACAATAGAAAAACATTTGATAAGTGCGTCGTTCATCGCTTAATTTTGAACAGTGCAACACAAAGGGGTTCATTCAAAGCGACGGTCACCCAACAAAAGGTGTAATTTTCAATTAAAATAAAAACCCCTATCAGGCATTGTTTTATTTGACATAATTAGATGTGATGAGATTTGGGTCAAGTTTTGCGCTGTTTTGTTCGACATCTTGTTGCCTCTCGGAAGGTAGGAGAGATCGGGGCTAGGGGTAGCAGGCGTAAGAAGTAAGAGCTGAGAGTGTTGCTCTAAGAATTAAGAAACACGTAAAAGAGAAAAATCTTTGTTTTGTCCATATCCCGAAGGGGGCTTCAATTTCTCCCTTAACGTCTAGGAGGAAAGTTCTGCGATGGGTACGGTGACCATACATACGTCCCAGATTGCCCGGGCCAGGCCTGTATTTTTACAATCTGTCCCGAGTTTGTTTTTTCCTCACACGGTGCGTTTTTATAATTTCGTACGCTTTTTATTTCATTTAATTGCTTAGACTATATCTAAATTTTATATTAAAAATATAATTTTGCATCTATTATACATAAAATAAACACAAAAATGTTGCTTTAAAAACGTGCCTTAAATCCGGTTTCATTTGAAAGGCAATAGTGGGAGGACGGTCTTAGACCACTAAGGCAATGCAATAGTAGGATATGGTCCATTCATGGTATCGATTTTCCAAGGCCAATCGCTAAGTGTCCTGCTTTGAACTGGCCAACTTTTTGTTGCCTGCTCGTGGAAAGATGGATGCTCGCATTAGATGGAAAAGTTAATAAATACACATTTTCTTTTTTTTCATCAAATAAACAAAATGTTCTTACAGTGGACTCTCCCTAAATCGAGCTCTCCCTAAGTCGAGCTCTCCCTAAGTCGAGCTCTCCCTAAGTCGAGCTCCCCCTAAGTCAAGCTCTCCCTATGTCGAGCTCTCCCTAAGTCGAGCTCTCCCTAAGTCGAGTTCTCCCTAAGTCGAGCTCTCGCTAAGTCGAGCTCTCGCTAAGTCGAGCTCTCGCTAAGTCGAGCTCACCCTAAGTCGAGCTCTCCCTAAGTCGAGCTCTCCCTAAGTCGAGCTCTCCCTAAGTCGAGCTCTCCCTAAGTCAAGCTCTCCCTATGTCGAGCTCTCTCTAAGTCGAGCTCTCCCTAAGTCGAGTTCTCCCTAAGTCGAGCTCTCGCTAAGTCGAGCTCTCGCTAAGTCGAGCTCTCGCTAAGTCGAGCTCACCCTAAGTCGAGCTCTCCCTAAGTCGAGCTCTCCCTAAGTCGAGCTCTCCCTAAGTCGAGCTCTCCCTAAGTCGAGCTCTCCCTAAGTCAAGCTCTCCCTATGTCGAGCTCTTCCTAAGTCAAGCTCTCCCTATGTCGAGCTCTTCCTAAGTCAAGCTCTCCCTATGTCGAGCTCTCCCTAAGTCGAGTTCTCCCTAAGTCGAGCTCTCGCTAAGTCTCCCTAAGTCGAGCTCTCCCTAAGTCGAGCTCTCCCTAAGTCGAGCTCTCCCTAAATCGAGCTCTCCCTAAGTCGAGGTCTCCCTAAGTCGAGCTCTCCCTAAGTCGAGCTCTCCCTAAGTCGAACTCTCCCTAAGTCGAGCTCTCCCTAAGTCGAGCTCTCCCTAAGTCGAGCTCTCCCTAAGTCGAGCTCTCCCTAAGTCGAGCTCTCCCTAAGTCGAGCTCCCCCTAAGTCAAGCTCTCCCTATGTCGAGCTCTCCCTAAGTCGAGCTCTCCCTAAGTCGAGTTCTCCCTAAGTCGAGCTCTCGCTAAGTCGAGCTCTCCCTAAGTCGAGGTCTCCCTAAGTCGAGCTCTCCCTAAGTCGAGCTCTCCCTAAGTCGAGCTCTCCCTAAGTCGAGCTCTCCCTAAGTCGAGCTCTCCCTAAGTCGAGCTCTCCCTAAGTCGAGCTCTCCCTAAGTCGAGCTCTCCCTAAGTCGAGCTCTCCCTAAGTCGAGCTCTCCCTAAGTCGAGGTCTCCCTAAGTCGAGCTCTCCCTAAGTCGAGCTCTCCCTAAGTCGAGTTCTCCCCAAGTCGAAATTGTCTTTAACTCGAACTTTTTCGCCATATTTTACATACATTTCCCACAAATTTCCATACAAAGCCTTCTCACTAAGCCAACTCTCTCTAACATAGGGAGAGATAATTCGACTTAGGTAGTGTCCACTGTATTTTCTTAGCATAGTAGCACATGCTGGGTATACGCTGGTTATGATATAAGGATGATGCGACCTTCTAAAGCAAGAGTTGTCTGTTGGGCCTGTTACTAACCGGGTAGACGCGTCAATTTTCAACTTCCGATACGAACAAATTTCGTTATCCACTTCTCTCACTGAAATTAGTCGGAGAGTGCTCCTGTCAAATTTTTAAACATCGCTTGAAATTGGCGTAAAACTGTCTAGACCAACCCAGTGAACTAACCTCTTGAGTGACAAACACAACAAGCTTGATCCAGCTCCAATTCGAAATATTGCGCATAAATATTTTAACATTATTTATCAAAAAAGGTGAAATTTGAAAACGAAATCGTGAGGTTTCATCAAATATCTGCAAACCTCCAAGGCTTCGCACTTTCGTACATTTTCGGAGTTTCGAAAAGGGGGGCATTCGGGGAATGCTAGTTGGCTATAAAGTACAAAGTACCCTGAACTGACCACTCGGAGCAATCAACTACATTAGCAAACATTAACATTTTTAAAATCATAATTATAAGGCTTAAGAGGTACGGTTCTTAAGATCTTAAGTTTTGTTGCATTGTATTAATTTTATGGTTAATTTGGCTTTTTTTATTACAATGATGAATAAAAATTTGAAAGCCACGTATTCCTTCATGTTTTACATTTTTTGATATTTTGTCCCGGGCTTTTCTCGGCGAAATATGATCACCGTAGCGATGGGTGCCCAAAAAAGCAGTTTTATATCTTTTTTATTTTTTGTATTTTTGGTCCTCTTTCCCCACGAATAAGATACTGTGTTGATTGTTTTTTCTTATCATGCTGTTGTGTCTTGATTTTGATAGCGTTTTGTAAATTTAGCTTTTTTTTTTGTAAAATTCCATGCCAGTCAGTCGTTTTTGTTAACCGATTGCTATGAACATGGGTACTGTTTACCAGGCCCATAGGGCTACAATCAGCTTTTTCAATCCTGATGATCCGAAGACGGAACGAAATAAGGCAGATCACAGCTACTAGAAGCGTCATCCGAAGACAAACATGAGCAATCTTTGTGCCTCATCTGTTGTAAACCATTTTCTCAGGTTCAGTGGGTACATATCGCCCAAAAGGATCCATACGTTTACATGTCATTAACAGTTAAGAAAAGAAATTGTGTTTCTAGTTAATGGAGTTCGCACTGTACTTCCATTAAGTCTCTCTTAAACAAGGCATTGTATGTGCATTAATTGGGCCGATCGTTTTTCGTAATCCCCTTTGGATGTGCATTTTCCTTTAACTAAATCGTTCGGCATGGAAAGGAACAAGTGGCAATCACGTGGTATCTTGTCTAGACTAACCTTCCAAGTAAGGTCCTGGAGATTCCACGAGGGACAATTGGAATGTGTAGCTAGGCATTGTCCTGTCGTAACACACTTCATCTCTTATTGGCCAAAACTGCTTCTGGGCTCCTCAGGCTTCAGGTCTAATTGTTGACAGTAAAAGTTCTGGGAGCAACGCATGTGAGAAGATTTGTTATCTTTTTCTTTATTTGGCGCTATAGTCCGGGGTTGGCATGGGCCTTAACCAACAAACCTCTACAGCTAGCGCTATTTCTATTCATAATATTCTATCATTTCAGTTACGCACGCCAAGTTGGTTGAGGTTCTAGGACGCACCACTTTAGACAAGGACGTGCTCTCATGAGTTATCCTATAGATCCCCAGTCTCTTCAGGCTGGAGCTGAGTTGTCCATACGCTCAACATGACCCAGCCAACTTACCCATTGCATCCGTAGACGCCTGTACACCTCATACAGTCCGAGGTTGAATCTTTTCCCTCAGGGCCGAAGATCGTACGCAGATATTTTCTCTCGCAGATGACTTATTGGTCAGCTTTTCAGATTGTCCATGCCTTTGCGCCTTTCTGCAGGACTGGGATGATCGGTGTCTTATACTTATAAACTCAACGCAGTCTATTGAGAGATGGCTAGATCGGTTGCAGGAGTTATTCCATGTTTTAAGAAGACGGAGGATCGTGCTCTTGGGAGATCTCTGGTCAATGCTTCACCCTCCGAAGATGATGATAAGTGATCGAGTTTTCATCCAGAAAGTAGGTCCTGCTAGACTTATCATCGTGATCTACTATTCTTCCACCAGGAGCAGAATCAGATTTTTATATTGGATTTATATACGGAAGAAAAAGAAGAAAGTCGGTTAAGTTTCGCTTGAATTTTTGGTCAAATATCTGTCTATATCGTTTGAAACACGCAGCATCGTTAAAATTAAGCAATAGTCACACTGCGTCGGAACTTTGTGTAAGACTTTACACGTTTTCGAAGAAGCACGGGTCAATTTATTTATACCATTTTAATTTATGGAAATAATGGTTACATGCCTAACACAGTTGAAAGTTGAGGACCCTTGGTCCTTGGTCTCTCCAAGATGGATCTATACCTGCCAATGATAGTAGAGTGTCCGGAGAGGAGATCTTTCCGCATAAGCACCTCTGTCCCGAATAAGTCCATTGACTGGAGATTGAGGAGCATTTTGAGTGTTAATTTGTTCTTAGCACTCTGCTGGTAGATAAACACGCCATGCTTAGCGAGGGGCTTATCTAGCGATTTGCAATTGATGTCTTTATCTAGAACGGTTCACCAAATCGCTAGACCGTACAGTGGTGTGGGCCGGACTCTAATATAAGCTGCGTTTTTTTGCAAGCGTCTATACGCCTTAATTTCAATTTGCATGTAAAATCCACTAACAAAGAGTCCTATATCCGCTTAACTTACTCATCATATCTATCGCCGCTTGAGGAATAAGCGCGGATAAAAACAATGCGTCCAATCATTATTTTCTGTGTGTTCATTCCTGAATTCATTCATTCATTGTTTAGGTTGCTGTATGTGGCTTACACCTGCAGGTTTGGTTGATGTATTAGATAATTTTTAATTTTGTTGGCATCTATAAGTATGCAATTTTTGGTATACTCAGAGTGCCTCTGCTATACATTTCGTTTTGGCTTCGTAAGCGATTCTTTTCATTTCATCAAATTTCTTTTTATTTTATAATTATTAAGTGTTTTTGCTTTTAAATTGATGGTCACGCTACACAGTCACAAAACGAAGATTGTGACCATCAAAGATCAACCATCACCTTCCACGATTACACCCCTGACTGCTTAGCAAATGTCATAAATATCGTCGGTGCTGCCAAGATTTTACGATGAATCATTAAGCGCCGATGATCGTTTTTTTGTGTACTTCAAAATTAAGCGTATATACGCTTGCAAAAAAACAGCTATAACCATGCGGCACTGTTGTTTCCATTTGCACCCCTTAGCCTTTTTACAGCAGTATAAAGCCGTGGAGGATACCAATAAGCACGCTTTCACATTACAAATGTGAGCGAACAGCCAGACGCCGGAAGGTGTGAGAGCAGCCGGACAACAAAAGGTGTGCAACAGCGCTAGGTCAGCGTTTCAAGCCAAGCAAACCGTGGGATCAGGCACAGCGATGCAAGCCGACACCACCGTGTGAGCGTCGCCGATCATCCTTCGAGGCGCACTTGTGTCAAGGCCATTGCTCATCGACATCGAGCAAATAGGATAGGTTAAGGCAAGTAGTTTAGTTTTAAGAAAGCAGTGATCGAGGCAAGATCGGATTTGAATTTAAATAAAGTCCCTCATTGACCCACGGTCTTTGTCTTTAATTTACCTTCCTAGATGTTGGGTTTCGAGCTTAATGTCCTAAAGAAGTTCGCGCTGTGGTTCAGGTTTAAAGAGGTTCCACATATTGAGGAAAGAATATGTTATCCATAAATCGAATGTGATAAGTGTGCATATTCTTCTGGGGTAACATTATCAGACTATAGCCTAGAGGCAGTCAACCTAAGATTGGTGGTCAGGTTAACAAACTGCACAATATTAAGAAAGACAGATGATAAGATGATCTGCTAAGGAAACCATGAACAGACAGCGCAATAGATAGATATTGCGATTGGTATGAACACCACACCACACCACACTATACTCTCTAGGTGGCGCTACAATTGGGAGGATTTGAGCCTAGCTTACCAGTGCATCAGAGGTACGTACAATTTTATGTCCACTCCAATCGGCGAAGAAAACTCTTCCATTCTCTGTGCAGAGTGACTGGAGATGGATGCTACAGTGACAATATGACAATTGTTTGTGTTTAGAAGAGTAGACTTGTGTGAAGATCCTTTAGCTTTTGTGGTCATGTTGACCACTAGGTTAGGTAAGTGGGCTGCTAGTGCATTCACCAGCACACTTAGACTATATTGGTCCATTGTGATACCCATAGTCAGACTACTACCATTGATTGACTACTCCAGTGATAGATTTCAACGGCAAATGGTGGCTGGGCCAGATTTGAAAACCAGATAAAAGCGTATTAACTTTGTTTTCACTGATATTCGAACCGGGGACCCCGCTTACCACAGGCAGGCACTCTACCAACTGCGCCAAAAAACACCTCAGGCGTGCCGAATAGCCAAAGTCATAGCCACAAGTCTTGACCATAAATCAGAAATTTTCAAATGAATCTGCTTTAATGTGGCGATTTAAACATTTGCTAATTTAATCTTTTGGAATCTTCGCATTGTTTGCATGACAAAGTGACGTAATTCCTGTATCAGTCAGAGGAAAACATTCTCAGACATTTGAATGATGATTTTTATGTGAGCCTGCATATAATCGGGGCGCCAGCTAAATTCCTTTCTGTCTTCTTGGCACGTCCATGAATAAATTTGCCACAGCAATAGAGGCCCCACACGAAGTGTGCTCTCTTTATAGCCACAAACATGTTTATTTTCGAAACAAATGGCTCATTGTCTTGCGAATACTTTTGTCATAACTAATCCCGAGTTCGTTCAGTAATTGCTACGTTTCGTTTTTGGCAGATTCGCTTCTAATTAACGTCTACGTCGGCGACATCAAGGTCAAGGTAAGTTAAAAATACTGTCGGATTGAATTCTTTTGACGGAACTAATTGACTTCGTGAGTGAAATGTGTTCAATGGAGTCGTTTGTAGAAGTCTCTGGAGTCTCTTATCTCTTGATTGAGAAATTAAATTATTCAGTGATTGCTGTAAATCGAGAAGGTAAGCGTTGCAATAGAGACTTACCTACGTGCTTTGTGTTGTGTTGTGAATAATTCTTCGAATCAAATGTAGATCAATTGGCATTGCTAATATGACATCATGCAGGTTTTGGGAGACCCATTTGCCATCGATGACAACAAAAAAAATAAAGTACTTCAACCAATCCTTTAGGTTTTCTGGTCGATGACTGCAAATTCCAGTTCATGGTACAGCTATTCAGAATTTTTCATTTGACTGTCAACTGGGTGCATGTACAAAACAGATTTTTGAATTTCCTTCAATAAGGAAGTAGCCGCAGTCGTGACCGTAATGTTCGTCATCCAAAAGCTGTCTCGTCCGGAGACTGGATTGAGATCTGAAGGCCCTCAAATTAGATCATTAGTAGCGCTTGACTGTCTGTGAAAATGCAGTCTATTCTACAATATTCCACCTTATTTGCAATACTCAGAACAATAGGCCCTTTCTTCCCCGAAATGTTCGAGGTGTACAATGACATGCAACTTTAAGCTGGGCCATGCGACTAGACAACTTGAATCCTCTCAGAATGAAATTAGATATAGAGTGACAAACGCAACAGAGTACATCCTCATTTATTGTGTTGGATACAAAGAGAGAAGGACATACACCAACATGGTGAGCGAAACATGCAGACAGTCGTAAACAGCGATAGTTTCAAGTTTCAAGTTTATTTAAATAAAAGGTATGCACATTAAGATTTACAACTTTTTTAGTACTTAGTATTTACAATTTAGAATTTTTACAGATTTTTCTTAAAAACTATAGGATTTGGGGGATGATTTCATGGAAGTGTGGAAAAATGGGGGATGATTGCACTTTTAAAATCTTTCTGATCCGATATCGATTTAATATTAGAAGGTAAAGAGTTCCATAGTCTAGCAGTTTGCATGAAAAATAAACGCGATGAATTTAAAAAGTTATTGCGATAAGTTATTAGATTAATCGACCTATTTGAACGAGTAAAATTAAGCCTGTTGAACAAATAATCCGGACTATGACTGTGAATCAATTTGGACCAGGGCGTAACTCAAATGAGGATATTAACCCGAACTGCTTACTGGACTAGTTGTGGGCTGGAAATGTGTTTTTGGGAAAAATTGATTGAGGGACATTCTGATTTTGGCACAAGTCCTCGTGGAATTCTTTGAATAGTCGCCTGTTGGCAGTCTGCGGGAATGTGTGACACACAAGCAGGAACAGGACACACACACACAGCGTGGGAGAGTGGACATTTCTGGGTCGTTGTCCGTCGCACATAGAGAAAGTTTATACGTAATTTAAGTTTTATTAACGAACTGAACAACCTCGAACACTTAAGCTAACTTAACCCTAATTTTGAACTTCGACTCTAGATTAATTGACCTATTTGATCGAGTAAAATTAAGCCTGTTGAACAAATAATCCGGACTACGAATGTGAATCAATTTGTGAGGGAAAATACAGTTCCTGGCGTTAATGTAGTCTTGGAGACTGCACCCCAGTAAGTCCCTGTCATAAGCAGAGATATGCTCATATCTGCGAATGCCATAAATGCATCGAACTGCATCATTAAAAGCCACCCGTAACTTGTGCATGGAGAGCGAGTCAGGATTACAATATATTAATTCACCGTATCTTATGAGAGGCAGTATTAGGGCAGTTACAAGTTTTTTGCGCGTGCCTTGCGAAATTTTCAAATGAATCTGCTTTAATGTGGCGATTTAAACATTTGCTAATTTAATCTTTTGGAATCCTCGCATTGTTTGCATGACAAAGGAGTGTAATAAGCACTGGGTCATAGTTTACAGAGACAACCATTGATGCGACCATATTGATATGATCATATCCAGAGAGATCATTGCTTATTACATATCCAAGACTCGTTGTTTTCTCAACGGTTTTAATTTTATAGGAACCAAGATAGAGTTCGGAAATATGGTCTAGATCAAGCTTCAGTTTGGAAATATGTACTAGCAGTGACTTTTGACACTTGACCAATCGAATATAACTTTTAAGTCGTTGTTCATAAGAGTCGCGAGTTCATCAAGATTTGGAAAAGGTTTGGCCAGATGCAATTGAACATCATCAGCATACAGGTGTAATGAGCAATGCCTACACACGGAAGGTAAATCATTGATGAACATAGTCGGAGAAGCTTCCTAGTTGAGAAACACTAAAAAGAAGCCATGACAGTGCTCTGCTTGAATAACGCTACAGTGGTGAGGAGTTCTTACAGAGGTACAACAATTTGTCTGAAGCGTGTGATTGCAACAGAGAGACTATCATAGGCTATTAGCGTGAGAACAAATGTGTCGTCGTGCAGATTGTATTTTCTAATCACTCTAGCAAACATGAATTCATCACTCAACTAATTGCAAAGCCGATGAACTCGCAAGGCGTGGTACAATCTCCTCTCTAGCACTCTATCCTACTCTTTAGGTCTCTTTCCGAGCAGATGGAAAACAGCATTTGTCCAGCCAGTCCCTAAAAAGGGCGAATCTTCGTCACCCACCTCGTATCGACCCATAGCCCATAGCACGCTGATAAATCGTCAGCTTATGAAATATCTTGAATCGCGGAAGCTTCTTAATGACCGAAAATATGGTTTCCGCAGCGACAGGTCCACTGGTGATCTGATAGCTTATCTCACCGAAAAGTGGCACCAATCTTTGCACAATTCAGGAGAAAGCAAGATCGTTGTGATATTTCTAAAGCATTTAACAGAGTTTGGCATCAAGCTCTCTTGTCGAAAATGCGTGACTATGGTATCGATGAATCTCTTCTTCTACGGATTAGAAATTACCTGTCGAACCGTTCAATTCAAGTTGTTTTGGATGGGTTCAAGTCTGATATCCACCAAATAAATGCTGGTGTTCCCCAGTGCTCAGTTCTGTCTCCGACACTCTTTCTCATTTTTATAAATGATCTCTTGTCTGCTACTTCTAATCCAATACATTCCTTCGCTGATGACAGCATTTCATATTCGTTCCAAGACTCACGACTCCGCCCTTCGGCCGTAGAATTGGAACAGCAGCGTATGTTAAGCACGTTGAATTCCGATCTTGACAGCATAATTAACTGGGGAAAAAACAACAGAGTGGAATTCAATGCTTCAAAAACTCAATGCTGCCTGCTGTCACTCAAGCTAACCCTTGATAATCAGCCATTATCCATGAATGGCGCTTGTGTCGATGAAACCGGAAAACTTTCCATCCTTGGTATGTGTATCAACACAACACTTAGTTGGAACGATCACACATTTGATGTCGCCAAAAAGGCTGCGAAATGTTTAGGTTTCCTTAATCGATGCAAGAAATATTTCACCCCTTCTGATTTGACTTTAATTTAGAGGGCTTACATCCACCGCAAGCTTGAGTACAACGCTCATGTCTCGCTCCAAAAGCGACAATTATAGTTGTTAGTTCATAAAAACTAATTTTGTTTATTTTTTGTTTAACAATCGGTAAATTGTATTTATTCTTTTGTTCAAACACAATTTGGTTTTTACAGATTCCAATTTCTCCTTGTGGTCTCTTGCATTTTCTGCTATCAACTGACCTCTGGTCTACTCTTCTCCTCGGTACCCCGGTTGCACTTGTCCACCTTTAACCTCGTTGGTTGCTGATGGCGTGATTCTGCAAGCTTTGCAGATAAAGGGAGTTTTTTTTTTGTTGGTCGTTCCTCACGTGATCTGCATGCTTTCTAGAGAGAGGCGTTCTTTTGGTTTTCTTAATTCCTCACGTGGTCTAAAGAGAGTGACGTTGTATGTGTATCCTAACGTTATCGGCTATGTTTGCAGCGGGAGACGTTCTTTGTCTCAGCCATGTATGATGTATGGCTTGTTATGTGTCGTTGCCAGCCTGAGTGTGTAACTCAAGCGATCAAATTTATAGGAGACAGTAATATCGCAGAGTCATTAGACTCACTCGAACATCGACGCACCGCCTCTTCTTTGTCCGTGTCTTATCGTTATTTCTACAAACGATGCTCAAGTGAGATAGCCAACTGCATTCCTCCACTCCATGAATTCACCCGCAATACTCGTCTCGCCAGGAATGCCCATCAGTATACCCTTAAGCCTACTTTCGGACGCACAGTTAAATTCAGAGACTCGTTCTTCAGCCGCACCTCACGAATATGGAATGCTTTTCCTAGCCTAATGGTTCCCACAGACTACAACCCGCAGATATTTAAGACCAATGTGCACAGGTACCTCCCTTTCTCCCTCTTTACCTTCGGCCCGTGCTGTGTCTTGACCCCGGACACATAAGGGTATTAGCAATCCCTTGAGCACGCGCAAATTATAAAAAAAATATAATAACTGTCAAAAAGGCACTCAATTTCGTCGGTAGACTAGGGGGCAATCAGCTGCAAAGTCAGCCAACAAAATATTCAAACATATTCGAAAAATTCCACAACATCCCTCACCCCTCTCGACGGGCAGCAAATCAAGAACACAAGCTCCAAAACTTAAATCCCCCACAAAACGACACCTCCGCACTCACACAGCCGACTAGATTAGGCAAACTTAAATCAAATTCCTTCAGCTGGCCTGCAAGGATAACAGTTCTAAGTCTCCACAAATTCCCACATGCAGACATCTAAATGGTAATCTTCGCCAACATTAGATTAACAATTACCAGCCATGATAGGCCATTGTGCTCGGGGTCAGTTGCCTCCGGCTGGCGGCGGGGGTTAGAGGCCAGCGAAGGCGTCTCAGTCCCCCCCCACGGAGAAACAACAAAACCACAAAAACTCTCATTTCCTTGAAATCACTTCATAAAGGATATCATCTCAGCCATCAATGAATTAGAGGGTAATTCAGTGGGAGCGGAAGAAAAAGAATCCTCCTCCCCCAGCCATAAGGAGGATGCTCTGGCAGTGAAATAAAACGATTCATGGTTCTCTTCTTTTTTCTCGTTCGTTCCATTCTCTGGCCCAATTACAAGGTTCCACAGCAGAACAACAAGTCGGGCGGAGGCGGGCAGCCAAAATTGAATCACCCCTTGAATGGACGCAATGTGGGAGAGGACATGGGGTCCTTGGATTTGGATTGCCTTCAGTTCCAGAGTGTTGCTTATCAGTGATGTAGAGGCGGCTTCGGCGGCGGCGATGGACCGGGGCGTAACTCAAATGAGGATATTAACCCGAACTGCTTACTGGACTAGTTGTGGGCTGGAAATGTGTTTTTGGGAAAAATTGATTGAGGGACATTCTGATTTTGGCACAAGTCCTCGTGGAATTCTTTGTCTGTTGGCAGTCTGCGGGGATGTGTGACACACAAGCAGGAACAGGACACACACACACAGCGTGGGAGGGTGGACATTTCTGGGTCGTTGTCCGTCGCACATAAAGAAACTTTATACGTAATTTAAGTTTTATTAACGAACTGAACAACCTCGAACACTTAAGCTAACTTAACCCTAATTTTGAACTTCGACTCTGTTCTCGTGGAACAACCCGCTTCACTTCGACTTCTCGCCCGCGGTGCTGAGCAGCAGCCTGTTGGAGAAGCTCTCCGTGATCTGGCCGACGCCCGGCTTCATCGCGTTCTCTGTGAGAGTGGCGTTCGCCTTCTCCAGCTCCAGGATCTGCTCGCCTTGCTCCTTGATCTCCTTCCATGCAAACTCGATATCGTCCGCCTCGGGGCTGAATCCGCAGACGCAGAAGCGCAGGAAGTGCTTGCCCTTGTGGGAGGCCTGGATGACGTAGATCTTCTTCCGGTCCATCAGGCGGTCCAATAGGGTCGTCGTAAGGCGATTATCGCCGCGCATTCGGAAGCAGACCAGGCCAAGGGCTCGCTTGGCAACGATCTCAAATCGGTCGTCGCTGAGGACGAGGTCTTCGAACTGCTTGGCCAGCGCCATGTGCTTGCGCAAGTGTGCCCTCAAGCCGTCGGCCCCGAACGAGCGGAGGGTGATCCAGACCTTGAGCGCCCTGAACCTGCGGCCGAGCGGAATCTGCCAGTGGCGGTAGTCCGGGACTTGAGAGTGGCCCTCGTACTTGTGCTGCAGATAGATCCGGTCCACATTGAAGCTCTCCATCACGTGGTTGGCGTCCCGCAGCCACATCGCGGCGCAGTCGAAGTTGACCAGCAGGAACTTGTGCAGGTTGAAATTCAGGGAGTCAACGTGCTCCAAGCCTCGCTTGAGCTCAGCGCATTCTGGAAGGGAAAATGCAGCCCCAGCATAGGCGGCGTCGACGTGCAGCCAGATCTTGTGTTCCTTGCAGACTGGGGCCAGGCTCTCGACGTCGTCGTAGGCACACGTGCCTGTGGTGCCGAGAGTGGCGATGCAAATGATCGGGAAGTGCCCTTTGGCCACGTCCTCCTCCACAGCCTTACGCAGCGCGTCACCGTGCAGGACAAGGTCATCTCCCGCCGGAATGAGCCGAATTGGAACTGCGGCCAGAACGCCAGCCTTTTCGATGCAGCTGTTGCTCTGGTCGCTTGAGTAGGCGACCAACCGACCGCGTATCTCGCTCTCGCTCAGCTCCGGGTGCTCCTTCTGAATGCGGCGTACCGTCTGCTCTCGCGCCGCGAGCACTGCAACCAAAACCGATTCACTCGCAGAGCCCTGAATGACACCACCGCCAGGGCCCTCGGATGAGTGCAGGAACTCGCTCGGAAGGTTCATGAACCGCGCAAGCCAGTCCATCACCACGACTTCCAGCTCCGTGCACGCTGGGCTGCATATCTGAAAAGAAAGCAAATGAAATGCAAAAGCGATTAGTTGGGCCTCCGCCTTGGTCGGGCATTTGCATTTTAAATGAGCGAAGAAATTTGTGAAAAGCTTTTTCGGCTGATTAGCTGGTCCGAGTGTTGTAAGATGTTACGGCTGGAGTGGTTATGTCACGGCGGTGGTGTGAGGACCGGTTTCTGACGGAATACGTTTCCTTAATGACATTGAAAAAATTATGAGCAATTTATTGCCACTTCTTCTGGTCGATACGCATCGATGGACTGGTTGGACTTGTTCGCGGATGCAAGTGAAATTGCCAGACGCCCTTGTGACAGCTTGGCTGTCTGTTTAGAGATTTGGAGAAAATCACACAAATCTCAAGAGAAGGAGTTCTTTGTTGGGTCATCACGTTACGAACTTCGTCTATGTGCTGCCTTTCTTCGTGGCTTGGTGCCTCGTTTCAGGGCGTGTTACCGAGAAGAAGTGAAGAGTTCTTGATGTCGTGCTTGTGGTACAAGGTGTGGAGCCAAGGTTAGGTTAGATTAGTGCTGCTGACTGGCTTCAGAAGTTAGGCCAGAGTAGGCCAGTTATGTTGCCACAAGGAATCGGTTGATTCTACCATTTAGAGCTATTAATGGAGAAGAAGCGGTGGAGATGACTTTTACTAATGCTGCTTAGTTCTGTCCAGTGGTTGAAGAGCATAGCTACGGGATGAGAGGGTGCTGCAGTTGCATAGAAGACGGTTTTTCCCTCCTCTCCATCTATGGAGCTTATACAGAAGTCGTTGTAGGGATAAGGTATCAATCTGGAGTCGAGAGTGCCGGTGGCGCAATGCCCGGTTGTAACACCAATGAGGATTGTGAAATTCGGCTTCCTAATACTAATCAGATCGAGTGGCGTTTTGGATCGAGAGTATTCGTTAGAATCGTTTTGTGATGAGGCCCAATGTCAGTAAACCATTTACGTTTGGTGTGAGTAAGCGTTTCGAGTTCTAGAAAATGCTTTTCAGCAGCGAGAGACATGGACAACAGACGGCTTCATCCGGAAAGAGTGCAGAAGTAGTTCCGTTTCCAGCGAGTTCGTCTGCCTCTCAAATTTCTGAAATGTTACAGTGATTGGTGATTTAGTAGACGGAATGACAGTTGACAGTGGGTCGCCGTGGCGTAGTGGGTAGGTGCGTCGACTCCTACGCAGAGGGTGACAGGTTCGATACCCGAATTTTAATAATTCACGGCACCGCCTCCTTCGAGTCAAGAACAATGCTCAGAGCTTCTCAACTTGCCCGTTCGCAGTCGGCTTTAAACCGTAGGTCCCTTCCACGCGTGAATGAACAATAGCACGCACAATACGAGTGGTTGCTGAGAAGCTAGGCCTAGGTCCCATATTATTATTAATGGCAGTTGAAAATGCAGGTCCTTACTGTAGACTCCCACACGCACTCATTCATCCATCTTCGAACCATCTGTCAAGATTCGCAGGGGACCGTCCAGTTAGACCTGGAAGGTACGCTGGGTGAGCATTTCTTCTCGAAGATGAGGAAATTTCGACGTCCCGAAATTCAGCCCAGCGATTTTCGATTTATACACACACTTAAACATCAATAGGGGAGTACAGAAGTCATGGCTAGGTCTAACATGCCCGATTTGAGGTCGGTGTTTCCTGGTAAGGATCCGAATTTGTCAAGTAAGTAGAGTGTCCGGCGCCAAGCTTCTTCCAAATAAGCAGCGATTAAGAAGGGATCTATGGGCGGAAGACTGAGAAGTTTATTTAAGGCAATGGAGGGGGCGAACTCTTAGCCTGATTCATTTTAGCACTTCTGACAAGTCTATACAATTCCTCCTGAAGTATAAGTGGCCAATGGCTTTTAGACTCATGGCTTGGGCTATGATCTGTCAGTCAGTGAATCAACGACTTTATAAAGTGAAGAGAAGAAACGCGAAGTACTCTTTTGAACCAAATATCTTTCTTCTTCATCCCACTACGCCACGGCGACTCCTACGCAGAAGGTGCCAGGTTCGAATCCCCAATCTACCAGCATTCATAATTTACGGCTTCCACCTCTTTCGAGTCACTGACAATTCTCAAAGTTTAGTCCTGTCTAGAAGAAGCTTCTCAATTTTGCCGTTCGGAGTCGGCATAAAACCATAGGTCCCTTCCACTCGTGAAAGAACAATAGCACGCACAACACGAGTGGTTGCTGAGAAGCTAGACCCGGGTTCGCCTCGGACTGTCGCGCCACCAATATTACTAGTATTATTATCTTCTTCTTCCGCGATGCAATTTTTGGGTTAGCTCGGTAGGGTTAGGTTAGGTTGGTGGGCTACTAGTGCATTCTCCAGCACACTTATACCATATTGGTCCATTGTGGTACCCCTAGTCAGACTACTACCACTGATTGACTACTCCCGTGATAGTGCCGATAATTTGATCCCAACGGCAAATGGTGACTGGACCAGATTTGAAAACCAGATAGAAGCGTATTAACTTTGCTTTCACTGGGATTCGAACCGGGGATCCCGCTAACCAGGAGCAGGCACTCAACCAACTGCGCCATCCAGTCTGAGCTCGGTAAGACGAGTACCAAATGTTTAGGCTTTCGTTTGAGGAATCCCTGGTTGATATAGGGAATAGTTGATGAACCATTGACACGTCGTTAACACGAGAAAGGCTGAAGAGGGATGGGTTGTAGGAAAATAGCAATATTTGACTAGTTCATGTTTTGAAATACAGTGGCCTCTCACTCAAGACTCTCCCCAAGTCGAAACTCTGGCTAACTCGAAGTTTTTCGCCATACTTTACATACACTGTAAATGTTTAAAATTTGAGAGAAAACTTCTGATTGCCAAATTCTAGACTCGTAACCTCACTAAATGAAAAGAGAACTAGGGTATGAAGGCTACATCGGAACAGCGCGTTCTAGCAGTCTTTCTTTGACAAGGGTTGAACCGCATTTTATCGAGCTTATGAGAATGATGTGCCAGAACCCAGAAAAAGTTTAAAATTACTATGAATAAGATCCATAGAAAAAACGCATAACTTGCACAAATAGTCGCCTTAGCTTGCCAACAATAGGGACTGAGAAATAAATTTAAGAAAATTGTCTGAGTGAATAGAGAGTGTAGCTTTATCTAGAATTTTGTACTGGGACTTACGAAAATTAAAGGCGCGCCCTCCCCATTCCGGCGTACAAAAATGATTTACGTGTAGCCTACTTCAAATGTCAAGGCTCAACCGCATGAACGCGTCTTTGCGATATGGGTATGATTTCCATTTTAAACCAATGGTCTCAATTGAGACTGATTTTGAAAACAGTTCAGAATAACTAGGGTAGAAAATAAGAAAATTAATAATATAGGGTTCCCCGTGGCGTAGTGGGTATTTGCGTCGACTCCTACGGAGAGGTTGCTAGGTTCGAATCACCAATTTACCAACTTTCATAATTGACGGCTTCCATCTCTTTCGTGTTACTGACAATGCTCACAGAGTATTCCTGTCTAGAAAAAGCTTCTCAGAGTCGGCATAAAACTGTTGGTCCCATCCACTCGTGAAAGAACAATAGCAATCACAACACTAGTGGTTGCTGTAGAAGCTACACTCAGTTCCGTCTCGGACTGTCGCACCACCCATATTATATTATAAATAATATAGGCGTTACCACAGAACTTACGTCATGGCATTTCGAAGCTTGGGGTACACAAGCATTTAGCAAACGGCGAGATATCGGCCAATTATTGACTTTGGAATGAAAATTGTTGCGAGTGTGGAAACACATCCAAAGAACGACTCGGCACGCAAGTCTCTCACGTGCAGGATGCCTGAGCACATTGTGGATCATAAAATTATTATCAAACTGCATGACATAAGTCATTCAATCAACTCAGTATTGCAGAAACCATCTGCATTGGAAAATCTCATCAGGCGATGGAACTTTTTAGAAATATTTCTGACGCTTGCTAAAAACATTGTCATTTTTGACAATTTGACATTTTAACTGATCAACTTTTCCCATTGTTCTCATTTTTTAATTTTAAAATATAAGTCCTTTCGCTTAATGTTATTTGGTTACGCTCATTTCATGACTGTTAGGTATTTAGACAGGGTGACCATGCTTTGCAAGTAACGCAATGCTCAAAGTGGTGAAGGAGCCATTTTGTCGACTGAGTCCACTGCGAGGGGTCCCATTGATAATGGCCGCCGTGATAATGCCACATGACACCACTGGAGGTAAGTCGTTAGTGTTTTCTACCAAGCCAAACCTTTTGGACGACCTCGTGGTGGTAGCCGGAATAACATTGCACATATGCGACCAAGTCGTCAACAATTTCAACCGACCCACCGCTTGAAACTTTGCCAGCGCAACCGAGGTGCTGATTTGAACGGGTTGCTATTCCGTACTTAATGCCATGGATGTAGGCTCAAAATAAAGCCTGAATCAATTTTATATCCAACACCGTTGTTGTTTTATTAAAATTTCTTTTCCTATCGTTCTTATTTGGTCACCCCTGTACTTGATGTTTTCCGCACATCTTTACTCTTGATATGAATGCTTTGTCTTAATTTTTTTACTTCTCTTACAGCCAGACAACCGATAAATCACTAGAAAAGGGTATATCATCGCTTCTTTGGAAGGAAATTACCAAGTTTTTCACGCCACGGCAGAAAACCGAAACATTGTAAGCAAAATCAGGCCAGATTTCAGACAGGACAGATTCAGTTTTTCTCAGATTATTACACACTTTCACAAAAATACAGCGAATTCTTATGCAATTCGAAATAACACCTCTTGTTGAATGAAAGATTGATACCAGAAGACATAGCAGTCACTGCAAATATCAACAAACTCAATCTAAAGCCACTTCGTTGTTCAATTTCTAAACGATAAAAAAAAAATTGCGTTTCTTCCGTTTCCACTTCAAATTCACCAAAAACCGATTTCACTGATATCACAGAGCGGGCAACAATTTGAAAGCTAATTGGTCATCCATCGACTGCCAGACGCAACGTGAACCACTTTCAAAGAGAAATAAACAAACTCACATAGAACGCCGATTTATCGCCTCCGATTGTGATCCATCGCACAGGGTGTGAGAATGCGAAAGATTTTCAAGAGCAAACGACGCCAGCCATCACTCGTGTGACGCAACACGACAAGACAAGCAGCCAACAGTACAGGCACGCGTCATATTGAAATTTGATTCTTCACGTAGATATGCCCAAAACGAATTCACAAAAACAAACAAAACCAGTTCGCCAAGAGAAAGTCGCAGCGGAACAGTGGACTTTTCTTTTCGAAATCACACTCGGGCGCTGCTCTCCAGACTCTCCAATACGTACCCAGCTGAATCCGATGACTCCCAGTCCAGAAGAAATCATCTCGCCAACAATTGACGGGTATGAAGTGGCCGTCGGATAGTAACCATGCATGTTGGGCGACTGCCAGTGGGTCAGGCCGGGCAGAATGACTCGGCTAATGTCAGTTAGGATGTCCTCCCACTTTTCCGGTTGCGCAGGGATCTCCTGCGGCAGCATGCCAAACAAATAGCCGGGCGTCACCGATGGTAGGACGTCACTAGAACACAGAAAACACAAGCACTTAGTCACTCAGTGGAACATCGCTTTTATGCGTCAATTGGTACCGTTCACGAATGGTGTCAATGTAGTCGGCGATAAAATCGACCGCCGCCTTGCCAAACTCACGAAACTCTTTCGAATCCATTCTCTCTGCGCGGCTTTCTTGTCAATGTCCTGTGGGGGAATTCAAATGCAATTAATATCGTGGATACACGACACGGAACGTAAGGAAAATGTGTGAGGTAAAGGCCCGTGACACTGTCTTGAAGCTAATGGTGTGCAGCATGTCACGAGGGCGCTTTTATATAGTTGAAAGCGAACGACGGATGTATCTCAGGTTGAAAGTTACACTGTCCTCTCATCTCTCTTCGTCTGTTCTTCGCATTCATTCGGCCCTGGTGGGGAGGGGGCGCCTTACGGCGAACTGCACGAACGCGCAATTAATTGCTGGGCTAGTCGGCTTGAAGACGAAGCGGGGCACGAATAATTGTGTAGGGGAATATGTGCATATCTGTTGGATGAGGGATATGGCTAATTTATTCTTAAAGAAACGCTTCATCGATGAGTTGATTAGGGAGGTGCAGAAGTCTGTTCAATTAGCAGATGATGGCTTTGGGAGGCTCGCGAATGTGTGAACTGGTGATGGTCGGTTGACAGCGAGGCAGACGCAGTGACCAACTGCGGAACAGAACTGATCTGTGTTTGTCAACAGAGCGTGCATAACTTGGCAGGTTGTTGTGAAAACGGAGATGGGGACGGGATGAGATGAACTACGATCGGATTCCGAAAGCGCCTTCACGAAGAAATGTCTACACAAACTTTTTCACCTTTCACACATTTCATAGAATTAATTCACCATTGTGTCTACCACGCGAAGTCCCCTCTTTTTGAATCCGTCCCTAGAATAAGACTCCCTACAAACTATCTTTCAAACACCTAACTCACTTGACACTTTTTTCAAAACTCGATCGGTGTCGTCTGCGAATGATTCGCACTGCAAGACTAAACAAAATAAATCACGGATTTGGTGGACACATCACGAAGCGATTAAGTAACCCTGACACCGAATGCAATTGAACGATCAAATTGCATAAGCCAAAGCGCACACTTCTTGCGTAGCACATTTGCGGACGCGCTTTCTGGGTCAGCTTCTGAATTCGCCACTTCTGGGTGTAGGTCGGTTCTTAAAGTGCTGACTTCTGCGTAATTCCTGCCAGCGTTTCATGAAATCCATGGAATTGGTGCGCGGTGTTGTCCATTAAATGATTTCAACTTCATTCGGTATTGAATTCATAGATAAGCAGTTTACCTGTTCTGGGTTTGCGATTTGGAAGATTGCTGGATGTGTGCACACTCAGTTGTTGGTTTAGGGGAGCTCTTGCCACCCTCTCGTTTAAAATGACAAGATCAACTGAAGATGAAGACAAGGTGTCAGAATAGAATGTGGCCCACTTGATTAGTGTGTGATTAGATCTCAATTAAGGAGGAAGTGCAAATTCAATTACATCTTCGGCATCAAACATTGTCACTTCGATTTTGCTTTGTGAGGGATTTAAGATTGAAGAAAAAATTAAGAATGAATTGAAGAAATTTCCCGTTTGTCATGGATTTTGGTGATTCTCCCAATGGCAGCTTGAAGTTAGGGGTGTCAAGATTTGAATTCACTAAATAAGTAGAAAGGGGGTTACATATAGTAACATCATTTATTTATTCTTCACTCTTCAGACCAACATACTCTCTAAACCTAACTCTAGGCTTAACTCTAAGCTCTCTCCCACAGCGGTAGGAATCTCCCTCTCCAGCTTCGTCTGTACTGGTAGACGAGGTTGGAGATAGGAATGCGTGAGCTGATATAGCAGCACTCTAGATGTTTACTGAGCAAACAATTGGTGTTGAGCAAATCAGCTTCAAGTGTGTATTCATGAGGAGCACAGTTGAGTAATGCACCTTCGATCGAAGATGGGGTTTCCGTGGGACGTCGTTGGTGACTGCTGTTGACCGAGGGGGTGAGTGGGTCTTCATGGACTGTGGCGGAGGAACTGAAGAATTGTCTGGCTAACGGCGGCTAACTTTAGTCAGCAGGAGCTACCTGGTGCGATGTCCTTTTGGAGGGTCTAAGATTTTTCTCCTAGTCTGGGTCGGGCTCTTGGCATAGAGTAGGCGGCAAGACTTATAGCCTAGGGTCAACCTCAGCGCTAAAAATGAACTCTTTTCGAATTCAGGTAGCTTCATATGTTGTATTCATTGTAAGGATGAAGACAGAGTAATAATAATAATATGGGTGGCGCGACAGTCCGAGGTGGACCTGGGCGTAGCCTCTCAGCAACCACTTGTGTTGTGCGTGCTATTGTTCTTTCACGAGTGGAAGGGACCTACAGTTTGATGCCGACTCCGAACGGCGAAGTTGAGAAGCTTTTTCTAGACAGAAATACTCTTTGAGCATTGTCAGTGACTCGAAAGAGGCGGAGCCGTGAATTATCAAAGGTGGTAAATACGGTCTGCGTAGGAGTCGACGCACTTACCCACTACGCGATCCATGAAGACAGAGTGCGTTCGGAATTTCTTTAAGTTTACAGAGGTGTCGAACAGTGGGATCTCACTGATCTGCATTATATGAACGACCGGTTATGATGCTGCCGCTGGCATCATGGTACTTGGTGCATGGTCTCTGTCTGCTCTTACTTCCTGTGAAAGGTGTTAAAAACTCCCTTAACTACAGGATAGATGATTCTACACTCCTAAGAAGATTCTCATGAACAGCTTCAATGCTTGAATTTGTTGACAATCTAGGTGCAACTTTTAAGCACCATCACAGCAGGACTTCCAAAAGGCTCAGACCTCGATTATAATGTGTGGTACTGTTTTCTGATTTGTTGCATTACCTGACTGGATGCATTTACAATCGACTCCGGTTGTATCAGTTAGAGTGCCGTAAAGAAGGTTTTTGAAAAATATTGACTAGGGACTACCTGCCTCAGCTTAGCTGGTCAAACATAGGCCATTCTCAAAACCAGCCGTTGGAGGTGGATCATGAAAACTTCCAGGTAGGGAACTAGACAACCAAGTCTTACATTCAAAGTTCACGCGAAGTGCACATTCGAGAAAGTATTGTTGATTCATAGCTCATTCTTCCGATTCAAATGAGTGTCCCTGGAATGCTTGCTTCTCATCGATATCCTAGAAATGCAGATGAGAAGAGTACCTAAGAGAGGTGTTTATTATTACTATTATTGTTGAGGGTATATTGCACCCCGACCGTTAGATCTACTGTGTCCCCTTTTCATATTTTGCACATGCAGTTCTTCCAGAAGTTGTGTTGAGGGTTATAGACTCCTGTTAGGCATAAATCGAGGAGATTTGTTCTTCACTATTCTCCTTAAGCCACTTTCCTTTAGGAATCTGAGAATGAGAGATGGTTCTAGTGACTTCAATTCATCTGATATTAGGTGCTTGCCCGAGATCTTTGCCTCTCTGTACCTCACAAAATCGCAGTACACCTAAGTCTGTTTTTACACGGTCTTTTTTTACACGGTTTTGATATAACACGGTATGAAAATTGAATATTTTTAATTTTTTTACACGATTTTATTCCATTTAGCACGATTTGAAATTTTATGTACTTAATTTTTTTTTGTCAAATTTAATTTTTGCGAAGTATGTTCATATCACAAAAAAGTATTTATGAAAGAAAAAAGTCTGAAACCATCGATAGTATCGATAGTGCTATCGATAGTTTGCGAACACTAGCTTAAAGATTTAAGTGAATTCCCTTTTAGCGCGTACAAGCAATTTTTACTGGTCAAAGCAAATGTGAATAGCACTAATTTAGGGGAATTCCCTTTATGTGCATACAATTTTAAGATTAGAGTGCATATCTTTTTTATCATTAATTACTATGCTTGTGAAAATAAGCATTATATATTTGATTTAATAAAATAAACATGAATTCTTGTTCTTAAAAATTCTTGTTTTTCACTAATTTTAATAGGTTTTAGAGATTAGGAACAAATCACCCATTTTTGTATACGATCAATGTCTTTTTTTACACGGTTTTTTTTACACGGCTTCTTCTGGAACCAATCTACCGTGTAAAAACAGACTTAGGTGTATTTAATTAGATATGATAGATAGATAGAAAATAAATAAATAAATAAATAAATAGATTCTCCACAGAATTTTCTTCTGACACGCCTAGTATCCTAAGGTGCTCCCTGAGTGCCCTGTTAGGAGGCCTGTTAGGTTTCGGAGCTTGTTCTTGCTCATTTTGATACATGCTTCAAACCTCTTTCGCTTATATTGACTCAAGAGTTTCTTGGCCAGCCCCTAGCCTTGAGCGTTATTCCAGGCTTCTGCCCGCTTCCTTCTTTCCAGTTCCCTAAAATATTCTCTGGAGCCATGGTCTAGAAGACAGCACAGAATGGCTTAGTGCATGTGAAAGGTGATAGGCAAGAGACGAAGCAAAAAGAGGTCAACAGCTTTAATCCTGTGGCTAGCTGGATGAAACTGAGCCACAAAGGGACTCATAAAGTTATAACCAGAAATGAAGTATAACAGAGATGGCCGACTTCACAGCTGATTGCCCCTAGTCCATCGACGACTTTGAGTGCCTTTTTGACGGATATTCATGAACTTTTGACGGTTATTCACGAAATAGCGTAAATGCCGTCCTCTGATTAGTCAATTTGGTTTACGAACACGTTATAAGAAACAGTTATCAAAAATCTTAAGGTGCAAGAGAGGTAGAAGTCGGGCATCTCTGTAATACTTCATTTCTGGTTATAACAATCGACTACCATCTCACACAGTTCCTGTGTGGACATTTCTGCTATAGATGGTGGCTAAAAAAATGCTTACACGATGTTTCATCCTCCTGCACGAAATGTCTCAGCGTGAAAGAAGGGAAGTAGGGAGTGCATTTGCCAAGTCCGCAAAAACTTAATATATTACATGATAAGTTCGGAAAATAAATGGAGTGCGATTTGGTAACACTTGGGGTAAAAATAAAGTCACGAGGGACAGCCTCTCAAAAAAGATCCAAAAGCTCGTCTTGCATAGGTGAAAACCCCTTGAAAGTATCTAACAAAGTTCCAGGTGGAGATTGGTACGTAGGCGGCAGGAACAGTAAAATGACAACTAGTGAAGCTTGGATGCCAGTAGCACCAGTCTCTAATACATGTTATTCGGAAATCACGTACCTGTGATATAAAATTCAAACCTTGTGTGAAACTTGGATGAAAGGCCCCCAAAATAAATTTTAAATAGACTTTCCCCCATATTCTGGGCTCTCAACGCTATCATCCTATGCTTCGAAAGGCTCCTAAAATAATTTTTAAATAGACTTTCACCCATATTCTGGGCTCTCACCACGTAACTTATCAGACGACTATCGTCCTTTTGATTCACTTCGATGATCTCGTCGAAGATTTGCTTAATGTAAGACTCTCACTATCGTCTCGCCTATCGTTACAGTTTGAGTGCTCTGAAAATTCTATCTCTCACGTAAAAATTACATCTGTGCTCTGATTCCTCTCAAATTTCATTTACACATTCTCATTTCAGTTAGCGAACGAAACAAATACCGATGCGACCTATCGCTCTAAGAATGTCTCAAGAGTGTAGAACAGGGGCCTATTTCACAAATCATACATCACATACATTTCATACAACATTCAAAACTATGATACATCATTCACATCATACAATTTTCTGTTTCACAGATTCTACTGGAAGTATTGTATGACGTGTTCTTTGTTATATGATGTTTTTTTTTTTTTTTTTATAATTTGCGCGTGCTCAAGGGATTGCACACATAAGGGTATAATTATGTGTCCGGGGTCAAGACACAGCACGGGCCGAAGGTATAGAGGGAGAAAGGGAGAGGAGGTACCTGTGCACATTGGTCTTAAATATCTGCGGGTTGTAGTCTTTGTGAACCATTAGGCTAGGAAAAGCATTCCATATTCGTGAGGTGCGGCTGAAGAACGAGTCTCTGAATTTAACTGTGCGCCCGAAAGTAGGCTTAAGGGTATACTGATGGGCATTCCTGGCGAGACGAGTATTGCGGGTGAATTCATGGAGAGGAGGAATGCAGTTGGCTATCTCACTTGAGCATCGTTTGTAGAAATAACGATAAAACACGGACAAAGAAGAGACGGTACGTCGATGTTCGAGTGAGTCTAATGACTCCGCGATATTACTGTCTCCTATGAATTTTATCGCTTGAGTTACACACTCAGGCTGGCAACAACACATAACAAGCCATACATCATACATGGGTGAGACAAAGAGCGTCTCCCGCTGCAAACATAGCCGATCACGTTAGGATACACATACAACGTGTCTCCACGTGAGGAATTAAGAAAACCAAAAGAACGCCTCTCTCTAGAAAGCATGCAGATCACGTGAGGAACGACCAACAAAAAAAAAACTCCCTTTATCTGCAAAGCTTGCAGAATCACGCCATCAGCAACCAATGAGGTTAATGGTGGACAAGTGCAACCGGGGTACCGAGGAGAAGAGTAGACCAGAGGTCTGAGGGAGAAATTTGAATCTGTAAAAACCAAATTGTGTTTGAACAAAAGAATAAATACAATTTACCGATTGTTAAACAAAAAATAAACAAAATTAGTTTTTATGAACTAACAACTATAATTGTCGCTTTTGGAGCGAGACATGAGCGTTGTACTCAAGCTTGCGGTGGATGTAAGCCCTCTAAATTAAGGCCAAATCAGAAGGGGTGAAATATTTCTTGCATCGATTAAGGAAACCTAAACATTTCGCAGCCTTTTTGGCGACCTCAAATGTGTGATCGTTTTAACTAAGTGTTGTGTTGATACACATGCCAAGGATGGAAAGTTTTCCGGTTTCATCGACACAAGCGCCATTCATGGATAATGGCTGATTATGAAGGGTTCGCTTGAGTGACAGCAGTCAGCATTGAGTTTTTGAAGCCTTGAATTCCACTCTATTGTTTTTTCCCCAGTTAATTATGCTGTCAAGATCGGCATTCAATGTGCTTAACATACGCTGCCGTTCCAATTCTACGGCCGAAGGGCGGGGTCGTGGGTCTTGGAACGAATATGAAAAGCTGAGGGTGCTGTCATCAGCGAAGGAATGTATTGGATTAGAAGTAGCAGACAAGAGATCATTTATAAAAATAAGAAAGAGTGTCGGAGACAGAACTGAGCCTTGGGGAACACCAGCATTTATTTGGTGGATATCAGACTTGAACCCATCCAAAACAACTTGAATTGAACGGTTCGAAAGGTAATTTCTAATCCGTAGAAGAAGAGATTCATCGATACCATAGGCACGCATTTTCGACAAGAGAGCTTGATGCCAAACTCTGTCAAATGCTTTAGAAATATCAAGCGCAACGATCTTGCTTTCCCCTGCATTGTGCAAAGACGGGTTCCACTTTTCGGTGAGATAAGCTATCAGATCACCAGTGGACCTGTCGCTGCCGGAACCATATTGTCGGTCATTAAGAAGCTTCCGCGATTCAAGATATTTCATAAGCTGACGATTTATCAGCGTTTCCATGACCTTAGAAAGAAGGGACGTAAGTGCTATAGGTCGGTACGAGGTGGGTGATGTGTATTATTTTGACGTTTAATTTTGAATGACAAATTTCATTGAAAACTAAATAGTGTCGTGAATTAAACCCAGACACCATACAAACAAACAAAAAACTAAATAATGGAGTTCCTCAATAATGAATAAAAATATGATTTCGAAATTATTGAGATTAATTCTATTATAAGACCATTTTTCCAAATAGTACATGATTTTAAATAAAAATGTCTTGACGAACTAGCATTCCTTGTTCCTACATGTCTAATTTAAACAGAATGATGAACAATCATTCATTATTCAAAAATCATTTTTCTCGTTAGAAAACTCATTTTTGTAGTGACTACAGCAGTTTTTAGTGCTGTAAGAAATGTATGTTCAAATTTGAAACAAACTGCTGTATGATGTGTATGATATTTTTCTGTGAAACAGAATCAAACAACATTCCCATATTTCCAGTGTAAACTTTTGGTGATACACGCTGTATTACAGCGGCTCATAAAACAAATCTGAGAAACAGAAATCATACAGCGAAAGTGTCAGAATCATGCAATGTGTGAGATGTTTATTCTGTGAACAAGGCCCCAGGATATATATAAACAATTTGTTCTCATTTAATAGGAGATCGTACTCAAATAGGTATCGCCAAAAATCAGTCCTCGAGACGATTGTTAATGGCAGATTTTAGTCTACGCGAAGTAGGCAAAACGATATCTCTCAGACGCTATCTTTTTTTTTATGCTCACATGAAGCGAAACTATCGTCGAAACGCTAACGCCAGATGATTATCCCCTTACGCATTTAGAGCCCTGATTTTATCAAGAAGTGCTTCGAATACTCTTCAACATGCAAGTATTTATTTGAATTCACAGCGGAAGCATGCAACCATTCAAATTCAAATTCAAATTCAATCTATAATTAAGAAGCTAAATCCCTGTGAATCGTTTGCCTGCTGTCCAGATACTGTACCATTCTTCACGTCAATTGGTTCCCCCCAGCTAACAACAATTGATATTCAAACATTTTGAACTACCTTTCCTAGTTACCTCCGCTCGAGGAAGAACAATGTAAAGCGAAAAAATACTTAACCCTTGAGTGCTTGTGCTCAAAACGGGAATAAAATAGAATTTTGCGAAGCGAACTGACGAAGAGTGGAAAAAAAAGACGTCCCAGGACGACGACGTCTGACAACCTTAGGCGGCTCTACAAGATTGTTCACTTTCCGTAACATCGTTCGGTATCATTTTTAATTTAGGACCCAACTTCAACAGAGATACAATTCCCAAGCAAAAGTCGCGCGAAAAGAACGAAAACTCTCGTTCAAATTTAAATTATTGATGATCCTAGGAACTTCGCTGGGTGTTCTATTGTCTTTATCATTTCGTTTTCGTTATCGTTATCGTTTTCGTTTTTCTTCAACAAATTTTCTTACTGCAGCCAGAGACTGCGAATGGCTGTTCTATTCAAAACTTTATGAATGTATCTTTTTGCATGGAAAAGTTGAACTGTGTTTGATGATGGGTTTCAATTATTCAAAACATTTGAGAATTGGTTTCACGAATTGAGACTCATTGAGCAAGTATTGATTTATATTCAATTCAAGGGGAAGTGAGAGAGATGAGATTTTTCAGCATTTTAAGTGGAATAGCTATTTGGAGAAGGGGAACAGAAGTGAGCTGGAATTATGTTACTAACCGAGGAAAGTACAATCTTTGTTTCACGAGTACTAGGCCTTAAAGACGGAAATGAAGCAGTTCTTGTGCATGCACTTTGATTCATACTGCGGAGTGTGGATGGTGTTAGGTCATGTGGAACGTGAGTTGGAACCAGTTGGTGCTTACGACAAAGCAGTTGACCTGCCTAGTACTGATGTCATTTAGTTCTCTGAAATTATTAAGATTGTAGCCACGTATATGTAAGAACCTGTAGCTAGCAAGGCCATCTCAGCCAAATGAGTACTCTGCCCCTTCTTAATTTTTTGTAGCATACAGTGCTCCACAAAAGTTTGCGTACAATAATGCAATTTAGAAAAAAAGAGCTGTCATTCACATAATATAAGTTGAGAATATTTTTGAAAGGTTTATTCCAATAAAGCAAGGTGAAAGGCTTCAGTTTTTCACAAAATTAGTAGATATTGTTATTCGTTCAAAAAATACAATAACAAAAACGAAAATGTGTACAGGAGAAAATAAATGCAATGAACTGTACTACAAGTCGATAAATAAACCTTAAATCTTATTGCTTTTGGTGCTTTTATTAAGTATGATATCCTCTTATCCTTATGACCCTCTTTAACCGGATTTACATGGATGCTACCAACTTTAGGTGTAAGAAATGCTTTTATTAGTCCACTCAACTTATAAAGCTTCTTTTAACATCTCTTTATTAGCGGAATTGTGGGTACGGATCTTTCATTCCAGTGGTTCCGATATATGGTCAATGGGCATGAGGTCTGGGCTCTGTTGTGGAGTTCGTAGCGTTTTGATAGTTCTATATAACAGACGAATGTACGCATTTTGTGCGGTGTTATTGTGGAAGTTATCTTGATGTGATGTAATAATCGATGGTAATTCCCAACATTTCAGCACTTGCTTTTAAATTTCGTTTAAGAATATCAATGTTCACGAACATGTTCATCATTTCCTTCGTTTGGTACCAGCTTTCCGACTCATGATGACGCCGTACAGCTCCACACCATAACATTTCTACCACCGTACTTTATTGTTTCGGTAGTATTGCTTGGTTTAAGGGCTCGTGTTAGCGCCTCCCTGTCCTCAAACGGTCGTCACAAACAAAAACCGCTTTATTTTGATTCGTCGGAGAAGATACAATTACGCCAGAAGTCTAGCGACTAATTAACATACAACTTTGCGAATGCGATCTGTTTCTGTTGATTGAAGCTTTTGGCCAACAGTTTTTGCTGGGTGTCCACGAACTGAACGCCTTTTGAGCTATTGCTATCCTTATTTTTTCTGGATGCGTTAGGTGTTAGTAAATTATTCAAGTTGAGCCCTCACGTTATTAGTCATTACAAATGGTTTTTGGACCACCATTCGTTTGATGACACGGTTATCTCTTGGAATGAGTTTCGATGGTCGGCCTATCAAGGCTTTGATTCGACCTGTTAATCATACCTTAAGCGATCGATCGTTCCTTAGCAATGTCAATGCTCGAATAAACAAGCAACCTGTGTGAAGAAACTATCTACCGTTGCATTAACGGTGTTAAATAAAAGAGTATTTTCCCTTGTACGCAAACTATTTTTGGTTTTTGTTATTGTATTTTTTTAACTAATAACAATATTTAATTTATTTTGAGGAAAACTGAAGCCTTTCACCTTGCTTTATTGGAATAAACCTTTCAAAAATATTCTCAACTTATATTATGTGAATGACAGCTCTTTTTTTCTAAATTGCATTATTGTACGCAAACTTTTGTTGTGCACTGTATGTAAATTGTTGCCAGATTACCCAAGAGCGGAGATCGCAGAATTTACACTTTTATGGAGTAACTGCATTTGTTACGCCTGCTACTCATTGAGGTCGTGAATGTAGTATAGGTAACTTAATTAAGTGCCAATGTCAAAATTTTGTTGAGATGCCAATTTTACTAAAAAGCACTATGTGTAGTTCTGCACAGACAAATATAAATGAAAAATACAATGTATCAAAGAAATTTAAAGTAGGAGGCGTTGCAAAACATAAGTTACATAGATACACAAAGGTTACTTCAAAGGCTACTTAGATATACAGCTGTTACATACATAAAAGTAAATACAGTACAAATTTTGATATATTTTCAACAAATTTAATGTTCTACAGTTTTGCTGAGGAATTCCTATATGACTTGACAGCAAAGAGGCAAGAGGCAACTATAATACAATAATTATATGGGTACTATTACGTTCGGGTATCGAACCTGGCACCGTCTGCGGAGTCGGGAGTCGACGCACTTACCCACTACGCCACGGCGAAAGTGTCTTAACACTTCTAACACTATCTATCTAACCACGACTATATTTTTTCCATTTTATTTGTATCACGAATTATTCTTAATCGCAAATGTAAATTTAATCAATTTATTCAAATTTAGATAAATAATGTCTTACCAGCATTATGTGCCATCTGAATATAATTGTCTGCAAAATCAAATGAAATTCATATTCGTACAGTGTTTTTTATTCAATACATCATGTGCAATGAACTGTTGCAAAACATGTCAAAGACGAAATGGGACAAAAACAGTGCGAAACGTTAGTTATTCTTAGCCTACTTATTATAGAATACCATAACGGTGGTAACAGGAGACCCCTTTGACTGCGCCAACTATAGAGGGATAAGTCTCCTGAACATCGCTTATAAGATCATCTCTGCCGTTTTGTGTACTCGCCTGAAGCCGTTTATAAATAACCTGATAGGCCCTTATCAGTGTGGCTTCAGGCCAGGGAAGTCCACCATCGACCAGATTGTCACACTACGGCAGATCCTGGAAAAGACACAAGAAATGCAAATCGACACCCATCACCTTTTTGTCGATTTCAAGGCCGCATATGACAGCGTGCATAGGGACGAGCTATACAACGCCATGTCTAGTTTTGACATTCCTGCCAAACTCGTCAGGTCGGCAGGACGACGATGGAGAATCCTCCATCAAGGTCGGTAACGAACCTCACCGAGACCTTCAATGTCAAAAAAGGTTTTAGACAAGGCGACGCGCTGTCATGTGATTTCTTTAACATCATCCTGGAGAAGATCGTGCAAGACTCACGCGCCACACTAGATGCACGATCTTCCAGAAGTCCGTACAACTGTTAGTATACGTGGACGACATTGACGTGATTGGCAGAACACAGCGAGCCGTCAATGAGGCGTTTGCTGGCATTGAGGCGGAAGGCGCTAAAATGGGTCTAGCGGTGAATGAGGGAAACACGAAGTATATGCTGTCATCAGGAAAGGACACACAACATCGACGTCTTGGACAGAGCGTCACAATGGGCAGCTACAACTTCGAGGTAGTCAAGGACATCGTCTACCTCGGCTCCGCAGTACACAGTACAAACAACATCAGTACCGAGATCAAACGCAGAGTAACTCTTGCCAACCGCTGTTTCTATGGGCTCAAGAGGCAATTGAGTAGTAGAACCATCTCTCGAAGGACTAAGCTGACTTTATACAAGACCTTGATCATCCCAGTCCTGCTGTACGGCCTGGAGGCATGAACAACCAGGAAGTCCTTGGTCTCTTCGAAAGAAAAGCTCTGTGTGCGATCTTTGGTCCTGTTTGCGTTGACGGTTTCTGGAGGAGAAGATTCAACCACGAACTGTGTGGGGTGTACAGCGACATGAGTCGGGCGTCTTCGGATCCAACGCCTAAGATGGCTAGGCCATGTAGAGCGTATGGACAACTCAGCTCCGGCCCGGAGAGTCTTCGACTCCGAACCCGTGGGACAACGCAACAGAGGACGCCCGTGTTTAAGGTGGAGAAGGACCTCAACCAACTTGGCGTGCGACACTGGAGACAGCTAGCCAGAGTCCGTGCTAGTTGGAGAGGCTTGTTGGTTGAGGCCCAGGTCCACCCCGGACAGTAGCACCAAATAAAGAAGAAGAAGAAGATGTGGAACGTGGTGTCCCTTAGTGGAGGGCACTTATATGAACTAGTGGAGCATGGTTTTTTTAGGATGCAGATATAAACAATATAATAATAAAATGGGGGTGGAGACGCTGGGCGTGACGATCAGAGGTAGGCCTGGGTCTAGCTTCTGCTGCAATCACTGTGCGTGTTATTGTTCTTTCACGAGTAAATGGGACCTACCGTTTAATGCGGACTTCGAACGGCGAGGTTAGAAACGGTTTTTCTAGACAGGAGTACTCTTTGTGTATTGTCAGTACTTCGAAAGAGGTGGGGCCATGGAAATTATTTCTGGTCGTACCGGAAATTGAGTCCAGCCAGCGAGCTTAAGTAACAAGGCCACGATCACCACAAGGTGCTCTATACAACCATAATTTTGTGAACATATTTCTACAATTTGGTGGACGTTGAAGCGTAAATGTCATCACGATCAACTTGCGTGAACTACTGAAATAAAGTGACACCGGCATTCGATTTCACAGATATAACTGTCAGCAGAAGGTTCATCCAACAGAAGTACATCCAAATGGCGTACCTGTCTTAAAGCAGGTTGCATCATTTTGCCAATTTTTCAACTCAATTATCAGCATTTCCTTTACTTATTTGGCAATTCACAGCTGTCATTCCTCAAACTAGTTCTTATTCAACGGAAACTGCATAATTTTTCTAGGACATCACTTAAGAGCACATCAAAGTACGCCATCACGTAAAGCAGATGAATGCACTCCACAGACGACGGCATGCATTTCGTTGTCATTCTTACACAGCTCTAGGGGGAAAGCAAATACCTGAGGAACGACGCCAACAAACGAGACCACGGCAATCGAGCTGCGTTCAATTCATCGATTCTCATTCCGAGGTAAGCTCCGTGATATTTGCCGGAGGAGTAAAAGATTTATGTTCAATTATGATTTTATTGAGTATCATTTGAAGCGAAGGATTTCCCTACTCCCCCGTGCACGCTCAGTGACACGATGTCCCCTTTGTTCTGCACTTGTGCGGTTGGCAATAAAAGAAAGCAAATTATGATTTTCATCGATTTTACGAGATGAACTTCTTCGGCATTTGATTCCGTCGCTGGAGACTTAAGGATTACCCAAGCGATGGTGTGCTGGGATGGAGAAACGATTTCAGTGGAAATGTCCTTTTGATGGCATGTCTTTGGCTGTTCTTGCGAAAAGGTCGCGGCGGTTGAATGACATGCGATAAATTTTAGAAATAGGCGCCTTTCGCAGATTAATCGTCTAACTTGCGCTGGTTCAAGAAGCCCTTCAGTTTTATTCGCTCTTCCACTGACTGTGCTCACGTTGCGCGTTCTGGTGAAGATGCCGGTTTGGAGGGATGTCCGAATGGACGCTCATTACATTTTATTATGGCTTCGGAGTAGATTTGCGAATGATCATTTGTTAATTTTGAAGCTTTCTGATGTTTGCTGATATTACGAGGGAGGTTCGATAAGTACTTAGCATCTCCGCCCGATGGCGCCACTATCGCAAAAGAACTTTACTGTCCTGTAGTACATTCTCGTAGACTTCTACTATCTGTTTTGGCCACTTGTGAAAGCGGTCGTGTCCACACGGCAAAAGGGCAAATGGAAGAGCTGCTAGCATACGCGGATGATATTGACGTGATTGGCAGAACACAACGAGCCGTCAATGAAGCGTTTGCTGGCATTGAAGTGAAGGCGGCTAAAGTGGGATTAGCGGTGAACGAGGGCGATGCTGTCAACAAGAAAGGACGCACAACATCGACGACTTGGCCAAAACGTCACAATAGACAGCTATAACTTCGAGATAGTGAAGGACCTCGTCTACCTCGAAGTTATAGCAGCCTATTGTGAGCATACATACGAACAACACCAGTACCCAGATTTAACGCAGAATTACTCTTGCCAATGGCTGTTTCTTTGGGCTCAAGAGGCAATTGAGTAGTAGAGCCCTCCTTCGAAGGACCAAGCTAACGTTATATAACACCTTGATCATCCATGTGCTGCTCTATGGTGCGGAGGCATGGACAATCTCAAAAGCGGATGAAGAAGTACTTGGTCTTTTCGAGAGAAAAGTTCTGCGTTCAATCTTTGGTCCTCTTGGCGTTGATGGTTATTGGAGAAGAAGATTCAACCACGAACTGTACGAGCTGTACAGCGGCATGACCCTAGTCAGGCGTCTACGGATTAAACGCCTGAGATGGCTGGGCCATGTAGAGCGCATGGACAACACTGCTCCAGGCGGAAGAGTCTTCGACTCCGAACCAGTTGAACAAGGCAATAGAGGACGCCCCCCCGGAACTGATGACGCACCCAGGTGGTAAAGACCCTCAATCAACTTGGTGCGCGCAGTTGGAGACAGCTGGCTAAAGATCGTGCCGGCTGGAGAGGCTTACTGGTTGAGGCCCAGGTCCACCCCGGACTGTAGCGCCACCAGAAGAAAAAAAGAAGTTGTCCTTGTATGGTTTGCTGGGGTCGTCAAGATTAATTCCGTCCCTATCCAAGGCAGTTGGTTGTCTCTGAATAAAAATATTCTAACGTGGTGAGGGAGTTAACCTCACGCACAACCCCCAACTGGGAGGCCAGGCCCTATTTTTTAACCCGCGGGCGGAGGGTCCGGGTTTATCCGGTGTCGGTAACCTCGCTGAGGCTGTGAGCGCCGCCGTTGTCCCTAAAACTACAGGGATCTTCCGCCGCAATCTCAATTCCAAGGCCCCGTACTGGCCTTGAAAGAACCTTCCTGTGCTCCGAAAATGTCGAAGTAGCTCTAGAAGGACTGCGCACCAGGTAGCTCCTTCTGACTAGAGTTTCGGATGCCGCCGTTGGCCAGACAGTTTTCCAGGTCCTCCGCCGCCATCCATAAAGAGAGATGAGCCCTGGTACAGGCACACTATCCCCCTCCCCCCCAACCCGCCCCTCTCGTTAGAAGACAGTTTTCCAGGTCCTCCGCCGCCATCCATAAAGAGAGATGAGCCCTGGTACAGGCACACTATCCCCCTCCCCCCACCCCTCCCCTCTCGTTAGAAGCCGCCAACGACATCCCACGGGGGTTGGTTACCCCATCTTCAATCGAAGGTACTCGGTTCCCAGATTTCGACACGTGGAGGTGAGAGTAGGAGTTCGCTGATAGAGGCTAAGTGCAGACGCTTGTGCCTGCATGAGATGAGACTCTATATCAACGCTTTGTAATACACGTCCAAATTGGTCGAATTAATCAACGAACTGCTACCCCATCCCCAACACCGTATTCTTCAGATTTTACCCCGTGCGACTTATTTTTGTTTTCAAACTTGAAAATGTCACTAGCCGCGCCTGGCAGGAATTTGATTCTAATGAGTGGGTTATAGCCACAACTCATGCCTGCTTTGCAGACTTTTAAAAAAACGTATTTCTTAGAGGAGTTAAAGAAGGTGGAGCATCGCTGGGCAAGTGTATCGATCTAAAGGGAGACTATTTTGAGAAATAAATCGCCACTTTTCCAAAATATTCGTTTTTCTGTTGTAGGCACGTGGTTGTAGCCCTTGTGGGAGTGGATATTGTTACGTCTGACATCAAGAAGCAGCTGACTACAACACGCAGCACGCGTGTCGACCTAATAATTGAAGTGTAATATACGCCGTCTCCGATAAGGGAAAACTACGAGAACGTCACAATGTCCGAATATATCTTTGAGGTAGTCTGGGCCTTTGTCTACCTAGTGTCCGCGGTAAATAATGGCTGAGATGTGTGCTGTTTGGGTTTTGAGTGCTCTATTTTTTAGCACCTCACACGTGACATGTGTCAAACGTAAGCTCGCGTGGCTTCGTCTTCGCCAAGCAGCTCATTTGATAACGCGGATGTTAATAAACAAAGTTGTTGTAATTTGTCTGATGAAATCTCTCTCCCTCTATAAAATCAAAATGAGTTCATTTTGACCAATATGCTAACCTTCATAAGCAACCACAAGAACATTGGCTCCATCCAACATTTCGTAAAATCTGCAAATAGTCGATCTTGACTTGACCAAATTGCAACACTCTCTCTCTGTCAGTTGGCGGCCCCCATAAATTAGAAGACAAAGAACCCACTTCACTTCGAGTCGAGGAGAGAACAAATTGTCGCTTAGGTAGAATTTTTCATGGCCTCACCCCCACTGCAAGATATTAGCCCGGCCATTAATGTAAAACAAGGAATTCTCATCAGCTCGCAAGCTCAGAGGGCTGTCACCAGAATCCGAGCACCCAGTGTCATGGCAATTAAAATCGAAATTTTATGACGCAACCCAACAGATGATGTTGACTAAATTAAAAGAACATAAAAATTCTGTTCTCTGTAATTAAGTAACTAAGCGTCTTAGGCTACCGTGAGTGCGCCGCCAACGGTGGGAGGGGCAGGACAATAATTCTATTCGGGAGCGTGTCCAAACCATATTTTGAACACGATTTCACTTTGAGGAGGTATTTTATGTGCTCCATCAGAGAGTGAGTGGCTGGCAGCAAATGGAACTCGAAAGATCTCACACATTAATGACATAGCAACCCCCAAACGGTGCATCGACGAGATGCGCAGCCAAGCCATACATGGGACATGGAAGACTGGAGACGGGTGACTTCCTCGGTCTGGGTTGGAGTCAATAAAACCTTGAGAGTGCTGATTGAATTTCACTATGTCGCCGCCGCGAATGCACTCAGTCGAAGAATGTTTGGAATGCTTCTCTTTTCAAGGAATCATCGATACTCCATTGAGTGGATGACTTGTGGGTGGGGTGGGGAAGGGTGGGAGGGTGTGAGAGACAGGGAATGATATCACATTCCAGAGAGATGTCTGCGGGTGTGGAAAGGCGTGCTAGACTGGCGGTGGCAGTCACGGGTTGAACTGGCGTCGAGGTATTGCTTGCGGTTGGGGGGAGGTTTGTGTTTTGATTTTAAGTTGCAGCAATCCTTTCGGATTGCTTGCAGTTTGCCGAGCGATACGCGTCACTTTCATTCTGTGAAGCAGTGCAATATGAAGCTAAGAAGTCTTTACAGGTGATTTTTGGGAAGGTGTACTGGTACAGTTGAGGGGTGAAGTATTCCCATTGACGGAAGCTTCTGGTATATGGCTTCACTTATGGGTTTTAATTTTAGAACTAAAACTATGACCCAGATCTTTACGACAGTTGAGGAAAACTCTTCGTGCACTGAAGAAGATTGGAAAAGAAGATAAAAATACGATCAAGAATCGAACAACAGGGGTAGCTAAGTCCTGGACAACTTGATCCCGGGCCGAAGAGTCTTATTATGAGGGTCTACCGACCCTCGAGTGGGTCTCACATTGTAACGCGGGAGAAGGACCTCAATCAGAATGGTGAGTAAAATTGATGACAGTCAAGAAAAGTGCGTGCTAGTGGGTGAACTTAACCGCTGAAACCTAAGTCTACCCCAAAGCGTAGCGTGAAACAAAAAATAAAAAATGTTTACCTCCACATTTTGGTATTTTATTTTAGTACCTTTCACGGAAGCGGTCATTTATCGTATAATAAATAAGAGTGAATTCTCCTTCTCTCGCAACTACATTTCATCATGTTCAATTTGTAGCAATGTGCTTGTCTCTGTACTAAGTTTGATGTGGGCCGCAAGGTTATTTCCATAGCCACTGGATGTCGAGTTATGGTGGCTGATCTCCTGCTTTTCCTACTTTGTTCAACTGCTACAAAAGTCCTTAAGTAGCGTCCCCACTCGCCTTTCTTGCCTTACCCTAAGGGAGTGCGCGATTATTGAGCATGTGATCTTACGTTAGGTTGAGCTTAGGAAGTGGCGTGTGATGGTTGAACACTATTCCACTCGAAGGCCTTAGGGCCCATTGTGAATCCCTTCATTTGTGGACACATGCCTTCAACCTATCCTGTCACTTGATGGCTTAACCACCCTGTGTGAATCTTAGAAGAACTGATATGTCTGCATTCGCTAAGTCCGCAATCTCTGCGGAGAAGCGAAAGAGCTGGGCAGTGGCAAAGCAGATGTTGAATCGTCTTGATTTCATTCTCGTGGCTGTAGTTCCGACAGAGATTTTTACTTCGAAGAGGCAGTGGCCTGTAATCACTCCGACGAGCGCACACGGACCGAGTTTCGGTCCAATGCCAGCAGCTTTTTTGTTTTGCCGTTCTTAAGCTATGGCCACGTTGGTCTTGTGATGATGTTATCTTACTGAAACCTTTTCTCTTTACCTCTAGTAGCATTTATTCGCTTGGGGCAGAAGGCCACATTTGATTAAATGTCCAACCGGTGTGGACAAGTGAAGACTTCTGAGCCCCTGCCTACAGTATCAGTAATCGCAGGGTAACTGGCCAGAATGCCGCCGAAAAAGGCCATTATCTAGCAGTCAGGGGAGCAACCAACTGCCGCTAGACATAGACGGCCAAGTGATGTCCCTAAAGACTTACTCCCTGAAATACCTAACTAATTACTGGAATATCTCATTACCCTGTCACCACACCCTTAGAGAAATCTTCGTGGAAAAATGCAATTCCAAGTCAACAGCCAATGTTACTGTTCTCCTATAAGCATCCTCAGCTGGGTTCCGAGAGGAAGCAGTTTAACGCCCCCTTCTCTTTAAAGCAATACGAAAACACTTACAGAGAGAGAGAGAGAGACAGAGAGAGAGAGAGAGAGAGAGAGAGAGAGAGAGAATAAACTATAAAGGTGCATTACAAATAATAATTAAACATGTGTTCCACTTAGAACTATTAAAAAAAATTAGCGTTGTGGGTGTGTGCGTCAACTCGCAATTGAACCTCGCTGTCTAGGTTCGATTCCTGGTACGACCAAAAAAATGTTCATGCCCAACCACTGATAATGCTCAGTAATAACTAGAAAAAGCTTCCCAAACATGGCCGCTTGGAGTCGGCATAAAACTGTAGGTCCCTTACACTGGTTAGAGAAAAAAGAAGAAACGAGTGGTTGCTGTAGAAGCCAGGTCCTGGCCTTCTTGGGATGCAGAACAACGAACAGAATTAAGTCAATTGTCAAGGGAGTCGGACGTGTTATTTTTCTTAATTCTTTAAGTCCTTTCATAATGCAATCTACTTCACTCTTTTCAATGCTCAGGATTTACCTATAGGAATAAGGCCTAATTATTTTTTTGGATTGCCTAAGACCATCCCCATTGGTCCAGTCATACGAGTCCAAGTGTGTTTACCCATTCGTTCATCAGCGTCATGTCTGCTTGGCATTACAGTACCATTCGGGCCTAAGAACGGATCTTGCGAGCCAGCCCTAGTGAGCTTGATTGATTCGTTGCTTGCAATCCGCCTGAGCCCAGGGACCCAGACGAGCTTAATTGTGTTGTGTTTTGCGGAGTAACATATGGCTGTTTTGAAGTACATGAGTTTGGTCGATAACGTCTTAAGTTCTGCCTGATTGTCTGAAAATATTTAAGTCCCAGCGGTCTTAAAACCAGATTGGGTCTGGCCCAGATCTCAAGGGCGTGGATTCCAGCTTGTAATACGGTAGAGCTCATAAGTACGAAAATCTATTATATATGTCTGGTCCAAAAGTTGCAACTCCAGAATAAATTTTTAATCCGTCTGTGAACCATACCACACATCTTGTCCAAAATATGTTCTTCTCTTTTAGGGATTAAGTTAAGTACCCTAAGGTGACCTGGATACTTATAATCTACATTTAGTTTGATGGCATACCTGGCAACTCTCTTATGAAGATAATAGTAAGGGAGTTATGCTATGTTCCCATCAAACTAAATCGCGAGGTTTGATCAAATTTCTCCAATCCTCCGATATTTTGCCATGTATTTTCTGGGTTTCGAAACCTCTTGCTATCGGCGAAGGCTAGTTGCAACCTCCCTTGAGTTGATCCGTTCGTGAGAGGTTGTCAAACCAAACAGGCCTGCTGAGTGAACTTTAGATTATTTTAGTATTCATTTCTTATTTTCAACTTCCCTTCCTGCCAACAAACAGCTTTTAAAAATGTTAACATTTGAAAAATCGGTGGGAACGTCCTATTGAGCTACCTGCATGACACCTGGCTTACCATGAAGTGTGCCTTAAGTCTCGTGCTTCCCTCTCATAATTGCAATATACTTCTTCCTATTTCGATCTTCTTCACTAATTTAAGGCCACCCCCTCCCCCAATTACCGGTTTAAAAAATCCAACCTATTCAAGAACGTTCCTTTAAAATTTCAAGTGAAAATTTCAAAAACTCTTGAAGATTAGCCGATTTATTTTTTTTATTTTCCCAAGGATTTGATTTTTAAAACTTTAAACGCGTTTTCCTCGAAACTATGTTTTTCTGACTGACGCATGAGGTTACTCAAAAACTGTTAATCCAATTGGTTCCAAATTTGCGTTATAGTTACGTTGGATATGGATCTTCCATTTGGAGGCACCTCAGCATCCCGCCCCTCTCACCAATGAAACGTCTAGAGGTTGCTTCATATGACACCAATGTCTTCATCCGGTCTACTCCATCGGCCAGCAGACACGAGGTTCATATGACACCAATACCTACACGCGCATCAACCCTGCTGCATAGAGCAGCAAACACAACGAATATTTGACACCAGCTATAACAAGCTGCATATCTCTCCCACTGGAAGCCGGAAATGCAGAATCGGCATAAATTACGAACCTGTGGAATGGTTCAAGATTATCATTTGAAATATTGTAAGTTTATTCTTCGATTTGACTCGCTGGCGTAAAGTAGTTTTTTAATAAAGATTTAATCTAACCATTCAACGTCTCGAGCAAACTCATTTCATTTATTTATTCAGGTAAAGCCATGGTATGAACTAGGATAAATCAAATCGGCGGAGATCTTCTTTACTTTTTAACTTGATTTAATAATAATAATATGGGTGGAGCTACAGTCCGAAGCGGACCAGGGCCTAGCTTCTCAGCAACCACTTGTGTTGTGCGTGCTATTGTTCTTTCACGAGTGGAAGGGACCTACAGTTTAATGCCGACTCCGAACGGCGAAGATGCGAAGCTTTTTCTAGACAGGAATACTCTTTGAGCATTGTCAGTGACTCGAAAGAGGCGGGGCCGTGAATTATCAAAGGTGGTAAATTCGGGTATCGAACCTGGCACCCTCTGCGTAGGAGTCGACGCACTAACCCACTGCGCCACGGCGACCCACTTTTAACTTGATTTAACTTGATTTGCGGATAAAAAAGGCGATTTTCAAAATAAAAATAAAAATGCAAAGGTCCGCCATTTTGTGTAATTTTTGTGCGAAATGAATAATCCTAGTTCATAATAGACCCAAACATATACTCTTTCTAATAAGATGTTCCAGTGAGCTGAAATCACATGTGCCGCCGAAAGGAAGGCCCATTGTTTGATCACAAGAAAAAATAATGTACAATTTTTAATTTTTAAATCTTCAAATAAATGTGTGCAAAGTTATAAGCCTAAAAAATAATTTATGTTCATTTACCAGCAGATTGAAAATCGTCAAAATTTGAAATCGAGAATGGAGGGGTCCCATTGAGTTCCACAGAAACACAGTTGTCTTGTTGAGTGGACACTCATTAATCAATGGCAACAAATAAAAATGTAATGGAAAAAGAAATAAAAATACAAACTATTTCTTATGCGCCCAATTCCAAGGCGGCTCATTATATAATCTCAAGTCAATCAGTATGTCTTGTACAAATATTTTCAAAGCGTAAAGTATTTGAAATCTCAATAAGTCTACTAATATCATCTCACAAAAGTCATAAGCACACCCTTATGTTTATTGGATCAATAAAACTGCTCTCACTCATGCTCACACTGCCTCCGTCAACATTTCCTCAAACACCCAAAGCATAGCCAGTGCACTCGAGCTCTTGAGCCGTCACACACACACGCGCAATGGGTTATGTAAGCTTCACTTCATTGGAATCATTAGAGAACTTATGCGCTCGCAAAGAGCTCTGTTAAGAATGTAATAACACCACTCAGGGAAATACTTAGAGCACGGAATGCACAATTGTCGGGCGAATGCAATGCCAATCAATGTGCGCATTCACAGATGCAGGTGCCTGAGGCACGTTAAACTTTCTTTTTCACTAATTTTGTGGATGCGTATTTCCACTTGAAGGTGTTCAGTGGTTTTTCAAAATCAAATTTGAGTTTGATATGCAAGTGAATCCGGAATATGCACTCGACAACTTTGTTTGAGTGTGCTTGACGTTTGTGTTATGTTGCCTCGAGGCAATTGAAGAACGAGTTGAATGGTTGTTGATGCTTAAGTAAGTTGAATGCACATTGTATGGAGATACACTTGGGAAGGGAATGAAGTTGCGAGGATAGTTTAGGTGGTGGAAAGACGAATGTTATGTATTTGACGCGGGAGCACGTAGCTCAGTTTCTAAGAAATGAGAATAGACTCTGTTTCATAATGAATTTCAAGCCCAGCACAAATGTTGAGACTTTTCACAGAATGATTTGCTTGTAATATGGGCGATTGCGTTCGCAGTCGGAGCAGGATAACAAACGCATCCATGCCCCATGGCATGTGGCCATCGACGAATGTAAACAACTAATAAGAAATAAATAAATGGGAAAAGTTAAAAACTTGATATCAATCACAACCAAGCTGCTGAAAAATTTAGCCACACTTGTGAAGTTAACAATACTGGTTTCATAGAGGCTGTTATACACATAATCCTTACCCGTCCGTCCTCCTGATGGGTTGAGCTTACGCACTTATGACCCTTAACTTTCCAACAGTCTTCACATGGGGCTGCTGTTCTGGACCCCATTCATGGCATGCTTACATACTGGACATAAATGCCTAAAAATAGTTAGACGAACGTATTAATATATCCAACTCAGTGGCCCTCGGCGGACAGTGAAAGCTAAATTTAATAGTTTCCTATGTATTTTGACTCCAACTAAAACTTCTACCTCTCTATATAAATATTCGAATAGATATCTAACTTTGGAATTGTAACCCTGGATCGAGACCCTGACATCAGGGGGCCAAGTATGTAATTCGATTCTAATACTGTTTCTATTCGAAAGTTGTTTCCGATTCTACTCTGCATTGGTACCATGTATGAAAGTAGAATCCAATGCCGGCTATGCCAAGTATTTTGTGCAAAATTTCCTACTTTCGATCGAGTATCGTTTTAAATTTGACAGAATACATGTCAAACTACAAAAATTATTCTAAAGAAATTTATTAAGTGTAAATACAAATTTGTTCGTGATTTGTGCTCAATATGGATAGCGTTGCATTGTGGTTTTACCATGAAGAATGGACAGGAGCCCATCGTTCCATCCACGGCTTGTCTTAGGTCCAATAACTCTGAAACCTTTACTTCCAGTGGTGTAAGGGAGCAATAATTTGATGGACCTCCACCAGTTCCGGATAACGCCTGTTTATTTTTCCTCAATTTTTATTTTGTATGAACCTTGAAATCAGCCCAAACCTTGAATAAATAAAAATTAACGTTGGATTGAATAAATTCTTTCTGCTTTTCATTGCACCTTTTTCCAACCAGCTACATCGCGTTGAGGTGGTCTTTCGGCGTTTAAATCATTCGCCAAGTTTCTACATAAATTATTCGATTTTTGTCTCGCTTCTGTTGACTTCAAATACCCTTTTGATAGGTCCGGATGCTTGCATATATGTTCTACGAGGAATTCAAATTGAGGGATCTTTGTGTTAGCTGTTTTTGTTGATTCCCTTTATAAACCACATTATTTTTACTTATTTCAGATCTTGTTTAACATGCAGATTAATATTACTTACATTTTAGAGAAAACAAATACTTGTTCATTCCTCCTCGATAACACATTTGATGTCGAAAATTTTTTTCAAATTTAGTTGATTTTGACATTTATTTTCGGATTACATGGTACTAGATATGCGAAGAGGAAACTATACAAAACTTGGCAGTACTTGATTATTTCGACTATCGCAGAATAAAATTTGCTATATAAATACATGGTACTGACTTTTCGAATTCGAACAATAATTTTGTAGAATTGAGTTACATAGTTGGCTCCCAGGCTTTAAATGCACTTGGCAGACTATCCCTCCTTAGATATACAGAGCACATGTTTTCCCCCGAGGGCTGTAAATCATGTTAACGAAGCTTCTATCACATAGTCTTTGAAGCGACGAATACTGAGAATCCAATACCATAAAATCTGGAGTACCGCAAGGAAGTGTTCTTGGTCCTCTCTTATACTTGACTGATACCTGTGCTGTTCAGCAATACGAAGCAGCCGTACTTGATACATTAGCCGACAATACAGAAATTTTGGTAACAGCTCAAATGGTGGAAGGATCAACAATAGAATTACAACGAACATCAGACCATGGACATGAATGGATAAAAATTAGGCGCATCGCGACGATATTCACATAGCCCAGCACAGTCAAAGATGAATGTTAAGAGTTCAAGCATAAGCAGCACTTGGAAGGTCGAATAAATGCTGAAGGACTCCCTATTCTTGCGCGAAACTAATGTCCTATGCAACGACTGGATGGCGCAGTTCGTTGAGTGCCTGCCCCTGGTTAGCGGGGTCTCCGGTTCGAATCCGGGTGAAAACAAAGTCAGTACCAATAAATCTGGTCCAGTCACCATTTTCCGTTTGGATCAAATTAACCGCACTATCACTAGAGTGGTCAATCAGTGGTAATAGTCCCTCTGTGGGTATCACAATGGACCAACATGGTCTAAGTAGGCTGGTGAATGCACTAGCAGCCTAACCTAACCTAACCCAACACAATGTCTTATGCTATGTTCCCATCACAAAATCCCGAGGTTTCACCAAACTTCTTCAAACTTCTGAGGTTTCCTCATATATTTTCTGGGTTTCGAAACGTCACGCTTTCGGCGAAAACTATTTGAAATCCCCTTGAGTTCAATCTTCCGTGAGAGGTTGTCAAACCGAACAAGCCTAGAGAATAAACGTCCGTTTATTTGAGCATTTAGGTGTTCTTTAAATCTTGAAATATCTTCGTTCGTCAGCAAACGGCTCTTTTGTCTACCACTTCAAATTTGACAGCTAATGACATTTAAAAACACTTCAAACTCGGTGTGAACGGTCTATTTAGGTTTCAGTAGAAGTGTATCCGAACCTCGTGATTTCGGTTCGGTGGGAAAATAGCATTACTCCGTCTTCAAACAACTACACCCCTTGACTTAGCACGGTGAATCCAATCCGCCTGTAAATCTGGTGATAGCAGGAATTTTCAGTGGAGTGTCACCTGCCAAACGTGAAATGAAATTGTCGGCAGTACACAAGGAATGCGTTTGTGGAGAGGAAAAATGCCGCACAACCTAGCGAATGGTTCTCGTAGTGTCTTAAGGAGATTTACACGTACCCTCGGCCGCATTTCAGTTACTCCCGCCGTTCATTCAAATCCGTTCCCATAGCGCGCCTTTTTTTTACGCGCTTTTGATTTCACTCATGCATAGGTACTTCCAGTTTCATAAGAAAAAAAAACGAAAATATTTATTTTTGAAAGGTCCCTTTCCTCAAACGCCAGCTACTTTACGAGCTCCGAAGCTACTTTGAAGATCGCTTCCAAAACGAGATTCCCTCTCAAGTGTGTTATGAAAATCTAACAACGCAATCATAGCCCACCTTAAGGACGCGAAACAAACCACACAAAGTATTTATTGCAATCACCGGGGGGTTGCAGGGTTCTTAAGTGCATCTGAAGTGCCCTCCCGAGTACTTGTTCACGTTGACAATCTTTACGATGCCAAGATACATTTTAAATCTCATTTTAGATGAGATTTTCATGTTCTCTGTGTGTTGTGTTTTTTTATTCGAGTAAAACGTGTGATTAATGACGTTTATGTAGCCCATATGGCGTAAACCCTCAAGTCACGGTGTGCACGGCGCGGCGCATATCCAACCCCTTCGGAGTGTGTTGTCCTTTCCCACTTCAAACAACCGACACAACCGCGGTAGTTTTGTTAAACACAAGAGAAGAAAAGTATTTCAAAAACTCCGTACTTCACGGGCACTCACCGCGTCTGTTGTCTCGTGCAAAAGGACTCGGCATCAAATGGGAACCCTCGTGTGGGTTTGTGTGTGGAAACAATGCAAAGGAGGGCTGTTGCGTCTGAGAGACATGTGCAGTGTGCACTTTGCATATGAATTGCCAACTGTAAGCAAGTTAATTTTAAATTTGTTTAACAATTGCTTACATTCTGCATGCCGTGGTCGAGGGTGATGCGATGCAGGGCGACCCAGAGGAATTGCTAGGTGAAACTTGTTTCGTTTAAATGAAGGGAGTTGCACGCCACAACTGCTGGGTGAATCAGTCGCCACAATGAAGTCAAGTTCAGATTCTTGAAAGGTCACAACTTTTTGCGAGAGGAAACATTATTTATGTTCGTCTGCCTGTGGGGAGGGTTGTAAAGTGGATTAACATTGCAGATGATGGAATATGTCATTTGATACATGTGACATACTTGAGAGGCACGCTTCTGCTGTGTTGGCATCATTCAAGGGGTACGAGTGTCTCGCTGGAGACAAGAGCGGTTTGAGAAGCGTTCGTTAATGTGATTCTGACTAGTCATTGGCTTGCCGTAACTCGATAAAAAGGAATGAGCTTTGTTTAATTATGCGTTATGGGTGAGCAATAGTGGAATAGAGGGTCGGGCTTGGCATCACATATGCCAAATAGATCTGTCATGCTTAAGAACCCCTGAACGTGTTAGAGTTGGGAAGATTTATTACAGAAGTTGCGATTTTGGAGAACCTAGGAGGTGGTGGACTCATGAGGAAGGTGTAACCGTCACCGCTAGTGTCAATTCCTATCGTTAACTGAGTTTTGCTTCCTAGACATGGAGTGGGAAGACGTGTAGTTTCAACTAGATGGTGTCACTTCTGATGGACAACCTTAAGTATTCGGAGTTAAGACGGAAGAAGAGACATCAGGTACGTTGTACCTTTGACGAACATTGTTCTCAAATATTTGTGAATTGTACTTAAGTTAGGATAAATATTCCATATTCGTGTAATACGGCTGGAAAGCAAGTCCTAAGGCAGGCTTGAGGGTTAGGTCTTGAGCATCGCTTGTTAAAACGCCGAATAAAACAGGGTCAGTCCATTTACTTCGCAAATACTGTTGCCGCCTACACGTAAACCCTCACTTTTGGACTACATCCAGTGTGCAGAGGTTCTAGGAGACACCAGATCAAATGAGTGGTATGCTCACGTTCAGGCTGGATAAAGGGCTTCTTGAAGCCAAATCAGATTATTTGAAGCATTTCTTACATTGATTGACCGTCACCCTACCCTCCTGAGTCCCAAGACCAAGTTATTTATTTTTCATTAACAAGACATTTCTTTATAACTTGATCTTCTTCTTCTCTTTCGACTAGGTTATAATCCGAATTATGGGGGTCATAACCCTCCCACTTTACTGCATCCCTACAGGTCCGCCTGTGGGGTTCTTGATAACTTGATACCACATAAAATTATATAAATTTTAGTCAAATAAAAAATTACCACCACCAGTGATGATTTGTGCTATGAAACAAAAAACACTAGAAAGTAACATCATAAGTCGACATGCTATTAAAATTAAACTTACACCCCTGTTCTGGTTGTGATGTGGTCACAACGCACGAATGTCAGTGAGGCGAAAATTATGATGCCTACCTTGTGAGGTTTCAGCTATTTGGTAGTCTGGCGAAAACCTCACAAGAAAACACACAAGAATAGTCACCATGGTGAGGTGAATTCGTTGCCATGTCAAAAATTGTTTTTTTTTGACAATTATTATATTCGCGCTTTTTTTCTTAGTGAGCGTATCTACAAAATAAAGGCAGAACGTAGCGAACAAGGTAATATTGTGTATATTAATGAAATATGTATAAGTATTTATTAATAATGAATATTTTGCAGCAATAAGAAAATATCAGCGTACATCCCAGGAGCAGTTGGACCATTATACGAATTTCTTGCAAATGAATCTTGATTTTCTTCTGGGCAAAAATGATCCAACTGACCCGAATAGGATGCAGAATTATTGGGCCGCATTCGCAGATGAGCTAAACGCCAAAATAAAATCAACATCTGTTTATTTTTCCTTGTGTGTGACAGTTCTTTTGTTGCTATTTTTCGCTGTGCTGTGCTCATGAGAACATCACAACTTTGACGGTTCTTGTGATGCTCACAAGCTGTGAAGTTTTGCTCAGAATACGAGAACCTCACAATTTGTGACTCACCATGCTCTTGTGAGGTAGTTGTGACTTAAAACCCATCACTGAGGTTTGCCAGAATAGGGGTGTTAAACTGATTGCCATTGACGTAATTTGATAACTAGAGAAATGCCAAGTGTCTCATGAACATGTGGCTCATTGAACACTGCATACTGTCTCCCCCAAAAGTTATACCAAATTCCAAAAGATGACGTGGGTAGAAATTCTAAACTAAACACATCACTAGTGATACCGGAGGAGTTTCAGGTGGTTACAAACATACACGACTCAAAGACAAGCGCTGGTGCAGAGGCAGGGATCTTCTGTGAGCTCTTCGAAGAATCCCTGGCACTAAGGGGTGACTGGATGGCGCAGTTTCTAGAGTGCCTGCTCCTGGTTAGCGGGATCCCCGGTTCGAATCCCAGTGAAAGCAAAGTTAATACGCTTTCATCTGGTTTTCAAATCTGGTCAAGTCACCATTTGCCATTGGGATCAAATTGAAGGCATTTTCACTGGAGTGTCAATGGACCAACATGGTCATGGTGTGCTAGTGAATGCACTAGCAGCTCCCCTACCTAACCTAACCTAAGGGACGACTGAAGCGTTTTTCAAGCCAAAGTAGCTGGCAAATTTAAGGCGGCACTCGCGCTAAAAGACCAAAACTTAACCGGCGAAATGAACACCATCCACTCTGATAGCCAAGCCGTAATAAAAACCATACCATCAAATATTCTGACATCGAGGCTGGTTGAGATTTGCAGACAGATCTTAGCGACAATTTGGTGACCCTCTGCTGGGTACCCTTTCATTGCCTTGCCTTCCAGTGATGCAAGAACAGTAGAAAGAACAGAGCCTTGTGGAACACCAGAGTCTATTTAATGAAAAACGAAAATTTGCAATCCATAGAAGAAGACATTCATCGATAGGCAGGACGAAAGAGTTCCAGGTCCCAGTCTGTCGAGTGACTTATCATGCTTATCATGATTGGTTCCACTTTTCGGTAAGTTTTGCTATTAGAGTTCCTGGGAGCTTGCTGGGTGGCAGATGACAAGAGGGTGTATCAAGAACGGGTCTGTATTGGCCAGGGAAGTCTCACAAGAACTAGCTCATAAATTCAACGCTGGCGATCATTTGATGAAGACAGTTTTTACGAGAAAGGACAGGTTAGACAAATGGTTGCCAGTCTTCACCCGTGGACCTGATTGACTCTGTCGAAGATGCAATCTCCGTCTGCTTGAGTTTAATGTGGATTGATGCATGACATTTTCTCAGAAAGACAGTCATCACAAAGAATGCTCTTCTTTTTAGATAAGCAATCGAGTTCATCTTTGCTGATATGTCCACATTGTCCCTTATCTCTCCCACAAGACTGGCAACCATTTGTTTAACCTGCAATCTCACGGATCGCCAGCGTTGAATTTATGAGCGAGTTCCTGTGTGGTTTCCCTGTCCAATACAGACCCATTGCTGAAACAGCCGCTTTTCATCTGCCACTCAGCAAGCTCCCTAGAACATCAATGAATCTTGAACCGCAAGAAAAATTACAAGAGTGTGAGCAACATCCGACTCTACTCCCCTGGGGTTCCAGACAACTGAACAGACTCAACACGTCGCATGCATTGCCCATCTCAACTCGTACGTCATTGAATTTAAAATTGATTTGGGAATTTCCTGCACCCAGTCTGGGGTGGGTCTGAAGGACTCTCCTGGTCCTTTGCCGACTTGTGCACTTTCTTCCGCTTTAATCGACTCGCTTAGTGTTTATCAGATTCCTGCACTTTGAATGTCATTTTTCACTTGTCCACCGTAAGCCACTTGGCCGGGAGTGTGCTGACACTCCACCTCCAGGCCGTAACTCGATATGCCACGATGATGTCATCGGACTCTTTGGAACAGAACACACTGAAGCACGTGTCACTGGGATGGTCCAACTTCCTTCGTCTTCCTTGCCGCAACTGCACGTCATCCCGGCGTCTTCCTTCAATCCTCGATAACAACAGAGTTCACCGGCGCAGCATTGTTTTGAGGTAGACACTCCCGTCCAATGATAATCCTTACTAATTACAGTCACATCTACAATCCCACCCGAATGGCAGTCCCGACTTTAATTGTCCTGTAATTTTGGTCTTCTTAAGTAAGAACTTGATGTCGCTCGCTTCGGATGGAGCCGGCACTGAACCTCGAGTGGCTTAAGTCCGGAGGAGGATTATGTCAAGACTCTTTCCATTGTAACGGTTGTTTTAAACGGTGACAGATGCGAAAAGGACCGTGTACATTGTTAGGGTATATAAATTGTTGGCAGTAAAACAGGATTACCCACGATGTGATGTGAGATGTGTCGCGTTCACGGGAGCCAGCAGTTTTTAGTGCGAATTTCAAGCGCGTACTGATTAATGGACATTTTTTTACTGTCACACTTAATCACTGACATCCCCCAAGGGATGCGACTGTGGACGAACGTCGCTCCGTTCGGATTTCAGGTTCTCGTGGGAGGAGGGGGGGTTTACGAGGGTATTAGGAGGTTGAATGAATACGAAGGACCTATTTCGAAATTGCTACAAAATATTAACGAGTTGAAGTGATTTCCGGAAAGAGGCTTGTTACGGGTCTGTGTGCGATAAAATAAATATTTGAGCACATGTTTGTGTCCTGCGAAAGCCGAAGTTTGAGCTGATTTAATTGTTTTGTATCGATTAAGGCCTGTATTGTGTCTGTGTCCATTTCTTAGTGTTATTGAATCTTTTCTTGTTGGTTCAGGGCTTCTATTCGGGGGATCTCGTGACACCAGCTTGTTCCTACTTTTTAGTTGTTTCATGTAGGAGCTATAAAATTAATTCCTCTTCCTCAATCCTGAAGACAATGCTGTTGAGGAAATTAATTTCAGCTCCCGTAATACAACACTGTGCAGTGGCTGGCAAGTGATACCACGGATATAGGTTAAGAGCCAATAAAGCTGATTTCCCGGTAAAAGTCCCAAATTTGAAGAGATTTATTTTGGATATTGTTACATGCGTGGGTCGCCGTGGCGTAGTGGGTTAGTGCGTTGACTCCTACGCAAGGGGTGCCAGCTTCGATACTCGAATAATTCACGGCTCCGCCTCTTTCGAATCACTGACAATGCTCAAAGAGTATTCCTGTCTAGAAAAAGCTTCTCAACTACGCCGTTCGGAGTCGGCAATAAACTGTAGGTCCCTTCCACTCGTGAGAGAACAATAGCACGCACAACACACGTGGTTGCTGAGAAGCTAGGCCCTGGCCCTCTACGGGCTCTAGTGCCACCTATATTATTATATTATATTGTTACGTTCGGTTTCCAAAATAACTATAAACTGCTCACTCAGACCTACTTCTTCTTCGTCTCCTTCTTCTGGTGGCGCTGCAGTCTGGGGTGGACCTGGGCCTCAACCAGTTAGCCTCTCCAGCCGGCTCGATCTTTAACCAGCTATCTCCAACCGCGCACACCAAGTTGATGAGGTCCTTCTCAACATGGGTGCGCCATCGGTTCGGAGTCGAAGACTCTTCGGGCTGGAGCAGTGTTGCTCATGAGCTCTACATGGCCCAGCCATCTTAGGCGTTGTACCCGTAGACGCCTGTACAGCACTTATAGTTCGTGGTTGAATCTTCTTCTCCAATAACCATGAACGCAGACAGGACCAAAGATTTAACGCAGAACTTTTCTCTCGAAAAGACTAAGTGCTTCTTCATCCACTTTTGAGATTGTCCATGCCTCCGCACCATAGAGAAGGACAGGGATGATGAAGGTGTTCTATAATGTTAGCTTGGTCCTTCGAGAGAGGGCTCTACTACTCAATTGCCTCTTGAGCCCATACAAACAGCGGTTGGCAAGAGTTATATAATAATAACATGGGTGGCGCTACAGTCCTTAGAGGGCCTGGGGCTGGCTTCTACGGCAACCACTCGTATTACCATTTACGGGCTGTGGCTCCACCCATAGATATATTATATGCATGTTACGAATCTTTTTAGGAACACAGCCAGGTCTCGTATTCATCTGCAGCAGCTTGAACGGAAACAATCATATTTTGGACTCACCCTCTTCGAAAAAATGCATATTAACAACTCTGTAAGAGCCCAGGGAGCCCAGAGAAATTCTTATCGCCCTGTTGCAGAGAATTTCAATCGAACAAGTCTTTGAATTCGACACCAAACCCTGCGCTAGAAAAAGTGATCCCTCCAACTTGCCACCCAGCAGGTAAATAAAGTCCGACTCAGTAAGCCGTAGTTAATCTTGTCAGTGATCCACAAGCCTCCTAATACCGCAGAGTTTATGTATTCAGAAACGTTCCATGAATAACCCCGAAACATTTGTATCTACAGTTTAAATTTAAATTCGACTCTCCGTCGGAGGGTGGCAGATGGGTGGGCAGACTCGCCCTCTGAAGGGTTGTCCTCCAATTTTTTTCCATTCCACAGCACGCTAGCCAACGAAGTTGGAATTCGCCTAGCTCCGGCAATATATTTGGATTAGCAGCGCTTAGTCTGGAACATTTGATGACTGCGAGTCTCGAAAATGCCGCCGTGACTTTATTTTTTTTTCGTCCCTGAAAGGCTTCCTGTTTGGAAATAGAATTTTGTTTGGTATCAGATCGTTTTTTGTTGACACTGCCGCTGGGTTGTAGCTAAAAAGGACTTTTTCAACCCGCACCAGTGCAGGAACTGGCTGCGAACAAAACCAGACAAAAAAAAAAAGAGTGAATTCAAACGAAATTTTCGAGAGGAATTCCACTGGACACTGGAACGGCGTATGGACCGGAATAATTCATGGCAGGCATTCAGCCAGACATAAAGGATTTCATATGCTACGGGTTCCGCGCTGCTGGCGGTGCGGCGCTCGGCCGCCTGGCGCGGCTCAGCGTGGAGATTAACGGCAACGCGCAGGGATGACGGGTGGCTGTCGCAAATCAATCACGGCCGTGATTGGTGTCTCCATGAATTGGAATGTTCACCATGATTGTTGGATGGGTGGCTTTTATTATAACTGAGAAAGAGGGACCAACCTGGATAGGATAATCTCCTTCAAAGCAGGTCAATCTCCAGGAACATCTGAACGTCCGTCAAGAATCTGGAATATCCTCACAGAGCACCCTGCACTCCCCGATATGGTGCTCCCAAATAAAACACTCGGAAATACACACTTTTCCACCCAAAAGAAAGGGATCTCGATTCATGAGGGGTGTTCAATCATCCGGCAATATTGTGCAATGAAAAGTAAACACGCTCCATCCCTGGCTCCAGGTTAACTAAATATCCTCTTCCACGACACAAGTTTCATTCAAAAGGCAGGACAACGAGAAGCACATTCTCTCGCAACAAGGACGAGATAAAGTGAAGACCGTTTGCATTTCCTTAGAGGACACAAAAGAAAAACTTCGATTTCTTTTCAGAAAAGGAACTGAATGCCTGCAGTTTTCTTAAACAAGGATACCCCTGCTGCATAGGGGTCCATATCAGATTCCAGATAATTCATAAATTGTCCTTCCACTGTTGGCTTACACGCTTCACGGGATCTGCCTTCGGAGGAGAGTGGATACCATTAGGATTTATGAATGTGATAAGGTTCAGTTTGAACAAGGATAACGTTGGCATTATGCTCCTTTGAGTTGATTCCTCTCCTGCCCACTCTCTCTCTGCCTCTCTCCCCTCTTCCCTGTGTGCACTGAAGCTAATCAATCTGCTTGACAGATGAAGACTGTGGACAGCACACATTTGCATTCGAAGCCATGATGCCAATCCGGAGAAGGTCGGGCGCCCCTTAACCGCACACGAGAGTTATTTAATTAAACTTAACCCGGGGTCAGTTAATCGATTGAAAGAGGGGACGGGGCGAGGGGGTGTGAGATCGAAATTAGGGTTGGTCATTGGTTTCCATCACCGGGAGGGAGTCATTCCTGCTTAGACTCTCAAATTCGAAGTCATTCAGACGGTTGAGGCGTTGCGATGAGATCACGTAGTTCGCCTCAGCCATTTGCATTAATTGGTTTTGTTAAATTTAAAGCGTTTCGTTCATAAATTTGTGAAATTAGTTCAAACAAGGGTTGCTAATTAAATGGGGTTAGCCCCCTTTGAATTGAAGTGTGGTACTGGAGAAGTGTGGTGCTCAAATGGTGGTGTTTTGGTAGAGGGCAACGGCGAGGACGATGTAATGGTCCTTGTTGTTGGTTTGTGATGTTGAATAGTTGAAGGCGCTGTAACCCCATCCTGGAACCCAATCTTGGGTGACAAGCGATTGTTAAAATTGTCCTGTATTCTTCGGGAAGTTGTTACAGTACTTAGGCCAGACACGACTGTGGCTAGAAGTACACTCCACGTGATGTGGGGTGAGAGCTGGGTTTCGTCTTAAGGTGGGGAACCCTGACCAGAAACGTCTGTTCTATCCAAACCCATTTTTACATCTGTACACGACCAAATGTGGGACTGCCTCTCTTTGGGCTCTACTTAGATATTCTATTTTTGCCCTCGGTCTCGCATCTTTGAGTTGATGACAAGGACGTAGGACTTCTACGCAGGATCTCGTAGATCCTCCATTCTCGTAGACTGCTCGCATATGTAGTGGATTATCGTGTTAAACATGTGTTTATGGTCGACTGGAAATGCCGAGCACGGAGAGGAGGTATCGTTATCACAATTTTTTCTGACAGTGGGGGAATCCCGACCAGATTCAGAGTTGTAACTTCCTGACGGCAACCAGTCTGGGCTGCACCTCCTTTTTGGAAAGGTCATCGATCTGGCCGTCGATGTTGACGTTCTTTTGTTTTTCAATCACATTGTTTGCCGCCATTGCCCCCATTGACACGCGATGACTGTTGATATCGTGCGTCGTCCTGCACAGACTGCTTCCTCGAGTATTTCCAAAAGTTACTCAATATTTGCCTATAAAGTGAAGGCTGATCACAAAATTTATCCTTTTTGATGATGAGCGAAGTGCTTTGAGGAAAACGAAGATCAATTCGGGGTTATATGAGGCACCAGTTACTTGCTGATGATATCAAGGGTGGTGTTGATAAAAATGTTGTGTGAGTGTTCCCTCAGCATTTTGGAGGGTACACGCCATTTTGTGTGAATAAAAGTAGGTTTCGTTAAGTTTAACTAAAACCGTCTCTCCCTCTTTATACATATATTTTGACAGTTGAGTGTTTACAGTTGAGTGTTCCCTCCAATTTAGTGTGCATTAAGATAGAATGTATTGAGTGAACACTTGCAGAAAGAAGAAGAAACAAGAAAATTGAGAATACTGTTTCGGAAGAAAAATACTTTGACGGAATTTAAACCCGTAAGGAAAAAAAAAGAAATCTGTAATGAACGGCGGAAGAACAATTTTATCCGTTCTTATTTTCACCTTCTCAATTCTTAGTGGTAACATGATGGTAACGTCAGTGGTTTCTGGTAACATCAGGAGGGGAATGATTGCTTAACCATTCCTAATAGAGACTAACTCGAATTTATACAGGTTCTTGAAATTAACACCGAAACGCTTTGAATTATAGATTTTTGTCTTGATCGCGTTTGTATATTTAAAATCGTTAAAATAAATATTGCCTCTGTAAGCACTTTCGTTGATTAACTTACAAGAATGTTGACAAATAAATTTGGCTGCTCTCCACTCAAGTTTTCAAACGTCAACTTGAGAGAAAGAACCAACGTTGTGTAGTCGTAAAGAAACCACCAGATCCAGGTAAATGACAATAAACTCCACAGAGAAAGTGCTTTGGCCTGGATCTGTTGGACGTCGGCATCGTTTACGATCGTTCTGAGGACATGGCCATCGTTGGAGAAACCACTAGATGGCTTCCTTACCTCATTCATAGACCATAGCTAGATATTTGATTAATCTCTTGGATCACAACTTGGTCTACAAACACAATACACACCACCTTGGTCAACACATTACGATCGACAGCTTCAATTTCGTGGTGGTGAAGGAATTTGTCTCCCGGGCTCTAACACTGGAAGGGTCTTTGGCGTGATAAGTATGTAAGTATGTGGGAAAGGGGTGGCATATGACAATCTGTCCTGACGCTCTGTAAAGGTAAATGTTGACCCAATTGGCCACATTATCATGAGGCCGTCGCCAATTTAGACCAATTTAAAACAAGGCTGTGTAATATAAAGCACATACATCTTCCCCCATCCATCCACTTTTAACTCCAAGACTTCCTTGAATGGCCGCCTATCTCTCGACGAAATGGCAAAGTATTTAAGCATGTGTGCTGGCACTCTGTGACATTCCAGAGAACTGTGAAGCGGACGTACTCCATAGAAAGGGTACTGGACACTCTAGCTGGAGATCTGCTATCCATTCTTATTGCTACTGCAAGGTGTCCACAGAAGTTTGAAAGGCTTTCCCATACAAATCGTAGATGGAATACCGGCACTGGGTGTAACTCCCTGTCCAAAACCCTCAAGTACCCTGATCAAAATGAGTAGTAGGCGGGATCTTGGAATCATTATGGGCGTCATAACCGCCTATCGCACATTGCGACGCACGCCTCTACAAATTATGCTTCTCCTAAGCCCCTACAATGACGTCTGCCGAAGCTGCAGGGACGAGGAAGAGGAAGGAACTATAGTGCACCTATTGAGTAACTGCAGCATTCTCCCCTCCCGTAGATTTAGTAAGTATATCCGTTGACTGTAACCCACTTGAGTCTATGGTATTTAAGTCCGATTCTTGGCTCACAACTTGGTCTACAAACACAATAGACAAGTCTATGCCTTTATCCTTATTTTTTCTATGTGAATAAAAGGTTGCGTCCTGATCTTGACGAATTTGCACTTAGAGTCCATAATCGAAAGAAAAAAAAAACAGAAATCTTGTGTTCACTTTTGGAGTATTCTTTGGAGATCTGTGAAAAGATTTGAGTTAGTGCCAAGTCATGCTCTCGTAATCGCGTCTCATGTAAAGGGAATAGAAACGCTCAAGGTGGCATCGAATATTTAGATAATTTCTATTTTAAACTAATTCCTAGTTAGGTGACTGACTCCTGGCTTATCAGTCACTCCAACAGTCCATCAGACTGGTAAAGTAGAAGCCGGCTAGTTGACTTCTTCCACCCACGGCGACCACTGACATGGACTAACACCAGGAATAGCTGAAGAAAATCACAGTTGTATCCTTCCAAACGTACTCACTGCTGAGGGTATGACTTCAATGATATTGAATTACGTGCACATCCTTGAAACGAAGGCAAGTCCACGAAGCGCCGACGGCACGTCTCTCCTTTCCAACCCAAGCATCGATTCCCCAAACCGAAAGAACTCCCCAATCTCAGCCAGAGCAGGGACCTCAAAATGTATCTAACGACTTGAGTTTTGTATTAAAGCGTCCAATTTCAATATACGCTGATCCAATCAGTACCCTTGCTAAACGACATGATAGGCGCTTAAATGTTGAAGATGACTTAAATTGTTTAGCAAATCATTAAAAATCCAATTACTCCATCGTATCCATGGCGATGATCTTCGTGGTGGAACGAAAATGGATTGTATCGTCCTTCGCCAGGATTACGTACGTAAGTCGCAAGTCAGAACAAAAAGACAATTAACTTCATGGTTATGTCGTTGGAGTCTATCGTCCTCATTACCTTTCACTGGCGGCAACCTGAGACTTCTTCTCCGTTATCCGTTCGTACCTCTAACGAGCTCATCTGGGTTCCACCCCTTTTTGTGTGCGGATGTGTTATTGCCGTGTTTTGTGTGTACGTAATCCCTTTAGCCTAATCATCCCGTTTTATTAGACACCCTCATCTTTTATTCACTTAATTACAAGGAATTTCTCATATGGTCCTGCTGCCGGAGGGTATCGTGCTGTCTGCTGGCCCCTTGGACGCGGGGTTTCAGAAATTTAACTCGAATTTATTTTGAAACAAACTTTTGCGTAAGGGTTTGTCGGCGCGTCGCCGACCGGGTACGTAATGAAAATTGAAATGATTTATGCCTGTCCGAGGGGAATGTCAATGAATTCATTCATATTCCTCATGTTGAACGAGTGTTTCGTTGTGATGATGCGAGTACTCGCCGCATTCACAGGATGCTGGGGAATTGAGAGCTGGCGGCGGCATGGCATTACCGACTGAGTTGAGAGAATCGTAATTTTGTTCTCGCGTGACTGGTGGGTAGAATATTTGCTGAAATTAAAGATGAACTGGGGCAGTCGTAGGTTAAGTCTTTAATTTAGGAAAGTTCGCTCGGTTCAGTAAACGTCTGTATTAACATTGCATCGTCGATAATTGAATGGAACTCCTTACAACCAACTAGACTACGGAAGTGTACGTTTCTCCTTTCATTAGCAGGACGGCTCATGGCAGTTCTGCAAAGGACGTAGTCGCATAGTGACGATATTTAAGGCCCGCCTTATTGTCATGGTCAACATGTACAATGGCTGAGGGATAGCATGTTCCACGAATCACTACGCACTGTCTGTCGGAATAAGGAATTTTTCTTAAGCAAGACTCAATCATCCCTTCTTTCTATGGGGATGTAGGAATACTAGTGGGAAGAGACTTCCCATCCACAAAAAAGGTGATCCTACCTCTTGCAACAATTATGGACGTACTATCAACGTCGCCTACAAGATCCTGTCCAGTGTACAGTCTGAACGTCTAAAGCCGTTTTCACCGCACAAATCGGCACATAAAAGCGTAGCTCACGGTCGGTAAATCGACTATAGACCAAATTTTCACAGAAAAGATTAGGGAGTTTTAAATCGATACACACCACCTCTTAATCGATTTTAAAGCCGCATACGACAGCATTCATCGCAAGGAAGTAGAAGCTCTTGTGGCAATAGAGGTACAGACGAAACAAACTGGTCTCAAGGACAATGAGGACAAAAGGAGGAACACCTGTCGACCAAGAAAGGTTCCTTCGCACACCACCTTTGTCATCACATTACGATCGACAGCTTCAATTTCGAAGTGGTAAGGGGGTTTGTCTCTCAGGCTCTGACCCTACAAGGGTCGTTGGCCTGATAAGTAAGTAAGTAAGTAAAGGAGTTTGTCTACCTCGAGGCAAACGTTAACTTCACGAACGACATCACAGTGGGGATCCGATGAAGGATCGCCCTTGGCAACCGTTATTACTTCGGTTTGTAAAAACAACTGGGCTCAAACCCCTAAGTCATGTGACCAAAATTATGTCCTCCAAAACTCTTATTTTGGCAGTCTTACTATATGGAGCCCAAGGCTGGAGAACAGAGCAGACCTGATTCTTGGAATCTGATCCTCGACAGAAACATTCTATGTCGGATTTATGATCCCGTTAGCGAGGAAGCTGATGAAGACACAACAGCGAACTCTAGGAGCTGCTCTAGCTAAGAATCTGAGCCTCCTGATTTGAGAAGGAAAGGAAGAGCAAACCTTTTGAATAAAGACCAAGTTATCGCGGAGCAAGGCAGTTTGACTGGAAGCAGCATACCCAGGATCGTCAACAGTGGAAGGTAATCTTAGCTCCGGCTCTAACCCTCCAAGGGCCGTTGGCCTGATAAGTATGTAAGTAAGTATGTGGGAAAGGAGTACTATTTCACTCTGGATTATATCCCACTCTGTCCTGGCACCCTGTAGAGGCAAGATATCGTTATCTGTTCTGACAGCCAGGTACCGATAGTCTCTGTGAGTGCAGACACTTTCAACTCAAGGATTTCCCTGAAAGGCCGCCTATCTCTCGACGAAATGGCAAAGTATTTAAGCATGAGTGCTGGCACTCTGTAACATTCCAGAGAACTGTAAAGCAGACGAACTCCATAGAAAGGTTATTGGACACTCTAGCCAGCAAAGTGTCCACAGAAGTTTGAAAGGCTTTCCCATACAAATCGTGGATGGAATACCGGCACTGGATGTAACTCGCTATCCGAAATGCTCAGGTACCCTGATCAAAATGAGTAGTAGGCAGGATCTTAGAATCATTATGGGCGTCATAACCGCCTATCGCACATTGCGACGCACGCCTCTACAAATTAGGCTTCTCCTAAACCCCTACAATGACGTCTGCCGAAGCTGCAGGGACGAGGAAGAGGAAGGAACTATAGTGCACCTATTGAGCAACTGCAGCATTCTCCCCTCCCGTAGATTTAGTAAGTATATCCGTCGACTGCAACCCACTTGAGCCTATGGTATTTAAGTCCGATTCCTGGTACTTCCAACAATTTGTTCGGCCTCAGCTCTTTCTAGTCACTGACACTGCTCAAAGAGTACAATTGTCTAGAAAGACCTTCTCAAACTTGACTTTTCGGAGTCGCCATATCCCTCCACTTGTGGGAGAATAATAACACGCAACAAGAGTGGTTGTTGTAGAAGCAAGGCCTGGTCGTCTACGAGCTGTAGCGCCACCCATATTATTATTGTAGTCCTTGGTTGAGGCACAAGTTCAACAATGACTGCACAATGTACCTTTCTTAGCCTGCGATTCCTGTAAGTAGGTGTCAATGTAACCTAGCCCTGGGATTAAAATTCACATGAAGACACGTCGAAAAGGGTGCCGTGACATTCTGTCAAACGACATTATGCCAAATGGAAGCATTTGGTAATGTGTCGCTTTTGAAAGTGTCATTAGATCGCATATTAGCATTTGGCATGATGTCGCTTTGGTAAAGTGTCATAAGGCCAAACTAGCTGCCGACATTATGCCAAATTTGAATCGTTCTTAAGCTAGATCTCAAGTGAAACGTGTTGTTCGGTGTTTACTAAAAGTAATACTTAATAATTTTCTACTATAAGCTGTTGAAAAGGTATGGGGTCCATTCTGCCCCCCTGCTCAGGTTCAGGTAGCTTCATAGACAGTTTGGATGGCTTCCGATGTCGATTGTCAATTTCCCCTGAAACAGTGTCACCGTGTACTTTGTGCTGTAGGGGATGATTCGGGCAGCTTTCTACAGTCTCCTGTTGCCTATGTACTTCTGACGGAGTAGCTTCCATGTGGGACTTGGAAATGATATTCCAGATAGGGAAGCCATCGTAATTGGCTAAATCAGTTGCTCTTGGCTTAATGGTTTTTGTTTTCGCATGATTACACTCTCCTCCGGCGAAATCCAAAGTTGACTTTTCGAAGTATCTCAATGAAGTTGACGGCGAGATACTCAACCTTCTCTTAGGACTATTTAAGTATGATTGTCTTGATGCTCCGGCAGGCGGCTGCTGATCTACGTCTAACTCCGGATGGTCTTCTGAAGCACAAAAGTCCCGATTTCTTCTCATTTGCTCTGATACCCCATTTGGTGGTTGTAGTGACAGCATTTCTTTGCTGTATGGTTTTCGACTCTCCGCTTCGGTGGCCTATGTCAATGTCAATGTCAATGAGTCGTCTGCGAGAGATCATCATTTGGCTGCGTCGGGAGCCCTGGAGTTGGTAAGTTTGTCGTGTATATGATGTATAGTCTTGTTACCGGCTTTGGTCCTTGAAAAACTCTTGCTTTGACGTTGGCTGCTTCAATGAAGAACAGAGGGGATCGGATCGGAGAATCTCCAGGTCGTGTCGAAGGCTTTTTCCGCGTCCAGAAGTTTCCCTCAAGCTCCTGGGTTTGTTGGATTTTGTACGCAATTCGGCTCAAATTGCGGCGCAAAATTTGTCAAGATGGCGTCTATCAAAGGCCGAGTATTTATTTTCTGTGAGGAATTAACAGCCTCTGGTTCTCCTGCACAGTCTTACTTACAGCGGTTATCTTTTTTAAAAGTCTTGCGTAATGTTGGTGAAGATCAATGTTAGCGGGAATGAACTCTGGGTTTTTTATTTGGTTACCAATGGTTAGTCCACTCCAGGGAGGACCATGTTTCATCATTTATTCGTATATTCAGTTTTGGAAAACTATGTACAAGCCAGGACAATGATACAAGAGATAAAACGACATGCCTGTCAAAATCTACTCGTTCCAATTGGACAATCCTTTTCGTACCATCGTGACATCACATTTGCGCCACTGTTACGCCACTACCGTGCTACAACTGATACATCTCTCTCATCTGTAAAAACAACTTCATTGGATCTCAGACCACAACTCCATTTCCTTCTAAATTCTCACCTCCCCAACTCAGGCTGTAATGAATATGTGTCCAGACTCTAAATCGTCCAAGTCAATGACAGTGAAGTGGTCATGGAAGTGGACGCCGGTCGAAAACTTTCTTTTCCTCAGCCACCTGGTAGGGGCATATGACTCACAGAAACCGTTCACTCCATGAACATTCTTCTCTTCCTGATGAGGAAGCCGTGTTTGGATAAATTATGCATCGCTGCCAACATTCACTGCGGACGATGTCAAGTGATGCCCTCATTCAGGAAAAAGTAACCGGGCTTCTTTCTTCGTGTGGGACATGCCTATCACTTAGGCCTTACGCGAAGAGACAGTAACTAATGACGACAGAGACATGACATTAGAAGTGGCCGTAGTAGAAAAGGGTACGACTTTGGACGAATTTCGAGGGTTAATTGATCTTAATTTGAATCAGGATTCAGTGCCAGGAAGGATTGCAATGGAGGCCGGAGGAGGGAATCAACGTGAATCAATCTAAAATTCAGGCCGAGTTGGAAATTGGGTTTCCAACTTGTACTAGTGATCGTCCTTGGAATTTAGCTGTTGTGTAACGTATCTAGGAGGTGTTTAAATTTCGATGACGGTTTCTCCACGACCGTCTGGTTGTACAGAGGAAGGTTTGGAGCTGAGGACTGAGACTGAGTGGAATAGCTTCTTCAGACATAAAAGAGACATTTTTGGCAGTCGTTTAGTCGTTTGAGTAGACACAAAGATGCCTGTGACATACCAGCGAGTTTGAGAATGCGTTTTAGCAGGTCAGGGACGTGGATCGATGTTTGTTGGCTCTTGCGGTGCGGAAAAAGGTCCCAAAAGCGTCCTTACTACCTTCTACCTTCATACTGCAAGAATCTGAGTACGTTAGTCTCATATGGCTCTCAACTTGGTGCCAAACATGCCTACGCAACGAATCCTCAGGCTCCAACAAATCTCGAAAGTCTCATTATCGGTCTTATTGGCAATCAAAGTGGCGACAAATTAATCTCACCATGTTTTGGGGCAACACTTGGAGTAAGCTTAACAGAAGCTTTTGACGATGAGTAATTCCCGTTATTACAGAGGTCCTTGAAATGTCGTATAAGTCTTTAAGTCAAGGTACGCCTTACAATAAGCTCGCGGGACATCGAAACCCACCCGCTACATTTCGGCTAATGGATCTATTCCTGAGTGATGGTCTCAGTCAGCATGCTCCCCCCTCCCCCCCCATTGAAATTCCTTATCTAACACCTCCCGCATGTCCTATTGAAAGCGCAACAAAGACAAATGAATTAATCCCTGCGTGTGCTCCCACACAAAGGCCATGTCACCCGGAACACATGTAATTAATGCCGGAGCCGGCATTGTGTCACGCATATCCATCATCCAGCATCGCACTGATGTCAGACGTCGCCTGCTTTAGGCCAATCATTCCATTTATCTTCGCAGATACATCAGTCTCTCGTCGAGACCAGGTACGATAAGCATACGCTTGTCTCGCCCACTTGGGGCGACAATGACAAAAGGCAGACATACCTCGACACAGCCACGAACAAGAATAAGGCTGTACAGCAACGTTATGCACCATCACCCCGCCAACCACCCCCAAGAGAGAGGGAGATCAGGCGATGTGCACAGAAACGCCAAAGACGACGAAATGAATGATGGGATAATGAAAATGTGATTTTCATCATCACACAAAGGCGGATCAGGCTCTCAAATCTAATTAATTTATTTTTCCTCGATTTTTTGCTCCCACACTGTCTGCAAGGACGAACCGTCTGAGATGTCATCTCGACGCCACCCCCGTTAGAGGTGAATGTGAAAGTCTTTCCGGTCTTAGTGTCGACCCCAATGCCGATTTATCGGCGAGAGAAAGTAATTCACTCTTCCAGTTCGATGTCTTTCACCGCAGCGCCGCCGCCGCGCCGCTCCGTGAAGGATGAATGGAGGGAAATCCCTGGCAGAAAAGTAATTCGAGGAAATCATCGCCCGGGCAATATAGGTTTGCAATCAATCTAGATGAGATTGGTGGCGCGATGACTTGCATCCACCGCAGAGCGTGGATTTACTAGGCCACCTAGACTCAGTCAGCTGGGACCGTGCTCTTCGCTTTGAGGGGATTTCGTACTTGATTTCAATCGAATTAAAGGCTTGAAGGCTTTGCACGCGGTGTCGCATTTGAGAAGGTAGGAAACCGAACCGGGTTTTGTGTTGTCCTCTGTGGGTGGTAGCTATTTCGAGGTGATGCTCTGGCAGTGGAGGAAAGGGAAATGTATCTTTCTTTCAAATCCCGTTTCAATTGTCATGGGAAGAGTGGTTTTAGAAGAGAACACCTTCGATTGGGGGGTACCTTCATTTCCCAGGAATGACATGAATGAGTGGTAGCAATGGTGTAGTGACTTCTGAGTTCTGGTTTAAAACCTGGCATTCACATGACATTTAGTTGATTGAAGCCGGCGACTAGCCACTGGCATAGCGTCAATGGGACAATCGTACTGGTCGAGTATGGAGATGCTCAACTGGGCCTAATCAGGCCCAAATTATTAGAAACTAATAGAATCGTGGCGTAGTGGGTTAGTGGGTCGACTCCTACGCAGAGGGTGCCAGGTTCGATACCCGAATTTACCACCTTTTATATTTCACGGCTCCACCTCTTTCGAGTCACTGACAATGCTCAAAGAGTATTCCTGTCTAGAAAAAGCTTCTCAACTACGCCGTTCGGAGTCGGTCCCTTCCACGCTTGAGAGAACAATAGCACGCACAACACGAGTGGTTGCTGAGAAGCTAGGCCCAGGTCCACCTCGGACTGTCGCGCCACCCATATTATTATTATTATAATAGAATCGAAACTCTTTGACCCAAGATAACTCAAGATAACTGCCCATCGTAGGGCACAAGACCCGAAGACGGACCTTAGCCATTTCTTTGACCATGATGTGTGAGTGCTAGCCAGAAATCGCACTCTTGGAGAAAAGTGACTATTGTATCCCTTCAAGAAAACTGATTTCTCGAACCCTCCAAAATAGGCCTTTTGAGCAGGTTCGTCGGATGAAGCTACTTTTTTCCACGTGTAGTGATGATGAATTGTTTTGAAACGCCACAGAAATTCTTTCGAATTGAGCTTAGAAAAATATCCAAACAGTGCTCCAAGTTTATCATGTGCTTCAGTTTTCTTTTGCTCCACTCTCGGCAAACTAACCAACAAGATATCGATAATTGTTGATGCACAAATGGTGATGAAGGATTCGAATGGCGAGATCAAATTGAAATCATTACACTCTAAGGTATCTCACGAGCCCTAATCCCGTGATCGGTTAATGCAGTATCGTGGATTTTGTTGATCATGTCTGGACACTCAGTATCTTGGCTTCGAAATTCTGTGTTCCGCCATTAGCCATGCCAGTAAGCATGTCCTCAGTGGTTTGCTGCGCAAAGAGCAGTGTTTTTTCAAGCACAAGACTCAGCCACAACCAAAAGCCAAGCCCACAAACCAAAGCTCATTCACCGTAAAAAGTTAGGTCTTGGACTTGTTACTTATTTTTTGTCTATGTACAAAAAATCGATGCAAACTGAGTACCATCTTGAAGCAAACCATTTATCGTACAGCCTTCGATCATGTCAAGAAATCGAGTGCTGATCCACCTCCAACGGAAGGAATACAGTGGCACAGACCGAAATGCCGTGACTTGCTAGAGTTATTTCATTGATTAGAAAATTCTGAGTCGTGAGAACAACGTTATCCCAGAAATCAACTCTTATAAGGCTTCTACTTCTCTCGCCCCTAACAATTTGTCAAATGGACTAATCAGATCCCTTTTAGTGGAGATCGGGGCTAAAATGAACACCTTTGACTAATGCCGATGCTGCTTCTACAATTTTGGAGATTCACCCAAACATTTTTTTTAGTTAAAAACATATTTCAACTACCTAAACTATACCAAAAAAGAGGCAGGAACAACTCTGCAAAAATGTCCTGCTAAGGCGGGATACGTTTAAACAAGAAACTTAAAGAAATATAGTATTTTTGTTACTCTTTTACACAGCAAAAATTATAAAGAGTTAAGAGAGAATGAATAAAATAAGAACCAATTTACAATGTAAGAGCTGCCGGTGATCTCTTTAAAAGCACCTCTTTAAAATTGTCATCGCCAAGCATGCGGCGAATTATTCATTTTAACTAGAACTTATATTCATTCGATGTCAGGAGTACTAACGAAACGGTGGCAAAATAAAACAAAATTCCTTATTGTTTACAAAATCATAAGAATGAGTTTAATTTATAGTGCTTACACTCTTAAAAATGGATCCTTTGTGCATTTTGTGTGCGGCCACTTATTGCATGATGCAAATTGACGTAAAATAATATCACACTGCGAAGAAAACCCGTGCAGATAGTTCTGCCGCACTCATCTTGCTGACTAATCAGCATTCCCACGATTTATGTTGCAATCAACGAACCGCACTCAACTTGTCAACTAAGCAGCTTAGTCACGTGCAACCTGCAGTCCAGCCTGCAGAATTAAGGTGGCAGCAGCAATTTTGTATTTAGGGTAGCATTAATAAAAATAATAATAATATGGGTGGCGCTACAGCCCGTAGAGGGCCAGGGCCTAGCTTCTCAGCAATCACTCGTGTTGTGCGTGCTATTGTTCTCTCACGCGTGGAAGGGACCTACATTTTAATGACGACTCCGAACGGCGAAGTTGAAAAGCTTTTTCTAGACAGGAATACTCTTTGAGCATTGTCAGTGACTCGAAAGAGGTGGAGCCGTGAAATATAAAAGGTGGTAAATTCGGGTATCGAACTTGGCACCCTCTGCGCAGGAGTCGACGCACAAACCACTACGCCACTGCGATTAGGGAGCATTAAGGAACAATTTTATTTCAGTTATTCAGAAGGCTAAGATACATATTTTTTTTATAAAACAATGTATAAAAATATGTAGTTTACTTTGTACGCGGCATCCATTTCTCACCAGGTAAACTTTGAGAAAATGATTTGCAATAGATGAGGCATATAGACTGCTCAACTTTATCCTCGGATGAGGAATTTTTGAAGTATTTTTTTTACTGATTGTTGTTTTTTTGGATTGAGTACTTTTTTAGGTCAGCTTAAAAAGTTACTGACTTATCGACTAATTTAACTGATTTGCTTTCGTAACTTTCGAATAAGGACTTATGTCCTCAAGGTTAAAAGTACCCTACTTAAACTCATATGGGACTGGTGAGCAGAGCTGATGTCCATAGCAATCGGGAAAAAAAACAACGGGTTGTAACACCTTACTACTAACCCCAGACAAATTTGTACAACTTCCCACAGCATGGAATTTTTCACAAACGCAACGGAACGACGCAAACCATGGTTTTGGAGCTCGGCAAATATGACCTCACTTACTATACGCACAGTTAAAGCCAGAACACAACAGCAGCACTGTACCTCTTTCGTGTGGAGAGGGAGACCAAATATACACCCAACGCAGATTTTTCCTCCCTTCCTCCTTAATTTTTCTCTTTGACGTGAACACTGTTTATATTGGATGTTACATCTTACCCCTGTTTTGAACGACAGGATGGCGCATTTGGTAGAGTGCCTGCCCCTGGTTAGCGGGGTTCCCGGTTCGAATCCCAGTGAAAGCAAAGTGAATACGCTTTTATCTGGTTTTCAAACCTGGTCCAGTCACTATTTGCCATTGGGATCAAATTAACCGCACTATCACTGGAGTAGTCAATCAGTGTTAGCAGTCTGATTAGGGGTATCACAATGCACCAACATGGTCTAAGTCTGCCTCCCTACCTAACCTAACCTACCCCTGTTACAACTAGTCCAAGCTGTCCCCCACATGATTTACTAATAAACTCTAAAATTCAGAATATTGCTAAATTTGAGAAGCTTTTTCAAAAACCTGGGGAGGCTTAGTGTTTGATCCAAGTCTGTTCTCTGATGGGATTAGAGGCGACAAACATAGTCAGGCATTTGATCCTAGACTCAGATGAACGTCATGTTTGCGTTTCTAGTTTGTGCATCTAAGCTGTTGATGCGTCACGCCGCCGTCCACATCCTTACATATTTTCTCCCGATGATGTTGCCTTCTACCTTGACGGTCCTGTGCACCCTGCTTCCAGTCATTAAGACCAACGTGTCTTCAGGTTCAGTCTTCCTCTCCTTCTCGAGCCAGGAGTTTTCTGATTAACTATATAAAGTGTCTGCTGAGGTTTCCTCCTGTTGGCAGTATGCACTGTTTAAGGTAGGCCCAGATCCACATCGGAGTGCAACCGCTAGCCCATGTGAATATATGGCTGCCAGTAACCTAGCCTAGTACAGAGTACATTGGTGGGAAGCTTAGAGGTTTTTTTTTCTATGCGGGTAGCACAATGCGAATAACGAGACAGACCACACAAAATAAAAGACCAGACGATTTGAGATGAGTTTTCAAACTGAACTTTATTTTTCTCAACTGAATTATCAATAGTGGATGACGGGATGTCCAGACGGGATCAGATGCCATGGAGATCAGATAATCTGCGATGCATATTCTCGGAAAAATGTCAACACTACAATAATTCTTAGAATTGAGGGAGTGCTGACGTTGTTGACGTTACTTGCGTGGCATCACATGTTAGCGTCGTCAAAATCCCGGCAAACCCATTCAACCTCTGTTCGACGCGTGTTTGGAAGGAAGCCAATTACGGAAAAAGCAGATTACATTCTTCACTTCCGGAGCCAATAAGCTCCCCCCCCCCCATCCCTCCCACCAACGAAGACACTGTGATGCAAATGAAGATCTAAAATCCCCTCAAGGCGCCCTTACCGCCGTGCACATCTCGAATGCGTCATCTTCCTGGTCCATTGTCACATTTGCCAGGAAAAACTTGACAAACAACACTTTCCAGCTTAAAGGTCTTAACACCTTGTAAAGCGATTCCCCCTGCTCCACCCCATGAAACGCTTCTTCTCATCGCAATCCCAGTCGCACGCTGGATGTACGCAACAAACCCCGACAAACTTCAATGACTTCCTGCCAGATGAGTACTTACCAACGTTGAGCACAAAACAGAAAAAAAAAACAGGAACAGAACACAAGGAAAAGCCGAGGAGCAGGGCACACCAGCAACACAAGCATCCCCAAAGTTCAAAACGAACTAAAAGGACCAAGCAAACATTCGGCGGATTTCATTCCGTGAAATGTCAACATTTCCCACACCAATCCGAACACGTTCAGTCGGCAAAGTATGATAAATAATGGAACAGGACTGGGAGAAGTGCCAATCGCACATATTTTTTTCTCCGCTTTTCCTCTTCTCTTGTTACACACACTATCCCGCTTCCCTTTCTTGACATTTTTCTTTTGCGTTTTTCTTGCCTCACATCTCCATTCAGCCAGTCACCAGTGTCCTGTGACGTCGTCGTCGTCGTCGTCGTCTCTTTCTCAGCATCATCTGGTCCTTTGGCTGAGAGTGGGTGGCGGTGGGTGCGGGGGGGGCTGAGAAATGCCCGACAGGGGTAACAATGTCCTTAAGCAGGAAGAAAAAACCTCTGTGACAGTGTCGTCGACTCTGCCAGAAGAAAAATCGACAACAACTGGTGCCAATATCGTGCTGCCAGGATAATGATTCTGACGCGGGTGAGGGTGGTGCGCAATTCCCTTATAAATGATTTACACTAAAAGTGCACATAAACTTAACAGACAGTCCTATTTCTTGAATCTAACATCTTCCTTGTTGCCGCTGGCCGAGAGGGAGCTCGGTGCGGCGACGGCGGCGGCGGTCGGGAGGCAGTTGCCGTTCTCATTAGGGCGACTCAACTCGTTTTGGTTTCGGAGAAATCGAAGGGAGACATTAAATCGGAAAAGTTTTGTTGCTCCAGCCATTGTACTGCGGATGGCTGTTGTCTGAAGTCGGAAGACATTTGTTAAGACGGGAAACAGTACGGGTTTGTTGAGTTTTCCCCTCAAGTCTTTGCGTCCCTTGTGCGTGTGAAATCGAATTGCAAATATTTAAGAAAGTTATTCCAGCTGCTGAATTTAAGAAGCGTTTTCAAATGCCTGGGGAGGCTTGGTGTTTGGACAAAGGTTTGACACAAATCTGCTCTGTGATGTTCTTAGAGACGACATGCATAGGCAGGCATTGTTCTTAGTCTCGGAAGGTTGTCAAGTCTGTCACTGTATCTTTTGCATGACCATTTGAGTAGATTTGGTTGAAGTTGGGAGGATACATCTCTCAATTTCGTCCTTCCTGGTATGGTCATGAAAATACAACCGCGGCAGTGGTTTCGGAATCGCTTATTAGATTGTTTGTCATGTGGATTGATATTCTAGAAACCTCACGTCGTCCACATTCTTACTTAAATAATTACATTTCCGGCCGGAGGGTCTGACGTGACGGTCCATGCAGCCTGCTACAAATCATTAAGACAAACTTGTCTTGCCTCCGCGATCACTTAGTCTTTGTACAGGAAGTGCTCCAAAGGATGAAGTGATTGTGAAATTCAACTTCTAAAAGAAGTGCACCATTAAGCTCAGCACCAAAAATGACTGAAGCTCGACACACAGATGGGTTAAGAAATGATGAAGGAGCAGGGGCGTGGGTATTTTGCACCAGCATCTGTCAAACTGAAATCTTAGCCATAGACAGATGCGTTCAAATGAAGTGCAATAACGAGCCGCTAGCTTGGAACTAAACTCCTGTATAATCAAATAAAAGCTTGTCTGGGAATGTCTACAGAAGCTTAAGCAATTCAGAAGGAGATGGAGAGTAAAACTCCGGATACCCAGACACAGGGGATAGAAGACAATTTAAATGGCAGACTCCCTAGCTAGGAAAGTAGCATCGGAACCCTTCACAGGTCCCGAACCATTCTGCTCAGCAGGTGACCATGTCCTCAGAGAAGAAATCAGGGAACTAAAAAGAAGACTTAACTCGGCAGATACCTTGAACAACGCTCATGGCATGCAGCCAGCCAAGACACTCCTCTGTCAACACAACCGGAACAGGTTTGAGTCACGTCGCAGGATGAGACACATCCGTGTCCTCACAGGCTTAGTAACAGGGCACTGCAGACTCAGAGAGCACCTAAGGAAACTAGGAGTATGAGATGGAGGTCTCTGTAGATTCGATTGATTGATTGATGACTATTTTGCCTTCTACCGTGATGGGTCCGTGCAATCTGCTTCCAGTTATTAAGACCAACGTGTCTTCAGGTTCAGTCTTCCTCTCCTTCTCGAGCCAAGGGCTTGGAATCAAAGGTACTCTTCACTAAAGCATTCGATCGGTGTGGCTGAATAACAACGACAATCGACGGATCTTTACCTTGGACTACATCCACATCAGTGAACAGCTCAAAGGGTTCACGATTAGGTCTTCTCTCCCATTCACCTGCTTCATACAATGCTGCACTGCCATTCTGCGTACTGTCCAGCTTTTCGCTCCTCTCTATAGTTCGAGGTAAATAAGTTGGTAGAGCACGATGCATGTATAAATATTGGCTTAGCCAAAGATCATGCTAATTGGAGAGGCTTGTTGGTCCAGGCGCAATTCCGTCCTGAACTGTAGAGACACGCAACTAAGAAAGAAATACAAAATTAAGCACAATCCGCGCCATTTAAGAAAGGAGTCATCATCATCATCATTTTCTCACCCGCATCTTCGATCCACTAATCGTGGGGGTAAACCACATACGAGAGATCTCCAGGCAACTCTATCCTCCGCCATCGACTCTAACTCTTCAGGGGTTATGCCCAAGCGTAACCAGGCAAGCCTATGGACTTGGTTCAACCATCTCATCCTGAGTCTGCTAATTGGTTGCCTGATGGAATCGCATTCAAGGCCCGCCTCGAAAGTCTTGCCCGTGGGGACATTCGTGATACGTGACCAAACCAGTGAAGCATAGCTCTTTCCATTAGGAGAAGCAGCTGCTCAACGTTGTGTTCTTCGCGCACTGTCGTGTTTCTCAACCTATCCCCGCGAGTGATTCCCACAACAGCACGAAGAAATCTCATTTCAGCCGCTTGTATTTGCGATCTTATTCTTTCGGTCATTACCCAAATTTCATGGCCATAGGTGAGAGTTGGAACAAATAATGAGTTGAAAACTGTTAACTTGGCTTTCACACTAAGCTCGGCCTTCCTGATTACAGATCTTCCTGCTTCCAAGCTGTGTCAAAACTTACCCAAATTGTTTCCACAAACCGGAGTGGCAAGGGTTGTTAAGGGCGACTCTGCATCGGTTCTCAATAAAGTTGTCTTTAGTGAAGTTCGCATTATTCCTCGAGACGGACGAGATCTTTTACTGTTTCAATATTTGTAGCTTCAGATTATGACATTTTGACTTAGGTGTTAAATGTGTTGCCTCATCAAATCTTAGGCAACAGCATCCCTTTGACCAGCTCCTTTCACCTGTTATTGAATGATGGCTGTGAAAGCGTCGTTGTCGTTGAAAGCGGCATTGTCAACATCATCTGGGTGCCCCAATAGTTGGAACGATTTTTAGATTGGGTTAGCTTAGGTTAGATAGGAGGACTGTTATTGCATTCACCAGCCCACTTAGACCATGATAGTCCATTGTGATACCCACAGTCAGACTACTAGCACTGATTGACTACTCCAGTTTCGACACTATTAATTTGATCCGAACGGCAAATGGTGACTGGACCAGATTTGAAAACCAGATAAAAGCGTATTAACTTTGCTTTCACTGGGATTTGAACCGACGACCCTGCTAACCAGGGGTAGGCACTCAACTAACTGGGCCATTCAGTCGTTTGGACCGATTTGTAGAAAGTAGTGATTTCCGTCCGCTGGAGTTATCTGAGCAGGAAATTACCGAGCATCTCGAAATCCGGTGCTGGCTTCGTGCGGTAGAGAAATCCTTGACGGAATTCCACGATGATGATGCGACAGAAGAAAAACTCGAATTCGGCAAGATTTTATATCTTATATAAGTATTAAAAATAAGTTATACCAGATAGATAGATATATAGATAGATCTTTTATTTCGCATAATATTGATGACATAAGTATTGTTACCGCACATTTTACAGATTAGAGATATGATATTATAATATCTTTCTTCTACAATATTTTACATGTAATTATGCAAAATTATGTTTTTCAAAAAGCTATACCAGATAATCATATATTACTCATGGATATTAAAACGATAATTAGACTAACAATATAATATATTGATTTCTTAGATAAGATTATTCCAATGGTTATGCTTCAGAATTCAAATGTAAGAGTAGATTCTTCTGAAATGTTGTTGATGAAGTTGTTCTTTGCAATGCGAGTGATAAGTTATTCCACAGTCGTATCGCTGAGACATGAAGGGATTGCATAGTGGTGTGTATAAAACGAGGAAAAATAATACAAACTCCTCTACATGATTGAGCGAAATTTATCATATTCTTAAGATATAGCGGATATTCATGACTAACACTAATACATCTAGGAACATTAAAAACATAAGGGAGACAGTCATTGAATGCTGCATTTAGTTTGCGATTGCACGTAAAGTCAAGACAAGGGTACACACAACAGTTAAATGTAAAAAATGACAAAGTAAAGCTTTTTATCAGCCCAATTTTCAAATCAGGGTTGAGGAGATAAGTTGAGTGCCTCAAGCTACGTAGCCCATAGTAGATTCTTTTTATACTTTCTGCAATTGTTATACTTTCCAAACAAGAGATGAGTTTATGGTGAGCCCAAGATATCTCACTTTGTTAAGATACATGTTGTCACCATTTAAAATAATAGGTGGCAGACTACTCTGATCTATTTCCGTATTATGACACAATATTGCAGATGTTGTTTGTGTGTTAAGTTTCATTTTTTTTTTGCACAGACCATGTATATATCCAAGAGAAGTTAACATTAAACGCTGACACAGACTCTGGTAAAGAGTTTTTACAACGTGGCGTATAAGCACATACATCGTCAGCATATATATGTATTTTACGATTGGCCACGGCCTGAGGCAAATCATTGGTAAATAATGAGAACAGTAGGGGCCCCAACACAGATCCTTGAGGAACCCCACAATTGACATTATACGAAGCATCGAAAGTTCCTTGAGACCAATGCTTCCTGATGCTGCTTTCTTTTTGACGTCCTTATCTTGGAACATAGAACCAGAATCCCTTTTCTCAGTTCTGGTGCCTACTACTAGTACGCTTATTGCTACTGTCTGCCCACGCACATTTTCTTCAGCCTAAAATCTGAAGCACCCTCCATCGGACAATGACGCGTTGTAGATGCACTTGTGTTTCAAGACTCATTTGTTGACTGATTGAGTCTCAAAGTGAACGATGAACAAAGTTATCAAGCATGACAAGGAACCTCCTCGGTGGAGATGATTTCGTTTAAACAACCAACGTCCACTTGGGTCATAATTAATTCAACGAGAACGAGTACTCTTCGCTCTGCGCGGTCAGTAGGCGTCAGTTCTTGTGTCAAGTTCACTTTGAATGCATGAAGATGCTAATCTTTAGTGAGATCAACTTCTAGATAGATGCACATATATGTTCATAGACTCTCAGCAATAGTCTCACGAATTGTAAAGATGGTTTGTGTTAATTGAACTGTTCAAAGACGACGAGGGTGTCTGATGTCGATTAAAAGTTGATGATAATTATTCTCGTATTTCGCGAACATATTGTACAAAAGAGTGTGACAATTACATCTGCCGAGACTTGGCAGCACTGAGGAGAGAACCCTTTTTTTTCAAGATGGCGTTGATGAAGGAATGAGGACGGCATTCGTTGTTCAACCTTTGAATGGAATAGTAATTGAAATAAACTTAAACCTAAATAAACGTTTTTGTTGTGGTAATTTATTGTATCGTTAAAAGAGTGTGTCGACGTGGCGGTGTGGGTAGATGCGTCACGGCTGTCTGGTTGGATCTCCACATTTGCTAACTTTCATAAGTCACGGTTCTTGTCGCGCAGCGAACATTACTCTACTTCGCCTTCATTTTAGAAATTCAATAATGAATACCCGACCATCTGCTGTTTACAGTGAATGCCGCTTTATTGAGACATCGCTTTTCGGGACAGCCGCTTAATTATGACAAATCAAATTAGACCGAAGTGTGCCAATAAGGCGAAATCAACTGTCTAACCAAAGATTACACATTCGACGTCCATCAGACTCAAACAAAATTCACAGTGTTGTTCCATTGATCAATGAACTCACGAAACTCTGGCGAAAAACTCTCCTAATTGAACTCACCATGATTACACTTGTGTAGTCTGTCTGTCTGCGCACTTGTTTAGACAACACTGAAACTTGATCCACGCATGTCTTTGAATTCATTCGCTATATTCAAACTCGAATTTAAGCAACAAATAAGTAACTGCCGTATAGAATTGAAAGAAATCGACTTGAATTGAAAGTATCAAGACTCTAAAAGTAGGCAATTTAATTCGGGCATAATGGTTCATGTCCATGATACGATCTTACGGTTCGATCGTTACGACACGAACGTGCATAGCCAAGTTTAGAACCTCTCGGATAAAAACAGTTTGGTAAGTTGAAGGAAACAATAACTCTGTTCGTCGTGTCATACGGAAACGATCATATGTAGATCTTGGTGCATATTTGCGAACATTAATTCACTTCAGATGCGTGATTGACTGTCAAAAGAGGGACAGGGAAATGTATACACATTGTTTGTTTGAGTTGATGCTTCAATTTCTACCATTTTTAGCGGTTATTAAATGTACATGTTGACCATGACTACGTTTTACGTTCTCCATACGGAGAGTCGAATTTCGAGCGACTTCTTCGAGCACAATGGTATTTTGCCAATAAAAATTCCAATCAGCCGCAAAGTCCGAAATAACCCCTAAAAGATGAGAAAAAAATGAAGAAGACAGACTCAATAATCGATTTCGGCAAAGACGAAGAACTATCGTGGCTTGTAGATGACCATGATCCAAATCCTGCAATAAACTTTTGTCCGGAGATGAATCGGCGGTGATCAATGGCGAAGGTACAAATTGGGGATGAGGAAGTCAAGGGAAATAGTAAAAGGACGAATCATGAAAAAGCTTTCTCAGCATTGCACATTGCAATGTCCTGCTACGAGCAACAAGAAGAAAGTTGTCCATCAGCTTCTGTTGTTGAAGATAATACGTGATCTGCCTGTGATGAAAAGGCAACAAAAATCAATTTATAAAACGTTGTGATTTGCTGTTTGTACTGTAAATATTTACGTATTTTTGTGCATGTTTCTTTGGTTGCAGTGGGTCGCCGTGGCGTAGTGGGTTAGTGCGTCGACTCCTACGCAGAGGGTGCCAGGTTCGATACCCGAATTTACCATCTTTCATATTTCACGGCGCCACCTCTTTCGATTCACCGACAATGCTCAAAGAGTATTCCTGTCTAGAAAAAGCTTCTCAATTTCGCCGTTCGGAGTCGGCATTAAACTGTAGGTCCCTGCCACCCGTGAGAGAACAATAGCACGCACAACACGAGTGGTTGCTGAGAAGCTAGGCCCTGGCCCTCTACGGGCTGAAGCGCCACCCATATTATTATATTCTTTAGTTTCAGATACAGGACATTTAAGGACCAACTGCACACGCTGACATTTATCCGAATTTTGTTCATCAAATTTGATTATCCGAACCACCCTCGGTCCCAATTAGTTCGGATAATCGACGCTCTAGTGTAAACTACGTGCTGTGGCCCATATATGCAAAGCTATGCAATCAATTCGCAAGGACACAAGGATAGCTCTTGGGCGGCAAAATGTTCACTCAGAATTTGAAACGTCCCGACTCCAACTCTCTTCGAACGTGCTAAAAGACTGGTGGACAAAAGTGTTTGCATTGAATATATCCAATCTTATCATAGACTCTGTTTCAGTGAATGTGAATCACTTTAAAAGGCAACTAGTCTTGTTTATAAGGGAACCCTAACCGGTTGTAATGATTCGGTTGCGAAAGGGTCCCAAGAGGCCAAATTCTGACACCGGAGGTGGTCCTTACACAGCTGAATGATTTCGCCTGACTAGGCAAGACTGACTGGGGTAACAAAAATAACCAAAAATCGGCGTAAGAAATGGAGCATATCCTGGAGGGTATTAAGTATCCCTTATCATATGCGACTGTGATACATTGAATGATACACAAATCAAATCGGATGGAGTTTGTATTCGATTTCAAAAAAATTTCAAAATCTATGGAGTTGCACCTCAGTCGGGTGCGTATTAAATCCGCCTCTTATTTCACAAAACCAGAAGAACTGTCTATAAAACATGAACTCAATTGTTGCCGAACGAGTCCTCTCTCGAAGGACCAAGCTAACATTATATAACACCTTGATCAATCCTGTCCTGCTCTATGGTGCGGAAGCATGGACAATCTCAAAAGCGGATGAAGAAGCACTTGGTCTTTTTGAGAGAAAAGTTCTGCGTTCAATCTTTGGTCCTGTCTGCGTTGATGGTTATTGGAGAAGAAGATTCAACCACGAACTGTACGGGCTGTACAGCCACATGAACCTGGTCAGGCGTCTACGGATTCAACGCCTAAGATGGACAACACTGCTCCAGCCCGAAGAGTCTTCGACTCCGAACCAGTTGAACAACGCAATAGAGGACGCCCACGGAACCGATGGCGCACCCACGTGGAGAAGGACCTCAATCAACTTGGTGTGCGCAGTTGGAGCCAGCTGGCTAAAGATCGTGCCGGCGGCAGAGTCTTACTGGTCGAGGCCCAGGTCCACCCCGGACTGTAGCAAAACCAGAAAAAGAAGAATTGGTGCCGATTTCTAGACCTTGGTACGACGCTTCTGAAACCTTTGGGTGAATGGACTTCGTCGTATAATCCTGAGTCATATGCGCGGGAGCCTGTCGTGGTCCCAAAAAACACAAAAATTAATCGTTGTAATAAGTAGGTCTTTATTGACTTGAGTCCAAACATCGAGTGAGCGAAAGACTACATTAATATAAAATTAAACCTAGCTTACACAATAATCTTAACAGTACTCTAGGCAAAAAGAGAACAGAAAAGTGAAATAGCAAATTTTGACAGACACCACAACATGTCATGTTGTAAGCAGAGCGTGTTGTCGGGCACAAGCTTACATGCAGCGGAACAGCAGCTTTTTCTTGTATAGCGTGGTTGGCCTCATGGGATTCTCGATTGGCTTGGTTTTACCGTTCTTGATCCAATGGACAATAACATCACGGGACTGCCTATGCTTGGGAGCGTGTTGGGGTCATCGCTTCCACTTTCTTTCTGTTGTCAAAAATAGTACAGTCTGTATAGTTGTAAGCATGTGACTTCTGGAGGAAGGGGTCCACGTTCATCTAAACACTCTCTTGTAGCAAACCATAAGTGAAGGATGGTTCAAAAGTAGTCTAGTGCTAGCAACAACCATGATAGGATTCGCAGGATCAATGAAACATGGTGGCGGGGCTTTTGACTCATCATCAAAAAGTGAAGCAGGTTAATTTGCATTGTTTCAAAAGCAAACATTATGGAACTGTTAACGCCATGATCCAATGTCTTCTCGATTCACATCGCAGATGCCCAGTGTTCTAAATAATATAAACATTTTATCTAAATTCCTCTCCAGGATTATTTTTCCTTCCTAATCCCCTTCTCAGTCAACTGTGACTGGTTATTTTGCGGCACGAATAGCGGCTGCCTTCGACCACACAGATCCGTATGCATTCAATTTCCAGCCCACCACAATTCCATTCCATTCACTCGCATCAGCAAAACAAACACAACACCCATTCACTATTAAAAATATCTATTAGCCACCACTCGGCAACCCAGAAAATAACTCGCATTGATTCCGTGCGCTGTAACTTGTGAATAAATAAATTTATTAATTTCCTCAACAATTTGTAACAATTATCGGTGCGGTTATCGGAAAATGGGGAGCCTTACAAAAGCTACATTTGTCAATACCTCTTTGCGTTCGCATTGAAACGAAGTTCAATTGCTGCCAGAGGTTCTAAATTTATAACCGAACTGCCAGCTCCGCCCCCAGCGAATGGTGTTCCAGTGGCTGGACCACTGTAATCCCTCACACTTTTGTTCGGACTTATTAATTGCCCACTGTTGAGCACCACAACAGTGCGTTCATTTAAATCTCTATTTCGAATGGTTGCCGTGCGTTTGGCCACGTCGTAAACAAATACCGTGAATAATTTACCAAACAATACCTATTTCAGGCATCCATTGTGGGGTTGCGTTTCATGGTGCACTGGATTGTGCCGAGATTTACCATCCATGCACAGGCATGGAAATTCACTTTTCACTTCGAGGTGTTGTTGACAGTATTTAAGTATTTTTATATTTATTTTTTTTTTTAATTTGTTGACTGTATTTTAAAATAAAAACCAGCCAGGGCTTATAAATGATATTTATTAGTGCAGAGAGATATGGAACAGGGAATTGAAAGTGTATAGATTTTGGAAACGACTTCGTCGTGAAATTAGTTCTATCACCCCAATCATTTCAATCGCGACCGGGAATCGCTTACATCGCCTCCTTCTTCAGCCATTCTTTATTGCTTTCTCACAAGTCACGCATGCTAGTCAACTGTTCAGTTGATTTTTTTAATGCCATTCCGGAAAATCAGCACTGCACGAGTTCCACATAAAATATCGAGTCAGTCATTCTCTTCTGGTTGTAAACTCACGATCGGTTTCAGTTCAAACGTTATGCTAAAATCCAAAAGCAATCTTATGAGAATGAAATCACTCTTAACTAGGTTCGGAGAGGATGCCGAATGGTAGCAGTGACCAGGCATTTGCCAGCAGCTTCTGGTCATAAGAATACGGTCATTTTATGGTTTCAGTTCGCATGTCTAAATGCACTTGAACTGATGCTTCTTGTAGAAGATCAACAATGGACACGCCAGCGAAGGCATCTTCAATTTCAGTTCAACATTGATGGCGTACTTAATCTTGAGAAACTGAGAATGAAAAAACTGGGTGAGAGTTATTTGAATTGTCCGTGGTAGAACCCTGATGAAAACTCTGCAGTTGACTGCCATGTTTATTTTGTCTTCTTGTTGTATAGCTGCAAAACTTTCCCTAGTCTTAGAATACGTATCGTGTGAGTAGAGTTTACCAATTAGTTTTCAGAAGAATTGTAATAAAATGCGAAAGAACTGTGACACATGTCCTGCAATAAAACAAATTGGTTAGTTCAATACGAGCCATCAACAACCATTAGTGAGCAGAGCGTGGTTTACACTTGAAAAGCACTCAGTTGGAGAAAGACTGTCGATGCCAAATGTTACGTATACGCCACCGTGGCCTTGCAAGACAATTCTCAAGACTGCCTCCTCGACCCGTTGCAGAATGTTACGCATATGCCACCGTGGCCATGCAAAACAATTCTCAAGACTGCTTCCTCGACCCGTTGTAGAATGTTACGTATACGCCAGCGTGGCCATGCAAGGCAACTCTCAGGACTGCCTCCTCGACCCGTTGTAGAATGTTACGTACACGCCACCTTGACCATGCACTACAACTCTCAAGACTGTCTCCTCGACCCGTTGTAGAATGTTACGCATACGCCACCGTGGCCATGCACGACAACTCTCAAGACTGCCTCCTCGACCCGTTGTAGAATGTTACGTACACGCCACCTTGACCATGCACTACAACTCTCAAGACTGTCTCCTCGACCCGTTGTAGAATGTTACGCATACGCCACCCTGTCCATCGCTCAGCTTTAGCTTCATCGTTAGACTCAATCGTCAGACTGATTGTGGTGAGTAGAAAGAATCTTGTAGGCGATGTTGCAAGAGATATAATCGCCTTTTTTGTGGATGGGGCATATGGAGCTGATATTTCAGTCGTCGGGCATGCTTTCACCTTCCCAAATTGAGGATTGGATGATCTGGTTCATGCTCCATACCAGAGCATTGCCAACGGTATGGGTATGCCATCTGTCACTCTTCAGATCTGGGTGGTGGGCCTTCTCCTCGTTCGTCGAAAAGTCTTGTGAATACAACGTTGGTATCTACGGTATCCAAGTGCAGACTAGAGTCAGGCGGGCTAGTATTATCGTCACTCTTATTCAACTTGGTCTTAGATTTAATATTGCGACAAGCTTCTACGAAATACGGGACCATATTCTGAGGCAAGGGTGGCAGCCTTAAAGACCTGGAATATGCGGACGACATCTACCTTTTGTCCCACAAATATTCTCATCATACCCAAAATGCAGAAAGTCAGTCACTTCGCAGCACAAGTGGGCTCAAAAATATACATCACTAAAACAAAGATGATGTGCATGAACACAAACGTCTCTCAAAACATTCAGATTTTGGGATCTAAAGTCAAAGCAGTGGACAGTGGATGGATTTTTCCAGTGGGTGGAATTTCGTTACCTTGGCAGCAGTATCACTAAAAATGGCGGCTCAACAGTCGATTTACGGAACCGAATACCAAGCGGTCGCGTCACCTTGGGACAAGGTGTGGAGATCATCTCGCATTTCCAAACTCATGAAGCTGAAAATGAAGAACGTGAAATCAGTTCTCCTGTAACATTGCGAAACGTGGAACGCGACTCCGCGAGAAACACATGCGCTATAGGTTTTCATAAATCCTACGCTCTAAAACGATGGTCCGCATTTTCGACGACGACCATCAAACCTGTGGGAGTCGACGGGACAGGTACTCGGAATGGAAGTGGATTGGCCACACATATCGTATGCCCCATGAGGACATAACAAGAGGCGTTCTACATTGAAATCTACAAGGTAACCGTAGACGCGCCGGACCATCCAATACGTGGAAGCTGCTAGTTGAAGCTGAAGTGCTACGCTAAGCGCTCATGGCGACAGATGAAATTCCTAGCTTTAAATAAATTGAGGCCCTCTAGGAACTACGAGAATCATATATACTAATTGAAACTCCGTGACTTTTTAGCAATCAACTTGAATATGTACTATTATTCCAAATAAGTAAACAAAAACAAATAGGTTACAAAGAGTCAATGAATTCTTCTCAGAGCCCTAAAATCGTTCGTTCAATACCCAGCCGCAATGCCACAAATTCAGCCTTTGTAAGTTTTCCAGACCCTCACCCACGCACATGCAAACCAATCCCAGACCAGATAATCCCCCCCAGGGACTGTCAGAAATCATCATTGAAACTCCACAATTCAACCAATTATCCAGCCAAGTGAATTCATACGGAACACACAAATATGTCGCCCCGCTCCACCGCCGTAACCGCAGCATGGCCAAGCAGCATCTCCCCTGTCGCATGTCCTTCGTCTGCATTACGAGCGCACACATGTGATCGCCTGTGCTCATTAATGTTTTACCAGAAGATTAACATGTCATCTAGGCTTCAATGGTGTCACTTTGATGGCAATCAGTTGGAGAGCATCCATCTCACACCCTCGACCGCGTCCGGCAGTGCCTACTTAACGAAATTGGAATTGATCGAAATTATTATTTCGGATCATCCTTCATCCGACGAAAAAAAAAACCGGGATTATAGGAGTCTTCTTCGTTCGCATTATAACGTGGTCAGCATTAAAGCCCAAACTGACACCGAGAGGGAATGGGCTTTCTTTTATTCTTCTTCGAGGAGACGGTCACGGCGCGGTGGTGGCGAGGCGGTCGTGTGAGAAGAGGAGTGCTTCTGCAGGAGCTTGTGTGTGGTCATGATGGCGTGGGTAATGGGATTTGCCCAATTTCCTCTCCTTGACTGGCGAGAATGGGATTATGTTCTTTTGACGCATGACCGTCTTACTTTTGAACATGGAAGTGGTGGCAAGGAATTAGCGCTTAATTTCTGTTTAATATGGTAAACATGGCAGCAAACAGTGCATTTATGTATTTTACATGCTGAATTGGAAGCTTGAGAAGAGGAGCAGCAGAAGAGGGAGACGATCAGTAGTCCATGTGAGACGCGTCACTTCGCGTGGTTAGATCCTCATCAGTGTGGGTCCAGGTCGGGGAAGTCCACAAGCGAGCTTAACACTGTTCCGAGCCAAAATTAGTGCCATCGAGATATGCACTAGACACAATCTCCTCAAAGGTACTAAGGGAGCTGGAATTTCAATCTTCTCAGAAGGTCAGGTAGCACCTAGACACTGTAATCCAACCTTCTTCTTCTTCTGCTACAGTCCGGGGTGGACCTGGCCCTCAACCAACAAGCCTCTCCAGCTGGCATGATCTTCGGCCGGCTGTCTCCAACTACACACTCCAAGTTGGTTGAGGTCCTTCTCCACTTGGGTGTGCCATCGGTTCCGTGGGCGTCCTCTCTTGCGTTGTCCTACTGGTTCGGAGTCGAAGACCCTGGGCTGGGTCAGTGCTCTTCCCGAATCAGCCATCTTGGGCGTTGAATCCGTTAGACGCCTGGTTAGGCACATGTCGATGTACACCAAGTACAATTTGTGGTTAAGTCTCCTCCTATGAAAACCGTCAACACAAGCAGGACCAAGGATTAAACACATAACTTTTATCTCAAAGAGACCAAGGACTTCCTCATCCGCTCTTGAGATTCTTGATGCTTCCGCGCCATAGAGCAGGACTAGGAGGATTAAGGTCTTATATCAAGTCAGCTTGGTCCTTCGAGAAAGGACTGCATTTGGCTCTTGAGCCCAAGGAAACAGCGATTGGCAGGAATTATTCTGTGCTTAATATGGGCACCTATTGATGCTGTTCGTACTGTTTACTTCGGAGTCGACGTAGACGAAGTCCTTGACTACCTCTCACCACCTCGAAGTTATAGCTTCCTATGGAGACGTTCTGGTTCTGGTCCTTGACTACATTTCACTGCCTCGAAGTTATAGCTTCCAATGGAGACGTTCTGGTCGGTGTTGTGTGTCCTTTTTCGATGCCAGCATGGACTTCGTTTTGGCCTCGTTCACGCCTAGGCCCATTTTTTACGGGTTCCGTCTCAATGCCAGCAAACGCCTCATTGACAGCTCGCTGTGTTCTGTGAATAACGCCAATGTCGTCCGGGTACGGACTTCTAGAAGATCGTGCCTCTAGTGTTGGGTCAGTCTTGCAAGATGTTTGCCAAGATGATGTTAAAAATGTCACATGGCAGCGCGTCGCCTTGTATACATCCTTTTTTCAGATTTTGACTTCGTCTGCATGAATATAAGGTGTACATTAAAACATCGTCGATGGACAATAATTAATCAGAGTTGGAAATAATAAAGGACCGAATATAGAATCCTGAGGTACACCATTTCGAACATCGCAAAAAGCAGCAAACTTGTACTGGCTGCAAGAATAAGACAAGAGATGATAAAATTATTACAGAAATTCAATTAAAGCCCGTTACAAAGAATGGATGGATTCAGACCGCAAAAAGTTTTAGAGCACTTACGCCACTTTAAAGTTCTTCGCATGTGGATTTGCTGTGTTTCCAACTCAATAACAAGCGCACACCAAAACCACATCAGTGCCCACGCCATTTGAAGCTCGTCACATCACACTCTGCCGACGTCCTTCGAAAAAATCCCAAAATTTGCTCAACAAATTCCCCTCCCTCCGAATGGTATCCAGCGTCATCAGCTGGGGCCATTTGACCTTCAAACCTCACCTCATATGCCGCCGCTACTTAGGTTCCCTCCACGACCCCATGACCTTTGTGCAAGATAAATCCAGCATCAGATGCGTTAGTTTTCGCACGCACAGATCACGCAAAAATAAATTGTATCTAGAGTAAGGTCTTCTTCCCATGCTAGCATATGTCCTGCACACCGAGTCGACTATTGTCCTCAGGGGGGAAGGAGATAATCTCATTTGAGTGCGTCGCTTCTGACCTTTTCCTTAGATGTCCTGATGGAGAAAGAATCGTTTACTTAAAGCTAATTCACTTAGAGGGAAACGAATGATACATCTTGGGGATGAGATGGCGGATAAGCAAGTCTGAACAGCTGCTTCGGTGAATGAGTGACGTCTTGATGGAGGGACGAAGAGAGGTGGCCGATGCTCTTTGATGTTTGATTGATACATGCAAACTCAGATGAATATTGGAGAACATCAAATTAAGGCTCGTTGTGTGTGAAAGGGTAGACTAGGGATGGTTGCCTGTGCAAGAGCCACAAGGTCTGTTGTCAAGTGAAAGGCTGAGAATTTGATTCATTCATTTAGCAATTGTAACTGTGTGACTGTGGCTCATGACAACGCTGTCTTTGTCCCCACTCACCCCATCGCAAATTAAAGAGCACAGCAGTCCTCATCCCATCCAATGAATACCCCTTTCACGAACGAATGTATCGCCACATCCCAAACGCAGACATTTTAAATACCAAACGTATCTTTCGCTTCCAATCAATTTCTCCCCCATTTCGCGTACGGAAGTCGAAGAAATTTCCTGAAATCGCTTCGAATTAACACGTCCATCTCCAGACTCGAGCGAAGCCCAATGAATCAGCGATAGGTTCACCTGGTCCTCAATTAAAAAACCAATTTGTCACTCTAATAACATTACCCACCAGTCACAGCGCGCCGTCATTCCGACACCAGTTCAAACTGAAGAAGAAAAAAAAAATAAAATGCGGACCAAATCCAATCCGTATGTCGCATATGAGCCCAAAAAATTATTTTTCCTGAATTATGCGTTCAAAAAAGAAAAACGAAAACATTTTTGCGACATTTGACCCAGTACGTGGCGTGGAAGCACATTGCCTTGCTTCGTTTATAAGCAATTTCCGGTCCTCGGCACGACGCCCATAAATATCGGAGGGCGGCCAGATGGAGCGCAGGAATGAGGGAAATAAGGGCGAATTCGTTCACATGTGATGTTGCGTTGCGAATGGTTGATGGGGTGGATGGGGAATGGAGGAGTGTGAGAGATCCCTTCTGGCAACGTCGTTCGGCGACGGTGGCGCGATTCAATATTTCACTCCTTGTGAGACCAATAATGTATCGATTCGGTGGTGGGGCCGCGCCGCATCGGGGGTTGGGGTGCGGGCGGATTGATGCAGAGGTGTTATGCGATTGCACGGGACTATTTATTTTTAGTTTTTAATTTCCGTTAGCTTGAGGGGTTGAGTGTGGGCGAGCTGCTGTTGGCTGATGGTGGAGAGAGTAAATCACGGATAGTGGTTGATTGCCGTGTACGAACTGGGAACTGAGGCAGCGCCGAATGGATTTTTCTTTTCCACTTAATCCGAGGAAATACAAAGTGGACTTTGGCCAGGTCTTCTATCAACGTGAGAGAGAGATGTAATTCATTTACAAGCTCTCCACATGCCACCTGCGATCCTGGTTCAGAACCGACCTTTTGGCTGATGCATGTTGCTTGCACCGGGTTTTTTAGCTCTTCGTCTGTAGTTTTTTAACAAGACGTGTTATTTTAAATTTCAGGCTAACTACAGTGAAAGCACTGTAATGTCCCTTGACAAGTATGTAAGGTACCCAGACGAACGTTTTGTTGAAAATATTAAAATTCACTTCTAATATGCTCAAACTACCCTCCGCGGGGCTGTACACCTTGTCGCGGTGCGAAGTATTACTAATGCTCAATGAATCCTGAAAGTACATTCCGTATTCAGAGACATGAAGCTAAGATCCAGCCATACCCTTCTGCGTAAGTTGACCAGCTGTGGTGGAAGCATTTTTTGGCCACCTTTAAAGGGTGCCTGGTTTTCCTCGTTCTTTCGCAGGTTAATTAGCATGAAAGATGGAATATCTATGTCTATCTATCTGTGCATCGAAAAGTGTGACCAAGTTTCCTCTCTCTTCGAGGCATTTGAAATAATACTTGTATGAAACCTTCTTGGTGCTGACCAACTTCGGTAGGTGGGTAATTTGACAAGTCTCACTGTACCTAAGCCACTTTATCCTAATACCCTCAACTCATAAAGTGGACAAGGAGATCATCGGCACTATCCGTAGCCAATGATCAGCTTGGCTGGCGGCCGATTTGTCGCGAACACTAAGCTAATTGGCTACTCTTCGGGCTATTCAGCTTTAGCTGCGCAATGCTGATCTCTACGCAGCCGGAGCTTATTGTTTCCGCTACTCGTGGGAACGCATGTACCTCCACCTCACATCTCTGAATGACTAGGATTCCAAATCCCAGTGCACTAAAGGCTTCACAAAAACAGCTCGTGAAATGCGAGAGAACAAGAATGCGGTCCGCACCGGACATAGTACCTCCAAAGGCAGCGTGAAGCGTCCACTTAACAGATCCTGTACGTATTGCCTTCTTAATCCCTGAACTGCCGATCTCTAGAAGGCCATTTCGGTCATTTCTGAAAAAGTACAGAGATTGGCGAAGAAGTGATATGCCTACTTTTCGCGGATTGATATTCTATAAGTCCAAATATAAGAGTCTGCACAAAAATAAGCGCGCGGTCGCAGGCAGAATTCGGTACTTGACCATCAAAGGGATTCACTAGCCGAGGGAGGAAGAAAAATCGACGACTAATTTGGGGATCTTACAGCCGAAGCTAAGTTATAAGACAAAAAACCTTCGGTGATTGGTCTTGAACAGAGAAGCTGAAGAAAGCCCAAATTTTGGAGGAGGTCAACTCGGGTGGATTTTTATTTTTTTTTTTGTACTAGAATTGAGATATTTTGAAACACAGCTTGACTATTTGTAAAGACAAGAAGATTGTTTGATGAGTCTGCGACTTTTCGATTAAAAATAAATTATTCTTTTCGGAAAATACAATTTTCTACGAAAAGCCAATCAAATTATTTTTTTCTTCAACGCTTTATTTAAAAAAGAGATACAAAAATGTTCTTCCTTCTACTGGGGAAACAGAGGGCCAGACGACCAAACAAATTGTTCAGTCCGTCCACTCAAGAAAAAAAAAAACAATCTAGTCGATAGTATAGCTTCAATTTACATGAGTGCATCTACGATCTGACGTGCGTGAAAAACAGAGCACGGTACAAAAAGGTAGCACATTTTAATTTTCAACTTTACACATTGCATAATTCATAAAAGGTTTTTTTTATTGCAAAATATAAATGATATAAATGACATAAGATATAAATGAATTCAAGTGATAATAGAATATAGTAAATGATGCATGTTATTATATTTTTTCATGTGTTATATACATTTAGTCCTTTGTTTTTCTAATTTGAAAAAGAAGAACAAATTAAGAGTGTATACATGGCATCCGATTAGTTATATCTCAGCCGTTGGAGTTGCTTTTATTCAGTATAATTTCCATTGCAAATATAAAACATTGGAAGACAGAATATGAATTGTTTATTCAAACTTTCATTATTAATTCAGATAAATAAAGTGATTTGCGTATTACAAAAAAGAGTAGCTCCATCTAGACGCACAAATTGACTGAGCTAATATCTCTGAAGGATTTTTTCGTTCATATTTAAAACCACAAGAAAAGCCTATATGCCATCGCAAGATCGAATTTTATTGTTGGGAACTTTTTCCTTAGGAGCGTTAGCTGCTAATCATGGCCCTCGAGTTTCGTGCCGCCATAACATAAATCTGACCATAACCATTCGCCGAAGGTAATGTCTTGTTGTTGTTCTTCTCTTCAGGGCTTGCTCATGTGTTGCTGCCATAAGGTATGTTTCATTTGTAAGAAAAATTTCATTTCATTTTTTTCACAGTGATGAACTTAAGTTCAGCTGAACCTTAAAAAGAGTTAAAATGTTCGGTTTAACACGTTCGGTTTCCCAATGAAATCTGAACGTTCAGTCAAACTTCGGTTGACCAATCAGTCGATCGAAAAAAGCCAAAGATTTTAACTAGAGTGTGTACGTACACACAATACTTGCTATACTTTGTAGGTTTAAATCTATTCAAACAAGGCAAAGCAAAGAAAGTTTTATTGCGTATAAAAATGAAAAAATTAATTGCTTCCAGACGGATTCAAACACACAACCTGCAGAATCGCGAGCAACGCACCAACCCACTCGACCCACGAACCACGTTTTTTTTCTTCGACCACATTCGGTATAGATGTGATATACTTATATACAAAGCGCTTTATTATAGTAGAATAAAATATAAGATAACAGCTCTGAAAGTTCCAATCATATCCCTCGGAAGGCATCAAGTGTATTGATGAAGAACCACAAAAGCTAAAACGACGTATCCAGTTTTGCTCGCCACTGTAAATATTTCAAAAAGGTTAATTTTCTTTATTGATCTAAAATGCCACCTCTTATCGGAATACTCTCAAACCCTTGTGGTCTTCGCGACTCAAAGTCTCCTCCACAGTGAAAATGAATTTTTTCTTGCAAACTTACCTCCCTCCCTCGCATTTATGGCTTGACGCATAATGTGGGATGAGGAAGAGAAACATCTTAAATTACCAAAAGGATTACTTCGCTTATGAGAACCAAAACCCCTTGAGCCATTTCCCTTTGTCAGTACAGAATCATGCACACTGTCGCTCCAAGTATGTGCACGCAAACAGTTGTCTTGATATCGTATTGTTGTGCAAACAACGGCGCAGTAGTTGTTATCGATACGGTTTACATGGCAAATAGTTTTGCCACAAGACAAACAGTCTTACAGAGCAGACATTAAAGTAAATTCACTTTGCCCAGCATCCTGACAAGGACAAACATGGAATTGATTAGAAAAATAACCTCCAGCGACCTTCAACTCATCCCTTAGCCGTTTGTTTGAACATGTCGGCAATCCCATGAAAGGACCCCCATCTCTCTCTCGCCCGCCCTCAACCCACAGCCCATCACAATTCATAATATTTACATTTTTAATTAGGAAGCAACACCGCCTCCACCTCTCGGAGGGGCCACCCACCGCCGGTCGCCCCCCATCGACGAACCCTCACAGGATTAGGCACAATCCAAAAGCCATTATCCTCTCATCGAGAAATATTTACACCACATGCTGCCCCACGCAGAGATACAAAATTACTTCATAAAGAGTTACTACAGCATGTCTATGAATTTCGAGACAACAACGACGACGACGGCGACGACACAAGGAGAGCAAGAAGGACTTTTCAAACATCCTTACAGGATGTGAAATTTTGAGAATTCATAGCTTTAACCGTTCGCCTTTGAAGCATGAATCGAAGCCAGGCTGTTGAGGACGATGATGAGTGCGGGATGCTCTCGGGATGTTGCCTCGAGCCAAACACCCTCATGCATAATGGATAAGGATGGTAAGCAATCCTTCGAATATGGTATTTCCTCGGTGTTTGCCCGTGAGTGCTATGAAACTTGATTGATTACGGTCCTCATTTCTAAACGGAATTGTTTATGTGGCGTTTAACTGTTAAGCACTCTGTGAGTGTAATTGAGTTGATTAGAGGACGAACCGAAATGAGGTTATCTCCGGTTTGTAAAGTTTCTCATTCCCATTACCCTATCCTAGGCCACGCCATGTCGGGATACCCGTTGCCCCATTAACATCGACATTCCCGATGATTCTTCTTGAATTAAAGAAAACAGCTCTTGGAATGAATAGGAGACTGAAGGGGACCAGTGAATGAACACATTAACGAGTGTCAGGGGTCGGCAACTAGTTGGGTCGTTACAGCCACGGATCAGAAGTCAGGGCAATGAAATGGCGTACGGACTAATCTGTATTTAAGTTAATTGCCAAAAATGTGATACAATTGGAATAGTTAATGTTAGACTCTCGTGTGGGATAAGGTTATGATGTTACGGGTGGTGGACAGGGGGAGGTTGAGACACCACTCACACCAGCCTAGGTCGCTGTGCTACCAACCACGCGGATCTGTTAATTCCAAATTCCCACACCAGTTAGGGGTTTTAGTAAAGATGGCTGTTTAGTATACTGCTTAGATCAGCATCAGGTTATCGATGTAGTATGCTTCCAGGTGTCTTTTTCTGCGAGAGGCAAGATCAAGTGTGTAATAATTCCTTCCTCATGCTAATCTCGGCTGCTACTGCAGAAGTCGTTGTAAGAAAGACCTAGTCATGCGTGCGTCGCAATGGCGCAATGTCAAGTTATAGCCCCGATGAGAGTTCTAAGGTTCGGCCTGCTCAATCTGATCAAGCTAAGCGAGCGCTTAGGGTCGAGCGAAGGCCGGAGTTGCTATGTAATGACGCATCCTGTGCCAGTTAAGCATCTACGATTTAATTGAACAAGTCTTTTGAGCTTCTGTAGATGTTTCACACTAGCGATTGGCATGGATAGTGGATCACCACCCGGAAAAAGCTCAGAATAGGTACCCTTTCTGGGAAGTTTGTCTGCCTCACAGTTCTCTGTAATGTCACAGTGTCAAGACACCCACATAAGTTAGATGTTAAAATTTCTGGCTATTTCGTTAAACGGACGTCTTAGAGTTAAAGGTGACTGAATTCAGAGATTTGACCGCTGCCTGGCTTTAAGAATAGATGACGATTTCTGTACTTGAGGAGGCCGTGGCGTTGTGTGTATTTGCGTCGACCCCCTTTTCTTCTTCTTCTTTTGATGGCGCTACAGTCCGGGGTGGACGTGGGCCTCAACCAGTAAGCGTCTCCACCCGGTACGATCTTTAGACAGCTGTCTCCAACTGCGCACACCAAGTCGATTGAGGTCCTTCTCCAGCTGGGTGCGCCATCGGTTCCGCGGGCGTCCTCTATTGCGTTGTCCCACTGGTTCGGAGTCGAAGACTCTTCGGGCTGGAGCAGTGCTGTCCATGCGCTCTACATGGCCCAGCCATCTTAGGCGTTGAATCCATAGACGCCCGACTAGGCTCATGCCGCTGTACAGCCCGTACAGTTCATGGTTGAATCTTCTTTTCCAATAACCATCAACGCAGGCAGGACCAAAGATTGAACGCAGAACTTTTCTCTCAAAAAGACCAAATGCTTCTTCATCCGCTTTTGAGATTGTTCATGCCTCCGCACCAAAGAAAAGGACTGGGATGATCAAGGTGTTATATAATGTTAGCTTGGTTCTTCGAGAGAGGACTCTACTACTCTATTGCCTCTTGAGCCCAAAGAAGCACTGATTGGTAAGAGTAATTCTGCGTTTAATCTCGGTACTGACGAGACGAAGTCCTTCACTACCTCGAAGTTATAGCTGCCTATGGTGACGTTTTGTCCAAGTCGTCGATGTTGTGCGTCCTTTCTTGATGACAGCATATACTTTGTTTGCGCGTGTGTCGACCCCTATGCAAGTTAATTTCGTTGCTTGGGTTCGAGACTCAGGCGGTGCGAATAAAAAGACAGAGCTCCCTTAATGGTTATAGTTTCAGTCTGAAAGACTCTACAGAGTTTTGGTAAACACAACTGCATCCATCTTCGATCCATCTGTGAAGATTCGCAGCCGACCATCTGGTGTTCAGACTTGCAGTAAGATCTGGAACGGGGTGGTTGAGAAGTTCCTCTCAAACAGGAGTTTAGGTAACGTGAGATCTGTATCTATGTTATAGTTATACCTCTTGATCATCGTTGAGTGTCCAGCCCGGAGCTCTTTCCACATATGCAGCGATGTCAGTCTGAAAGCCGTATTAGCTGCTGTCTGTCTACTGACTAGGTCTATCGGTGGGAGGTTGAGGATTATATTGAAAGCTTGGGAGGACATTACATGAACATTATCAAATGCAACTTCAAATACAGTTGTCAAACTCAGCTGGCAGAATTTTTTTCATATCTGCATGGCCATTTACTCGAAACCCATATTATGGTTCTTCGGAAAATGATTGCTATCTTTCCCGAAAAAAAACTTTTTGTCCCTTTTTTGTCTTAAAAAAGTAGTGTCAGATTGACTTTATCGGGTTAGGCGAGCGATTTGACGTATCAATGAAAACATACCCTACAGGTGTCAAGTTGCACAATCTATCTGGCCAACTCACTGGTCCAAAGTGAATGATAAATTTCTCACCAAACTCATGCCTCAATTAGTCCATCGACGTCTCTGTGGGACCACATATCGGCCAGGTTCATCATGTTCATTCTGAGCAAAAGAAATGTCCAAAATCTGAACCAAAAATGAAGTATTACAGAGATGCCCAACTTTTACATCTCTAGCCCCTTAACATTTTTGACAACTGTTTTTTATAACGTGTTCATAAACCAAATTGACCAATCAGAGGACGACATTTACTTTATTTCGTGAATATCCGCCAAAAATTCATGAATATCCGTCAAAAAGGCACTCAAATTCGGACTAGGGGGCAATCAGCTGTGAACTCTGTAATACTTCATTTCTTATCTGAACCATTCACGCTGACTTTGTTCTTATAGTCGTCTTTGAAAAAAAAAATCACCTAAGGCCCCGCAATAGTTGAATGCACACATGCGGGTTTTTCTCGCAGGACACACGTTGCAGTTCGCGTTTGGCAATCAGGAATTGAGGTTTATCGGCTTAATCATCGGCTGACAAAATTAATATTTGTTTTTGCCGGGGATGGTAAGCCACTCAAGCAGTACTCCACATTTCTAGAAACCCCTTATGTCATTGGCAAATAATTCTATTTCAAATTCTTAAATGTTTGACATAGTTCCTTAGACTTTTTATTGGCGGACAAATGGCGCATGTGTGCAATGGTCAATAACAAACAATGTGCTGACGCAAATGCGTCTGTGGTGAGGCAGCAGTCTCGCCGGAAAGTGGGAGTCTTTTTACCCGCAAGCTGCAGTGTCGCACGTGTGTGTGCACCACTCAATTTATTTATTTATTTTTTTCGAGGGTAGGAAGATATCTTCAAAAGCCACTATGGGGGCCGTTCCCACATAGCGAAATGGATTTTTACCCAGTAAAAACACCTCCTTTCAAATAAAATATATTTCCACTACAACTAACTAAACTACTTTTACACTATCCAGCAGTTTTTCTTTCTTGGTTTAGACGCATTTGGCAAGAGATTCTCCATCTAGAGTTCTTGCTTACACCGCACGTAAGCGCGGGTTGAATTCACCGTGCTAGGTCAAGAGGTTTAGTCCTTTGAAGACGGCGAAAAGAGTTTTTTTCGTCGAGAATTGGAAGGATAGCAGAGTTTATGTGCTCTTCCATGCGACGCTTATGCTGACGAGCAAAATTCGAGACTTCATCTTGGACTGATGAAATTCAAAGATCTCTGTGGATATCGTTGTTTCGTATATACCAGGGTGCGTTCACGATGGCTCTTAGCACTTTATTTTGGAAGGTTTGTAGTATGCTTCTATTACTTTCTTTCGTACAACCCCATAGTTGTATACCATACGTCCAGACGGTATATAAGCAATTTGTTGACAGTACTTAGCTTGGAATATTTTCCAATAAGCCCGTACATGTCTTTGTATCTTAGTTTATTTATGAATACTGTAAGATTCAAATACGTATGTGTGCACCGGGCCAAAGGATTGTCAGCTCTTGTATTCCCTGGCCTTGTTCATCGAACCAAATATGGAAGTTTGTGTTTTTCAAATTTGACCACTCATTCAGTCTGAAAAGAGCTTCGTCGCTGAAAACATAATCAATTTCAAACACTTGTGAGATTTGTTTGGGTGTATGTCTTTCCATGATGAAATGCCAAGTCTGATTAAGCATATTTGTTGTTGACACATGTCACGAATCACGTGTGGGCTGTCAAAAATGAAAAACTACTGAAAAAGCTTACAGATATATAGTAGTACATAAACGTAAGCGATGAAGATGGCGGCAGATTAACTTGCAAGACTAAGATGGTACAGTCCGACAACAAGCCTATAAATGTGTGTGTCACCTTAAATGCGGATGTCTTTTTGGCATTGTCTCAATGGCTTTGAAGCGGATGGCTCTTAGAGCTGGAGTATTAATTATATCCATTGTTGGATGATTGAAGTGAATTGAACAACTTGGGGATTGTCACAGCAAGACACTAGTACTACGACCGTAAATATCAATTGTACCCCCTTCTTCGGTCTAGGATTAAAGAGCTGCCATCAGAAATTTGACAACATCTCTAGATGGGATTTCCTGGAAGACATTCCCTGTTTCGGATTTTTGTTTATCATTTTTAATCTCTCTAGGGCAAGGCTTGGGCAGTCCTATGTATACCTGTGTTCCATAGTTCCTTTCGCCAGGCCATAATGTCTACAGATTTCTGTACTGGTTAAGCCCATTTTATAAAGGTAGTTATTGATGGTCCGTTTTCTTTGTTTCGCATAGCAGTCTTAGTTTAGCTTTGTTAAATTGTGGACGTTCTTTGGCTAGTATTGGATTGTAGTTTTGTTCCATGAACAGTCTTGAGTGTTAGCGTCCTGAATTTATCAAAACTGGTTCATTTGTTTAGTCATAGAGGTTTGTACCAGTTTTGTTGAATCCATAAAGGGGGAGGGTATCTGGGCGCTTGCCTTGGCTTGTATATCCGCATTTTCATGACCTTCATGGTTTTCAAATAACTTTCAGTCTGCTATTATTTGCTATATCCGACCCATCCGCGTGCCATTTTTGGGGCTACAACCTTCAGCCAAGTGGGATTATTGTTCCATTCTTCTCTGCGCGGCATAAGTAGCTCGTAGTATTTTTCAAGATTTAACACAGGGGACATCCGGTCACTTACTTGTTAGATGACAGTAGACAGAAGCTGATCAAAAATAGTGTTCAACGCAGGGAAACTCTCTCTCTCTCTTCCTTGCGAACTCTTTCGCCAAAATCTAATTGAATACGTTGTCCCTGCCGATACCACATTGAAGAACCTTTCCACAAGGATATCAAAAATAAAACTTTTCGAAGACATTCCACTTTGAAGCTAATTGGAAACCCATGTGCCTGTGGGTTCAACACATCCTCCAGCACCCACTCGAGCCCTTGTTTAATCCGAAGCCAATACTCGGAAGCACGACTTCAAAGCAAAAATCGACTCCATTCAACAAGGCCACTTCCGCATTATCGATTTCCCGTCGTCTTAAAGTAGTAAATAGTACAATAACAGCATAAACCAATACAGGCAACCTTAAAATTGCTGATATCCTTGAGGATATTCATTTGATTGCAGCGTTTCTTTGCCCCTTGTGCGAAGGAAAATAGCAAAGGATCAACAATGGCATTTCTTGTGAAGTGATTTTGTTACAAAAAAAAAAACAAGAGGCGAACGGAGGAAACAAAAAAAAAAAAACAACTCAAGGATATTCGATAATAGATTTAAATTATTCATTACGCTCTCCGAATCGGTTTAATGGCGGAGAGTGCTTGTTTCCTTTTTCTTTTTGTTTTATGAGTGCTACTTAGGAGTTTCCCTTCAGGGGAAACCATCATTTCCACGACCTGATGCAGAGTTTAAGTTTTTTTAGGAAATGGCTGAGTACTTGAACAAAATTCGTGTGAACTTGTGGAATGTTGGGAGATTTCGCATGCAAAGTGTGGGCGATTTATTTAAATTTAAGGGAAGTTGAACTTTGTGGAATGCAAAGTGTACGGCTGTTAAGTTAATGAGGAACAATTTTATATTGATACCAGAAATGGAATAATTTTAAGAGCAACTACAGGGTGGTTAAGTTCAAGAAAGTAAAAATAATCCTAATTTTGCTTATCATTTCGAATAGAACAACATCAATCATCCGAACAGCCTTATTTACTTTTCAGGCCTGCCACCCATGAAGGGCCTGAGTTTGAGCAATAGCTGACTGCCATGGATTATGGTCCTGGGGCATCCTGCTTCCTGTCGCCAAGCCCAAGCAGTCTAGCATCCGCGATTACTTGGTCTTTAAACTTGGAGATTCAGTCTTCCTCTCCTTCTCGAAACAGGAGGCTCGGAGTGGAAGACCCTCTCTGGCTATGGCATTGTTGTCCATGCACTCGATGTGGCCGAGCCAGTGAAGTCGACAAATTCTTGCCTTCTGGACTACACCATATCTTAGTACAACTCGTAGGGTTCCTGGTTACGCCTTATCCTTAATTCACCCTACTCCGTCTACAAGGACGTCGAATTTTTCTTTCGAAGGCATCATGTATTGGCTCCGCTATTTTGCTTAATGTCCAATTATCGGCTCCATCATCAGGACTGGAAAAATAAGAGTTATGTAGAGCATAGCTAGGCAGGTTAATTGGATGCCCTTCTGGCCGCGGCGCAATTAGACCCAAGATAACAAGTCCATTGTGCCCAAGATAGGGAGTTTTAGGCAATCGTGAAACCTACTGCAGTTCTGAGACCATACAAATTCATGAGTGATAATACTCCTTAAGTCCTCGAGCTTTAAATAGAACTGTTTTCCTATGTGTTGCTTGTGTACCGATGGCACAATATCCGGTGAGGACTCCTATTAGCTTTCGAACGTCCTTGTGACTAAGGCCGATGAATGATGTTGACTTCTTCTTGCTCAGCTTGGGTCATAGCGCCCTTGCTGTAGAGCATAATTCGCAGATGGTGCAGAACCCGATTCGACCGGATCGCGATCACAAAGTACTATAATCATTCAGCCACAACTTGAGGAGTATTCGTTTTCAACGCATCACGAGTTTGCGGATTTTGTGTATAAAAACGGTTTTGGACTCCAAAAATTGAATCAAAAAGCGACAATTCGCGCGATCTTGTTGCCGTGATGACGTCACTAAATTGCGAAATAACTCTTCTCAGGAATGCAGAGTGTTGTGTGGGATGAGGTTCCACCTTCTTGTAGCTACTTGTCTTCATATCATTGAATACAGATTGAGGAAAAAACAAAGCCAGGCAACATTGAGGCGAAGCAATGGGAATGGACTGGGACGGTAGTACCTTCCATATCTTCGAAGAAGTGAATTACTATGTACCACCATACCCATAGTAGTTTTTCGAGCATGAAATGGTCGGCGATACATTTGAATTTTTATTGCTGTAATCGAAACATGGAAGGAAACATGAGTCTCATCGCTGAAGATAATGTTATCTAAACATTGTTCTGCTAAACACTGATGCTCAAGTCTACTATCGGCGGATGTTCTACGGATTCTTAGGTTAGTTTACGTACAGCTTGAGTGAGTGTGTAGGGGAAGGTGGGAATTCGAAATACACCACACTGCCGTAAGACAAGTACAAATATTATGCTCTCCTTGTCGTTGATCGATTTTTATCTTCTTCAACACTTTCAGAGACGATAGCCATATTTTCGGTAGGCCTAGAGATATTTGTAGCAAAGTTACTGTCTTCGAATTTAAAATAGAGTTACACCAAATTGAAGTTCTGACTACTTTTGTCTTAAAAATGAGTCGATTCAGGTTTGAACCTGGATTCATTAAAATTTATTTAAAAAGCATTTCATACACTCAACAACGGATGACGTATTTCAAGTAAAGGAAGGTGCTAACCAAATTCCATTGGGAAATACTATATTTATATCTTAAATATACGTATAAATACAGAATGCTTATAAGGACAAAATTCGAATAGATTGTTAAATTATTATCTTATTCGAAATAAATTGTTTAGATTATTATCGCCAATTGAGCTGAAGGCAATGCCATAGCTTTTAAATATATAGAAAATATAATTATTTACGTATCCTTAATCCAAATAACATTATAACTGATTTCTTCGCCATTTGAGTCGGTTGGATCGGCATAACAGTGGACTTCCAGCACTGGTAAAAACAAAAGAGTCCACAACACGAATGGTTGCTGGAGAAGCTGGATCGAAGTCTTCAGCGGACTGTTGCGCAATCCAAAATAATGTAATGTAAAATCGCCAAAACTAAACTACCAATAGTATGCTAGAAGGGATTATTACATGCCACTGCCTTATGCGTCGCCATGCTCATAGACTAGGCCTGACATTTCACGAGCTATGGGATTATTAGAAATGCGACATTTCACGAGCTATGGGATTATATAGAAATACGATAAGCGTCTACTTTCTACTAAAAACTATTAAGCACCTCGTTTTGGGACCAAGATAAACAGTCATCCAAGACATGCCAACTTGCAAAGGAAAAAGATAAATGACGGAGTCTTGCAAATAAACGGTGCATGGCTGCATTCAGATATAAGGGTAACCGCGACGCCCTGTGGTTTTTGATGAAAGTGAGAATTAGGGACCTACCAAAATTAAACTGAGGCCATAAAACTGCTAACTTAGAGCGAATACACCGAAATGACACATTGCACCGTGGCTATGGCGGATCCACTTACTCTCCTTGGGCTCGTGAATATTTGCTTACTTAAGTGGGACCGATTTGAAGCTGTCTCCACCAAGGCTGTAAAGTGCTTGAATACACAATTACTGCATTTATCAGTACTTGTACCTCAGTACGCTAGTTATTCAACTTAAAAAGAGTAGTCTCGTTGTTACGTACGTAGGTGCCAGTTGGTACTGGAATTTTGGTTGACTTTGATTTCGACTGCTCTCCGTTCGATTGCCTTAACTTTACGTACGTCCAGTATAGTTAGTCTTTTATAGGTTAATCTCTTTTACGAAAATGCACAAATTGTGTTGGAAGTCTTACCGCCAGCCCAAGCTTTGACTTTGGTTGTTTACCAAAGAAGTATGTCCCATTGTTGGTCCCTTCGTCAGCTTTTACTGTTAGCACGGTTAACTAAAGTCGTGACAATGCGAAACCCTGAATTATTTCCACACACCCTCCTCCTCCCTCGCAACCATTCTCGAGTCAAATGTCCTGGCAAGAGTGAAAATCCCCAAAAAGAATGATTTCAAGATTCCCAGACCGATGCACTGTCTCTACCAAATGCCACATTAAATGGTGCTGAGAAATGACAAAAGTCCGCTGATAAAGCTGCACCAACCCACCCACCCGTAATAGTCCAGGGGGTCGCACATCATTCAAAATCATTCGGAATCCCATCACACACACCCGAAAGCCAGATGCGGGCTGGAGAATAATCGCCACGTCTCCCTCCTTCAGTGGGAATAGATTTATGAGGAGCTAAAGAGTGTCAAATAATATGTTAGCACTCGAAAATGGATATTTAAACCCTCAGCCCAAAATCCACTTTTGCCGAACGCTGCTCTGCTTCTCCCGCGGTGGATGACGCAAGGGGGGGGACTGAACACACACACAAGGCCACACGATAATTTTATTTGCATAATGTGAGAAAAAATTCCAGGACCCACTGCTGGCTGGATGAACGCACAGGGATTGGGGGTACGACATGCCAGGCTTAGGGGATATTATTGAGAAGAAATAACAATGATAAACGTTCGTCGCGTCGTCGTCGTCGTGCCGAGCTACCTTTAGGCAAATCCCCTTTTCCCGGGTGTTATGGGCAAAATGGATTTCGATTTTGGGAAGGTTATCCTTATGGTTCCTTTTGGTGTTTTTTTTTTTTTTTTGTTGCCCGGTCGTTCCTAATTCGGATATGATGGAACGGTTATATCACCTCAGCATAACAAATGAGGCCAACTGGCTACCATGCGAAGGGGCGGAGGTTTCTTTTATCGACTACTCTCCCGCCCTGGCGGCATTAGGGGAAGTGGTAGAGTCGTTTTGGTGCCATTATCGGGATCTACTGGGGCTTTAACACCCAATGAAACTGAGCCTAATCGACGGTCTGTTGTGTACTCCACTGAATGGGTCCAGGGCACGATAGGAGAGTCGAATGGAAACATATGCTGCGGACAAATGACCCTCACAGATGACGAGATATCCATCGAGCCGGAGGCACCTCCACCCACACGCGACGCATCCCCACCCTCAGTCCACACATGCAAGTGATGAGCAAAGTATCACGTAACCACTCACCCCGCACCTTGCTCGCACCTCTCACCAGCCAGCCACAATTAATAATCAGATCAATAAGCGTTGACACCACTTAGCCGCCAAATACTCGTAATTTATGTCCGCAGGACCTTCTTGTCGTCTAACCCACTGTCGCACCCGATGCCCCGCAGACAGGAACGAGTTCAGGTTACCGCCGTCGTCGGTGCCACCGTTAAAACTAATAGGGTGATAAATTTGTTGGCGAAATTTATGAGCGGTGAAATTGCACTTTTATTCTGCCACCCTGGCCCAGCGCACCGCACACGGACGTCCTTGTTGCCGTTGTGGTAGCTTCAAGAGGATGTGAGCCCATGTGGGGACTGACATACGAGTCCACGTGACCTGGCCACCGTCTAGACAAGGCTCACTTGCTTTGTTTTACCAATTTCGTGGCGTTTAGCGAGTGGTTTTTTCCGCCAAGACAATGGGTGACGTGGAAAGACAAAACGTGAGTGGTTACCGCAAACGTCGATGGTGTATTTGGGAAGGGCCTGGCAGGGATTTATCGGCGAGGTAGTGCGCTCAAAGGCGATGTGGCGGATCGAAGACATTTGTCTGCAGGCCATTAGCAGGCGGCGGAAGTGAAATCTGCATTTCAACTGAAGGGAGTTATGAAATCGTCGGCAGGTGTGGACAGCTGCGATGGCTCAGTGCTGCGGTTATGGCCCAGCTCATGAATGTTTATGCGAACGTAAATTGTTCAATGAGGCAATAATGCAAGCATTTCCTTGGACACACACAGTGATTGGCTTCATGTCCTGGCGAGCAGGAGGTGGGCGGTGGGATGATTTGAGGCGGTGGTCTCAATAGGTCTGATGTGTGCATGTGACTGAGGCGACTCTTTACAGAGATGACTGAGAGTTGAGACAACGGCTGATGTCAAGAACGATTGATGACTGAAACCACGAGTGATTGAGGCGAAGCGACGACACGTCGGATGACTCGGATGACTACCGACCTTGAAGTCTGATGCCGGATTGGGAATACTGACGATTGGACTGACGACAAATACGATTGATTGGACGCTACGTATGATAGAGGTGATTGATTATTGACGATTGACAGCAAATAAAAATATCGTCTGATAGGTAAGGCGACCGATGAATACGTGAACTTATGACTAGAACGATTGTTCATTGTGTTGACTGATGATTGAAACAACTCATGACTGAGAAGACGCATGATGGAGAAATCTGGGGAATGAACTGATAACAATCTTTAGTGTCAGTTAAAGCGACTGCAGGTTGAGAAGACTGGCTTCTGAGTAAACTGATGATTGAGGAGTAGATTGAAGAAAATGCTGATTGCTGAAGTTGCTGAAAGCCTGCACCAGTTTGGATAATTGAAAGGATGTAGAACCTATTTCTGGAGGCGCCCACAGGTATTTCACATTAATGATTGAAAACATATGATTGGACGATTGATCGTATGGCCACCTAGAGAGTGACACGATTCATGACTGAAATAACCGATGACAGAACCACCAAAGGCGAGTGACAAAAGTAATGACTGACAACTGAGGCGAATGAAAGACGACTCATGACTGCGACAAGTGGTGATTATGAGACACTGACGACTGAACTACAAGTGGAACTGGACAACTGGAATGTCTGACGACAGCCGTGATGATTGAGAATATTGATTTACTGATCAGATGGCTGTTTGAAAAGTCCGATGAAATCTGTATTCAACTGGAGATCGAGGTAGATAGTAACAGAAATGGATGATGACCAAAACCGTTCTTGATTGAGTGACGTGACTGATGGCTGGACCGACTACTGACTGGGGCAATAAATGGTTGAAGGGAATAATGAATGAGACCATTTATGAATAATCCAAATTATTATTGAAATAAATCGCGAATGAAATGACTAATAAATAGAGCTGCTTTTGGGGGGAAAATGTTCGTTCCTGGTGACTAAGACCTATGGCCGATCAAAGAGATGACTGATGCATAAAGTGGTTAGAGGCAAACGATTAATGAATGTGCAAATGGCAGATGACAAGATCAACTCCTGATTGAGCTGACTGATGAATTGACGGATAAAGTGGCTACAAAGTGAATAGACTGGAAACTATTTGAGCATCAATTGCAGACTGAAGTGATTGCCCAGATATGGTAAATGATGATAAAGCATGATAGAGTTGGCCGATAGCCGATTGAATTGATACAACTTATAAATTTTAAGGAATCAATTGAAAGTTGAGGTGGCTTGTAACAGAGATGATTGTTGATGTTGTGAAAGAAAATTGGTCGTTGGAAAATGAATGGTTGGGGGGGGGGTCTTACGAAGAAGGCGATGACAAATCTGGTTCGATTAACAATATGTACAACGTATGAGTGAAGACCACTGGTGAATGATGCGGGTGATGTTTGAAAGGACTGAAGATTGATTCGAATGATACCAAAGAGGGCTGACAAACCTATGTGGCGATGTGTGGCAAGGCTATCTACGACCTAGGTGACAGTTGAAAGATATGTGACAGTTATATGATAGACTAACGAAACTGCCATTGACTGACGAAAACACACGAACAACTTACAATTGAATGGTCGCTGATACAATTAATACTGAACAGATCGGTGATTGATGGGACTGATAACTGATATCAGCAACTGGAGCTTGAGTTAAAACTGATAGTAAAAATGGCCAGAGGCGACCTGCACACAACTGAACTCACTTAAATCTGATGCGAATGATGTCTGAGGCAACCAATTAATGACATCTACAGGTACTACTGATTGAAACGAGTAATAGGTGACAGATGAGGAAAGCAACTCATGATTGTGTTGATTAACGAATGCCAAAGGAGACACTGAGTGATTTGAATGGCTAAAGAATGAATCAAATCAATATTGAAGTCGCTGGACTGGGAGATGTAATGTATAATATGACGGACGGCTGATTGCAGAAACAGGCCACTAGCAAATGAAAACATTGACGATGACTGACGATTGGCATTTGATGTAAATATCGTCAAATCACTCATGGCTATGACGATCTTCGACTAAAAGGACGAATTGCTAAAAAGACTGATGGAGGAAGCGACTGATGTTTGTTGATATAAAATTAAATCTGGAGACTAAGGCTGGAGATAATGACAGTTAATGACTAAAGTGATTGATGATGGAGATAACTAATATCTGAATCAGTTATTGAATGCGATTGATCGAGAGGAGTGATGCTAGAGACGACGAATGTCATAACTGGCTTCTGAGGTGGTAGATGATTGAGACTGATGATACGATTGATACTCATGGTGATGGTGACAGAAACGAGTAAGGAAAGCTCAAACGACTGATGAAAAAATCAACTCAAATAAAACAACTGGCTTTTTTGACTCACAATGAACTGACAAGATTTAAGATTTTTTTCAAAGGTGATAGAAGTTGCCATAGATTGAAACGACCATAGTTGACTGATAATCTAATCTGAACATTAAATCGACTGAAAACTGAGATGACCTCTGCGACTTGCGACGACTTCCGATTAAGATGGCTCCTAACGAAGTATCTTCTGGTTTATATGAAGCAAATGACCGTGCATAGACAGTGGATTTCGCTTTATTGGGACACTTCAGGCTAAATTTGCTTCAGTTGTTTGATTGAAACTGAAGAAGAAAGAAAAAAGGGGAAAGAACGAAGGTAAGCATTAAGCAAGTGGGTCGCCGTGGCGCAGTGGGTAAGTGCATCGACTCCTACGCAGAGAGTGCCAGCTTCGATACCCGAATTTACCACCTATCATAATTCACGGCTCCACCTCTTTCGAGTCACTGACAATGCTCAAAGGGTATTCCTGTCTAGAAAAAGCTTCTCAAATTCGCCGTTCGGAGCCGGCATTAAACTGTAGGTCCCTTCCACTCGTGAAAGAATAATAGCACGCACAACACACGTGGTTGCTGAGAAGCTAGGCCCAGGTCCGCCTCGCACAGTCTCGCCACCCATATTATTATTATATTAAACACGAAGAAAATGTTCGTTCTTTTTCATTCATCCCAGTTAAGGCTGTCCCGATAAGGCGATGTACCATTAAAGCGGAATCCACATTCGAACAGAAAACTCTTCAATTTAAGGCCGGAGTCGAATGTTATCCGGCGACTAAAAGCCACCCAAAGTGAAAAGAAAACTTCGCCGCCCTCTTTTCCTACATAGATACATTCACAAGATTAAAATTGCCAAGTATCTGAACCACCATCAGTAGCCCATCACAGTCCTCTAGCAATTTCAGCGGAATGTCCCGTTTCTGCGTGGCATCTTTATTAGAACTGCTCGCAGTGCAGGCGTGCGGTATCACCCGTTCACCACTGCACCGAAGCTAAATAGTTTCGTTATACTCCCGAATAACACTGCTAATCTTGCTTCCAAACACCAACTGCGTGCCATTAGCTTGCTGCAGTACCTGCACAAACTAGCGCGGCTGGGAGCAAATTTTTAATGAAAAACCCGTCTCCACAGGTATCCTGTATAAGTCCTTATATTCCCTTCATTCCGTTATGCTACTTCCGAAATATTCAAGGAATGCACGGTTGAAAATCAGAATTATGAGCGAAGCAGGAGTCTGCATACCACTCAGAATACAAAAAAAAAAAAACACTAGGCAAAAACAAATAGACGGTGATGATGTTGGCTATGATCCATGATGAATGACAGCGGGTCGCGTGGGGGAGTGCAGCATGCAGGATACCTCTTCCTCGCTGAATTGGTATTCCCTTTGGCGCACATGGGAAAAAAGTGGAAAAAAGATGTTCAATTTTTAATTAAACTGCGAGCATAGTTCATGATAACACCACCCACTGTGTGCCCCCGTTTGCCAGGGAGTCCACATCCTTTATGCACACAGCACTGAAGTGGAAGTGGAAGTCTCTGCATTCGCTGCTGGGGTGTTTCAAAGAGCGGATTTGATCCGAAAGTGCTCCTGGTCTCGTATTCTGTGTAGATAGTTGCTTGCTTTCAAATGGGTGATTTCACATGGATTGGCTGGACTATGAAGAGGAATTTTAGGGTTCCATTTTACTCAAGTGGAGACTGCAATGAACTCAAGATTGGTGGATGATGGACGGTGTGAGTTTGGGTGGATCAAGGTAATTGGCTGGATCAAGGTGGCTTCAATGGAAGGGTTAGTTTCAGTGAAGAGACTTTCGTACGTCTTGCCATGGACTGCTTCAAATTAAGGAACAACAGGACCGAAAGTACCTAAAATGTGGGTTACCATCTGCTATGTGGGTTTTATTACAGAGTCTTTCGGTTTAGGTCGCAACATTTTCTGGTCACTCATTTCCATTCCAACGTCTAAGGCGGTTCGGCCTAGTACAACTCAGTTCAGACACGAAGGGCCTTCGACTCCGAACCCGGAAAATGGTCGCCTCCGTCTAAGATGATGAACCCAAGTATAGAAGGACCTCAATAAACGTGGAGTGCGAAACTGGCGACTGGCAACCAGAGATCGCGCTTATTTGAGAGGCTGGTTGGTTGAGGCCCAAGTCCACCCCGAACCGTATCGCCAATCGTGCGAGAACAATACCAAGTAAAATACAGGGTGTCAGTGCAGAAAATAAGGGCAGCTCGGATTGGGATGAAACTGATAGAACGTAGACAGGTTGTTGAAATACCCCGGAAGAAAATTTCAACTCGGAAAAATCTCCACACTAGCTACACGAAAATCCCAATACAGAGGTTAACTCTAATTCGAAATCCCGAATTTTTCAAAATCCCCAGTGCCTTAAATTCCAGATAATCTTTTTACTTTTTCTGGTTTTTGTACGAGTACCATACCGTACCGATAATGTACGCATATGGGTTGAAACTGAAAACGGCGGATTGCTGCGTAGGGGATATTTTCGCGTCCGCTTGTTTTCCAGTTATAGAAAACACAAAACACAATCGAGAAAGAGAGCGGATGTCGGTAGAGTTTCGTGCAAAAAATGCTATTATGGAAAACGCAACTCATCAGCACTTCATATATTCTGTGACGTTTTCAAACCGAATCAAATTGGATTTCTAAGAAGAGAGATGAGTTGGTGCAACAGAAAGTAAATTTAAGATTTTAAATCAACAAAAATATTTTACTTTGATTTTTAGAAAACATACAACACAGTTGCAGTTCGAGGCCATGTGCAGTGCCATGAAGAAAAATCTGGACATGGCTATAAACTTCTTCAGGATTCACAAAAGACTCTGAACTTGTTCTTTGAATTTGAAACAGGTCTTCTCGGATTTGATTCGTTTCTGATAATTTGAACAACGGAGATTCCATAAGACTCTCTTCAACTTAAACCCCTATTCTGGTTGTGATGTGGTCACAACGCACGAATGTCAGTGAGGCGAAAATTATGATGCCTACCTTGTGAAGTTTCAGCTATTTGGTAGTCTGGCGAAAACCTCACAAGAAAACACACAAGAATAGTCACCATGGTGAGGTGAATTCGTTGCCATGTCAAAAATTGTTTTTTTTTGACAATTATTATATTCGCGCTTTTTTTTTCTTACTGAGCGTATCTACAAAATAAAGGCAGAACATAGCGAACAAGGTAATATTGTGTATATTAATGAATAAGTATTTATTAATAATGAATATTTTACAGCAACAAGAAAATATCAGCGTACATCCCAGGAGCAGTTGGACCATTATACGAATTTCTTGCAAATGAATCTTGATTTTCTTCTGGGCAAAAATGATCCAACTGACCCGAATAGGATGCAGAATTATTGGGCCGCATTCGCAGATGAGCTAAACGCCAAAATAAAATCAACATCTGTTTATTTTTCCTTGTGTGTGACAGTTCTTTTGTTGCTATTTTTCGCTGTGATGTGCTCATGCGAACATCACAATTTTGACGGTTCTTGTGATGCTCACAAGCTGTGAAGTTTTGCTCAGAATACGAAAACCTCACAATTTGTGACTCATCATGCTCTTGTGAGGTAGTTGTGACTTAAAACACATCACTGAGGTTCGCCAGAATAGGCGTGTTAATTTATTTTTTCTGGTTTAAGTTTTTCATAATTCACACGCACACGTTATGCAGAGCAGTGCTAGTTAAAATCTATATATCTTTCCTTCCAATTTTTTCAAACGTCGATAGTGCTACAATATTTCGACATTTGTTATGGCTACTATTAAAGCCACTTTAGCCAATATTAGCTTTTCTAAATGGTGTGATATGCCATGGGGTAATACTGCGGGTGAGGATCGGATGAAGTCCTTCACAGTCAATCCCCTTTTTTCCATAATAGCCGTGATTGTTCCAATATCGATGGAATATTTCGAATGTATCATAGCCTCAAGTAGACAAATCTTGACCATCTCGCGGTAACCATAACGCGTCTCCCTAAAAATATTTGCTTGTCCCTTGCGAGCTGTCTGAAACAGCCCGCTATACTTTTACCAATTTAAGAGTACCAACAAGATGGCCGAGTTCATTATTGTAAACAGTTTGCTGTAAGTCTTCTGTAAAATTTCTTTGTGTACATTTATGAACAAAAACAATGCGACATTGATGCGGCAGCTATGCTTTTTGCGAAAAATGAGTTCATAAATGTAAATTTGAAAAACATGTGTCCTCTCAATAAGTGACGGAAGTTAAATATCGGCAAATAAGTTGCAAAATTGTTGTTTTCTGACTTGAGCAGCGATAATATTGCTTAAACGAAATGTGATCGAGATTTGGAACCATTATACGGCCCCATCGTTAATGACTCCACCTACACCTAGTGTCGAACACCAACCTGTCACAGATGGAAGACGAAATTGAGCTGGCTACAGACAACTTCACTTTGCATTACGATTTCAACCTGTGTGGTCATTTATTCAGTTTGATGTACGAATGTTTTTTTTTTTGATTTAAAGGATGAATTTAAATAGATTTTCTGAACTCTCGACATAGCAAAATGTCTAGTAAACAAATTATTTTGAGCAATGAGACAACAATTTGGAAGGCTTCTCTGTTCCTCTTCTTAATTAGGTTGTAGGGTCTGATTTTGTCGAAATTCTTTTGATTTCGGACAAAGCTTTGCCCCAAACTACAGCCCAAAGTATGCCAGACAGAAATTCGCTTTCCAAGAAAAGACGAACAGTGAATAAAAGATTTACATCCCAAACCAATTATTTTGTTCTTATTCTTCGGTATATAAAATATTGTTCAATAGTATTACATATATTATTACATTTTTTATTATATAATTTAATTTTTGGGAATTTGGTGCAGAAAGAATTTGCTCAAAAACTATCATCCTCAGCTCGGCAGCAAGATGAAAACGTATGCAGAGAATGGAAAACTTTGACAGTAGCCTTACATATGTTTTATATTTATGAACACAAGTTATACCAATCAGATGCAGTAGTTATGTAGTCTAATTACAATTATGAACGCAAAATCTTCGAAACGACTGCGGTAAATATAATTTATGAAGTTGACTGATTTGTGTACCAAGTATCTTTAACGAATTTGAATTAGCTTACCTTCCCAACGTGGCTCCTAGTTGGATTAATTTGTGTGACTGTAAAACTATGCCTGGGTCATCCTTTGCAAACTTGGAAACAAAAGAGCAGATTTTGTGACCATGGCATCAAAGATATTTCGTGATACCCTCTATGAGGCAATCAATGTTACCTTCGAGCTGTTTTTGAAGAAGACGCGTGGGTTCCATTGATCTCTGAATCGGTTTAAAAAGCTACAATTTCTAAGACGATAAGCCTTTCTCCGGCACGCCAATATAAGTAGGTGCACGAATTGTCTTGTGTCTGCTTGTTACTGTCGGCCGATGAGTTGGTGCAGAAAATTCACTTGTCGAACAATGTCTTGGTCTCGCTGCTGAATAAGTATTGTCAGACACACGTTACCTCCTCATCAAGTCTTCCATGGGACGACCACGAAGATTGTACTAAGTACTGTATGCCCTTATACATTCAATTTATTCGTTGTGGGATACTTCTTCAGAAGATTTGTGAAAAATACGACCACTTCTCCCACCAATCGAATATTCAACCTTCCATTGCAACATATTTTCAATCAGTTGAAGTCACCCCCATCCAGCCATCTAACCTTTAATGTTAAAGTTCCAGCGCCACGGATTGTCTGTACCAACGTTGTAATGAATAGAAATTTGAGTCAGCTCAACACGATGCCACAGCAAACAGGGCAACTCAGCCCAGGGTTGTGAAATTATCTGCCTTTCGCAAGCACGAGCCGAACGCCCAGCGTTCTTTCGCTTGACAACGTTCTCACACAAAGGTCCATAACCATGGCAAATCATAAACTCCTACTGCGTGCAGACAGTCAAAAATTTTATCTCAAAGAGACACCGACCGCTCATCAGGGAGGCATCATCATCACCATCATCATCGTCATCGCCATCGCCATCATCCGTGCTGTGATGGGATTCCAAAGGATGACGTTGGATGCTCCTGCTGATACATGTACGGTTTAGAGCCTGCAAGCGTCCCCCCAAAAACAATCACGACTAACGCCAGCCCACCGGCAGGGCGAGTTATTTTGTGTGATTGCAGCCTCTCCATTCAATTCAGATTCAATAACACGAGCCACACACTGAGCCACAAGCACATACAAGTATAAGCGTAGTCCTTTGCCAGGATAAACTTGCTCTCAATCAGCTGCGCTACGCACGGCATTAGCATGGCAGGCAAGGATATCTCTGACTATTATCTTTGTTCGCATACAATTATGCCGTTATATGGCTTAATTCCGAAAGGATTACTTGCCGTGGTAGGTGAGAGACAGTGGCCACTCTCCACTGCGTTATAATGGAGCGGTGTCGTGCTTCCAAAGCTTGTGCTATTCATCATGATTATAATTAGATCGAGAGAAGGTATTAATTTGCCATTTGTGGTGAATGGGGGATATTAAAAGGGTCCAGTGGCACTCAGTGCGGAACTCAGTACGAGAGGTGGATCAGGTGAAGATGTGAATGCGATAGTCTGCCATGGCCCTATGGAGCTGAGCTTTTCAAATGGAACGATGATGGTGTCTTGTCTTGAGTGACTTTTGCCGAAGCGAAAACTCGTGGTTTGGATGAAATCTTATTGAAACCTCATTAGGCCGTTCGCATCGTGTTGACGTGTTTTCAAATGTCATTATCTGTGAATTTTGAAGTGGCCGGCAAAACAGTTGTTTGTTTTCAAGAAAGTGTTGAGAGTAGGGAGGGTAGGAGCATGTTTTTTTGAACTGAACACCAGAATAAACTGAAGTTCATGCTGCAAACTTGATCGGTTTGGCAATCTCTCTTCCGGACGGATAAACTCGAGGCGATTTCAAAAAAGGGAGGTGTCGAAATGTGTGGCGAAACCTCGGAGGTTTGGAGAAATTTTAACGATTTCGTTTAGTGGGAGCATAGGATTAGGCTTTGATTTAATGTCAAACTCTGGCTTCGCTTTGTTCCCATCAAACCGAAATCGAAGGATTTTAATGCATTCCTACTGAAATTATAGCCAAACCACAATAGAATGTTCTCACTGAATTGAAGTGATTTCAAATGCCATAGCTCTCAATTTTCAAGTCATTAGCTTGCGATTTTAAATGGCCGCCAAAATAAATGTCATTTGGTCTCAATTTTTAAATGGACACCAAAACAGCTGTCTGTTGGCAGGATATAATAGTGTGAGAGCACTAGATAACAGAGAGAGATAAAAGGAGAAAATGTACACCAATGTGCCCAAAATAAACTTAAGTTCACGGTAAAGAATTGTTCGTTTCGTCAGCCTAGATGAACTCTAGGGGGTTTCAACTCGATTTCAACGAAATCCAGTGATCTCGAAACCCCTATAATGCATGGCGAAACCTTCTACATTTGGAGACATTTTATCAAATCTTGCTATTTCGTTTAATTGAAAAGTAGCATTTGATAAAATCGTGAGGTTTCGAAATGAATGGCGAAACCTTTTAGGTTTAGAGAAATTTAACGAAACCTCGGGATTTCCTTTGTTGGGACCATCGAATTAGGTTAGGATTTAATGTCAAACTCTGGCTCATCTAAACATGTTTTGGAGAAGGATGACTGCGCTTTAACTTAGAGTTAAGCCCCAACAAGTTGTTCGGAGTAGAATAGTTTCCAAATGCCGAGCATCGCATTACAATATAGTTTGACTAGAGCCTGGCGGGAAGAGACTGCTAACACAAGATACAGGCGCTTGTCGGGCGCTACTCCCTCCCCCCTTATTAATGTTATCCCAGTCTGTCTACGTCATGCTATCAAACTCGGGTACTTATTGATCCACCTTCGTACCGTATTTTTTCTGAATGGCCTGAGACTGTTCGGAAAAGACTTTTCTAGTCCGTACAAATGGAGGGAGTGAAGAATCATTTTAGACACCGGAATGAAGAACGTCCCTCTCCCTATCTCGTGCTCGTTTCAGTAAACATGAAAAGCAAAATTATTCAGTGACGTCCGCATAAATTCCCAAATCCAACGCAAGCCCAAAAGCCCTAAATCAATCCGAGTAAACAATGTCGCCCGCCAAATGAAAGCGACGTTCCTCGAAATATATTCCCGTGAATATGACATCCTCCCTCAGCCGATGTATAATTTAAAGAATCTCCCGGCGTGGACATGGCCGCCAAATTGATCAAACGCCATTCGGTCCCAGTTCGTGTCCATCCAAAAATCATACCAATCTATTGTCCTCTACTTTATGCTCAAATATATGCGAGAACGCCTAAGCATGGCGCCCATAAACTCCCGTGAAGTGGCCGTCATTTCTCGTCTTATGAGACCATAAAACCCCCGTGCTACCACCTCGCATAACTTCTTCGTTAAATCGAAAAGAAATTCCACAGCAAACATTCCTTCTTCTGCTGTCCATCGCCAAGTATTTACATGGAAATCCTGAAAACGATTCCTTGTCACATCAATGGCTATATTGCCTGATCCCTCCAACTCCTCCCCGACCATCGGCCGGGCTGTGTTTGAAAACAAAAATGCCCTCCCACGGGTACATTGAATTTGTGTGCACAAGTGAGGAATACGAGTATAAGCATCTACGACTTGAAAATCCAAATCTAAATCCCTCCGCACCGCACCGCCTCCCATTTTCACCCTCATTCAGTTGCCGATAAAACCGCCATAAAGAGCTCCTTGATGTTTTCAAAACTCCATAAATGCCATATGCCACGACGGGATTTTATTTAAAAATTATACGAACGCCATAACGGTCTTTTGGTTGACATTCAGTATTCTCCTGATGGAGCAGAGCACTACTGGAGCGAAGTCAAGTGAGGGCTCGTCCCTTATTGTATCGGCCGTGTACTTAACATTCACAGTCGACGACGACAACGATGACGATGGCGATGGCGACGTCAGGATATACGAATGGTTATGGTTGCCACAGGCCTGGGTTGAGCCTATCATCATTTGATATTGAAATGTGGGCCATTCCCCGAAACGATCGCAGGACGAATCCTCGATTCCTTGATTCCGTGCCCCATTGCCGCGGCTCACGTCACTGGCAAAATCAAATTTGGAGGGGAGCTGGGGAGATTCACAGCCAGTGGCTACATCGTGTTTTGAAACACTCACTCAGCGAGCACATCCGTGTCGAGCAAGGTAATGACAGGGGCAACACGGCACAATCCTCCATTGCCCCCGAAGTCACGGCTCTCATGCCCAATCCAGAGGAACTGGGAGCGCTCTCATACCCCGAGGGACGTCGACAATACTATCCGATCCGATCTGATCCGAGCCAAGTTCTAGGGTGTCGCCAAGCTCGGCAACTGTCGAAGTGAACAAAAAGCCGACGGAGCAGAGCGAAAAAATCCATTAGCATGAAAAATAGATTTCCTTTCTCAAATCGATTTCGCTGCACGTGTGTGTTTGTTGATGTGTTGATGGCTAGAGAAGCGAGAGCCGCCACCACCCAAACGACCGCCCAACAAAACGCGCGTCTCCTGTCATGACCGATGTCAGAAAGTTTGGGTATATCGTTCGATGTTGTCCTGCCCCGGCAGTTGGTGCCTGTGGTCGCCCCCTCCACTCAGGATTTATCGTGCTCAGCGGTGCCGTTTCCCATTCGCGTCGGTCCGTGTGACTAGACGGGGGTGTATATCCTTAAACTTTCCATTCACTTCTTCCATTTTTTTTGTGATTTGAATTTCGTTGCTCATTTGATAAATTGTCAGGATAAAGTGTTTTTGTTTTGTTTGCGAGCGCAGTGAGAAGTGGAGAGCCGCCCGCCTAGGTAAGGGCCGCCATCCCCGCGGGGAGACTTTTGATTGAATAAAGTTGTTAACTTTACCTTTTCAATTGTATCCAGACCAGATCCAGATCCGGACCGGGGGATTGAGAATAATTGCAAAGCTTGCCTCTTTTGAATAAATGTCAACTGAGGTTTTCTTTTTTCCTCCTCATCCTCCTCTCAGCTTTTCCATTTTTTTGACAGCTCGAGGAGGGAGAGAGAGCGTTCGCAGCAGTTCGGATCGAAGCGAAAATGATTGGAATGGGAATTGATTTCGGCGGTGGCTGCGCTTCGGAATGTGCTGGGGTTTTTTATTTCTGAAAAATCTGTCAAACTGACACTTTGGCAGTCTCGGGAGGTTTTGCTTGGAATGATCCATCAATTATGACCGGTGACGGAGGGCTTAATTGACTTTTTGTATAGTTTCGGTATTTTTTTTTTCTCGTTTGAGGCAGCAATTCGAATGGAATGCGACCGGATATTGTTCGCACGGAAAAGGTTGCTTCGGGAGATGTCAATGGAAGGCGATTGGGAAAAGTTATTAATGGCTGCATACCTTTTTTTCTCTAAGTTCAGCCGCAGTGAAAGGATTATTGTTTGAGGAATTCTTTTGAAAGCAATTGCTGTGGTTGCTGTCAGGAGACTTGGAGTCGGGCAGAGGTCAATCGCATAATTAATTGACACTCGGAGTGGGTTGTGACAGTGGACAAAAATCTCCTTGAATGTGAAAGGACTTGAGTTCTTCTCGCTTCAGTAAGTCATGACTCATGAGGACAAATGCGGGGGTGAAATATGGTCCTGGGAATCTCAGTGTTCGAGTGCGACGTTATTTCTTGAGTCTGATAACGGAGTACAATGAAATGGAAATTTTGGGAGACGTGATTGCGATTTTCTAATCACAGTGATTTTTAGCTGTGATTTTAAGTTTTGCAAAAATTCTCCACTATCCAAAAACTCGAACCAAATATCGCCTTTTTGAGACAGTAGTCGTGTTTTTTCAAAAATCTATAAATAGTAAAGTAGGATTTTTCACGTAAAGCACACACAACAACCTACTGCCCAAAGCAAGCGCATGATATGAATCGATCTGTAAAGAGGCTATTAGGATGAGAGAGTTGAATTTCCGGACATACAAAGCCAACCCTGCTGAGGAAAACCGGAACAAGTTTAAACGGGCCAGAAATGACTGCAATGCAACTATCAGACTTTTGAAATTCTCTTATGAGCAAAAGTTGAGGCAAAAAGTGATACAATGTCCCAAGGGTAGCAAAAACTTTTGGTCATTTGTAAAAAACATAAAGAATTCCGCCTCGTCTTCACGCTCATTTACAATGACATTCCAGCTGTCAGCTCCTTAGACAAAGCTAATCTGCTTGCGGCTCATTTTACAACCAGCTTAACACTGCCGGACTCCAATATGTCTCCACCTTTACTTGAGAGCGTTGATGTCACCATGGGACAAATCCACCTCCGCACTCGTACAGTTGCAAGAGTGCTGAAAAATCTCGACGTGCACAAATCTGCTAGCCCGGATGGTATTTCCCCTATACTTCTGAAGAGGTGTTCTTCCGCGCTAGCAAAACCACTGCGTAAGCTTTTGCATCTATCCTACTCTTTTGGTCTCTTTCCGAACAGATGGAAAACAGCATTTGTCCAGCCCGTCCCTAAAAAGGGCGAATCTTCATCACCCACCTCATACCCAGCCATAGCACTTACGTCCCTTCTTTCTTAGTTCATGGAAACGCTGATAAATCGTCAGCTTATGAAATATCTTGAATCGCGGAAGCTTCTTAATGACCGACAACATGGTTTCCGTAGCGACAGGTCCACTTGTGATCTGATAGCCTATCTCATCGAAAAGTGGAACCCGTCTTTGCACAATGCAGGGGAAAGCAAGATCGTTGCGCTTGATATTTCTAAAGCATTTGACAGAGTTTGGCATCAAGCTCTCTTGTCGAAAATGCGTGCCTATGGTATCGATGAATCTCTTCTTCTATGGATTAGAAATTACCTTTCGAAACGTTCAATTCAAGTTGTTTTAGATGGGTTCAAGTCTGATATCCACCAAATAAATGCTGGTGTTCCTCAAGGCTCAGTTCTGTCTCCGACACTGTTTCTCATGTTTATAAATGATCTCTTGTCTGCTACTTCTAATCCAATCCATTCCTTCGCTGATGACAGCACCCATAGCTTTTCATATTCGTTCCCAGACTCACGACCCCGCCCTTCGGCCGTAGAATTGGAACGGCATCGTATGTTAAGCACGTTGTATTCCGATCTTGACAGCCTAATTCACTGGGGAAAAAACAATAGAGTGGAATTCAATTCTTCAAAAACTCAATGCTTACTGCTGTCACTCAAGCGAACCCTCTAATCAGCCATTATCCATGAATGGCGCTTGTGTCGATGAAACCGGAAAACTTTCCATCCTTGGCATGTGTATCAACACAACCCTTAGTTGGAAAGATCACATATTTGATGTCGCCAAAAATGCTGCGAAATGTTCAGGTTTCCTTAATCGATGCAAGAAATATTTCACCAGTTCTGATTTGGCTTTAATTTATAAGGCGTACATCCGCCCCAAGCTTGAGTACAACGCTCATATCTGGTCTGGTGCCCCAAGACCACCCTGCACCTACTTGATAGAATCCAAAAGCGAGCGATAAAACTTATAGTCTATATAAACTATAGACTCCCTCGAACATCGACATACCGTCTCTTCTATGTCCGTGTTCTATCGTTTTTTCTACAAGCGATGCTCAAATGAGATAGCCAACTGCAGTCCTCCTCTCCATAAATTCACACGCAATGCCCGTCGCGCCAGGAATGCCCGTCAGTATACCCTTAAGCCTACTCTCGGACGGACAGTTAAATTCAGAGACTCGTTCCTCGACCTTCTTCTTTATTTGGCGCTACAGTCCGGGGTGGACCTGGGCCTCAACCAACAAGCCTCTCTAGCTAGCACGGTCTCTGGCTAGCTGTCTCCAGTGTCGCACGCCAAGTTGGTTGAGGTCCTTCTCCACCTGGGTGCGCCGCCTTAAACACGGGCGTCCTCTGTTGCGTTGTCCCACGGGTTCGGAGTCGAAGACTCTCCGGGCCGGAGCTGAGTTGTCCATACGCTCTACATGGCCTAGCCATCTTAGGCGTTGGATCCGAAGACGCCTGACTAGGCTCATGCCGCTGTACAGCCCGTACAGTTCGTGGTTGAATCTTTTCCTCCAGAAACCGTCAACGCAAACAGGACCAAAGATCGCACGCAGAGCTTTTCTCTCGAAGTTACCAAGGACTTCCTCATCCAATTTTGAGATTGTCCATGCCTCCGCGCCGTACAGCAGGACTGGGATGATCAAGGTCTTGTATAAAGTCAGCTTGCTCCTTCGAGAATAGAAAGCAGTTGGCCATAGAAACAGCAGTTGGCAAGAGTTACCGAGAGCGTTTGATCTGGGTACTGATGTTGTTTGTACTGTTTACTGCGGAGCCGAGGTAGACGAAGTCCTTGACTACCTCGAAGTTATAGCTGCCTCGTTCTTCACCCGCACTGCACAAATATGGAATCCTCTTCACAGCCTAATATTTTCCACGGACTAATATGCACACGTACCTCGTCTCCCTTTCTCCCTCTATACCATCGACCCGTGCTGTGTCTTGACCCCGGACACATAAGGGTATTAGCAATCCCTTGAGCACGCAAATCAGGATGGCGGAACGGTTAGTGTGCATTAAAACCAGAAATGAAGTATTACAGAGATGCCCGACTTCTACCTCTTGAGATTGTCCATGCCCGTTAAGATTTTTGACAACTGTTTTTTATAACGTATTTAAAAACCAAATTGACCAATCAGAGTACTGCATCTACGTTATTTCGTGAATAACCGTCAAAAATTCATGATTATCCGGCAAAAAGGTACTGAAATTCTTCGATGGACTAGGGGGCAATCAGCTGTGAAGTTGGCTATCTCTGTGATACTTCATTTCTGATTAAAACGAAGCAAAGACCTAAACGTGCAAGACTAGTTATATGGGATTCGCGTGGTTTTTGTTTTATTTCAGCTGTCTATTATAATCGTTCTAATTGGAATCAAGTCGGTTAGGTTCGGTTAGGTAGGGGGGGCTGCTAGTGCATTCACCAACACACTTAGAGCATGTGATACCTCAGACTCAGACTACTACCACTAATTGACCACTCCACTGCTAGGGATGGTATCATTTTCCTCTTTCCCTTTTTTCCATTAATTTGGATCTCTTCATAGGATGGTTAGTCTTCAGATGATGTACGTAGTGCCGGATCCAGTAAACGAATTGTTCTAGAGTATTGCTTCTAAGGCAGTTTGCTTCAGGAATCTAAGGATGACAGATGGTGCTAGTGACTTAATTTTTTTCTCTGATAATGGGTGCTTCCCGAAATACCTTCGGCTTTTCTATGCTAAGAACTGCGTCACAGAATGTCAGTAAATGTTCTAGAATATCACTAGATTCGCCACAGAATCTGCAGAGACCTTCTTCGGCACATTGACTCTGCATAGCCCTGTTAAGATACCGAGGTTATTCTTGCTCATTGTTATACATTTATCAAACCTCTTTCGGCTGTACATATTGAGCCAAGTTTTGGTCTGCTTCATGGCATGAGCGTTACTTCAAGTTTCTGTTCAGTTCTTCTTTGTAATTCCTTGAATTATTCTCTAAAGACATGACCTCCTGCATCGCCGAATGGTGCAGGGACGATCGTGTGCAAATACACTTGGACTGCAGCTTAGTTTACTGTCCAGGATGACGCTATTACGCTTGTTATTGATCCGATGAATCATCGTTTTGTGTGGCTAGACGCTTTGCATGTGTGCCAAATTGATGATGGATGTGATGATCGTTTTTCATTAAGCGCTGGCTTGAGGGATGCCATATCTAATCTTTCTAAGAGCTACCATTCTAAGAAAACGTTGATGCTTGTATAGAAAGGAGATTGATAGCTATATCTTCAACATAAAGCCTTTTTGTGGTCTTTCTATTCTTATAATAATAATATGGGTGGCGCTACAGCTCGTAGAGGGCCAGGGCCTAGCTTCTCAGCAACCACTCGTGTTGTACGTGCTATTGTTCTCTCGCACGTGGAAGGGACCTTAATGCCGACTCCGAACGACGAAATTAAGAAGCTTTTTGTACACAGGAATACTCTTTGAGAATTGTCAGTGACTCGAAAGGGGTGGATGCGTGAAATATCAAAGGTGGTAAATTCGGTTATCGAACCTGGCACCCTCTGCGTATGGGTCGACGCACTAACCCACTACGCCACGGCGACCCCCTTTCTATTCTTCGATGACAGAATTATCCGATACCCATTATAGGGTCACCGATCTTCCGATATCCAAACGTCGCTTGGCTGCCGGACAAAATGACAATCATGGGCCGGTTAACTTGATGCCTTTTAACAAGTAAGCTGGTGTGTTGCCCGTTAATTGGTGCCACTTCTTCTCATTGTTCGGTGATGCTTCTCCACCAGCGCTTGAGCGTTTGAATCAGGGCAAGAGTCTTCTCATTCTGTAAAAACTTAGGTTAGGTTAGGTAGGAAGGCTGCTAGTGAATTCACCAGCACACTTAGACCATGTTGGTCCATTGGGCTACCCACAGTCAGACTTCCACCACTGATTGACCACTCCAGTGATAGTGCCGCTAATTTGGTCCCAACGGCAAGTGGTGACTGGACCAGATTTGAAAACCAAATAAAAGCGTATTAACTTTGCTTTCACTGGAATTCGACCCGGGACCCCCCTAACACCTCACTTCACCAATCACTGCCGCTAATGACTCAGAAATAATATGTCTTTTCCTAGGCCAAGGTTGTGGTTTGCGTTGTTTTTAATCTATTCATCGTGAATGGATAGACGTTTGCCCATAGGAGAGGTCATTTCAAACGGGTCCTTCTTGAGCTTCCGGACAATCTGCCGCCAGTGATTTAGGTGAATCTATTTTTCCTAGCCAAATTTGATATTTGTTCCCTTCGTCAGACCTTACAGCTATCCACTAGTGTGTACTCTTTGAAGGATGTTCCTCAACTCGATCTCCATTGTTGCACTCCACCCTCAGGTCTTTCCCTGCCTTTATTAAGACAGAAATTGGTCGTTAAGCCACAAATAAATTGACATGTTTGCTCCATCAATAAAATGCAGGTTCATGGAATAGTACCACGTCGGTTTGTTTAGACCGTAAATACGATAGTAAAAATACAAATACCTGATTTATGAGGCGAGGAACAGTAAGTAGCTGGAGTTTAACGACTTCAGTAGATCAATCACCACGAAGAGCTTTCAGTTACAAATAACTGCCTATGGTCGACGGAATTCTTATTCAGTAAGCATCCTAGCCAGTCTAATGGGCTTAGCTTTTTTCCAAGACATTTCTGTCTCGTCACCAAAACGATTAAATAATTTGTCTGTGACCCTCTTCTGATTTCGTGCGCTAGTAATATTTTATTGGCTCTGATTCCATCACATAACGATACTCAAGGCACCAAACAAAGAGTTTAATTTTAATTGTCTCAACCAAAACCTCATCACTCACCCAGCAGCGCTCATCTGCAATTCCAGACACCGTTCCCATAGCACTCCTACTTACGCCTCTCCCCTTCGTGCATATTCATCAGATAAGGTCTCTGAACTGCCTCCCCCCACCCAGTCATCAAGCATCGAGCATAAAAACATATTTTTCCAAACCATACAGCACACTACCCTTGATCTCTGGTCTGGCCCCCTCTGCCGCTGCCACTGCACATCGTTTAACTCGTTCTCTGTTGTTCCTCGGTGCCTGCCTAATTGAATGCTTAAACCCTCCCCCCCCAGAGCCGTGTCATTTTGTCTTGTTTTTGTTTTGTCAGAAGGTAAGGCCTAGTGTTAATTGAAATGCAAGCAGTGCAGAGTACATCAATCCCAGGGATGTCAGCGTTGTCAAACAAATATTAAAATGACATAAAGTCGTATCCCTTCCCTAACCACGTATCGCTTACATTTATAGGATTTTAATGCGCGCACATTACTGGGGTATCGACAGACAGGTCGCGATGGGGCATAAAAATGTCAGCCTTACTTCCTTGGGAAACACCTGTCGAAATGCAATAAAAAATGAAAGAACAACCAAAACTCAAAACTGACATCCATTAAATATTCATTACGTCCCCCTGTGTCGGGGCGGGTCTGGGTGCTGGTGTGTTGCCTTTCGGATTGCTGTTGACGGTGGTCAAGGAGGAACAGTCTGCGTTGGAATTTATTACTCGACGTTCTGCTATCGATTAAAAAAAAAGGCGTTCGGAGAGGATTTGCCTTTGGCCGGGGGGTGATGATGTCACTAATTTGGAAAATCAGCGTTGAGCGAGGGACATAAAGATAGTGAGTTGCGTGTTCAAAAAAAGAAGTGGTGTGAACCTGAAATTGTTGACGCATTGGGTGTTCTAGTCGTTCTAAAGTAATGCCCTCTCTTCTTGCTTGAACTTGAGCGGGGACCACTCGGGATGCTGGAGAACAAGTCCTACAAGTATGGAGTAAAAAGCCTACAGGTGTGACCGAGTAGAAATTCATAAATAATAATAATAATATGGGTGGCGCTACAGACCGAGGCGGACCTGGGCCTAGCTTCTCAGCAACCACTCGTGTTGTGCGTGCTATTGTTCTTTCACGAGTGGAAGGGACCTACAGTTTAATGCCGACTCCGAACGGCGAATTTCATAGATCATAGATGATTCATAGATGGCACTCCTTAACTAGTGCGTGAGATGCTGTTCATTAAGCCATTCGACAGTCTGGACATAGACTTTGAGTGGAGTGCTGTACATGGGCACATAGGAAGGGCACCTAAACTACTCCGTCGATGTGTACCTTCTTTAACATAGAAAAATGCACCTCTACAAAATGGAAACAAGACCGCGGCTGAAAATACAATAGGTAGAAGATCATCAGCCAGTATTTCCTCAACATCCTTCGCATTGAACTTGTCTAGTAAGTCGAAAAGGGTAGACCCTTGGACCCAGCGTAGCTCTAGCAAGGCTCTAGCTTGTGCCGAGCAGGCGCAAATGAAATACTTCAGGTGTCTCTCTCAGCTGTGTTGTTGCAACCGCGACAATGTGCTGAGTGTGTGGGTACTTAGTTTTTCTGCATGATCTCATATCGTTCAGACAACAAACGAAAGAGAGGTGGCGAGGCCGTAGTTGTGGCGAGGCCGTATTTTCTTTGATGTTCCAGAGCTTGTTGCCGAGCCAGTGCAGTCGACGCATTTTCGCCTTCCGCACTGCATCCACAGCTAAGTATAACTTGTAGAGTTCGCGGATCTGTCTTCTCCTCGCTGTCCTCCTCGCAGAATGGACGATATATCTGACATAGAATATTTCTTCCGAAGGCACTAAAAGTCAACTCTGCTCGTTTGGATTAATACAGAAGGACTGCCAAAATAGGTGTTTTTTTTAGAGATGAACATGATTTTGGTCCTTCGAGCCAGTTTGAGCCCAGTTGTTTCGACAAACCGAAGTAGCGTCGGTTGTCAAGGGCGACTCGACGTCGGATATCCACTAAGATGCCATTAGTGGAACTTTCGTTTGTCTCGAGGTAGACAAGCTCCATCATCATCAACAATCATTCACATCGGCACAATTTTCTCAGTCAAACCATAACCCATTAAATCAATTCAACTGGTTTTATCTTGCCGCAACCCATTACCTAACTCGTCCGCTTTGTTTGACTTACTTGATGTCATTGCTTCGCCTATTCCATCAGGCCGTTGTTTTAAACTCAACATAATTCAAATCTGCATTTAATTTGCTCTAATTTCCATCATTTGTCACAAAAGTACATACATCACCCTTTACATCAGTTCCCCAAAACAAAAAAAAGCATGACAGATACAGTTCAAGGGACACGGAAAGATATTCCACAATCTCCAAGCACAGTCGGTGAACTTTTTTACTCGAATGAATTGCTGTTCTCTACAAAACTCCATTGCCATCTATGCACCTTTGAAAGGATGTCATAGATACACTTGCTTGTGCCACCTCTCGCCACCCCTCTTGTGCTCCATGCCAGCAGAGGTGACTTCTTCTTCCGGTTTGGCTGCTGACAAAAGAGTTATCTCGGGGTAATTTGCATATTGTTTTCCTTATTGAACGATTCCGCGAAACAAAGTGAGAATGCAAACTTTTCCACCTTATCTTCGCTCGGCAAACGAAAGTTGATAACAGTCACGTTGAAAATTATTGGACTGGCAGAGTGTGCAGCGAACTTCTAAGACGTCGTTTTTATTTGCAATGAATTTTTAAACCATTTAGATGCATTTCAAGATTCAGTGACGCCACCAACTTCTTGAACCAGTCTTAAGTTTGGCTTAGTATAGATTCTTCTATGTGTGGTATCCTATCTTGCAATAAACAGTGAAAATTTTGGTTGAAGCAGCAATGAGAACTGCATTTATTTCAAAAAATCACAAGTGATTCACAACTCTCAAACACCACTGTAAACAAAAATGTGTAGTAAGAGGGAGAATTGGTTTGAAGAAGTGAAAACCGCATTCATTTCGATAAAACACAAGTGATTCACAACTACCAAGCACCACTGTATTCAGCAAACAAATATTTGCATTTCGTCAACCACAGCCACAGTGAATGGCTTGTTGAAGATACCAGGAGTCAGATACCATTTCCTGTGCAAACTTTGAAGAACAATCACACATGACTGATTGGATAAACTTTGTGTTGGCCTCAGTGCTTCCGCATCCATCATAGATTTCGTCGCCCAGCCCACAAGAACATGGTGTGTGCGGTATTTAAGTGCAAGACCACCACAACTTACCGCAGGAGCCAGAAGTCATTTCGTCGGTTTCGCAGGTGAGCTTCTGTGTGCCAGCACGCACCGAAGTTCCGCCGTGACGCACACCTCATGCTTAATCCAGTGGATTTTATTTTTTTTTTTGTTCCGAAAGATGAAACTTTTCATTCGACCCCGAGTGAGGCTTCATCCCGAGGATTAGGGCCGCTCGGGTCGTGTTAGAGCTTTGTTCCTTCCTGGTAAGTAGTGAAGCATTAGTGGATAAGGATAAGGAGCCTGTTCATTGTTGCCACCGCCACGGTTGTGGCGATGGTCTTAATTCCTTGAAAACAGAATAAAACTTTTCTCTTTTATTGGGAAAACAAGTTTTTTCTTCCGTCTCTTCCCTGTTGTGTCCCGCGTCCTTCGCTCTGCGATTGGGTGGCTTTATGAGAGTTTACACAGTTTCGGGGCTGTTTTTGCTGTTATTGTTGCTTTTTTCGGATTTTAATCTGCCGCTCGCACGGTCCACGGGAAGGCGGGCAAACTTTTACGTGTGGTAAGTTGGCCCCACACATGCTGACCGTCCAATTCGACTTGGAAGTCGTTTGGCCGAAGAGGTCGGTCGTCGGGTCGTGAATTATTGGATAACTTTCCAAAGTCACATATGGTTTTCGTAATTTTGTGTCTCGCATGCGACTTGCTTAAGTGGATAAATTCTCTGGCGCGGAAAATTTGCTGAACTTTACACAGACGACCGAACTGATTGGGTGGACGGATCCCAGCGGCAACTCATGTTTGCCTTAATCGATGTTTCCTTAAGATTCCGTGGTTGATTTATGTTCGAGCATCTGTTGGCTTCTCACAAGGAGAAGGAGACCCTATTTTTTTGGTTGTCTTAATCAAGTGCAATTAATGTTCGAAACTTGGCTGAGGACTCATGTGGACAACCGACAATGCCTGTGAATTTTGCCACCTTCTTAGAATAGACAATCCTCGGCCGGCCCGGTCTGACATCGCCCTGCTGCCGATAAATGTCGGCACCGGACTTGTCGGTCTGCAACGTCGAGCGAAATAAGACCGCAATTTTGGACATAGGCCAGTCGACGAAGTCACGTAAGCGGCGGAACCACCCAGAAAGAGGAATTGAAATGAAAAACGGCACGCGCCCTCTTGTCCACTTTAAGAACGACACTTGAAGTTAAACGGCAACAGGTTGTCGTTTGTTTTCTTTCTGAGTTAGGAGAGGGAAAAGCCTAATAAAAAAAGAAGACATTAAACCTGCCATAACACTTGGTGGTGTTTCCGTGATAGTGTGTGACTGCGTTTCAGTGAACGGATTTGGTGATTATAGCCGTTTTGATTGACAGAACGTGGGGATAGGCTGGATTTAAGACCTCTCGAGACAGTTGAAAGAGCGTCCACAAACGGAGGTATTCGCGAATCCTTGTGAGGATGTCTGTACTTTGGAGCCTCATTTTCATCAGTGATCTCTAAAGCTCGCTGGAATCGGCTCACGAATGTGGATATGTGGATACCCTCTTATTTTCTTCATTTCTATCCGCAATCATTCCAGTACAGCGGATTTGTGTTTTGCCATGGATATGGTTGACCTTCTCAACTGGATGGACGTACAAGAAATCAGACTAAGAGGTACTGAAATATTCACAGCTCACCTCGGCGCTTGCCATCTTCTTCTTCTTTATCTGACATTACGACAAGCATCGCCTACTAGCTTTGTCTAGTTTCGCACGCCAAGTTGGTTCAGATACTTCTTCACCTGGGCGCGCCACCTTCCGCACGCGCGTCCTCTATTGCTTTATTCTTCTCTCTCTTCGGGTAGAAGCTGAATTGTCCATGCACTGAACAGGGGATACGCACAATGGGCTTTGGATCCGTAGACGCCTGACTAGGCTCATGTCGCTGTGCAGTTTGTGGTTGGATCTTGTCTTCCAAATGTATGACAGTTCTTCTCTTGAAGAGGCCAAGAACGTCTTCAGTCGCTTTTGAGATTGTCCTTGTCTACGCCCAACAGGCAACGTACAATAGGACTGGGATGATCAGTGTCTCATATAAAGAGCCAGTAGAAACTGCAGCGTTTTTCAAGAGTTATCTTGAATTTGATCTCGCTCGCTGATATTGAGTGCTTACTGCGGACTTGTAGCACGCTCTGTCCAAGACGTTGTTCTACTTCGTTTATCCTCAGTCACAGCTACACCCATTTTAGCTGCTTCCGTCTCAACGCCTGCCAATCTCGTAAAAGTCACCCGCATATGCTAATAGTTGATCGGACTTCTGAAAGGCTCAGAACGATCTTCTCCAGGATGATATTGAAGAAGTCACATGACATCGTGTCACCGTGTCTAAATGCTTTTATGGCATTGACGGTCTTAGCGATTTTGTTACCGACTTAGAGTTCTCCATCGTCATCCTGCATAACTTGACGTGTTTGGCAGAATTGTCGAAACTAGACATGGGATCTAATAGCTCGCCTCTATACACGTCTTGATATGCGATCTTGGAATCAATGAATAGGTGTCGGGTGTCGTTCGTTGATATTTTGTATGAAAGTGCCCGAGTTAAAAGAACTTATGTTTTGCAAAGGTGAACGTATGAATTTAGTTTCAGCAGACGATGATAAAGCACTTCACCTTTGCAAGTACAATATTAAGTTTTGCAATATTCACCTTCGTCATTTGATGATACTGCGTGGGTGGCCGTGGCGTGGTGTGGGTATGTGCGCAACTTATCCTCGCTGCCTGGGTTTGATTCCCGGTCGGTAAGACCAAAACAAAAATGTTGACGGTCTCACCTTTCGAGTCCCCGACAGTGTTCGAACAGTAGTAGCTAGAAAATGCTTTTCAAACTTGGCCATTCGGAGTCGGCATAAAACTTTCAGACCCTTCCACTCGTGAGAGAACAATAGCACGCACACCACACGACTGGTTGCTGAGAAGCTAGGCCCTGGCCCTCAACGGGCTCTAGCTCATTTCAGTCCACAGTCAACACCAACAAACCAGAAAACAAAAATAATTTAAATACTTGTGTTTTTTCTTTTTGTTGCTCTTGCGATAGACAATTTTTTTGCAAAATGAAGTGTAACGAATTTGTGACAGCATCCTGGAGCAAAAATCCAAAAAAGCCACTTCCAGCCTGCATCACATATTCGCAGGCGATTAATGTCAGCACTGTTTTCAAAGCAACTTCGTCAAAAGGACCCATGCCAATTCGCAGAGACGACGAGTACATGTGGTGCGTGGTCACTACGAAGGCTACCAAGTTGACAAGGTTGAATAGTCTTACCGTAAGAAGTTTGTTATTTACATTGAAAAGATTCAATGGGAACATTTCTATGGTACCAATGTCTATGGTATTCAACCATTAAAGTGCCTAATTATCAAATTGATATTCGACAAGGATCGAAAGGCGAGCTTGGACCAACAAAGAATGGAGCGTACACAGAAGCTATAGCTGGCCAGCTATTGGCAACTACATAAGATTTGCTCTTGGTAAGCAATGTGTATTAAAATACAAACAAAATTACAAAAAACGAATTGTGAATTTTGTCTACATAGTTATAACGTATGCGTATTTAATAGCTGCTGTCCGAACATCAAGACATTTGCCACTACACTCGAATCCAGATTACTCAGAAAATGAAACATGTCTACTCCCGCAGAAGTGGCCACCAAACTCGATCACCGTGTTTTACCATGAAAAGCGTCAGAAGTTTAGAAGATGATCTTGTCCAAATGTGAGCGTATTTTTGTTTTTTTTTTTATGGAATATTATTGGGCTGCTAAGTCATTTCTGCAAGTTCAAGAAAATGAGGTACCCCAAGGAAACATTCTGGGACCGCTTATATTTATTATTTATTTGTTCATTTGCTTCTTAAAGGAACAGAGTTTTACATAATGAAAAATACAGAATTAAATGAGTTGAAAATTATTAAGAAGCGACTGCTTACTATAGCTCAGAGAGAGCTAGATGCTAAAGCAGCAAAACAGTAGGTATAACTTAGCAAAGTCAATTAAATGAGAGGGGGTCAATCCAAGATTATAATATAGGTGGCGCTAAAGTCCGTGGCAGACCTGGGCCAGCTTCTACAGCAACCACTCGTGTTGTCGTGTTCTTTCACGAATGGATGGGACCTACAGTTTAATGCCGAGTCCGAACGGCGAAGTTGAGAAGCCTTTTCCAGTGACTCGAAAGAGGTGGAGCAGTGAATTATCAAAGGTGATAAATTCGGGTATCGAACCTGGCACCCTCTGCGTAGTAGTCTTACCCACGCATTTACCCACTACGCCACGGCGACCCACTCATCAATCCTAGATCAAAACATACAAATTAGCTTCCTCTTGACAAGTTAAGTACCTAGGAATACTTAACATTATGGTAACTTTAACCGGTGTCAACAATCGACTGAGTGAATCGAAATTTGATGAATTTGTCCAGAAGATCAGTTTTCTCTGAACGAACACGACCGCTAAAAATTCAAAATCAATTTCAAACATTTCGACAATAGCCTTATTTCCCGAAAACTTTGTCATTTCGATATGCCCGACCGTCTGCTTCTCACTCTACGGTGTTTATCAGAAATGAAGTATTACAGATAGCCGACTTCACAGCTGATTGCCCCCTAGTCCATCGATGAATATGAGTGCCTTTTTGACGGATATTCATCAATTGTAGACGGTTATTCAAGAAATAACGTACAAGCCGTACTCTGATTGGTCAATTTGGTTTATGAACACGTTATAAAAAACAGTTGTCAAAAATCTTAAGCTAAAAAGGGCATTTCTGTAATACTTCATTTCTGGTGTTTATTTTCAAATTAGCAGGATAATCGGGAGTAGGGGGTCTGGCTGTAACGACAGATTGACGGTTTAAGCTCGGTTTTGTCATTTGATTTCATATTCTTTCCTTCTTTTTAGATGGACGTCGTAAGAACACATGGGCTCTCATCGCGTAACTTTTAAGACGATCGTCGTTCATACGATTAAACTAATCGACGTCGCCAAAAGTTTTCTTCGTATAACACTACAAGCGAATCTTCCAGTCGTGTCGCCAATCGTTCAACTAGTACTAAACACGTTAAATGTCGTATAGAAAACGGAATTTATGCTATCACTTTAAAAATTCGTTGATACGTGTGCATATTCATTTGAAATCTCAATTCGAAAACATGTACATAAGTATTAAATAACTTTTTGTCAATTATTTGATTTATTAATGAACACAGTAGGTCAGCAACGCAAAGGCAATTAGAAGTTCTCATTCATTACATGGACGAGCATCCTGAAATGGGAAATAAATACATGCCAAGCACCACACAAGGCAGGCAGTCTATTAACAAGCTATGGGCAGATTTGGAAACTGAATGCCATTGGGCTGTCCAATAAACTTAATAAAAATTATCCCTAATTTATTTGCGAATCTTTTATTGAATTTCGAATTCTTTCTGCACGGGTTTTGGAAATATCTTTATTTGCAGGAAATATCCAGATTTTCTCACGGTCTAGACGGGTACCATCTACGCATCCGATAACTATGGAAATTAAATCGTTTGTACAATTCGAAGAATCGGGAATATGGGTATTTCATTACTTCCTGACATTGCTTATTTCTGATAGAACCACTGCTTTGTCTCTTGCTTTCATATTTCGTTGCCCATATCCCACGTTATCCAGATTGGACATAGCTTTAGTTCTTACGCTTTTACGGTCTCGCAAACTATCACTGAGAGGGTACTTTGGCCAAAGTCGTTACCTGTCAACCAATGGTAGCCACTCCAGCTAGGACCTCCAAGGCAGCACCAAGTCTTAAGATTGGGGGAATATATGTTGACTGCGAGCCGCTCCTTGGGTTTAAGAAATTATAATTTTAATACCTTTTCGTGGAAAGTGAAAGATGATCCGGTGCACACATTGTTATGCCGACGCATTTTTTTCGATTTTTAAAAAATTCAAAAACGAAATTAAACAACACCCAACAACGAAGTATGAAACGATTGTAAAATAGCAATCTTTCATTCACATTTAATCCTCGGCTTTTGACAATTCAATGAGTTCTACGAGAAATGAAGTATTACAGAGATAACCGACTTCACAGCTGATTGCCCCCTAATCCATCGACGAATTTGAGTGCCTTTTTGACAGATATTCATGCATTTTTGACGGTTATTCACGAAATAACGTAAATGCCGTCCTGTCATTGGTCGATTTGGTATATGAACACGTTATAAAAAACAGTTGTCAAAAATCTTAAGGGGAAAGAGAGGTAGAAGTCGGGCATTTCTGTAATTCGTCATTTCTGAGTTGCACGAAGCAAGAGTGAAGTCAAAAACGACGTCGACTAGACGATTCAATAATTTTAGCGTTACACAAAGTAATACAGTCGTCGAAACGACGTCGTCAGACGATCGTCGTCTTACGCGATGAGAGCCCTGATTTTCATGCGGTTTTGAGCGCGGCCGTGGTCATGGAGCTGGGCACTGTCACGAATCATGTGAACGTCTAAGCTCACAATCTTCGGACCGGATTCCGCTACACTAAGTTGACAGACTCACAAAAGAGTGGCTTTCACATTTAGTACCAGAGGACAAACTCACACACACGGAATGATGCTCTTGAAACACATATTTTGAAAACGAGAATCGGCATTTCTCTCTGCTCTCCCTATTTGCTGAATACACACAAAATATTGAACAAATTAATTCTTCGATCGAATTCGATTAACAAACCAGCTCTGGAGAGAACTTCACAAAATATACTCTCAGCGACACATTCCGACGAAAGATTCCTCTTCCTAAAGTACTCGTCATTGCCTCCAGGCGACACGTTCACAGTCCATCTGCACTTTTTCCAATTAGCGACACACTTCATCCATCATTCCGTGTTCCTTCGCAAATTGGCCGCATTTAATTGATTCGACCATCGACCATCGACCGTTGACCACAATCCATTCAATTCCTCTAATTGTATTAAGTCCTCGAAGGGAATCCCTCTCGAGCGTCCACTGTGCGTCGCCACCGAGCCATAATCCAAGCACAAACTTTTCCCTTGATTTCGCCAATTAGTTGGCACCACAACACACTGACTAGGAAAGTGGTCATTTTGCATTCTCGTACCTAGTTCACTTTTCCTTTTTTGCATATGCGCCCCGCCCCCGCTCCCTGACACCACTTGAGCCAGCCTTTGACTCGACAACTACTACTCAACTCCGACTCATCAATTTTTCAAGAGCACCACCACCACCACCCGCATTACCGCCAACACGACCGACACACGGCGCGGCGCGGCGTGGAGGTGCAATCGAAAAGAAATTAATTGGAAAATTGCTTTAATTGATTTGCATTCCGCAGTGGGAACGGCCCCAAGTGGATCTGGAAATTCGACTGCGAAACGGATGCCAAGTGCCACTCCACTTCACTCCACTCCACTCCACGGCCCCGAGTACAAAACCTAATTAGCTTGAATATTTGGTCAGTTATCCAGTTCGACTTTTTTTTTTGCTTGCTTGCTTGTGTTCCACTCTCGCTGCTTGCTGAAATTGCAACCCTTGTGCGCGCAGCAATTGAGTTGTTGTATGCAACGAACATGACTTTAATGGGGGTTGGCTGGTTACCTTTCGCCAGGGGTTGGCCGCATCCCCCTTTCGATTTCGTGAGACCAATAAATGGTCTTTGATTGGCAACAAGGACTTGTGATGAAACTAGGGACTAAACAATGAAAGGGTTGCCCGCCCCGCTCAATGAGGGTTAAAGTCGCACATGAATGCTAATGTAAGACCCACGTACTTGTCGGCATATTGTATCCGTTCAAAGGCCTTCCTTCCGTTTGCGCGGAGTCATAACATAACCCGAATACAATGGCATTTCCTGTTTCTTTTCCCAGCCGCCAACAATGCGGGGGAACCGAACGAACACAAAAACTTATTTCCGTATAAGGCATGGGCTGTGGCTGCGACTAGGGCTGCGACTGGGGCTGGGGCTGGCACTGATGGCGGTAGCGCTGATGGTGGTGGTGGCATATTGAAAGGCAACGCGCGTCACCGACATCATCGCCACGAAAATGTATAATTTCTTGTGATCAAGTGCAATCGAAACCCAGGATTGCAGATGTTTCTTCATTGTGGCTAAAGTCGTTGCTCGGGTGGGGGTTGCTCGGAAATCTGGTCACGTAATCGGCTAAGCCGAATTTTGTCACCGAATTTTCTCAGCGTTTTTGGGAAAGTGTAAGACGATGACACGAAATGAAATCTAATGACAGTGGGGTGCTACAAGAAATGAATATGCGCGCGATTTTGATTAGGATGGTGGTGCTGGGCTTGAATGAAATCTAAGGGTGCTCCAATATTTAGACAAGATTTGAGTGTTGCGTCGTCGTGGGAGGAAAGGTGTTGCAAAGGGAAACAGGATGACAGTTCTGGGGCGCTACACGAGAAAGAGACACTTTTACGAGCAGCACTTTAAAAATACTGAATCCTTGGCAAACACCCAATGGAAGGTGGTCTTAGGCAGTCTGTTCATGGCTCAAACAGATGTGTAAGAAGGGCGAGAGTGGTGCTCGACCTGCACCTCTTTCAATTCTCATTACAACGCCCCTACTTGCCGGACACATTGTACGCTACGAAGCAACCCATCCAAACTCCTTACAGACGGCTGAGAGCATACCTTTCGTCGAACCCACATTCACACAACTGTGGGTCATTTCGCCGGTGAAGGTGTCGCCGTGTCGCGGTGTCGCTCCGACAGCGACAACCCGTAACGTTGCCATCATCAAATACTAATCAGCATTCAACGAGCACGGCCGCCGCCGCCAACTCCTGCAGGAGGCAATAAGCAGGATGCATAAATCGGGAATAAATTTGTGGTAAACACGGCCTAAAGACGCCTTAATTTAACCACTATTTTTGAATATTAATGAAACGGAAACTGCGGGTGGGCTGAAGTACACGAGTTCTCATCACTCTCAAGGAGTTCACCCAGCACCCGCTGCGTCCATGAATGCTGGGCGAACAATGTGCCTACGCGTGCAGTGAAAATTTTCAATTTCATGGCTAATTGTTTTCAAAAGGCGATGCCATTAGCTAACCCACGAGGGAATATCATCCACATTGTCGTTGGAGTGTGGAGAAAAGGAGCTTGTCTGAGCATTGCCCACTGACCTGGGACATGGGGCCTGGGCGGAGGGACAGCTTCACGACTTAATTTCGTTTTTGTGATTTGAATTCGGTCTCTTTCCGTTCCTGTCGGTGGATGTCGCCAGGACAACTTGCTACGCGTAATGGCTTTGACGTGATTCGGTGCGCGGCCGTGGCGAGGGAGAGCGACACAATCTCGCGCTACTTCTTTGAATTTCAATCTGCCTGAGCTTTTGGGGATAGGAACTCGATTAAGGTTATTTATGTGTCCCCCGAGTCGCCGAGGGCGAGTGTTTAAACGATCGAAAAAGGAATCGGAGTCGAATGGGGTGTGGGTGAAAATAAATTGGATTATCGACGATGGGTCTTTGTCGTCGCATGGGTTTACGACGCGTCGACGTTCGGGTCGAGATCACTCCGATAAGGGATCGACCTGTGAACAGTGAATTTTTAGAGTTATTGCCTGATTGTCGAAGTGTGGTGGTCACGAACTGAACGGGGCCCATCGATTATGGTCCTCCAGCGAGCATTGAAATGCGTGCACCGCCATCGGTGTGGCGGACAGAGGAATGACTTCATTACAGAATTGACTGAATGATGGGGACTCTATGCGTCTATTGGTTCGGTTCAATAGACGGCCGAGGATGAAGTTCACGACAGGGTTCGAGGAGACCATAAAAATAAGTCGAGAAAATCAATATGCAGGTTGCCTTTCACGCTCAAGGTAGATACTTTTTTTATCTTCAAATTAACGGTTTTATAACTTATATTTTATTGATCCTACATATGGTCGTTAACATTTTGTGGTCATTTGTTAATTGACGCCCAAAACGAAATGGTGGCCAAATCAAATTTGTCTGAAATATAAGAATGTGACGCGTATCGCATTTGGCTGCCATGGATCATTCTCCCAAGGAATCCTTTTTGGGTGAATATTTAATAATTCAGAAGAAGACATTCACACAATTGTGATGTACTCATTCCGCTGCGATCGTACTTTTCTGATTTTTCTCGGCGAATGGAGACATTCTATGCAGTGCCGCATTCTATTTTGAGCGTGAGTACACTCTTTTGGCCCATACCCCACCAACCAAAGAATGAATAGTGCGAAATGAAACACAATTGCGGTAGTGCCCAGTACTGCAGAAAACCCAGAAATGTCGATTCGATGCCGATCAGCAGAATTAGGCATAGCCATAGAGTCAATTGGCTTATTTTGTGGTTGCATTTGGACCAAGATCTGTAAAAGATTTTGCTCACGCAAGAATTAAAGGCGGTCGACCATAAACAATGCCCTGAGTTCGATAATTCGCCTTGGAAATGATGGCCGGATATCTAGATTTTAGCCAAAAAAACATTTTTACGGACGTGGATCATTTTTTAATTAGAGGCTGTATCAGTTACCAAACTTACCAATTTCCAAGTGAACATAATCCACAAGTGTTCTACCAAACAACAATGAATTCACAAAGATAGACAGTTTAGTGCTGTTTATGGTATATCGGCAGGCATCATCGGACCCTATTTGCTTCGAAATGAGGAAGGCGATACCGTCAGCGTCAATAGTCTCAGTGTCAGATCTGTCCCCAGAGGAAAAAACGAGCTGATGTCCCAACAAGATGACGCTACATGTAATACAAGCGAAGCAACGCTTCGCAACGTAGTTGTGAATGAGAAATTTTAATGACTAGGTTATCCATCGACGAACTTTCTCGAAGAAATCCACAACTGGCTTAACGTCAAGCCTACGGTAAAATACCAACCACTGTTTACACTCTCCCCACCAACGTTCTAAATAAACCAAGGAACGCCGAACGTATTGAACCAAGTCATCAAAAATTGGACTGACCAGTTGGAGTTGCGGCACTGCCAGTGAAGCCACGGCGGGTACATAAATATTTCGATTTTGGGACGGTCGGAGCCAAATGAGGCCTACGCTTGGCGCTACTTCTAAGCTAAGCTGGAAACCAAACATTCGCGACCGTTTTAGGAAGGCGGCGGTAGCTATGTATACTTGTAAAAGGATCCTCGGTTCCAAATGGGGGCTCAATCCAAAAATGATACACAGGGTATATACAGCAGTCGTCAGACCAATTCTAACATATTGTATCCTTTTTTGGTAGCCAGTATTACGTAATACATTCAATCTAAGAAAGATAAGCAGTATACAAAGATCTGCCTGCTTTTGCATTACGGGTGCACTTCGCTCTACACCTTCAACCGCCATGGAAACAATGCTACAGCTACTTCCCATGGACATTTACGGAAAGTTGGCGGCTACCAAGGCAGCGAACAGGTTGAGGGAATGCAACCGCTGGAGCAAAATGCGCAGTTAAGGTCACATGAAAATAATCAAGAATGCGAACATCCCAAAGCATACAGATTATATCGCGCCCGTTGTAGACTTTGAATTTGGGTATAAAACACTCATCCCAAATAGAGAAGACTAGGCATCAGACGTAGTCCGAGAAGGTACCCATCTGGAAGTATACACAGGCGGATCCAAAATGGAAGTAGGCACTAAACTAGGAGTATTTGCGTCATCGCAGGAAATATCCTTCTCTCTTTCCCGTCCAACCACTGCAGTATATTCCAGGCAGAAGTAAAAGCTATCCAAGAGGCTGCCCGCTTACTGTCAATGATCCCGATAGACGGGCTAACTATCGTTGTATACATAGACAGTCAGGCGGCCATCAAGGCTCTGGATATACCATCAATTAAATCTAAGATGGCAAAACTTTGCCGTCCATCTCTCAGGGAGATAGCTGTTAGATGCAACCCTACCCTGGGGAATTGTGGTATTCCAGGAAACGAAAGGGCCGACGAGCTAGCTAGAACAGGGGTGGGTTTGCCAATGGCAAGTAATCAGGACACCCCATACCCTTCTATTCAAGTAATAAACACTTTGTTACTTACATCAACACCGCCAATCAGAGGTGGATTTAATTAGACGCTTGCTGGACTTTAAGGCTTATATGGCCTTCAATAAATTCCAAAAAAAAAACAAGCTCACTCCTAAAGCTAAATAGAAAGGAAATCAGCAATGTATTTGGCATTATTACTCTTCATTGCCTATTAGGCACACACGCAAGGAGAATGGGAACCCCCTACAATGACTTTTGTAGAAACTGTAGAGACGAAGAGGAAAAAGAAAGTACTCTTCACTAACTCGGGACCTGCTCAGCACTTGCAAGGACAAAGAAAACCACGCTAGGAAGCTATTCATTCAATAGCCTTGAGGAAATGTCTGGCTTTAACATTCTGGACATAGCAAAATTTATAAAAAATTTAATTGTAAAACAGCAAAGGAGTGCATCATCCAGAATATGCCACTAGCATACTAGTAGGTATCTTCAAGTGTTTTATTTAGTTAGTACCCAAAGAAGAACCGGCACGTAAGCTACCGATTAGTGACATCACAGTGGATCCAATCAGGATCAAAGTGAGCCAAAACTGCTTCAGTTGTGGCAATCACATAAACCTAACCCAACCTGTCACTAATGAAGGACATTTATCATCTCTAAATAATTAACTCAGTTCTCTGTTCATACGGAATCTTTTAAACGAAATGTTCAGAATTCGTTTCCACATGTATGAAACTTACTCATCTGTCATACAAAAACACAAAATCTTACCAAGGCTGAGTACGAAAATTTCTCGTTCAAGCTCACAAAAATGTAAAGGAAAATGTATAGGAAATAAACTAATAATTTTGTTCTTTGCGTTACGCTCAACTGCCTTGGAGGCGCTTGTTCTTTGGCTTTTTCGAAAGGTATTTTGTGTGCACGGATAAAATGATGAAATCGTTTAAAAATGCATAGGTAGCTGGTTGAAGAATGGGTGTTAATCGATGATTTAATACCTTGGCGAACTGTGCATTTGCTCAACCGGCTCAAATAGTGGGTCCGGCCCTAATTGTGAGACAATACCGGTCTCGTCTTGATGATGGTAAAGTGCGTATCAGATCGGCGGCTATGCGAGAAAATAGCTGATCAGGCGAGCCATGGATTTGCACGCCTACTCCAGCCTAAGTTTGACTGGTGTGAACTACAGCCAACCTTAGTCGAGGCACATTTTAGCTCTTCCGTAAACAAACATACCCATTAATTATGAAATACACCATCGTTAAAGTGTGGCTATCACCCCAATTTCCCAAGACCTTGTTGATGGTTGCGGGCTGTAGCTTACGTGCTTGAATCTTTTTCCGGATTGCTGGCATAACATCGGTCCTTCAATCGCAGCTGATATCACAATTTGGTAATTCGCTGCGCAAAAGATTGGTTATGGCATGGCATGTGTGGCATGACGCGCCATCCTGCATGAACCAGAAGTCGTCCAAATCCATGCCTTCCATTTTAGTAAAAAAAAAAGTCGTTAACAACTGTAAAGCCAAACGTTGTTCGCAGTCTCATTTTCGAAGAAAAATTGTCAAATGATGCTCTCGGCGAGTCTTGTCCTTTAGCATACCAGTCTCAGGAACTTTCGGCACAAACTTGGGTACAGTCTTGGTCGGTGTTTCATTTCATTTTTTTCTTTTTTTTTTTTAACTCACTGTTAGGGCTACACAGTACTCACTACAAAAATAAGTTTTGAATATTTCCTAAAGTTGATCAAGAGTAAGCTACTCATTTCGACACATAATAACCAAATTGTTATCCACTCGTGGACCCGATCTGGATCAGGTTGTAGTTTTATTTTTTAATATTCAATATTTTCCAAGCCAAGCCAATAGTGAGGCTGTCAGTATAGTGCCTTGTCATACACCACAACGTCAAGTGTTAACTTCTATTTGTCAAGGACTGAAGGACACTGGGGTAAGAATACCAAGCAAATCACTACAACTTGCTGCCATGGATCATTCTCCCAAGGAATCCTTTTTGGGTGAATATTTAATAATTCAGAAGAAGATATGCACACAATTGTGATGTACTCATTCCGCTGCGATCGTACTTTTCTGATTTTTCTCGGCGTTAGACCTTCTATGTCTCGCATTACCGTGGAATTGTCTGAGCGTGAGTATACCCTTTTGGATCTTAACCCACTATCCAACGGAAGAGATTAGTGCGAAATGAAAAAAGACAGTCGCAGTATTGATAGGTGCCGATCAGCTGAATTGGGCATAGCCAGAAAGTCAACTGGCTTATTTTGTGGTTGCATTTGGCCCAAAATCTGTAAAAGATTATGCTAACGCAAGAATTGAAGGTGGCCGATCACAAACAACGCCCTGAGGTCGATAATTCACCGGTGGAAATGATGGCCAAGGATCCGGATGTTGGCCAAAAAATCATTTTTACTAACGTGGCCTATTTTACCTTTCGGGCCTTATTCCTTGGAAATCAGGAAGGCCACACCTCGGCCGTCAATATTTCCAGCGCAGAGCTGTGCCCAGATCCCGAAAACATCAACATTGTGCATTCTCGATTATCGCAAGTAATATAAACTGGGGTGGTTGCAATTTTAGAGTTTCTGTCTACTTGAAAAGTTGCGATTACTTCGTCAATAATGATAAAAAATTATATTTAGCTGCTGCGAGTATCAAGGAGTTACGTGAATCGAGAGTTGCCCTAATCGAGACCCTACTGTATATCCGAGGCGCTGTTCCAACAAAGCAATGCTTGTAGTTGTGAACAAGAAATTTAACGACTGGGTCATCCTTCGACGAATTTTCATCAACGAGCCGCTGCGCGATTATGTTATTTGGGTCTACGTCAAGCCTACAATCAACCACCATGGACACTCTCGCGACCAACGTTCGAAACAAAATATAGAACGTTTTGGACCGACTCATCAAAAATTGGAGTGATCTGTTGAAGTTGAAGAACAGTCAGCGAAGCGACGGCGGGTACTTAAATAATGTTCTATTCTGGGTCGGCCGGAGCCAAATGAGCGTCCTGTACAAGGCTTACAGACACGTCTTAATTTTTTTTGTGGTGTAAGTCGACATTACTTCCAATGTGCGTCACTTTTGATGGACATTAATACAAACATAATTTTATTATTCACCCCTATCACGAATGCAATCGTAATTGAAAATGTGCTACGAACTCCGAAATTCGGAAATTGGGTATTTTTTTTTCTACCATATGTAATTTACGTCGTAGTATAATAAAAACGAAAGTTTTTTGGTAAAAAATATAAGTATTTATATTTATTTATATTTTTTAAAGTTGTTTATAAATTGGACTCCCCCTTACTCGACATATCACAGGATACCATAATTTGTTCGAGTTCGAGAGAGTTTGACTTAGGGAGAGTTCGACGTCATTCGATATATTGTTTGCTTAAAGAGAAGAAAAAAACAACAAATAAAGCCCAATATGGTCGGTAGGTAGGCGAGGCTGTTAGTTAAATTCACCAGCACCCTTAGCTCATGTTGAACCATTGTGATATCCAGAGTCACTACTACCACTGATTGACCACGCCAGTGATAGTGCCGATTTGAAAACCAGATAAATGCGTATTCATGGATTATGTGACGGTTCTGATTGTCTTTTCTGCCTTTTCGAAACTGGGCGACCGTCGCCAATTGCACCTAGTATGGCAACCAAGATAGTAAGGCTGTCAGTATACTGCCTTTTTAATACTCCTCCAAGTACTTCGACGCAAGTGTACTTTTCTATCTATCAAGACCTGAAGGACACTCGGAACAGAATTCCATGCACATAACTAAAAAGGCTTGCTGTCAAAGCTAGGTGTAACTCGCCAATGTCACCAAATACACATGAAGTATAAGAACGTGATGATTTGTGCCCCAATGTCTGAAGAGATAGCTACAATGACTCAAGAGCATCAAGAACGCAATCACGCATCGCTATGGACTCCACGCACAATAACACAAAAAAGATTTGTGGTCATTGTGGAATGAAATGTGATTCAAAATATTCATAAAGTGTCGCATGGCAGAAATAAAACAACCCCCAACTGGAGACTCATCTACAAATTGGTCCAACTTATCACAGAGCGTGCACGACGAAGACATTTATTTTATTACGACTTTCAATGGGAAGAATCTTGTCTGGCACAGAAAACGTCTGGCAGACAGAGCGCTGCCCAAAAAAACCCACCACCAATTGAGCCACCTACAGGAACACTGACAATGCACTGTTCTCAGCCTAAGCTACAACTAACAATGTGCAGTGACAACGATGAACAAATTCGCAATTAAGATTGATCACATCAGCCGTCCCAACCGAAGTGCAGCCCATGCGAAGAAATACACAAGGAATCCCCTTTCCCCCTCCCCACCAGAGGCTGTGGAACAATCCCATTTTCATCAGCATCATCATCAAGCCCAGCCAGGGAGTGCATGTCTCAGCAAAAAAGGAACCCATATGTAAGCCCATAGTAACCGCATTTAAAGTCCATAAGGATGCAGGCAAAAACAAGTCAACGCCTCATACTGCAACGCAAGCAGGACGTCCTCCATGCAGTTGTTGTCCTTTCACAACTTAATGCCTTGTAACCCACAGAGTTGGCATTCCTTAATTTGGCCACAAGTTGTCGTTTCATTGCACTCACATATCCCTGCTCGAGTAAATCAAACGCCTCTTCTTTTGCACTCGATTTGCAGCAATGTCCTCGCAATGCCCCGGCAATGTCCTCATCGTCGACCCCATGGCCACCATCCCTCCCCCAATGTCCTTCGACTTCAAATGGAATATTCCAAAAACCAGCAGGAGCATAATTCATTAAGCAATATTATCATACGTTGTTCCGGAACCTCCCCACATCCCACACACTCAGACCGAGCACTGCTGCACACATCCTCAGCCCCGCTCGTCCTCATTCTAGTCAAATGGCAATCATGTCCTTCAGATTCCTGATCGTCTCTGAACCCAATGCACTAGGCTTCCCCCCCAAAGCACACACAGCCAGCTATGCGATGAAGATGAAACAACCGCCTTGGCATTCGCCCGCCTCGCCACACAGATACAGATACTTTATGAGCATTCTCTGTGTGGGTCCTTGTGCTTAAATGTGCATTTTTTTGTCGTGTCTTGCTTTGTTTACATTTCAATATGAGACTGCCGACTACCGACTGTCATTATGGTGTGTCTCCCAGCCGCCAGCCGAGGCAGAGGCAGCGTCATGTTGTCGTCGGACTGCATCACATAATTCCGCTCTGCATATGTAAACACACTCTCCGGCAGCCAGGGGTGGGCGGCCTATTCGACGACGACGGAGACAAGCATCGAAATTATGATATTGTCGTGAGTTTATGTTGCTGTGCCCCCTCCCGCTTGGATCGTTCGACGGTCCAGCCAGCCACAGCTCAGGGGGTTGCAATACCCTTAAGTGGATATCAAGTACCCCTTTGAGACGACCCTCTCCCTCCATCCGGGGCGAGATACTCACTTTAAGTCTCGACTTAGATGAGATTCTCTCTCTTTCTCGTTGGGCTCGATTAAAAAGTGTGATTAACGACATATCCGAGGCCCATATGGCGTATCCTTCTCTCGAGTGACGCGACGAGAGTGCTGAGCGCCGGGGCGAGCGTGCCCCATGCAGTTGTTAATAAATGTACATCTGAACGATGTATCGTGGTAATTCTGAAGTAATATCGGATATTGCCCACTACTTCAGCCATCCGCCAGCTAAAAGGCGACTCGACTCGTCGAGCACTGGCAGCAACTGTTCGCCAGCGCACACCCTCATCCGTGGCGGTGGCAGCAACCCCTTTTTGCATATGAATTGGCAACTTTTTTGAAATTAATTTCAATTTTGTAAGACCAATGTTTACCCTGTGGAGGGCTGTTCACCGATGATGAATGTATTAACCGAAGGATGCGAACGTTTATGCAAATATTTGTTTTTCGAAAGAGCCCGCCGCCGAAAGGATGACAGTTACCCTTCCAATTCACCGCACGGCGTGGCGCACACAGCAGCATTTCATTTTCATTTGCAGTTCAAGTTCATCACAGTTGCGAGGATGGAGGGAGTTGACTTTGTCAAATGCGGCAAACAGACAGTTGCCACCCTCGCCGAGGGGGCGGCAACGCGGAACACTTTTGAGACGGAACGCGAAAGGAGTTGGGTATTTTGCGGGCAACTGATTTCAATTAACGAGATTGATTGATAGACGGAGGCGGAACCTGGCAGCGGATGGGCATCTGGCTGCTTTGCAATCCCATATGTGCAATCACATCTTTTCTGTACACGCCGGCAACTCAAAGGATCATAATTAATTCTCGGTACCCTTTGAGGATTTAGCAGGCCAAGGCATGCAATATACTCCAAGCAACGGCCGAATTTGGAATTTCCTTGACGTATATTTTCAGTGCCAAGATACTGAACGAGTTCACGACTGTGGCCATTCCGAACTGGCAGCTAGTGCCCACCACCAGGGGCTGTCGTTGAGACTAGTTGGCAATAATAAGGCTGGGTTTTTCATTGTTCGGTTTTAACTGTCAAAAAACGACCAACAAATTTGCAGAAGCATATCAATGCTTGCCATTTAATATTTAGATACAATTTTGTATAAATGTTGACCAAGAGTGTCCCATACGGAGAATCCAATTTTGAATCACTGTTTGGATCGTATTGGCTGATTTCTCGCTTATGACACAATAAATGCTGTCTTCCAAGACTGACATATCCTCATGAAGAAGGTGTCAAATCGCATGATCAAGCCCGACACTTCACATGTCCCAAACGGACTCATTTCTTAAATGATCCATCGATTCGGGTACTGTTTGGCAGGCAGCAACGTCTCCGCTCCGCTCCCGTCTGGACCCTCATGTCGATGAGGTTCAGCTGGTGGAGTTTGGTAAAAAAAAAGAATATCGAAGTCATTGAGACTCCATTGACGACAAAGAAGCTCACTAATCCTAGGTTATCCTTGGCAGAAAAAAAATCGGGCCAATATTCCTGTCGGATTAGAAACTGCAGTAAACAGGGTTTTTTTTGTCACCCCAAATGTAGCCTTTTTGAAACTAAAGGAAATAGAGTCTGAGGATTGAGAGCCCTGTTCACTGGTCTTAGTCACTGACTATAACAATAAAAGGCCTTTCAAACATCACCATTCGTAGTCGGCACAAAACAATAGGTCCCCGCTACATAACACATCGTCTCCACTGGACACTTAGTACTCTTACGGCTTCACTCAACGTTGGCTGAGATAGAGTCAACATGAATAATATTAAAAATAATAATATTGGTGCCGCGGCCGGACCTGGGCCTAGCTTCTCAGCAACCACTCGTGTTGTGCTGGCTATTGTTCTTTCACGAGTGGAGGGGACCTACAGTTTTATGCCGACTCCGAACGGCAAAGTTGAGAAGCTTTGTCTAGACAGAAATACTCGTTGAGCATTGTCAGAGACTCGAAAGAGATGGAAGCCGTGAAATATGAAAGTTGATAGAATGGGGATTCGAACCTGGCACCCTCTGCGTAGCAGTCCAACTATTGAACAGAGCTCATGTCAAGACACGATGCTTATGAACATGAATTTATCTGCCTCCCCTTGATTTTTTCAACACCATGTCCATGAACCGGGCATGGTCCATGTCCAGTGGAGACTATATGTAATTTAGCCTCGGCTCGAATCGGCAAATCAAATTTTCGGCTGCCATACGTGTTTCTTATAGACCATAGAGGCATGCGTCGACGGGCCAAATTGGGTACCAAATGTTTCTACCTCTAGGTCTTTTAAAAGCACATTCAGTCATTCAGAGCATGATGCTTCCGCTATGTCGATGGAACGTAATTTACTTCCATTAGTCATTAGTTTTACTTAGTTAGATATTAATTACATTGAGGAACTCTTAAAATACGACAAAGTACATATTGTTGAGTATAAATCGACACTACGCTACGCCACTGCGCAGAGTCTCTAGATTTTATTTTCAGTTTTTTTTTTTAAATCTTTCTCAACATGATGCTCATATTCTGCTCTGGTGAGGCCTTACAAAAACACTGTTTTACAACAGCCAACTCGATGCGAAGATGAAGGCTATCTGCTACATGGCCCTCATCCGACTAATGCTCACTAATGACTGTCCCGTGCGGTTCATCGTGAGTGGGAGCTTGATGGAAAAGATTCAGTTGCTTGAGACGGCTTGTCTTATGGCTTTCCTTCGCCTTTAGGTGAGGCTTGGGAGATTCCCACCACTGTATCAGTTGTAGCCCACTTAAATGCTGGTTGGAAACTTTGTGATATTCCTTCACCTTTACTGAAAACCAGAGTGTCAGTACAGAAAATTCTAGTCCCATGAAGTTTTATACAACAGGGCATTCCTAATAAGAGGGAACAATTTCCTGTTGAATGTGATTACAGGTGATGCTGCCAGAACGATAAACTCGGTCAATATCTTGATCTGAAGCTTACTCCTTACTATCCTAATACCAAAAAGTTTTCCCAGAAGCTGTTCCCTATTTGGATAAACATGATCTGACACAAGACGTAACTACGGTACCACTCATCTCTAGGCCGTTCAATTGTGGATGGGCTAATGAACCACCGTCCACGACCGCTCCGTCTCACAACGAACTGAAGAAGGGCTCACTCCGACTCTGTGTAGCGAGAAATTCGGAATGCGGCACATTCTGGTGGGTGGGTAGCGAGCAAACTACCTCGTGCATTCCCTTAACCCCGTATATTTTGGATCCCGTCATGTGAGCACTTGGTCAATGTCTTGCAGTGAATTATATGCCCGCCCTAGATAGAGTAAAATAAAATCTCTGTTCATCCAACTAGTTTTCAACATTTTGTATATTTTCTCCGACAAGCTTGCATAAGATACAAGAATCTTATCTCGATAACAGGATATCTAGAGTTAAACACGGAACTGAATACTCCGATTTTAATGAGATCCGAGCAGGAGACCCTCAAGGGAGTGTCCTTGGCCCTACATTGTACCTGCTGTACACTAGAGACATACCTTAAGCTGAGGGTACACTTGTGGGTACATTTGCGGATGACACAGCGATCCTGGCAACGGGACGTTCAGTTGAGTCCTCAACTGAAAAACTGCAACGACCTGTAGACAAAATAAACTAATGGTCAAAACGCTGGCGCATGGGAGCACCCAATGAGACCACATCAACGCACATAAATTTTACCCACAGAAATATTGAAAATCGGCCAGTTTACATTAATTCTGTACAAATACCGTACGGCCCACGTGAAAAAGATAGGGGGTTGAGCTCGAACACCGGTATAGAGAAATGTACTGGTTACTTGGAATGCACTCTAAGTTAAGCATGTACAACAAACTGAACTGAAGCTATATGGACTTACGGGATACAACTATGGGGTTGTACCAAATCAAATAACAGAGGATTTATTCAGTCCTTTCAACATGAATACGGGTTATTGTGAAAGATCCCTGATATCTCAAGAATTGTGATATACAAAGGGACCTAAGGTTAACTACCGTCGACGAAGAAATAACAAACTCCGCTCGAAAGCTAAGTATCAGACTTCGTGGTCATTTTAACAATGCCATCCTCCAAACTTTGGCCATGAGACGTTTAGTATGCCGACTCGAGCATACGAGACCGCTCGATTTGGCGCAATATTAATAAACCATCCTAACGATGGTCATGGCATGTGATTTTACCGAAGGTCTACCTGCAACATGCGAAAATATCCTTAAATGTAAGCTACTAGATAAGGAAACTTAGTTGTAGTAAATAAAAACCAAAAGGGAAGGGTGTTTTTTGTCAGTCAAAATCTGACACTACTATGTGGACACGGGTCACATAGTGTCTTGTTGAAGATTTTCACCAACCCAAGTAACAAAAAAAAAAAAATACATTTTTGTATTAGTGTGTAAGATGACGTAAAATAAGTATCTTTGGTGTCGCAGTGAGCCATTTCTGTCTATGTTCCCGTATCCGACAAAAGCCAAGGTCGATCTGTGCTTACCTGGCTTGTCCAACTTATTTTCTCTTCGATCACCACAGTTGCCCAGGTGACGTCTCCTACTGTGCTCTACGTGGTCAGCTGATTGCAGTATAATGTACCATCAGCTGTGCCTTGGGATGTGTAAAATGCCATCAAATATTTTTTTATTGCAATCATTATTCCGTCATCATTTCTACTTCTCATCGACATTGCTCTATCCCTCATTATGAACGACAACATCCTTTTTCAATGCTCTATGGTACGGGTGTCAAGTCGCATTCATCTGCTTTTTAGTACAATTTCGTACTCTATAGTATTCCCTCTACCGTGGTACTTCACAGCTTTAGCTCATCAAAGACTTCAGTCAGTTTGAGGATCGCTTAATTAAAACATTCGCGATGTGTTCAATGAATACATTGACTGGAACGCAAACAACAGATTCTTTCGTATCAAGTATTCTTGCCAAAAACGATGAAGCACAAGAAATAAACATTACAGGTAAGATCCTCTGGGTATATTTAATGTCACTCGTGTTGAAAGAAGTATCACAGCGGTGACCATCGCCTCGCGATCAGCTTGAATTCTGTTGGGGTAGGGCTGTATTTAAAGCTTAGACTTGACGGTGGCTTGAGAATACTCCCGAACTTTCGCTTACTTCAACTTTTTGAAACAGCTTAGGGAGCACACTGTTTTACGATGGAATCACTGTAGACGCACTTTTGATTCCAACAAACTCCAATGCGTGAGAATTCCATCAGAAGGACTCAGTATGAGGTCGCTCATAAAAACCTAAGGTGATATAATTGGATTCTAGGCAACAGAATCCTTCTAGATTTACATAGGTTGTTGGAATGTCTAAAAATCCGCTTTGAGCATGCTTAGCCCATTGAACCGATTTAGCGGTGTATGCCTCTACACTGTTCTGTGTTTGACAGTATGGCCAATAACCTTACCTTATCTAAATATACCACTGCAGAACTTTTGCGTTTGAGACTATACAGAGCTCGCCAGGGGGAGAGAGAGCATGTCAGCTTGATGAGTGCATTCACAGCGATCGCTGACTAGGAGCAATCAAAAATTCAGAAAATGGTAGCATACCTAGTCTTAGCATGCATTCACTGCTCGTCACAGCAGGGTCCAACATCCTGCAAATTCTATTGCCCCACTCAAACAGACTGCTTAATTAATCCCTTTTTTCCCAGAACACTTTCAAACTGCTGCCACAGACATTCGGAATGAGTTGTCAACTCCAAGACGTTGTTCTGAATTGACCCTTCACCCTAGATTCATGCAAAACCTATAAATCCGTTCCACAAAGATCACTTTGGCGCCCTATTCAATTCAACGCACTGCAGGATCACGGTTTTACGACCGCCAGTGGTCATAACACAGTGCTCGGCTCATGCACATGCACACTCCACATTCCGTGCGCCCTATTGTCATTCACAGTCCAAATAATCCAAACAATCCGTGCTTCTGCGAAGCCATAAAACACCGAACATGTGCCACATGATGTACATCATTCCCCGGGCGGATTGGTCTTTTGAGCAGAGGTTATCTATGCAGCATGTGTTGGACGCATAAAAAAATGGAACGATCCTTCTGTACTCGCTCTAGCGCGGGACCTCCTTAGGGGCACAATCAGACGCTTGTAGTCCGATGGAGAACAAAGGAGTGCTCTGTACTAGAGCATGGCGGCGTGTTACGATGGGGTTTATGAGTGCGGTATCCTTGCCGACAGAGGGAAGTGAGTATCTACCCTTTTCGTGAGTTGTTTGGAAACTTATGCGGCGTACATAATAAAACATGGCTCGCTGATGGTTTGGTTGAGATCACGAATCGTTTGTTTTTTTGTTTCGATTTCGACTGCGACTGAGATCGAAGGTTCCGAATTCAAGGCCGAGTTTGGAAGGTACTACGTGCACGAGTGCAGATAGTGCTAATGCCAACATTTTGGAGCAGCCTAGATTTTGGTCAGACCCATGTTTTGTAAGGCTTCGAGAATATCTTACTTGGACTCCTGGGAAAATCCATTCAACAAGTCTATGATCCGTCCGTCCGTTTACAGTCAATCCAGTGTCATTCAGAACCTCATTGGATACGTCAGTGCACATAGACGCACAAGTTCAGCCAGAAGCTTGACTGCAACACTGACTTCACTCCTGAATTCTGTTTGCGACTGTGGCACCGATTCCAATGAAATGCAATCCGAAGGTTCAATTCTTTATTTGCTCAGAACCTGAAGTCTCCTATTTTAAATGAAGCGGTAAAGGTTGACTTTGGAGCGATCCAAGGTCTCTGCTTTATCACTAGGCAATATCCAATTCACGCACCTTCACAGAAAATACTCCAGAGGTGTGATATCGCATGGTCTTGGCTAATTTCGCGTTGCCATCCTCTCAATACACTTCGAATATTTGCATCCTCTTGTCAAAATGAGAGCTGCTCCACGTAAAGGTCATTCGAGCGGTGCCTATTGATCTACGGCGGCGATCACAATTAACTGTAATACCTCGGTTGTGAGGTCATAAAACACAACAGCCACTGATACCTTCCATCTTTCCGTATGGGATTGTCTATGTTCTTCGTTCCAACCCCGAAATGTCTTCCTTTTATTAAGTGACTACATTCTCTACTAAAAGTGAGCAGGCATCATCGCAATTCATGTCAAGTGCAGTGGAATGTCCCGGTCAAGAAATAGTTAAGAACTGTGGCATCGATGAACAAGCAGAAGCACGGAACATTATATGAAGTAAATCCGTAGAATTTGCAAGAGACGTTACAATGCCAATTGATGCGAATGTGACCTCTGTAGAAAGTTTGCTTACTTTCTCCTCTGGCCATCGACTCATGGAGGGTATAGCCCACCTCGTCGATTATGACCAAGTTTTCTTGATTTCTCGACCACTTGGTCCACAATGTCTTAGTTGGATATTTTTCATTCGCTCAACGTGGCCAAGTCAGTTCAGGGAAAGAAGCTTTGTCTGCGCTCGAGGTTGGCTAGTGGTATGCTGCTGGACCTGGGCCTTAACTAACAAGCCTCTCCAGGTAGCGCGATATCCGTCTAGCTAAGTCCATAATCAGGTGATGGTGTCTGTGTTTATGAGATCCTCCTTACTCTTCTTGGCGTTGTAATCCCACCAGGAAATCATAGAAGACATGCTAATGTCAACCCCGTCCTCTGGCGGGTCGTGAGCCCAACTCGACTGACATTGCCGATTTTATCCTGGAGGTCACCTTAACAACGGTTTTGTTTGTTTGCTGATACTTAATTTATCGCTTTAAGCTTCACATAAGAAGTTAAGATGGACTTAGCGGTTTGCACGATTCGAAAAGATTGTAAAGTCGGCAAAGTATAACTTAACCCTTAACCAGACCATTTGTGTGGTCCTTGTGAGCACCCAAGGATTATAACAGAAATTTCGGATTTGCTAAGCAAAAAAATAAACAGAACTGTTCTTAATGCTCATAAGCCTCATTTTCATGCCTCAGAGGATAAGAAATAAATTAACATGCCGTTGAATTTTTAAAATACATTTTAGTGCAAAATTGGTGTGTTCTCACAGACCGGTGGTACGTGGTTAAGGATTAAGCTGAGGGGAAGAAATAGTGGATCATAATTCAAATAAGACTTCAAGTTGTACTTAAATACCGAGGGTAAGATAAAATCGTGGAGGATGCAGGGAGTGCTGAATTTAAAAATTAATATAAAAGTACGAAGTTCGAGCTGTTTGAAGATCATTTGGATGTGATATACCTTTATGCAGGAATTACTATTCTTATGGCTTTGACGAACTTTGATTCTATAGATGTTTTCGGCTAACTAAGGATACATCCGAAAATCGTGGTTATATAGTTGACTAGACAAGATAGAATTGAATTTAGATTGTGCTTTCAACAGGTACAGTTTTCCTTATTCATTTGAGCAACATGTAAATTAACACAAATTTTCAAGTAAAAGGTGATTCGATTGCACCCATCAATCAACTACTGTCACGTTGATGTTTTATGGGATAAGAATTTATTTACAGAGGATATCATTTTAGAGGATTATTTTTATTATTTACTTCTTATATTATCTTTACGAGCAACGAAAATTAAGCAAAGTGGAACTTTAAGTTTAAGTGTAAAATAGCTATGAAGAAGATTTAGGTCAACAAACGGCCCTTATATTTTTACCCGCTTGGAGTAACAAAAGCTGTGTTTTTTTGCAAGCGTATATACCATATCATCGGCGCTTAATGATTCATCATAAAATCTTGGCAGCACCGACGACATTTATGACATTTGCTAAGCACTCAGGGGTGTAGCATGGAAGGTGATTTCTGATCTTTGATGGTCACAATCTTCGTTTTGTGACTGTGTACCTTAAACCACGTACGTGACCATCATTTTTAAAGCAAAAACACTTAATAATTATAAAATAAAAAAATGTTCATCAAATGAAAAGAATCGATTACGACACATAAACGCAATGCATAGCAGAGACTCTGGATATACCAAAAATTGCATACTTATGGATGCCAAAAAATTGAAAAATTATCTAATACATCAACCAAAACCTGCAGGTGTAAGCCACATACAGCAACCTAAACAATGAATTGAGGCATGAACACACAGAAAATAATGATTGGACGCATTGTTTTTATCCGCGCTTATTCCTTAAGCGGCGGAGATATGATGAGTAAGTTAAGCGGATATTGGACTCGTTGTTAGTGTATTTTACATGCAAATTGAAATTTAGGCGTATATACGCTTGCAAAAAAACGCAGCTAAAATCTACATCCAAATAAGGACCACTCTCTGTCGCAATCAACCGCGTAAATATTGTAGTTTTAGGCCTTTTTCTTGTCCGGCACATTACACCGGTTCCTGGATTGCGGTCATGTGTGGTTTATAGTCTATTCTTCGATTGAGGAAAGTGCATACAAAGTGCAAATTTAGGCGAAGTGTTCAGCTGTATCTGTTATTCGTAACCTAGCTGGGGATGTCAGCGTTGTCGTTGACCCTAAGAGATTAGGGCTCCGCCACTGATAACTATATTACAAGCTTCGAACTGGTTTTTGGGGAAACCTTTATGACCTGAGTCGCGAATATGACCAGATAGCTCCAAAATAGTGCATGCAAGATATGTACATCTAACTCTAGCTCTAGATGCCGCCATTGGTCAATCAGTTGACCAGCTCCTCCGCCGACATTCGTTAGGTGAGTTGAGCCCTGGTATTGACCCACAGCCGCCTAAGACTTCCCACAGGGGTTGGGTACTTCATCGGTCGAAGGAGGTTGGTTCTCAAATTTCCACAACTGGAGGTGAGATATGTGTTTGTTGACAGAGCTTAAGTGCTAACGCCTGTGTCTGAATGCGGCGCCTTTTCACTCTTTTGAAAGCCAAATAATCCTTACATCCTTTATTTAAGATTCAGCTGGCTATCAAGACTTTTTGCGCTATGTTTTGAGTGACAACTCGATTCTTGCTTGACAATTGTGATTTTTCCGCCTATACTTTTCGAACGATGAAGTGCATATATAGCAAAACTTTACTTCATCCAGAGTTTTAGTTTAACAGCTGCCCGAGTTGTTCGTATCCTTGGCAGGACGTTGCCGTATGAACTGAAACTCATTCCTAGCTACATACTCCCTTGATGGTACCTTAAGGCTTTCGTTTGTGTCAACAATTTTTTAAGCGTCTCATTGTCTGAAACTGATGAATGCATAGTGCTCGCCATCGCTTGAACATTAGAAACATCCTCAAGTCATTTCGAGTGCAGTTCTTGTACTCTCCCCCCAAATCCAACAGAAGTCAGATAATCAACAAAAATGCAATATTTTACTTGATTTAAGTCAATCACTAAGGGTTCATTAGCACACGACACACAGCAGATTGCTTGAAACTGTTAGAGGAGTCATCAAACGCAAACAGATGTCAGCTCTGTCCTTTCCAAACCGCAGTCTTCCTCTTCCGTCCTCACGCCACGTTCATCTTCCTCATCTTTCATCGACAAGCAGTCATAAGACTCAATTCGATTCAAGTCGTAAAAGCCAAAAATAAGTCCAATTCCAACCGAAAACAAAAACCAAGGAAAACATACTCCTCGTGCCCCATCAAACCTCTCGGCAGCGTCACATTTCGAAACCGAATTTCATTTTGGGTAATCACACACAAAACCACCGCAGCTTCCGCCGAATCCGATGTATCTCCAACAACACATCTAAATAAACACGATCAAGGAAGAAAATAAAACTGTTTCCTGACCACAATCAAAGGACCCCGCCACCGTGATCCGGTCCCCGCCGCCACCGCTGCGCTGCGCCGTCACAAAGTTTCAAACACAACCAGACCCTGAATAATATTTGAGTTTGTCTGGTGAACCGGCAGCATGATGTATCCAAAACATTTCAACTAGATCAATCATTTCTCGGCGATTGTGGGTCGGTGTTTTTGTTTACACTCCCAGTCACTCCTTTCCGCCGCGCGGGACAGCCTCGTGGGATTCATACGCGTCTCCGTTGAAGATATTCTTTTTCTTTGAAAACCACGCAACAAATTAAAATGTTTCATTAAGGGAACAAGTGTAAATAAATTGGCCTGCCGCTGAGAATCACCATCGCCATCATCATCATCATCGACATCAGTCTGCGTCTTGCAGCGCTCGAGAGTGACGCGCTGACTCTTGGACGGGGAGAGACCGTGGCCTTTCAATTAGTATCCGTCCCTCCTGCCCCGAAACGCTTGTTGAAAACTCAATATTTGGATGCAATTAAAGGTTTATTATGCCTTCGGTGGAGAGTGCGATAGAGATACACTGTGCTCCGGTGGATGGGTGTGTAAACAGACCGACCTCGCTTTGATGTTTCACAGCGAACGTCATAGAGAGCTCATGGCAGCGACAGCGAAGGAGGCGAACTTTGGAGAAATGTAGTCGCGCCCTGGTTCTTGCCGCGAAAGAGTTCCCCGTGAAGATGGGGCGCTCCAATCATTCTCACGACGATGACGACAGCGGCGGCGGTGGCACAGTGTCTGCTGCAAGGCATGTTTGTTGCTTTGTTAATGGCTGCTGATGCCATTCGCCCCGCTTACTGTCAACTGGTTCAAACTTTGGAAAGAACTTTATTTTCGTCCTTCATTTACTTTTGAGGAGGTATAATGTTGGCGCCTGTGGTCAATAGTGTCTCTTCTGGCTTTCTTTCGACTTCGACAGAGCCAGAGACTTTGACAAAACATTGGAAACACAACAACCATGATAGTGTCAGAAGTGTTTAAACGGCGGCGTTGTCTTGTTGCGAGAAGGTAATAGATTGCAAGTGGATGTTATATCCTTGCATCGTCCATTTGGTACTCGTGTCAGTAGTCAGATCCATTCTATCCTGTCGGGATGCGATATGTTTCACTGTGCTTGTAAAGAACATCAACCTTAAAAAACTACTAAATCATGAGCAGCCGTTGGCCTCCATATGCATCGGCGGAGCGTTAAGGAAGAACGCCTCCCCATCATTGAACATACTCCTTAATCTTATCCCGATCGACGTACGCAATAGACAAGATCAAGCAGCAGCCAGAAGTCATATGTGGATAGAAGTCCGTTCTGGACTATGTCATCGTCGACAGATTTAGATCTATACCTTAAGACACTGGTCAAAGTTCCTTTTCCTTTCCTTTTTCCTCCTTTACCAGCATTCCTTACGGATCCTGTTGGTCTGACTACCAGATGATCCTCTGAATTTACGGATCGAAGATGGACAACCTAAACCAGCACACTTAGGCCATATTGGTCCATTGTGATACCCATAATCAGACTACTTCCACTGATTGACTACTCCTACGTTAATTTTATCCCAACGGCAAATGGTGGCAGATTAGACATTCAATTGGTTGGCTCATAGCCTTGTTCTTTAAGCCAAGGACTTCCTTAATCAGTGCTTTCGTAAATGAAGATATTCTCTAGTTGGACGAAGTTCATTACACAATTATCATCTGTCTTGGGCACCAAATTAGTCAGAGAAGCTCCCTATCTCGAAGTATACACAGACAGATCCAAAACGGAAGAAGTAACTGGACTAGGAGTATTTGAGTCATCGCAGGAAATATCCTCCTTTCTGTCCCGTCTATTGTCCAACCACTGCAGTATATTCCAGGCAGAAGTAAAAGCTATCCAAGAGGCTTCTCGCTTACCGCCAATGAACCCGATAGACGCGCTATCTAACGTTATATAGACAGTCAGGCGGCCATCAAGGCTGTGGATACACCATAAGTCAAATTTAAGATGGTACAACTTTGCCGCCTATCTCTTAGGGAGATAGCGGCCAGATGCAACCTAAACCTATGCTGGGTGCCGTGGCATAGTGGCTTTCCAGGCAACGAAAGGGCCGACGAGCTAGCTAGAACAGGGGTGGGTTTGCCAATGGCAAGTAATCAGGACACCCCATACCCTTCTATTCAAGTAATAAACACTTTGTTACTTAAAAATGCCATCAACGCCACTAATTGGAGGTGGATGGAATTAGATACTTGCAGGACCTCAAGGCTTATATGTCCTTCAATAAATCCCAAAAAAAAAAAAACAAGCACACTCCTAAAACTAAATAGAAAGACAATCGGCAATGTAGTTGGCATTATTAATGATCATTGCCTATTCAGCACTCACGCAAGGAGAATGAGAACTCCCTACAATGACTTTTGTAAGAGCTGTAGGGGCGAAGAGGGAGAAGAAACTACACTTCACTACCTTGGCAAACGCCCAGCACTTACAAGAATAAGGAAGACCACGCTAGGAAGCTATTCATTTAATAGCCTTGAGGAAGTGGCTGGGATCAAAATTGTGGACATAGCTAAATTTATAAAGAATACAAATTTTTAAGAAATACAAATTTTTAAAAAATACAAATTAAAAAAAAAAATACAAATTTTTAAAAAATACAATTTTTTAAAAAAATTCTATTGTAACCCAATAAAGGAGTGCGTCATCCAGGACATGCCACTAGCTTACCAGTAGGCATCTTCAGGTGTTTTATTTAGTTAGTACCCAAAGAGTAACCGGCAGCTTAGGTGCCGATTAGTGACATCACACTGAATCCAATCAGGATCTAAATGGGCCAGAACTGCTTCAGTTGTGGCAATCACATAAAACGAACCCAACCTAACCAGTGCACCAAATTAGGGTTGAAAATATAAAGCATTTCTGGCAAAAGTACCCAGCACCTAGGTAAGCTAAAACCAAGTCCAACCCATCAAAAGGAATAACTTTTGTCGAAGCCCGCTGAACAGCTGAAACTCAATCCACTCACTTGGTCTCTCCACAGGCCGTGTTAACAGGCCTTCCAGGTAACATAATCCAACTCATGCTTAACTTAAATTTTCCTTCAATTATCAAAAAACACGTTGTTATAGTTTCAGTGCTGACACTTCCTCCCCGCTGTGCACTCGTAGTTATCCACGGTTGCTGGGGCATCTAATCGATGACAGTATCGCCGAAAAAATCGAACTGAATTGTCAATGCGCATACAAACAAACCTCTTGTCCTTAGAAGTGCCATGAAAGCGAGATTGCGTAGCTCGATTGCACAACACACTGTCAACATTTACTCGCTTGATTAGAGTCGGGAAGCAAGCATCATGCGAAAGGGAACGGGAAAGGGAAAGAGGAAACCAATAGTTACTCAATATCGTCAGGGTTTCCCTCAACTCGGCGCGAACAAAGGGCATCCTTTTTTTTTACAAAAATGAAAAATTGCTGCCAGCCGATCCTGGCAGGACAATTCGACACGTTCAATCCCATCTGCACATAATGCCGAACGATAACAATCATCATCGCTCGATGCGAACCAGCCCGAGCGTCAGGCGTGGCCGACGACGGCCCAGGGACAACAGGAAGACCCATAATTACGATACTTGAGATATCGTAGCCAAATGTCACCGTGTGCATGGCGGTGGTGTCACCCCGGCTGGAGTGCCAAAGAATTATGACAAAAATCAGAACATGGGGTGCGCGGTGAAACTACCAGCTTCCATCCATTCACCCATCCAGCAACCGGAGGGTAATGTTCCCGAACTATGATTAGTGTTGCATTCGCAGGGCACGTGCCGCAGCAGCAGCGGTCCTGTGTCACTGCGATTATGCACCCGGCGCTGTGGAGTGGGTGACCGGGAGACAGTGCGGGAGAGAGAGAGAGAGAGAGGAGCCCGGGACACAGTTTAAAATCACAAATTAATCCCGATTTCATCCAGTGCGTAAATATTTACAATGCGTAAGGGCCGGGGTGTATGGTGGCCGCATTCACACGAGACAGCACTCGGGGCTGATTCAATGGCCGGATCGAATTCCTATCGAATTGCAACGTAATGATTGCGATCGGCGGGCTGATGGAAGGGCCGGCCCAGGACGAGTGCTAATGGCAAATATATAGTTTCGTCACTTGCACGAGGAATGCGCTGGCGGTGGACGTTGTCGCATTGAGAATTACGACAATTTTACGTGTGTAAGCTGCTTTTGAGTATTTGCCTCGTCGGCGGCGGGAGGGAGGACGGGGACCGCGTTTATGAAACGCAATTGGCAGGATATGCGAGAGCGTGCAGTGAGGTTGAGTGGAAACATTTTGAAGTGGAACATAAATGTTGCACGCGAACATGCAATTCGAGGGATCTAGGATAATCAAGATTAGCTACTAGGGTGGGTGAGTAGGTGGACATGGTCCAGTGGGAACTGACGACCTGGAGGGATCATCGACAGTCGACCGTCGAACGAAAGTAATGCTTTCAAGGGCGCTGTACGTCGTAATCCCTTGACGATTTAGGTACACAGAGTGATGGTTTTCCCACAGCAGCTGAAAGTAGTCGAGTGCTTTTAAATTTTGTGAATGTTGATGCAGGTTTGTCGATAATGGCACTCTGAGATGGAGATTTGAATGAAGGTGCCTTCGAGGTTGAAGTTGGTGATCCTGAGTAGAGTGACTCACTTACTTACTTATCAGGCCACGGAGGGCCCGAGCCTGACTCAAAGTAGAGTGAGCTTGCTTGAACAGCGCAATCTCAGGGGTGACTATTACAATAGTCACCCAAAATGGTTCAGTGTCACCAGCGACCTAGTTGCCGTATTAATACAAGTGAATATGGGGAGATTCGACGTTAAGTACACGTAAGGTTTAGGGTTTATGTATGGTTCAGTGGGTCTCCATGGCGTAGTGGGTTAGTGCGTCGGCTCCTATGCAGAGGGTGCCAGGTTCGATACGCAAATTTACCACCTTTCATAATTCATGGCTCCACCTCCCTCGAGTCACTGATAATGCTCAAAGAGTATTCCTGTCTTGAAAAGGCTTCTCAACTTCGCCGTTCGGAGTCGGCATTAATCTGTAGGTCCCTTCCACTCGTGAAGGAACAGTAGCACGCACAACACGAGTGGTTGCTGTAGAAGCTAGGCCCAGGTCCGTCTCGGACTGTCGCGCCAGCCGTATTATTGTTATTATTATAGTATGACATCAGCTCCCAGCAGACAGCAAATATGACTACAAGGACGAAATTAGATGATGCGATGAAATTAGGTTGGACATGACCAGAAATGAAGTATTTCAGAGATGCCCGACTATTACCTCTCTTGCCCCGATTTTTGACAACTGGAGTTTATAACGTTCTCTTAAACCAAATTTACCAATAAGAGGACGGCATTTAATACAAAGAAGGAAAGAAACAGAATTCAAATAACAAATTCGAACTTGATCCATCAATCTGTCGTTGCAGCCAGACCCCATATTCCCGGTTATCCTGCTTATTTTTGCAAATAAACGCCAGAAATGAAGTTTTACACAGATGCCCGACTTCTGCCTCTCTTTTTTGCTTAAGAATTCTGCCAACTATTTTTTATAACGTGTTCATAAGCCAAATTGAACAATCAGAGGACGGCATTTACGTTATTTCGTGAATAACCGTCAAAAATTCATGAATATCCGTCAAAAAGGCACTCAAATTCGTCGATGGACTAGGGAGCAATCAGCTGTGAAGTCGGCTATCTCTGTAATACTTCATTTCTGGACATGACATTGTTTTTCTAATCTCGGGTGAATGGATTTCGTGGTGCCACGAGTATAGTTCTTCTGTTCTTCTTCGACTTCTACTAAATTACGTGCTTTTCATGAGATTTTCGAAAATGTATATGCTCTTGCTTGGCGTTGTAACACTCTGTCGAATGTTGTCATGGTGGACGACAGCGTTAGTTCTATTGAACTGATCTCGAGCATCAAGTCCCTGGCTAGCCCAAGGCTAGCCATTAGAAACTTGCTTTCCTTCTTTCAATGACCTGGGATTTTTGATTCACTTCGGAATGGGAACTAAACATTTATTCGCTATGGCATCGATGGAGGATCACTTCTCCGTCCCACAGCATCAAATACCGTGGCCGTGGTAGTCATTGTTATCTAGTGTAAACTCTTGTGGGAGTTCATTTGTTTTTGTTTAGGAGAGTATCGGATGGAGATCTGGCATGAAACATAAAGCCTGTTGCTAGCTTGTCCTAATATTTAAAACCGTAAAGTTTCACACTCTATATTTATTTTACTACCACTCTTCTGATGGCTTGCTTGTCACCTTGCCAAAAGTGGCACAATAACTATCAGACAGTTCTCTGCAAGCCAACACAGTACAGCCAACATCAGACATTGAAAATGGCCCAACCCAGTCAGTGCAGTCGCTTCCCCCTAAGTCAAATTGTCATCGGATACCATAATCTGTTCGAGTTAGAGAGAGTTTGACTTAGAGAGAGTTCTACTTAGGGTGAGTCCACTGTATTTATTTTCTTTGCAAATGCTTGTCCTTCTCCAAATATTGGTCCTTCCGATTGATTTACACCAACTCATCAGGAGTTATGGCCAATGGCAACCAAGCGAGTTTTTCAGACACCGTAGTTCATATCATCTTGGCAACTTGTATTCGTGATCTTATTCTTGCCTTAATCCATGACCATAGCTTGGAATAAATATAATAATATATATGGGCGGCGCGACAGTCCGAGGCGGACCAGGGCCTAGTTCTCAGCAATCACTCGTGTTGCGCGTGCTATTGTTCTTTTAGGAGTGGAAAGGACCTTCAGTTTAATGTCCACTCCGAAAGTTGAGAAGCTTTTTCTATACAGGAATACTCTTTGAGCATCGTCATAGACTCGCAGAGACGGAGCCGTGAATAATCAAAGGTGGTAAATTCGGGTATCGAACCTGACACCCTCTGCGTAGGAATCGACGCAATAACCCACGCCACGGCGACCCTCCTTGGAATGAACTCAGTAAAAGCCCCTAACTTGGGGTTGACATAAAGCTCGTCATTTCCAGTTACAGATGTTCCAAACTGCTTCAAAATTTACTCCGCCTGGTCAATTTTACAGGAAGGTTGATTATTACTCCTTCCATGAAAAAGGCCCCGAGATACTTGAAGTTCTGACTGGATGGCGCAGTTGGTAGAGTGCCTGCCCCTGGGTCGAATCTCAGTGAAAGCAAAGTTAATCGCTTTTATCTGGTTTTCAAATCTGGTCCAGTCACTATTTGCCGTTGGGATCAAATTAACCGCAATGTCACTGGAGTAGTCAATCAGTGGTAGTAGTCTGACTACGGGTTTCACAATGAACCAACTTGGTCTAAGTGTGCTGGTGACTGCACTAGCAGTCCTTCTACCTAACCCAACGTACTTGAAGTTCTCCATCCGCTTCAATGGGACTGACTCCAGTGACTTATTGAACGCATCGGGAAGGCTTTCTAGGAATAACCTCGGACTTGTCTACGTTAAACTTCATCCCAGAATCAGCACATACGGAAAGAAACCTATCGAGAGCCCTCTTTAAAATAACTAAGTCAACTCCAAGAAAAAAAAAAAATACCTTACCCTCAACGCTCCCAATAAGAATTAGTTGACACCCTGTAGTGTGAGCAATCTCTTCTGTCCGCCTTTTTGAAAAGAGCGACAATCACTCAAGTTTTGTCGCTCGAAAGGTGTGTCAACGAGTTCCCAGGCCAATTAAATGACACGATAGAGCTGTGAAACTCCTAACCCCTCCAACTTTTAACGACTCGATCGACAAAATGCATTCCTCCACCGTTGGATTATTCTCCGGTCTACTTAATACTACGCGTCTGCCATCTTCAGTGCTCAGTTCGGGATTGAGCAGCTCCGAAAAGTGCTTGTTCCGTCTACACAGGTTGTCCATCTCATTGGAAAGCAACACACCATCTTTGGATTCGATTCCTTCGATGATGCCGATTTTCCTTCCTATGAGTCAAAGAATGGTTTGACAGAACACCTTATTCGCAGATGTGTAGTCCCTTTCCAACTTTTCGCCGGCCTCCTTCCACGACTGTTTTTTAGATGCTCGTACAGCCAATTTGCGCCTCAGTGTAGTCTCCCAAGTGTTTTTCTTCAATCTGGTGGCGGCCTTAAACTCCTGGTGTCTTAAACTTATTTTCATACCACTAATCAGTTTGAGACAATTGAGTTTACCTTATGTTCAAAGGGAATGCAGTGAGCACCTGCTTTTCATGCAACAATCTCCAACTCGAACTCTTGATTTCAAACTTATTTACTGATTTCTCTATATTTTAAAGATTTTTGAAAAATCTTGTAAGAGTTTGGAAAAAACAAATAATTGTTGTAAAAACGAACGAGAACAGGGCCCACCACTGACCCTTGGGGCATCCCGTGCTTAACAACTATATCACAAATATTTAGAACAGATCCCAAATGTTAAAGTACAATGTCCGAGTAACAATTGAATACTTTGGATGCAATTCATTGTTATCATTCCATAGCTAAACGCTTTCCATTGGAATTTGTGTAAAAATGCCTTAAGGTCATTGAGGGAAGACATTTTTAGTTACACCTCGTTTAACGTCTTCTGAGTCTGATCCAGGCGCACGACTGTACGTCGCATTGTCCTCACCGTGAAAGCATCTCCTTCCACCTCTACGAACCGGTGTTAATTCCCTGCCTTATCAACTCCCAACCCGTTTCCACAAATTTATGCTCTTCGCTTTTTAATTTTCCAAACTCCACCACGCCGCGTGACAGCTTCGTGTCTAAGTGAAAAACTCACGCATGCCCGGTTTTTGGAATCCGAGTAACCCCGTGTAATGCTTATCGCCTTGCCCGACAAGTGCCGTCATCAACGCACCAAGATAAAAATAAACCCCAACGACCACACAATGTGTCTGTGATGAGCTCCATCTTATCGAAAACCACTTCCTATTCAAATAACGACACGAGCTCCTTTCATCGTTTCCTGATTGCCCCCCATCGCAGCCACGCCACCGCACCACCACACCTCAGGGCCCAATCTGATGTGGGCCCAACCCTGAACCCTGACCTCCTATCATGTGCAGCGATACGGTTATCTGCGTCCCACCTTCCTCTGGTTCGATAAACATGCATTTTTTATTGAAATCACTCAGCTGGCACCCTGCGCCAGGGTTATCAATTCCCATTAAGAGGCAAATTTAGGAGCTTAGTCGTGGCGGGGCCGGGATGCTAGTCGATAAGAACTTTGGCCCAGCAGCGTCGTGGGAACGCCAAAGAAACCAAAGACGCGGTCAGACCGCACAGAGAAGAAACGTCGAACGTAATCGCTTTGAATAATGTCACCAACTTTATGCGTTCGCATTCGACTTTAAGTCAAAAACTTGCCCCAACTCTCTGACACTTCGGACGGTCGGTGCAAAGTTTGTGCACGCTCCGAGACTATCGCTATTCCCCAGGGGCGTCCCCGAGGCAGATGCAATGTGCATTCCTAATGCCATCGCAAATATCCAGAGAGAATTATAAATTCATTCGGCAGTCGCAGGACTTTGGGGGAGTCCGCCGACCTGGTGCGGCTGGGGTGAGGGGGAAAATGGATTTAACGGTTAAAATTTTATCACATCCTTGAGAGTTCTGATGTAATTCCTCACTTCCTGCTGTGCGATGTGATGTCGGCTACCGGGGTGCTGCATCCGGATAAGTTGCAGACGGGAGTGTGCAGATGATAGTGCGACGCGGCCAGAGCCCCAGACACACAGCAAATCCCGAGTTATTGCCCGTAACGTGAAATTTAATGATTCTCCGAGCTGCTAATTCTGATAAGGACATGCACACCCTGTACGGCTGAATGGCTCTACCGTTGCATGTCGGATAAGGCGAGCGTCGAGTGTTAAGCCCGTCGTCGACGACGCACACCGATTACTCAGGCCAGGAGCACGTGTCATGCGGAATGCCCGGAACATTTTTCATTTTCAGCCAGACGTATCGGCGGCGAAGGGGTTGCAACAATTTGTCTACTCCCCCACAGCCCTTACCGCCCGGAGCTGGTTGAACTGAATAATGCATCGGTGGGCGGCAATGGTTGATGCGGTGGCTGGCCGGGTTCCGCCCAACGGCACGATTTACATTCACTGTAATTGTTTCACTTCTGATTTCCGACAGAAGAGAGAGGAGAGCAACCGAAACCGAAGGGCGGCTACACAGAGTGCTTGAAGGATGCTTAGAATCTTTTTTGGTTGTTAAGTCCTTATTACTTTTACGAGGAGTCGTCCGCTTTTTAAAATGCTCCGTCGTCCGTTTAGGAGTTTTAATTTAGATTAATACTCTTTGTCGGGTGCATGCGGAAAGGACACGATGTTGAGCACTTCAGTGAACATGGAATGAAGGGATTGCGCTGCGTTGAGGAACAAGAAGAAGACTTCGTCTAATGTGTCTGAGGACAACGGGGTGTATTTTATGGCGCTGGCAAAGGACTTGAAGTGGCTGATGAAGAGATTGCCAGCAGGACAGAACAGACAGGTGGGATGTTGTGAACAGCAGCAAGGAGCTCTCCTTACAGAAATGTGTTAATTAATGAGGAATCTGCTCCCAGTTAAAGGGTTACGACTGTGCATAAAATTTGAGCTACACTTTAAGGATTTCACTCGAAACACTCCAAGCTCAACGGACGTTCAAAGCTTAATCAAAGTGCATTTTGACGGGCCACTAAATTCGTCATCAAAGCGAATGGTCCGTGAGGCAGCAGCAGATGTAATTTGCGGAAGGGACTTTAAGAGAATGTGAAGCTGAATGAGTCAAGGAGGACTTTGTCCGTGATCTATTGGAGGAAGTTTCAAAGTAGCGGAAGTGTGGCTTAGTCTGGTTCGGCGAACAAAGGCGGAATTCATAGAAATTGAATACGGGCAGCAGTGCCATCGAAACTAGAGCCCTTACACAAATCACAGTTGCTACGCTTTTTTTTCTCCCATCACGAGATACCGAATAACATAAGCCAAAGGATACTCTCGAACAATTTGGAGACTCAGAAGTTAGGTTAGAAAGGTAAGTCACCTTTTCACTCCGGTGGAGGGTAGCGGCAAATTTTGGGATGGAATAATGCGTCATTGAGGATCTCCATCGATATCAGGATGGGAGGTCCGACGGCAAGCTAGCCGTTTTCGAGATACAGATGATTTTTCAAACTGAAATCCTCCATTGAGGGATTGGACATCTTTTCGCGCCGGGTACAGCTAGTAATCTTACAATAATATACGTGTCGCGGCAGTCCCAGGTGGGCCTAGCTTTTCAAGCAACCCCTTTCGTAGATCGTTCTATTACAAGTGGGTGGGACCTAAAGTTTTGAGCATTGTCAGTGACTTGAAAGAGAGCCGAGAAATATTTTTGTATTAAAAAGAAATCCACAAATGATGGTTTTACTAACCTATACCTCGCGTTGTGCACTCCCCGTCGGACCAAATTAAATGCCAATAGAGAGATAAGACTTCGTACTGAGAATGTTAAGCTCACGATTTTGTGAAAGCTTGACTCAGATTTGTTTTACCGCGCTTGGAAGACGGGCACCAGGAAAGTAAAAATTCATCAAATTTTGCAGTTTTTCTGATAATCGCATGCCAGGCGACTAAAAATGTGAATAATGTTTTGGTCCTGAAACTAACAGTAAAAGATGCGTAGTTATGGTACCGTCCATACCATTGTGGTAAATTCGATGACAAAGATGCACAACGGTCTGGAAGGCCAATTGACGAAAATGTCCATAAAATCATGGAAATCATCAATTCTGGTGTATGCACAGTTTCGCTGGAGCTAAACATTGGAACCACGTGTTCTGGATACAAAAGAAGCTCGACCTCATGGACTGTATTTTTATCTGTGAATCACTGGTGAATGGGAAAGATATCGACCAAGTTTTGAAGCCGATGGTGACTAGTGACAAAAAGTGGATCACTTGCTACAACGTCAAGCCGTGGTCGTTTCGCGATTAGTCCTCGTAAACAGTGGCCAAGCCAGGATTGAAGGCCACGAAGGTCTTGCTGTGTGTTTGGTGGGATTGGCAGGGAATCATCTTCTATGAGTTGATCCCGTAGTGCAAGACTCCGGCTTCGGACCTGTATTGTAAAGGACAGTCGCACTGTGGGGCAGAATACCCTGAAAGCTGGCATAAAATCAAAAAAAAAAAAATCACATTCGGGGGTCTGTTGGTTTTATTTAAGAGTACTCAAATAACCTACTCATCATATACTAACTGTCCCAAGCCGTTATTTTAGTCACATTCCACGAAAAATGCATCAATACCGCCGATATATTCTCACTGATAGCGAAATGGGAAAAGGTCTTCGGCTTCGTCCCCCCGGAAGCCTTTCTCCATGTAGACAAGAACGGACTGTTACAAAATATAAATGCGGTACCGCTCATATTCCATATCGCCAGATCAACTGTGGATGGGCGACTCAACCACGACAGTTCCGTCGCATAACGAGCTGAGGAGGGCCTCCTCCGGTTCAGTACTGCGGTATCAAGGAGAGATGTTCGGGATGTTGCAATGCTGCATCGAAAATTCTGGTGGCTGGGGAGAGAGGGAACTCCCTCGTTGAACCCTTTAGACCGGGGGTAGAAAGGGTAGTACGTATCCCATAATGGGGGACCAGTCGGTCACTGTGTTTCAGTAAATTAGATGCAAAGCTATAAGCTGCAACCTATAACCCACCCACATAGCCTAGGGTAGTGTTTAAGGTAGTTTATAAGATGTAAATAAGAATAACAAAAGAATAATATCATAATACAAAAAAAAAGAATAATATCTAAAACAAAAATATGTAACTAGGAAGCTGAAGATGAAGATCTATAAAAATTGCTTAACTTAACAGATGTACGTTTAATTACTGTCCCAATTCACGGGATCCACAAGAAAGGAGACCCCTTCAACTGTGCCAACTACCGAGGCATAAGTCTCCTCAACATCGCCTATAAGACCCTCTTGGCCGTTTTGTGTGAGCGAATGACAATTCGTCTACAACCTTATAGGTCCTTATCACTGCGGTTTCAGGCCGGGGAAGTCCACTATCGACCAGATTGCAGATCGACACATACCACATATTCGTCGATTTCCAGGCCGCGTGCATAGGGACGAGCTATGATTAAGCTTAGCTTAGAGTGCCCGCCTAGGGCCAGTAAGTCAGAAGTAGTCTATACCAATGTTCGTCCAACTAGTTTAAAGCATTTTTGTCTAGAATGAGAGTTTATTATGAATTCTTCAAATAAAAATACATTTAAAAAAAAAAAAAAAATAGGGACGAGCTATACAGCGCCATGTCAAGTTTTGACATTCCTGCCAAACTCGTCAGGTTGTGCAGGATGACGATGCAGAATTCTCGCTGCTCCATCAAGGTCGGTAACGAACTCACCGAGACCCTTAACGTCAAAAAAGGTTTTAGACAAGGCGACGCGCTGTCATGTGGCTTTTGCAACATTATTCTTGAGAAGATCGTGCAGAACTCACACGCTAACACAAAAGGCACGATCTTCGAAATGTCCGTACAACTGCTAGCATATGCGGATGACTTTGATTGGCAGAACACAGCGAGCCGTCAAGGAAGGGTTTGCTGGTATTGAAGCGGAGGCGGCCAAAATGGGGTTAGCGGTGAACGAGGGCAAAACGAAGTATATGCTGTCATCAAGAAAGGACACACAACATCGACGCCTTGGACAAAGCGTCACAATGGCCAGCTATAACTTCGAGGTAGTCAAAAACTTCGTCTACGTCTGCTGGCAAGTGAACAGTACAAACAACACCAGTACTGAGATTTAACGCAGAATTACTCTTGCCAATCGCTGTTTCTTTGGGCCCAAGAGGCAATTGAGTAGTAGAGTCCTCTCTCGAAGGACCAAGCTAACATTATTTAAGACCTTGATCATCTCTGTCCTTCTCTTTGGTGCGGAAGCACGGACAATCTCAAAAGCTGATGAGGAATTCCTTGGTCTTGAAGGGAAAAGCTCTGCGTGCGATCTTTGGTCCTGTTTGCTTTGACGGGTTTTAGTGGAGAAGATTCAACTGCGAAGTGTACGGGCTGTACAGCGACATGAGTCTAGTCAGACGTCTATGGATTCAACGCCTAAGATGGCTAGGTCATGTAGAGCACCTGGACAACACTGCTCCAGCCCGAAGATTATTCGACTCTGAACCAGTGAGACAACCCAATAGAGGATAAGTTGGAACCACGAGTGTCAACGTCATGGTCTAGGCTTTCGCCCACAATGTAGGAATGAATTTTTGAATTAGACGTATCCTGGCCAAAAGCTGACAAGCCAGTTAAGGTTCACCCAATATAAGTGTCATCAAAAATGTGTTGCCGAAGGCAGTATACAGAAATTGGAGTCCGTGCGCCAGTAGATAACCTTTTGCTCCATTTTGTTAAAGCAGCGTTTAATTTCCTCCTGGTATTCGCTGGTGGTTGTAGGTGGGTTCGAATAACCCCATAGAAAGAATTCTAATTGAGTTCATTCACACGATCTAAAGGCCAATCCTGACCATCAAAACCAGAGGGTACACGACCAGAAAATGTCTCATGCAGTAAATAATTTATTCCGCGAGCTGTATGCACTATTCTTATACAGGGCGCATCAGTATCATTGAATTTCGTTAGAAATAACTGAATTTTTCAATTAATCCCTTCAAAATTGACGAAGTAAAAAACTATTTCGACCATATTTTGTATGAATTATTTGAACTGTCATTCGTTAGTCATTTAATTATTTTTGAGATATTCTTTCTTCTTTGGCTGGCGATACAGTGGCTGGCTTCAGCCGACAGGCCTCTGCATCTAGCCCGCTCTTGTGCTACTTTCTTCCAGCTACGCCTGTTCAGCTTATTGATGTCCCTTTCCATGCACCACTACTGACGTGGTCTTCTTTTTCCGCGTTGTCCCTTGGGGGTTGGACTTCGACTCCGAGGGACAACGGGGTTGGAGCGCCAAAGCATTGTTCTCCATTCGTTCTACATGGCCTAGCCATCTGACCAAATCCCTCGGTTGACGTAATCCCTGTCCCTGGAGTGCCCATACAGTTTGTCGTCCAATCACCATCAGTTCCTACGGGACCAAAAATATTACGAAGGACTTTCCTCTAGAAGCGACCAAGAGTCGCCTCTTCCGCTTTAGACGGTGTCTATGCTTGTGTGCCGAACAGCAGGACTGGGACTATCACAGTCTTATTTGGGGATATCTTGGTTCATCCAGAGAAGGGCTCTATTCCTCAACAACACAATGGTTGGCAAGGGTGATCCTTTGTTTTATCACCGCTGTGGTGTCTTTGCTTTCGTTAGCTTCGGAGTCTAGGTAGACCAAGCCTTTCAGTACCTCGAAGTTATAACTGTCTGTAGTAACGTTTTGTGTTGGTGGACCTTTTCCAAGGACAATCTTACCCTCAATGGCTGCAAGACCCATCTTATCCGCTTCCTTCTCGATGCTGACAAACTCCCAACTGACAGCCCGTTGTACTCTTCCGATGATGTCAGTGTCATCGGTTTATGCGATCAATTACACAGATATGTAGCGAATCGTGCCTCTCTTGCTGACGTTTGAGTTACTCACGATCTTCTTGAAAATGATATTAGATAAACCGCTCGCCAGTGAGTCGCCCTGTCTACACCCTTTTTTGATGTCAAAGTTCTCGGTAAAATTTCTACCGACCTCGACGGAACAACGGTCATTCTCCACCGACATTCTGTAGAGATAAACGACAAGGGACTCAGCGAATACCGTCATGCAGGCTTACACATAAATATGTGTGGACCTTCAAGAATGTGCTCCTCTGGATTGCCATTCAAAACTGACACTCTTACGCCACACCATGGACAGCCACTTAAAAGCCATTCACATATCATTTCACAAGCTCACTGTCCGCTGTCCGCTCCGTCTGTCTGCGGCAAAATTAACCGATTCAACAGTTGTCATTGACATCAATTAAATACGCTTAATTGCCTCTCGCAGGCGTCAACAGGTTCGCAAGGGGCATACATTTTTGGCGCCGCTGCTTGGCCGTAAATTAACGAGAGCGCGTTTTCTTTTGGCAAACAGACAGCTATTCTCCTCCTACTCACGCCTCAGCGGCAGTAAAACCTGGGAATAATTCCAACCAGACACCAGAAAACCCGTCCGTCCGTCCCATTGGCAGTGATTTAGGCGTGAGAGATTTTTATTGATTGATGACACCGAACTGACAGCTGTCCCACTCCATTGGAACGCACATCAAACCCCAAGGCGATCGACAAACAACGGCAACAACCTGAACCAGAAATTCCTTTCATCCAACACCAGTGGAACAACAGACAACAGCAACAACAACGCCGCGAACGCCAACACAAACACCGAGAGGCCCCCATAAAGCGCTTGGTTGACTCTGTTAATTAGTATCTGCATAAATATCCCGCCCTGACAGCACTCAGGCGGGTCATCAATCAGACAAATCCTCTGCCGGCAGCTTGCTTGCGAGATTTTATTTCGAAAACGACGATCAGTTAGAGTGTGACTCTCCGATTGGCCATATTGCATCGCCCGGCGACGGTTCACGGGTCCTTCATGCTGCGCGGAGGCACGCTGACCCCGTTTCTCCATTTAAAGCGTGATCAAGTGTCTCGATGACATGACAACCGATGCGTTGTCGTCCACTTAAGGACGCTGCTGCGCCGAGAGCGCCAGTGCACACACGACGACGCGACGCGGCGCAGCGGTGGCGTTGGCGATCGCATCGCTGTCTTCGTGTGTGAGCCGCTGACACATGTTGATGGCGGTGCATCCTCCGCGATGGCATGAGACGGGATTCGGTTATTAAAACGAAACCTCAGCGATCACTAAATCATGCGTCCATTAGTTTGAGGAGAAGATGCACTGCTCGTCGGTGGCGGTGGCGTTGGCGGCGGCTCACTGTCATCACTCGGGGAGAAGTCGGGCGTATAAATGCTGTTGCACAACGCATCAACTGTGAAGCCATATATCATGGGACTCGGCCGGCATGGCGTTCGGAGTGCGAGATTTACGAGTCTTTGATGTGAGCTCGCAGGCAGCGGCGAGAGACGACTTTTAACGCATCACTCAGCTCGGTGATCGAGTGAATGACTGCGTTCCGGCCTGCAGATGCGCGCCCACCTCACTGGGTTACCTACTCGAGACTGGATGTGGAAGCGACCCACATGGTTGACATGCACTTGAGGAACCTGCATTGAGCTGGGGTTATCGGCGGGACAGGGCTTCTAGTGCTCTCCAGCGGAGCGCTCCGTCTAATGGATGTCATTAATTTCTCTTTAAGGAGGCCTTGATTAAGGGTGGGTTAAGTGCGAAGTGCGAAGTGCTAAGGACAAATGAAATGTTAAGAACTGAGATGAATGGGTTAAGTGGAGTACGCGGCTCTTGGACTGGGATAGGATGCGATCGGGGTTCTGCGTCTCGTTGTGGTGGTGGTGTGGTCTTGAAGCGTGGGATTTGACAGGGATTCGAACACATTCTTGTGAGATGAGATGATCTTGTCGTTGCTACTGTGGATCATCAGTGGATCGGTGAGAAAGAGGATCTGGCGGCAAAATGGTTCGCAACCAATGGGGCTCCTTGAGCACACATTCCTTTGGTAGCAAAGACTATCGGATATCCCGTTTTGGGACCGAGTCTTAGACGATCACGAGCCGTAAGAAACTCTCAAACATAAGGACATGGACCCAAAGCAGGACATACATGCACAACATGTTCAGAGAAGCTGCATTTAACGCAACAAGCCCTGATCTTTAAACTGTTGCCCTCTGTACCGCACGTTATTAGAAGTTCCTTCTTGCCAGGATCCTAATTGAGGCACGGCCTGAGGGTGGATTATGCAGGGATGAGTAAAACGGCGTTCGTGAAATTTGTTCACTAGTCCTTTTGTACACCAATTCCAGGCAGTCTACAAAATATGTTCACGGTATGTTCAACCGTGAACTTGCTGAAGCCAGCCTGTTGCTCGGGAGACTTTTAGACTGAAGCTCGGTCTTTGCTTAAGTTCATGAGCCATATTCGGTGCTCGTTAGGTCAAATGAACGCCTCAAATTACCAGAGAGGTAATGTATCGCATTGAAGACAGTCAATATCCTCATTATGGCAATCTTCACATATTTGCGTGAACTTGTATTTTTCTATCGAAGGCTTGTCTAATTTATGGAGCGTCTTCATAAGAAGCTCCGTTTCAAACCTCCTTTTCCGTCGTGAAGGACGCAACACCGACACAGGAGGCATCATGATACCATGTGGTTGCCGGTTCCTTGTTGTGCCCACATTGTGGCCGGAAATCATATCCCCTTAGTACCGATCTTTCGGAGGGACCTTAGATCATTTTTGGTACTAGAAGTAGCCCAATATATCGTTCTTGGTCTGAGTACTCCTCTACAACGACTTAGCTTTTTCACGAAAATTCCTCTTCAGACTGACATACCTCTCTGGACAGTGACTCACAGAGAGTCTAATTCTGGGCTCCCCTACATTCACGGCGGTCCTGATCACTGCCACCAGTCATTAATACCAATCTGTTTTCAAATATATGGTCCCATCTGCTGGGAAGGCGAATGGAGGAGAAGACATAACCCCATCCGGATGTGGATATATTCGACCGCACTGGGTCGGCCACAACGAGCTCATGGGCACCCACGCTCCAGCTGAGAGAGTCTTAGATTCCGAGCCTTCTGGTTCGAAAAGGAAAGGATGCCCGAACCTCCGCAGGTTGGTCTGGATGACCATAAACGATTGAAGACAGCTTTAGCTCAGGCTCTGAACCTGCAAGAGTTGTGTGTCCTCGATAACTTGGTTGGTCTTGGTCTTTTCCATTCACCTTCTTTACAGTCACGATCAAATATCTGACGCGGAATTGGCTGAATCTCTAGAAGGAACAAAGAATCAGCTCCGTCGTGCTGCTAGTATATGTGTTGCTATTTAGTCTAAAGTCCAGCTGAAAGCCTCACTGGTACTCTAGACAGCATTGTATTTAAGGTTATGGACTCCTGTTGCTTGGAGGCGGAAGAGATTTATTCTAGATTATTCTATCTAAGCCTGTTTCCTTTAGGAATCTGAGGATGTGAGATGGTTTTAATGATTTAATTCCTTCCTCTGATATTAGGTGCTTGTCCAGATATCTTTGCCTTATGTGGGGTAGGGCCCCAAAAAATCACAGTACATGTACTGGAATTTCATTAGATTCTGAAAAGAATGTGCAGAGACCATCTTCTGATAACCCTAGCTTCCTTAGATGCTCCCTGAACCTGCAGTGCTCTGTAAGGAAGCGTGTAAGGATACAGAGGTTGTTCGTGCTCAACTTAAAACATGCCTCAAACCTCTGTCGGCTGTACTGAGATTAGACTTTCCTGTCTTGCTTCATGGCATGAATGTTGTTCTCTTCTAGTTTCTAGTTCGCTGAATTTTGGTCAGAGGACATGGTCTTGTAGGGTTCTGAATCTCCTTTCTTTGCTCGGGATTCGGCCATTTCATTGCCTTCTCTCCCTTATGGCCAGGTATCAAGCAGAGTTTTACTCTTTCTTTCCTGCTCAATTCTTCGAGCTTCTATAGGCATGCCCTTACAAACTTAACTTTGATGGTATAGTAAATTAATGCCATGATATCGGCTCGACTGTCCGACATTATTGCTATGTCGCAGTTTTAGTTCGTGTCAAGATTGATTGAACGCATGTGTCTACGGCATAAATTTATGCCTGGCCTGGTGCGTTTTGCCCCAAAGGTTCAAGTACTTTGTCCTTGGGCCAAAAATACTTTACTCTGTTCCATTATCATTTCATACCATTTCTTGATCCATCTACATTCCATTTAACCGTATTGCTGCTCAGGCTGTGAACTATGGATTAAGTTCTCCAGTCCTTTTCGGTGCTGGGCTAAATGGTGAACTTCTTTTCGAAATGACCAACAGTGATTGCTTTTTGACTTGTGCATCGAATGGTCTCGATGTAATGCACTTCCCTTGTCTATCCCTTCTTTTGGGATTGTTTTGTTTGCACATTCTGCAACCACTAGATGCAAGTGAATCAGCTCCAATAGCGCCTCTATGGCAGTAGCTGAGCAAGTTCCCGTGACCCATATAATACAGAGCCATGTCAGGCTTTGATCTTTGTTGAGTGTCTCCCTCGCGCTGATCAGGTTGGTTATCTTAGTCCATGCTATTGTCGTGAAGGTGGGTCTTACAATAACTATGTAGATCAACCTTAAGATGGTTTGTTAGTTTCCTTTATTATTTATTCCAAGCCAGAAGAATGAGGCTCTCAACCTAGCGTGTGCAAAAACAGCTCATTTGACTCTGACCGGGGTTGCTCCTAACTCGAATTACCCCATCGTTGCAGCACTTTAGCTCTGGCAAACACACAAAGATTATTCAATCCAATAACGATTAGATTCATAAAAGCAGCCACGCTCGCATTCCTTCTTTTAATTTATACTCCACAAACAGGAACATTTCTCGTAAAAAAAGAGTCAACATCATTATTTTGGATTGTATCACCGTCAGCCGCATTAAAACAGTTCAAAGAGGCGAATAAGCCCGAGATGCGAATTAAAGCAAGTACTTCTGTCAGCGCACATATCTTGTTCAAAAGATCATAATTTACGGCGGTCAAGTCGTAAAAAGTAACTCGGTGCGGCTCACAGTAATCACAGAGAACAGGGAAATCCCGTGAATGACATCTCTGGGCAACCGGTAAGACTATGCCAACGAATGAGAGCATAAATCACTCGCTGGCCAGCATAAATACTACTAGCCTTGGCTTCCTGGAAGAGGTGAGTGTGATGATGGACGAAGAATGAAAGGTGGTTGTTAGATAGCTGTTGGAGGATGAGGATGAGGTCTTGAGCAACTGCGTGGGGGAGCAAGTGCCCGGCGGGAGCAAGTGCTGAGCGGCAGTTACTGATGGATGAGTGTAACTGCTCGATAGGAGCAACAGTTCAGTGGGAGCAAAAGCTGGATGGGAGGAACTGCCAGGAGCGAGCAAACGACGTCAAGGAATCAATCACTGGTATTTGCAAACGTTTACAATCAATGTCAACCGGAACTTCCGGTTTTAGTCGATAATTTGGTACTCAAAGTACACACGTAAGGTTAGGTTAGGTTGAAGTGGCTGACTGCTGTATGGAATCGGCAATCACACTTAGCCATCATTGTGTCATCAAGCAGATCTGTAAATGCCTATTCCGCGAGCCAGCTAGGTCTTTTAGTAAACCAAAGGAGACGGCTTATGCTACTTAGTCCAGCCAGGTTATTGAAGCAGTAGGCCCCCGACGGCTTTTTCTACGGGAGGAGATGTCACTGCAATTGCATAGCAAATGTGTGATAGTATCTTTCTCCTCCTCAGCACTGGAGTTTCTGCAAAAGTCGTTTTATGGTAGGCCTAGTCGGAAGGCGTGAATTCCAATGGCGCAATGCCCAGTCACAACGTCGATGAGACTTCTAAGATTCGGCCTACTCATTCTGATCAGGCTAAGCGATCGCTTAGGGTCGAGCATAGGCAACAGCTCTTTGGTAATGAGACATTCGGTGCCAGTTGAGCATCTACGATTTACTTAAGCAAGTGCTTCGAGCTTCAGTAGATGTTGAACAGTAGCTATAGGCATGGATGGTGGATCAACAAAGACTAGCAAATCCGCAATTCTTTGAAATATCACAGTGTACAGGCAACCACAGTTGTTAGATGTTAAAATATTTCGCCATCTCGTTATGAGATATTCGGCAATTAAGGAAAGTCTTAAAGTTAAAGGTGCATGAATTCAGAGATTTAATCGCTGCCTGTACACGATATAACCTTTTTTAAGCCAGAACAGATCTTCCTCAATCCATATAGTTTAAGCCTGAAAGTGATCGATATAGATTCAGCCAGTTATTTGGTAAAAAAAAAAAACATAGCGTTTAGATCATTAGAATAGACAACAGACAACACCCAAACCTGCATCCAATATGGTTTCGACTCCCTGTAAGATATGGGTTGAGAAGTTCGAAGAGAAGCTAAGGTATCCTGAGGTCAGTCTCTGTACCTGCTAAAGATCGTTGTGTGTCCAGGGGGGAGTTCTTTCAGTCTGATCGCCCACTAGCTGGTGTCTGTCTACTCGTGTCTACCTCGGTGGGAGGTTGAGGAGTATGTCAAGACTGCAGAGGGCATTGTGCTTAGTGCTCCGCGTATAAATAGATACGTTGCACACTCTCAGAGTTTTTTCATCCATCTGGAAAGACTGACAAAGAACATACTTACTTACTTAGAAACTCAATGAAGATAGTCTTGATATTAACCTTTACCGGCCTTACGGATGCAGGATAATGCTCCGGTTATGGCGAGTTCATGCAGGAGTTCAAAAATTAATTCGGCAAATTAATCCAATGTTTTGCTTAATAATAATAATAATAATATTGGCGGTGCGACAGTTTAAGGCGAACCTGGGATTAGCTCCTCAGCAACCACTCGTGCTGTGCGTACTACTGTTCTTTCACGAGTGGAAGGGACCTACAGTTTTATGCCGACTCCGAACGGCAAAGTTGATAACCTTTTTCTAGACAGGAATACTCTTTGAGCATTGTCAGAGACTCGAAAGAGGTGGAAGCCCTGAAAGTTGGTAGATCGGGGATTCTAACCTTACATCCTCTGCGTAGGAGTCGACGCACTAACCCACTACGTCACGGGGACTCGCAAAAGCTTTGCTTACCTTTCTTTAAACCTTTGTTGAGTTCACTATTTGGGCAGCCCTCCTACATGTACATTTTTCTCAGCATCTACGCATCGATGGGATATTCTCATAAAATTGTAGTTGTGTCAGTCAAGAGACTTGTAGGCCCTAGATGGAGCGCTCATCACGAGGCTGTTAAGACATTACATTCTGGTGCGATATTTTGGGGCAGAATTTGATGCAGCTCAGAAATACTTGAACAAATCCAGACTCACTCTAAAAAAAAGGGTAAAACAACTTAAATCACTTGCAGGTTCTCTTTATGAACATCGCGATGCAACCGTGAAAAAGGCAATAATATTCGCAAGAGAGCAATATAATGAGCTAGAAATTTGAATTGAAAGGCTGGGAAGAAGAAAAAGACGAAATATACCAGGCTCCAAATGCTAGTTTCCAAGTTAGAGATCCAAGTTAACATGTGAGGATACATTTGACACTCAACTTATTCGTAGGGTAAGGTCGTGGAAGATATTGCGTCAGTCTTCTCAACTCTTCAACCGAAAATATTGCTTTATGCTACGGAAGAAGAACTGAGAGCTATCGTTCCAATGCTTACCTCGAAATTTACAGAACTAACACACAACAGTATCAACAGTATCGGACGAATACGGGGTCACTTGATAGATGCAAAAAAAACACTTAAAATATGCCGACATTTTAACTGCCGTTGGTTTTTTAAAACCAAGAAGATTTATCTTAGGTTGACTAATCTGAATATACATACTTTTAATAGAACAAGAGCGCACATATAGATTTTAACGATTTAATCCAAACATTCAGTGGATTCGATTGCGAGTGTCGACTGTGGATTGCAGCGATGATCGACAAATCTATCGATTGAAATCTATTTTTATATTGTGTAACTCAATTGACGATGAGTGGAATCTCAGTATCGTTCGCCCGATTCACAAGAAAGGAGACACATTTTACTGCGCCAACTATAGAGGGATAAGTCTCCTCAACATCGCAAAAGACCCAAGAAATGCACATCGACACCCACCACCTATTCGTCAACTTCAAGGCCGCATATGACAGCGTGCATAGGGACGAGCTATACAACGCCATGTCTAGTTTTGACATTCCTGCCAAAACCTGCCAAAACCCGAACACAGCGAGCCGTCAATGAGGCGTTTGCATATGCTGTCATCGAGAAAGGACACACAGCATTGACGTCTTGGACAGACCGTCACAATGGGCAGCTTTAACTTCGAGGTAGTCAAGGACTTCGTCTACCTCGGCACAGCAGTAAATAGTACGAACAACATCAGTACCGAGATCAAACGCAGAGTAACTCTTGTTAACCGCTGTTTATTTGGGCTCAAGAGGCAATTGAGTAGTAGAGCCATCTCTCGAAGGACCAAGCTGACTTTATACAGGACCTTGACCATCCCAGTCCTTCTGTACGCCGCATAGGTATGATATGATATGATAATCTCAAAAGCTGATAGGGAAGTTCTTGGTCTCTTCGAGAGAAAAAAATCTTTGGTCCTGTGTGCTTTGACGGTTTCTGGAGGAGAAGAAGTCTAGTCAGGCATCTTCGAAGCCAACGCCTAAGATGGCTAGGCTATGTAGAGCGTATGGACAACTCAGCTCCGGCCCGAAGAGTCTTCGACTCCGGACTCGTGGGACAACGTAACAGAGAGCGCCCACGTTTAATGTGGCGCACCCAGGCGGAGAAGGACCTCAACCAACTTGGCGTGCGACGCTGAAGACAGCTAGTCAGAGAGTGTACTACCTGGAGAGGCTTGTTGGTCCAGGTCCACCTCGGACTGTAGCGCCAAATAAAGAAGGAACTCAATCAACTGAGAATTGTATAATTGTGAATTAAAAACGTGAATATGAAAAATTTGAATACGTTTGACAGTTGAGGATGTCAAATTTATATGTTTACACAGACGCGAGACTCACATCAATATTAGATAGAAAGAGCTTGTGAGATCCCTTAAGTTAGAGGGAGATGTGCAGCCCTTGCCGGTACAATATGATCAAGCACTTGTGTTCGTATCGAAACAAATCATCTGTGCAAATACTCATATGAATTAATGCATTTAGGGACATATTTTATTGGTAGTTTTGTTTGTTTTTTTATTTGAAACTGTCTCTGTTCGAAATTGAAATTAGAATAAAAATGATAAAGATACAAAAATAAAAGTCAATTTGCATATGGACGATGAAAATAATGTTTATTTCATGGTTTTCTTTTGGACGAAAATCATCGACCAGAAATTTTGTTAACGACAACATTTAAAAGGAAAATCGACAAATTTCAATCGCAATCGACAGTGAGAATACCAAAACAACAAATCGACACTCGCAATCGGGGCCAGTGCAATAAAAGCTCGAAAACACCTTTTTTCTTAAATTGTTTAAGGGTGTAGGCTTGCTTTACAACCTCGGTGCCACTGCCACTGTCACAACCTTGGATGCCACTGCCTCTTAGTCCGCTTGGTGTCTCTTACTTTTCGGTTTCAGTTCGATTTTCGCCGCCGTTTGCCTACCCCATCAAAGCATCGCCCTCCATTTCAGCCATTCGATCCAAACTTTAATGCCATTTAAACCAAACTCTGCGGCTCGAATTTTAAATATCAATCGACTTTACTCATTGCCATTTGCTGGCTATACATGCAGCTGGCTGTACAATTTCCACATTTTCACGTCGTTATGTCTATGAGCCCTGCTGTTGGCAATGCGATGCTACTTGATGCAGAAATGAGTAGTTATCTTTGTTGAGAGGCCCGACAAAAAGCCAAATTCTCTCTCAAATGGAACCACGTTCCGCCGACAACAGCAAGCGTATCTGATTACTGCATCAAATGGTAGTGATTATAACTAACTGACTGCTGCCGTAATTTGTATTTATTATCCACTATTACGGTCCAGATTAAAAATATAATACAAATTTATCGATACTCAATCACATTGGACGCTTTCGCTTTGAAAGCTATTAATTATGGAAGCTCGACAAAAAATAAAATGACTATATCCACCGTCGTCGTCGTCCAATTAAACATTTCCACTAATCCGTAATTAACGTTCCTGGTCATAGCTGCCTGCCCCAGCCCCTCATCGCTCCGCCAACGCTCTGAATCCCTATTTGAATGCATCGACAGTCGACAGGCCAACAAGGATACACACAGCGACGGATACCTTTGCGCACATATCCGCGTTGATGAATGTTTATTGGAGCAGTGCAAACAAAGGGCTCGAAAAGGATCTTTATCGCGTTTCGGTTTTCCATTATCGTCCGAGGTCATGGGCAACAACAAAAAAAATAAATTTAAAGGATTTTGTGCGCATTTTTTTGCTCCTTCTCTTGGGGGTATGATTAATGTACCCATGACCCTATCCGGCAATGAAACCAATTAAGCGGAATCCAACTGAAATAAATTGATTTTGCTGGAAATGCTGGAAATCTGCGCGCGGAGAGGGTGCACTCCCTCTCTGCCGTGCCGCGCTGTCCGCACAACCAAATGGCGGCGATTATGTTGCACAATACCGACACTTTTGTGGTTAAATGAAATCTGTGCCGAGTCGATTTTCCCATGAGGGCCTCCGCACCCCATGCTGCACAGATCATAGTGGTCACGTCGAGTGTAGTGTTGCATCGCATCGCAATGCGAATCGTATTCTCACCGCCTAATTGAGAGACTCTCACTCGAATCGCGTTCGTCCGCTGGGATCGATTGATCGAGGAGGAGTCCTCCTGGAGTGCTGGCGAGAGGGTGAGCGATTGTCCTTGAGACACGTATCATTGACAATGATTGTGCTGATGTCCAGGAGGTAGTCCAGAAGCGATGGACGTGGGTACCATAAATCTTTTTTCCATCGGCTCTGTGCGGATTCCTTTTGCCGATCAGATGTGTCACTCTTGAGGGTTATTGATGTTTTACATCTGCTGCGAGGTCCCCTGTTCCCGAGCTCACATCGAAATCTCCTGATTTTCCCGATTATCCGTTTTGATCCCAAAATAATTGATGTTTTCCTTCTTCCTTTTCTCTGTTTTCAAAAAGTCGCCTTTGAGGACTCTCGAGAGCGTTTTACGTTTTTACTTTCTACGGAAAGCTGATTAATTTTCTTTCGATATCACGAGTGTGTCGTCCGGATGGGGAATTGATGTGCTGTGTTGTGAGGGAGGGTGGGGGAGCCAGCACGACATGTTGCGGATGGTTAATCTTGGGAATTAAAATGGATGTCCATTGGTCATGTGATGGGATCGTATTTCAGTTGAAATATTTTGTAGTTTTTTGCTCTAATAAGGGTCTTTATTGAAGTCACTGACAATAGAGAAGGAGCGGATGAAGTAGAATCGAATGGACGTTGCGGGAGAGAAGTCATTAAGGCAACGGAGATTGCTGGACGGAGCTTAGAGATATTTCATTTGTGTCTTTCAACTGTTAAACGATGAAGATAGATAGGGGATAATTGAAAAGCTTAACTTTCCGAAGGATGGCCACTCGCACATACTCGTGCGAAGTGAAAATTCAATGACATCCGTAAATTGTTGATGTTGATTCACGGGATGTAGTTTACGTTACTATGAGGTGAAGGAATTCAAAAGGAGAAGGATTAACTTCGATGATCGGAAACTGGAATCTCTGACTATGGCTGTGTTTCCAAGCGGACGTCATGGGATGGCAGTCAAAGAAGCGAACATACTGGTAGCAATGTTGGATCATTTGTCTCTCTTTCTCTCGTAAAAGCTCTCTATCCTACTGGCGAAGAACTCAGGGAATCTTTGTTTCACAAGCCACTCTTAAGGCGATCTTTTCACCAGTAACACGCTTGGTGTGGATCAGGACCTCCCAACCAAGTCGAGCTTCAAACGAGTTGCTATCGAAGTGTGTGGCCTGGCGTTGTCCTTATAAACCACAATTCCTCTCATATGGGCTAAAGCTGGCCGCTTCTGAGCGATTGATTTTAACTGAAACGAAACGCGATTAACTGAAGCGCCTCAGCTAGGAACTTGAAAATTGGCGTAGTTACTCTTAATGTCTTGTGTTACATATGACCCTGCTCAATTAAACATCCACTTTTCTGAAAAAAAAAAAGATTTTCTTTCGGGGATTGGTAAATCGATTTTTTTCTTCTTCTGGTGGCGCTACAGTCCACGGTGGACCTGAGACTCAACCAGTAAGCCTCTCCAGCCGACACGATCTTAAGCCAGATGTATCCAACTGCGCACACTAAGTGGATTGAGGTCCTTCTCCACCTGTTTGCGCCATCGGTTTTGTGGGCTTCCTCTATTGCGTTGTCCCACTGGTTCGGAGTTGAAGACTCTTCGGGCTGGAGCAGTGTTGTACATGCGCTCTACATGGCCCAGCCATCTTAGGCGTTGGAACCGAAGACGCCTGACTAGACTCATGTCGTTGTACAGCCCCTACAGTTCGTGTGTCACTCTTGAGGGTTTGAATCTTCTCCTCCAGAAACCGTCAAAGCAAACAGGACCAAAGATCGCACGCAGATCTTTTTCTCTCAAAGAGACTAAGGACTTCCTCATCAGCTTTTGAAATTATCCATGCCTCCGCGCTGTACAGCAGGACTGGGATGATCAAGGTCTTGTATATAGTCAGCTTGGTCCTTCGAGAGATGGCTCTACTACTCAATTGCCTCTTGAGCCCAAATAAACAGCGGTTAACAAGAGTTACTCTGCGTTTGATCTCGGTACTGATGTTGTTCGTACTATTTACTGCTGTGCCGAGGTAGACGAAATCCTTAACTACCTCGAAGTTATAGCTGCCCATTGTGACGCTTTGTCAAAGACTTCGATGTTGTGTGTCCTTTCTTGATGACAGCATATACTTCGTTTTGCCCTCATTCACCGCTAGACCCGCTTCCGCCTCAATGCATGCAAACGCCTCATTGATGGCTCGCTGTGTTCGGCCAATCACGTCAATGTCATCCGCGTATGCTAGCAGTTGTACTGACTTTTGGAAGATCGTGCCTCTTGTGTTAGCGTGTGAGTTCTGCACGATCTTCTCAAGAATAATGTTGAAGAAGTCACATGACAGCGCGTCGCCTTGTCTAAAACCTTTTTTGACGTTAAGGGTCTCGGTGAGTTCCTTACCGACCTTGATGGAGCAGGGAGAATTCTGCATCGTCATCCTGCACAACCTGACTAGCTTGGCAGGAACGTCAAAACTAGACAAGGCGTTGTATAGATCGTCCCTATGCTCTCATATGCGACCTTGAAATCGACAAAAAGGTGGTGGGTGTCCATCTGCATTTCTTAGTTTTTTTCCAGGATCTGCCGTAATGTAAAGATTTGGTCGGTGGTGGACTTCCCCGACCTGAAACCGCACTGATAAGGACCTATCAGGTTGTTGACGAATGGTTTCAGGCGCTCACACAAAACGGCTGAGAGGATCTTATAGGCCATGTTGAGGAGACTTATCCCTCGGTAGTCGGCGCAGTTGAAGGGGTCTCCTTTCTTGTGGATTGGGCAAACGATACTGAGATTCCACTCTGCGGGCATTCTTTTCTCCGACCATATCTCAGAGATGAGTTAGTGAATTATGCCGACTGTCGACCTAAAATAAAATAAATAAACCTTTTCTCCTCTGTTCTCCAGGTTATGCGATTTGTATGAAATGCAGGAGCTTAGTAGCTTGTAGTCACCTTGCTTGAAGCACCAGTTTATTCTCATGGCAATTAATGTATGACCCAGCTAAAGAAAGGGGTAGTGTCCTGCCCTAGTTCTTGCCTAAAGCTCAACTAAGAGAAATCAGAGTCGTCGTTGATACTGATTATTGATGCCTTGTTTCAGAAAAAAGTCCGACCGCACTGCGCGTTCCTTCACTTTCCGATAGGATTCATGTCTACTCTGACACTTCCCGTGAAAGGATTAATAATGCAAAGAGCTCAAGACCATTATTTGATAAAAAGGACAATTGATGTCTTAATTGACGCTTAAATGCATGTTTGCATGTTCGTTGTCATCGTTTCACATTTCGTCGCTATGCAGTGAACTGCACAATCGAGTCCTGAAAACTCTAAATTTGCATTAGATAAACATGACCATACACTCATCCCATTGTTGCGATAGTTCGTTATTTGGTGCATCACATTCATCCCCATTCCCTGCAAAGTCGAAACGACAGATTTTCTATAACTCTGGAACAGCCCCTTTCACGGGGGGAAACGTAGGTTTGACAACACAAGCTGCTAATGGAGCATGACACGATATCGCCGTGGATGCGATGTTCACTGCTTCACACAAAGACGGATGAGAAACAGATGTTGGCCGAACATAGGGATGTCTATAAGCGGGACGTGCGAGCTACTAATTCCGTCGAAGGGGGGCGGATGAGCATCCACATTTGAAAAAGATGTACTTTCAATCACTCCATCACACACAATTTGACTCAATGGCAATATTTTTAGTTAATTTGTGACAAGGATGGACGGATGGTGGTGGTGCGCGGTTGTCTTTCAACCTCAAGAAAGATCGGGAAATAGGATGTACAAGGGTTTCGAACCCTTATTTTATCAGCGTGACAAGGGGTGACCTAATAAAAATATTCTTGTGGTTAATGGTGGTCAGATTCAAAGGTGGTCGTCTCTACTTTATCTGATCAACACAAATCTCATCCTCATCCGAAGCCGATGATATAATCACGCCGTCACGGCTCCGGACTCCGGAGAAAGATCCCGGTTGGAAGAAGAACGTTTGATGATTGTGTGAGAAGGTGTGAAGCATGAAGAACGGATATCATCAAATGAATTTGACATTCCTGGGTGGTCTTCGTTTGAAGCATGAGAATTCCAGGGCACGAGATGAGATAGATTTAATTCATAAAAACCGAGCAAAAGGGACTGGATGGCCAGGTCGGAGGTGTTTGAACCGTTCATCGTTTAGCAAGTCTTAAAAACCGTCCTTTTTAATCTGGGCGGAGATTGTCAACAACAGAGATGGAGGCAACAGTGATTCGATTGTCGGAAGAGTCTCATACTAGGTAAGCGGGTTTCGACTTAGTGCATCGCCGTTCAAAGTGTGAATATTTCTCTCAGGAATTAAAAGAGGTTTTTTGCAGTCCTCTTCTTCAATTTGTGCTTCGGTCTTTGCGTCGGAATCTGCAAACGCGAGAAGTATGGTAAACTACCCTAATTTGGACCCCCTTTTCTGAATTCTGTCCAAAAGCTAAGTCCCTGCTTTTCAGACAATAACGGAATTTCAACAGAAAAAATCGATCATATCTTTTCTTTGTATCGTATAATTCATTTTCAGGTAATACGTCCTCAGTTGGTAAGGAAAATTCAAAGTGTTGAGTAGTGTGAAAAAAAAATCAGTGTATTTTGTGAAATTTCTTAAGAAACTAGAAACTTTGTCTAAGAATTTTAGTGAATTTCTTTAATTTGTAGTTCATTTATATTTTATTATTTCAAAAGCAAAAGTATGAAAAAAAAGTTATTTATTAAAATATTTTGAGGGCTCTTTACTGGGACGAAGAAATGAGGTTATAACAAGCTGGCGGGGGCTCGTTATTGGGTTAACAAGGAATAATCAAGTTCCAGTAACGAGCCCGGCCAATTTTCAACCAAAAATTAAAAATACGGCATTTTATGTAAATAGACTTTTTACTAATTTCATTTCTTATTAATGTTTATTTAAGTATATTAATTCCAAGCTTTGCCATAAAAGTGGTTACATGTAGAAATAATGCCATTTGAACTGTAAAATTGTGATTAGGTACGTTTTCACAACCAAGACAATGCAATTTTTTTCGGACGATCCTAGTTTGATCGTCTAAGATTCAAGAGCAGATTAAATATTTATAAAAACCCGTCATGAACATGCAAACATTTGATGTTTACCCTTATTTTTCTTAATTTTAATTGTCCTTTTTGATGCTGTTTCGTACAGAATCATAAAGAACAAGGATACTTTATGATTATGTTTTATGTTATACTTTTTAACGACTAAATATAAATATTTTTATAACTAACATATCAAATAAAATTATTATTATATTATTGTTAACATATTAAATTATGTTTTGGGGGTAAGATTTTTTCACAACATCCGTTGACTATTCATTCAAAACCAATTGATCTATCAACAAGCAAATAATGGACGCCAAAAGAAAATACAACGTTATTTATTTTTGTTCTTTTTTATGTTTGTGCCTGCTTTTGTTAATTTTTGTCATGACTTTATTTAAAAATGTTTTCCTTTTTACGTTTTAAATAAATTAACTATAAAATAACTATGATTTCATTTGTATGTTATGATTTATATAAGGGGGCTCGTTACTGGAACGCTAATAGATCGAATTAGGAACAGGGGGAGGGGCATGGAGGGGGCTCGGTACGAGCTCATGTCTCATTTTGTAGATTATTTAAATTTATTACATTTGAGTCCAATCACAAAAAGTTATTATTTATTTCAAACTGTAATACGGAGTCAAAACTTTCCTTAAGAGGAGCTCGCTACTGGGTAGCTTACCCTATGTCCTTGAAAAAAATGTTATACTTTACGCTCAGCTGAGAACAGGGTGAAAAATGCTATGAAATGGGTACACGCATTCTCGCGCAAGATCGTGCACTGTGAACACCATAAACTCGTTTCAGGAATCCCACCCCTAGATGGTCCTGGTCTGCAACGAGCGTGCTTCTCCCGTCGACGTAGATAGTTCTTTTTGCCGACAGTCTCCAGACCTGTTCGAGACTAGCCGGGACTGACCTGCGGTGCTGACTCACTCGCTCCTCGGTCCATTTGTCTGATTGAATTGAAAAACTTGGGGTGTGTCATACAAACTAGCACTGCGAAGGTCTATTGGACCCCCATCTTTTCGTCTAGGACTTAAGAGCTGCCTTCAACAGTTTTGACGACCTTCCTAGATGGGATCTCTTGAAAGTCTCTGCCTGTTAAGGATGTTGTTGGCTTGGGCAGTCGATCATCAGGTCTTCAAGGGTTTCCTTCACGTGGCCACATCTGCCTGTTCATCGGAATCGTCAACTGACCTACAACCTGCTTGAGTCTACTTGTTTCAATACTAACACATTCATGAACAAAATCCACAGCTTTTAGCATATTCTTGAAGGGATGGCCTATCATTTGTCTCTTAGGACTTGCTGATTTATGTGACGGAGGACTTGAGAGCTGGAAGTTGTCCCTTTGCATATCTAGACTCGCTTTCAGACAAATCGCTTGTGCTTCGACTGATTCATAGCACTTCTTGTGGATCAAACGCTTCTCCTCGGACTCGCAGTCCTGACCATCGCCAGCTACATTCAGGTGTACATCAGACTTCGAACTGGCATCTGTGCAAGTAGTTCGATTTGACTTATGTTGACAAAATCATGATTTCGTCCAGTTCAGGTGGAAGGCATCTGCATGCTTGCATCCTTTATCCCTCGATTACTTTTTCCAGGCTTGTTACCTGAGTGTAGATATGCAGAGTTGATTGCGGCTTAAATAATATTAATAATAATGTAATAATATGGGTGGCGCTAAAGTTCGAGGCAGACAGTTTAATGCCGACTCCGAACGGCGAAGCTGAGAAGATTTTTCTAGACAGGAGTACTCTTTGAGCATTGTCATTGACTCGAAAGAGGCCGAGCCGTGAATTATGAAAGTTGGTAGAATGGGGATTCGAACCTGGCACCCTCTGCGAAGGAGTCGATGTACATTCCCACTACGCCACGGCGACCCACGGCTTCCATCTTGTCTACAAAGAGAGTCGATCAACTTAAGAGACAGTGTTAACTTTGAAGTAGTGAATGACATTGTCTACCTAGGCTACGGATTAAACTCAATTTATGACACGACTGTTGCCATAAAATGAAGGATCACCCTTTCCAACCACTGCGCCTTTGAGGCTAGACGGTCATTGAAGAATAAAGCCCTCTCTCGAAGGACCAAGCTGCCTCTATATCAGACTTTGATAGTCCCTGCCCTCATGCATCGATCATAGGTAGGGACATTTTTAACATAGGACGAAAAGACTGCTCGTCGCTTCGAGTTTCGGTTCTTCTTCGGTCCGGGGTTTCTGTGCTTGAATGAAGACTGTTATGGGCTATATCTATACCCAGTAAAAATCGACATAAAAATTGTCAAGCGTCACTAACTTATTCTATACAAGAATGGATAACTTTCTGAGTATCTTCGACTTCAACCCCGACACGGTAAAGGTGGTGAAGGTGGCCTGCGGTGAAATAGGTGAAAAGCAACTTCAGTCAGCTGAACGCAAGAATGTGGTGTCGCCTAGCACAAGACCGTGCTTAGTAGGGGAGGCATGTGATCTGCCGCCCAGGTACACCTTGGATTGAAGCACCAGTCAAGCAAATTATTGCAGACTTCGCTCGCAAAGCTTAAAAGGACCAGTCATTGTTTTATACCACTAATGTCGCTTAAAACCATTTCTTCAACTAACAACCCTCTCCATTTGGGCGGGATTGTGCTGGTTGTCTTCAGTTTGATTTATTTCCATTTCTGGACTGGACCCTTAAGCGTTGCCCTTTGGTGTTACATTGGAGTGGACTGGAAGACCCTTTGACCGAGAGTCTAGGTGTCCATTCGCTCAATATAGCATGGTCATCTTAGCCGAGAGACCCGTGGCAGTACACATTTTTAAAGGATGGTCCAACGAAAACGCACGATGATAGTTGTAAATAAAAAAAAAAAGTTTTCAGAGAATTAACTTAATATTTTTTATTATGATAGAAGGATCTATAGTGGTCGCCGTGGCGTAGTGGGTAAGTGCGTCTACTCCTATGCAGGGAGTGTCAGGTTCGATACCCGATTTTGCCACCTTTGATAATACACGGCTCCACCTCTTTCGAGTCACTGACAATGCTCAAAGAGTATTCCTGTCTAGAAAAAGCATTTCTAATTCGCCGTTCGGAGTCGGCATTAAACTGTAGGTCCCTTCCACGCGTGACAGAACAATGGCACGCACAACACCGCACGCCCACCTCGGACTGTCGCGCCATCCATATTACTACTCTATGACAATCGTAAAACTCGCCACGGCTTCGGTGGTGTACCTCTATGCGATGGTTCATATTTTCATGGCTCTGAGACATAATTGAGGTTCAATGTCGTCGTCGTCGCTGAAGATGATCACTCCTGAGATTCACTCCTGTCTGTTCAACCAACCATTCGGCGTCAACTCTTGAGTCAGTCGTTTCAATTGAACCTTGTAAGCGTGTAAATTCAAATCCCTATTAAAAATGCGCATCAGTGATATTCTTGAGATGTTCAATTGTTGGACACGACGACGAGTCAAGGTTGACGAAGAGCTTGTGCCACACTATAGCGAACAACAGCTATATTTGTCCGCATAGCGAACTGGTCGAGCATGCACAGGTGTTTTCACATTTCCTACAGACACTGTTTGTTGAAATTTGCTCACAATTCTACAGATTGTGGTCGATCATGCTGATCAAAAAAATCACGAAATGCATGAAAGGCTTCAATCATCTTAAGTCATCCGCGCTGCTCAATTGTGTACCTCTCCATATTATTCTGCTCGGGTTGCTATTGATGCTGCTGGTAGGATAGCCACGAGTGTTTTAAGAAGCCTCAACTAACTGCCCTCTGAAAAATACGTTATTGGCTCCAACCCCACGTTCCAGCCCAGAACATGTTTATGTCCTAGAGCTCTATTCTGAGAGCAAGCCAAAGAAATTATGGCAACATGGCCAGTTTACCTTGATACATAAATAAAATGTGAATATTTAGGACCACCAAAGAAGTCGGACAGTTTGAGGTCAGGTAGAGTCCTTTTATGTGTCGTTGGCTGATTAGACATCGCACATCTTGATTTCGACGTCGATATCCTGATATCCTCTCGCCATTGTTGACGTAGCCACAACATGAAGTCAGACTGCATTTTTGTTTGTTCTTCGGAAAGTCAATGTACTCAGAGATCGCGCTCATTTGAGAGGATTTTTGGTTGAGGCCCAGGTCAATCGCGGTCGGTGGCGCCACACAAGAAAGAAGTTATCCGCCGTTTAATCGATACGTTATGCGGACGACGATGGTCGATATCCATCTCAGTCCATCTGAGCTGTGGTCGAAAAGGTAAATAATTCAAAGCGATTGACTCTGTTTAAGATGGCTTAAGAGTGAAGGCACAGAGTAGAAAATATTGCCGCCTTTAGTGAAAGTCCTGATGAAGATCAATTTCATTCGATTCCGCAGAGAGCACGGCATTAGGGTCAGTCCTACGGCACGTTATGGCGTATCCCGCATTTAGATTTACATCTACGGTCTCACTCAGGCAGGAATCGGGACCAACTGACCGCGGAATAATCAGATTCTGTGATGGAACATGAACAGCGTTTGTATGACAAATTGGTGCACAACATTCTCTCTAGAGACGCAGCTTGGAGGTGTGGAAGAAACAAGATTCATGCTCTTTGTTTCATCAGGCTAATAACTTATCCTTGCCAAGCTTATTTCTGAAGGCATTTTAGAAAGCGTCAACGTCTTGTCAAGAGTGCAATACTGACCTAAATTCATTCCTCCAATGAATCTGCCTTCAGTTGCTCCAGCGGACATCTCTGATCAATAAAAGGTCTGCCGTCTAGTGAGCTTGGTTCGGCGGAAGTTGCCTCACTTCACGGAACCGCCAACATTCGAGCCGAAGCACCGATGTTGTGCTAAGACCTCTTGATTGTTTCCCATTAACACCGAACCGCTAAAACCTATACCGTAAGTAGTGCGCAGTGTCATCAGCTGCAGCCGTGCCCACGAAATCGATTAATTAATTAGCCCAGGTGTCAGTTTGAAAGTGCAAAGCCATCCATCAGCACAGACGGACAGGCAGACAGAAATAGCCTAAAACAATGCCCCCACATGGATGGATGAAAGCGTGACGTGCTCATTCACAGATCATCACTCGAATCATCTGGTATCACGTCGCATCATTAATCAAAATCATGTACGCGCATCCCAGCCAGCCAGCGCTGCGTGTGACGATACAATTAAGCCAGACGAACAAAGCACCAAAGCACGGGAACAAACACTGCACATGTACTTATCACGCACATCACACAGCACAACAGACAGGATTATGGCACCTCTCGCATTGTATCCTTTCCCAAAGCAAAAGGGCTCAATGATTGCGCCACTTAAAATCCGAGACTCAATCGAGTGTCAAGAGCGACGCTCGGTCTGTTTTCACAACACATTTGGTAAAGGTTCGTCGAATAAATTGATTCCTTGAAACTGTATCTAATTATAAAGTACGAACACTCGCACGGGGATGGACGGGAATAAGCCCCGAAGGAGGCTGAACACGTCGTCGTCGTCGTCGTCGGTCTGCAACCCCTAGAGGCAGTGGTTTGCTTCTGCGCCTAATTTACACGCAAACATTCGTTTGGAACATTGCGCCGAGGACATCCTGTGCAAACATATTATCCTTGGTGTAAGCGGCTGTCGAACAATGCCAATGAATCACGCACTGGATACTTAAAACTCGGCAGAACAAAAAAAAAAGGGACCACTGCGCACTTCCTTCCTTCCCCGCAGCATCCCTTGCTGCGCGCTTCACTGCATAGGGGCGCAATGGTAATCGTAATCAAGAGAAAGCGAAATGTACACAGTCACCACTATCGGGGTAATGATACACATTTTTTGACATTTGTGCACCGACACCCAGGGATTAGTTCAACAACTGCCATCATTGCGAGTGTGAGTGCGAGTGCGAGTGCACCCCTGTCCGCGCGACGCTGCGTTCGGCTCGTCGCAACCCCTCGACAACTGTCTCGTTGATTAGTTTTTCGCCGTAATTTGCAAAGCCAAACTGGAGGAACACAGCCCAACCCCCACCACTGCTGTTGAAAACTAAAAAAACCCCGACAACCAAAACACACCCCTCACCCATGCCGTCACAGACGTTGCTGGGACAATGTTTCCTTTCTGGGATCAAAGGGCTGACGTTATTTATGTTGTCACAAGAGATTACCATGCTGTAGCCTGTGTAGGAAAGAAAGTGAAAAGAAAACCGGGATACACCCAGAAGACCTCCATCGGCTTTGACGCAGGATGCACGCCCGAGGCGAGGCACTGCTTTGAATCCTCTCCACGGCTGAGGCAAACGATTAAAAGCCTTTAATTCGTTCCATCATCTCAGAGCCCATGTTTGTTTGGCCGTTCGTGTGTCCCTCGCCTGGTTCTCTGCGGATGACAAGGGAGGCAATTAAGGAGAATGTGATAAGCAGCAGATAGAGGTGATGTTTCTGGAGCTGGACGCAGTCGGAGAAAGGCAGGCGCCTTCAGTGCGTTTGACGTGCTCGGTCGGCTCTGCTTATCATCGGCTGAGTGATCTTTGACACCAGGTTTTGAAGTTTATGGCGGTCATGATGGGTTTTTTCTGTCAGCCGCTTATCGCGCATCACCTGGCCCTGGGGCTGGGATGACAATTGTTGAACTACGAGTATGGGGCTGTGCGTCGCGGCGGCGTATCGTTGTTGACGTTAAGTGACAATTTGATTAGAGATTTACAGCTTCATGTTAAGTGCTGAATGGTGTTTAATGGGGCATTTGATGGATCTTATCGCAAGTGACTACATGTGGCATTTACGTTCGGGTATCTCAAGTGGATTGATCGGAATTAAATGCTTCTCCTCACAGCAAGGAGAAAGTACGAACAGATGGTTCATCTACGCACTCACTTTGCTGCGATCGACAAGGTGCTCTGTTTGAAGTCATTACTGGCTTACTTACCGATAAAAAACAAACATTTCTTACTTCTGTCATAGCAGGTAGATAGCGCCTATCTAAAGCCATTAATTGCGAGAATGCCAGAAGCTGGTCGATTCGTCAAGCTATCTTCAGGGTTTCTTCATGTAAAGGGTGTTTTTCTCGAAGTGACGGCATTTTCCATCGGAGAGTACGACAAAAATGAGTTTGCTCAGGGTTTCTTAGTTCACCTCTCAACGACTGGATGGCGCAGTTGGTAGAGTGCCTGCCCCTGGTTAGCAGGGTCCCCGGTTCGAATCCCAGTGAAAGCTAAGTTAATACGCTTTTATCTCGTTTTCAAATCTGGTCCAGTCACCATTAGCCGTAACGGCACTGTCACTGGAGCGGTCAAGCAGTGGTAGTCTGGCTATGGGCATCACAATGGACCAACACGGTCTAAGTGTACTGGTGAATGCCCTACCCAACCTAACCTAGTTCTCCTCTCACTCATCGCATCAGTTTGTGTTCATAAGATCAACACGCGTGGTCCTTGCGCGCTACATGGGTCAGCTACCATAAGCTTTGAATCCTGGCTAAGCCCATGTTGCTGTACAGATCGTGGTAGATCGTGTGTTCGGAGTCGAAGACTCTTCGGACCGGAGCTGAGTTGTCCATGCGCTCTACATGGCCTAGCCATCTTAGGCGTTGGATCCGAAGACGCCTGACTACACTCATGTTACTGTGCAGCCCGTACAGTTCGTGGTTTAATGTTCTCCTCCAGAAACCGTCAACGCAAACAGGACCAACGATCGCACGCAGAGCTTTTCTCTCGAAGAAACCAAGGGCTTCTTCATCCGCTTCCACCATTGGTGCTCCACCAAATAATTTCTCTAGACAAATAGACCACATCGTCTGCATCCGATTTTGCTATTTTTCGTGCCATAATCTTTGTTTCAGCCTTCGAGAGAAGGCTCTGGTATTCCATAGCCTAGTTCGCCCGAAGGAAGAGAGGTTGTTGTTAGTAACTCTGCGTTTGGTCTCGGCACTCATGGTGTTAGTACCTCCTGCGGACATCGGAACTGGGGTAGAGGAAGTCATTGTCATCTATTTTGTGCTGGCGTTATTTAAGTTGTCACAAGACGCCCTGTCCAACACTTCCATTCTTTTTTGAGGACATCATATACTTCGCATTCCCCTCATTCACATCACAGCGTGTCGCCTTGTCTGAAACCTTGTTTAACATTGAATATCTCGGTGAGGTTGTTTCTGAGCTTGAGGTACGCTTTGTCAAAAATAACCGGTTTAACTCCAACGGAGATGGGTTTTAATTTGCACATCTAAGATCACTCCCAGGTGCTGCAGTAGTACAAAGGACTCGTCTGTTGTGGACTCCCCTGGCCTGAAGCCACTCTGATGAGGACCTAATAGATTGTTGATACAAAGCTTCAGACACAAAAAACGTCAAAAAAGATTTTGTACGCAAGATTTTGTGAAAAGGAGCCTTATCCATCGATAGTTGGCGCATTCAAAAGGGTTATCTTCACCTTGTGTGGAAGATTCTCCCTGATAGCCTGCTGAAGGGATTTTTTCCAGATTCTCAGTTTCGACTGCGACTCTACTACCAATTGTCCATTTTCGTCCGCGCAACTAGTGTTGATGCAAGCCACGATGGTCATCAAATGCTATCCACACTGATTCTGCCATTCTGTCAACAACATTAGAGTGAGTTTAGGTGCGTTTGTAGACCTGGGTAAGCCATGTCTTACTTACTCCTGCTGGACCATGGGAAATATAACCTCTTAGCTCATACTTCGGGCTTGTCATATTATGTGGGTGTCCTTATGATCCTGAAAATAGATTTCAGAAGGATATTTGTTAAATCCTCAACTGACAGATAGTGGGATAGTGCGATAGGCAATCCTTCAGGTCGCCGCTGTTTCTGAATATAAAGTGATTTGTTAGTCCCAATTTCATTTCATCGTATTTCAGATGACTATGGCTAGTCAGCGCTCCATGTGACAACTTTTTGGCACAGTTGAAGAAATTTGTCGATTTTTGCGGTATTCAACTTGGATCATAGCGTGGTTATAGGTTAGGTTAGGTTGAAGTGGCTGACTGCGGCGCATACGAGCAGCAGACACACTTAGGCCAAACATAGGCCCATTGTCCCTTCGATCTGGGACACAGCATAGGACAGCCAGTACTGCATGCCGAGAACCATGAGAAATTTCGAGAAAATGTTACCGCGAGTAACGTCAACAACGTCAGCACTCCCTCAATTCTAGGAAATATTGTGTTGTTGACATTTTTCCGAGAATATGCATCGCAGAGTCGCCATGTCATCTGATCCTGTCTTGACAGATCGTGCAACTCTACTGATGCATGCATTTATGTACCACTCATAATTTAATTAAGTAAAATAAAGTTTCACTTTGAGAACTCATCTCAAGTCGTTTGGTCTCGTTATTCGCGTGTACCTTTTTCCAACTTCCATCCATCCCTATACACGTAGATTGTTGAGTTGTTGATAGGTCTACTTTTTTTGGGAATTTTGAATAAAACGAACTTGAGAGTCAGCCACTCAATTGGCTGAGCCTTATGGGAATAGACCCCTCCACCAATTGTCATTCATGTCAGCCAGGTCAAGGAAATGCATAACACATCACCATGGCGTGAGGAAAGCAAGATGTGTGTAGTTGCTACGTTTCCATTAATACTGAATAATCCTCAGCAGACCAGAGGCTCCTGTAGGCACCTGTGGATCCTGACGCACGATACCGTCCGGGGTCATCCACACCAAATCATGAATCTGAAAGAAATGAGCAAAAGAAACAGACTTTATAGTGCCAATTCCATTCTCTCATCATCGCATCAGCGTCATTTTCTCTCTCAGAATGTCATCAAAGAGGCCCTCTTTATTCCATGACAAATTAATCTTTAGCTTTCGCTGACATCTCTAGCAGCAGTTATTTGTCTGGTCAGCAGACACTTAATAAGCCATCAGCCGAACATGAAACACACACAATTGACATCGCATCGTGTTTTCGCCAAAGAAAAACCTTGACTCCTTCCGTGTGTCACAACGGGTACTTCCTGACAGAGACACATTCGTGTGTGCACATGCACATCTGTAATCTCATCCGTTAACCACTCGACAATGTGTGGCTGGCTGCTGACTTATGCGATTTCCAATTAACGCTCATTCTTCGCGACCAGACAGAACAAATTGCAAGTCTGAAGCTGCTGACAGCACAATGGCTTCCATTAAGATAAATCTCGTTCGTCTCATATTTCATAAAGACATTCGCAGTGACACCCAGTTGGTGTGCATCTCAATCCCGGGCCCCCACCCGGGTTCGAATGCACCAGCAACGAATGGAAAAACAAAAAAAAACAAAATAACACAACGCTCTTGAAAAGTTCATCATCATCTCACGAGCCATTCAACGGAGCGCTGACAACCTCATTCCGAGCTGAATTAATATTAATTAACCCAGAGTAAACAAAACACAGCCTCCTCCGGAAGCGGCAGGCGCTCTGGCAGCCCAGCCACGCCATGCCATGCCCGGCCCATGTGCTGCTGGTGCGTTCCGACGAAAATATGAAAATTTCTTCCGAAATCCATGTGCGTGGGTAGGGTGGGAAGAAGCTCATTAACATCTCCATTTCCAGCAGAACAAACAAACCGGGCCCTGAGCGAACGAACACCTTTGATGTTCTAGACACATCGGTCGCGGGCATGTCACTCGGGCCCGAATTCAATTCGACAGAGCTGACGTGTATCCGAGAAATGTGTGTGATTTGTGCTGTTGCCTCCGACTGGTGGGCCAGTCACTTTCACGGAATTCCCTGCTGCTCGCACCAATCCCTTCTTGAGGGCGTCCAACCGAACGCGAAGCACATGGAGAAAGCTGCGTTCGCTGGCTCAGGGAAATGCGCGACAATCGGCACTGACACCGACACCGGCCCCAGTCCCGCAGCAGCTGTCCGCCCAGACTAATAGTCGAGATGTCGAGAAATTAGCACTTAATGCCATAATTAATTATTTCAAGTGTTCCAAGTGCTATTTCGCATTTATCTTGGCAACTGTGGGCTTGTCTGCTGGGACGTCCCGAGACGGGCGACGACGCACGATGGGAAACATCTTGTGTGCCCTCGACGCGGACGTTGGAATGTGTGTTTGTGCGGGCCCTCGTCTCGTGAATGGATTTGTCGGTTCATCGCGAAAGTCGACGCGCAGGGATGCCACCGAAGCTATCGGTGGCTGCTATTTTTGGACCCGAGCTGGTGGATAAAATAATTTAATTGGATACTTTGTCTGGCGATATATTCTTCCGAAGCGCATCTCCTTTGAGGTCTTGATCGAGCACCTACAGCCGATGTATTTTCGGTGCAGTGAGGCACAAGTTGAATGATGAATGACTGCGGCCAAAACTGGGCCAATGGATGGACCTCCTCGTGGCGCACAGTGTCACCTTGGATCGTGTTAGATGGGCCATGACGGCGAAAGTGATTAGAATTCGTGTTTTAACGGCGTGAAGCAATCAATGGAATTGTAAATAATTTTAATGCGCGTTGCGTTTAATAAATTCGGCTGAGTTATGATGATTGCGTGGCTCGGAGAGGAAAGGATTATGTAGGTGCTGGAGAATTCGTGGGAGAGATGAATGATGTGATGGACACGTCGATTTTCTGGCGGCTGCTTGATAGGCGCGGAGAGTCCATTAACCTGCGCGAGGGGGAGGGGTGACTCGACAATGAATAGGAGTCTTCATTCTGGATAAGGAATGAGCACTTCTTGGAGCTTTTAACATTTTAGAGAAGCGCCTTTCCCATTCCGTGTCACTTATCGTTAGTCATCACACCTTGAAAGATCTACGACCTGCTTTAAGGAAGGTTGCGCCACGATGGAAGCCGAACTATACTCAGACTATGATGCAACAATCGATTCATGAACTGTTCTGAATTTACAGTATCTTCAGCTGAAATGGCTGCGATACACGAGGCAACACTCTCCTGAGAGACCCCATCGAAACCGACAAATCGATCAGCATTTTTTCTGACAGTCGAGCGGCCATCATAAGCTGGTCAGGTTATGCCAACAGAGTGCCAGTGAGATGGCTCTGCGAACTCGGTAACCCTCCGCTGTGTAGCAGGCACCGAAGGAAATGAAGAAGAGAGCAAGTTTGCGATAAAGGGATCATGGCTGGGATAGTCTATAGCAATAATGCGTAAAATTTCTTCTTCTTCTTTATTTGGCGCTACAAGCAGGGGTGGACCAGGGCCTCAACCAACAAGCCTCTAAAGCAAGCACGGTCTCTGGCTAGCTGTCTCCAGTGTCGCACGACAAGTTGGTTGAGGTCCTTCTCCACCTGGGTGCGCCACATTAAACGTGGGCGTTCTCTGTTACGTTGTCCCACGGGTCCGGAGTCGGAGACTCTTCGGGCCGGAGCTGAGTGGTCCATACGCTCTACATGGCCTAGCCATCTTAGGCCTTGGAACCGAAGACGCCTGACTAGACTCATGTCGCTGTACAGTTCGTGGTTGAATCTTCTCCTCCAGAAATCGTCAACGCAAACAGGACCAAATATTGAACGCAGAGCTGTTCTTTCGAAGTGACCAAGGACTTCTTCGTCAGCTTTTGAGATTATTCATGTCTCGCCGTACAGCATGACTGGGATGGTCAAGGTCCTGTATAAAGTCAGCTTGGTCCTTGGAGAGATGGCTCTACAACTCAATTGGCTCTTGAGCCCAAAGAAACAGCGATTGGCAAGAGTAATTCTGCGTTTAATCTCGGTACTGGTGTTGTTCGTACTGTTCACATGCGAGCCAATGTAGACGAATTCCTTGACTACCTCGAAGTTATAGCTGCCTATGGTGACGTTTTGGCTAAGTTGTCGATGTTGTGCGTACTTTCTTGATGACAGCATATACTTCGTTTTGAACTCATTCACCGCTAAACCCATTTTGGCCGCCTCCGCTTCAATACCAGCAAACGCCTCATTGACGGCTCCCTGTGTTCTGCCAATCACGTCAAAGTCATCCGCGTATGCTAGCAGTTGTACTGACTTTTGGAAGATCGTGCATCTTGTGTTGGCGTGTGAGTTCTGCACGATGTTCTCGAGAATAATGTTGAAGGAGTCACATAACAGGACATCGCCTTGTCGAAAACCTTTTTTGACATTAAAGGTCTTGGTGAGTTCCTTACCGACCTTGATGGAGCAGGGAGAATTCTCCATCGTCATCCTGCACAACCTGACGAGTTTGGTAGGAATGTCAAGACTAGACATGGCGTTGTATAGCTCGTCCCTATGCACGTTGTCATATGCAGCCTTGAAGTTGACGAATAGGTGGTGGGTGTCGATCTGCATTTCTTGGGTTTTTTTCCAGGATCGGCCGTAATGTGAAAATCTGGTCGATGGTGGACTTCCCTGGCCTGAAGCCACACTGAACCTATCAGGTGAGTACACAAAATGGCAGAGAAGATCTTGCATGCGATGTTGCCCTCTATAGTTGGCGCCGTCAAAGGGATATCCTTTCTTGTAGATCGGTCAAACGATCCCATTTTCCCATAGGTTGACTTTTCCTTTTAGACTAAGATAATAGTAAAATTTTGTGTTAGTTGACCAATCCTATAAAGAAGTCCAACCATTCTAGAGTAATTATTACTTGTTTGTTTTAATAGACTAATACCAGAAACTGACACAGAACTAGATGGCTTGGTCATTGGAGCAAGGGCTGGGCCAAAAGAGATCATCATCATTGATCGGCTATAGACGCAAGGAGGTTTTTAGGCTAATAGGTATCCATACAGGGCACTGTGCCATGGGTACACATGCAATGCGTCTAAATGTACCCGACTTTTGCAGAAGCTTCTGAGATCAGGAAGGAACAGAATCTGCAAGGAAACAGCTCAGGCAAAGAAAATGATGCGGTTCATAGGAATGGACTTCTTCGTAAAGCTGTAGGACTTAAGCGGTGTTGAACTGAAAAACATTCTAAGATTCACGTACGAATGGGGATGATTTTGGGAGTGAAGAAAGGTCTCAAGGTGGTTACCCATCCCCTAGTAAGGACAGAATGGACCCAACACCTTGGTCTAAGAGACCTACGGGCGCTTGGGCACCCATTTACCTACCAATCTACATTAGTTGTGTCTTACTTGTCATAGGGAATCGCTGGAGTTCATCGAAAACTTCATGGAGTCGTTAAAGATGCACACGCACCACAAATGCTAGACAAAACTAAAAGTATTTCTACTCCATCATCATCATATTGGTCAATGGACACTGCAGCATCTGTTTTTTTTTGTCTTTCCCATGAACTGAGTAAAAGCACAAAACAGAGCACAGTCACGATAATAATCGATCACCCAAAAAGATGTGTAATTTTAAATGTGTCATAATCGCTGAACTGTCAACATCTAATGATCGCTGCGATGACTTTTGTTAAGTAGAAATCGGGAGGCTATTAATTTGGATCGATACACTCTCAGCAACTTCTCAAAACACGGAGAATTCTCTAAACATATGTGTGTTCATATTTTAAAAATATCGCGGAAATATTTGGCAACTTTCATGTTGCCTTTGTGCGTCACCATGTGCTTCCGCTCACTGATAAAGTGAATTTGATCGATAGGTGTGAAGAGTTTGGTGATGTGACGAGCCGAAGCTGTTCGGTAAATTTGAATGAAAATATCGCCATCCCAGATGTGGACGCGCAAAAATGGACTGCGGTGTAGGAGCGGGTGTTTACTCAGAAGCTCTTAACATATTCACTTCTTTTAGAATTCCGAGCTATGCTAGGGTTTTAAAAGCGGATATCGCCGATATTCGAAAGGCCCGTTGTATCAAAAAGTGAACTAGACATCATCATAGCATAGTTATACATGTTGACAGTCAAGTTGCCACTAGGCCTTGCATTGCATGAACCCGTAGTTAGTCAGAGTATGTTGCTATGAGCTTCTTTCGCTGAAGGAACAGTGCAGCGTCGATTTAGTTTGGGTCCCATTGCACAGCAACATTCTGAGGAATGAGAGCCCTTCATCGTTCGACCACAATGGGCGTGCCGATCTCGCTCGGGTTGGTCAAGACAAGAATATCAGCGGCCTTCCTGCGTGTGGCCAGCATAATAAGAGTCATTTTATATAACTGTGCAATATCGAGGAGTACTTGTCCAGATCGTAGTTTGGTAACAATAACGGACATCCTTTAAAGAACTCAGGCCGATATCGCGCGTATAGTGGGGATCATCATGAGATACTGGTCAATGGGTAGTTTGAATAAAAACTGAGTGTGAGCATTTCCTCAGTATTTTGGACTAAATGCTCAATCTGGTGTGAAGAAAAATTTATTTGGTTAAGTTTAACGAATCCTTTCCGCTCAGATATTTTGACAGCTGAGTCTTTCCTCCGTTTTGTTATGAATAGAGATGGAATATGCTCAGATATCGTTTGTAGAAGTTGAGTGTCCATAGGAGGTGACTTCAAGAGAGGAAAAAGTGAAAACAATTTAAAATAATCGAAAAGAAAATACGGACGAGGAATACTTTGACGGATTAAACCTTCATCCTAAAAAATAAAAGGAAACCTGGAATGGACGATGACGATTTCATCAAGTGTCTGCAATTTTATCCGTGCTTGGTGGAAAAAAAAGCCAAACTCTTGACGTGAAAAGTAAAAAGCGAAGAAAAAATAAGAAAAAAATCAATGTGTCTAACTTGAACATCTCGCAAATAAAGAAAAAAAAATGATAACACGAAGGCTCCCGTCAAATCAAAAGGTGGTAAGAAAAAGAGCGGGCAATCTTTCCACTACATGAAAAGAAACGAAAAAAAACGGGTTTCGTCAGGAATATTGGAAAGGAAATGAGAACTTAACCATTGCATGTTATCAAACTCGAATCAATACACGTCCCCCAATACTCGTGTCCCCGAAAGGACATGAGTTATAATTCTTTGTTTTTCTCGTTTGCATGTTTAAAAACATTGCATATACTTTGCAACCACCTTTACCCGACCTTGCACTTACCCTTAAGCGGCAAGAGCCGTAGCAGAAATGGAGTATTACAGAGATAGCCGACTTCACAGTTGATTGCCTCCTAGTCCATCGACGAATTTGAGTGCCTTTTTGACAGATATTCATGAATTTTTGACGGTTATTCACGAAATAATGTAAATACCGCCCTCTGATTGGTCACTTTGATCTATGAACACGTTATAAAAAACAGTTGTCAAACATCTTTACGGGCAAGAGAGGTAGAAGTCAGGCATCTCTGTGATACTTCATTTCTGGCCCTAGTTTTCAAACGTCAACTGAGAGGAGAGTACCTACTTTGAGGCAATTTTTTATTCACACCAAATTGAGTATTTCCTTTAACGAACATACTCGACTCATGTGTTCTTACTCGGAGAGTTTCTCAGTTTTTATTCACACCACCCAATAGCTGTACATCCACCAAAAATGTGCGTCCCTTATAATGATCACTGTTTTATCTGTGATGTCGCTTCGGAAAGTGAGACCATGAATTAGCACCTGTCCACCACGTGCTAGAGCCAGATATCGAGCTCTAGGGATACATTTTTTTCCAGATGACTATCAAGGGACTCATGATGTCCCTAAATTCTTCCTTTTAAGGCCACCACCACAAATACACACACAAATATTGACATAGTTGAGTGTGTCTGTAGAGCTAGAATGGACACATCCATTCATTCTAAGTCCCCGAATAGCACGCTCTTGTCATCTACGACGAATGAAAATTTGGGCCGGTGTTTGAGATGCCGGTCTCGGAGCCATCTCTTTCAAGACTTATGCCACTGTTTCCGTGGGTGATGTGAGTGATGACCATAGTATAGGACGACGTGGAGCCGACGCACAACTTCGATAAGACGGCGGGCTTGATGCAACAAAATGAAACAAGCCGACGCACAACTTCAATAAGACATCGCTTGATGAAACAAAATGAAACAATTGCTCTTGTACGTGTGATTTCTTATCGTCCTTGGAATAAAAAATCGCACTCATTGATGCTAAAGAAGATGTTGAATGAACATAGGAGTAAAATAGCACCTTGAGTGAGTTTTTAACTTTGTGCAAAATACACAACAATGCGCTGTAATTCGATAGATGTGAAAATTCTGAAATGCTTTCACGAGTGACAGTCCAGTTCCCTTCAAAGCGTTAACACAATGTGCCTATGCTTGGCCTATGTGTGTCTGCTGTCCGTATGCACGGCAGTCAGTCACCTCCCTTCAAAGCGTGGTTTCTTAGAGTGGATTCGATAGCTGATAATAATTGGTGGGCATTTAGACGCCTGTTACAGAACAAGTCTTTTAGATTATTTTTTTAAAATCTAACTCAATGTACAACGACTGGACGGCGTAGTTGGTAGAGTGCCTGTCCCTGGTTAACGAGGTTCCCGGCAGCAAAGTTAATACGCGTTTATCTGGTTTGCAAATCTGGTCTAGTCACCATTGGCCGTTAGGATCAAATTGAAGGCTCAATCACTGGAGTGACCAATCAATGGTAGTTGTCTGACTGTTGTGTCCCAAAAATTATAAATTTGCTTACTCTTTTCAAATTTTAGATCTAGTAGTATTATGTTTCTGAGATCATGCTTTTGAATTCCATTTGAAGGCTAGGCTTTTAGTAGTCATGTAAACGCACATCAGATGAATGCACTGAACGAATATAAATCTAGTAGGCTTTGCGTAGCCATGTAAATGGAGCGTGCTCGTGCCTAAGAGACACAAAATGCTAAGTTTGCATATCTCTTGTTTGTAATTAGTTTTTAATCAGTTCATTGTAAAACTATTACAGAGTTACAAACACTACACACACACTTTAATAAAGGAGTTTCCTTGAATTAGCGACATCAAGCCACTGACTGTGGGTAGCACTTAGAGCAATATGGTGCTGGTGAATGTACTAGCAGCCCTCCCACCTAACCTAACCTAGCCTACTCATTGTACACACGGGAGGACCATTTTTGAAGGGTTTTCTGTGTGGTATGTCACAACAACTTGAGAAGTCTTGGATTTCAAGTCGGTATATCCCTCTGTTTTATCGAAGGCAGCCGTTCCTTTGCAATCTGAGTGTCCCCAAGATATGGTTGGTTATTGCAGTCTCCCTGTTCAATTGATCAACAGAACGTTTTGGGAACGATTCTGTGTGACTGAATCACGGTGTAGGTAGTTCAAGAAAAATTATAAGATATGTGACAGCCGTCCATCGAATGAAAGCCTGTTAGCGCAGCAGGGAAAGACCCCAGCTACGCACAAGTTGAAATCCAGCAATAATTCAAATGCGTGGTGAGTTTAAAAAGGAGTCACTCACCATCCACAAGCTGGGACGTCATTTTGGTTAAATCCAGGTTCACTTAGAAGTACTTCAAGAAAAACCATTCATAGCTTTCTTGCGCTAAATTATGGACCCATTGAATGTATTCTGTAACAAATTGCTTCCGATGTCCCACCCTCTTGCAAGAACCGTAGCTCCTTCCCATAAATTGAGGACAAAAACGACGCTACCCAAGGAGCTGTTAAACTGTCCATTTGCAGCTCTCGGCAGTGCGTTCTCTTTCACCGAGACGAATTGCCCAACAAAGCCTAATATTGAGACACACCTTGAGAACTCTGCGGCAGCTGCAGAGTACTAACCGCTTGACATTGTGTGACGTCGTAAACAGATTATCCATGGTTTCGAGAGGAGCTAAGACTTTTGTTTAAAAACTTATCATCCGGGAAAGCGATTGATCTCGTCATAGTTTACGGATTCAATGACAATAACAATAATATTCATTTATTTCATTGTTAGGTTAGGTCGAAAAGCTAGAATAAGGTTAAGTTTAGTTTAGAGTGCCCGTTTAGGGCCAGTAAGTTAGAAGTAGTAACAATGTACGTCCAACTAGTTTTAAGCATTTTCGTCTAGAATCTAAGTCCGTCATGAACTATTAAAATAAAAATGAATTAAGAAAAATGACAATAACCGGAAATATCGTTTGGAAGTCGTGACAGGATAGTAGAAAAATGCTCACCTCAGCGTGTTCTATTTACTCGACAATATTCTCCCGCGGAGTAACGGAAATTGTTCAACTCACCCCAGATGTAATCAAGTAACGAATTATCTGCCATCCAACACTTGTTCCATGCCTGATCACCGACATACACTCGCCATCATTTGACTCCCTGTACACCACTTGGACGGCCGCAGAAACTACCTTATGCATTTTTATGAGTCTCGGTCCAATTCGCAGGCATCTTCGCGTCCCGCCAAGACGGCCGCGGCATAGCGTGCCCGTCGAGAGAGCGAAATTCGAGAGTCTCCCGGTTGCGCCGGATCGTTTGTGCACATAATTAGTGGGGTGAACGCCTGTTCCCTGACAGGGCTACATGTGTTTATTGTCGGCAAATGAACGTTTTGTCGCGTTGCGAAATATTACCACTGCCACCGCACAATCATCGCCAGGATCAGTGATCCCTTTCTGTGCGTCTTGCCTTGTTTGATTCCTGCACCTTGTGTGCTCAGCCCGCGCCTTCACCGGCCAATCGGACTTCATTTCACTCGGAAATTAGTCACTCTGCGGGCACCCATTAGTGCTCGGGTATCAGTTCGGAGAAAAGTTGATCTCTAAATTGGCAAGCATCGTACCTGTCAGCCGGGGCCATTAGGACCGGCAGAGATGAATCCAATTTATTGCCGATAATGCGCTCGGAACGCTATCGCATGAGTCAGTGCATGGAGTGGCTGCTGCTGGTGTGGAGCGACGCGATTGATTCTTAATTTGGAAATCAGGGTGAGTGTGCAGCTCTGGGAATGGAAGCAATTAATCATTCTGTCAAGTGGACAACAAATCGACAAGACGACGAGTGCGACGATAAGCGAGTTCCGTGAAATCTTCGTTAGATGACGACACTGGTGTGAGATTCCCCGAAACCGGGAGCTGGCCGTATCAGTGATTGGTGATCTGAAGGAAATGCCAGAAGGGGGACGGTAGTCTCTAGACGTCGATGCCGTAATTAGTGGTTCTCCACAAATTGTATGGCCGAAGGCAATTATGAAGTGGGAATAGGATTTTTTTTTCTGGGGGAGAGTCTGACAGGAACATTTGACAAGATTCTCGAGAAGAGTCTCCCATGATGGATGAGGCTGCGCGATAAGAGCTGGTTGATGACGAATGGGCTGGAGATGAGTAGTGACTTTATGATGGACCAGATGATTCGGTGAAGGCACTACTCAGTCTCTTTTGAGAGTGAGGCTTAATTTGGAACAGATAACAATGTCTCGGATGTTGGCAAAGGAAAAGTCTTATTTATTCTCCTCGCAAATCAGTATTCTCGCCAACAAGCCAAGGGACGGCAGCATTTCTGGACTAATTTCTTCTAAGACACACTCGAATACCAGACATCACCACGTTGGTCGGTTTGAAGGAGTGTGTCTACCTTGGGGCGAACATAATCTCCGATTTACAAGAAAGAAATTCCATGTAGAATCACCCTTGGCTTCGATTTGTAGAAACAACGGGGTTTAATACTCCAGGCTCGAAGGACCAAAATCATGCTCATGAACCTCACTCTTGCTAGTCCTGGTATGGAATTGTGTGGAAACCAAAAGACCTGATCCTTGGTGACTTCGAATAAAACATTATATGCCGAGGCCTGGGAGTTGGCGACTGGAGAAGAAGACATAACTGAGAGCTCTGCAAGTTGTACTGTGATGTAAATGTAGTCCGGAAGGTGCCCAACAAATCGACAAATGTAATCGATGTGCCCAATCCAGTGTGCCCAAACGGATTTCTGCGTCGACTGCACTGGATTGGGCACATCGAGCGCATTGAATGGTCCAGCTACGATCGATTTTCAAGTTCAAGCCTCCTGGTCCGATTAGGAGAACCAGACAACCAAGTCATCGACAGCTTGGTCTTGATAACTGAAATCCGGATAACTAGAAGCAGAATGCCTAGGAATGTCAACGATGGAAGGCAGCTGTGGCTCAAGATCAGACCTCCCTTGGGTTGTTGGCCTGATGACTATGTAAGTAAGACAATCCGAACCATAAAGATGTCACTGCGTACATCCAAGTGAGATTTTTAGGTCTTGCTCACAATAAGCCAGGGATCTCCGGCCGCTTGGGTTAACTAACTCAAGGTGTTTAATTTAGTGAGTAGATTTCCTTTGGTGGCTATTTCATTAGTGGCCTGCTCGAAAAAACAGAAGTGCCTCCACAACGTTTCGTCGAGAGTTTAATGATTACAGTTCATGCTTACATATGTCGTTGTGGCGGAGTGGGGTTAAGTGACGCTGTAGCCCACAAGGCAATGGCGCGTGATGACACCCACCACATTGCTGTAGTGCTGCCTGCCCAACGAGGATCTTTTGAATTTGGAGATGAGAAGTCGGACTCGTACTGTGATGTCCATGGATCTAATCGGCTCTTTAAACTCCAGGCTTAGATAGTTTGGCACCAGCTTAGGTTAGGTTAGGTAGGCGGGTTGCTAGTGCATTCACCAGCACACTTAGACCATATTGGTCCATTGTGATACCCACAGTCAGACTACTACCACTGATTGACTACTCCAGTGATAGTGCCGTCAATTTGATACCAACGGCAAATGGTGACTGGACCAAAAAGCGTATTAACTTTGCCTTCACTGGATTCCAACCGGGAACCCCACTAACCAGGGGCAGGCACTCCACCAACTGCGCCATCCAGTCGTTCTTGGCACCAGCTTAATTTTCTACTATTCTCTTCATGTCCAGAGGCCCAATATAGGGAGACTACGTATGAAAATGGAATCTCCCCGTACAACTGCTAGCATACGCGGATGACATTGACGTGATTTGCAGAACAAAGCGAGCCGTCAATGAAGCGTTTTCTGGTATTGAAGCGGAGGCGGCCAAAATGGGTTTAGCGGTGAACGAGGGCAAAACGAAGTATATGCTGTCATCAAGAAAGGACACAACATCGACGTCTTGGACAAAGCGTCACAATGTGCAGCTATAACTTCGAGGTAGGCAAGGACTTCATCTACCTTGGCTTGCAAGTGAACAGTACGAACAACACCAGTACCGAGATTAAGCGCAGAATTACTCTTGCCAATCGCTGTTTCTTTGGGCTCAGATGGCAATTGAGAAGTAGAGTCCTCTCTCGAAGGACCAAGCTAACATTATATAACACCTTGATCATCCCTGTCCTGCTCTATGGTGCGGAGGCATGGACAATCTCATAGGCGGATGAAGAAGCACTTGGTCTTTTCGAGAAAAAAGTTCTGCGTTCAATCTTTGGTCCTGTCTGCGTTGATGGTTATTGGAGAAGAAGATTCAACCATGAACTGCGGCATGAGCCTAGTGAGGCGTCTACGGATTCAATGCCTAAGATGGTTGGGCCATGTAGAGCATATGGACAGCACTGCTCCAGCCCGAATAGTCTTCGACACCGAACCAGTTGAACAAGGCAATAGAGGACGTCCACGGAACCGATAGCGCATCCAGGTCTAGAAGGACCTCAATCGACTTGGTGTGCGCAGTTGGAGACAGCTGGCTAAAGATCGTGCCGGCTGGAGAGGCTTACTGGTTGAGGCCCAGGTCCACCCCGGACTGTAGCGCCACCAGAAGAAGAAGAAGGAGCGTATGAAAATGAATAAAATCTTAAAAATTATTGAGCAGACAAACTGAAAGTCTAATCTGGATGTAGTCGACAAGTGCATAAAAATGAATTATCCGGTTTAGCCGAAGCGTTAACAGATGAACTTGCCAGGAGGAGACCATCTAGCAGAACAAGTGATTATGGTGAGTATCTAGCTAGAAGGACTAGATATAGCCAAGGATATAGTGTGCTCCTAAACCCCCTTGGGATGGAGTAGAAACAACAGTGTTGAAAAGGATAGGCCCATTCAGAAATTCAGAGTGGGCAGAAGTTACTAATGCAGTTGGAACACTCATATGTCTGATGAACCATGTTAAGACGTCCGCGGCTTTGTTGCCCTGTGCGTCGACTCCTATGGACTTGAACCAACGGTGCCTATATTCGCCAAAGAACAATACCACACACAACACGATTGGTTGCTGTGGAAGTTAGTTAGGCCCTGGATTTCTCCGGACTGTGGGGCAAACCATTGCTATGTTAAAGGGCTTTTCAACGAGATGACTTGGAGGAACGGTGGCTACGTCATCTGAGACTTAAAAAGCTGGAAGATCTTATTTTTCTAGAGTTTCCTAAAATTTCGAATACAGGCAGATTTCTCGAAATAGAGCCGAATATTTGTATTTAACGGTGCCAGAGGGTACGGAGAAAGCGCAGCAAATCACATACAAATTTTAAATCTCTTTAAGCCTTACGTCATATTTATGTCGTTCCGCAAGGCATATTGTTTCCATTTGTCTAGAGACAGTTGGTCAATCTGTGAAATGCTGAGATTATGTATTGAACAAGGAACGACGGTCGATTAAATGACGTACGGCAGCATCGACTTCGCTTGCAGTGGTTCAAGCGGTCGCGGTCGGTTCAATTTTTGAAGTCTCGGTTAAATGCGTGTAGCTTTATTGCAGCAACCGCGTCTGGAATATGGACCTCGAACTCGCTCGGAGTGGCTAGCTTGTTTAGACCCAGACAAAATAATCGAGTGGTTTTAAGTCGCATGATTGCAGCGGCCAATTAGTGAACACTCGCCGTGCTATGACACAGCCGCCAAACTTCTCCTAAACAACTTCGAGCGTTGCTTCGCTTGTATGGCATGTACCACCGTCTTGTTGGACCTACAGCTAGGAAGGACATCTGGGCGCAGAATATAATAATAATAATAATTATATAATATGGGTGGCGCTACACCCCGTATAGGGCCAGGGCCTAGCTTCTCAGAAACAACTCGCGTTGTGCGTGCTATTGTTCTCTCATGCGTGGAAGGGACCTACAGTTTAATGCCGACACCTAACGGCCAAGTTTGAGAAGCTTTTTCTAGACAGGAAATACTCTTTGAGCATTGTCAGTGACTCGAAAGAGGTGGAGCCGTGAAATATGAAAGGTGGTAAATTCGGGTGTCGAACCTGGCACCCTCTGAGAGGACACACTAACCCACTACGCCACGGTGACCACAATCTGGGCGCAGAAAGTCGTTCAAAATCGCTCTACACCTGCGATCATTGAGGACGACGGTATCGCCTTCGTTTGCCATTTTTGATAAGGCAACAATTTTCTAAGTATTCAGAGAAAAGCTGTTTTCAAAGAGATTTCTTAAAAATAAACCAGAACCATCATCACATGCGTCTGTCTATTAGCAGAACAAGCAAACAATATTACCGCGACTAATCAACAATAGTTGTCTGAATGAGGAGGTGGTAAAAATGGAAGGTATTCATCAGCAGTTTACTCCGTTTGATTCTCCAAACTCAATTCGTTGGAATAATTAAAGAGAATCAGCATGGCAGCACAATGGACTTAGGCCACTCCAATTAATATTCTCAAGTCACCTCGATACAGCATGTGGTCTCTAAAGTGCAAACCATTGAAACCAGAAACAGAGGCACCACACCGCATCATCGATCCAACTTCCCAGACGCACCTCATTAAATTCTTGTTCAACAGATTCACCATCAAGTGGGCCAACGCGGCAGGGGACGATGACTGCGGCCGAAGTAGCGCCCACAAGTGGAAGTCGACCTAATCCAGTGTGCGACACTAGAACCAGATCCGTTGCGAAATAGTTTCCGATGAAATGACTCAAGCGAGGTTAAGGCAGTGTGAGAGTTCACATTCCGCCATAAAATATTCCGAATAAAAATAAGTGGCCTTGAGGGCACCGTTAAGTATCTGTACACTGTACAGTCAGGCAGTACATCTGCGCTCAAATCTCAGTAAATTTATAACCTAATTTCGCAGATGCACGCACACTCGCTGTATCTAATTGGGTTAACTGTTCATAAAGCCATTGAAAATCCATTCAGTGCGTCACATCTCCCGGCAGACGCAGACCTACGCACGAACTTATTGCCGCGCATAACTCAGCAAAACAAGACACATTCCCATGCATATACGCACATTTCCACCATAAATAATCATAACCATGTAGAGTTATCAAATAAATCTTCAATTTTTGAGGAGACACCACTCGGGAGGAGGCCTCCGTGTCGTCGTCGTCGTCTTCGCGCAGCCAAATGGGAAATTTATCTGCGACGTCAGTTTTATGTGTCGCGCATAGTTAAACGCCAAAGGACGGCCGAGTTCGAGTTCGCCCCCTAAAATTAAGACCTTCCCTGCGACCAGACATTAGACGCTTAACACCCATCCGAACACGCCAAGATGTGCACACATGCGAGTGCGAACATATTTGCGAAGCGACTTTTGCGGTTCGCGCAAAAATATTTGGTTTATGAGTATCTATGGCCACAATTTATCCGGCGGATTAGCATGCATTCAAAGCGTGCGTCTGTGGTGGGAACAAAAGACTGCGGTGCTGGAACAATGGGCATTCTTTGAAGATCTCTGCTCTGGGGATGGGTGGGGAATCGGAGACAGGGAGGAAATCACGTACGGCTACAGTTTTGGGACGAGGTCCGTTTCGTGCATCGCAAGTGGGCTCAATGAGATGAAACGGGATCTGAATTGGCCTTGAACGCACACCCGGGTAGTGGCTGTGAAACAGTTTCTTTTTCACCCATCCCTAGAGTAGTGTGTCCGGAGACGTTATTGGGTTTGTTAATTGAAAAATCACTAATCTGCTGTGATCTGTCTGGGACTTCAGGTAGCCGATGCGGAGATACACGACCCATATCCGATTTAGGGACCGATACGCAATTAGATATGGAACATCTCACGCTGGGCCGGCGGGGATATCGTCCAGCGCAGGCGATCAGATAATTGCCTGGCATCCGGTGGAATCCACTGACGACAAGTTGTTCAATCATGGGAATGTCTTATGTTTGACCGCAAGGATTATTGGAAATTGCATTTTTTGCCCCTGAACACTGACCTGGCAGTGGAGATGACTCGAAGGAACAGTCGACGGCGGCGGCAGAAGACTGAGATGAATCTAAAGCAGCGTGCGATCGATTTGAAGCGATATTCCGGTCAGTTTTTTTTTTCTTGTGGGATTATAGCGCATAGTTTTGAATGCTCTGAGGGATAGGACAATATGTGGCAAGTATGAGGACATGTTCGGTTGACTGGTTCACTTCGCAATCCTCATAAATTTCATTTTAAATGTTGTATAGTAAGATGAGTGTCTTCCTTCCAAAACCTTAAGATACCCAGTTTTTTCAAAAAGCTATTTCTGAACTCCGTTCACCACATTTTGAGTCAAGAAGTCGATTTGTAAGCACCATCTTGGATAAAATCAGTACAATATAGCATGTCTGAATATAGTAAGCCAGCAAGATGTCTCAAGTTCACTTCTCGGTGCATTTATCGGACATTTTTGGTGGCCATTGCCATAATATGATCAGATTGATTTGGGTCTAGCTTCTACAGCATCAACTCGTGTTGCACGTGCTATTATTCGTTCACGATTAGATAGGACCTACAATTTCTTGTCGCGTCCGAACGAGCAGGCTTGAACAACACTTTGAGCAGTGCCAGTGACTCGAAAGAGATGGAGCCGTGAATTATGAAAGTTGGTAAAATCGGAGATTGGACCTCCCACACTCCGAGTGGTTGTTAACCCACAAATCCACTAAATTGCTTCGCGCCCTATTAGACATTTCATTTTTGTCATTGGCCAGTGTCCTTTAAAATGATTTTATTTATTATTAATAGAACCAGTAGATTTTTAAATATTTTTCTAACAGCTTAAACAAACGACTTGAATAGCGTGAAAAAGTTAGCTGTTGTGGCCCACTTAGATCCGGCTTTCTACCGGCTCATTCTATGAGGGACTACACTAATGTAAATTAAATAATCCTAGAGACTACCTAATGGTATTCTAGTGGCCTACTTGGACAAGTCCACTCCTGTGCTGATTTACAGCCAACTAGTTTTCCTGGTGAACTTAGCTATATCTTGTTCTTTAAGTGTGACATTTTCTCTAGGTTACTGAAAAATTAGTTGCCTGGTATATCTTTTCAAGTTTTTGCAAGCGCTGGACAAGTGCCGAGGAGATGAAACGTATTTTCTTCCTCCTCGTCGTCTCTACAGCTTCTGCAATAGTCGTCGTGGGGGGCTCCCATTCTTCTGGCATGGATAACGAAAAGGCAGTGGCCGGCGATAATGCCCACTATCTTCCTTATTACATTCCTGTTTAGTTATTCTTCAAGTACATTAAAAAATATCTACTTTGGCATATTCCACTCAAGACTACAAAATGGTGTATGAATAAGTAATGCATAAAATATACGTGCTTGTGTTAAATCTTCAGCATGTTGATTTTATGGCACTCTAAATGCTAGAGGTCTCAATATTAATACTTACTGGGGTTGGACGCACTTAAATAAAATTAAACAATTATCAGTTTTGCACGAGTATGTTGTTCGAAAAATATGCTTCTCTTCCCGCCGAGCTGCATCTTTTGATTTATTTAATAAGCTGAAAATTCTGCCAATCAGACACTAGAACTTTTATAAAGTCTTGATCATCTTTTTTATTAGATGTGGCTCCTTACAGAGTACTTACTAGACCCCAAGTAAGTTCCGTCTTTTCGTACCACTTGTTAAAGAAGTTTTTATTCTATTGTTTCTTGCAAATTATTCAACTCAATTCACGAAAATTTTCGAACCATCAGAACGTTAAATTAGTTTTTGTCCAAAGTTAAGACGTGGCTTTTGGATACTGACCACAGTGAAATTGAAATTTTGTTGCTCTTCTTTGGCTAATCTATTTTTGGTATAATACGATCACGAACTACTGAAATTGTAAGTTTGAGAGTCCTTCCTTCGTCTTCTTTTACACTATAATATAATGTACTGTTCACCCCATACTGAATTATCACACTGAATTTATCCAAATGATGTGGCATTAACTCTATTTTTTTAAACTAAATATAAATGTCTACCAACGATTCTCAAATGTCAATCGCATGTTTCCAAAAGTTGAATTGTTACTTCATATTCACTTCTTATACTGTGTCAAACATTGAGAATAAATAGAATAAATAAAATAAAAAATAAATTTTAGGAGTGTATTGGTTTTGTTTGGATTTAGTGAGGGCCAAATAAACCTCAAAGTCCTACATGTATCTAATTCCATCCATCTCCGATTAGCGGAGTCGACGGCATCTGTAAGTAACATGGTGTATATTACTTGGAGTTATTCGGAGTCCCACCCTTAATCGTGCTAACTTGTTGGCCCTTTCGTTGCCTCGAAAACCACTATGCCCAATTACCCAGCAGATTGCATGAATAAGTAATGCATAAAATATATGTGCTTGTGTTAGATCTTCAGCACGTTGATTTTACGGCACTCTGAATGCTATAGGTCTCAATATTAATACTATCTCATCCCAGCTCGATTTTGTGAATCGTATATTGTCCCAGTATCATAAGTTCCATGTAGTAATGATATGGTGAAGGGATGCAATACATACGACTGGATGATGCAGTTTTTAGAGTGCCTCCCCCTGGTTAGCGGGGCCCCCGGTTCGAATCCCAGTGAAAGCAAAGTTAATACGCTTCAATCTGGTTCTTAAATCTGTTCCAGTCACCATTTGCCGTTGGGATCATATTAGTGGCACTATCACTGGAGTAGTCAATCAGTGGTAGTAGTCTGACTATGGGTATCACAATGGACCAACACGGTCTAAGTTTGCTGGTGAATTCACTAGCAGTCCCACTGCCTAGCCTAACCTATCTGGGACTCGTCACACAACTCATACGACAGTGATTTCAAGAGAATTTAGGTAAACTAAACCAATTTAGACCCATATTAAGACACCTCCTCTCCGCATATTGATGAAATAAGTTCTTGCTCAAACTATCAACGGTCATAGCCAGTATCTCATCGATTCCCCAGCACCTGCACAAGGTACCCTTTGGCAGAATGTTCTTTGATCTAATTTCTACCTAAATATGGAAAATAATAACCCACAAATTCTCTTAACCCGGTTTTTTTAAACTTGATTAAATTAAATTAAAAATGATCTAATCCAGAAAAACAAAAACCAATCTACCAACTAGATTTCATCCAATTGCTAAAGGCCGTTTAGGTGCTAAAACCTTAAAATCATTCATATAACCTGATGCACGGCGAGAACTGTTTTCTACGCTGCACCAGTCTGTGTGTCTGTCGAACAAAATGTGGTCAGAGATTTTGCTTCAAGGTTGTTAAGTCTTAGTGCATCATTGACTCTGTGTATCTGACTGCTTATCTAGAGAAAATTGTAATCTAATGCCGCTGTGTGGCCTAGTGGATTGGTGTGTCGGTCGTCTCCTATAGCGGGGGTGCCAGGTTCAATTCCCAAATTAACCAACTTTTATAATTAAGGGCTCTACCTCTTTCGAGTCAATGGTAATGCTCAAAGTTAAGACAGAGGTTCTCAAGATTCGCCGGATGGGATAATGTTATATCCCATCGACATAATAATAATAATATGGGTGGCGCTACAGTCCGAGGCGGACCTGGGCCTAGCTTCTCAGCAACCACTCGTGTTGTGCGTGCTATTGTTCTCTCACGCTCGGAAGGGACCTACAGTTTAACGCCGACTCCGAACGGCCAAGTTTGAGAAGCAGTGAAATATGAAAGTTGGTAGAGTGGGGATTCGAACCTGGCACCCTCTGCGTAGGAGTCGACGCACTAACCCAATACGCCACGGCGACATCCACATGCCTTAGAATATTAGCACGCACAGTACAAGTCGGTTCTATAGAATCTAGGCGCAGGTCCATGTCGGACTTTCGCTATACCGATATTATTATTATCAAGCAAATCTTCTCCGTCGTTGAAACGATTGCAAAATTTATCAATGTTAAGGCTGTATGACGCAACATGGATGGATCGCCGTAGCGTAGTGGGTTAGTGCGTCGACTCCTACGCAGAGGGTGCCAGGTTCGATACCCGAATTTACCGCCTTTCATATTTCACGGCTCCACCTCTTTCGAGTCACTGACAATGCTCAAAGAGTATTCCTGTCCAGAAAAAGCTTCTCAACTACGCCGTTCGGAGTCGGCAGTAAACTGTAGGTCCCTTCCACTCGTGAGAGAACAATACCACGCACAACACCAGTAGTTGCTGAGAAGTTAGGCCTTGGCGCTCTACGGGCTGTAGAGCCACCCATATTATATTATTATTATATTAAGGCTGTATGACACAAAATTTGTTCCGCATTTTTAATACACTGAACATTAAATTAGAGTAGCTGTAGTTTTTATATGTTTGATAAAAAAAATTAATAAAATCAGTAAAATAGAATAATTTTTCATTAAAAGGTCTATACTATTGAAGTTACCATTCAATTTGAGTAAGTACAGACTTGCCTATTAGATGTGAAACTACAGCAGCTAGTTGCTTGTTTATGTCACATCTGAACTTTCGTTTCCTTGAAGACCAAATAGATGATTTGCAAAATTATTGAAAATAAACCTTGTGTCTTTTTTGTCAAGCTCGATTAAAATTGCTCAGATAATTCAGTGCCATACGGCCCTTAACCCTTGCGTCTGCTGAACTGCTTGAATTCTTTTGAGTTTTGTGCAGGTCACAAATGTAAGGAATTTTGAAATTACCACATTCGTGCACCACTGTCGTACACATTGAACTCATATTCTGAGTCAATTAGTTAGCTGCAAATTTATTATGCATGTTCGACCATCCGATCAGGTGAACGGGCTGAGAACACTTCACTCATTTTTACATAAAAAGTGCATAAATGATCTGCAAATTCAGAAGCAGCGATCATTAAACGGATTACCACACACTCGTATTATTTTATTGTTTTTATTTTTTCCACATGCGCCTGCATAAAGTTATCGGTTGTGTCTTTCGCAAATGACGCACAATTGTTTCCTATGAACTCGGCCGCCTTGCTTATCGTTGAGTCTTGGGCTCCATATAACAAGATTCGTAGTATAATGGCCTCGAACAAGGATAAGGGTCAGAGTGTTGTATGAACATAAGTAGCAAGAGTCGCATAGGGGGAAACTGTATCGCAAATTCGATATCCGTTGTTCAATTCACGTTTACTTCGAAGTGGACAAACCTTTAAACTTTTCGCCAGTTGGTGTGTGTAGGTGGTTCGAACATCCTAAAAGCAAAGCACCCCGTGCAGTGCCCCATCAGGTTAAGTCTAAGCCATCGATCGGATCAAATAGCAGGGATGACAAAATGCAGTTCCAGAAATAAGTCAATTTTTGTGAGTCCTAGTCCATCTTCTTCATCTTCAACTGGTGTAAATCTCATGCGCTATCTAGTACGTCTGTGGCGTCATTCAGTCATTCGACTGACTTTAGAATGCATCTAATCGTCTTTTTCAAAAAGGCTCACTGCAGGTGTATTTGCGCTTTGGGAACTACGTCCCTTCGCTCAGCTTCAATAATCTACAATAAACAAGCCTGGATCCCTTCCAACCTCCTTCGCACTCAGTTGGATGCGCTACCGAGCTGCCTAATTACCCGTAAATTAGTCGGCCATTCAATCTGGCTGACTCCTTTCAGTGCAGTTACACCGTTCCTGCGAAGCATCCCACTGTATCATAACTGATGCGACCTGTCGCAGGAGACTGCTATCTCATTAACAAAAGACAGACAGCCACGAGAGAGGCCATAAAGCCGAGAATTTATTGCCCTCATGGTGTCTTATCGCTTAGGACGCCCGGCTTGGTATTCTCTTTTTGTGTGCGGAGGAAAGGACAGGACCATCACCCGATAAACGAACTCACGAAATTCGTTCCTATTGCCAGCGTTCCTTTCAAGGGACGGGCCATCGTCGACGCATCGTCGCCGGACAAAGAGCCACAAGATAAAATACGAGTGTATCAGGGTCTCCTTCTTGGGCTGACACTTTTTTTTTCGGGCCTTCCCGTTCCACAGATCGAATGAATGAATGATGACATTCCGTGGTTCCTTTCGGTTTATTTCACTCCTTTGTCAACCGAGATTAGTGCCGGCCTGAGGAGGCGGATCAATTCTCGGGCGACAATGGAAGTGTCAAAAATTCAAAAGTCCCAGGTAGAGCCCTGGGCTGGGATCGGGCTCACCAGAGTCACAGCGAGCTGTCGATAATCGCTGTGCCAGTTCACCGTTCAATGGGATTCACAGGATACGCTGGGTGTATGCCGGCGAATGCAATTGAAAGGAATTAGGAGTCTGAAGGACTGCCCTTCAGGGAGAGTGCTCTTCATTGCGCTTCGGGAGTGGGAAACGATTAAATTATCTCAGAACTCGAATTCGTTCAACCGTCGACTGGGTACCTGGGGAGGCGGGCGAAAATGATTCAGGAGGTCGAGCAGGGAGACTGTTTGTAGTGAATGCCAGCGTGTCTTGGGGTATCTTCGGTGTGCCCGAACCTAAGCAAGGCACTTTTCAGTGCTGCGGAGGAGTCGGGTGCGTCCTGAGAGCCAGACTGCGAGAGTGAGTGAGGGATTTCGTGAAAAGGAAATCTTGTAAGTTATGATGGCAATAATGGGAATTCTAGAAGCAAATGCTCCTTAATGCTCTTGCCCTGGAGCGCACTTATGCCGCCGAAAGTGGAAGTATTTATTCAGAGCAATTTGATTCTGCCCTGCACTTGGCTGGCCTTTGCCTCTGGCATGGGATCTGTGGGTGCACTGTGGGACCGAAGTTGTTTTTCGGTGTGACAGTCAACTCGATGTGATCTTGTTCTTCTGCTGGCTTATATAGTGCAATTATTTCTCGTGGTTAATCCTGTCATCGGCATGAACATGGCTTGTTGAACGCCTTATCCTGTTAAGAGGGTGATCGGTTGGTGATCGTGCGTTAGGCTAAGCATAAGCTAATGGTCAAAGTTACAAGTACCCACATGGACGGGAACAAGGTGGAATAGAGATCTAGAACAACAGCTGGAGCATGTCAAACACTAGAACCAGGAAATATGCTCCGATTAAAGTAGCTTTGGAAGGAATTACTCTTTGGATGGGTTGCAAGTAGATATAAACTTGGTCCTTCAGAGTTTGAGCTTGTCCTGAAGGAGTCCAGGAAATGCTTACATGAAAGGTTTAAGAAAAACTTGTGTTGGAAGAAAATCTTTTTTTCTTTTTTTTGTTTAAATTTCATATGATTTCCAAAAAATCCAGAAGACTTGTGAAATGGAAGAAGGGCGAGTGCGTCCATTTTACTAAGATGCTTTAAGGGTCGAACGAAAGTAACCAAAAGGATTAACTATTATGTGTTGGTTCGATTGCAGCAACTCTTTCTCCTATTGACGTGTTCATTGCGGACGAAAATGGACTGACAAACGGACCGCTTCCTAATGATATCGGCGAAAGTGCTCACTCCCATGAACTTATATTAGAAAGTCTTCGCATATATTGAGTGTAGTAAAATTTAATCATTTTTGCACCATAGAAAATATTGTCCGATTTGTGCGCTGAAACATGTGCCGTTTTGTTGGTAAAGTTCTTTCGTCATCATCCTACTGGCGAAAAACTGCGAGAGCGAAAATAAATGTATAATGACCACCCAACCAAGCTCCCGGGCTTTTGACTACTCGCTATCGATATGTGTGTCTCCTGGCGGTATCATGATGGAACACAATTGCTCTCCTATGGGCCAAAGCTGGCCGCTTTCGAGCGATACCTTACATTTGATGGTCTAATTGTTGACAATACAGACCTGAGTCAAGAGTATTGCTGCCAATTTTACCGGACAAACAGTCAGACATTCCTGCAGTCGACGGAGTTTAGCCTTCCAGACTACATTCACATCCTGGTACAGCTCGTAGAGTTCGCGGTTGTGTCTTCTCCTCCATTCGCCTTAATCGCAGACGGGACCATATATCCGACGTAGAATTTTTCTTTCGAAGGCACCAAGAATCAGCTCCGCAGTTTTGCCTATCGTCCAGCTTTCGGCTCCATATAGCACGACTGGCAAAATAAGGGTTTTGTAGACCATGACCTTAGTCCTTCGAGTCAGTTGTTTTGACACACCGGTTGCCAAAGGCGGTTCTACGTCGGATCTCCACAGTGATGTCGTTGGTGGAGTTTAAGTTTGCCCAGAGGTAGACAAACTCCCTTACTAACTCGCAATTGTAGCTGTCGATTGTAATATATCGTCTTAGGTGGTGTGTGACGGATCGTTTTTTGATCGGCAGCATACACTTTGTTTTATCCTCATTGACCTTAAGACCAGCTCGCTTCAATTGCCGTAAATGCTTCCACTACAGCACGTTCGGAACGCTCGATGATGTCGATGTCGTCTGCATATCCCAACAGTTGACCAGAGTTGTAGAAGATAGTGCCTTCCGTGTCCCGCTTCCCGCTGCCCATGACACCACATAACCTTGCCGAAATCCGGTGCAGGCTTCAAACGGCTCGGAAGTCCTCGAGCCTAACTGCAGGTTACATCGCGTGTTTATTAGCGTAGTGCAACACAGCCGGATTAGTTTTCCCGGGATCCCGAATTCGGCCGTCGAACCAAATAACTCATTGCGATGAATGCTGTCGTATGCGACTTTAAAATCGATAAAGAGGTGGTGCGTATCGATTTGAAACTCGCTGGTCTTTTCTAGGATTTGCCATAGTGTGGAGATTGGGTCTATTGTCGATTTGCCGGGCCGGAAGCCGCACTGGTACGTGCCTATTAGTGCGGTGCGAAACGGCTTTAGACGTTCACACAGTACGCTGGACAGGATCTTGTAGGCGACTTTGAGCAGGGATATACATCTATAGTTATTGCGAGAGGTAGGATCGCTTTTTTTGTGGATGGGGCATATGGAGCTGATATTCCAGTCGTCGGGCATGCATTCGTCCTCCCACATTCTACAAATGATCTGGTGCATGCTCCTCACCAGAATATTTCCACCGGCCTTGAAGAGCTCTGATGGTATTCCATCTGAGCCTGCGGCTTTGTTATTCTTCAGCCTTTTGATGGCTGTGCAGACTTCTTCTAAGCTAGGTGAGAGGACGACTTCATCGACTGGTCCGTGTGGTACCCACACATCGAACTTAGATTTGTAACCAGCCTTGTTCAAATGGTTGCAAGCGGTTTTTTTCTGGCTGTTGGGTAATTGAAACAGTGCTTGTACACCGGTCCAGAGAATAAGCGAAAATTCACACATCAAACATTAATTTCATGTCCTGTCCTACCCCTACATAATCATTACAGTTTTAAGAAGAAGGTAATGGATATATAGGGTGGCACATGTGCTTAAGGATCGTACCTAGGCGAGGCTTAGGTTAAGTAGAGGGGCTACTGGTACATTCACCAGCACACTTAGACCATATTATCTTACCAAGAGCTATCGCTCCATTGTACTGCCACGCAGATATAAGATGTTCAGTTCAGGCGACTATCACTCTGAGTTAGCGATGAATCGATGTATTTGTTCCACAGGGACATAACTTAGGTCGCAGAGATTATTTAAAATTAGAAACATATGCGACGACAGAACCGGACAGTGTCATACAGGATGTGATATGCTCTCAACTTCCTCCCAATCGATCCAACTCCTGCTAAAGTCGTTCGTCAGCGCTCCTAGCCTCTTGGCACAGTTAGTTATACTGCCACCACCGTACTGATGTTTGATATGTTCAGAGATAGCAGCTTCTTGGTGCGTTCCGAATTGAGTTTCGGCCCAGTTGATTGCGACTGGTGCTTTCCAACCATCTTAAGTTGGTCATCTGTATAACTGACTCCGTTTGTAGAGGATTTAAATGTGCTGAGAGGGGTTCCTATTTGTTTGTGGATAGACACAGACTAGTTGCACTCAATGGGACGTAACCTAATGCATTCGTATCTGAAACTGAACGGCCATCTTGTCAAGAGATGAGCCACAACCACTAACCTGTTATACGATATTCTCAAGAACGATTATAAAGAAGTGACATGGCAGAGCGTCGCCTTGTCCAAAACAGAAAAAAGTTCTTTCTTCTTCAGTTCTTTCTTTTTTCGTGTGTTGGTGTGAATCTTCAATGAGACACTATGATACCCGCGTATTCATTGTAGCGTAAACACACCCTTCCCATTGTTCTTGTTGTTTACTACAATTAGGTTTCTCTATCCAGTAGTGTTAACTGAATTTTTTTTTAGATTTTCGATAAAGTCACCTGCTGGAACCGTTTATATCGGCCTGTACTCATTGCGCTAAATCCAACGGATTCATTCGTTGGAGACGGCGCACGAGGTTTCTCATGTCCAGTGTTTGGAGTACGGCATACTTACTCATGGTCATTGTAACCATGCCATACTCCAAGCACTGGACAGTCGAATTCTTAACTCCCTCGCGAAGTTTTTTATTCCTTCGTCCACGATTGCGATCCCTAGATCCCTTTGTGTATCATTATTTCCTAGATACCATGGAGCATTCACGACAGCACTTATAACTTTGTTTTGGAATGACTGTATGAACTCTCTGTTACTTGCTGCAACCTCTAAGTTGTATACCGTAGGTCCACACAGGCTTTAGCACTTCCTTATATATAAGCAGTTTGTTATAAGCGCTTAACTTGGAATGTCGTCCGAGTAGCCAGTACATTGCTCTATATCGATTCTCAAGTTCGTCACGTTTTGTCTTTACGTGAGCCTTCCACTTAAGCTTAGCATCGAGCATCATCCCTTCTTCTGTTCTGACGCTACTGTCCGCAAAAAACCTGAACCCCAACCAACTTTAATGTCGAAGTAGCACGATCTATGTCTAGCTGGCGTTGTCTCTCTGGCTCTGAGTTGAAAACTCTTCGGGCCAGAGCTGAGTTACCCATACGCACTACATGGCCCAGGTAGTTTAAGCGTTGAATCTGTAGTCCTGACTAGGCTCATGTCGCTGTATAAAACAAATTCCGTCAAAGCAAACAGGATCAAAGATCGTCAAATTTTTCTCTCGAAGAGACAAAGGACTTCTATTCCGTTGTTCAGATTGGCCATGCCTCCGAGCAGTACTGGGGAGGACTGGGGTATCAGTGTCAGCTTGGGCTCTATCACTCAAGTGCCTCTTGCGCCCGTAGAAACAGCGGTTAGCCAGAGTTACTCTGCACATGATCTCGTCAGGCCGAGATAGACGAAGTCCTTAACTACTTCGAAGTAATAGCTGCCCATTGTGATGCTCTGTTAAAGGCGTCGATGTTGTGCGTCCCTTCTTGAGGACAGCATATACAGACTTCCTTATTCCCCTGCTCACTGCTAGACCCATTTTAGCCGTGTGAGTCTCAATGTCAGGTAAATGACAGATAGCTGTGTTCTACCAACCACGTCCATGTCATCCGCGTATGCCAAGAGTTGTATCGACTTCTGAGAGGACTCCTTTTGTGGACATCGCTGGCTTGAAACCGTCCGTTTCGTAGCGTTCACACAAAATGGCAGGAAAGACCTTACTCTCCACACGAAGCTCAGACGTCTCAAAAACGTGCTCACTTTCATAATTTTTGATCGCCATATTGTCAAGAAGTACCATAATATGCGAATTGTTGAGATATTGCCTTTAATAAAACCAAATCCCTTCATTGTACAATGGTCTCGAAGATGCAAGTACAGACTGTCTGCCTGGACCTGGACGTTCCTCTCCAGACAACGTGATTTTTGGTAAGTTACTTCCAACACCATGCTCTTCGATGTTTGAGTTCCCCAAGCTTTTGTAAACGTTCCCTCAGTAGGCTAGGTCCACCTTAGAATCAGCAGTCGACTGTCCAAATGAAGGAGGTCTTGTGGTAAGTAAGACCAAAAGCAATCTGTTTTTGGTTGATCTATTGATTAGGACACTGCATTTCAAATACGAGTTGCAAGTGACAACTACTCTGCGAAGTGAATTCTACCTCAGTTCCCATTTAGAAAATCAAAATTCCCTCAACGTCCCAATTGGCAAGTTTCACATGCAATCCCAATATGCTACCACTCGACACATTCAAATTCGTTGTCAGTTTTAAAAGGTCTCCAATCCCCGACGCCAGGTCTCCAGGCACAAGAAAATGCATTATCTTCCGAAAGCGCATCGATGAATCCGTCACAAATCCACAAGCCAATTGTCGTGACACTACAAACAGCAGCATACACCAGATCTATTCACAGATCAATGGATTAGCTGTCTATTGAAATGCGAACAACTATGACTTTGTCAAGGTCTCTCCTGCTTCCCATGGCACCGATACCCAAGTGAACACCACTCGGTTCCACTGTACACCTTTCGTTTTGCTTCTCATGCGCGCTCATAATTTATTTGCAGTTCAACAGCAGCGGCAGCAGCAACAGCAGGCAACAGAATTATTGTAGAGAGTAACAGCAGGTAAACTCAAAAGTCCTTCACCAGCATCCATCCGTTTCTGCACAATCCCTGCCACGCCATGCACGTCATATTTACAGACGAAGGTAGGTAGTGTGCTTGAGCACTAAGGCGGAGTGCGTGTGTGTGAGTGTGCCAATCGAAGCAGTCCTTTATGAATAAATCCAAGATTTTCCGCTTTTGTATTTGACCCTTAAGTATAAAATGAATACGAAATTTGTTTGTTATACTCAAGTTGAATGGCGGAAAAGACTGAACGATTGTGTGTACTTGTGGCCGGGTCCTGCCGCCGTCACCTGAATGCGAACCGTGCACGGAGGAGGGTAATGAATCAAAACCGATGAGGACCACGCATGGCATGGTCTGGGTTCGATTGTCGTATTAAGTACGAATTTATGTTCAATTCAATTCGAGGGAATGACATTGGTTATGGGCACGACACAACCCACCCGCTGGACGGAGTCGTTCCCCGCCGCCGCACCGGACTGGTGCGTTTATCTCGAGAGATAGTCGTGGCATGCGAAATGTTATCTTGAATCGGTTCGTTATTGTCCAGCTTCGTGTGTTTGACACTCAAGTTCAGTTGGTCGTCGGCCATGGAGTCGGCGTTGTTCGGCAAATGGATGAAATCAATCAATCGTTGTGGTCGCGGCCAACTTATGGGACAAGATGAAATTTGATTGATCGCCTCTCAGGGTTGCACACCACCTCTCATAGTCATGCGGAGGCACTTCAAGAAGAGACAAGCGGATCGTGTTGCCGGGTGTCATAGTCATTGTTTTGTTGAGGTCAAGTGAGAGCGTGACTACTTGGATTCTTGTTGGCTGTAGGCATCTGGGGCATTTTTACCGAATTTGTTCTTGGATATGGTTCCATGTTCAAATGGATTTCTAAGTGAAAGCGCAACATGTCAAAATGTTGTGACGCATTAAGGGAAGGGGTAGAGTACATGTTCTTGGAACATGAAGCATCGAAGGCCGCGGTGCCATTTTGGGTGGCGCTTCGACTCCTACACCGGGCTCAATACCTTCCTTCGGCACAAGCACGGCTGCACATTTCAGTGGTCACTGACTAGTTTATTTCTTGAAGTTGCCGATAAAATGGTTCAGCGATTGACTCTCAGGAGACTTTTGTCGGACAACACAAGATCCAACAGGAGGCGAATTGGTCGCACTCCCGGCGGCCGTTTGGTATACCAATATGTCAAGAAGAACAAGACCGTCCCAAAGTGCGGTCAATGTAAGGAGAAACTAAAGGGCATCCGACCAACCCGCCCATGTGAACGTTCCCGATTGTCGAAACGCCAAAAGACTGTTCGTCGCGCATGCGGTGGTGTCCTCTGCCATGGATGCTTAAGCGAGCGTTTCATTTGTTGTTTCCTTATTGAGGAACAGAAGATTTTCGAGGCTTTAAAGAGTCAACGCGAAGCTACCAAGCCAGTGAAAGCTGTCGTTGCTGCCCCACAAAAGAAGACCACTCAAAAGTCGGCGTCAAAGTCTAAGAAATAAGTGTACACGATTTCAAGTATGAATCGTACAACAATACATTTTTTTATTAGGAAACAATGCTATGAACGTATACAGACAATTGTTCGAAATCGTCCTTAAGAATGTATGTTCTCTCCTTTCGCAAGAGAAGGCAAGCACGCAGAAGAAAAGTAGTTGATTTCGAAGCTGTGACTAGGTCAACGCACAAGACAAGTTGTTCATTAAGAGGTATTAGAGGCGAAATATTGCTACCACGGGTAAATCAACGACCGTACCCTCTTGCGATCCAAAGACGATTGCCAATGCATGTCCTCTGTGATTCACCCGTTTGCTATCCTCTCTTTCACTCAAGATGGTAGTTTATGTTAATGGTTGAGTCGATTGAGGAAAGAGATTGTTTTTCTCGTCCAATATCGCTCAACAGAAGGTACGTCTGGATCCAATTCGTCCTGTGTCGCCGCATCATGTGAGACTTTGCATTATACAGAAGACTAAGGCGCTTCTTGTGAGCCTTAAGGCATGCCGCTGCGCCCAATAGAAGGCAGGCAAAAGTGTCGCCAAAAGTGACCTCTAGGATGTGACCATGAAAAATCGCCCATATATGAAAAATTATGTGTCGGCCGTCCAACCTTCCTTCTCGACATAGACAGAGGATCCGATGATGCCGCCAAAAAGCTACTGCTACACCGAACGAGAGCTGATTTGAAAGCCAGAAGCAGTCCTTCGAGTTAGCGTCCATGATCAGTGCAAGAGAGATCTTCATCGACTTCTACATTTAAGAGAAACAGGCCACTGGAGGAACAAGCTACACCCGCCTCAAAAAATAACTTCGAAGTCTATCAGCCAGGTTATGGAAGTCAAGTCATACGGCAACGTTTTTAAGGAACATCGTCCTAACACACTGTTGCGATCGTGGACAGGCCAGACCGAGATGGACGATAAGTTGTAAACTATCCCCTTGCCCACCGTTTGCAAATGGTGTTCCGCGTAACTCTGAGGTTCCACGAAAGAGTCCAAAGGTTTTCGTAGAAAAATTACAATCGTGTCCTAGCGTGGCACCGAAATGCAGTAGCAGTCACTGTGTTTTACATCGTCATGTCCTTGAGGCGAAGAAAATTTCACCCGACTCAAAAAAAAAGTTTTTGATTAAGCCGTACAAATAACCCCAAATGGTTCACTGGCTATTTATATCTGTAATTGCGATATGGTGTCGCAATTTGGTGGATTGCACTCGACAAGAGTGTGTCACCACGATTGACAAGGACACGAATGAGCATCAGGCTATGTGAACGCAACAGAAAATCATCTCGTTCTTGTCCTAGCCTTCGTCCTCGTCGTCGTCGCATCATCACCGTCTACATCCTGGTTCATCGTGTCCTGTGTGTGCGCGTGTATGTAGCTCTGCATCATAGTAGAGGAACACGCGCTCCCACACTCCACTCGCTAGAGTGCAGAGGATGGCTTTCGTATGCATTAACGGGGCGCTAAGGACTAAGGTGGTCCTTAACCTGCCACCGATACAACTAATTGGCAGACCGACAGCATCGAGCAAGGGGATTAGATTAAGATCGCTGAGCAGCTGGAAAGAGCTGCAGTCTGGACATTCAACGATGTCTATACAAATAGACACAGACCTCACTCTACCTAAAGTCCTCTTCGAGGAGAATTTCGCAACCAGCATAAGTCTGAGTCTGAACACCAGACGATGGAAGGTCCACTGCGTACCTTCACAGATGGATCGAAGATGGATGCAGGTGTGGGTGCTGGTGACTATTCCAAGGACCTAAATTTCTAGCTATCTTTTCGACTACCTAATCACTGTAGCGTCTTTCAGGCTGAAACTATAGCGATTAAGGAAGCCCTGTCCTGACTGTAGCTAGATAGATAGTTCTTTATTGCGCATAAAACATTTACAAGGCTCGAGTACCACACGTTTTACAATTTAGAGATATGATAACTGACTGAAAAACAATGTAATATGGCGAACAGATACCGTCATCTATTCCGATAGCCAGGCAGCGATCAAATCTGTGCCTTTTAACACCAAGACTTCCCTTAATTGCCGCCTATCTCTTAACGAGATGGCCAAGTATTTTAGCATTCAACTTATGTGGGTGCCGGGACACTGTGACATTCCAGAGAATCGAAGACGAGATCGCTCGAAAGGGCACAAAGTCCGTGATCTTTCCGGGTGGAGACAAATCCATGCCTATCGCTACTATTAAACATCTGCGAAAGCTTGAAACGCTTGCCCAAACAAACCGCGGATAGATATCTGGCACAGGGCCAAACAACCAAACAACTCTGGCCTATGATCGATCCCAAACGATCGCTTAGCTTGATCAGATTAAGCAGGCCCAATCTCAGATGTCTTTTTGGCGTTCTAACAAGGCATTGTGCCATCGGAACTCACGCCTCTAGACTAGGCCTTCCGTATAATGATTTCTGTAGAAGTTGTTTGGACGAGGAAGAAACCATTGAACACATTCTATGTAGCTGCAGTGCTCTCTCATTCCGTAGATTCAGACTTCTGGTGGCCCTTTTCTTTGTTAATCTGGCTGAACAGAGCAGCATCGAAATCAGGCCTCTTCTTTGCTTTATCAAAAGTTCAGATTGGTTTGCGGAATAGCTAGCCTAAGATGCGTGTGGTAACACAATGGGCCTATGCTTGGCCTAAGTGTGTCTGCTGCTCGTACGCGCGGCAGTCAGCCACTTCAACCTAACCTAACCTAACCTAAGCCGTACAAATACAGTGGACTTTCCCTAAGTCGAATTGTCAGGGGATACCATGATTTGTTCGAGTTAGAGAGAGTTTGACTTAGGGAGAGTTCGACTTAGGGAGAGTACACTGCAGTTTACTATGTCAAATCACTTTCACTCAAGTCGAGGCTTTTTACAAAAGTGTGTGAAGATGAAGGAAGTCAGCATCAATCTCTTCTTCTGCACAAGCAAGTTAGATGGGTTTCGACGCGAAACGTTGTATCGAGATTATGTGTTTAAATTGCGCCATGATGTCTTTACTTAAAACCAAACATTGTTTCTGGATAAAATGTGTTGTAAGAATCGTACTCTTACTCTTTCAAACTGAATTTTGGCAAGAAAACATGTTGCAGCTTACTTCAGATGTTAAGAGATGAATGCATCAAATTTTGGTTACCCTTATGATGATGAATATGCCCCATAAAAAATCTTTGGAAGAGTATTCCAACGAGAATATTAACGACGGCAAAAGGACGACAGAATCCGTTTGCAAATTATAGCAAACCGTAGATGTCGACTGTACCAGAGTATGAACATTTTATCGGCATTAAATGTTCATCTCTTCTTAAAGAAAATCTTGAATCAGAAGATTTTAGTATAAATCCATTTTGGGTTGGACTGAAACAGGTACACTCTCTAGTCGCAGAAAAAGCTCTTATGGTTCACCTTCCGTTTGTACCGACTTACCGATGCGAGGCTGAGTTTTCGGCTTACACAAACAGACTGAATGAAGCTCAAGACCTTCGCATTCAGTTGTTGGACGATAAGCCCAATTTTAAGGATATTTAAATTTTTATGCCAATATTTAAAAATATTCATTAAATGTACATTTATACAATAAATTTTTTATAAGAATGAAAATAATTATTTTTATATCATTTATTCTTTCTTTCCGTGTCAAACATAAAAATACCATGTTTACCATGTATTCTGTTAACATCAATATGGGGGTCCGCCAAAAAAATGTAATGCTTCCGTGGTTGGAAAAAAAAAATCATGAACCTCTGCTCTATCTTACTCGCTAACGTTACGGAAAGACCAGGCCCACCTCCACCTCAACCCGCCGGACAGTCTTCAGAGACTGCCATGGTCTCAAATCACACTCATTTTCTGAGTGTGAAGAATAATACCTCTTAGCATGTTTGCTTAAGACTTCCAGTAACTTTCTCCTCTTTTTCTTTGATTTCACGACGCTCCAGTCCAAGATGACCTGCGCCTAAACCGACAATCCGCAACATTCCTTGGCAAACGACGGTTTGTCGTGAGTCCATTAAACTTTTAACGCCATCCATTAATAATCGTGACTCAAAGTTCATCACCTTAAAAAGCCGAAACGGAGGACAGAAAAGTTCCGGTGATCCCTCACGCTCCCGCTTTCAGCAAGGTCAACGAGGCATTAGGTGTTGAGTCATGGGTCAGCTGACCTAATTCCTTAAGAATGTTCAAATAAGACGATAACCATGCAGGTCATTTCGTCATTCCATTATGCTGACCATAAATTTCTCACGATGCAAGCAGCGGCTGATGAGAGCGTCGTGAGTTTCATTGATAATTTGTTCGAATAGTTGAATGAGGAATTTTTTGTTTTGATGATAATTTGTCACTGACCACATCTGTCAAAATTCATTGGTCTATTTTTGATGAAAAATGTTTCATTTCCATTAATCGACTTTGATTTGAATGCGAATCTTAAGGAACCCTTCATCCATTCAGTTTCAGCTGGCCATAAAAGGACTGAGCCAGCAATCTCTTTCTTGTCACGGCTGGGTCAACTGGAGCTAGTCTCCGGAGGCACTAGGCACCTTCTTGTGGTTTCGGAGCTTTAGTGAAATCAATGAATCCTGCAGTAGCGGGTTATTCATCTAGACTTGTTTTTCTTGACATATCTCGTGTAACTGGCCTCATGGTGTTAAGTTACTATTATTCAATATTGTTGAACAAATCTTCTTACCAGTAGGAGACTCTGTCATCAGAGAAGAATTAAGGGAACTGGAAAGAAGCAACCGAACAGAAACTTAAAGCAACGCTGATGGCATGAAGAAGGCTTAGCAACTCTTGCGTCAAATAACAGAAAGAGGTTTGAAGCATCTACCAAAATGAGCAAGAATAACCTGCGTACCCTAACAGCCTTCCCAAGAAAGGACTGCAAACTAAGGGAGCACCTAAGGAAACTAGGGCTTTCAGAAGAACGTCTCTGCGAATTCTGTGAAGAATTTAATCAAATTCTTGAACACGAACTGGGATTTTGTGAGGTACAAGCACGAAAGAGTCAAAGATAGCAAGCATCTAATATCAGAGGAACCAGAACCATCTCTCGTCCTCGATTCATGAGCCGCTTAAGAGCGAATACTCTGAATAAATATCTTCCACCTGCTTACAAGAGTCCATAACCATCAATATAACTCCGAAAAAAACTGTGTGTGATGGGAACTCGTAAGAAAGCAAATAGAATAGATCAAAAGGTTGTGGTGCAAGACACTGAAGCATCCAGAAAAAAGCCTTCTCCTAAAAATATTTGACTTGCAATTCGAGGATCACACCATAGGATCCTCGAATTGCATCGTGGACTTAGGTTAGGTCAGGTTAGGGTGATTGCCACCACTGTAGCAGTTGTGGCCCAGTTAGGTCCTGATTGGATCCTTTGTGCTATCACTTCCCGGTATTTTACACCGCTTCCTCTTTAGTTCAAAGGGACTGCACTAAAGAAAAGAAAATAAACCTAGAGACTGCCTAATGGTATTCTAGTGGCCTATTTTGATGAATCCACTCCTGTGCGGATTTACCGCCAGTTTGTTTTCCTGATAAACTTAGCTCTATCTTGTTCTTTAAGTGTGACATTTTCTCTAGGTTACTGGAAAAGTAGTTGCCTACTATATCTTTTCTAGTTTTTGCAAGGGCTGGACAGGTGCCGAGGAGATGAAGCGTATTTTCTTCCTCCTCCTCGTCTCTACAGCTCCCGCAATAGTCGTTGTGGGGGGCTTCCATTCTTCTGGCATGGATACCGAGAAGGCAGTGGTCGGTGATAATGCCAACCACGTTCCCTATTACATTCCTGTTTAGTTTTAGGAGTGTATTTGTTTTGTTGGGATTTAGTGAAGTCCAAATAAGCCTCGAAGTCCTACATGTATCTAATTCCATCCATCTCCGATTAGCGGTGTCGATGGCATCTGTAAGTAGCATGGTGTTTATTACTTGGACTGAGGGATATGAGGTGTCCTGATTATTTCTTAGCTTCAGTCAGACCCCTCTTCTTGCTAACTCGTCGGCCCTTTCGTTGCCTGGAAAACCACTATGCACAGCACAGGGTTAGGTTGCATTTAACCTCTATCTCCCTAAGAGATTGACAACAAAGTTTTATCATCTTCGATTTAATTGATGGTGTATCCAGAGACTTTATGGCCGCCTGACTATCTATGTAGATGGCGATAGATAGCCTGTCCATCTTGTCCATTGACACTAAGCCGGTAGCCTCTTCTATAGCTTTAACTTCTGCCTGAAATACATTACAATGGTCGGTCAGACGAAGAGACAGGGAAAAGACATGTCCGGCGATACCGCGAATACTCCTAGTCCGGTGCCCTCCTCTGTTTTATGAGCCATCTGTGTATATCTCCAGGTAACTTGGTTTTCTTACCAGATCCAATCTTTGTGTGTTTTGAACCCAAACTCGAAGTCTAAAGCGGGTGCTGTATAACCTGTATGCGTTGGTAGTCTCGCATTTCTGATTATCTCTGTATGACCTTAGCTGTATGATCTGTTCCAGCGGTTGTACTCCCGTAGCCTTAATGCTGCCGCTTTAGCTACCAGCTTCCCATAGAAGTCCTTGGGAAGAAGCTGTAGTAATGTTTCCACGGCGGGTGTGGGGGTGTATCACGATGCCCCTTTGATGCATATGCACGTTGATCATCATGAACCATTTCAGTTATTGCCCTCGTGAGGTCAGTTATTGCTTGTACCATCCTCAAATTGGAGTCTCAGTGTACGCTACTGCAATATTCGGAACCGAATAGACCACATCCAGCCCGTAGTGAGAAGAATATTCTGGCTTTAGAGGCGATTATGACTGAAGGCCGTGGGATCCGAAATTGGGAACTTGTGCAACATAGGCGCACGCTACATTCTCACGAAGTCAAGCACGGACTATAGAGCCAGTAGAAGAAGAAGGGACTGTTCCCTCAGGTCATTAAAAGGTTTCCGTCACTCAAATTCACAAAGAGGTCTTAATGAATCACACGATTACATAAGCCTTACGACAGGTTCACACATATCGTACATGTCCTGGTGGAGATGCGAACACTAAGTTGAAGTTCCCTCACTCATCGCCCATAGCCTCAACTGCGTACACTACTCCCACCTCTTCCGCTGAATCAAGGTATCAAGCGACCAGTAGCGTCCAACAACCGAGCTCAGTCATACAGCTCAACCGCATCCGGTGACGAGCTGTCAGATTATCCAAACTAACTTGCTCATTTGGAGCTATGTGAAGGCCGACCACCACTTCTCCACTACTCGTGGGAATAAAAATGAACACAAAAAATTAAACAAAAGCAGTAACAACAAACACAAACACAAGAACCTTACCAGCAACAGCGCGAGAACAGGCACACCAGCCAGACTCACTTCACCCGAATATGAGAAATGTCAACACACCGGGATCTTCGCGATCTGACGATTAGTTCAGAACAAACTGTGTCAGGTTCAACGAACGTTTCAGCTCGTGTAATCTACAAAGAGTGTAGATCAGCTACATGCATCCTGGAAAAACGACATGCTTCACCGAAGGAGGGCTGATTGGAAAACAAGGAGTCCTTCGAGTGGGAGTCCAAAGATCAATCCTATGGAACAAGCTACAACAGCCCCAGAAAAGAATTACCAATGTTATTAGCCAGGTCATAGATGGCAAGGAACACAGCGGCGTCCTAAAAGACCAACCCAGCGATCGTGGACAGGGCAGACTGAAATAGAGTATTGGGGGCAGGTGCAGAGAAAACTAGACTCTGCTCTACTTGATATATTTCGAGAGATACCACGGCCACTTCCACAATGTTCGATACAAAGGCACGGTAAGCTGTTAACTGGCCCCGACAAAGACTCCATTGACCTGTTGAAAATGGCCCCATTAAAGATCGAAGAAGTGTGATCAAGCGCGAAACTGGAGGTGTTGAATCTTGACCAAATTCACTGCGTCCCACGATTGCATGTGGGTTAACCCGATCAGGACCCAATCCCAAGTTGGACTCTAAAGACTGCAAGATCAGAAGAATGGAAGACCCTAGCGGTGAATCCCTATGGATCGTGGGCCTGAGTGATCGACTAGCAAGAAGACGACCACAATATAATAATGGATTGACACCGATACCGATCTTCAATAACGACTAGGGGAGGGATCAGCTCCTCTCACCACCACAACATAACCCAAGGCAAAACGATATTTGCTAGGCCTTCAAAAACTTAATCAACGACAACTGAGTATCTGAAGTGGTCCAACGGCGCAATATTCAAATGTCACCTACACCTACACTACACCAGCAACAGACCCACGAAGAACGTGAAAGAGTCATTATAAAGCACTTGACTTTAAGACCTACTAGCCATCGATCTCGCTTCGCTGACACTGAAGAAGTCCGATAATGGCGATCGTCGGATCCTCGTTTCTCTTGATCTTCAATGTGATCGCGCAACAATATTATCATTATCTGCCAGGCCCAGCAGGTGAGACGAACTTATTGTCATCTGCGTTTGCAGCTGCCAGTCAAACCAGGAGTCCCACCCCAACTGTAGCCATCAACAGAAATGTACTCAAGATCACCGAGAATTCCACGCAGTTTTTGCAAATCTGTCTTACTGAAAGATCCCACTCATCCGAGTGCCATGTCACCATGGCACCAGTGAGTGGTAGTTTGTGCCACTTCAACAACTCATCGAGTCCCCTGGTACATGTCAAAATAAAACCACACTGCTCGCCAAACAAAGAACCCAAATATGACATCAACAAGGTGCCTTTGATCTTGCAGGCGCTCCGATGCGGCAAAATGCCTAAGTGGCCTCCCGCTTGGGCGCGTTGAACACTGAACTTTCACCTAAAATCCGCAAATAGAAGCCGTCGAATTGCCGACATTTCCACTTCAAATTGCAGCATCAACTCCCAAAAATAGAGGTGACTACGGCGACGACGCACATAGGATCGCTTGCGAATAAGAACAAGCATGATTCATCGCGAACCCTATCCCCTGAGCCGAGCGCAAACACGCTGGCTGCCGAGTGCAGAGACTCGCTCGCAGTTGCCTGCGTTATTGGACCGTATTCGACTAATTAATCAGCCCGTGCACTTAAGCACTGCTCTAATTTGGGACCGTTCTGCTCGTCTAAACGGCTCGCTCTGGCACGACCGACTAGATGTGGCATTTGATGTGCACGTCGCTATTTTCGGACGCGCCGCGGTGAGTAGGAAGATTTGTTGGTGAGAAGAATGCATCGGCCTAAGCAACAGTCTCTGCTGTGCTCCATTCTTATGAAAGCTAGAATGTGAGCGTTAATTGCTGTTACAGATCATGCATTTGGACTGAGCGGCCCGGCGGCGACGAGCTGTCAGCAGGAGTCGGTGTGTGCGTGTGTGAGTGGAGATCCCTTGGTCAGTGCGCGTCGGGTGTTGGTTTAACTGATTAGCGGTGCATTCGGAATCGCAAATGGTCTTGGAACTCGTGTTTACACTTCTGGCAGAGCGAGGTGCTAATGTGCGCATTCATCGGTGTTGACCGAGCTCATTTGTATCTTGACGCCGTGTGAGCGAAGGGCGGCCTGAGTGAAGGTTGAGAGATGGCAACCAAACAAAAGGCGTGCTTGTGTGGGGGACCTGATTCACGGAAATGCCACAATGAAGGTGGAAAGGTACGTGGTGGCCTTAGTTTGTGGGCTCCTCGGTGAATGGCAGTTCGATGATATTTTTCTTTTTGATCTGCGATCACTGCCCCAGCGATCGCAGTGTACCGTGATGGTGCTATCTCTGTCGGGCGGACTCGATGGCGGGATGATGACATGCATGAACCCTTTCGGAAAGGAAAACAATGAGGAAGAAGAAAGCGAAGGGAATTGCCATCAAATGATGGTTATCTGGGGATGGAGCACGTCAGGTGATCCTCTTTTCATTGATCTCCCGAAGCCTTGGATTTGCTATCCGTCCAAGATATTGAAGACGACACCAAAAATGAGACGTCTTACAGTTTGACTAACCCAAACATCATCACGATCGGTAAGGATCTACATTTTCGGAGAAGGGAACGACTACTTCTGTTCACTTAAGGTAGCATGACCGCGAACTTCACTTCGAGGTTTAAATTTCGAAAAGTGATCAAATTTGTTGACAAAGTCTAGATGCCCGGCGATCATGAATGTCATTCATTTCTCTTGTCTTCGAAAAATCGAAGATCATCCGACATAACCATCGGATTATCCTTATTACAAAAAATTCCGTGTGTTAAGGGATTTTATGAAAATAATGCTTCTGATACCAAAGAGAGGGTTGATGAGTGTTATCCGAACTCTGTGCCAGGCAAAGCAACCATTCGCAGGTGGTTTGCTAAATTTCGTGTAGGCCTTATGAGAACCGACGCAGTGGTCGTCCAAAAGAGGCTGTTTGATTTTGTGTAAGTGAACGAAATAGCTGACGCTCTAGATTAGGTTAGGATAGGGAGACGGGCTGCTAGTGCATTCATCAGCACACTAAGACCTATTGATCCATTGTGATACCCGTAGTCAGACTACTACCACTGATTGACTACTGCAGTGATAGCGCCCTTTATTTGATCCCAACGGCAAACTGTGACTGGACCAGATTTGAAAACCTGATAAAAGCGTATTAACTTTGCTTTCACTGGGATTCGAACCGGGGACTCCGCTAACCAGGGACAGATTAGCGCCATCCAGTCGTCGACGATCTAAAGATTGATATCTTTGAGCTTATTTCGACACGTTTGGCCATATCGATCATGAATATTTGAGCATGTGAAAGCTCTGCGTAACGTGGGTGCTGACAATCAAAATAATGCACAATGGAGAAACACATGAAAACGATGTCAAAATTGCATCCATTGGGCTTCGAATGGCTTCCCCATCCACCGTATTCTCCAGGTCTGGCCCCCAAACACCCCACAGACTGGAAAGCAATTCTTATCGGAAACGAAGAGGAAATCTCCGAGACTGAGGCCTATTTTGTGCAAGCTAAAGACAAACTGTACTACAAAAATGGTACAAAACCGGTGTATTGCCCTCGATGGAAACTAAGCTGAAAAATAAAATCGAATTTTTGAAAAAAAGAGTTTTTCTTTAAATCGACATGAGCTTTTCAGCCGAAGTGTAATTGCCAAGGACCCTGATGGGACATGTTTCCACCGTGAGACACCCACTTTCAAAAACAGAAACCATTCTAAAATATGAATCTCAGGAGGCTTTCAATTACATCAAACTTAGATCGTTCAGGTGTATAAAGAAACGTTTGCCAAGAAGCTGCATTCTCTCTCCAGCTAAAGTTGGGTACATGCAGAGAAGGTGTGAAATAGCTTATATTGCTTCTTCGTCCTTGTAGGTTCTACACTGCGAGCAACTCCAAGATGCAGTGCAAGAGTGAAGTGCTCACAGTGTCCGATAAAGAATCCGACTAACATGCGTACATTCCTTCGACTAGAACTGACCGCTCATGATGATCTCTTCTTTCTCAGCACCGACCACATTGCCCTCGCTTTGAAACGATGTTTGGATTCAATCACTGTAGAGGTCTGCAGTCCGCAGGTGGGACCATTGGGGTACTGACATTTATTGTTCCTTTTAAACTTATGTTTGTATAACCCGGAAAGTCGAGCAGTCTGCTAGTCTTCACTAAAGGAATATATGACGGGATATGGACCTATAAATAACTACTTTGTAGAGTATATGGCACAACGTTCTTAACCTTTTTCGGGGTTCTAGGCCCCATCTGAACACAATAATGTAAAGTTCTGATTTATTATGCAAAACGTTTCTGAATAATGAAGATCATTTCCATTTGTGTAGGTGCTTTAGCAAACAAGCCATCCACACATGCATTCGGTGCTACTATTGCATATTGACAAGTGCGGGTTAGTGCTCAGACCACAACTCCATGAGACAACATTGAACATGCACACCAGACAACACAGACAAGAGCTATGATTTAAGGATTGTTATTTTCTAAATAAATATATTTAATTCGGATTACGGAAAACCAACTGCAAGTGGCGTGACGCGATAGCAGAAGTAGAGTTTGGTTCTCGTAAAAAAAAAGAATAGAAAAAAATTGGGATGAATAAGCAAGCAGTGCACACTATGACCAGAGACGAATTGCGGGAGGAGCTCAGGGGACGCGGTCTGAGAGAAGATCTGGTCGAGCGGTTGTTAAAGTCTGCGGGTGCAGAAGGGGTGGCACGGGAGCGGCCGAGTACACCGACGGCCGAGTTGAGCAAGTCCTATCGGCGGGATGAGATGGTAAAGGAAGTTGACGGTGGAGGCAAGATGAAGGGGAGTGCAGCAGGAGCTGATCCCAAGGAAGGCCTCGGGAGGTACTCATGGAACTCGCAGGCTAAGCAGCCAATGCTTGGAAACGGAAGGTGGGAGATATTCAGCGTCTATATCTTTTGTGGACGAGTGTTTAGTTCTGATGGCGGGCACTTCACTGTTGACCGGTACGGCCAAGTTGTGGAACTCTAGCATGACTTGGGAGTCGTTAGATGATTTCATTTCCGAACTCTGTCGCACATTGCCATCCATCCATATCTCATCTGGTTCAGTAGAGCGATCAACGCTCGAGATAGGAACGAGTCTGCCAAGGAAAGGCAATTTTACTGGTGGTTACACGAAAACCAGCCTCCGCCACCGCTAGCTTTTCCACAGGATCAGAGAGTTGACCATAGTGGTTTGTTTAAGGCATTTTTTAAGGAAAAAAAAAAAGTTAAAACAAAAAAAAATAAAAAAAAAATATGAAACAAAAAATCAAAAAAAAAATACAAAACAAAAAAAAACATATATGAAACAAAAACAAATAAAGGTGCACAACGGCGTATAAATTATATATGTTGGGATTTATACGCCATATACGCTTTGGCGCACGTGTTCGTACTATTACGGACATAGTTAAGATAGTATTTTTTTATGTTAGGGTAAGTTAGAATAAGGTAGTTTAAGTAGTTAAGTTTAGCCAAGTTATTCATAAGTTTTCTTGGCAATAAAAGATTGCCTTAATGATTAAAAAAAACGTAGATTAGGTTGAAAGGCTCATTAATAAAGTAGATTAGATAATACAATAATAAAGTAATTAGATAATAGATACTAACCTACTGACTCTATGCGGGTGCTCTAACCGCATAGAGTCAGTAGGTTAGTTTTAAGAACATTTGTAAATTCTTATCCATGAGTCATATATGATTATCTGATATAACTTATTTTTAATACTTATATAACATATAAAATCTTGTAGTATTTTTGCACACCCAATAAAATGAAATGGAAGGAAATGATGCGATGGCCGAATTCGTGTTTTTCTTGTGTCGCATCATCATCGTGGAATCCGGTGAAGGATTTCTCTACCGCACGAAACCAGCACCGGATTTCGAGATACTCCGTCATGTGATTTACTCAATTCCTGCTGAGATAACTCCAGCGGACGGAAATCACTACTTTCTACAAATCGGTCCAAACGACTAAATGGCCCAGTTGGTTGAGTGCCTACCCCTGGTTAGCAGGGTCGTCGGTTCAAATCCCAGTGAAAGCAAAAATAATACGCTTTTATCTGGTTTTCAAATCTGGTCCAATCACCATTTTCCATTGGGATCAAACTAACGATACTATCACTGGAGTAGTCAATCAGTGGTAGTAGTCTGATCGTGGGCATCACAATGGACCAATATGATCTAAGTGTGCCCCCCTATCTCACCTAACCTAACGTACATGACCACGTACCTGATGAAGTGCATTTAGAACATTCACTTGACCACGTGAATTTAATTTAATCATTAGGACACACAAGTTCATGTTTAATTAGATTTAAGCTCAGAATTTGAGACTGTAGTACGTTCATATTGTGGACGGGCGGTAGGAAAACAACAAGCTTACTTCGTTTATTTTTAAAAGAGAGCGTTTATTACAAAAATAGAGCGTGTACATAAATTGTGGGCGATATTAATAGCATCGCCAACGCTGTCTATGGATTATATTAGCGGGAGGATCTGCCGATCATGAGTGGAGTTCTTCGAGACAGTTATCATTATCTCCTTAATGAATAATCATTTATGAAGTACACAGTGTGTTGCGCAAGTGCGATGACAATGTTTCTCAACTATATTTTGAATATTCTTCTACAATATAAGCCTATGATCAGTTTCCTAGAATTAGCCAACTGCCAAGGTAGTTTATGACGTAGTTTCATCTTCTTCCTCGTCCCTTCTCCCCCTCCAGAAATAGTTGAAAGTGACTAACATTTTCTTGTGAGCTTTCCTATAAGGTAGTGACTATTAATTATGTCAATCAATCTGCTGCAGTGGGTCGCCGTGGCGTAGTGGGTAAGTGCGTCTTACGCTGAGGGTGCCAGGTTCAATACCCGAATTTACCACCTTTCATATATCACGGCTCCACCTCTTTCGAGTCACTGAAAATGCTCAAAGAGTATTCCTCTCTAGAAAGAGCTTCTCAACTTCGCCGTTCGGAGTACGCATAACCTTCCACTCGTGAAAGAACAAAAACACGCACAACACGAGTGGTTGCTGAGAAGCTAGGCCCTGGCCCTCTACGGGCTTTAGCGCCATCCATATTATTATTATAATCAATCTGCTGTACGATATGACGATTTTGGTCCTTCCCGAACTAAGCTTATAATTTTGGCGAGAGGATCCCCTGGCATGTAATAACTGTTCTTATTCCCCACAGTGGAACAGCAGAAGCTGCAGCGATGATGTAGAATTAGTTCGTCTGCGATTGTTCACCTCTCACAGGAAGAAAAGAGAAAACCGATGAAAATATTTTTGGTTCAATGTGAGATCAAGATTGAGCACTCATCCGCTGCAGTGCCCCTGCATCTCCCAAGGCAGTGCAATATTGAAACTAAAAATAGTTGCCCTGATGTCACTTTCGGCGCGTACGTGCTGCGGGGTCCCCCTCGTGATTACGCACGCTCGCCGCGATCACCCTAGCGTGCAATTAGACAACGGATTTGGATAAATTTCATTTACAACTCAAGACAGTATTCCATGCGTAACACAGCCAGTACAGTAAGTGTCTTCCAATTCGAATTTCCCAAAATGCCATGACGCCCCATTGCCACGACGCTCATGCACGAATGCAATTCTATCAGAAGCTGTCAACGATGGATCGTCGGTTGAACGAGTGTCAGATCTGACTCTTTCAGGTGTGTGCACCTTCGATCAAATAACAATGAAATTGAGAAATTAAAAGAGCCATTGATTTGTCCCGACTCTAACGACATAATTGGCCGCTCACATTTCCAGTAGCTTAATGCTCATTGTCCCACCGTTTAGGAATGCTCACGCATCCCACCTCGCAGACCCTCATAACACAAATCACAGCCTCTCATCACAGCACACCGACATACAGCGACATGCGTTCTTGTGTAATAAAATTAATTCTCGCCACCCAATTAAGCCGGCGTTGGCAAATCCATCTCCATTTCCATTCAGGCCTCCCTTCGAACAACTGCCACATCTAAAGAGCCGCCACAAAGGTTCGAACATCAATTCATAATGTCTCCGCGTGACTATTCGGAACGGGAAAAAAAAAACTGAAGAAAAAAAAATTACCATATGGTCCAACAATAACTCAGTTAAAAGCTCACAAAGCAAACAAGAGGACGACACAGTGCTGCGGGGAAAAAACGCTCGTAAATCCTGGGATCTCTTAAGACAAGAATCTGAGTCCCCCACTCGGCCGCACCACCCCGACGAAATCATTCGAACAAATATGTTAAAAACAAAATGAATCCATAAATCACCGAGAGCAAGTCGACTCAAGAGGAGAGCTCCACGAAGACGACAACGACAACGACAACGGCACACAGTCAGTCTCATCTCTCCATCTCACCATCGCTCCATCGGCCCACAGTCGAATTGCGAAATATTTCCACTTAATTCCGAAGCGTGAACTCTGCTCCCATTCACCATAAAGAACACAAAAAAACGAGACATCTTCGGCGGGTCGGAGCTCGAGGACCGCGAGAACAACGGCGGCAGCGACGGCAACGTCAGCAACGATGGCGAAGGCAGGCGAGATGTGGGGAGTCGGCTAATGGGTGTCTTAAAATTCCACACACCACTTGACACATAACGCGTCGCGCCCCCAATTTCCATCCCCCAGCGAGCAGCAGCAGCAATCTCGACGAATCCAAGCCCAATGGTCCTCGAAAATCCACTCCACTCCCGCCTGGCGATACTAATTAAGAATCGAATTTTATGACTCAGTCAACAAATGGCATCGTTGGGCAAGCTAATGGAATCGGCGGCCATCGAGGAGTCGAGAAGACGCCGCCACCAACGCCAGGGCGAGAGCATTATTTGGGGTTGATCAGGCGGCGACGAGGCAGGCCGTCATCGTGTTCGATGCACCTTTGTTGACAAACAGACGCATTCCTTGGTAATTTACCGCGAAGTCCGGGCTGTACGTGCGCTCCCCATTAGGCCATAAGTGGCGTGTAACAACTCGACTGGAGGGTTGACTGGTGTTCCTCCGCTAACAATGGTATGCCTGTCTTGCCTTGGACATCCGCCGACGACGGTGTGTCACATTCCAGGCCAGGACGCGGTACCTTGTCGGCAGCCTACCGAACGCGTTACGCACGAAATACCGCCTGGAGCTGGAACCGAAGCCGATCCGGCACCGCTGTCTAATTACACATGTGTGCGCAGCAGATCGGGGTGTTCGCGGAGAGCGTATGTAATCACGAGGGAGAGCCCGCAGCACGTACACGCCGAAAGTGACATCCCGGCGAGATACGGTGTCCCGAACTTTTTATCGGTCACACAGCGACCAAAAATAGAATCACTTAAGATTCCCGATCGCAGTCGTTGATCGGACGGTGCGGCGACGCGGCGTGGAGGCGCATACCATACCAAGCAGGCCTGGGATGTGGGATTAGGAACGAGTTGAGATTAATTGTGGTCGTGTCTGTCTTTTGTTGCATTATCGCCTCGTATCTGGCGGCGGACATAACTCTCTCGAATCGTACAACCGATTGTCTGGTGGATGCCGTCGAGGGGGCAGACTGTATCCACTCGCCTTGGGATAAGGCTAATGTCAGGCTTTGTGACCCCCGGTCAAGATGTGGGATCGGGATTTGATGTAGTGGGTGATCCGGCAAATTTGTGTTACGCTCTCGGCGAATGATTGATGACGCGTGGAGGAGTGAAATGGAACCGGTGTTTAAGTGGAAGAGCCGTAAGCGGATTAGGTCGATGTAATTATCGAATTAGATCAAGCGACCCAGACTGGAGCGTGTTCCGCTGAATGGGCGACTATTAAAATGATAGCGATGGGCCAGGTGGGTGGCCAGCGGATTCTTTTTATGGGCTTGTGCGTGTGAATGATGTATTGTTTGAAGCTTGTCCTTGTCGTAGGCTGAAAGATGCCGACGCTTGTCGCGACCGAATTTGGATCGCTGTGTAGCAGGAAATGCTTTACAACGAGGGTAGAGAGTGACATTTTTTTCAAAGAAAGGTTAACACGAGGATACCTTTTTTGGGGTGTTTTATTTGGTCTACGAGGCTTGGCTTGGCTCGTGTTGTTGTCGCAACTTGAGCGTCATAAATAATCTAACTAGAGGATCAGTCTTGTCTTCGTCAATAGAGAAAAAAGCATAAGGTGAGGTCTTCTAGACGAAGGTACACAGTCTTGGAAAGCCATTCTTGTGCACGCTGGAGAGAGATTCTAAAGTGTTCTTAACCCTGGAATGGTATTTTAATTTTAGGCGGACACTCGTACCCCAATTTTTTATAATTCCCGCCAGGAGCAGCACAAAAATATGTCCAACTAGTACAAAATAAACATAGTTTATTATACTTTTGAGACAGAAAAAATTATAATTGATGAATTTTCTTTTTATAAAAATGTTGTTTTTTTGTACACCAATGTTGCACAGTATGTTCTGCAAAAAGTGTAGCATTCCAGGGCTAACAACCAGGTTTTGATCTTTATTGGATCTTAGCAGGGCCTTCGAATTCTGCCCATGTTGGGCGACTATTGTGTCCTTGGTCTCTAAGTAATCAAGTGCCCCTCAAATATTATATTCATCTTTACACGGCTAGAGAAGTCAAAACCATGTCTACCATACGTTTTGCACGTGCCTCTCATTCCACCAGATTCACAAATAAAGGGTGACCAGATTAAAACGATTGGAAGATAAATTTAAATAAAATAACAATCAGTTGAGGAATAAAATTGATTCTGCACTTGTTTTGAAGCTACAATCATGCAAATTTTTTGTTCCAGAATTGACTTTGACTGGTCCTTCAAATGTTCTGTCCAATCTTTGAAAACCCGATGGGGCTAGGCGGAAGCTTGCCTCTCGGCGTTGTTCTGCTGGTAGAGTCACGCATGTTAGTATGTGGTGGTGTGGCTAATAGCTCGGAAAAAACAACTTGATGTAGGTTCAGAGGAAGTAATCTGACACTGCTCGAGTCGCATGATTTGGCGGCCAACTGATGAATGTTCGCTGTGACTGTGTTTCCCTGTCTTGTTGGAACCAAAACTCGATGATATATCGATGTTGTCGAACTCTGGCCGCAGAAAATCGTGTAACAATTTTACATACAATAATGATCCGCACGAAAGAATAAGGTGACACCTCGTTGCCATAAAGCGCATCAAAGAGCCTATCCTTGTGGATCTTATGAATTGTGTTCCCTCCAGTAACAACAATTTTACTGTCAGATCATCCTCCAACTGCCATATCGGCCCTATAAGACGTACCTGCGATTTTGGTGATGTGTTTGTTTTGCTGTTTAAATAGCCGCTGAGAGAAAGATAGGCCCCGTCCAAAATGATCATCGCCCAATAAACGAACTCACGGCAGTGTCTACGCTCTTCCAGCCTATATTCTTGCCTCAGCACTATCTTTTGTCTTCCTCGATAATGTCCTCCAATCTTCGAGGATGTACTCTCACCGAAACTTTTCCACGCTGCGCCAAATTGCTTGCACACTGAAGTCCTGATGATGACCAAACTCACAGTGAAATTGAGGTTGTTCATCCATACAATGTTTATACCTGGAGTGAGATTGAACTGGGTTACAGTCCCCGAAAATTCGGATATCATGGTAAAAAGTCACAGAATAGACAGGCAATTAATATTAAGCAATTGTCATGAACACGATGTTTGGATGTGCAGTGTTTGACGGTTGCATGCATACGCGAGGTAGGAGCTACCACGGAAGAAGGACTTAAATTCATTATTTGTCGATGATTTGTGAGACCTCCATAAAATTCCTGTTTTACCACTCTTTGTATATTATTTCGTGAATAACTGAAGACCGTGGTCTACGAACTCAATCCTCGTGGCATTTTGAACAATTTAAACAACCACAGTGAACATTTGCCAGAGGAATAGAATCCCAAGCTCTGTCCTCTGTACCTCTGTCTTCCAGTCACGGCGGTCGTCATAAAACTAAATTACGAATGAAGGTAATGTACCTCAGACCGTAACAACGATTTAAATGTGTTCCAATGGAATCAGCATTTGTTTGGAATTTTTATTTTCCAAACCACCACCAAGTCCTTTCTGCGCATTTGATCGAAGGTCGTCTTGATTGACTTTAATGTCCGTGCTCAAAATCAGCACTCGATTGTGTCTTTTTCAAAATTTATGAACCCCCATTGTCAATTCACAAACTGTTTTGATTGCAATACCTTAGTATTTACGTACGTACAGTGAGGTTCAAAAGGTTGTATCCACTGTACCCAGAGAAGAGAAGATGATCATCATCGTGTGCAACTAGAGAACGTTTTATTATTCACTTGAAAATACTTTAAAATGTTCACGATAGAAGGAAATACGTCTTGGAGACAGACAAGTCAAAAAAAAGTATACACCAATTATTTGAAAATCGAAGTTCAGTTGACTGTAGTGGGGAAATATTGAAGTCGTAACACAGTACACAGTAGCCTTGTTTTGTTCATCGCTATCGATAGTGGAGTGAAGTAGGATGCAAAAAAACGATTCGCAGTGGCTTTGGGTCTTATCTGTCAGAATATATGAAGAAAACTATTTTGTTTAGGCAGTTACAGGCAGCAGGTTGTTGTATATGCTTTACGTGCAGAATCCTACTTCACTATTTATAGATTTGTGAAAAAAACACGGCTAGTATCTCCACAGGATATAATTAATTACTTCTTTGTATTTAAAAGAAAAACACGTTTTATTATTTTAGCCTACAATCTTTTATTGATCTGGCTAGATGGGTATTCTCAGAGAGAAGATATGGGAGACCGGTATAGTGCTGAGAGAGAACTAACGCACGCTCAATGTTAATGCCTGAAACACAATAGTGCGTTGCACCATCCGACTTCATGTTACGGAGAGAGTGCGATGACGCACTGCGTTGAAATAAATACTCAATTTATCAGCTGTTCTCTCTCTTCTACCAAATGAAAAATATTGCCGCCTTTCTGCATACAATCATTTCAAATGACTTTTACCGTTAACAATCAGCTGTTTTCATTTCTCAAATTGCATTTGACACAAAATACTCTCAATTTGGAAGAAAACTCTCAATTTGGCAGAAAGCTCTCTTACAGCGAACCCCTCTGTCAAAAAATATTCAACATGTTGAATAATGACGTGCGATGGACTACGTTTTACGTTTTATTACGATCCTCTCGTCTCTCTCATTTTTCACTAACGCTGGTCGACGCTGTATTTTGTGCATCTCCATTAAATTGTGTGCGGTGAAAGCCAACGTCAGCGCAAACGCACTATTGTGTTTCAGCCATAAATAGATCAAGCAATTGAGCGTCGCGAGAGTACAACGCGAGAGCACTTGCATCGGTGTGGAGACGCTGTGACAGAGTTACGCCTCTAGGGGTGGTCATCACTTATGTAACAACCACAATCCGAACGGCCATTAGCGCTTGTTTCTTTCATGGGCAAGTTATGCTATGTTGTTTCACTTCAACGTTGCCTGCGAGGGAGTCAACATCAAGCAGCAGGAAATCAATTATCAGAGAAGTCGATTTCACTAAAATAAGTGCCAAAAAATGACATTCACTGACACTCCTACTTTTACTCAATTTTCGTCTCATTGTTCACAACTCCGTTCAAACAAAATCTTGCACGTATACCGTAAAGTTAAATCTCATGTCCAACTATTGAACATTTTCATGTCCATGTCCAACTATTGAACATTCTCCGACACGATGCTTGTGAACATGTATTTATGTGCCTCCACTAGATTTTTTTATGATCTGGGCATGGTCCAGGTGAGCGGTTCAATCGCCGGTCGGAAACGTGAACAATCAATTCGATTTCCAGTTCTCAAGAATTGGCCATTGCTAAGACCATACAATGGCGAGGTATGCGAAACATTAGCCTTGTATGAAGAAGTCAACTCAATAACTAAAGTCCCTTTTTTATTTCAATCAAAGTTGGTTTTCGGAGTGCCTATCTAAAAGAGTCACCGAGATTGGATGGCATCACCTGGATGGTCACACTATGTTTTCGCCAGTGATTCTGGTGGATGGACGATTGGAATTAACCACAGTATGGCCAGCTTTAAATTCTTTGAATCACTCGCATACTTGTGTTTTCGGCATTGTTGAGTCCTCGTATGTAACCATTGAGATTTGCAGTTTACCACAGCAAGCGCACTTTGTTTTAATGAGGATCTGAAGGCATGTTAGGTTATGTACGTCCAAGGAATTGCTCCCCCCCCCCCCTCCATTGAAGATTTCAAATTTTGACGATTTTCAATTTGCTGGTAAATGAGCATATATTACTTTTTAGGCTTGTAACTTTGCGTACATTTATTTGAATACTTAAGAAAGAAGAAAAAAAAATATTACATACTTTTTTTTTATCAAACAGAAGCCCTTCTTTTCGGCCTCGCATGTGATATCCGCTCACTGGAACATCAGAAACCAAAAATTCCAACGGGGTTAGAAACAGTACATGTGGCTCTGGTAGAAACTAAGATTATTAATTTCGCACAAAAATTAACAATATGGTGGATCTTTTTTTTTTTTTTTGAAAATCGCCTTTTTGTCAGTCGCAAGTCAAGTTAAAAAGTAAAGAAGATCTTCACCGATTTGATTTATCCTAGTTCATACCATAGCTGTATACAGTGGACTCTCCATAGCTCGAACGCTCCCTAAGTCGAAACTCTCTCTTACTCGAAACGATTATGGTATCCTGTGACAATTCAACTTAGGAGGAGCCCGCTGTATGTATAGAATAACGTATTAAAATTTGGAACCGATTGGATTAATAGTTTTTGAGTAACCTCATGCGCCAGTCGTAAGAACACTGTTTCGAGAAAAACACGTCTAAAGTTTTGAGAAGCAATAAGCCTACTTACGTTGAATAATAACTCGGCTACATCTTCGAGAGTTTTTGAAAATTTAAAAGAACATTATTGAATAGTTAAAAAAAAATACATTGTTTGAAACCGAGAATGGGAGGGACCCCTTTAGTTAGAATCGGCTGCACTGATGCCAGGCTCGACAGATTGTAATACGATGTGGAACATATTTTGAATGACCTTGTCTCACCCTGACCCTTAGTGTAAAGAAGCAATTTTGAGTGGATTTTCCAAGCGGGAACCTATTCGACCCTAAGAGCCACATTGCGCAGAACAGGTGGAAGTAGTTAAGTATTTGTGTCTGTAGCGACAGTCAAGCTGTAGGCTTAAGGCCTTGCTCAAACCATAAACCACCTCCAAGATAGTTCAGGAATGCAAGTCTTCTCTGAATTTGATCGGAAGTCTAAATGCGCTAAGATTTGTCTGTCCCGGGCCACCAAGGGATAGTGGGAAAGGAGACCACCGATGAACTTGCTAGGAAAGATAAGAGGAGATACGCTCATGATCTGAACCTGCGCTGGAGCTACATGCATCATTGGTTAAGGCTTCTATCGATGGTTGGGACTCTCTAGAGCAAAATCGGAATTGGCATGGCTCTTCAAGACGTAGACGAACAAGTACGTGCTCCCTGACATCTGTAAGAAATCGGAAGCTATCTTGACATAAAAGACTGCTGGCAACTTACCGGGGTAACAACGCACCATAATACCTTCGTAAAAAACCTAAATGTCCTTTTTCTAAGCGACGAAATCCTCTGCGACGCCTGTGGAGAAGACGATGACACTGAGATCACTTCCTCTGCTACTGTACCCCCTTTGCTCGCATTAAGTGGCACATATTCGGTTCAGATGAGGTGAGAGCTGATGATGTAGACCGAAGCGCCTGCCGGCCTGGTCTCATGAAGACCAAGAGATTTCAACAAAAATAGGTTACTGCCTGGTAGTACACGAGAGCCGATTTTTTTAAATTCATTTTTATTTCAAAATTCATGGCACACTTACGTACTAGACAAAAATGCTTAAAACTAGTTAGACGAACAGTATTACTGTATATATAACTTACTAGCCCTCGGCGGGCACTCTAACGGACATTCTAAGCTAAACTTAGTTAACTTAAGCTGATCGTATGACTTTCGACTAGACCTGTCTTGAACACTGTGTGCTCCAGTGTAGGGCACTGAAAGGGAAGCACCAATGCGGTTTTTGCAACCTTTCAATACACATTGTGGTATTTTCTCACACAGTCCCTTCATCTTATAATAATAATATAATATGGGTGGCACGACAGTCCGAGGCGGACCTGGACTTAGCTTCTCAGTAACCACTCGTTTTTATTGTTTTTATTGTTTTTATTCATTTTATTTGTTCTTAATCCTAGACAAAATGTTTAATTCTAGCTCAACTCTAACAATTCATTTGAACTTATAACTAGTTTACTGACCCTATGCGGGTACTCTAAGCTAATCTAATCTAGTGTACTACTCTAATTGCCTTTCGACCTATACTATCGTACTTCTTTGTTCCGCCCGAGACGTATTAAATTATTAAATTTTTTTTTTTTGCCAAGAAAGCTTGAAAACTTGGCTCTTCTGAGACTATAATACTTAAATTACCTAACCTGCCCTAAACCTTTCTAAGCCCTGATAAAACTTAAGCTATCTTAACTATGTCCGCAACTTACGGACGCGCGTGCTTCAGAGCGTGTGTGAATGCATATGCGTAACATATGCAATGCTGCTTAACCTACCTTAAACCTATGTAAATACGCTGTTAGTTCACAACACGGAAGGCATTAAACAAAGAAAAAACAGCTACACTAACCGTCGGGAGACTATTGAAGAGCTGACGGCGTCGGTGGCTGGTTTTGTTGCAGCCACCAAAAGAAACAAACTCCTTAGCAGATTCCTCTCTATCTCGAGCGGGGATCGGCCTACTGAACCGGAGAAGCTCCTCGTGTTCCCGAACGACGTCTGGTTCGTATTAGAGTCGCCGTTCTGGCGTACCACGTGGAAGACTATAGGACATGCTTCCACATCCTGGATCGGGCCGGTTTTATCGAAGTAGAGGAATGTCTCAGGTGGGACAAGGCCATTCCGTCGCACCCTTTCATGATACATATCGTTGGGGTAGTAAGCCCCGAAGATCAGACTGTTGGTGGAAGTCATAGCTCGTGCCACATGCCTTCTTATCAACTTAATGATAAAATTATATACTCTATTCACGTTTGCCTCGTGATACAAGACCTCGTTGGAGTTATACTTCTTGTAGTCAGACTCGGGTGTGTGATACAACTTGAGACAGGCCCTGAGGCACTGTCTCTCGAACCCCCTCATCTTTTCCATCCGGGAAGGACTCACGTTGAACCACAGGGGGCAACCATAAACCAGTGTAGGCCGGATGAGGGCCATGTAGCAGATTATCTTCACCCGGGTATCAAGTTGGCTGCTATGAAACAGCCTCCTTGCCACAGCACCGGCTTTTCTGGCTTTGATCAGAGCAATCTCTATATGTTTGTCAAAATACAGGTACTGGTCCAACCATATGCCGAGATATCGAACTACACTTTTGACAGTTAGTGGTCGTCCCTGCGGGTCAAATATGCCGAACTTACGCCAGTTTATGCATGTGTCCCGCGAAGCCCTGTTTAACGGGGTACGGAACAAAATAGCTTCGCACTTCTTATAGTTAATAAGCAGCTTCCAGTCGTCGCAAAATCGCTGAATTTTATCGAAGTCACGTTGCGACAAGATGTTTATGATTTCCACCTTCGGGCCTGATCTGTACACTACAAGGTCATCGGCATACGCAATTAGGTGCGGCATTGAACCTATTAGATCCGCAGTGAATACCGCGAATAAGATCGGAGAGCCAATTGCAAACCATTTTTTATGTCAAAAATCGTTGTGGAAGTTACGCCGCAATATCTCACGTCGAATTTTCTACCCGTTATCATGTCATAGATCATATATAGCAGTGATTTAATTATGCCTAGTCTGACCAGCTTGAGGAAGAGGACCTCCAATCAAACAGTGTCAAACGCCTCCTCCAAGAGTTTCAAACAGGCACTTGTGCGCTGATTCTTATTTTTATTCCGTTGTATGTCGGATACCAGTTTTGACGCGGCATGTATGGTATCATGCAACCACTCGTGTTGTGCGTGCTATTGTTCTTTCACGAGTGGAAGTCCCTTCATGTTACATGTATAAATTCAATACCTTTTCTTATTTTCACATTTCTTTCTTTTAAATCGATCTAACTAAGTGAAAGAATTAATTACAAACATTTATAAAATAACTGAAAGGGACCCCGAACCACGTCGCAAAATAAAAATATGGTGGGCTTGACAAGCTGATATCCAGCACACCTTAATTTCCCCACCCCGTGGCCAGAATAGTAATTTAATATCCAACGACAGACTCACAATCACTATCGAAATTGGGTTCGACAAAGTCATTCAAAGTATTCCGCCGTCAGCTTGTCAGCTACGAGCCTCGATCACAAAATAACACAAGAGATAATTGCGGAACCCTAATACCTATTAGTACTTAACCGTCCTACCTATGCCGGCTCAATTCCCATCGGGCGACATCTCCGCACGATTGATTTCGTTTTGACCAAAAACTCTCTCTCGCTCTTGTCAGTGACATGTAGGCCTCCTAATCGCATCTCCCTCGAGACTGTCACTGACAAAGCTCCCTGACCTGTGGCCAGGATACCGACTCCTGATAGATCGCCCTAAATCATTAACCGCAACAAATGCGACCCACAATGACATGATGCCCCTAACTTTATCCACACGTCACAAAATATTTATGTAATCCTCCCCGGACGGTGGGAGTCCGAAAAACCCACGACAATGCTCAAAGGACAGTTCCAGCTTTTAAGCACCGTCAGGAGCAGTCGTCCCTAAACAAACGTTGTTTTTTTTTTCGTATTCGCCTTCATAAAAAATTAAAAAAAAGCAGCAAAACTCCGACCCCGTCTGCGCGGTATATTGTTGCAGACCTTAGTCCACATGGGAGCGAAGGAGCCCATCTTCCACATCTTTCCCGTATAATCGGATCAGGCATAGGTCAATGAACACTTCCCACTCCGCTGGACAAAGGAAGCAGACACGTTGCGGAAGGACACTAATCCTCTCCGTTATCGGTGGCCTCGCACATAGTCTCTGCCTAGGTAGTAGGTTCCCTCGTCCACATCCTAATTAATAATTAATGTTTGATTTTGTTGTGTGCCCAGACCGCAGGACGCAGCGCAGCACATAGTGGCCACCGCAAAGCGAATAAAAATGACAAGCGAACGGAGGAGCCCAACTCGAAGGAGCCCAGCAACTTCCCTGGGAACCGTGCCGGACAATGCGAATCTGTGTTCGGACGCGTGTGTGTGTGAGTGTGCATAAAATTCGGAATTTATTGCCCTGGATATGAGTTATTGCCCGGTATCATACATTCATACAGAAAAACAGAAGGTACTGGTGGCGGTGCTGAATGTGGCGCGGAGTGGTCGCCTCCATGAAATAGGACTCTCCACAGCACTCCGCTCCTCTCGTGGGTAATCCGTGTTCCACTTCAAACGAAACGCTGTCAAGAGCAGAATACATGACCTTTGATCCTCAGATGCGAGGATACCTTTTCTATTTTTTGACATTCGATTCAGCTTAGCGTGTCGAAATTACCCAAACATGTATTTTATTATCCTTGAAAGGATTTCTTTCTGTTTGTCTCTCCTCATCTCACTCTCTGTCATTCTGTAATCGTAAACCTCCGGTTTGGTTCGATAGACAAAAAAAAAGTGTCAGAAGTACGCACACACACACACACACACACAGCACAGAGAGTGGGACAAACGGAGGGAAACGAAGATTCCTTTGCAGGATAAAGGGAATCAGTAACATCTGGACGAGGGATAAAGCAATTTCAATTTGCGATTATTTTCAATGTTTCGAGAAGCAAACAAAAGCGTCCCAAGGATCATCATGTCCCGAGAATCTACGGGGCTCCTGCCGATAAGTAATTTTCTTCGCCAGCATTGTGTTCACAGGATGAGTGGAATTATTGCGAAATCTTTCCGACTGAAGGCACAGGCGAATAACGAAATGTGTATGAAACTATCCCTCAGTCTTGGGCTCTGATTGAATAACCTTTGGCTGCAATTAAGCTAAATGCGTTCACTCGGAGGAGCGGGAGGAGGTGGCAAATCTTGTTTCGGTTTGATCTACAACGCCAGAACCAGAGGAGGCGCATTAGTTTTCTGTTGGGGAGGTGCTGTCACTGTTTTGTCAGCAGATGTTGAAAAGAGTGTGATGGTAATTCAAGGAGGGATTGAGGGGGAAAGAGTTGATCCCTACACACTGGGTCATGGAGGAGCCATAATCAGAAGTGTTCTTTGCCAACGAAGGCCTTTCCTGGGGCAGAACAACAACCACTATTTTGAAGTTATGGTTGTGAGATGATTAAGACATATTTATCCAAAATCCGTGGTGGACCTGGGCCTGAATCATGTCAATTTAGTGCTACATTTACACAGGCTCAACCCGTCTGTCCTTCTGTACCGTATTGAAAGATGCACTCAGGAGAAAGTTCTTAGGGCCAACGAGAGATGAATTCCACGACTGAGAGATGGACTGGGATATCTAGAAAGTCCAAAGACAAGTTTACGACTTTGGAGTACGCTTGGAATGATCTGCCATATTGTGCTCATAAAAGCAAGTGTTTCGGCTATGAGTCGCTTCGAGTCCGAGCCTTCTTCTTTGGCTTACGCTATATCCGGCCTCTGCATCCAGAACGGTCTTGTGCTGCTTGCTTCCAGCTAGGCACGTAACTTTTCCATCTGCGTACGCCACCGACGACGTGGTCTTCCTAAACCGTGTTGCCTCTCTCGCAGACTTTCCATATCCATAGCCATCTGAGACAAGAGACTCGAGCGTTTGACCAGATTCCAATCGATGTGCACCCATACAGTTCGTCGCTCAGTTTCCTCCAAAGACAGTACGGAACCGACCATGAATCTCTTCGTCCGCTTTGGCATGGAGCCTCCATGCGTTCTTCGAGAGAGGACTTTATTCCTCAATTGCCTTCCCAGCCCTATAACACAATGATTGGCAAGCCCTTCAATGATTGGCAAGCCCTCCTTCGATTCATCTTCGCGGAAGTTTCATTGCTTGACTTAACTTCGGAGCCTACTCAGTCCTAGACAAAGTCTGTGACTACATCAAAGTTTAAGCTGCTTCCTATAAAGTTTTGTCCAAGCCATCAGTATTTGTGGACCTTTTTCGTAGACAGTGTTACCTTCATCGACCGCGGACCTTTCTTAGCCGCTTCCTTATTGATGCTCAAAAACACCCCTCTGACAACCCGTTGTGTTCTTCGAATGATGTCAATATCGTCGACTTATGTGACCACTTGCACAGAGTTGTGGAAGATTATGCCTCTGGGGTTGACGTTTGAGATACCCACTATCTTTCTTGAGAATAATGAACGAAATCACACACCAGTGAGTCAGCTTGTCTGAATCCTTTTTTGACATCAAAGGTCTCGTTAAAATCATTCCCGACCTTGATGGAGCAATAGACAGTCTCCATCGTCTAGAAAGGCGAACGAGTTTTGCAGGGAAGCCAAAACCAGACAATGCGCTGCGGCCTTAAAGTCGGTAAATACGAAGTTGGTCCGTTAAGTGCTTAGCCTAAAAAGAAGATTTTTTAAATATTTATCAAAATAGTTTCCTTTTAGGTCTATACACTTGATCACGCGATTATCCAACTTCTTCGTTTTCTGGAAGTCTGCAAAGTTGGTCTCCTCGGCGGCTCATTCATTCGACTAAAATTTCTGCCCGGCGTGGGACTTCTTCAAGTTTGTAAACAAAAGCAAGTCTCACGGGAACAAATCTGAAGAATACGGTGGATGGGCCAGCAGTTCGTAGTCAAATTCGACAAATTAGGTCGTGGCGATGGCGGAGGTGTAATGGTTGCACTTGTTGTCCGGATTGAGCAAACACGGTACCCATCACGAAGACAGCTTTCTTATGACACCTGATCAACTCTGCCAATTCGAGATCGTGAGTTTTTACCGTGTTATCCTCCGCGGAAGCCCTTTACTGGGTACCTGGGCCTGGCTCATCAAGAACCGCCGTGCAATCACGTTAAAACTCGTTAAACCAACTTGAGACGGTGACCAAAGAAGGAAAAGGGTCACCATACACAGCATCCATGCGCATCCACACGCGATCAAAAAAAAAGCTACTAGTCCGATTCGCCTGAAATTTTGACGGTAGCGGTATACGAAAATGTATTAACCGATAGTTGATCTCTTACAATAGAGTGGTGCGTATGGATTTGAAACTGGGTCTGAGTCTTTTCCATAATCTGCTGTAATGTGAATATTTAGTCAATATTGGTCTGAAACCCTCTAACTGTTGACGCAGAGTTTCCGGCGCTTACAAAAAATACCTTGCATGCGACTTATCCTCTGAAGGTCTGTCTTTGTAATTGGTACAGTTAAGAGGGTCTCCTTTCCTTGGCATTCCATCCGTCGGGCTTACTTTCATCCGACCAGGTTATACAAGTGAGTTGATGTATGTACCTTACCAAATCATCGGCAATTGCTTTGAAAAGTTTGGCAGGTAGTTCATCGGGATTCCCGCAAACTTGTTGGCCTTATGAGTGGCGAATGCTGCCGTTAACTCACGGAGGTTGGGAGGACAGGATTATTGTCCATCATCCCCTATATCCAGCGCCCAAACACCACATGTGCAGGATGTGCAATTGCACAGGGCGCCAAGCTCTAAGGGGGGAATTCTGAAAACAAAATCAACCATTCTTCAAATTTTAGTTCACCCAACCAAGCCACCTATGCATTTTGAACGATGTACATTGTTTCATCACTCTTCACACACAAGAAAATAGTTCGAAAAAAAATTTAAATCCCACCAAGCTTGGGCAGGATAATAACTTCCACAAGCACTCACAAGTTTCCAGAAAAATCCTAAAATAATAAACTCAGTTTTCTATTCATATGGAATCATTTTGCATTCTTACTACGAAGCATTCTTACACAGGGCGATCATTTGGCTCGGGCCCATTCCTGCCCCTATTTCGGATGGGTTATTCTGCTTAACAGCGGTGGTCGCCGGTGTCGAAGTGATCCTCCATATTCCCAGCACCGACTGAGTTTCCAATTCTTAGTTCCCATCCAGCAGGCTTGCGTTCTGTATTTGTGAACTTAACATAGGCTCCTTGCCTGTGGGCAAGAGTTTCTTCGACAGTGCTTCTCTTACTTCATCCTTTTCTTCCGCAGAAGCCAGTGATGCTCTTCCCTTCTTTTCTGCTGGTAGAACTCACGAGCAGCCCTCGTCCTTATTTTAAGCGCGGCTCCTGTTTGTTTACATGTACTCTGACTCTCTGCTCTGACTCTCTGCTATGCTTCACGATGAATGCTTCATCATCAAACCTGAGTGAAACCTAGCACATCAGTTGCGATCTTACCGATGGCTACGCCGCAATATTACCACTAGATTTCAGAACTTGTTGTTCGCTGGCGAACTCATGCGATCGTAGCTCTGCGACGTTAAATTGCCTGGGAACTTAACCATTAACATAACGACCCCTTGAATCGAAAAGGAAAATAGTCGAACACCGAACAATGGCAGGACAGCACATTCTTGGCAACTGAAACCAACCTCCCCGAAACAGAGAAAGATGGAAGCAAAGCATACGATTTGACTCTCGCGTCGTACATCTGACAAGTTAGCTTCTATATGGAATTGAAGAAATGGCATTCACTGGAAAGAAGTTGCCCTCAGAGTCTCCTTTTGAAAACCGAAAAGAAGGTACCTGGTCCATTGAAACGAGAAATAAAAATCAAGGACATTCTTCCAAAGAGGCGGTGCAAAAATCGTCAGCGGCTAATGTGCGTGACTAAATGCTGTCAAATTGGTTTAAAATACCTTTAGTCCTGCCTCACAGTTCCTACAGTGAACACCCAGCGGCATCCTAATCGAAGCGAGCTGCTAAACCTCCAAGGCATGTTGCCGCAATTATCAACGCTACCGTACAGTGACTGCAGTGAATGTCCAAGATTTGACGGTAGTCCGTCTTTCCCTTGCACTTGCACATCCCACTCCGCACCGACTGAAGTGGTTTGCCATTCGTTACCTATGCACTCTCGGACGCTACCTGAATGAGATTCCAATTACGAAGTCTCACTTGAACTGCTAGAAACACAAGCAAGTGATGGGACGATGCTTTCTTGGATTCCCATCGACACGCTCGACAGGGTGCCTGTGAACCCGTTTGCGTAAATCACTTCTCAAGAGCACACCCCCTCGCTTCTGCTGCCGCTTGTTAACTCCTCTCTGGACCAAATGCATTCCCTTTTGCGTGTGTGCCTGTGCTTGTGAGGTTTTTCTCGGAGGAGAAAAATATTGGACACCTATTCAGGCCAACAGAAACCACAATTCACTGTCGTTGATCGTGCGGACCCATAGTCATCGCCGAGTACGGCATCCTTATTCATAACTCTCATCCTTCGCCAGCATTTATGGGCCAACAATAGATCCGTATCTCTCCCCGTGCAGGACTTGCTGTGCAGTGGCGAGGCGATTGCATCAATTTGCGGAGATGCACTGCAAAGAATCAGACATCCCCATGCAACTCATTCGAGTGGGATGCTATAAAACATATTCGCTCGTATCTCATAGAGCGAACAAAACGAAACGACCCATTCGAAGAGGGGGGCAAAAAAGAGCCCTGAACAAATAAGGATATCATGCAGAACCCGCCTGGTACATGCAGGAATGCATTCAGCACTGAGCACACTCGGGTAGTGTGCCATTTCGAAAGCTCATTCCTCGGGAGTGAATTGGAAAATCGATGTGACTGACGCTTCTCATGTGAGTGCAATCAATTTAAAGTGTATTTACAGATACTCTCGGTTGAGATGGTTTGCGGTTCTCGAGATGAAATCAATCAGTGGCTTATTAATTAAGATTTTGGTTTGTGTGGCTTCCTCGACGGGAAACGAGAGCGGCGGGCATGTTTGGTTGAATTCACTTCTGTGAACGGTCGTGACCCCTTTTGGTTTTTGGGTGCACTCGCTTGAATGCTTCTTGGCATTTTGTCTGGATTACCGATGGTCATCAAGCGAATCTTGGTTTCGATTTCACGAGGAAAGTAGTGTGGTTTGAAGTTATGGTCGGTGCTTGGCATTTGGTAATGAGCCTGTCGGGGAGCTGGGCAGTTCAATGTGACTTGTTAGACTCATTCACTTGGTATTAGGTCACTTAAACACTTCTGTGATCTTGTATTTGATTTGTGGCGTGATGAGCATTCGACAATGATTTTAGATAATTGGCTCAACGCAATAGTCAGTGATTAAGGCATGAGCTTGTTTTGGAAGCAGACTACTGTCGACAAGTCCGTCCATACGTGTGGATCGAAGTTGTCAGAATGGTTCTTACTAATGCCGAAATTCCAGCGGTATTTGTTGGCACTCCTATTCCTTCAAAGCATGAGTTGTGGGTTCATTGGTCTTAACTTTAGATTGAATGAAATAAGCTCCGAAAGTCTTTAAGTCGTATAAAAACCAATTGAATGCTGAACCTCTGAACCATGAACCATCCACAGTTGATGATGTGCAGCAGTGTTCCTCGATCTCGTCTCAAAGCCTGAATAAAGTAGGATTAGATGTAGAAGATTCAGTGTGGCTTCAGGCCAGGGAAGTCCACCATCGACCAGATTTTCACACTACGGTAGATCCTGGAAAAGACCCAAGAAATGCAAATCGACACCCACCACCTTTTTGTCGATTTCAAGGCCGCATATGACAGCGTGCATAGGGACGAGCTATACAACGCCATGTCTAGTTTTGACATTCCTGCCAAACTCGTCAGGTTGTGCAGGATGACGATGGAGAATTCTCGCTGCTCCATCAAGGTCGGAAGCGAACACACCGAGACCTTCAATGTCAAAAAAGGATTTAGACAAGGTGACGCGCTGTCATGTGATTTCTTTAACATCATCCTGGAGAAGATCGTGCAAGACTCACACGCCAACACTAGAGGCACGATCTTCCAGAAGTGCGTACAACTGCTAGCATACGCGGATGACATTGACGTGATTGGCAGAACACAGCGAGCCGTCAATGAGGCGTTTGCTGGTATTGAGGCGGAGGCGGCTAAAATGGGTCTAGCGGTGAAGGAGGGCAAAACGATGTATATACTGTCATCAAGAAAGGACACACAACATCGACTTCTTGGACAGAGCGTCACAATGGGCAGGTGTAACTTCGAGGTAGTCAAGGACTTCGTCTACCTCGGCTCCGCAGTAAACAGTACAAACAACATCAGTACCGAGATCAAACGCAGAGTAACTCTTGCCAACCGCTGTTTCTATGGGCTCAAGAGGCAATTGAGTAGTAGAGCCATCTCTCGAAGGACCAAGCTGACCCTATACAAGACCTTGATCATCCCAGTCCTGCTGTACGGCGCGGAGGCATGGACAATCTCAAAAGCGGATGAGGAAGTCCTTGGTATTTTCGAGAGAAAAGCTCTGCGTGCGATCTTTGGTCCTGTTTGCGTTGACGGTTTTTAGAGGAGAAGATTCAACCACGTACTGTACGGGCTGTACAGCGACATGAGTCTAGTCAGGCGTCTTCGGATCCAACGCCTAAGATGGCTAGGCCATGTAGAGCGTATGGACAACTCAGCTCCGGCCCGGAGAGTCTTAGACTCCGAACCCGTGGGACAACGCAACAGAGGACGCCCGCGTTTAAGGTGGCGCACCCAGGTGGAGAAGGACCTCAACCAACTTGACACTGGAGACAGCTAGCCAGAGACCGTGCTAGCTGGAGAGGCTTGTTGGTTGAGGCCCAGGTCCACCCTGGACTGTAGCGCCAAATGAAGAAGAAGAAGATGTAGAAGATGATTCTAGGGGCAAGGCGCTTCAGGAGTGCTCCATTTCTCAGAGCGATTTAAGGGGAATGAAGCGTCTTGCCTCTAGAATCATTTTCCACTTCGTTATTCAGGCTTCGACTTATCCTATTATCAAGAGCACACCCGTTAAGCTTAAACACCGAGTAGAGCGTGCGATTTGACACTTTTAGACTTTTTCCAAAGAGTAGCGCAAAATTTAAAACTTGGTATTTAGATCATCGTTAACGAACGAGCCCTACTGTTTTGTGACTTCCATCAGGCGTGAGTATTAAACTGCTTGAAGGTTCTTTAGATGATTTGATAAAAATGTAAAGGCGGGCAATTAAGAGACGGCTTTCTAAAGCGACAGGAGAAATATATGATGAACCCAATGAATGCGAATCAAAAGCATTGTTTCAACGTCAAATATATTCAACACGGCTTTAAAAAAACGAAGCTGGGTAGAGGTTGTTGTCCACTTACTGATGGGAATGAAGATCCAAGCAACCGCCAAGGAAACATTTTGATGCTAGGAATTGTAAGCGAATTTACATTCGAAAGTCGATTTTAAGGGGTATTTCTTATCATCAGGATGTTTCACCCATTTCATCTCATTTCATCCCATCTTCAGTGTCTCACACGATTCACTTAAGGGGCCGCCTGCACGTTAAGCCTACACCAGAGATCTCCAGGCCACTCGATCCTCCGCCATCGACTTTAACCTATCAGGAGTTATACACAAGCATAGGCAAGAGAGTTCTGTTTGGTATACCGGAGTTGGTCCAGCTACCTCGTCTTGGGTCTGCAAAATTTTCACCTGCCTGATGGAATCGGTTCATCATCACCATCAATCATTCAAGTCCTAGGCAGTCGTGATGATGGGGACATTTGTGCCTTGTGATGAAATCATCGAGGCTACGTCCTTTCCCTTCGAAAACTCTGCTACTCAACTTGGAGTTCCTTGCCGTAGTTCTCACCCCATTACGTCGAGTAACCCTTACAACAGCACGAAGAAATCACATCTCGACAACTTTCATTCGCGATCCTATTCGTGCGGTCATTATACACATGTCATGAACGTAGTTGGAAGTTCGGATGAATACAGTGTTGAAAACGTCACTTATTACAGGGGTCCCAAACTGTTTCGAAATTGACACCACCAGGGCATTCATACAGAAGAGCTCAGCATTACTCTAAGCTAGTGAGAAAGATACCGGCAAATGCCTGTTCTGAAAAAAAAAAAACATGGCTCCTTTGCTTTCCCTGGGATTCGAATCGTATTTTTTTTTTTTGTTTTTTCTTAAAAACTTCCTTAAAAAACTATGTAAGCTGGCCAATATGGTCAACTATCTGATCCTGCGGAAAAGCTAGCGGTGGCGGAGGTTGGTTTTGGTGCAACTACCAGTAAAATTGCCGTTCTATGGCAGACTCTTTCCTATTTCCACTGAACCCGAGGATATCCTCGTGGGTGCGAGCGACATCCGGTTCGCATTGGAGTCGCCATTTAACCAACTGTGCCATCCAGTCACTCATCAGTCTATGTCATCAGTAAAAAGATAATGACTCTCCCAACGTGAAACATTCCTCGCCATGGCTGTTGTGCAACATCCAAAAATACATCTCGAAAAAGAGATGTGACAAGATGCATCCCTGAAATGGTCATTTAACACCGTTTACCCGAACGCAGCTGGTACAATTTGTGTATAGAGACTGAATGACCATCGAGAGAGGACCATCAAACCCATACTCCTCCAGAATACTCCCGAGCACACCTGCGGGGCCTGCCTTTTCTAGATCTTCAAAATACTCGTACTTCTTCAAACCCATACTCCTCCAGAATACTCCCGAGCATACCTAGAGGACCTGCCTTTTCTAGATTTACAAAATGCTAGTACTTCTGTCGCACCGTTCATACCCCATTCTTGCCTCAATCATAGCACCAGAACGCGGCTCCAAGACCCTTAGAGAAGACTTTTCTGGGGAGGGTTAATAGCGGAATGCTCCTGTATTCCATTTACTCTCTCTTCCTATAAAGAGGGACTTTCACCCCAGTTTGACAATCGGTAGTTGTTTTACCGCGTTCCCCTAAACGCACGTTGTGCCTTAAAATCTCTTCATTTCATTTGCTGTTCAGTTAGCGTTGTATATAAAGGATACAGTGAAATCTCTGGTTAAGTGGGCGGTCAAGGGGCCGGAGTTTTTTGTCCACATACAACAGTGTCCGTTAAAAGGAAACTCATATAAAAAAACGGAAAGTTTGAAAAGAAAACAAAATGATTATCTTGGATTATAATAATAATATGGGTGGCGCGACATTCCGGTGTGGACCTGGGTCTAGATTCTCAGCAACCACGTGTGTTGTGCGTGCTATTGTTCTCTCACGCGTGGAAGGGACCTACAGTTTGATGCCGACTCTGAACCACGCAGTTGAGAAACTTTTTCTGGACAGGAATACTCTTTGAGCATTGTCAATGACTCGAAAGAGGTGGAGTGGACTCCTAAGCAGAAGGTGCCAGGTTCAATACCCGAATTTACTACCTATTATCTTGGATTACAAGGCTTTATTAACAAGGACTCATTTTTCAGATGGGAGAACAGATGTAAGCTGCACTGACTTTTTGTCTCCAGTTTCCACAGCAAATTTGGATAGAATTTAACAACCGTTGAACGACTTTTACTTCTTTTTTTATTCGTTTAAGTATCAACTTTAACACAATGGGCCTGTGCTTGGCCTATGTGTGTCTGCTGTCCTTATGCGCGACAGTCAGCCATCTCAACGTAATCTAGAATCAACTGCCGAAGAATATAATGGGAAACAGAAAAATATCCTGTGTGAATGGCACAAGTCATCCATCCACTGAAAGATGGTTTTTGTATCCGAATAAATGTAAGATACTGTCCTTGTCCACTTAATATAGTCCACCTAAGAGGAACATAAAGACAGGCAAAATCATACCAGCCAACCATTCCAGTACATCTCGTCCGTTTAAGGGAATCGTCCACTTAAGAGGGGTGTCCATTAAGAGGGGTCTCACTGTATTTTTTTCCTGAATCAAAGAATTGGATAAGGAACATCCCCTCCGTTTCCAAAGCTTACACTTCTGCCAATCATTTCCAGTTCGGTGTTATATGTGACCTCATCAAAATTTCATTGGAATTAACACAACCCATTCATTTAAGGTCTAAAATTTTAGGTTTGCATAATGAAACACCCTCAGAAGATCTCCATTCCTCAAGATGTCGCAGTATTCGAATAAATTAATCCCTGTTACGGTGTGCTCACTGAGCACGCAAAATGTTTTGTGTCACGAAAAATTCGAAATGACACTCTCAACACTCGAGACTCCAGCGAAACCGAATGGTCTTCATTAGAGAGAGAAGGTAATCCGACTAAACAGCCACCACTAAGGTGTGAGTTTCGAACCCTCATAAATTACTCAATTTGAAGGTTTTATTGTCATTAGAATGGATTTATGCGTTCGAACGAGACTCAAACTCCAACTCGAACTACGTTCGTCTTGGGCTGGGTGTAATAAATGACAAATGTGTGAATCGGATGAATGAGTTTCTAAAAACGAAGGTGAAAGCATATTGACAGTGTGGCTAAAGTTTAACTCAATAAATCTCGAATGTCCCATTCATTAATTGACGCCAGTTACGGGTAAAGCGGCCGGTTTAACCGGTCTAAGCGTACGAAACATTTATTATCCGGGCCGGCCTTTGTCGATGTCATAACTTCATAACCAAAATCCGGTTGAATGACTAATCCCCCATCGAATGTGCAGCTTACTAGCTAGTTTACCCAAATTGAATTTCCAAGTCCACCCTCTTCCACTCCCACTCCGCCCCGCCAACAATTTTTGCAACAAATTTTCGAATTTCCATTTTCAGAAATTCATACAGGATGACCGGAAATGCGCTTGTTATTCCAGGTGCATGTTGAATTTTCAAACAAAAAATTGAACCAAAAAGAAAAAAAAAAACCGAATGAATGAATACAACCCCTCTCTGATCCCCTGGTCGACCACACCGAGCAACCACCATCATCATTTAAAATAATTTATGGAATTTTAAGTGAAAACAAATATTTGCTTATTTATTGTAAATCTCTGTCGTTATTAATAATTCCATTTCCCTCCTTCTCCTCCTCACCCCCTTTCTATCTAAATGGGGATCCACAACAAACCAACAATAGATACTCTGAAACACACGCACACGCACACAGTGAACAGTGAATGGGAAGCATCATGAAAAGTAGCATCCCTCACTCCCACTTCTATCATAAAATTCAAATTAACTTCCACACTCTAGCTGATTAAATTTAAATTTATTATTTATCGGTCTAAATTTCCGGTAAATTTATCATAACTGTAAATAAAGCGATCAAGAGGTGTATTCTGTGTTTTCTTCTGTGAGTAAGAAATTGTCATCTTTATCGATTTTCGATTGATTTTCATCGCGTGGGACGTCCGAGAGCACTTTCTCATGGCTCTCGATGGTGCATCGGCACGAGCTGGTGCATGCCTACAGTGGGGAGTGAAAGTTTTCTGTGGGTGGTGGAGTATTGGTTGCTGTTCATAATGGAGGACGTTTTATGTCTAATAAGTGTGTATTCTTTGAGTGGCACAGAAGTTATAGATGCAACTGGTCATAAATTACCTTACCATACCTTTACCTTTCCATACCTTTCCACAGCAGTTGGTTGTACCTTTTCTTTATTATTCTGCTCCACATTGAACGCAGTTTGGGCTCGATGTGGTGGACTCTTCTGGATGGGGGATGGGTTGCCTACATTAGACATTGGATATCTTGAACAGCCTTATTTTGCGGCACAATCCTTAGAGTCCGTGTCTAATTAACCGCCCTAAATCACACTCAACGTAAGCAGGAATAAGAATCGACCTTAGAACTTTTTTTCTCGAACAGGAGAACACGAACATGTGCAGGCATGCAGTGAGAAGTTTCATTCCTATGAGTCAAAATGGCTGCAGCGTCAATTCCAATAATATAATAGTATAATAATAATAATACTATGGGTGGCGCGACAGTCCAAGGCGGACCAGGGCCTAGCTTCCCATCAACCTCTCTATTGTCTCTATTGTCCTTTCACAAGTGCAAGGGACTTACAGTTTAATGCCGACTCCGAACGGCGAAGTTGGAAGCTTTTTCTAGACAGGAATACTCTTTGAGCATTGTCAGTGACTCGAAAGAGGTGGAGCCGTGAAATATGAAAGGTGGTAAATTCGGGTATCGAACCTGGCACCCTCTGCATAGGAGTCGACGCACTAACCCACTACGCCACGGCGATCCATGTCCGTGGCTGGTTGATCGCCCTAAATCGACCTCAACGTAAGACGTAATCAGAATCGAACTTAGAACTTTTTTCTCGAACAGGAGAAGACCTTCTTCCTTCGTGTCAAATATTAACGGACGACCATGTTCAGGAATGCAGTGAGAAGTTTCATACCTATGAGTCAAAATGGCTACCGCGTCAATTCCAATGCACTAGGCTTGATTCCTGACATGACAAACTATCTTCATAATTCACAGCTTCACCTCCATTGGAAATCATCTCGAACTACTCCGTGCGGAGTCGGTATACAACTATAGGTCCCTAGTTCACTTTATGTGGACTTGGACATCCAAGTATAAATTCTCTAGCAGAACCGGACGCTCCTACATGGAAAGCAAGACTGGTTACCTGCTCCAACGAAATCGCTAGAGTTGTGACTGGCACTGGCCCATAGGCATCCAGAATACCGTTCAACCCGCATTGTCGCAGTTGGCGCGCCACTCACTCAGAGGAGAATCAGCCTCACTTTCTCTGTGACTGTCGGGTACTAGCCAAAAAAGACATATCGCGTTCGGAAAACCTTTGCTTAGTGCCCACCCGAGCTCGATTTTTCTATCCCTAGAGTTCGATCTTCAGCCGATTTTCCACATCATCTCCGACCGTATTACAGCTACCGACGACTTCTGCGCACTTTTAGTGATGTGTTCTTACGTGTATTAATCGCATCCGAGACTTTGGAATGCGTAGCCCGACATCGATATTTTCAAAGTTTTCATTTCAGCCATTTTTCCACATCATCTCAAAGTATAACGAACATAATCAAATTCTTAAACTCCGCAGGTTGGATTTAGGTAATCCAAACAAGCGAGGTCTACGCGCTGTGGGATCAACACGGCGCACAATGCGCTACTTGTACCTTGACTGACCCCAATCGGGTAGCCACTTAAGCCAACCAATCATAAGGCGCCTCCACTCATTGTTGCTGTAGAAGCTAAACCTAAAGGCGCTGCGGGAGTTACGATACGTTCCGAGACAAAATACAAATTAAACAAATTAGACCACAAATAAAATAATGAAACACTTTTTTATCATAATTATATTCATATATGAACTAAATAGTTGCGACATAGTCGGAGGTCTATCATACACTGCCTGACACTTAGTAAATTACTTAGACGACAACAAATAGGAGGAGGCAAAACTTAAAAAGGACGCTACTTATCGTAAAGACGTAAACAAATAGGAGAATGGAGAAATAGGAAAAGGGGTCAACAAAAATATAAAAATGTAAAAATATGACAAAAACTGTGCATAGATGAAATGTTGCTTGAGTGAAAGTTGCACTTTTATGTTGCGACACGTAACTACGGCTATAGTGCCGCCCACATTATTTATATGACCCATAGTTCAAGACTAAGACGGTCAATGTCTTATGTTAGGACAGCTTGATCATTCCCTCTTTTTGATCTCAGTGCTGGAAGGTTTTTTAGACTATCAAGCTATCTTAAGATTTGTCGCCCTGCTTATTGTGATCATCTGGTCAAGTCGCCGAGTTTGAGGGTTTGAGGGTTATTTCTCTTCAGAAGCTGGGAAGCTGCAGCAGACGCCTCATGGTTTTCGCTGTGTTCCCTACTTCACTGTCCCATCCACGTATGCTGACGTACGAATTTTTGGATCACCATGCCTCTAGCGCTGATCAGTGAGTTTCGGACAGTGTTCTCAAAGTCTAATAACAGTATGATACCATAATCATTTCTGAGATTTAAGGCCTACTCGAGTTCGTTTTTTGAAATTATGTTGCCTTCGAGCATCCCCGGATCAACATGTCCCTACACCGGGCGCCATTCTGTTGTGAGGAACCACTGTCCAATGGAAGCATCAGTAAAAAACTCAGTGAAGTCTGCTGTTCTATTGGTATTTGCAGCTAATGTATTAATTTAGTGGCTCTGGATTTTCTTCACTATGAACGCAATTAGTTTTCCATCCCACTGAAATCAAATTTGATGGTTATCAAGTGGGGCGTCAAACATTTTCCAGTGCCCAGGCCTTAAATTCAAGACAAAAGCGATCACAGTTCGAATGCACACTGCTGCATTTGGTACGAATTCAAAGCTATTGTTGGAGACTTTCCGATGTGTGCGGCCTAAGATCGATGGTTTGTCTCTTTATCCAAATGGATTGAAGTCAAAACTGATCCGCTGGATTGGACGTGACGATACGCTGTACGTTGGCTTGTCTTCAGAACAGAAAAATACTAGAGGTTCTTACTTTCAGTAGGGTCACACAGTTCGTCATTAAATCGTCCTTCCTGATACACATTACCCCAACTGGTGTCACCAGCCGTAAATGCGTATTGGTGCATCATCTCCATCTCAGGTCGGACCATACATTGAACAAGGACGACGTCAGACCATTGACAGTTCAACAGTGAGGCGAGATTTCAACGCACTTAAAAATGGTCGATTATTTTCCTTACGTTTTTTCATTTCTCTTCGCTACGTGCTACGTCCATTTAACCAGCGCTAGGGCTTGGCGTTCCGAGCTTGAGAACGATATTCCAGACGCCGCAAATATTCAACTGAGTCATCGATAATTGCAAAATTGGTGGTATTTCGACATAAAGTCAAAAACATCTACAAATACATCGGTTATAACGATTGTTAATTTAGTTTCAAAATAAGCCCTGAATCAATTTTGTCTCATAGCACCATAAGAACGAATCAAATTCAGAATGATTTCCCTCGTTCCCTTCTTCCCTCGATACCCATCTGCTAAGCCCCAATCATCGACAACAAACTTTCCATCCCCACTGTAGCTCCGCATCCGCGTGGCACATGTCATTCGAGTCACACACTTCAGCTTCAGTACCATCAAAAAATTGACAGCAAGTCGAATCGCAGAGGAGATTATACAAAAATATCCACCTATCATCTGCTAGTATCTGAAAGATCCACTTTTATGTTTTGTTTCGTTCGCCTTTGAATTCGGCCTCCATTCGCGGCGGCATGTGGGTGGACTTAGGCACTGATCTGTCAGGCGGTTCCTCTTTTATTGTCGCTCTCTCCCACCAATGAACGGTTGATTCTTCGGCCAACATCCAGTGATTTTATTCTTTTTATTTCGTTCCATTCTTTTTCCATTTTATTGCTCATCTGCGTGCGGTTGGATAAATGTTTGCGTGTGTGCTTGTGTGTGCGTTCGATTGTTTGAATTAAGTCGATCCTTGATTTCTTCATTCACATTCCACTCGTTCACCTCAAATGTGTTGGGAAATAAAAAAGAATCTCTCTCTCTTTTCAAAAAAAAAACAGCAGAAATCCTAGCAACAGATGTAAATATTTGATACCCATTGCCGCACAGTACCGCCGCCGCCGTCGGGGTTGTAGATACTTCGCTGGAAGAGGAAAAAAATTGTGTTCGTATTTTTTTTTACGACAGGGTAATCCAAACATTGAGAGCAAATGAACTGAAATGGCTAAGCAGCGAGGACTGGCGGTTGGGCCTTGGGTCTAAGCGCCTCTGCATTGCACACGGGGCTGGGCTCATTGCACAAGCGGCCACTTTGTGCGAGCGAATGCGGCGAATTGCTGTTTGCTTTAGCGCTTAGGTGGATGTATTTATGATTTATTTTCATTTGTTTATTTGCCCGTTTTACAGATGGATTTTTGTAGATTCAGCAGAATGCATTTAATTGCTGAATCCGCCGCACCGGGCTGAGGGTAATGGGCGCACTTGGGTGGCTCCACGGAGGAAGATCCGACTTTAATTGCTCTTTGTAAAGGCATCAAAAGTCAATAATGCGAATGCGAGTTTTTATGCCTTTTCATATTTTTACGATGCATCGAATATGAGTGAGGAGTTACTATCTACGCGAAATCCGGTCAGCCTTTCGAATGACAGACGTGTGTTTATAGGCGACAGTCGTTTTGAGAAAATGTGCCATTCGTTATAGCTTGAAATTGGAATGAAAGTCTCGGGATAAGTGGATTTCATTGCGAACGACTGCGTCATCAGAAAGGCATGTTAATGCATCTGGACAGCGCATATGCGCTCACCTAGCAACTGAACTCAATCGGAGCTGCTGGTGAAAACTGAGGTCCACTGAGGGTCTCTATGCAGCTGGGGATAATATTTGGCCGACATGGAGTATTGGATCGTCGCTTACGCTGAAGGTTCCTGATTAGAGCATCGGTAAGGATTCCAAGCATAGTCATCTGAAAAATCTAGCCCTACGCATGTACACCATGCACAACACGAGGGGATACTTTTTTCCTGCAGAGGGCAGGGGATCCTGCATAAAACCTGCGGAAGAGAGCACTTTTGCATCACCAAATGAAGACAAGAAGAAGATGGACCTTTAGATTACGAGGTGATGATACGCCTTAACCTTAATATCTTCTTTGTCGTGCTGTGTTCACACATAGTTCAGACCTTCTTCTGCTTTATTTGGCGCCACAGTCTGGAGTGGGCCTGGGTCTCATCCAACAAGCCTCTCCAACTAACACGGTCTCTGGCTAGTTCGGAGTCGAAGACTTTTCGGACCAGAGCTGAGTTGTCCTTGCGCTCTACAAGTCCTCGCCATCTTAGGTGTTGACTTCGTAGACGCCTGGAAAGACTCTGGTCGATGTACAGTTAGTAGTTAAATCTTCTTCAAATACCAGCAACGCAAACTGGACCAAAGATTGACGGCAGATGTTTTCAGTCAAAAAGAAGAACAGCTTTTTCATCTGCTTTTGAAATTGCCCATGCTTCTGGACTATGAAGCATGGAAACGAGATTCTACCATCCACTTTATTTGGTCGGTGAATCTACATCTTAGGTTACTACTATAGCGAAGAGATAGACAGCCAGAGCTATTTTGGTACATCTGGATGCAAACTGTGTATATATGCATTGCTCATATGCAAGAACCCTGTGTTTGGAGAGGGATGGTAAAGTAACATAACTCCAGACGCTTAGGTGGCGTTAACACTTTTTGGGGTACGCGTTCCTGCCTGCTTGCCACAAGTCCCCTGAGCTGATTAATCACTCTGGAGAGTGAAGTTGAAACCGAGGAATCGCGAGAAGTGCACAGGCCTGACACGTTGTAGTTAATTCTACTAACTCCTTACTTATCCAGCCAGAGACGACGCATGAGGGTGGGGGCCTGAGCAAACTGTCTTCCTTCGAATCCAGTCACCAAGAAAAAGCTGTCTTATATCCGCGATTACTTCGACCTTATACCGGAGGATCGGTCCGTTTCTCTCCTTCTCAAGGTAGGACGCTCGGATTCGAAGACCCTCTTAGGTCTAGAGGGTTGATCCATTCGTTCGATTTGCTCGACCGCCGTATTTTCGAAATAGAATTCTTTTTTCGAAGGCAATAAGAATCAGCTTAGCAGTTTCGCTTATCGTTCAGCTTTCGACTTTATATAGCGGGACTGGCAACATAACAGATTTGTAGAGCATGATTTATCCCTTCGAGTCAGCTTTGAGCCCAGTTGCAGCTACAACCCGAAGTAGCTCCGGTTGCCAGCGATTCTAGGCCTGATAACCACTCTGATGTTGTTTGAGTTCACATTTGCTACGAGAGGGAGACAAACTCCTTTAAACTCCTTTACCTTTACTTTGAAATCGTAGCTGCCGATCATGATGTTTTGATATTTCGTCCTCAGTGAAAGACCAGCTCGTTTCGGATGTTTTTCAATCCATCTCATCTGTGCAACCCAACAGTAGAACTGACTTGTAAAAGACAGTGTCTTCCCCATTTACAGTTGCCCGCCCCGTGTTCTCCAGTACATAATTGAAGGACAGATCATCTCATTGACAAAGTACGGTTCTGGCTTCAGAGTCATTGAACTGAACTGCACGTTGCATCGTGTATGTGTTAGCGTCGGATCTGTTTTCCCGGGATCGAATACAAGATCGGCCATCGCATCAAATAGTTTCTTGTGATGAATGCTGTCGTAAATGGCTTTAAAACCGATGAAAATGACACTCGCTGGTGTCCTCCAGGAACGATCTTAGTTTGAAAATGTGATCTACCGAGCCGGAAGCCGTACTGATAGGTTCGTGCTAATTAGAACTGTGCAAAACAGCTTTAGACGTTCACGCTCGTACGACATGAAGACATGATTGTGTAGGCGAAGTTGACCAGGAATGTACGTCTACAGTTTTCCAAGAGCTAGGATCGCGAAGTTGACCAGGGATGTACGTCTACAGTTTTCCAAGAGCTAGGATCGACTTTCTTGTTGATGGGGCACATGGAGCTGATATTCCAACCGTCTGGCATGTTTCTGGTCTTGTGGCATTAGTTGCAGAAATTTAATTAATTAGTTGGTCTTCTCGTGGGTCGCCGTGGCGTAGTGGGTAAGTGCGTCGACTCCCACGCAGAGGGTGCCAGGTTCGATACCCGAATTTACCACCTCTGATAATTCACAGCTCCACCACTTTCGAGTCACTGCTCAAAGAGTATTTCCTGTCTAGAAAAAGCTTCTCAAACTTGGCCGTTCGGAGTCGGCATTAAACTGTAGGGCTCTTCCACTCGTGAAAAGAACAATAGCACGCACAACACGAGTGGTTGCTGAAAAACTAGGCCCAGGTCCGCCTCGGACTGTAGCGCCACCCATATTATTATATTAGTTGGTCTTCTCTACAGACCGTTGTTATTTTCTATAGAAAATTGAGCTTAATAAAATTTCGGTGTTATTTCCCGGCAGCGGATTGGTATGGTAAAGGAAAACTGCTGGTCATACCATACAGTGGAAGCATTTAACTCTTTCTCTCTCAGTGTGTCTTTCGTTCATACTGTGGGAATGTAGACGGTAGTTGCATATAAGGCATAGGCTTCCTATCCATAACACTATTCATATAAAAAATGATTATTCCAGTGACAAAATTTTTCACATCAAATTTAAGAAGATCGTATAAATCCAAGATAAAGGTGGAATGCCATTCGGTTCCTTTGTCTACTGAACCACCAATTGAGTCTCCAGTCAGGTGTCTACCGGTCCAGCACCTTTGTGAATGCATCTGGAGAGATTGTCAATAGCAAAGTAAGAACCTCGTCCGTGGGAACATATGTACCTCATGGCATCCTTTAATGTCCGTCTGTCTACACAGTTCGCAGAAAATCCCTGCACTTAGCCAAATCGTTAACATTTCAAGTTTTTTTTCCTGAATACCAAACCCACTGGGCGTGTCCCCCATATCGCATTCAAATGATCGTCTCCTTTCAATGAGAAAATATCAAATCGCAGATTATCAACTCTTTTATGCCTACACTACGCGACCACAATCGCATGGCAATTGTCATCGGCATCCAATGATCCGCAGTCACCGCAATCATCGCTGCCGTTGGAGCCGAGCACAATTAAATGAAATTTTCGCAAATCACTCGTCGGCGACATTAACTGCAAATTGCTTTTCGATTTCGCAAACGACAACCGAATAAGCCGCCACTAAACGTCCGACGATAATCGGCCGGCATCTCACAATCAGGTGTCCAGAAGGTTTTCTGTCATAAAACAGTTAAAAAGGACCCGCCGCCTGTGCTGCCTTGACAATTGAGTGGCCGTCAGAGGGGCGCATAAAAATCCGCAGCCGAACGACGTTCAATAAAATAAATTTAATTCCGCCCAATCGAACCCACATTCCCAGGCTTGCAGCGCGATGAGTTTCTCATAAAAAAAGGAAAGGATACACCGAGGCACCGTCGAGTCCTTGGTGTTATTTTGTAGGCGTCTATTGCCGGCAGCCGAGCCGCACACAGTTCCCACCTCCACGTCCGTCGCACTCGGTTCGGGGAGTCTGCTAAGGAGACGACGATAAAACAGAATCGAGTAGCAGTTGGTCGAATAGAAAATTATCCCATTGTCCGCCTATTTCACGGCCCCGTCCATAAAATCAATTACAGCTGACTGAAGTGATTGCAGCAATCCGTTCCGGATAGGCGAGCCCGGCAGGATACGGGCCGCGGCATTTGCATTGCGAGCGACAAAGACGATCCTGGGGACTCCTCAGGCGATAATTGGAATTTTAACGCCTTCCTTCTGTTGCGCTCTTCCGCTGAATATGGAGCCGGCCTTCTGCGCAGTGGAAATCCGAAACCGCGGCGATGCGCGGCTGCGGCTGCCTTAATTAGAAACCGAAACGAGAACATGGTGGTTTTCAGTGGCGAACGCATTCCAAGAACGCCCCAAATGGACTGCGAATTGTTTACCTTGGGATGGCGACTTTACGAGCGTCCGAAGTGGGGAGTGGCGGAGAAGCTGGGAAGCCATTTACTGCGACTGGTGAGTGCGCATACAGACTCGAGTGGTCGGAGTCGATAAAAGGTGATCTTATTGAGCGGGATGTTAATTTTATGGATCCTCACTGGAGTTGACACAAGTTCCATTCTATGGCGGGCAATTAAAATTTATGAATTACTGTCCAGCCGGACTCGGAGCAGGTTGCGCAGACTGGTTTCCCGGAAAGTGTGTTACACAACATTCGCGAAATGGAATTGGAGGCTATGTCGGGAAGTGATACATGAGACCGATATGAGATGCATGGAGCTGGCCGGGTGTTTCTCAGGGCTGAGCCATAAAAACGCTGGAAGGGTATGAGAAATTAATTGAACAACAAATATGCGACTTTAATGGCTGCCATTGGAGAAGTTAAGGAAAAATTCTTATGAGTTGCTTTTTGCATCTGACACGCGTTCAAATTAAGGAAAAATACTTATGAGTTTCTCCCTGCATCCGACACGCGCTCAAAATAGTCAGTGTCGTCTGTGAAGGGTGTACAATCATCAAAATGTCTTCTGGTTTAAATAAAAAGGCTTTAAAGTTAGAACCAATTCAACGGAGAACTGTGAAGAAGAAGAAGAAGCCATGTTTAAAAATTTTATTTAAGACTAGCTTTTACCCGACTTCGTCCGCGTGGAATAGTTACTTTGGCTAGCCTTTTTCATTTTTACGATACTAATTTTGCAAAGTACTGAGATTTACTGTAAATATCTTATTTTAACACATTTTTATAAACTACATTTTTTGTTTTTCCATCCTCCGCCTAAGCATAAACATTTTGCGGGCACGACGCTCGTCAGCACGCCACATAGAGTGGCCCATGTGAAAAAACAGTTTTTTTTAAATGTATACCTGCTACTTTAGCGTTTGTCCTTGAGCCTTATTTATTGTCATTGCAAATGCTGCTTTTAGGGGAAACTGCACTCTTTTAAATTGAAAGGGCAAATCAGTCGGGATAATTGAAATACGGGGAATTACACAATTTTGTCCTTTTGCCATTGCAGTTATAATTATTGTCCCAATTGAGAACCTTGTAGCCGTGTAGCATTACATAGCCGCGGTTTCTCATTCGCTTTAACCTCAATTTATGAGAAGGTACTCCTGATAATTCTAAAGAATTCAAAATGTCTAAAGGGTACGACGTTATTTGTTCAGTGTCCATAATATTGTCTACCGAGAGACACTTGACAACATCCCCCTCCACGTATGACATAATTTGTTCGTTTATCTGCCACACTGTCTCATTTGTCGGCGCTAAAATTGCCCTTTCACACAACCATTGTCGATTGCCCATATTTATTTGCAGATCGGGACGGACATTATTTTTCAAATTGTCTGTATTATCGACAATTTGACAGAATTCACGGCTCAGTGTAATCATGCCGTTGCTGTCTGCCGCCACACGATCTTCACCGATTTTTAGAAGAGCCGTCTCATATTGCCCTGATTGTGCATCATTGTGTAGTTGAGCTCGCATTTTTTTAGTCAAACAGAACTTTTTTACGTACACACATAATATAGACGCTTTGAAACAGGCTTTTATTTCATCTGCTGGTGTGCCCCAAGTAATCACTGGCAGGGTCTGTCTAAAGTCACCAGCTAAAAATATTACCATCCCTCCCATAATACTCTGGTTGGTCTTAATATCTTTCATAGGGCGATCTAGTGCTTCGAATGCTCTTTTATGAGACATCGTACATTCATCCCAAATCAACATTCCTCTTGCAACATTCGTCCATGCTCACTGTTTTTGCTGATGTTAAAAACTGGCATTGCCTCATGAGCCAAGTTCAAAGGCAATTTAAGAACTAAGTGCGCCGTTCTTCCCCCATTGAGCAGCGTAGCAGCTATTCCGGAGGAAGCTACTGTAACAGCAATTTTGTATCTTTCCTGACTTGTGCTTATAGTAAATTCAAAAGAAAGGTTTCACCAGTGCCTCCTGGAGCATCCAACAAGAAGAAACCACCTTCGCCACTTTAAATTGTTTGAATAACTCTATCAAAGATTAATCTTTGTCCTTTGTTCAAAAGCGGCGTGGTCTCACCACGTCGCAGTCTGCCTTGATGACAATCGACAACAATCAATCAGCAGTGGCGACCGACCATTGCATGGTGTGGGTGTGTAGTTTTAAGCACGTTTTTGTAACGATTTAAAAGAGAGAACACACATATCGAATATATATATAGTTATATAATTAAGTAAGAAAAAAAAAAACTCAAATTTTCTGTATTTGTTTTTATTACAATGGAACACATAACTTTGTGAACATACAAGGAGGTTTTTTTTTTAAAATGATCCGCGATCGAACACGTCCGCAATTCCACTAACTTCCTCTAACCATTGGTCCACCTACATCTCCTAAAATGAGAGGTGAGAGAGAGTGTTAGAGAAAGTAAAGCCAACGCACACTTGGTGTTTGATCTGGACAAACACCAAGTGTCGCCAATACAATACCTCTCTCTCGCGAATGTGTAACCATATGATACTGCATGTGTAGAACCACACGCCATGTCAATAGTCGCCTCTGCTGGTTGATTGTTGCCGATGGTCTCTAATGATGGACATTCTTAAACGATTATTAGTTGCATTCTTTTGAGCACTGCTCAGCTTCAGGACAATGCAAAAGGATCGTTCATAGCTCAAATCAATAAGGGATAAATTAACTAAAAAGCATTTTTTTAGTTTTTCCATCCGATAAGCCATTAATGAGCCAGGACTGTGTGAACATGAAAAAAATGCGGTTTTTTGCCCAATTTCCCCTTTAGACCCGGAATAAGTGGACTAAGTACATCTCCAAGATCAAATATATATCTCTACCAAATTTCATCAAAATCGTTTCATTGGCTTAGACGTGAAAGGGTAACAGACAGACAGACAGAGCTACTTTCGCATTTATAACATTAGTAAGGATTTGTCTTAATAATTCACACAATGAAACACTTGCTTACAAAATATAGGTTGAACTTTATTTATGTAATTTAAGTAGAGGTTCCATGTACTTGTATTTCACTTGTATCGCGTTGAAATCTATCTTTAAACTTCCGCACTGTTTGAGATCTATCTTAAGACTAACTTATGCTACAAGATTGCTTCATAATGAAACTTGATCTACGGTACAATATTCCCTTATCAGTTGCACAGGACATCGTTAATTATTTCTGTGTTTATTGAGGAAGTGACCTCAATAAACATATGTCCATGCATTCAAAAGGATCGCGACGATCGCGTGTGCATTACATTATTGTAGGTTTTTATTGCCTGTGCTACATTTATGGCAGGATACGGTAATAGCTAAGCTCTCCTTTTGGACATAGTTAAAGATCACAATTGTTCGACAATTTATATTACTTTACTGGGATAAGATTAAGTTTAGCTTAGAGTACCCGCCGAGGGGCAGTAAGTAAGAGATAGTAAAAATTTGCGTCCAACTAGTTTGAAGCATTTCTGCCTAGTATGTAAGTTTGTCATGTATTCCTAAAATAAAAATGAATAAAAAAAAATTGTTATTACTTCTTCCAGGCTTGGATGACATTGTCACAAGCATTTAGAGACTTCTTCGAATTATTCCTTGTGTTGTGCACCAGACCACGATGTACCGTGGCCTCAGACATCCAGTATCCCCAAGCTTACACAAGCTTTTGTTAGCTTTCGGCGGTTAGACTCACCAAGTGGGCTGAGGTCCTTCTCCACTAGTCACGACAAATGTGAGTGCCTACTAAGAGAGAAGAAAAAACCAAACAGTTTTAATGCAAGGCGAAAAAAATAATTAGTAATTATTTCAAATCATCATATAAAGCTAGACCTACTATCAGAAATGAAGTATTACTGAGATAGTCGACTTCACAGCTGATTGCCGCCTAGTCCATAGACGAATTTGAGTGCTTTTTTGACAGATATTCATGAATTTTTGAAGGTTATTCACGAAATAACGTAAAATGCCACCCTCTAATTGGTCAATTTGGTTGAAGAACACGTTATAAAAAAGAGTTGTCAACAATTTTAAGGGACAAGAGAGGTAGAAGTCGGGCGTCTCTGTAATACTTCATTTCTGCCTACTATACAGAGACTTTTTCAGGAGTTGTACAGATGAATTTAGTACTTAATTCCACTGCATCCTCTTCGTACCCATCTGTAGAAATCCTGCAAAAGTCTGTATCTCATCATTATTCTCCTTTTTGTCCTTGAGGCAGTGACTAATAAGAATGCTCATGATTTTACTAATGCCCTTCCTACTTACCTCAAAGTGTGATTTGGCTCAATTTAATTTTGATGAAGATGACATTAGTTTTCCATCTGACTTCTGTTGGTAACATTAATAACATTTTCTCCTCATTTAATTCCTATCTCCAATCAACTAATCCATTGACTTTTCATTGCTCGTCTTGTGACCAGGAACACAGTACGGAGTTAGGTTGCATCTGACTGATATCCTCCCTTAAATATAGACCGCAACTTTTTACAATGTAGAGTCTGTCTGTGATCGTACATCTCCGAGGTAAGAGTCTTGTGGTTGGTGACTAAGTCCGAAGTAAAAAAAAATAATTTAATACGTCTCGGACAGAACAAAAAAGAACGATAGTGTAGGCCGAAAGGCAATAAGAATAGTTGATCAGATTAGCTTAGAGTACCCGCATAGGGTCAATAAGTTAGTTATAAGTTCAAATGAATTGTTAGAGTTAAGCTAGAATTAAACATTTTGTCTAGGATGAAGCTAGATATGAGATTAGAGCGAGACCGAGATTTGAAAAATGAATTAAAAACTAAAAACTAAGTCCGACATACTGGGAATAAGCTATTTGGTTATTTTCTTTCTTATCTTCGTATTCAGAAGCAAGAAAGGTACTCCTACAAGTGAGATTATAGCGTAGAAGCTACACGTTAAAATCACCCAATTTTAATTGCGGCTCAAAGTGTCTATTCCTCAGCCTTTCTCACAGAGGTATCATTTTTTTCCGCATGAATGTAGAACTGACTTTGAATACATAGTCTTGAGAACACAAGAATGAAGATTTCGAAGAGCGATAAAGTTGAATACGTCCAAGCAACCTTCCCGTCTACGGGATTCTCTCTACCCTTGGCACGGCTTGCTCCTACCTCCACGTTACTAAGGTCTCGCGACTAGTTTACATAAGTTTCCAAGACAACCAGATCGAGCATAAATTCCAAGGAGGCCTACTGTGAATGCTTGACTGAAGACAGATTTCTTAATTCTGCCGATTTTTCTATGAAGAGGCCTAATTTAAGATCACCCCCAGAAGGACCCCACTTAAACGTGTGGACTTTTTTTTTGAGAAACCCCAAGAGTTCGATGTGGACAAGTTTGATGTGCAACTATTTGTGTTGTATGTGGAGCGGAGGGGACTTAAAGGTTTTATGCAGTTATACTCCTCGAGCACTGCCAGTTATTCGAACGATGTGGCGCTGTGAGAGTATTGTGTTTCATACGGGGAATCGAACCTAAACATCTAAGGTTCAAGTACTAAAGTGTCGATCCACTACGCCTCGGCGACCACATTCTTCTTTAATTTGGAATGCTGTCTACTAGAGAAGGACCCGGCATTAGTATTTTGTTTTATTGATATTGTAGTATTGGGATTATTGACGAACAATTTGGCAGAAATAACTGGCTCTTAATGGCAGGCCCTGGGGTTTCCAGTTTTGTTCTAACCATGATTCAATCTCAGCCACATGAATTCAATTTCAGTTGCGCCGCCAAGTTTGAGTGAAAACCTTATCCCATTACTGCCCACTGTTCTGTATTTGGGACACCATACTTAATATTTTATTTCACAAGTTAGCTAGTCCTTTAATTTGTAGAAATAAGTATTGAATAGTGATTGCCGCGGCGTAGTGGGTAAGTGAGTCGACTCCTACGCAGCCGGTGCCAGGTTCGATACCCGAATTTACCACCCTTCATATTTCATGACTCCGCCTCTTTCAAGTCACTGACAACGCTCAAAGAGTATTCCTGTCTAAATAAAGTTTCTCAACTTCGCCGTTCGGAGTCGGTATTAAACTGGAGGTCTCTTCCACTCGTGAAATAGCAATAGCTCGCTCAACACGAGTGGTTGCTGAGAAGCTGGCCGAACTGTCGCGCCATCCATTTTATTATAAAAATAAATTTTAATATTATATTAAAAATATGACAGTAAGGACTAATGGGTTAAGATGATCTACTGAACTCGAGATAGACATTGTACACATGGTTGCTGTAGAAGTTATGCCAAATCCAGAAGTCTGAGTCAAGAGAACTTTCAAACTGACTTGAATTTCTTAGACTTTCACAAATATTTGCCAACAGCAAATTCTTGCTGCAAGTTTAACAGCAGATATCAAAACAAAGAGGTCTCTTTTAATTTTAAGATCTTCTATCACCCCCTGAAGGACCCCACTTAAACGGGTGTATATTTTATTTTTTTTGAGAAACCCCAAGAATTCGGTGTGGACAAGTTTGATGTCGATTGTAGAAAGCGGGCGGAGGTGGGCGGAACAAAATTAAACACCTGTTTTGACACGCGGTGTGATCTCTATTTCGCAACGAAGAGAAGAAGTGAAACTGCATTTTGCCTGTATTTAAAGCAAGTGACATTCGGGTCAATAACCTCATCAGATGGTCCGAATGTTGTTAGTTTTTGATAACAGATGTCATTGAATGAATGGTCGAAAGCTGTAGTTTTGTACAGGGTGCTGTTTTTCATTTACTTTTATTTACTTTTACGCCTACACGATTGACGTCGGTTGACTCATTTTTTGTGAAGTACTCACTTCTAAAAGTGCATTCTTTGTTGTAGTCCCAGGGTTCCATGACTGGATACTCAGATCATGAATGAGCGCCAAGCAGACAGGTAACCAAAACCATGCAATCAGGTTGCTGTCATGAAACAACCCCCCTTACCACAACAAAGATTGTAGCAAATGTCGATATGACGATCAAAATACGAGATTTTCCTGGAAATTCCTCAGCTTCTCAAATTTCAAGGCTGTCTAACTTTCTTTGTCCATAACTTTCTGCTCTTTGTTGCCAGGGGTATTGAAAATAGTAAATTCATGCTGCGCCGTTGAATTTCCAGCCGTCTCATGTTGTGGAGTATCGTCAAAGTCAATATTCTTCCGAAACTTCTGAACTTAGCATCCTATTTGAACCGCGACTTGCGCTACAAAATGCGACGTGGAACTCGCAAGATCTCGAATGTATACTAAGAACAAGTTGGGCAAGACAACTGTTTCCTGCGGCGCACCACTTTTTAAGTGAAATTTACGTTCGTCACTTTTCTCAACTTGTCATTGATTACGTCGAACCTGACTAGAGGATACTAGAGGAAGACGCCCTCTAATCAAACGTTTGAAAACGCCATCTCCAAGTCGATCTCACTACTGCCCTGACAACCTTGCCGTGTTGTTTACTCTTACTCCATTGAATGTTGGACACAAGTGTCATCAGTCGACTGTCTTATCATTGCAACGAGGCGACTATCCACAGATGGAGAGGAGCCACGAAGTACACCCAATCCATAGAAACCACTTGTCAATGAACTGAAACTAGTATATCCACGGAACATGATCCGAAGACAAGTTTCTCCTCCTCCTATCGGAGCTCTTTCAGTGGTTCAGTTAAGTGCCACCTGTCTGCCACCACTTGCTGCTATCATCAAAGCGTCGCCCATCTCATCAAATATAAGTCGATTTAAATTTTATTCATATGGCCATTAACAGGCAGTAGCTTAAGCCCATTTTCCACGCTTGCCTTTGGTTTCTAATCCCACGCCAACATGTATCGTGTGACAAATTTTGGTTCACCTCCACATTCGCCGGTTTTTTCGTCTCCTCCTTCTTCTACCAATCACCGTCACATCATATTACCAAGCGAGATTATATTAAGTTCTCCGGCTGATGATGGTATCTTGCTCTGCTCGGCTTCCTGTTGGCATTTTCTGTGGGTGATGGGAGCCGTCGGAGTTCTCCAAATGTGTTCCCAACTTCGCATTTTTTGGCACAAGGCTGCTTTCCTGGAATAAGTCATAAAAATAAATGTTATCGAGGAATGGTCCGCCAGCGTTCCACTCACCGGAATGGATTCAAATTGAATTGTCCACCGAAGTTATGCTCGCAGCGGGGCATCGCACAAGGACTTATTGAATTACTTGCCGCCAACACACGGTCGGCGGATGTGTGACATTTGTTGTGACGCACAGTCAACAGCCAGAATGGGACGCTGTGGAACCTATTGAACTACCTCCAGCTCAAGCACCCATCCACACAAAAGCTAATAGACATCGAAGACCCAATCGAAGAGCAGAATCCCTCACAAATCACCGAATGGCACAAAGAATCGCACACAGCTTGCAGGAGGAGAGCTGTCCTTAGATGTCCATTGTCAACCGAAAAGACATTAAGCGGGAAACGATCCTTGCGTCAATTCAATTCGAAACATTTGTATCCATCATTTTGCCAATTAGATCGATTGTGTGTCTCATTTTCACTGCGACTGCGATGAATTCCCCCGGCACTGTACAGTGCACCCCACAGTCGCAGACTGGCATGTCCTTTGCGCCATAAAAACCTCTAGGATCGACTATAAATTAAACGAAACTCTCAAAACGTGCTCTCCGCCGAAAGGAAGTCGCCCCTGTTCTGCTCAACAATGTGCTGACGGGATTCTTTCCCCCTCATTGTGTGTGAAAGATATCTCAAAGGACGAGGAGACAAGAATACACAAAAAAGGTAAAAAAGCAAAAAAAAACAAAAAAAACCCCGAAACACGTTACACAGGCAAGCAAATATTTACCGACAGGTGCTGAGAGCAGGACAGTGACGATGCGGGCCCTGTTGCAGGTATAAACTCACAAGCGGACCCCCGCACTCGGTCGCCTTGGGCGCAGGCGAAATTGACGCCTTTCGTTGGAAGACAATGTGACCAAGGAATTTACATCCACAATGCAACACGTATCCTTTGTGCGGCGGGCAACGGGCAACGGGCCCAAGGACTGGGAATCTATTATTTTTAAATGTTTGCAGTGAATATTAAGATTGTACACCTAACCAAACCTAATCATGGCGGCATACAGGTATGAATGCGTCGGAGCCGCTGTCGAGGGTAAACACTGAACACGGTGCTGTGCAAGGACCTTGGAGGAAGCTGTGCAACTGTTTAGATGCAAATTCTTGGAAGAGACTGGATGCAGATTGGTTTGTTTACAAAACACTGGTCTTTGTTGCCGGGATTCCAGCAGATTGACCTACATCCTGAACGCTGTTTGTGAACACTGATGGAATATTACCTCAGCGTGGCCCTCTGTTTTGACTTTGTTTGTCTACCAGGTGTTCGGGGGTTGGAGCACAGTGTCGGTTGCCGTAAACAGCATTTGAGACGGGGAAGCGATCTGATAAAGTGCTGAGGTGAGCGGCTGTGAAACTGGAGCAATGGCCGAAAATGCTGTCATCTGGAGCGTACTCTCTGATGGATGGTTTTTCGAAAGCAGGATTTTTCTTTATTGATGGTGAAAGGCCTTAAGACGATGAGGCAGTCGTCTCACAGTGTTTCGTCTGCTACATGCTAGCTGAACAAAACTCAAAAAATGCAATCTCGTCATTCTCAATTCATTCATGAGAAATTCTGATAACTGGAGGTTGAGAATCAACTTCCGGAAGTCGGAAACCATTCTGTTCAGGACGCCCTTGTATGAGGTCTTGGCGGATGAGAAAAAGAGTCGTCGAAAATTCTCAATCGTTGGACGTCATGGCCAACCTGGGGATCTGGCTAGATCAGTATCTATATTTTGACAAGCATGTAGATGCTGCTCTCGCCAGGGCCCTAGACGCTTTTGCCCTTACAAAGAGACTGTTTTACAATAGCCAACTCGAGGCGAGGGTGAAGGTAATCTGGTACATGGTCCGCATCCAATGCACACCAATGGCTGTCTTGGATGGTTCAAAGTGAGTGCAATCTTGATGGAAGAGGTGGGGAGTTCGAGAAGGCTTGTTCTAGGGCGTACCTTCGCCTCAACAGAACACCACAGTCCCAGCACAGAAAATTCTTATACAAAAGGGGGAAACCGGTGATAGTGGACAAGTTGAAGTTGATTCGAGGACATACTGCCAGAGCGATGAACTCTACCAACAGTCGTAGAGTAGTTGGTTGCTTACAACCACAATCCAGAATACCAGGATTTGTTACGTCACAGTGGCTTCGTCTTCTCAGAAACTTTTCTCCATTTAGACAAGTACGGCCCATTCTTCTTCTGGTGGCGCTATAGTCCAGGCTGGACAACAAGCAAAGGAGGGTCTCCTCCGGTTCAGCACGGGTCAGCTATATCGAGTCGAGATATGCGAGATGTTGCATCGCAAAATCGAAAGTTCTGGTGGCTGGAGCGAGCGAACTCCAGCGTCGAACCTTTTAGACCCAGGGTGGAAAGGATAGTGCGTTCAACCTTATTGGGCGCAATCGGTCTCTGTGTCGCGGCGAATTAGTTGTAAAGCTATCAAATGCAACCTTTAGGTGACGAACATATTTTAGGGTAGTGGTAAGTACAAAATAATGTAAAAGAAAAGTAAAAAACGTACATGGGTATACAAGAGATACAGGTGTACATTAAGGACTTGTAAACGCATATGAACTCATGCTCATACAATTAAGCCACATATGCGATAAGAAAGTACATGCCGTAGCAACTGCTACCGTTGCAATGGATGAAACTGAAATATAGTTTATCGATATATCCAACAGTGTACAGTATAACCTATAACAACCCAAAAAAAGAGAATAAAGCGGAACGGCGAAAGTAGATGTGAGACAGCAGGTACATCATTATGGCATATGTGGCTTAACTGTATGAGCATGACTGTATATGTATTTAGATTAGTTTGCTTAAGTTTTAAGGTTGAAGTTAATTTTTTAGTAAGAAAGTTCAGCCATTCAGTTTTTTTCCGAATTTTTCTTAATATTGAGTTGTCCAATACAAATTATTATTTAATTGAATCATGATTAGTTTAGGTCAACAGACATAGAATAAGATTAAGGTTAGCTTAGAGTATCCGGCAAGGGCCAGAAAGTTAGAAATAGTAGATATCGTATTCGTATATCTAGTTTTAAACATTTTTGTCCAAGAAGTAAGTTTCAAATTATTTATAATTAATTTATAAATAAAATTGAACTAATATTACAACTCCGTACAAATGTTCTTTTTTTTTAATTTTATAAAATTGAAAACTTTTCGAATGGGTAAATATTCGAAAGAGATTAAGAGGAAAACTCAATTATTTGAATTGTATAATGTCTTCGTGGCGTATTGGGTTAGTGCGTCGACTCCTACGCAGACAGTGCCAAGTTCGATACCCGAATTACCACCAATCATAATTCACGGCTCCACCTCTATCGAGTCGCTGACAATGCTTAAAGAGTATTCCTGTCTAGAAAAAGCTTCTCAACTTCGCCGTTCGGAGTCGGCATTAAACTGTAGGTTCCTTCGACTTGTGAAATAACAATAACACGCAAAACACGAGTGCATGCTGTGAAGCTAGGCCCAGGTCCGCCTCGGACTGTCGCGCCACCCATACTATTGTATTATTATTATTATAATGTCTCAGAACGAGAATTTATTAATTATTATTTATTTATTATATTATTATTAATTATTTATTAATTAATTTAAGCTTAAGTTTATTTAATTTAAGTTAAACGTTGCAATACTAATTGAATTAAGTAAAAAGTCAAAAATTTAAATAAGTCAGCTTAATAAGCAATGAACATTACGAAATATAATTTCGTCCAGTGAGCATATATCATATGTCAGTACAGTCACCACCGGTTGATCGAAGATACACTAATGACAGTCGACAGACGGGTCATTTGTCCGAACACCCGACTATTCTACTCCCCATGCGAATCTTTTTCACCGAATTTCGACCTGTATTCTCGAGCTGCTAAGGTCAAACATTTGACGAAGGTTTAATTGTATGTCAATTTGATTGTAGTTTGGCGAAGTGTCAAACAATACACGCAACAGGTGGCGGAAGTACTTAAACCGTGAATTGAATAACAGATGGTCTGCGGCAAGGAACGTCCTTGCACGACTTATAAACATATCTGCTGTCTGTTTGGCAAAACTCAGAGCTTTGATTATTAGATCGTTATGTATGAAATAAGTATGTTGTTATACGCAAGTAAATGGACACAAGGAAAAACTGGGACAGGCGTTCTGACATATGTAACTAAGTTATAATAATATTATGGATGGCGCGAAAGTCCGAGGTGGACCGGGCCTAGCTTCTCAGAAACCACTCGTGTTGAGCGAGCTATTGCTCTTTCACGAGTGGAAGGGACCTACAGTTTAATGCCAACTCCGAACGGCGAAGTTGAGAAGCTTTTTCTAGACGGGAATACTCTTTGAGCATTGTCAGTGACTCGAAAGAGGTGGAGCCGTGAATTTTGAAAGGTGGTCATTTCGGGTACAGAACTTGGGGCGCGACCCACTTGGTAACTAAGTTATGTGCCTATAAATTTTTAATATATTGGAACGAAATAAATTGCAAATTGTGCGAATTTATATTTGACAACGAACAAAGAACGTGAGCGGCACACGAATAGACTAAGGATGTTCTAAAGAAAATGTGTGTGAATTTTTCACTAATTTCTTAAATCTTCTTAATCTACCGCTTCACTTTGTCTTTTTCTTCTTCTTCTTCTTCTTCTTCTGGTGGTGCTACAGTCCGGGGTGGACCTGGCCCACAGTAAATAAGCCTCTCCAGTTTGCACTATTTTTAGCCAGAAATTGTCCACGGCAGGTTGGTTGAAGTCCTTCTCCACCTGGTTGCGCCATCGGTTTCACGGGGGTCCTGTATTGCATGAGGATTAGAGCAGCAATGTTATCCATACGCTCTACATGGCCTAGCCATCTTAGACTTTGAATCAATAGATGTCTGGCCAGGCTCACGTGGCTGTACAACACGTATAGTTCGTGGTTGAGCATTCTTCTCCAAAAACCGTCAACGCAAACAAGACCAAAAATTGCGCGCAGAAAATTCCTCTGAAAAGACCAAGAGCATCTTCACCCGCACATCGTCCACGCTTTCGCGCCGTAGAGCTGAACAAGTATGATCAAGGTCTGATATATCTTACATATCCTTCGAGAGAGGGCTCTATTACCCCATTGCCTCTTGAGCCCAAAGAAATAGCGATTGGCAAGAGTTAGTCCCATCATTTTATTTACCTCCGAGTAATCGTCAACTCAAAGGGCGATTGGCAACCGGTGATACTTCTGTTGGACTAAACAACTGGGCTCAAAGCTTCTGACTTAAAGGAACCAAAACGTGCTCTAAGAACTCTTATCTTGACAGTATTTTTTTATGGAGCCGAGAGCTATACTACCATACAACGGAACTGATTCTTGGTTCGGAAAAAGAATTCTCCGTCGGATATATGGTCTCGTATGCGAGGAAGGTGAATGAAGGAGATGACATAACCACGAGTTCTACGAGCTGTAACATTATGTGGATGTACTAGACGGAACCTTGGGTGGCTCAAATTGGTCTGATATAAGTTCTTCTTATTCTTGATTGCCTCCCATTGTATCAGTCCCTGGAAGGAACACACTGATATGAAGGAGACCGTCCTCAGTTTTGATAGCCCCGCAAGAGTGTAGTATAGCAATTCTGAAGACAATTTAACTACCGAAATATTTGAGATGGCTAGGGTATGTTGAGCAAATGAAAACCAATACTTCGGTCAATTTTTCGAATCCATCCGGGGGAGAGCAAAGAAAGACCGCGAGTCAGATATCGAAACCGACCGCAACCAACTATGCGTGCAAAACTCGGGGTAGCTAGCTAAAGACCAAGTTGGCTGGAGACGGTTGTTGGTTGAGGTGCAGGTCCCCCCTCGAAGTGTAGCGCTGCCAGTTGTAAGCAGAAAGTCTAAGCAATTTAGCAGGCATGTCAACACATTTCACGCCACCATTTAATTCGTAACCTGTAACGACGAAGACCTGGTGCCTATCTAATCATGTTTATGGGGGGATTTTCCTTGATCTGCCTTAAAGTGAATGTTTGATCCTGGCAGTTTCCTATTACCTATTATATTTTAGCACTCATGTAAATTGACAAAGCATGATGTAGTATACATATCCCTCATTACTTGAGACATTCCTTTCTTTTTTTCTCATTTTAATTCATTTTTATTATTGAGACAGCCAAAGTGATTTCTGTTCTTGAATGAATATTGAAATTTGAACGTTTACCTTCCAGGCAGACAAAGATTCTGCTGACAGTTCTCTTTCTAAGACTTCAAACTCGTAGTTCCTTCATCCCAAAGACCCAAGCTTTGCAACAGGTAGAGGGCTATTAAATATTCACGATTTTGTGTATCATGTCCCAAAAATTGTTCAAAAAGGTGAGGGCATAAATCCTTAAGAAAAAGTGATAATTCAATCCCTGAAGTCCCATCAATGTCCACTTAACGAAATAATTAATTCAATGCCGTCACAATTTGCATATTATTTCGCCTTCGATTTACATATCCCTGCACAACAAGTCTGCGAACCGCAGTATACCCATCAGAACATCATTGACTTTGGGATTAATTTCTTAAAAACCAAACAATTATTAGGGTTCCTGCGTGGGGTGCGCAGGTATTCAAACCAAATAAAGCAATTTCAAGGGACCATCTTAACATGGAACAGTGGAAAATGTTGAACGAACCTTGAGCGACTTGCGTGTGTGGACTTTTTCTGTGGATTGAGTTGACAGAAGACATTGTCACATTTCAACGTGATCATTCGCTCGGTTTCTATCAACGCTGGGAATTTTAGTGGATTCTTTTTTTAAAAATAAACGGAGCCTGACTGATCATCTCGACATGAATCTTTCATCATAATTACAGGGTGTGCACAGACTCGGCGCGCACAAAGGAGGAACAAAATCGAATGCCTATTGAAAGTAACCCTCGTCGAAATCGGGAGGGAACCCATTAACATAAGAGCACATCCCGTCTGAAGATCAACAAAAGGCCGCCCCAGTTTCGCTCCGCTCGTGATGAATTCACTCGGCGGCGACACGACACGAGGCTCGAGACGTGTTTCCGATGCGCCCCACATCCACCATTGTCCCGAATCTCAAATGCAAATGAAAGGCAGAACTTTTTTCCGACATCCATCCTTCGAACTACTGCTGGCCTCCCTTTAGTCTAGGTCAGTGCGGACGACGCGACGACGACGGCATCACGAGGAGCCGGATGAGAAAAAACAAACTTTTAATTAAGCCAGGCAAACATTCGGGGGTGCAGTTCGTCAGAATGCAAGATGCCTCCGCCCCAACTGAAGGCAACGACGGGGACCTTGACAGGCACCCCCACACCTGGTCGACATCCAACCGCCGACTCCGCAGCGCGATGTGGATGGAGTGGAGCTAGGTGGAGCCCACTTCAGCAGCGTTCCATGAATGGGGTTGTATTTCAGTGCGGCGCATGCCCTCTGCGGCGACCCGTTTCCACGTTTCACTCTCGCCGGCCCTGCACATCCGACAAATGCACCGACGACACACCGGAACGAACCGGAATGTGAAATACAAAACAATCCACATCCACACCACCGCTCCGGCAGAAGATACTCACTGCAGTCCGGCGTTCAGTTGGAAATTGCTTGCCGGTCGGTTCGGACGTTCTTCGATGCGTTGTGTGTCTGCGTCGATTCTCGTGAAGTGTTTACGAATTTTTTGATTTTCCGTGTCTTCATCCCCGTCCAAGGGATTGTAGATCTCGTCGTACCGTCGTCGTCGTCGTGCGTGCGTACATATACGCAATGGGAACACTAGCTTCGATATAATTCAGTTGTTTTATTTTTTGTTTTTTGTTGATTTAAATTTTCCAATATTCCCTTTCGTGTTCGGCAAAAGATACATCCACCGCGAGAGGTTCTCAATTCTGGTGACAAATGCACAAGAGTGTTATGGAAGTTTCGAATATTTGAGATAAATTCAGTTTGTGTGCAAAAGAAGGGAAGAAAAATAGTGATTCAGTGGAAAACTAAGAGGGGGCAGTGAGACTTGCATCTCTATGAACGGATATCGCACAGCTTGATTGGATTAATCTTAGACGAGCACACGCACGCAATTGCAATTGTGTCTGACATTACAAGCGACAACATGCGGAAGCAGCCAACAGCAGCAGTAGCAGCAGGACGTGGAGGTGAAGGTGGAGGCCGTCTTGCGATGCAGATGATGCTCATCGTGGGCATCCTCAGCTTCCCGCGGACCCTAGCCGCACACGGTAAGTGGTAGGATTTAGGCTTACATCAGGGCACCTTGTTATCCTCGGAATGACATGCACGGGGGCCTGCTGCGACACACATAAAGCCCCCCCTCCAGAAAACGACAATCGGGACGCGTACACTGTCAATGGGTTTAAAATTAGGTGCGCCAACCATAAAGCAATTCCAGGGGATTAGCTGTCTCCGATGTCTGGCATGTCTCGGATGTCTCGGATGTCTTCAGTATGTCTTCACGGTGTTGGCGATGTGTCGCCTCTCCGATTGACTGGGTCGCGTGTGCTGCGAGGGCTCCCTTTCTCGGGGGAAACATTAATCGCTGCACCGTGATGACATCTCACTTTCGCCCGAATGTGACGTGATGCGATGGCAGCAGATGCGAAGGGACTTAGAAAAACGTGTAAAAATAGACGACGACGACGACGACGACAAAGTGCATCCTTGTGGTGTGGTGTGGGCGAGAGGAGGGGGACAGCGGGATAACCCTCATTTGCAGTCCCCCTTGCATCGAGATGACTAATAGACGTTTTGTTTCCTTATCTCCGCTGTAAAATGTTACATCCTGACGGCGGCTGAGTCTTCCACCACTCCTTGACATCCTGGTGGTGGCTTTTTTCCTGTTTTTACAGTGCGTGCGTTTGGGGGGAGTTAAGGGCGAAAGTGTATCTCACCCAAGGGACAACTTAAGTTAAGTCACTAAGGCGTTGACTTTACACAGTAAATTTGGTGGTGTTTGGCGAGCCAACACACACGCTAACCCCGGGGCAAGTTGGCCACGAGACACGAGCAACACGAGACACGAGTCACACGACCCACGACCCACGGGCTTTAATTGCTTTTATTGATTTCCACCCCTTCTCCGCATGTTTTTTTCCCGTTTTATTTGACTTGAGATTAGGCGCTGGCTACAGTTGCATATGGGATAAGGTGATTTATCTAGACCGAGGAATCTGATTTATGCAGATTTCGGACGTGGTGCGTGTCGCACTCTGACGTCGTTCAATCATAAGTGCGTCCGTTTCGGGAGGTTAATGGGACGACACTCGAAATGGGGCTGACTTTAGCCAGAAGGTGGAGTGAATCGCACGAAACCACACTTGGGCTCGTCCACTGGACACCAAAATGAATTCATGTTCAGTCTGGCGCCCAACCCGAGTCCCTCCCCCATGGGAGACATTATTTCCCGTCATTTTGGTCCTTGCCACGGGTGAAGGTCAGCCTCCATTGAGGGCATACTCAGACAATGCTTATCGCATCGTCCGAGGACGGATGATGAAGGCGTGTGATGATGCAAAGTCGATTGTCTCCGTCGGACGATGTCGTTGATAAGAGACTCGGCCTGGGTTTTGGGTTTCAAATTCCATTTAAAGCGAAGTGTCGGAGAGCATGTCAAAGTGCATCGATTAGAGATCAATTTTGTCGAGGTTATCGGCAGTTTGGGGACGGGAATGTTTGACTTAACCTTTGGACTTGAGGATGTTGGGTTGGCTTAGATGTTCTTATCAAACCTTCAGAGACTTGACGTGGGTGCCCAAGACACCCCAATGAATTCACGATCTGAGAACCCTTTAAAAAGGACCCAGGGTCATGTTTGTCGAAATGATACGACTTGACATGGCTTGGAAAAGGCCGTGAAGCGATTGGAAATGTGATGTCTTCGAACGCTTAGAAGTTGGATCTATCCTCGGAATGGGACTCGAGAGGGATTGAAGAAGCGGTTCCTGTGTAGATCGTCAGATCGTTTCAATGGCCTACCTGTCTACCCAGAGAAGACCAGGGTAGTCATTGGGAAATAGGCTAGACAAGGGAATAGCCCACAAGAACTTAGTGAGTCTTAGCTGTGGCATAACAAGTCGTGGTCATAGCTTCACTATTTGTTGAAAGAGCCTAAGTGGGGTAGCTTCTGTGTCAAAAAGGAGTACGTCTCCACGCTTGTGGATACACCGTTCGTTCTCGTCGGACACTTGAAGCCCTGAAAAGACAAACTTAAACGGCTAGCTAGACCAAAACAGCATCTTCATTCAAAACAAAAATATACAACAGTAAGGACTAAGCTCATGATTTAGCCCTGAGATCCCCTCTTTAAAGCCGTGGACTACCCAGGACGAGTCCTTGTCTTCGAACCTCATCCATTTCCATTACAATGGCGCCCAACGTGAGCTGAAGCATTATGCAGCAACAACGAACGGCACGGCGTTCGTCGAGCTGAGTCCGGCAACCGAAATCATGGTGCCGTCATCTTCCTTGACACTGAAACTAACTCGCTCGGCCACTTGCAGCTGATTTCTTCTTAAGCTGGCCAAGGTGGAGGATTTCATCCGCGTTAAATTATCTGTGGAGCGATCCAAATGAAAAAATGTATTCTTATTTCATTCCACAAGTGGACCCATCCACAATCTTTGACCATTTTTTCTCAAATCTTCAAATACTTAGATTGACATCAAAAATGCCACTGAAACGCCGAACAAAACGACCTAACTGATTGCGACCACAAGCTAAACCTAAAATCCAGTAAAAAAGTGTCCCGGAAATCTCTGGATCCCTTCAAAGGCCAGACTTAACTGAGATCAGCTTCCTCAGCAAATTCCCGAACATTCCCTCGATCGAATGGCAAATTCTTGACTAGCTTCGTATCAAGGATTCAATTTCATTTCGAGCCAAATTCGCTGACGATTGGCAACCGTCCATCCGACGAGCTATAAATTCATCGACGATATCAATTACCCTCTCATCCATGATATCAATATCCCAGAGCTCTCCGCTTAGACCATCGTTCTGCTGAGTGGTCAATTTTAGCCGCACTCTGTCTGCTGATCGTCTAAAGCATTCACTCTCCGTCCTTCGAGATCCATCAGCTCAACCCATTCAAATTCAGACCTACGACAGCAGGATCCACACTCGGCAGCCACGACTGATTTATGCGATACGTGCAGGACCTTTCACTTCATTGCACTCAAACATATACACACACAGACGCGCGCACGTAGTAAACGATAACAAATAATTAAGCCGTCATTAAGATTCCCCCGAGGCATCCATCCATCCATCCATTCAGTCTGCCCATCGACCCACGTATTCGACGAGTCTTCCAAGAATTTTGTAAGAAAAACACAAAATCCCATCCACCAGGCATCTCGATACATTTTTATTAAATGTATATCTAGAATTCAAACAACACCTCCGCGTCACATCACCTCTGGCATCGGTCGTCACAAATCATTACTGTCTGTCAGAGCAATTAGTACTTTACGTACGAGAGCCGGCTGGATACGTAGATACACTCGGCGATACAGAATTTTTGTATTCAGAGAGTGCCTACGCGCTGGTCGCACCTCCGTGTGGTGCTGCTCTCTCTCGCTTGTACGTTTTCTAATGCAGCGTGCAGATAAATCACCGAGGAAAAAGGGTATCTTGTCCCCTCGCTCCCGCGCCCCATCAGGCAAACAGAGATACCTGTGCGCACGGGTTGCCTGTGTCATCTCAAGTAACCGCCAACCTTCGAACTCTGACTTCGATGCCGTCGAGTTGCGGTGGGGGGAGGTGGGGTTCTTTTCACTCTTTCCATGGCCGTAACCCAATACTTTCGTCGCAGCCGTGTGCGTGTGTGTGTGAATGGTTTCCTGCCGTTTCGCCGTCGAATTGAAATGACTTCCTCGATAAGGAATACGCTTCTCTCGTCGACGTTTTAAGTGTCACTTGAAGTTATTCCCCTCTCTACCCTTCGCCACATGCTCGTACACACACACACACACGCACGCGCCCCCAAACACGTTACCCTCGTCGGCTAACTCCGGGAGTACCTTGTTGCATGTCGTACGTGTATGGCGGTTGCCTACACTTAACTAATTTGCTGCTGCCTTCCCTTGAGACAGTTTATAGCTTTGCTGCTTTTCGGTCGTCGTCCGCGTCGTTCTGCTGGCTACACTCTGCTGGCCACCGACTGAATGCACGCGTATCGAATTACACAACAACGTAACGCAAATGGGCGACAGGAACGCATTCTTTTAAGCTCTCTTTCAACTCGGCGAGATCGCTTATCTCTCCTCGATACTTGTTGCACAATCGCGTAGGTTGACATTCATTTGGATTTATTAGCGTTGCAAAACAAAACCGTTCGTTCGACTAGTAGTGCCAGTCGTCAGCGTGGTCGTCTTGTTCGTCTTGTTCGTCGTCAGCATACGGTGCACACGCACACGGTCGATGGACACGCGTGTGATGCTGCTCTTGCGTTCATTTGTCCCGTTCATCATGCCCTCCTATCATCGTCGCCGATTTGGCGTGGAGCACGCTGCCAGTGCTCATGTTTCTGTTAAATGGGAGAAGCCATTTCGCCGACGACGAACAGCGCGATCGGGCGTCGCGTTGGAAAACGGGTCGAGCGCCAGATGAGTTTTCCGTCCAAACAAATGGCTGCAGTCTCGACCGTCCGCCGCTTCCGCCGCCGGTCCCCAGCCACTTTGGGAAACAGATGAAACCCATAAATCATAATTTTTTAAAAAAGAAACAAATTTCCCTACATCCCCTGATCACGAAGGCAGCAGCATGTTCGTCGGCCGCGGTGTGGTTCGGCTCGTTACGCTCGTTATCACACGCGCAAGCGAGAGGGGCCAATAAAAGAGGAATTTGTTCGAGCACCACATCGGGGCTGGCGTTTTTTTTCGGCTGACCCGCATTCCCGATGCAAATTCGAGAGGAAATCAATTAAATTCATCTGCCCTGCTGACCATGCGCATTGGCGGCGCTGATCGGGGATCGTGCTCGAATCACACATGTGGCGTATCAATCTCGCTGATCCGCTGGAGATCGGCCTGGAGTCGTCGTCGCGGGCCCACACTGGAAGCGTGATGTGTCCTGCTGTTTTTATTGACAGACATAAAGATGATGATCGATGCGACGGGACGTGTGTCGGTGTCTGTCTGTGGCGGGTGAGCCGGTGGTGGGATTCCACTTGGTGTTTGAGTCATGTCATTGACCGTGGTCATAGGAGAGAACTTTTTAAAGACTCTTGACTGTCGAATAAATCAGGATTAGTGTGAGGCTGAAAGCGCACAAAGGAATGAGTTACGCATTTCACACTTCGACGGTGTAGGGGGGGGGGGACAATGGAGTGCGTTATCTGCGCCAAAGAAAGACTCAGTTTGAAGACAAAGTCAGCGATGGTCGCATGAATCGCTTTTACGAGTGAATGTGGACGGGAACAAAGCCAGATGCGTTGGGTGTGTTGCAACAAAAGACGCATTTGATGGGGACGAGCCAACAGAAGCTGGCTGGAATGGCTCTGTGGGGGACAGACTTAAGTCGACTGACTTCGGCTTGAGATGAGGAACAAGACCTCAGGGCTTGGTTCTCATTTCGGTTTTTACTGTCGTCTAGGTTTGTTTCGATTCAAGAAGCCACTTTGGTCGTTAGTTTCGTTTCCCCAAACAATGAACTGCGCAGCCATTCGAAGGAATTCGGTTCTATTCCCTTATTCAGAGCATTGTGTGCGCGACATAAATCACTCCAAACTGCGGACTGTCTGACTGACTCATTCAAGGTGAATGGTCTGCAGCATCACCGTGTCTCCGAGGACTGGTGAATCATTCATAAAAAATAGAAGCGCTTAAGGTTTGTCATTAATTCCAACGCTGTCCAGTGGAGAGAGCATGTTTTCAAAAGGTGCTCAATGCTCGTCGTTAACTTCCATCCTTGAATTCCCAAATCTTCTTTGAAGCTACAAGAAGATCGTCGCGACTGGCAACGATTTAGTTCAGTGCACACCATTGTAAAACGATCTTTTCCAACACATCGTAGATCATGGTCAAGGAACGTCTGCTCGCTGAATGGTGAAGCACTTGCCTACCCTTGAACGCAGTGAAGCGGCCAGCGATGGGTGTCATTCAATATGCACTTAATTCTGTCTAATCGAGCGTGAAATTCGGTCTAAACTATTGAATTTCTGTCAGAAAGAGTAGCTCATTGGGATTCTGTGGAATCGTGTGTTGGAAGTTAAGCGTTGAAGATGAAGTAAACGTCACAAAGTGGTCAAAAAATACTCAGAAACAAAGAAGTGTGCACAGTCGATGCCAAAAAACTAAGCATTTTGTGTAGTTTCTCTTGAGTTATAATTAATTAATTGTCGTCAAATTTTGAAGAGGTATTTCAATGAGTGGTCAATATTATGGCTGCATTGCGAACTTTTGGATGAACTGTCTTAAGCTGGCAAAGGGAATTCGTTTTGCGACGAATTTTGAGTCCGACCAAAATTGGAATCACTCCCAAATGGACGTTTAGTTGCTTGAACCGAATGCAGCCAGAAAAAGCAACTTTGTGGCTTAAAATGGTCGGGATTCTGGGGAGGAACTGGGACTAGGATTTGAACTTCTACGCAACGGGCATTCAGTTGTGTGAATTGGCTGAAGTTATCGGGCAATTGTCAGAAAATTTCCAGTGAAAAGGGGAACAATATTTTAATCACCATTAAAAGTGCACTAGTTTCGTTGAGGTATTTTTCACTTTGGCTTAGTCAAGAGGGAGGAAAAGCCCACATTCGCTGAGTGTCGTTCAGTTTTTCTAAGTTAAGTAGGAGGAAAATCATATCCTCATTGATTTTCGTTCAGTTTTTCATAGGAAAGATGGAGATTAACCAAAGTTTCGTTGAGTTTCGTTCAGTTGTACTTTCTTAAGAGCGAGTGAAACGATTTTCGTTAAGTTTCGTTCACTTTTATTTAGTTAGATTGAGAAAAATCCCACTTTCGCTGAGTTTCGTTCAGTTTTTCTAAGTTGGTGGAAAATCTTATCCTCATTGATTTTCGTTCACTTTTACTTAGTCAAGATGGAGACAAACATATATTTTCGTTGAGTTTCGTTCAGTTTTGCTTACTTAAGAGGGAGTGAAAGGAGTTTCGTTGAGTTTCATTCAGTCCTGCTTACTTAAGAGGGAGTGAAAAAAACGTCGTTGAGTTTCGTTCACCTTTTCTTGGTTAGAGGGAGTGCAACCAAAGTCTTGTCGAGTTTCGTTCACCTTTTCTTAATTAGAAGGAGCGCAACCAAAGTTTTGTTGAATTTCGCTCGCTTTTGCTGAGTTAAGAGGTAGTAAAGTCCCAGTTTCGTTCAATATTGGTCAGTTAAGGGGCAGCGAAACTCCATTTTCGTTGAGTTTCGTTCATTTTGCTAAGATAGGTAGGAGGAAAATAATCACTCTCAATAAAGTTGTTTGAGTTCTCGTAAGTTTCCCGTAGCAATTAAAGGCATTTTGAAGTTGAACGATGTTTTTGGCTACCTTTTGTTCCACTATTGGCTTAGTCAACTATAATTGGACCTCAATGCCTTCTGGTCTTCAGTAGCCTATCTGGAAAGTTAGCTGAAGAAGACTCAGTCGCCAAGTGGTAACATAATACCCAGTTACTTCGTTTCCATGCCCAAGAAGACAAGAACCGATCTCCTTTTGATTACAACGAAGTAACATCCCAGTCTTCTAAGAATTAATTCCCTCTCTCTAACTGCCATCAGCCAACAATTTGTCAGCTCTCCCAGAAAAAACAGCAAAAACTGAAGAAATAATCTCCTTGCACATTCCAATGATTTCTCACTCCCAGATGTCCTTCGTCTTCCCATGCACTCACATCCCTTTCGTCGGGCGGACTAAGACACAACCGAATCGAAAGCGGATACACCTAATCCTTTTCCTTCGTATCTGCCAATTCGCACATGCGGTTGGTCGCATGTATCTGCGGTTAATCCCCCTTTAAGAAGGAAATAAAATGCAAATTACACATGTATCTGCTGCAAATGAAGTGCATCCATAACAGAAAGATTAAAAATATTACTTTCAAACTCACTCGCACTGGTCCGTAGCAAATTGATTAAGTTATGTATTCCCTCCCCAGTGCTCGCTCGCGCAACTCCGCCCCCATCTCGTCCTCCTCTTCAAAAGGATATGAGTGGTTGGTGTAACTCTGTATTCAATTTAAAATATTTCCATTCCTTTGTAAATAATTACTTAGTACTGACACCACACATCGTTTTTATCTCGTTCAGATGCACTTGGTGGGGATTTTTTTCCTCGTTTTTTTTTTTTTTTGTTTTTTGTTCGTTTGTCTTCGTCGTTGGATTCGGTTTTTCGTTTCGTTTTCTTATTTAACATAATGTATCTCTTGTGATGCATGGACTTTGGCTGGGACTGTGTTTGGTTTGTTTGGACGGCTGGTGGAAGGAACTCTTGGAGTCTGGTCGCCTCGGATGCTGGAGAGTGTTGTGCATCTCTTTGTTCACCACCTCCAATGTGTTTGGCGTGGTACGGCGGCAACGCTGTTTGTATCTCGATGATAAATTATATTTTGGCTCGTATCCTTCTAACATCCTTCGCTCGAGTGGTGTTGTTGGAATCCGAATTTTTTTTTCTCCATTTCCACTCTTCGACCAGACAAGGGATACCACGAATTTTTGTTTTTTTCGAAAAAAGACAGCGACGAGCAATTTGAACGGACTTGGGTAGCCAATCCGTGTGGTGGTGGAGTGAAAACTTCTTACAGCCGCCGGAATGTCCAGCACTCCGGGTGGTCCCTGCACTCAGATAGGCGAAGAAGATACAACTTTCGCAAGAAGAAGGGAATTATATTATTTTTTTGTTCCTTAATTCTTTTCTGTTTTTGAGAAGAAAAATTCTAATGAGAGTAATAATAATAACAATAAAGCACATACCTAGCAGCGTTCGCTTTGTCCGGTTCGGGTCCGGGAACCTCCCTCACATTCCACCTTTCTTCTTGAAGGTTTTTCGTTTTTCGGCGGAAAAAGATGAGCGAGAGCGAGAGGTGAGGGAAAAAATATTCAACTGAAGAATTTCATTTCATCTCTCAGTTTGTGGCGGTACCCGCAGCAGCTGGAACATTTTTGCAAAAAAAAGGACCACGACGACACCGGAGAAGAGGGGAAGAGACAAAAAAAAAAAATAGGTAACCAAGCAGGAACCAATCTAGGGATAATCGCGTAATGAAACATTGTATCTGCAACTATCCATCCGCCGCCTACCTACCTACCTACCCAACCTTCGTGTAAGAACCATTCAACATTTATTTATGTGGAAAATCCTGTTGCAATGGAGGAAATGAAGGAAGAATCCAAGGACTCAAGGTACAACACTGCACCCGGGGTGCAATTTTTATGTTTCAACAGTACACACACACACACACGCGCTTGGTCATAAATCGTCCTTTTGTCCATTGTTAGCAGGGCCAGAAATGAAAACGACTAGATTTCCCTTTTTTCCCATTGTCTTGTTCGTGTCCTTTACACACACACACACACGCGCACTCAGTAGTCCCTACCTACACGTTTTCATTTTTTCTCATCTCCTCTGTTTTGTTTACTTGGCATTGTTTTGATATTTTATTTTGTCACACCGTGGATAGTAAGCACAAGGCAAGCGTAACTAAGTCAAACACACAGAGCGGGTGGACGCGCTGTTAATGATGAGGAGGACAACATTGCCAACAGCTAAACAGACACATCACATCATCCACCAGGAAGATGGAAAAGGATAAATGCCAACTGCTTTATGGTGTTTTAATCTTTCCTGAAGGCGTTATGACGGATTATTCTTGTTTTGATGTCGTTTTGTCTTTGTTTTCTCTCTCTTTGCCTTTCTTCTGGCAAAAATAACAAAAATATAATCCAAAAAGGTAAAAGGAGGAGTATCCTTGAATTCGTCTTCTTTGGGCTTAATTAACTTGATATGAAACGCAAACGTGTTTGAAGTTGATCGAGGGATGTGGTCGTGCATTAATTACCCTTTCGTCATCATCATCTCAAGTGACTCAGTTATCAGCCAACCCACGATGTCTGCTTGCAACCACACGTGAAATGCGAGAGACGCAGAAATCTTGAGTAGGTTTCCCGCATAAGTCGTATGTGTATGTACTTGTGGTTAGCTTCGTAACCAGGTATCTTAATGGAGTTGGTTATTGAGCTTTTGCATTCGATGGGAAGTGAGACGCAGACGCACAAGTGAGCGTTGATCAGGAAAAAGTATGGGCCGTAGATTGCAACCTTGAGGGATGTCGTCAGTTATCTTGTCCAAGGGCGGTAAGGTCAAATTCGGACACGCTGCTTTTTAGTGAAGAGGTGTCTTTTGCAAATTTACAATTGTTACGAGTAGTATTTTGCAAATTTGAATATATTTTTCTGAGTTGCTAGAATCTTACTGATATCTGCCATCTGTAAACAAGTATTCCTCATCAGAATATATTCAAAGAAATTCTTCCGAAAAACAGTGAAAAGGCACGAAATTTGCTCAATCATAACGCGGGTTCACAGAGCGGAAAAAGAATCGGTCACAATTTACAGCCTTCAGGGACACCGCCATCTATTTTGTCTAAGAACGGGGAAATTGGCTGCTTGTCATAAGAGTTCCTTTTAGAGGCTTATGAATCATGCGGTCATACTTAAGTCTGGGATGGGCAGCTGGACCTACTCAAGCCCAATTTGAGTTTGAACGTATATAGATAGCCTTATTTAAATCAATAGAACTTTATTTAAGTAATCGATTATTCGCTGAACACATTTATTTTAATCCGTTCTCCATAGTATATATTACCCAGCAGACAATGTTACCGCTGCACAAACAGCTGCCCATCTTAGAGCTAAATGTCTATTTCCACAGCTTACAACGCCGCACTGGTCCTCAATCACTCACAACACAAATGAAGCTCCGGAGGTCAGAAGAGAATTTGCCCTCAAGAACACAAAGCATTCGTAAAGTGAGAAAAAGTATCGGTGATAGTATACAATCTTGAGGGACACCATCGATTTTTTTCCCTGAAGAACACAGCATTGATGTTGGCACAGAACTTGTGACGGGATGTATTTCGGAGATTCTTGGAGGCACGTCTGATGTCCTGACGGTCTAAAAAATGCTGGTACAGAACTCTGAAGAAGCTGACGTGAAGTGTGTCCAAGCTTTCTTTATACTGCCTGAAAAGCCAGTTAGCAACAAAAGGAGTCTGATCGGCTTAGTTCTTGGCCATCCATTCAGAATCCGCTCTCGAAGTGATCTAGCAGAAGTAAGGATCAGAAAACAGTCAAATGTGGCATCGGGTCGTTTGATAAAATGCCACTTAGCAGCTATTTACTTGGGTCTGCTCGTCGTCATGTTTCCCAGCGTCTGCTGTTTTTTTATGATTTACGTCAATAGCAGGTGCTTATCCGTCGATGTCTCCTAAAACTCAATCAAGTCATCATGACGGTCAAAGTCTACACCTAACCCGGTACAGGGGACCCTAGCTTGAGTCCCCTCGAAGACGTGTCTTCCCTCCATCAACTCTCAGATAGCATCAAGTGACGAACTGAGGGCATGTCACCAACCTTTCTCTATGCGTCGTACTAAAATTAAATAAGCTACAAATCTCACAAATGATCTTCGAGAAGTAACCCGTGTTCGTGTGTGTCTTCCGTACAACACAGCTCATTGTGCTCTTGATTAACAATCATCCATAAAGTCATGCCCCGCTCATGGTGTACCGATTAATTTAACATCACTCTGTTTGCAGCCCCTCCTCCCCGTCGCATTCCACCACAGAAATAAACAATTTTCCCCACCGACACACCGACGAACTATCCAGGGAAAGGCGAACGAAGAAAAATGCTGGACTTAATCAAATATTGACATCTCAATAGACTCCGATTCATTAAAGTTCGAGATATGTGCCATGAATTGAAAGAAATATGAATTTCAACCCGCGGCCGTATTTATTTATTCTTTCCTCTATCACTGTGCACCCGTCCCCACCCCCACACGTCTCGGCTGCCTTCGGAGATCGTCGTCAATCACGGATGCTTCTCTCTCACTTGGGTTCACGTCTTTTTTTTTTTTGTCCATACCGGTGTTTGTGTTGTCGTTGTTGTTGTTGTTGGATTTAGTGGTTTATTGTGAAGAACAAACGAGAACAATCACCATCGCAGAGGTGGTCCCAGAGCCCGGAGTTTCGTCTTCTCTCCGTCGATTGTGCCCGTGTGTGTGTGTACCATCCGAGGGCACCACTTAAGAATGATGAATCTTTTCCTAACGTTTCCATCATCAGTCCCGGAACATAGAAAAGTAAACAAAAACTCACAAATATCCAGAACTTGTTGTGTCTGTCGTGTGAGATATTCTGTTCTGGATGCCCATTAAAAATTCTATTCTAGATACGGTTCGAAGGGTACCGACAACGAAAAGAATGCATTTACACTGACACTGGACAGGCGCAGCATTCACACAAAAGATACAGCGCGACCAGCTAAAGTAACAAGAGCAGAAGCAGCAGCAGCAGCACCGGCAACAGCAACATCGGCACCAGCGCAACAGCCGACAGACGACGAACGGATGAGTTGCGGTTGTACGAAGATCTCCGTCCCCTAAGATCACAATCATGTTCAAATAAATCACTAGAGGACCAAAGTACGGAGCCTGGGAGTCGCATGTAAATTCGGTGCTCCACGACAGGATGGGATCGCAATTCAATTAAGGGAAAATGATTTCAACCGATTGGCGATGGTGGTGTTCCCTCATGTTCGCCAATTCAACCAGCTTGCTCATGAGCAATGGGTGGTTCCAAATGGCCGGGACGGAGTAATTAATACATGCACGGGGATGATGTATGCGAGTGGGATGAGCGACTGTTGCAGCATGTCGCGGTATTGGATGAAGAAGATGTTTATGCAGGGCGTTGCAGGGAAACCCCATAGAGGCGGTGCGCTAATCGCTCGGACTTGGGTACTGATTCGAGGGCGCATTTATAAGGTTGTCTGTCGAGGGACGGTTGTTTTTCTGGCCGAAAGGGTTTTCGCTGGCTAATGACTTAATGTACGTACTTGAGTTATGATTGCGAATTGTGGTAATGGATTTTTTCGAACGAAGACATCTCCTCCACTCGTGGCCTTGGGTAGACAACGAACTTGTCAAGATGGTTGACTAATTGTGGAGAATGCAGTGGTGATGGATATCCTGCAGAGACTGTGCAAGTACACGTGCACAACTCAATAGAGATGGCTAGTGGGCTCCGCGGCGATGAAAAATGCTCGTGGGCACCGCCCAGCAGGTAGCCTCCTATCCTTAGCCATGAACCCTGTCACTGAGAGTCAACAAACTATTTCTAGCACAAGTTCCGTAATGCTTTACAAATCGCGTCTGAATCTTGTGGAATCTTCGAATGACACTAGTAACCCGTTCTACCGTGCAGCACAACTGGTGGGCTGTCGTTGTCTCGTGCCAACGTACCTAAGTACATCTCTGCACTCACTCTGGACACCAATCTCCGCGCAAAACGGACTTCGCAGGTTTCGATAACAGAATGAATGCATTGAAAATTCTTATTTTCGTAAGAAAAATATGTGATATCACGTGACGTCACGCGTTTGACCCCAAGAATTCATCAACAAAGTATATCGTAGGACTTTTTAGTTCAACCGTCGTCGATCTAGTAAAAAAAACTGTTATAAGCCACTTCACTTTTAAGTGATATCACGTGACGTCACGCGTTGACCACGAAGAATTCATCAGAAAATTATGTCGTTGCACTCTTCAGTTCAACCGTGGTCCATCTGTCAAAAAAGTGTTATAGGGCTATTCACCATTATGTGATAACACATGATAGTCGCGTGATATGAGGATCAGTTTCGGAGTCAGTCAACAAATTTCTGAACAATTTTGAATTTTCTCCTTGGTGTCATTCAATTTGTATTAGCAATGCAGAATGCTGCGACAGCGTTTGATGAGAAGTCACGTGATAAGCATGTGATATCTAACAAATGTTTGACGGAAATGATCAAGTTGATAAACGAATTCTTGGAATTAGTAAATTTCTTCGAACTTGCTTCATGAGGTTGAAATCCAAGTATGCATCGACGTGATATCACGTGACATGATGACTTGCGTTCTCTCTGCAACTAAGCTGAAGTATTCCAAGCCAAAATGCAAGACAAAAAACTTATTACAGACATTAGAAGACAACTAAACCACGTGATATACACGTGCTATCACGCGTGATATGTCCGAATGACTGACAAAACTGAATTTTTTTTATAAAATCTGTGATTGGGAGGTTGAAACATTGCTGTCAAGTCCCTGTCGCTGGTTAATCGACAGTCTACAGACGTCTTGAGAACCGAAACCATGTCGAAAGGCATCAGCGATTCAGGACAACGTGACACACTCAGCCAACAATTACTGTCACTGTCTGAAAAACTGCATTAATTATCTTCAGAAATCCATGGCAATGCGTTCCCTTCACAAAGTCATAATTTTGTCGTTTCTTCAAAACGCCATAACTCGAAGAGTGACGAATTCTATACGCACCCGAATGACACTTTGAAGTGTCACTAACATCTCTCTCGGCACTCGTCTGCAGATGATTTATCCAGTGACGACTGCATTTAATGAAATTCACTTAACGATAAGCATCCCTCGCAAAGGGGGACACAATCAAAAGGAAAGCGCAATTCAAACTCAAGTCAATCGCCCCCTCCCCCTCCACCCCCCACTCCGACAAGGATACACGAGCGTATACCATTCCTTCAGGAAATTACAAAACTGATGACAGAGGGCACGAATGAGCAACACTAACAAAAATAGAATACAAACGATTGGATTCATTTCACCGTGAAATCAATCATTTTCACTAAAATACAAGGGGTGGCAACACAACAATCCTCCCAGGCTCAACCCCCGCATCAGGGCAGAATCATAATTTTTATGCGATGAGAGCGTGCCCCGAGGGCTGCATCCCAACTCACATGGCACACAGCACAACACAGTTATCGCTGCATTTGTGAAACAAAATTAAGACAAGAATGCCAAAGAAATTACAATATTTCCGCCCCACCTAACTCCGGCATGGTGTGCGGACGAGAAAAGAAAAAAAAAGGACAAGAAAAAGGAAGGAAAACAAATGGGATACGGCAAACGAAGAACAGCAGACGACAACCGAGGTGGTTCGGACGAACTGAAGGATAACTTCGTTACACATGTCCGTACGGTTGGCTGGATCAAAAATCGTATCATACTCTGCCCCCACCACCATCGACCGCACCGCTCCGAATGCAAACGGAAGCCAACCGGGGAAACACCGACAACCACCATCGGGCAAACGGTCGGCAGCTGAAGCCCCATCCTTGCGGTGGATACGTTGTTGATTTTGTGTTGTCTCTGCATTTTCCATCCTTAGTTAGTTTAACTAAGAATTCTAACCTGAGACACACACACCCTCACCCCTCCCCCCGTCGGGGTTCGTTAGGATAATAGAATCTCTCTCACTCGCGCACCTAAAGTGCTCAGCACGATGATGAGAGGATTCATCTGAATTCACTGACAGGATGAAAATTTCATTAATTCCATTTCCACTAGTATGCCGTTCGGTGCTCCTACACCCTGCCTGCACATTTAGCTGTCAGCGGTAAATTTTTAAAGTCTCTCGTTCACTCTCTGGCGCGAGACTGTGTGAGTGTGGGTGGGGAAAAGGAGGAATCGCATCGCATTCCCTCCGACTCTGAGAAAATTGTCTTGCATTCAAAATTCCATCAGGAATTTAACGAAAACCCAGGAGTAACTGACTATCATCCGCTATCTTGAAAGATGATGAGTAGCCCGTATCTGCACAACTAGTTCATGCTCGTCGTCGCCATTTGAAGGACTCTCCCCATCTCCATCGGGCAAGTTTTGTACTGATGAAATTTGATCATGACAGAGAGTTCAAGATAAAACGTTATGTTTACACAGCTCCTGGGTTCGTGTCCAACACAAGAACACGAACGGCATCTGACATCGGCTGCGCCGGGCCATGCATCCCTTGTTGGATGCACGAGTATCTTTTACATGAAAACTAATATTTTCTCTGTATCTTTTCCAACTGATATTGCTGGAGAATGTTCCGAGGAGAATTCATAATTCTCATTTTATGAGAATTTGATTATGAAATTTTGATATTTAAACACTCCCTCGGTCGTCTCTTCGACTCTTACTTCGACCCAGACTGGACATCGCGTCGAGCCACGGTACCACTTCAGTCGCCGGCGGCAGGGGAGAGCCTGACTGTAGACTGTTGCCACTGATAAACTATTGACTTTGACGGCGGAGGGAGAATCTGTTGAATTATCATTTCGTTCAGTGCGCCGAGTGTTGACGGATTAAAGCAGCGATTCATATGAGCATTAAAAATAATCACACACACACGCGCATACACACACCCATCCGCACATGCATTCACCCCGAGTGTGTGCCCAGATTAAAAACCAATTAAATGTGTGGGTAATTTGGTGTAAGTTGTTGATAATCCCTGAGGTAGACGGCAGTTGCTTCGCACACTATTCGATCGTGAGTTGGGGCTGCGGTTGGGACTAACGGTTCGTGATGATGAGGGGTATCCTCTGGGGGTGGGGGAGGGCGACATTAAACATTTTTAAAGGGAAGTCGTTAAAATTGGATTTTAAGTGGATTAAATGTTTTTATTTTTGGAAAATGAATAACATTTTGAAAAACACACACAGATTCGTTGCATTGCATTTGGGTCGCAGAGGTTTGGGTACTCGAATGGACGGACTTTATCGGGAAATAGAACGGCAATCTGTCAGCAGGAGGCCGAGGACGATGGGGAAGGTGAAGAAGTTTATCTCGGCATTTGGGTGACAGACGTGACGGCGAGGGATTTTGACTGGGTGTCCCAGTCCAAAACTCAGTCTGTCCCCAAAAGGGATTTACTGCGTTTATGTTCGAGTGACACGTCAATTTGATGTCTTTTTTGGGGAAAGAGGGAGGTGTGGAGCCTTAATTGAATTGAGGGATTCTTGGAACAGGTGTGAGGATTTGTGCTGTCTAACAGCTACTTGGAGGTTTGCTGGGAGTGAGAAATTTGTGGATATGGTAAAAATTGTGTGTAGGCTACCTTTCCTTACCAACCGCTAAAACAAGACGCCTTCTAAAGCTTGAAACCATCGATCACACCCAAAGAAATTGGTCTGACGGCATAGGGTGCGTCAAATCGAAAGAATGATGGCGTCACTCTCAATCCGAAGTGATTATCCCAGCCAAGGAGACTCGATAGGCCACCTCTCAGGACTCTAATAGGAGGCTTCTCTGAACACTGCTCCATTATAACTCATCCCCTCAGATTGAGTCTGCCCTATAATGCCTTCAGCAGAACACACAGGCTAGAGGAAGAGGAGGAAACCATTGTGCGCCTTCTCTGTGCTTGTAGAGCCCAAGGAAAAGTTCATCTAGAGTCTTACTTCTTCAAAGACCTGACCGAACTAAGCAACATGAGTGCCAGCCTCTTGCTCGATTTGTGAAAAGCTACAACTGCTTTGTAGAAAGGAATCCCCTAGATCCGCGTAGCAGCACAACAGGCATATGCTAGCTTAAGACCGGCAGTAAGCAAACCAAAACTTAACTTAATCCGGGACTTAAATATACTTTCTGCCAATTTTGACGACTTCAGCAATATGAATGTGAATTGTGCCCGCCACTGCAACACTCAACCTATCCTCACCTCAGCCGCTAAGAGAATTGGCATAAGTCTCAGACGAGTTCGGTTCCTTATCATCTACTGCACCTTATGAATCCAAAACAGTCTAGTGTTCCAATGACGCTTTGTAATCCCTTGGCATACACAACAAAGTGAAGCTTGGTTGGGTCCCTGGACACAGGGGATTGGACAGGCATCTAATCTGCGGATGAGGTCGCGAGGGCTGGCTCGGAATCTGTGTTCATCGGTCCAGAACCGTTCCGCAACGTCAATTAGACAGCAGCGACAACTCTGATTCGTGATTAACGAATGGGAAAATGACCTTCTTCTAGACCACTTCGTCTAGACCATTGGAGATATGGTCATGGTCTTAGGCAATCCAAGAGATTAATAATACCTTATTCATATACGGTATACTACAACTTAGTAAAGTGAGAAAGATTGCTAACGAGTGGCCATTTACCACTGTGACCTGAAATAACTTCTTCTTCTGGTGACGGTACAGTCCGGGGTGGACCTGGGCCTCAACCAGTAAGCCTCTCCAGCCGGCACGATCTTTAGCCAACTGCGCACACCAAGTCGGTTGAGGTCCTTCTCCACCTGGGTGCGCCATCGGTTCCGTGGTCGTCCTCTATTGCGTTGTCCCACTGGTTCGGAGTCGAAGACTCTTCGGGCTGAAGCAGTGCTGTCCATGCGCTCTACATGGCCCAACCATCTTAGGCTTTCAATCCGTAGACGCGTCACTAGGCTCATGCCGCAGTTCATGGTTGAATCTTTTTCTCCAATAACCATCAACGCAGACAGGACCAAAGATTGAACGCAGAACTTTTCTCGCGAAATGACCAAGTGCTTCTTCATCCGCTTTTGAGATTGTCCACGCCTCCGCACCATTGAGCAGGACAGGAATGATCAAGGTGTTATATAATGTTAGCTTGGGCCCTCGAGAGTGGACTCTACTACTCAATTGTCTCTTGAGAAACAATCAATTGTTCCAAAGAAACAGCGATTGGCAAGAGTAAGTCAGCGTTGAATCTCGGTACTAGTGTTGTTCGTACTGTTCACTTGCGAGCCGAGGTAGACGAAGTCCTTCACTACGTCGAAGTTATAACTGCCTATGGTGACGTTTTGGCCAAGTCGTCGATGTTGTGCGTCCTTTCTTGATGACAGCATATACTTCCTTTTGCCCTCATTCACCGCTTAACCCATTTTGGCCACTTCCGCCTCAATACCAGTAAACGCCTCATTGACGGCTCGCTGTGTTCGAACAATCACGTCAATGTCATCCGCGAATGCTAACTGTTGCACAGACTTCTGAATGATCGTGCTCTCGTGTGTTGGCGTGTGAGTCTTGCACGATCTTCTCCAGGATGATGTTAAAGAAATCACATGACAGCGCGTCACCTTGTCTAAATCCTTTTTTGACATTGAAGGTCTCGGTGAGTTCGCTTCCGACCTTGATGGAGCAGCGAGAATTCTGCATCGTCATCCTGCACAACCTGACGAGTTTGGCAGGAATGTCAAAACTAGACAAGGCGTTGTATAGCTCGTCCCAATGCACGCTGTCATATGCGGCCTTGAAATCGACGAATAGGTGGTGGGTGTCGATCTGCATTTCTTGGGTTTTTCCCAGCCTGAAATATCACCTCAACAAATTAAACCAGTGTCCAGGCAAGGTTTGTCGGCCTTGACTCGAAGAGGATGAAACCTCTGAGCACATCTTGTGGGAATGTCCGGCTGGAGCTACTAACTCCAAATGGAAATAAAAGATTCCACTACAAAAGACCTACAAAGATCATGAGGGAAGTGGTACGTCTTTTGAAGTATCTCCAACCTTTCTATGGACTAGATCTATCCTGGACGCGGTGTAGTTCCAATCACGGCATGGGTTGTACAAGAGGAAAAAAATACATCGTGATTGCGTGCAACTTGTTCCTGCCGTATTTTAAGAATCCGTGTCGTAATCTTGTCGAATCCGAAGTCGCGGAGTAGTTCATTTGTGCGTGAACCCTTGGGCAATGTTCAATCCCCAACCCGAGCCAGTCCCACTTCTGTCAAGTGCCAGACAATGCTCAGAGAGTATGACTGCCAAGTTACGAGTTGGCATTACACCATAGGTCGCATCCACTCTTGAGGAATTGCACAACATGCCTGGTTGCTGCGAATCTAGGCCGATGTCAACCTCGATTTGTAGCGCAACCCCGCCGATTTACCTACACCCGCTGAAACACGAAGTCGTTCCTTCTTGTCCTCAAAAATGTCTTGAACACAAAAACAGCCAGTTTCATGGGCGATATCGAATGTTTGCATCTCCACCCATCCAACAGTCATGTCAACACAATATTCTCGAAAGTTTCAAAGAGTCGCACAAAGAATTTCAATCGAGGACGCCTCCCTCCGCCCATTTAAACTTTTTCCACAATCATTGCCAAACTATGTCAGAGTTTCTGCTCTGGATAACTTCCAGACGTATTTTCTTTTCCTCTCGTGAATGCCTTCATTATGTAGATCTTTCCAACTTGAAATGGACGTACGTTTTGTTGTTCTGAAGATTTCTAATCGAACTCCCGACTTGATAACACATTTATCGTCTCCCAACCAAAGCAGACCATCCTGTTCAATATCAGCTTACCGCAGCCACCACCCCTCTCGGCACTTGTTTACACACACACAAAATCCACTTTCATTCGATCGAAAATAACATTGGCCACAAATAAATCGCGGATAATTTATGTGCGATACACTGCCTTTGCGCACACCACACAATTCACAGTAAGAGCGCCCTCAACCCGAGATAAAGACGCGCATAAAATGAGAGAAAATACACTCGTATCTGTTTATGATTTCAAGCAAATCGCAGATACGTTCAAACGGAGAACAGCACATTGCGGTCGGGAGTTTGTTTTCCTTTCGATACCACCACGTTGCCGCGCCGCGCCGTGTTGCGTTCGAACGCAACACCACCGCAACCCCGAAAACTTGATTAATGCTGGACTGGGCGGGAGGAGGAGTAGGAGGAGGAGGGAAGGAAGATCTTGAATTTCGTCTCTGAGGACTCCTGTGGCCGACTTCGCCAATAGATGGCTCATTCAAGGAACCATAATTACCCCTCATTATGGGCCATTTGGCAGTGTCCTTAGTTGTCTTCGCCACACACAACAACAGCCGCCCGAGCTCCAATTCATCCCAAATAAGCCGCACAGACTTTGGGAAGCAACACGCAAAAAAAAAAAAAACTAATTTCCTGACAAATCAGTCGGCGAAGGAAATCATTTCAGTTATCAATGAATCGGAGGGTTATTCACAAAACGACAGACAGACTCCGCCCCCCTCCGCACTTGGCGACATCGACTCCTTTTGGATGTGTCAACAGAATAAAGGTCGTCTGCTGGCTTGCCTACCAGCACGACAGAGGCGAATAAAAACGAAAAAAAAAATAAATAAGTGAACAAATTCAATTGATTTGGCAGATTGGGGTTGATTGAGGGATCCCAGCGAATTGTGGGGGGTACTTAGTCACCCGCTGTATAGACCAGTCGAGACGACAACATCCACATCGACATTGACAACGACGACGACGACGACGGCATGTTGTCGAGTGAATATCCCATTAGCCCACAGTCGTTGTCATTATCAACGACCGCAAGCAACTTCTTTGATTAGATACTCGTAGGATTAGATAATTTAATGAGCAGTTACTCGCTTCTGCAATTTAAGACCTCTGCTATGCGCCAGGCGTGTGCCTTTGGGTGGCTTTTAGACTCTTGGCATTGAGACTGACGCCGATTAGACACGATGACATATCGGTCCCGTCGCCATTGCACCAGCAATCCACAGTGATCTGTCATAAAGTCTGGCCCTTACTGCGTCTCGGTCCTTCGCAACCTTTTACCGACGCTTCATGGTCTCGTTTGTCTTCTGGTCTGGCGTGCCCCCCCCCCCCCCAGGACAAGCGCAAGGAGAAACAAACAGAGAAAAGGAGAAAAATAGCATTCACCAGTGAACCATTAATCGTCCTTGACAGGACTTGGCTAAATCACTGTCGGATTAGTCCACACAACACTCTCTCTCACACACACATACACCCTTGGCATGTCCGGGATGTTGAGTTGGCATGAAACTGGCATGCAAGCGCCAACAATTGTCATAATTTGATGATGCACTAATGGAATTGCTGCATTCTTCGAGTCGACTGTGTGCGTGTGTGTCCGTCTCTGACGTCCATTGAAAGGACGCGGATACAGTGTGGGGGGTAAATACTTTTGTTGCTGGCTACGATATGGGCGGCGTTTAAGAGGGAATTTTTACGATTGTGCTGACAATTGAAGTTAACGCGTGCTTCTCGAGACCGTATTTGGGGTTTTCTTTTGATAAATATTTATGAGGGATACACATTTGTATCCGTTGCAAGGACAATTGCCACTTAAGGTTGAGTGGAGCGCGCATTTGTGCAAGACTTCGGATGTTGCCGAGCGGGATGATGGCTATCGGTGGGGATATTGTTCGTGCGACAATCTGGAAGCAGTTTCGCGTTGTTTTTCCTCACATTTGGCTCTGTTTTAAGGCCAATAAAATCGAATTTCGGCTGGGGGAAGAGATGATTTTGTGGGAACGGATGTTCGCCGCAAGGACAGCCAGTGCATTGGTTGCACAATGGCGTTGTCGGGGGTTTTCTTGTCTCCATTAAGCTATAAATTCTAGACATTTAAGATTGTTCGTGTTTGAAAATGGATTCTCGTCCAAACAAAATGAGACGGACACGAGGAAAACTTCAAAAAGTATACATTGCTTTTTATGGTATTTGTTAGTGTGACATCTATCAGTTGGTGTTTGACAATCGTAAAGAATGGTGTTTGACAATGTTTTGTGGATGAAGCGACAGAAGTCGCAACAAAGAAATGAAGTATTACAGAGATAGCCGACTTCACAGCTGATTGCCCCCTAGTCGAATTTGAGTGTATTTTTCGCGGTTATTCACGAAATAACATAAATGTCGTCCTCTGATTGGTCAATTTGATTTATGAACACGTTATAAAAAACAGTTGTCAAAAATTTTAAGAGGAAAGAGAGGTAGAAGTCAGACATCTCTGTAATACATCATTGAAACGTCGTTTTAAAATAATATTGTTGCTTGTAATATCTGTTGCTTGACACCCAGAACACCAGGAAAAACTTCAGCTGTGCGGCTAAGTGAGATTGACTTGAATGCCTTGATGGCTGTGGCAATGTTCCGAAAGATGCTGTGAGATTGACTTGAATGCCTTGATGGCTGTGGCAATGTTCCGAAAGATGCTCCGGTTACAAGACGAAGGGTGGATACGTGCGCATTGCCAAAACGAAAAAAAAACATCTTTCCGTTGACTCCGATGAAATTGTTGCTTTCCCATTTCACACTCGGACAAGATCTGAATTTATGGAACTGATCATACGTTGCGGTTGAAGCTCCACCTTCGAGGAACAGGGCTGCGATTCTTGAAACGAGTGTGAAAAGTTGAGACATTTCGGGCACGGATTGATTAAAAAGAGGGTGTGATACAGAAACAAAAGGCCGTCTTTGTTCCTCCGCAACTTGGTCGACATCAAACATGAGACAAAATGCGGTTTTGTAAAGTTGAAAAATTTGCTTATAAGCTTACTTTTATTGAATAAAACGAATGAAAATGAAACAAAACAATGAACAAATTCACTATAAAAGGAATATAAATTCAAGTAACAAAAAGAAAATTTGTACAAAATAAAGAAGGTTGAAGTTACAAATTAATTTCCAGATCAAAGATAGATTCATCTATATCGTGGCTGGCTGACACTTTCAAGTTCGATGTACACAGACCGACATAATTCATCGTACGACACCCAAAAATGCTCGTCTTCAGTACCAAACGTATTTCGTAAAATAATGGATTACATGTCAGAATTGAAATAAAAGAAAAATATTTACTTATAACAGCAAATCCAGTTTCCACTTTTTGGCATTTTATTTAAAAAACAACAAATTACTTATTTCATTCACACGAAATAGACTAATGTTACGGAGAGAGTGCGATGACGCACTGCGTTGAAATAAATACTCAATTTATCAGCTGTTCCCTCTCTCATCTACTAGATGAAAAATTTGCTCCCTTTTTGCATACACTCATTTGAAATGACTTTTATCGTTAAATTATTTTTTATCATCCGTTTTCATTTCTCAAATGACAGTTGACACAAAATACTCTCAATTTGAGAGAGAATCTCTCTCACAGCGCACCTCTTTGTCAAAAAATATCCAACATGTTCGATAATGACGTGTGATGGACTTAGGTTTTACGTCATGTTCCTCTCACCTCTCTCATTTTGCACTACCGCAGGTCGATGCTGTATTTTGTGCTTGGCCATTGAATTGTGTGCGTTGAAAACCAACGCCAGCGCAAACGCACTATTGTGTTTCAGGCATAATTCATCGTACTCCTTCTAAAAAAAATGGGTTGTTACAGCGCAATAGGTTCCTAGTAGCTTGTTGGGCCTCCACGGGATTTGAGGACGGCTTGTAGTCTCAACGGCATTGAACAGACCAGGTTATGGGTTAAGTCTTCGAGTACCTGATCCCATTCTATTAGCAGAAAAAAAATACGGTTGGTACTGAAAACCAGCATTTTTGGATGTCGTACGATGAATTTTGCCGGCCTGTGTAAATGCTGCGGCATCTTCTTTCTGATTTTAATTATGACGTCGATAGGAAGATCATAGTTACAGCAGCTCCTGTTCATCACTTTCAATTGATTTGTAATGGAATTCAAAGTGAGCTTTGAAAGTTGGTTTTGAAATTTGTTTATGACTACCCTCATTGTCCAACAAATTCTCTCCAATTCAGCATTAGAGTGGGGACGCGATAGCACAGTGATTCTCAAATCAACAAGTCTTGAAGATCAATTTAAGTTTATTTAATTATTTAAATAAAAGGTGTGTGCGTTAAGATTTACATCTTTTTTAGTTAACTTCAAACTAAAACTAACTTCAAATTAAAAAGATCAATTTTGAATCCATACAGGTTTTTCTTAAAAACTATAGGATGTGGGGAAATGTGTGGCAATTGTTCTTGCAACAGTTTTATTGCTCGATTGGGTGAAAAACTTTACAGCATCCCATGTGGTGTCCCATTGATTTTAGCTTTTAGACACAACATAAGTTTAATTAAGTAGGACAACACATGAGATGCTGTTAAGCTTTGAAATTCTGTAAAATCTTGTATATTTTTTCATCGATGTATCCACGTTATTTGCCCTGTTTAAGTCTTCACTTAAAGACATATATTTCTCCAGGTGTGTAGTTCTATATGTGGTAGCGAAAAATCACTAGAATCCCCTAGATTTTATTTTGTTGAAAATCGTCGTAGTTCTAGATGTGGTAGCGAAAAATCACTAGAATCCCCTAGATTTTATTTGACCGATTTTATTTTGTTGAAAATCGTCGAGAGTTAAAAATCCGTTGGATCTGGCAACAAAATCGCAAAAACGGCAACCCTGGGCCTCAACCAACAAACTCCCCCTGTCACGCTCTTCAGGCAGCTGGCTCGAATTTAGAACGCCAAGTCGGTTGAGGTCCTTCTCCACTTGTGTGTGCCATCGGGCGTTGTTTCACTGATCCCTAGTTGACTAGACCATTCGGGCTGGAGTACTGTTGTCCATGCGTTCTACATGGCCTCGCCCTCTCAAAATGAGCTCAAATTCTAGCTTCATATCCGTTCTATTCAAAAGAGAGAGCCACCCCATTGTCAACCTTGAAAACATGTCACCCAACTGTCCGCTCTCGCAAGCTCAGTGGACGTCTTTCAACTCCATCCAGAGCTGCCCATCAAAATAAGCGCAAACAGACGTCCTCGCAAACACCAGCACTCTCCAACTCCTGTCATCCTTGAGTTTTCCCTTCTTTGTGCTCTCCTTCAAAGAATGCCGCCCTCCTCCCCCAGCCAACTGCATTCTTTCGCACTCATCAGTGTTAATTTAAATCAACTTCCAGCTGCCTTTTAGAATACCTAACGCATTCTCTAATTAACAAAGTGTATCCACGTCTGACAGCTTAAGTCCTTGCACTTTAGACTCCTCTACTCCATGTCAGCCTTCGGTTGGCCTTAGTTGCTCAGTGAAAGCGTTCGCAGAGGAAAACTTGAAGAAAAACAAAATCGAGAGGGAGAGAGAGGGAAAAAAACAAACTCTCGAGGAGATTACTTAGAACGCACCACGATCCAGTGGAAAACAAAAACTGAAAGAAATCCATTTTTCACAGTAAAACTTTAGCGAAAGTCTCTTTCAAGTCGTTTAAGTGATGTAAAAGCGGGGATTTCAAAGTTCCTCTTCTCCTCGCCATTCACTGATGCCCTCGAAAAGCCCCGTCATTGCTCTTGTTTTGAATGCAAACTCCCTAGTGGTTTTTGTTGCATCCATTCACGCAGTTATTCAAATACACATTCCCCGTCCGTTTGAGCTCGCGTATCGCTCTGGGTGGATGGAGCTGCAGAACCATTGATGCCATCCTCAGCCTCCCCTCAGAAATGCCCTACATTTACCAAATTGGGTGAATCTCCGTCATCATCATCGTCGTCATCATCCTGCCAACACCCCCGATGTATCTCCTCGCCAACTCCTCTGAGTTGCTTCTCTCTCTCTCTCAGGGGAGAGGAGGAGAAAATAAAAAACACAAGACAGATTTTCAATTTAATCCTAGCACGTACTGCATCCTTTTTTTCCGGATGGGAACCAGCAGCAGCACCGCACAACCATTCATCCATCCGCAGAAGGAGCAACGTATCCGCAGCCACTGCCGCCACCATTGCCGCGGCGGAGTGGATAGCGAACCACTGAGTTCGTTTGAAAGTCAAATTAACTTAGAAAAACAGCGCGGCATTTAGACTTCACATATGTATGTGCCGTATCTAGCCCCATTTTATCCCGTTTGATCGTATCTGAAACGCCAGGCGCCGACAGCCGGGGGAAAAGGAATCCTTTAAAAAGCAATCCTGTTATCAGAGAGGAGATACTTTTGTGGAGCGCAACACGAGCGCCGAGCTCTAGATACATCTCATAAGCACTTAATGAAATATTTAAACATTTATCTGTAAACGATGGGGCACAAGGACACAAGGATTTGCGATGATAATGATGTGTAGAGTGTACGTAGCCGGCTCAGGCGTGTGCAGCTTGCCGGGGAATGGTCTGCGATAAGCTAATGACAGACGTCCTAGTGAATCGCTCGGATACACAGGAGGAGTGTAACCAATTTTGAGGATAATGTGTGCCATTGCCCGCCCGCTTTTGTCTTGATGGGTTCTCCTTCGTCGCAGGCACCTTTGATCTATGCGAGACACTTAGGGACGTGCCCTCCTCCTGTCGTGAGTGCTTTGCACGGTCACACCAGGTGCAGGTAAGCGGTGAACTGAGTGCGTCCCTGTTGCGTCGCGTCCTCCCCAAGGACCGATGATTTGTTTTAATCATGGGAATCGTGACGGCAAGTCTCGTGACGGATGTGTGCGTCCATCTCGCATCGAATCGATGCGTTGTTCTTCTCCCATTTTTTTCGCTGTTTGCCTTTCACAGGATGCTCCAGAGGGACATTTTCAATTTTTGATGCATATTTTGTTGTTTCAAGATACGTTACGTTTTTTCTGCCGTCGAATGCTTGTGGCGTGGGATTGGTAAACACAGAAGTGCAGTGCAGCGTCGACTGTTGGCGTCAGGAGACCGAACATCAGCACTCTTCATCCGCTCATTGGTGGTGTCCTTGTTCTGTCTGTTCATTCTACTCGACGGATCTCTGGTGTATGCACTGGTTGATAGGTAAACAAACAGGTGCGCTGACTGCACTGATGGTGGGACATGGCTCCAGTTGGGCTCTAATGGATGCGCCACTACCACTTCAGAAATGCTCGGTTGTTTGCTGGATACCAGGTCACTCCCATGCCCTAGTCCTAAGAGCGGTGAAGATGGGGGCTTATAGTTGCGGATTATGTTGCAGTCCGCTGGCATGGGGAAACTGGGGTGGCAACGGACAAGAGGACTGAACAGGATGTGACCAGTGTTCGCTGTTGATCCTTTAACGCCCCGATGAAACAGCGAATGGAGTATGAATCTATTTTAAGCTCAGCATGGACAGCGAACAGGGGATGCAGATGAGAAATTTTTTTCCGACGTCTTCTTGGCGCCAGCGGGGGTGGGGAAAAACAGTGAAGATGAAAAGTAAGCAAGTTTTTTT